>OZ010791.1:535115996-537515996 GCA_963932465.1 Maratus speciosus | reverse complement strand
ATTGTATTTTTCGTATTTAATGATTTTCAATTACAATTTTATCAAAAGCTGTCGGTAAATTTTAGAATGTTGGGAAATGTTTTTGTAATAGCTTGAAATGGAAGAGTTTAGAAACATAATTAGGGGTTTTACCAACTCGTTTGAGTAAATGCTACCACACCCGCAAAATCTAGGTTTTACAGATAAGTAAGTGACTCTGTAAATGTCAGAATGTTCGTTTTCTGTGTTCTTCAATAGGTAAAAATCTGAAATTCAAGCAATTTATGTTAGGAGTTGTGTCAATCGTTTTGCCTGCCATGCCGTATCTTATTAAACGGTCGGATTTCGGTCAGAAGGTGAAGACGGGCATATCGTGTTCACTGTAATGCATATGATGTCAGGAAATGATGTAGACAGCTTTAACTCTCTATATACTGAATTATGAGTTTATTGAAATTTTATCTTCTAAAGCATTTTTCGTCAATTGCTTAAACTACATCAGAAGATTTACATAAACATTTAATAAATTTTAGAAGGAATTTAGAAGGATTGAAGGATTTAGAAAGACTATTTAAATTTGAATTTATAGGGATTTTGTGCAATATTTATAAACCTACTCAAATCTTTTATTTTAAATATTTTTCTTAGCATTTTGTAGAATTAGTAAATATGCAAATGTATTGCTCTTACAATAGAAATATAGAAATATTTCTGGATTGAACCCACCCCGCCTCCAACGCCGAGAAAGCTGAAAAGATGCAAAGGCAAAAAAAATCATGCTTTAAAAAATATTTTTGTTTTGTGTAACCAATAATATTTTTGGAATAAGATTAAGTAATGTACCTATAACTCATTGTAAACTGTATTACAAATAATCTATGTATTAAAGGAATTTTATAGCAAGTTATTTTAATGGTACTTATTAGTACCGTCAGTGGATAAAGAGGTTAATTGGAATCAAGTATTTGGTTTAGTAAAATGAATAAAGATACATTGAAAAATCCTGTATATTTTATCAACAGAATTTTTAATACTTTATGTACATTAAAATGGTAACAAGACTATATTTGTAATTGGTAAACATGGTAAATAAAGCAACTTAGAATTCTAAAACAAAATTTATTTCGTTAAATATTCAGAACTTTGAAAAATATATTTAAAGCACATAAAACTACTTTTCTAACTCGTGTTTTATCATAATAAAGTAAAATATTTTAAAAGAAAAATATATGCTCTACTATTTCCTTATTTCTAAAATTAAATGTATATGATTAAACTGCGAAAGGAAAAATATGTATAAAGATTGTCAAAACCTTACTGGTAAGTTCTTAAAATTAAAAAGCAGCGAAATTGAATTAAATAGGTTTTATGCTGAAAACTTAAAAAAAAAAAAAAAACACTTAAAAAATAACCTTTATGCATTAACTTTTACATCTAAGGAAACTATTTATTTCTCTTCTGTATTTTATGATTAAAAAATGTATATATATTCTTTTAAACGAAAGTTAAAGCAGTTTTATGTTCTTTCAACAAAACCTTACATTTTTTAACAAAAAAATATCTTCGATGAATAATACAATGGCTATT
Source organism: Maratus speciosus (assembly GCA_963932465.1). NCBI lineage: Eukaryota > Metazoa > Arthropoda > Arachnida > Araneae > Salticidae > Maratus > Maratus speciosus. The sequence continues at coordinate 537,514,430 of OZ010791.1, read as the reverse complement.
CTTCTATGTGACGTTGTACTGCAACAGTTTCTATTGGAATACCGAAGTTTAGATCTAGCAGGAACAGTAAGTAAATAGGACGGTCATTCTTTGGAATATCCGCAGTGCGTCTGTTAATGTTCGGTTCCTGTCACAAGAACCGCACACACATTCAGTAATGTAGAGACTACTATAGCTGGAAGACAATAAGCAGGGGACATGAGGAATGAATCGCTTAGATGTCCATATCGAACCAAGATCCCGTGGTGTGTTATTTAAAAATATCCTTGTTGGGCGAAACTGACCTCCTAAAACATTAAAATGGAATAATTGGCATGACTCATAGAATTCTAAACAAAAAGAAGACGCCCACATACGCATACAAACATCGGTACTTTTATTACAGTATACTTTGGCGCGTTTTTAAAAAACTTTGCTTCAAAAAGTAAGATTTGTAGCCAAATGATACACACTGCTATAAAAAGAAATCTAATGAAAATGTATGCTTGTTTATACACGTATTTATACAGCTAAAAACACTTTATTTATATTTATATTATTATTGTTATTATTAGATATTATTATTGTTCTTATATAGCTAATATAAGAATTGTTAACAAATGGTGTACCAGCTATAAAAACAAATCTCGTGAAGATGTATGCTTGTTTATATATGTATTTATAAAACTAAAAACATTTTACATATATTTATATATATTGGTGGACAAATTTAAGGACCAAGAAGAAATGTACACGTAAATTAGAATCTACGTGAGATTGTCTGTCAGGAAGCATACAATAGTATGAACAGAATGTTACACAGGATTTATTATAAAAATTTTGTTGAAATGATTTATATAGGATATTACCAGAGGTTCTTTTCCTGAAACGTGAATATTGTCCGAAAATATGACTGTGCAAATAAAGCAAAATACTCACAATTAACAATCGTCAGTGTCATATCAATAATGGATGGGTCCACCGTGTAATGCGAGATAACTTTGAACACGTCATGGCATACTCAGAAGAACGTGATTCAGCAGCTGTTGAGGCAAGTTGCCCCATTCCTCCTTCAAAGCACGGATGAGAGCTTCCTTCTTTGTGGGAGTAAATTGTTGAACAGCAATACGTCTCCCCAGGGCATCCCATACATTTTTAATGGGATTCAGGTTAGGGGAGTGTGCTGGCAAGTCTATGCGATGGGCATATTCGGCCTCAAGATAATCTTGTACAAACTGTGTTCGATGACAAGATGCGTTATCACTCATAAACTTTTCGCCTACAGCACCTCAAAAAAAAATCGTACATGTGGAAGCAGGACGTCTTCAAAATACTATCTACCGGCCATGGACCCTTGGTCAAGCACATACAGATCCGTGCGACCATTGAACATGATGCCTGTCCGGAACATGATAACTGAAGTCGCATATCGATCACTTTCTAGAATATTTTCGAGACAGTACGCACTACAAACATCGCGCCATATCAGTTTACGTATACAATCATACGATATACTGAATCTAATCTCGTCTGGGAATAGCACGGTAGACCAGTCGTCATCAGTCCAATAGCAATTTATACGGCACCACTGTAAACGGACGCTACGTTGGCGTCTCGAGAGTGGGACACACACAAAAGGTCTTCGGTCATATAGTCCACCCTTTTACAAACGTCTTGAAATAGCTTTACGCGATATTTTGGTTCCTGTGGCAGAAGAAAGTTTATTTGCTAATTAAAAAGCTGTTCTGCGTCGGTTCCTTTTTGCCTAAATAACAGTATAGCGATCTTCTTGGGACGTCATACTGCTAGAACGACCCCCTCCCGTGCGCCTAGTACATATTCCGCTCTTTTGGAATACCACTCACAGCCTAGAAACAATACTGTGCGCGATGTTAAATTCACGGGCAACATCTCTCACTTTGCGCCCTTCTTACAACTTTCCGATTATTCTACCACGAGTAATATCATCTAAATGATGAAACATGCCGCATTCATACAAATTTACACGTGCTGTTGCGGAATCTATTTCTGACTGTAATCGTTGAAAATAACAGTGGTCCTTAAGTACTTTACACCAGTGTATTATTATTGTTGCTGTTGTCCATACATACAATTTGCTTTTGTTTGTATAAAAATGAAGACAAATAACTTGATTGTGTTAAATAAAATGTATAAATATTGGAAAAAAATTGTGTATATGCGACAGTGCCACAAAATATGCATGGACATTTCCTTCTCCCACTAAGCCCGTTATCTTTATCTCTCCAAGGCTCCTGTACTGGATATGTACTCAAACATGTTTTAACAAATAAAATAATTCCTACATAATGAACCATAATGAACGTCTCTTCCTACGCTATAGATAACATTATAGGTAAACACGTATAGCAGTTTGAATTCCGATCAAGTGGTGCACCGGTACAGAAAACTTTATTTTCTAGCGTGGAAAGAGAATATTCAGCTAATAAAGCTGATAGAACAATTAAAAAATAGAACCATTAAATAATCATAGAGATATTGACATGTAAAGATTCAATACACAACGATGAATCATAGCTTGACTTACCAAAAATATAGGTTGAATTATTTTATAGTACCAAAAATGGAAATAGATATTTAAGAAAAAATAAAATAAATTCACGTTCGTGAATATGAGAGATTATGCGAAAAATTCAATCGTGGCATTTCAAATGATTACATTATAGATGGTACAACTTTTAACTATTCTAATTTGTTTTGATAGTGGCTTCTGTAGAGCCGAGATGTGTAAACAATTTATTAAAATCTTTTTTTACTATTTTTATAATTGTTATTTATTATATTTAGAAAATAATCAATGTACGCTACTTTTCATTATTAAAAGTAAATACGTTTCATCAAACTATATAATATGTTAAAGATATATATAAATATTATGCAGGCATAGATACAATACATACAATGTGTGTATGTGTGTTTTAATATACATTGTAGTATGTGTGTTTTATTATATATAATATGCATTTATTTTTTCAAGCAACAATTAAATACGATTATGCAAAATATCAATTAAACGCAAAATAAAATACCTTTTTGTTGAAAACTTCTTTCGTTATTTCTAAAATTATCATCTTTGTTTTCCAATTAGTCATTCAGTAACGTACCGGTAAAGTGGCAAATGAAGAAAAGAGATTTTTTTAATTTTACCAGAGTATTTATCTGAAATTAACTCACTAATATTTGATTCATTTATTTGTTAAAGAATTATTTGTTGGTAAACATATTTGTTTTTCAAAATAAAATAAAAGCTTAAAATAATTAGAAGTTTTAATCTCTAAAAGTGAAATTAAATTTTAAACTTGACCAAGTTTCTTTTTAACACTTTCCAAGTTGAAAAGTTTTTATTTATTCGGAGTTTTTTTCCGTCAGTTCGCGCTCAAACACCCATAAGTACAACCAGACATTCATGCAATAGATAAAATTTATTTAGGGTCAAGCAGGCGTGTTTGGTTTTGTATATGAAATATGTGGGATTAAAATTTTATTTGCAGGGGCACTCAAAATAATTCCATATTACATTACGGTATATGGGGAAAAATCGTTTGCAGAGTATTTTAATGAGATTACGCTGTTTCAAATGTATTGAAATTGATATAAATCACTCAATTTCTCTACAAGATGACTACGATAGGATAGTCTTTCATAGCTTTTGTCGTTCATATACAGGGACACAAACAAATTGGTTACAGTACAGTGTTTGAGTAATAAATGCTGGAAGTCGTTTTAAATTTCGGTATGTGCTTTTAAATTCAACTAATTTTTCGCATGTTATTCATTGTATATAAATTCTATAACTCATATACAGGGTTGCACAAAGGAAGTCTCATTATCCTTATTAGCGGAAATCTCTGAATGGGAATTTTTAGCAGATGTATATATATTTCTTAACAGAACTAAACTTTGGAATGCATGCAGTTAATAGATATAAACATATATATCATATAGAGTGCTGCTTAAACCATTGGGATAATTTTCCGTTTGTCGAAGGGAACAGATAAAGTTGTGTTTTCAAATATATTATGAGTTTCCACATGGTTCAATTAGACATAATATTTTTACTTATTAAAAGATGCAATTTTGTTACATAATTCTAAACGTGTTGGAAAAAGTTTCATAATCTTTGCTTGACGAACGATTTTTTTCTTTCTTGTTTTTTTTTAACCATTTGGAAAAATGGTTATTGTCCTCGTCAGGGTAGGAAATCAAAAGCATATCTGAAGCTTTTTATTGGTTTAATCCGCATCTCATTCGTTTTCTGATTGGTCTATACAGTAATCTGTATTTCCCTTTACTTTCAACAGAGATGGATTTCTTCTGTTGCCACTATGACAAAAAAGTAATAAAAACTACAAAAAAAAATAATAACTCAGAAACAAATTGAGATACGGCTTTCAAACAAATTGCATTTAAAAGTACATTTTTTTTCTCTATACGACGGTGTAAAAAGTAATATTGTGGGATGTTTAGAAGTTTAAGAACGAAATTTCATTTAAAATTGGTTGTCAGATTTCCTGGACGATGGAAAAGCCTTTTCCCGAACAGCCAATGAAATGCTTGGATAATACGTAAGTTTCAGGTGGATAATACGTAAGTTTCAAGAAATCTGAGGGGTCACAGGCGATTTTTGTCGCTTGCAATTTTTACGTGTAATAACACTATTAATGTTTAATTCATGGCGTACGTAATGTATGATCAACTCCGTGCGATTTTTTATGTTTTAAATTTTAGTCTTCGAAAAAATCAATTTCCAAATGGTCGTTGTAATTTGGTAAATGGCTTTTTTTTTTTTTTTTTTTTTTTTTTTTTTTTTTTTTTTTTTTTGTAATTTGACTTTTAGAAGGCAAGTTTAAAAGAAATATTTAAATTTCTATCTCTCAAAAATAGTTTGCAATAGATAAAATAAATCTAATATGAATAATTTTTATTTCGCGAATGGATTTTTTCGAGAATTCAAATCTTAAAACAATGTTATGCTTTATGCATTTAGAATAAACAATACATAATGTAGCACTGTTACACAAACTTTCAAGTTTATATTATTTTTTTTCACATTTTTGAAAAATATTTTTGTTAAAACCATATTTTTCTAAAAATTTAATTACAATATGAAAATGTTTCAGTTTTAAATAAGGAATATTAAAATTATTTTTTTTTCATAAAAATTATAATTTATTCATGTTTGCAATATTTTGACTTATTACATAGAAAACAGCAATAAAATAAAACAATTCGTATTACAATAGTCAACTGGATCTGTAAAATATCATGTATTGAGCAATATTTTCTTATAAATGTAATAAATGATTTATTTTTACAGAGTCGTATCGGTCGTGAAAATACGAGATCAAGAAATTCCTCGGCATCAGTATTTTCATATAGAAAATCTCATTAAATAAGCCTAGATTTGGCGCTGTCAACAATATCCCAAACGAAATCATTGCAGAACTACCAGACTACGAGGTCTCCGATTCTACCAATCGAAAACGCCCAAGATTTGTTTTGTTGGTTGAGGAAGAAACCTAAGTTGTTTCTGTCTCATGTTAAACTGTCTTTTTTGTTTGTCTTTTGTCTTGTACATCTTTAAAAATATTTATCATTTACTTTAGTAAAATTGTTTCTTAAAAAGAAATGCTAAAAGAAATGCTATACAGAATAATGAAACAATAATATAAAATAGATAACGTTCACAAATTTTCATTTTTAATATTGCAATTAATTTCATTATGCTTGTGTTCGCGTGATTTTGTTTTTGTTTACTTGTTTATTAATTTAAATTTTTGCTAAAATATTTTTATTATTTTATATTCTTGAGAATGTTGCCACCTGATGCAATGAAACATGTCGAAATGTATATAAATAAAGGAATTTTTTCCATTTTAAAATTTATTTTTATCACTTATAGCAATTATTGGATACTTTTATTTTCTTTAATTTATGCAATTTCTACTGCAATATTATGTGTGAAACTAATTAGTTAACTAGGAATGACTGGTTTATATTCTTTAATCTCGAAAATTAAGAGAGAAATATAAACATAATTACAGGAAATTGAGACGTACAAAACATAAAATAAAGTTATCGAATCATTAAGTCTTCTTATCTTACAGATACAGGGATTTTAGTGGACGTACATCAACTTTCATGACGCATAAAAAAAATAATTGACTTAAATTCCCATGTCATCAAACCACCTAATATGTCTAACATTGCCATTTATTATTTAATTTTTTATAATACTAGCTTCATTATGATTTTAGTTAATTAAATAACATAGAAATAATTGATAATATGATGTTTAATAATTAAACAAAACACAGAGCCTTAATTATTAGAAAATAGTCATACGAATTTATCTCCATAACATTTTTTAAGAATTATAATGATATTTCTAAGAAACAAGTAACATAAATATATAAATTCTTTTTTTTTTAAATTAATTATCAGATTTTAATGACCAGTAAGATTATCCAAATGAAAGTTATATATCTATATATATAAAGCGACTGAAGATTAAATAAAAGTTCGTTTTTTAGACGATAATTGTACAATAATCGCTTGATATTTTAACTATAATTTTAAATAGTTGCATTTTTTAAAAGTCGGACAAATCATGCACAAAGAGGCTTTTTAAGTTATTTTTCGCATTTAAAGAATCTATAGCGCATTTCGCATATGTGCAAAATATGGATATACAGTGATGATTAATTGATCAACCCATCAAAAATTAAATGGAGTCCAAAAAATACTGGGACTAGTTTTATTAATTTCCTCAAAAAACACAACATAATGGTTTTAAAATGTTCAATGATGAATAAATTATATAATTTATAGAACGCTGGTGTGCATGAATAAAAATAGTTGACAGCAATTATAAAAGTTTCACCGCTATAAAAAATATTCATATTTTTGTATAATTAATATTGTTTTTCTAATTTACGGCAAACAAAAGGAATTCTCTTCGCCTTATTATCTCACAAAAAATAATGGTAGAAAAAAACTATGTTTATTTGCGCAGTAGGTTAATTACTTAGATGATAAGAATGAGAAATTTGTTTTCTTTAAAGGTAAATTAACTTCGCTAATGTTGCTTAAACGATCCCTTTTCTCTCACATTACTTAAATCTTGATGTATGGTTGCACATTGTTTCAAATTATGTATAATAGACTTTTCGTAAATAAATGTATAAAGGGTTATTTGTAGTGAGTAAAGAAATAATTATTCTTTTAGATGTTTTAAAAAGTTTTTACTACTAGAGCAGAAAGAATTTCATCTGTAATTCTAGATTTCCTGTTTTATTCTGATACATATACTATCATAAATTAAAAGAGACACAGTCGTGAGGATAAAAAGTAAAAACATCCTTACTAACTTTGCAAAAAATTATCGTAGAAGACAGTTACTGCTACCACAAGACTGGTAATAAAGTCTAGTTTTAAATAATGCATATAAAATTTCCTTACGGGGTTATCTACCAATTAAAACGAACCATAACTTAGTTTTTTTTTTCAGTAGCAGTACCCAATTCTGACAGCATAAATGAACTCTATACCCTTCAATTAGCCAAGAAACAAATTGTTATTCAATTCATACGATAAGTTTTCGAGAATTAATTATTTTAAAATGAGCGTATTTTAGGGCTTGTATCCAAATTGAAGTTCTGCATACGATTGTTGACCGAGATAGCCCCCTTCTTGATCAAGGCACCTTAAGCACCACTCAAGTGGTCATTGAAGTCTGCTAGATTAAAGAATAGCATAAGAAATTTCAAAATATCTAGTTACTTCTATCATAGACTGCCCCTTAAACTGTCATTTTGCCGTTTTTTAAGCATAATTTGAAAATTACTTGGAAGAGATATGTGAAATTTTTGATTTCCATAAAGCAGGAATTAATAAATCTAAATCCATTAAACAAATTGTAGGTTGCAATTCATATTTTTTTTAAATATTAATTTCATAAGTCATAATTCATATCATAAAATTATAAACATTGTAAATTCAGCGTATTTATGTTTCGGTATTTTACTATTATTGCTACTCAAAAAAAATTAGCACATTAGGAGTATAATTTCAGGAGATATTAATAAAATATGAAAATGTAATTTAATCTTAGACGCGCTAAAATTTGAATGTTTAAAATTGAAAAACTTATCATTAAAATGACTTGAAATTTGTTGTCTAGGCATAGTTTGAACCGAAGATTTGAAATATCTTGTTAAAATTGAGTATTGCAATTTTAAAAAAAAATTAAGTTTAGGTTCCTTTTAATGTGTAGATGGCCTTCTAAGCAAATTTTATTGACAACATATTCAAGTAGTCTTTATTTCCAATCGTTCTGTACCAGTAACTTTCTTGTACGGTAATTTGTTGAGGAGTTAGTAGGGTTGTTTACTTTTTTTTCCCACTACTGTACATATGTTGCCTATATGTGTAGACACTTAAACTTAGGCATATGTTTATATATCTAAACGTATATGTAGCTAGCGTCGCAAATGATGTTAAGAAAAATATTGGATTTACAACTTCATAAAATATATGAGAAACGTTCTATAAATAATTGACATATAATTTTAAATATTTTATTGTTGCGAAAAGTGCTTTCTATTCTTCAGGTTTTATTTAAAGATGCGATGATTTGAAATGCAATTCAAGAACGTGTCATTAAGTATAGTTATAGTTAAGTATTGGTGAACACTTTAAACAAAGACTGCAGAACACCCCAAAGCCTATGTTGCATGTGCGCAAATTCCTGTCTTCAGTACCTTAACCGTCATTTAGACTGTCCTTGATATTTAAATTCATTACAGTGAGATCGCTCTCAAATGGTTTTTAAGCTCCATATTTGGTATTTTTTCTTTTTTTTTTGTTTGTTATAAAATAAATCTGTAGGGTATTTAGGTATATACCCGTAAGGCATGGTGACGTTACGGCAACGTCGTTGTGAAGTCACAGTGTGACTTTGTGACCGTTGATGTGACGTCACGTGACGCCAGTGTGAAGTCATAGTGACTAGAATGTGAAGTCGTTATGGCCGTTTTATAGCTCATTTGTGACCAATTTTTGAAGTCACGGTGAGACCAATTTGTGAAATATGAGTCATTTTTGACGAAATTGTCATTAACACTGTGATGATTCTGTGACGACAGTGAAAATGTCGTGAAGTCACGTTGTGACAATTTTGTGAAAATTATGTAATTTGTGACGATTTTGTCATTACCTTTGTGAGGAATATGTGACTACAATGACAATGTTGTAACAGCGTTAAGATGCAAAACATTTATTGAAAAATTAAATCGCTATTCGAGTCCAGTCAATGAACCTAGACAATGGAGGAAGGAGTTATTATGAGTAAAAGAAAATTCTGAAGTTCACAGAAAAATTTCAGAATATTTTTTAACGATACTTTGTCGAAATTTGCATTTTTTTCGCAATCTTTCCGCGAAATTTGCCTTAGTTGTTCGATTTATTGACGAAATCCGCTTTTTGCGATCATTTGATGAAATTCACGTGTTTCTTCAATCTCTTGATGAAATTGCGATTTTTAGATGAAATCCACGTTTTTTCCACGACCTTTTGAAGAAATTTAGTTTTTTCTTCGCGATCGGTTGACAAAATTCGCCTTATTTGCGCGATTTATTTACAAAATGTCGCCTTTTATGCGGTCCATTGACGAAATTCGCGTTTTTTTTTTACAATCTTTTAACAAAATGTGCTATTCTTAGATGAAATTCACTTTTTTCCACGATCTTTTCACGAAATTTGCATTTTTCCGCCGTCATTTGACGAAATTCACCTTTAACCAATCAAGTTATTTTTTCTTTTGTATACACAACATAGCAAGTGTAATAAATTTTTGTGAGTAAAATAATAATTAGGTAATATGTTATTTTCTCATTCTTCTTTTGCAATAATAAATTTACAGCAAATTGGAGCTAAAGAAGACTGAAAGAATGATATTTTCTCAACAACTACCCTATTTACTCGCGTATAGTTGCACTTTTTTGCCAATGTATCATTGTAAAAGTCTAAGTGCGACTATTAAGCAGAAAATCTACTACATAATATTGTACACTCTAATGCTAAATCATTACTGGTATAAAAAAAACAAATTATAATAAAATTAGTAACTTATCAAATGTTTTCAAATTATGGCTGTTTATTAAATACCATTTTTCTTTCTATGGTAATATTTTTATAGACGTAAAATTTACAAATAATCTTTGTGAAAATTTTGAAACAAAATTCTCATAATAAATCACTTTCACGGAAGATATCAGTACCACTATTGTAATGTGAATCGGTGTGTAAATAATCTCCGTCATTCCATAAAATGTCATCTTCGTTTCCGCCCAAAACGTCGGAATTTAATAGTAATACTCCTTTGCACAAATGCAAGATGAGCTGCAAACCATATTTGCTTGTTTTGTTTTTTTGTGCCACTAACTAAATTATATTTATTTGCTTTTCTTATTAATTCTGCAATTACTTACTGTTCCCTCTAAGCCATTTTTTAAAGTTGCAGCACCCTGCTCTTTTTAAAATGCGCGAAATACATCCTATTTTTTAAAAGTGAAATTCACCTTTAGTTGCAATCAGAAATTTCTTGTAAAAAACTACCTCATACGACAGTATTCCTAAATCAGTGTGTCCAAGACCTTGCAAAAATTATAGAACTTGATTTTTTCAGAAAATACAAGATATTGTTAAATCATGTCGTTATTTAATTGTATTTTTCAATTTGTAATTCATAAAATCCTTAAAAATTAATGTCACTTTTTTATCATATTAACAAATTATCTACTTTTTTCTTATAGCATTGCGAAACACAATACTATATTACATTTACTCATGAAGCTCTGCCATCATCCTCTGTTTTTACTGAACTAGCACCTCTGTTTAATACATTTGACTAATAACACCGAAAGCATTTTTATATGAAAAATATCAATTATTTATTCAAATAAAGTTTTGAAATTCAATAGCGATACTTTCATATTAGCAACATTCCAAGAGTTAATAGTCGAAGAAATCGCCGAAGATTTTACTACCTACAGCTACTTTTTTATTCTAATAGTTTCAGTAGTTTAATCGAGTTTTATTTATGTACAATTTTTTATGACGTTTTTAATTTATTATAAAGGTTTTAGAATAACGTGTGGTGAAAATGTTATATATACAGTCTGTTACAAATGCAAGTAATCATATTTACTTTTATATGACACAGTAAAATAAAAAATAATGTAAAATAGTTAGCCATTTTTATGTGAATAAAGTGTAAAAATTCAAACGATAAGCACAAAATAGAAGCACACATTGTTTCACTATTACTATTATTATTTTATTTACAGATTAGATGATAATTATAAATAACAAGTCCCCTTTAATCAGTCTGTTTTCTAATAGGGTGTATAGTATAAATATTTTGAAGTTTTTGCGTATAAAATCATTCAGGAAGTAAAATATTAAAATTATCCAGAAAAAAAAATAATGAAATATATTTTACACTTTAGTTTCATTCGTTCAAGTACATGGATATGTTTTTTAATAATTAAAATCTTTCAATGAAACCAAATTTAAATTCTCACTGGGTTGCATAATTTCTATATTTGTCAATAAATTGAGACACCGGTTTACTTTGAAAGCTTTTCGTTCATAATGTCTAACTGAAAAGTTCTTACCAGCTAAGGATATCTCTTTATAATTTTTTATAACTTTTTTTCACATCGAATAATACACATTGACACTGATTTTTTTTCCTTTTAATACTACATATGCATGATATCCTTTAAATGTTACTTCTCCATTATGTAAAAAAATTCTTATTTCTTCTAAATAGAATAAACTGTCTTCTTTTCTTCGGAACATATATTAATTTTTAAATAAAAATGTGCAGCGCAAATTGTTTGAGACCATCAAAAAATTTTATTCTGTAAAAAGGCTTTTTTATTTAGTACGTTAAATACATTTAAATATTTGTTAATTATGTTAAACTTTGATTATAATATTTTTATATATCATTTTAAAGTTTGAGAAAACATGTGATTTTAACCTCTAATATTTTAAAAGAAAACAAATCTGATAATAAATTTATGTAATTGATTTTAATCATCTGATTAAAATTGTTCATAGACAGTTATTTATTTCAATAAATTCATATGTGCCAACCTCAAACTAATCTTCCGTAATACTTGAGTTAATATGAACCTGGTTTAGTACGTTTCGAGCCAGAATTTTTTTTTAAGAAATGAAAATAAGTATGTTCCACGTAGAAACCTGGATTTACATAAATAAGCATTCATGAAAAGAATTTTCTGTTTTGAAATGTGATTAACCTGGGTCAAATTAATCCAGACATTACGGAGGATTAGAGGAAGGTTGGCAGCTATGTAAATTAAATAATAAATCTACTAAACTTTATTAGGTTAATGAAATGTTTATAAGAAAATACTAAAATCGTTATAATTTAAAGAAAAGCAAACTCTGGAATAAAATATTTTTCCATACCTTTATTTCCCCTTAACGTCGTTCTTTAAATTCCGATGTAATCCATGTTTTAGGAAGAACAAATTTTGGAGGTACAAAATATGTCCAATAATAAATACAATAGCAATGATGGGAATAATTTAAACCACACCAAAACTAGTGTAAATACCTCGAACTCATATTTTTGTCTGAATTATTATCTTGGGATGATTATTACTATGAATTTTTTAGGTTAAATGTTTATATCTGACAGACTGCATGTTCATAACGCTACCTATTGTCCAGCAAAAAACTTCATCTGCCTGTTCCAAACATAACGCAATATGTTATCTTTAATAGTTTTTATCATCTGCGGTTTCTAGCGCTATTTTGTTTATCAAAGCAAGAACAGATGGCTTTTCCGTTCTTATACATTTATATGACATCCCATTTTTATAAGCATACTTCCAATTAAAATTTCTTTTTTGAAGAATTTTTTGATGCATTTAACTTTTTTTTGTGTGTTTCAAAATAGTTCCAGTTTTAAGTTTTGTAAAGCTACTTAAGTTTTGTAAAAAAAAAAAAGAAAAAAAACTATGAATAATTAATTACGCCATGCGTTTTATATATATTTTATATAGTATTTTATTTTATATTCGGAAAAATTTAAATTTTTTAAAAAAGTGTGACACAAGTAGCCAAATTTATTTTTAAGGCTTACTTAAAATAATTAAACGCTAGCAGAAAAATTTATTATTGAAAATATACAAGTGTTTTTATTTATTATAATAAAGCATTGGTTTATTACAAAATTACGTCCTTTCCCATGCCCACATACAATTTATACACACAATAATTTATAAATAACAAACCATTTTCCCAGATTATAGAATACAGGAAGAAAACATTTTCTTATTCTTGAAATCTCTACACTTAATACATTTTTCTAGATTGACCACTAATAACACCAAAAAACATTTTTATATGGAAAATATCAATTATGTATTCAAATAAAGTTTTAAAATTCAATAGCGATACTTTCATATTAGCAACATTCCAAGAGTTAATAGTCGAAAAAAATCGTCAAATATTTTACTACCTACAAGAGATCTTTTTAATTCAAAAAGTTTTAGTAGTCTAAGCGAGCAGTTAGATTACATGTCTATTAAATGTGTGTGTTTTATTTATGTACATTTTTTGATGAAGTTTTTAATTTTGTCGTGAAATATTGGCCGGAAACAAACACTGAATTATTTTTATTGTTTGATGTGGAAAGTTTTAATCTTAACATATGTTTTGTCCCACAGCGAGTTTACAATATGGTAGGGATTTTTTGTCATATAATGAGACGTACGTTACATGTAGTGACATAACAGTGACGTCACAATTTCTTATAATTGCCAGAAAAGTATATTTTACAGTAAATAATATGTTTTAAAGAATTTTTGAAATTTTTAAAAGTTTTCAAAGAAGTTCACATATCAGTCACAATGTGACATCGGTGAGTGGTGGCATTTAGGTCACAGTTGTGACTTGACCACATTGACTTACAGTGACGTCACAATGACTTCACTGTGACCATGCATGCTATGAGGGTATATATATAAATATATATTTCTAATGACTATGTGCAAGACTCATACATGAATATCACTTTGAAAGTTTTAGATGATGTAATACGAAACAAATTGTCAACTACTATTTTTATACAATGAAATTGAAACATTTATAGGAACTTACAAATGCAGCCTATTGATTCTGTATTGATTCAACAATTTTATATTAATTTTTAATACGAAGAGCATTCGGGAAATATGAAATTTGTTTCCAAAAATAGTTTTGACTGTTAAGTATTACTGAAAGTACTGGAAAGTATTTCGCTAAATCGTTAACACTAAAATTGTACATCTGTTTTACCATGTTCAATAATATCTTGTAAATAAAAATGTAAATATTTCTAAGCATAGGTATTGAAGTAGAGAGGTGCAGATTGGAGTATGTAAGCAAATAGAAAAATCTACTATTACACTGGTTAACAAATTTGAACATTTGCTCTTTCACAAAACCGAAATTACTTTTTTATGCGGTTTTGTATGTTAATGCCGAACCTAGATTTAGATTTACTCCAGCAGGTCTTGTTTTTGAACTATTTGCATTTTCCGATTTATGCAAATTTTGTAAATTTTCTACAATTATATGCAATTTTCTACAATTACATAATTTTCTACAATTACTAGCAAACCCCGCGGCTTTGCTCGAATAATATTTGAAATATGCCAAGTGATATTTATATGTCTAAATTTATTACAAGGTACTAACTAAATGTTTATTTTATTAAAAGGCAATATTTTATTTAATTAAAAGGTACTTATTACTTTTAGGAATAATTCAAAAATTACTATTTAAAACACAGTTTGATTAAACATCATTATTACACTACGTTAGACAGAAATAAGACTTAAACTAGTAAATCTGCAGATCAAGAGCCTCAACGTCATCTCTGCAACTCATTGTTTTTATCAAACTTTGCGTAATATTAATCTTTCTACAAAAACAAAATTTAAACTATTTAAATTACACAAACATTTATAAAAGGAAAAAGTATTTCGATGGTTTCAGACATTAAAAGCGTTAAATTAAACACGTTGTTATGTAAGGATATTCTGAAATTCTTACGAGCTACTTATTCTAGTAATTTTTATATAATAAAGCAAATTTCTTCAGGGGGGCTCTGCCCCCCTGAACCCCCCGTTGTGTAATTTATTTTGCATTTGTAATTTTCTACTGATTGAGTTAATGATTACCCTATATCTTAGATTTCTTTTTACACTGCGATTTATAAGGATAAGCAATAATTCGGTCAAGCATTTTACGTTATCCTAATATCCATACAGCAGTATTTACTTGCCTGCTAACCACAAATACCTGTATCTAATGGATAAAGAACTTTTGGAAATGTAAACTGAAACATCTAATTTAGAAATCTAATACCTTTATAAATTTTGTTTATAAAAAAATAATTTTGTTTACCATTCTGCAATATTTATATCTAAGATCTAATCTAAATATCAAAAAATGTACTCGATAGCATTAACTTACTAAAATCACCCTAAAGTAGGGGGCTTCTAAACCTAACAGTTAATAATTCATCATCGTTAAATAGATAAACATGATTTGGCGCCTTTAAGTATTTTTTGTGATTTTCTTTTAATAGTATCTACATTTAATTTAAAATCGTGATGTTACAAATACCGTTGAAATTTGACGCAAACCTATGTTCAGGTCAAATTACGAAAGGTTAACTAACATTTCATTTCCCTTAGCCGGACTTTCTGTTTCATTTTTCGTAATAAGGATTATTTTAATAATTTAATTTATTTTACACTCTACAAGCTGTTACACGGACGTTGTTCACGTAGCATTAAAATAGAGATAAATGCATTAAGTAAAACATTTCACTCCCCACCAGGCATACCAAGTCTCAAGCTTTTTGCACATCACTATTATCTTAGAGAAAATGTTCTTTTAAATCGCGCAAATGTTTCAATTAAATAAAGTAACATTTTCTGTATTAAAATACTGGTATCCAGAACGCCGGAGGCTTGGCAGCTCTGCTCCTCTTAATAAAAACATATATGATTAACCAACATTTTATCACATTTTATAGGAGACAATACGGAATTTCTTATTTGTATGGCCTTACATATATCTCAGTCATAAAAATGTAAAATTTTGTGCCAATTAATGCACGCAATTGCGAAAATGAAATCGCAAAGAATGAGAAAAGGAAGGCCAAGTAAAATCGTGTAAATCGAGGAATCTTTCTTCGTAGTGCTGGGAAAATACTGCTACAAAAACTATTTTAGGTGGTATTTGGTGTGAAATGTTTATATGTATTCATTCCTGTCCTATATATCCTTTTTTTATTTTTTATTTGCTTATTCCATTTTTCTTTTGCACGTGAAAATCTTACAAATTAAAATTAACTCTTTGGGAGAAATTGTTATTCATTTTTTTTTTTGGCAACAATAAAATTTATAAAATTTAACAGAATAATGTCAGTTTATTCTGTATGAAAATAACGAACTTTTTCATTTATAATCAAATAGTTGAATAAATAAATGAAAATATTATTCTATATAGTATATAAATACTATTTTCATTTCTGCGTTTAAATAAATCTATATGCAAATATCTATACAAAGGCATTCATTAATTCATTCCTTTTGCTTTGATTTGACTTCGAAAAACCATACATACTTTCACATTTATGATATTTTTGATGAGATGCTGTTGCTACGCAACGGTTAAAAGAAAAAATGAAATATAAGTAAATTCATAAAATAAAATGTTTTATATTATTCGAACACATGTATAAAATTCTATCATAAGTTATACACCTAATTTAAAAGCTCTGACAAATGTTTTGACAAAATTGCAAACTAATAAGAATAATTTAATACTCTTATTTAAAAATTTCAGCATCCAAAATTTACCATTTAAATCTATTATTCATATGAGCGATTTCTTTCAACAAATGAAAATTTGAAAATCGTCTGACTTCCCATAGAAAAGCATTATATCACAAAATAAAATGTTCTGTATATTCCGAACGAATGAACCAAATTTAACCCAAAACTATACAGCTAAATCCGGGGAGCTCATCAACATGCCCAGGGAATCTCAAGCCGATCGGATGCTTTTTGCAGCAGTTATCGCGGAACAGACAGACAGACTAACAGCCAGACAGACTAACGGAAACCAAAACTTTTCGTGTCTCCACAGTAAGCCTTCACTGACGTTTCGGCAATTAATAAAACTAAACTAGTAAATCTGCAGATCAAGAGCCTCAACGTCATCTCTGCAACTTATTGTTTTTAGCAAATTTTGCTTAATATTAATCTTTCTACAAAAACAAAATTTAAACTTTTAAATTACACAAACGTTTATAGAAGGAGAAAAAAATATTTCGATGGTTTCAGACATTAGAAGCGTTAAATTAAACACGTTGTTATGTAATGATATTCTGAAATTCTCACGAGCTACTTATTCTAGTAATTTTTATATAATAAAGCAAATTTCTTCAGGGGGGTGCCCCCCCTGAACCCCCCGTTGTGTAATTTATTTTGCATTTGTAATTTTCTACTGATTGAGTTAATGATTATCCTATATCTTAGATTCATTTTTACACTGCGATTTATAAGGATAAGCAACAATTTGGTCAAGCATTTTACGTTATCCTAATATCCATACAGCAGTATTTACTTGCCTGCTAACCACAAACATCTGTATCTAATGGATAAAGAACTTTTGGAAATGTAAACTGAGACATCTAATTTAGAAATCTAATAATAATTTTGATTACCATTCTGCAATATTTATATCTAAGATCTAATCTAAATATCTAAAAATGTACTCGATAGCATTAACTTACTAAAATCACCCTAAAGTAGGGGGAGTTCTAAACCTAACGGTTAATAATTCATCATCGTGTCCACTTCCAATTGACTAAATAGATAAACGTGATATGGCGCCGTTAAGTATTTTTGTGATAGCCTTTTAATAGTATCCACATATAATTTAAAATCGTGATGTTACAAACACCATTGAAATTTGATGCACACCTGTGTTCAGGTCAAATTACGAAAGGTTAACTAACCTTTTATTTCCCTTAGCCGGGCATTTTGTTTCATTTTTCGTAATAGGGATTATTTTAATAATTTATTTTACAATCTACAAGCTGTTACACGGGACGTTGTTCACGTAGCATTAAAATAGAGATAAATGCATCAAATAAAACATTTCACTCACCACCAGACATTGCAAGTCTCAGGCTTTTTGCACAACACTATTACCTTACAGAAAATGTTGTTCTTTTAAATCGCGCAAATGTTTCAATTAAATAAAGTAACATTTTTTGTATTAAAATACTGGTATCCAGAACGCCGGAGGCTTGGCAGCCCTGCTCCTCTTAATAGAAACATATATAGTTAACCAACACTTTATCACATTTTATAGGAAACAATACGGAATTTCTTATTTGTATGGCCTACATATACCTCAGTCATAAAAATGTAAAATTTTGTGCCAATTAATATACGCAATTGCGAAAATGAAATCGCAACCAATGAGGAAAGGAAGGCCAAGTAAAATCGTGTAAATCGAGGAATCTTTCTTCGTAGTGTGGGAAAATACCACTACAAAAATTAATTTAGGTGGTATTTGGTGTGAAATGTTTATATGTATTCATTCCTGTCCTATATATCTTTTTTATTATTTGTAATTTGCTGCATTTTCCCTTTGCACGTGAAAATCTTACAAATTAAAATGAACTCTTTGGGAGAAATTGTTATTCCCTTTTTTTTTTTTTTTTTTTTTTTTTTTTTTTTTTTTTTGGCAACAATAAAGTTTATAAAGTTTAATAGAATAATGTCAGTTTATTCTGTATGAAAATAACGAACTTTTTCCTTTATAATCAAAATAGTTGAATACATAAATAAAGATATTATTCTATATAGTATATAAATACTATTTTCATTTCTGCGTTTAAATCAATTTAGATGCAAATATCTATACAAAGGCATTCATTAATTCATTCCTTTTAACTTTGATTTGACTTTAAAAACCATACATACTTTCACATTTATGATATTTTTAGATGAGATATAGTTGCTACGCAACGGTTAAAAGAAAAAAAATGAAATATAAGTAAATTCATAAAATAAAATGTTTTATGTTATTCGAACACATGTATAAAATTCCATCATAAGTTATACCCCTAATTTAAAAGCTCTGACAAATGTTTTGACAAAATTGCAAACTAATAGGAATAATTTACTACTCTTATTTAAAAATTTCAGCATCAAAAATTTACCATTTAAATCCATTTTTTATATGAGCCATTTCTTTCAACAAATGAAAATTTGAAAATCGTCTGACTTGCCATTGAAAAGCATTACAGAGCAAAATAAAATATTCCATATTTCCCGAACGAATGAACCAAATTTAACCAAAAACCATACAGCTAAGTCCGAGTACCTCATCAACATGCCACATTAATTTCAAGCCGATCGGATGCATTTGCGGCAGATATCGCGGAACAGACGGACAGACAGACAGACAGACAGACAGACAGACAGACAAACGGAAATCAAAACTTTTCGTGTCTCCACAGTAAGCCTTCACTGACGTTTCGGCAACTAGTAAATCTGCAGATCAAGAGCCTCAACGTCATCTCTGCAACTCATTGTTTTTATCAAACTTTGCGTAATATTAATCTTTCTACAAAAACAAAATTTAAACTATTTAAATTACACAAACATTTATAAAAGGAAAAAATATTTCGATGGTTTCAGACATTAAAAGCGTTAAATTAAACACGTTGTTATGTAAGGATATTCTGAAATTCTCACGAGCTACTTATTCTAGTAATTTTTATATAATAAAGCAAATTTCTTCAGGGGGCGCGCCCCTGAACCCCCCGTTGTGTAATTTATTTTGCATTTGTAATTTTCTAATGATTGAGTTAATGATTACCCTATATCTTAGATTTCTTTTTACACTTCGATTTATAAGGATAAGCAATAATTCGGTCAAGCATTTTACGTTATCCTAATATCCATACAGCAGTATTTACTTGCCTGCTAACCACAAATACCTGTATCTAATGGATAAAGAACTTTTGGAAATGTAAACTGAGACATCTAATTTAGAAATCTAATACCTTTATAAATTTTGTTTATAAAAAAATAATTTTGATTACCATTCTGCAATATTTATATCTAAGATCTAATCTAAATATCAAAAAATGTACTCGATAGCATTAACTTACTAAAATCACCCTAAAGTAGGGGGCTTCTAAACCTAACATTTAATAATTCATCATCGTTAAATAGATAAACATGAGCTGGCGCCTTTAAGTATTTTTTGTGATTTTCTTTTAATAGTATCTACATTTAATTTAAAATCGTGATGTTACAAATACCGTTGAAATTTGACGCAAACCTAGGTTCAGGTCAAATTACGAAAGGTTAACTAACATTTCATTTCCCTTAGCCGGACTTTCTGTTTCATTTTTCGTAATAAGGATTATTTTAATAATTTAATTTATTTTACACTCTACAAGCTGTTACACGGACGTTGTTCACGTAGCATTAAAATAGAGATAAATGCATTAAGTAAAACATTTCACTCCCCACCAGACATGCCAAGTCTCAAGCTTTTTGCACATCACTATTATCTTAGAGAAAATGTTCTTTTAAATCGCGCAAATGTTTCAATTAAATAAAGTAACATTTTCTGTATTAAAATACTGGTATCCAGAACGCCGGAGGATTGGCAGCTCTGCTCCTCTTAATAAAAACATATATGATTAACCCTAGATCTACCGGGAATTTTATTCAAGTTTTAATAAAACGTTCTACACCAGAATTTTTATTTAAAACTATTTAACTTATTTATTTACCTTATTTTTGTCTGGTTTATATACTTAGTTTATTTTAAAGAAATTTCTGGTTTGAATGAATATTTTGTATGTACCTGTCGGGTCCAATGGACCCGTCTGGTAGACGGAGGGTTAACCAACACTTTATCACATTTTATAGGAGACAATACGGAATTTCTTATTTGTATGGCCTTACATATATCTCAGTAATAAAAATGTAAAATTTTGTGCCAATTAATGCACGCAATTGCGAAAATGAAATCGCAAAGAATGAGAAAAGGAAGGCCAAGTAAAATCGTGTAAATCGAGGAATCTTTCTTCGTAGTGCTGGGAAAATACTGCTACAAAAACTATTTTAGGTGGTATTTGGTGTGAAATGTTTATATGTATTCATTCCTGTCCTATGTATCCTTTTTTTATTTTTTATTTGCTTATTCCATTTTTCTTTTGCACGTGAAAATCTTACAAATTAAAATTAACTCTTTGGGAGAAATTGTTATTCTTTTTTTTTTTTGGCAACAATAAAGTTTATAAAATTTAACAGAATAATGTCATTTTATTCTGTATGAAAATAACGAATTTTTTCATTTATAATCAAATAGTTGAATAAATAAATGAAAATATTATTCTATATAGTATATAAATACTATTTTCATTTCTGCGTTTAAATAAATCTATATCCAAATATCTATACAAAGGCATTCATTAATTCATTCCTTTTGCTTTGATTTGACTTCAAAAAACCATACATACTTTCACATTTATGATATATTTAGATGAGATGCTGTTGCTACGCAACGGTTAAAAGAAAAAATGAAATATAAGTAAATTCATAAAATAAAAAGTTTTATATTATTCGAACACATGTATAAAATTCTATCATAAATTATGCACCTAATTTAAAAGCTCTGACAAATGTTTTGACAAAATTGCAAACTAATAAGAATAATTTAATACTCTTATTTTAAAATTTCAGCATCCAAAATTTACCATTTAAATCTATTATTCATATGAGCGATTTCTTTCAACAAATAAAAATTTGAAAATCGTCTGACTTCCCATAGAAAAGCATTATATCACAAAATAAAATGTTCTGTATATTCCGAACGAATGAACCAAATTTAACCCAAAACTATACAGCTAAATCCGGGGAGCTCATCAACATGCCCAGGGAATTTCAAGCCGATCGGATGCTTTTTGCGGCAGTTATCGCGGAACAGACAGACAGACTAACAGACAGACAGACTAACGGAAACCAAAACTTTTCGTGTCTCCACAGTAAGCCTTCACTGACGTTTCGGCAATAAATGATAATTTAGAAAATATTTTGAAACTTTTATGCTCAATTAATACGCTTATTTCAGTATTCATTTGAATTTTTGAATTTTTTAGGAACTATCTTCTTACATCTTAAAATTAACTATCATGTCAAATTCCAAGTCTACCACCTCTCTCAACATAAAGGGCTAAGTTGAAATAGGAACTGTCACCATTAATTTGCCAACATTAATTTTGAAATAGGATTGTTATTGCCTAATATTCCACAGAAACGCAATTTAAAAAGTTTTAAAGGCCTTTTTAGAACGTTTGTTGTTCCTGTGAACCCCAGGTGGTCGAATCACTCGGCATAAAATATAACCTGCGTAGGATCAGATACTGTTGCCATTGATTCGCAACTATTACTTTTATAATCGGTTTATATTCCCTGAAATTGTATAGAAATAGTAATTTAGGACTTTTTTAGAATGCTTTTCGCACCTCCCCTTCGCTTCACCCCTTTTTAATTTTAATTTATTTTCGACAGTCCTTCGAGAGAATTTATATTTTATAACTAACTGCCATGCATTATTTAAAATTTCTAGCCTTTTCAGTATCACAGAATTCACAATGTAGAAAGTTTTTAGCTCCTGCAACCCTCTGGTGGTAGTGGCACAGACATAAAATATAGCTTATGTTTGAGCAGGTTCTATCACCAAGAATTTGTCATCATTATTTTTTTAATCGGTTTGGTATTTGCTAAGATTGTATAAAAAATGTAATTTGTAATGCTTTTCGCTCAATTAATCTTTTTAAATTTGGAATTTTTTTCGACTGTTCTTAGGAAGCAGTTGCATCTTGTAAGTAAATACCATGCCATACTTCAAAGCGTTAGACCCCTCAGTTGTGTAAAAAACGCAAATTAGAACATGTTTTGCTTTTGCAACCCTCAGATGGTAGTGACAGCAACATAAAATATAGCCTATGTTATAGCAGGGACTGTCACCATTGATTTGCAACCATTACTTTTGAAATAGAATTGGTATTTCCTGAGATTTAGTAGAAATCGCAATTTAGAACGTTTTTAGAACGCCTTTCGCGCATTTTACCCCTTTTTAATCTTCCAATTTTTTGAAACAGTTCTTAAATATCATTTATATCTAATAAATATGTACCTTGCCTAATTTTAAGTTTTTAGCCCCTACCGATCACAAAAATCGAAATTTAAATCGCTTTTTTGCTCCTGCAACGTCTGGCGATAGTGATACCGACATAAAATAGCGTCCATGTTAGAGCAGAGGCAGTCAACATCAATTTCCTACCATTACTTTTGAAATCATTGATTCTTACTGAGATATTGCTGACAAATCGGCATTTAGAACGTTTTTAGAACGCTTTTCGCGCCTTTTGCTTCTGCATCTCTTCGGGGGTAGTGGAAAAAGATAGAAAATATAGCCTATCTTGGAGCAAGATCTGTCACCATCATTTTTACATCACTATATTTGAAATAGATTCAGTACTTCCTCAGATTGCATAGAAATCTCAATTTATACGTTTTTTGCGCCTTTTGACCCCTTTTAAATTTCGAGTTTTTTAGGAAATGTCCTTAGAGATCATTGATATCTTATAACTAACTACCATTCCAAATTTCACGATTCTAGGCCCTTCCGTAACGCAAAAACCGCAATTTAGAATGTTTTTCTCCTGCACCCTCTTTGGGGTAATGGCACCGACATAAAACATAGCCTATGGTGAGTAAGGGTTGTCACCATCATTTTGACGCCATTATTTTTTAAATCGGTTTGGTATTTAATGAGATTGTGTGGAAACCACCATGTGTAGAACGTTTTTTTAGAACGCTTTTTACGCATTTTCACCCCTTTTAAATTTCGAATTGTTTAAGAACTGTTCTTATAAATCCTTTATATCTAATAAGTAGCTAATATTTCAAATTTAATATTTATAGGCCCTTCAGTAACGCAAAAGTTGCATTTTTAGAACGTTTTTTGTCCCTGCACCCATTTCGGGTAGTGGCACCGACATAAAACATAGCCTATGTTGGAGCAAGGGTTGTCACCGTCATTTTGACACCATTTTTTTTTTTAATCGGTTTGGTATTTCCTGAGATTGTGTAGAAACCACCATGTAGAACGTTTTTTAGAACGGTTTTTGCGCATTTTCACCACTTTTAAATTTCGAATTGTTTAAGAACTGTTCTTAGAAATCCTTTATATCTAATAATTAGCTAATATTTCAAATTTCATAATTCTAGGCCCTTCAGTAACACATAAATCGCATTTTTAGAACTTTTTTTTACTCCTGCACCGCTTTGAGGTAGTAGCACCGACAGAAAATACAGCCTATGTTCTAAGTTGGATTAACACCATCATTTTGATACTATTACTTTCGAAATCGGTTATGTAGCGCCAGAGATTACCTCTAACAAACAAACAATTTTTACTTCTTTATAATATTAGTATGGATAAGAAAAAAAATTTTGAATATAAGGTACGGAGGCTTGGGCCACCCGTATAATTAATTAATAATTAGGTATATTTCATAAATACACATAATTAATTACTTATTATGCATATTTAATAAGTAGTGTAATTAATTAATAATACATTTATGTATTTATTAAGTACTATAATACATACAATTTAATTACTTTAAAAAAGTTTTTGAACATATTCGTTTTCGTTTTTGGCCGAAAATAGGAGGATCTCCAAAATTCGGTTTCGGTTTCGGCATTAAAAGCCTGTTTCAGTCGATCCTTAATAATAATTATGTGTACCAATTCTATAAAAAAAAATACAGGTGTCCTTAAAGTTTTTACACAGTCAAAAAAAGCGGGTTTTTTTGGTTTAATTATGATTTTTTCGCAATAAAAAAGACGCTGATACATTCTGTTGACTTTTATATTAGTATTTCCACTTTATGATCAACATTAAATTACCATTTCACTTGTCGCATTTTCAATTTATCAAAATTTTTGCTGTCCTTATAGTTTTTACACAGACTGTAGATATCCCGTCGACCAAAAATCTATCGTCAAACAATAAAATTAAATGACAATAATGGTTGATCGCAAGTGTCAGATTCACTTGACTTTAAGCAAGTTACACGTGTTTACGTCGTCAAGTGATTTTTATTTCGACTTTTTATTTGTATATTTATCAAATAAACAACAATAGTCGGGTTACCATGTCAACCTTTTCTGAAATATGGGAAAAAATATCTGTTTGATTAAAATTTGAGTTGCCATCATTAGAAAAATGTATATAAAATTTAAAAAAAAAAATAATAATATTTCAAAAACTAATTCGAATTTAAAAATTCTAATACCAGTTTTGAGATCTGCGGATCAATGCTGATTTGTAGTGTTAATTTCATTGCAAAGTATTCCATATTTTAGGAGAAATCGCTAGAAACATAATCAGTTGTTTAATCAGCCGATTGATATATCCGTTTCATAAATTCGTTTCATTAGGATTTTATATATATAGGGCAGATTTAAGGAATAAAGCATTATTCACTTTTTGTTTCATGTTATGGGTACTGTGTAGTGTACTTTTCAAAAACGTTGTTTCTGAAATTATACTGATACGTGACCGTGAAAAATTGTGCCTAATTTACATATTTTTCATGTTTTTCTAATAATGTCTCTTGGCATACAAATATTTCTGCTACACGAGTACAGTAATATGTTTATAAATCAGTTTTTTTTGTTGATTTCAAATCTGGTATCTGTTTTCGACTATCACGTCTGTTTTTGAAAAAAAAGTTAAATTTGTTTTTTGGTTTAAAAAAAAAATCAGTTTTATGCTAGTTGGTGATGCCCTTCAACTAGTTAGCGATCTACCAGTCTACTTTTTCAATTTTATTTTCTATTACAGGAATTGTTGTTTATGTCCCTGATAGTAATCAAACACTATTCACCCTTTTAACAACGAGGTACACATCAAGAAAAAGCATCAAATATCAAACTTGTGTCAACACCGTTCAAAGAACGCATTAGGTTACACAAACTAGACATGATTTAAGGAAACATATTCTAGCTTTGAAATATGCATAAAAATCAAGTTTAGAAAAAGTATTGTATGGATTCTATTGCAACCACTTTAAAATTGATAGTAATAAAAACATTAAGGAATTGAAAAAAAATACATATTAGGCTTTATAACTGACAGTTAACCTTTAAAAAACGGGCTCTGTAACTTTAAAATATTGCTTCGTTATAGGAAGTTTAAAGTGACCCTTTTCAGTAAAGGAGAAACACGCAGGTGGTATAAGGACGTGGGTCAGTAGCACATCTGGATGCTGTTATGCGAGTCTGTTTTTTTGGGGGGGAGGGAGGGGGATTTTTTTCCGAATGCAATCAGAAGGAATCATTTGCTGCTGTAAAATGATAATTGTTTATCCTTTTGAATAGTACTTGATAAGTACTTGAAGATATTTTGTTAGCATTTTCTCAGGGTTAATATGTAAATAAATTGAGGTACTGGGAAAAACATGTTGGCATAGTGTAGTTTAACTGCATACTATAAAAGAACCGAGTCGTTTTTAATCTGTATTAAATAAAAGAAAAAAACACCTCTAAATTCTAAATTCTAAATATACAAAATGAGTGTAAAAAATTCCTTTATTTATTTGCATTTTATATTAAATTTAGGAATTCCATTTAAAAGCCATTTGAAGTTTGCGTAAGTTAAAATATTGTATATTGTTAGTATTTCGTTTAATTATAATTCTCTTAAAGCATTTTTGTATTTATTACTTTTTGGGTGCTTTTATTCGCATAATTTCTAAATATATAATATCAAGTATTAATTTTATTGCAATACTTTTTTACGCTTTGTAAAATTCATATTCATATGTGAACGAAATAAGTTAAAATATAAATGCTGCGATTATAAAATTATAAAAGACTAATCTATCAGAAGAGTAATCAGAAAGAGTAATCTATAATCATCTTCGTTCTCTATTGCGAATTAAGATTCCGG
The DNA here is from genome assembly GCA_963932465.1 of Maratus speciosus. Lineage (NCBI taxonomy): Eukaryota > Metazoa > Arthropoda > Arachnida > Araneae > Salticidae > Maratus > Maratus speciosus. The sequence goes on along the minus strand of OZ010791.1, from coordinate 537,487,247 downwards.
ACAAACTCAGTTAACCTTTTGTAAAATTCCTGTAAAATCATCAAACCTAGCAACGAGGAAAATGTCATAAACATGCCTCCCCCAAAGACAGACCTTTGAATCCAATTGCATAACTATTTCCTGCACAATAAACTGTATAAAATTTTCAGATACCCTCAACGAGAGTGGAGAAACCATAGCTTCAACTTTTATATGCTTATAAAAAATCACTGAAAACATAACAGCTGGAAGTCAGACAAAATGCACAAAATTACGCAAACATGCTAACTCTGTGAAACGCTATAATTTGGCTAGGCTTTTTTAATGATACTGCACGCTAAGTCAATAAGTATCAAAGTAAAAATTGACGCTACATAAAGTGACGCCATAACAAAACCAAAAAAAAAAATGGAATATGTGTAGATAATCCAAAAACTAAAAAGATAATTTAAAATTATGAACTGACATAACTGTTAACAAGGTAAACGAATGCTTAGATGCTTTATAAAAATGAGATGTTGTATAATTAATAGTAGGTATAAGAGAGTAACCGAACTTATATCTTTTATGAAGACATATGAAATCAGGTATATCACCTAAAGGGAATTTCAAACTTTTAGCAAGATCATCAGGGATTTTATTAGATTTCACCTGGTCTCTAAGTAAGGTGTTGAAATTCCTGTGCATTGTGGGAGTTGCATCTTTATTTAAAAACTTATATGAATTGTATTAAAAACATTAGATATCTATTCATATAATATGATGTATATAGAATTACATGAATTACATGAAACATGTATCAAAGGTATCATTCAATAACATTACAGATATTGATACAATCTCATCTCTTCAGAAATACAGTCATATGACGGATCACGTATCAATACCATACTACAAGAAATTATCAGAAAAAGTATCTTTCTTTTTGTAACATAAGAACCCCTCTTTTCTGGTTACTTGTGTTATATGCAGCATTCACTGTAAGGTATGTAATTCAGTGTATATAGGTATATGATTCTGGGCTTACGTGTGATATCCGCTTAAAAGAACACAAAGTTGCAAATAGCAGTAAAAGTTTACGGTAGAAAGTTTAACCCTTTCATGGGCAAAGCATTTCTGCTCAAAAAGTATTCAAATAATTAATTCACACCGCAATTTAAGAACAAATTTATTTGAAAATAATCAAAAGCACTTTTTCACCTATATTATGAGATCGAAATTGTAGTAAAAATTATGTAGTAAAATAGTACTGATGCCATTTGGCATTTTCGGCAGTAAAATTGACCGTTTGCAGACTGCAAACGGCGCCCCTGAGAGGGCTAGAATCTGATAATGTTCCGTATTTTAAAAATGTAACAAAAATCAAGTCAATCTGTAACATTAATATAAGCCGTGTGTTCTTAGAAAACTGTATTACGTAAATACAAGAATCCCCCTCTATGGATCTAGTTTGGTTTTACCGGATATGCGGTGCTAATGTGCGTATGATCCAGGATGTGAATGTTGGATGCGTTTTTAAATTGTAAGTTACTTGTATGTTTACTGTAGCAGTCGATCAGTGTTTGCACTTTTGATGAGCTTCGCTAAAGCTCGAAACGTTTACAATGTTCTTTTATCGTGCATTTTGTGTGCTTTTACTATTTCATGCTGAATTACAAGATTCTCATCGGTTGGATAAGTTTAAACTGAATTTTAAATAACTGTGTATCAAATTCATAATTTACTTTATAAACATGCAACTTGCACGTTGGAATTATAATGATATTAAATTTTAAATATTGGAAGAGTTTCTGACGCCCTTTCTATGCACATATACATATCTAAATATACTTTAATGCTTTTACGTGTATCAGATTTATACTTCATAATATTTCAATTTGGATAACATTATTGTTCAATGTATTATCTAAAAAAATGTGAAAAAAATCATAATTATTTTTGTTCAGAAAGGGTTATTTATTCCTGATTATAACATCTTTTATCGTAAATATATGGAATGATTATATATATTATAAATTATATTACTTGCGGTTTGTTAACGCATCATATAAAAAGGTATTAACTATAAATATGGCTCTTTCTCAGTATTAAATATTTAGAATGGAATAAAATAAACGAGTAACATATAAACGAAATAAATATTGCGTATAATGAAACAGTAGTGAGTTTATTCCGTTATTTTTCTGGAAATAGTATATGCAAAAAGATATAAAAAGATTCATTTCATCTTATATATGTTCATTTTTATCATATACCATGAAATTAAACTTTAAATAAGTTCATTGAAAATGAAATCCCGAAATTGTATTTTTTTCATTTCACAAACAGTCTTGATATTGTCCAATTTCAAACTTTTTATAAGAAATATACAAATGATATTAGCCGGATGGGTATTTCTATAATTTCAATATCCTTCAGAAAACCAAGTATGAGATATTTATTTACTTTGTAATAAAATTCTCATACCTTCTTTTTATTAATCGAATCTCCTTATAGAAATATTAAATTAAAAAGTATGATTCATTTTCCCGCCGAAATTATTTATGCTCATATAAATAGGTAATGTTTAATGCAGATTAAACTTGGCCATTAATTAAAAATAGTAGTTAATAATGTTTTCTGGTGGGACAAGGAAATAAGACATTTGTAAATTTCGAATTTCTCATTGAAATATATTTTACTTTTCTACACATGCTGTCTGTCCTTTTGATTTGTAGACAGTAGGTTTTGGCAACATAAAAAATTAAATAGTTATTCTATACTACAACATTTAACACGCACACACATATATAGCTGATATATGAAATGATAAAAAACCTTTTAAAACTCAAAATTCAAATTAAATTTCAAAACTTTAAATTAAAATCAGAAGTCTCTTTCTTCTAATTTTAAATCGTATTCTAAAACAAATTTTACCCCTTGTAAGTTTCTTTTCCAACCTAACATTTACTAGTTTCTGACTTCATTTTCGGACGGTTCTAAAGATTAAAATTGCTTGTCTAAGTGCTTCTTGTAGGCATTTCTGGTTAAGGACTTGTACGTCACAGAACAAGAGAATTGTGTGGGATCTTCACCACATAATAATCAAAAGCTAATCACCAAACTAAAGAAATGTTCCTTCCAAGTTTACAACTCTGTCCTCTGCTGGAGAATATGACAAGCCCTAAGATATTAGCTAGAACAAGCGACAAAAAGTAGAGATTTTACATATTTGAAAAGCGTGCATAACCTGATGTCATGTAACTCCGGAAATCAGCGTAAGTGGCTCGCGGGACCTCCGATCGAACTCTCTAATCCAGCTGTAAGATGGAACAGCGAAATAAATGAGTTTGATCCACCAAGAGGTTCCCAAGTCAAATTATTATCTTCCACTTATGTCACTCCCAGTTGATAGAACATATTAAAGAAAATATCCGTATACACTTAAAAAGTGTGGTTACTTTTCCCGCCCAAGGCTAATATCTGACGGGCGTCTTTTTTCCCGCATTTTAGGTGCGTTCGTAATTATATAAATACGTATCATCTATAGTCGTCGTTCGGTCCGGCTGTCCGTCTGTCCGCATATAACATAGCAATAACTACCCAACCGAATGGTCTGAAATTTTAAGTATATAATTGTTGCAAAATTTTGTAGAGTCATTTCAAATTTTATGAAAATCCAATGTATAGTTTAAGTACAGTGACAGTCAAAAGTTACCCGTTCCATTACGTCCAATGGGAAAAAATTATTTCAAGTGAATTTTCATGATGTTACACCCTTTCAAACAGAATGAAATTTATATGCACTTATAAAGTGCAATAAAGTATACATTCAGTATAATATGCGGCGCAAAAAATATTTTTAAAGGTAGTTATATTACAAACGCACCTCATTTGCCACGTTTGACGACCAATTTCCAACTTGTTTACTTACGTATTATCCCTACACAATGCCGCTAACATTGTGTAGGTATAATAGTAAGTAAAAAAGCGTGCAAAAAGACGTCAGTCTGACATTAACCTAAATGTGTAATGTAGATTACACTTGGTCATTAATTAAAAATAATAGTTAATTATGTTTTTGATGAGACAAGAATATAAGACATTTGTAAATTTTGAACTTGTCATGTAATATATATATATATATATATATATTTGATAAAATTCTATATATATATATATAGAAAGAGAGAGAGATAATTTTTTTTTTTTTTTTTTTTACACATGTTGTCTATCCTTTTGATTTGTAGACAATATGTTTTGGCAGCATAATAAAACGAAATATGTATTCTATACTGCAACATTTAACACGTACACACACATAGGCTGATACGTACACACACACACACACATATATATATATATATATATATCACCCTTTGTGTGTATACGTTTTAAATTGCAGTTGTTGTAATATAAATTTCTAGAACATCTAACTGAAGGTAAGTGTATAATCTTATTTTCAAATGTTAATTCATTCAGTATGTCAACACAATATATACAATTAGCTGTATATTCATGCCTTTATTTATTTTTGTAGTGCGTTTTTATGCCATTTGTAATGCATTAAAATACAGCATGGCAAAGGCAATGGCGCTCACGTGGAATTCGAAGCAATTTAGCCAGTGGGACACTTTTTAAAATTCAAGTTTCTTGGTTGAGCCCACTTTTTTGAAATGGTAAAATTACCGTTGTTTTCACCTTAATTATTATGTCATTAAACGAGGTCAATTTTACGATTTCAAAAAAGTGGTGACAATCATAAAACCTGAATTTTAAAAAAGGATGGCGACAGAAACCTGCTGTTTTGGAGAAGAATTTTAGACAGATAACGAAACGTGGTTTCTCTGCACAATATGTGGAAAGTGGTCGCATAAATTGTGCTGTGGTGTGAATAGTCCACACGACTAGATAGGTGACTTTTCTCGTACGCAAATGCTGTATTCAAATTTTGAGCGGCATTAGCCTACCATGTCGTTCATTACCGCTTAATGCATGGTTAATTAAATAAAACGAAATTTTAAAAAATCCTAAAAGTTTTATGCAAATTAGTTGATTGCAAATTGTTTCTTATGCTTTGGACTTATACTGTGTTGGTAAAATATTGATTTTTTATATATATTTGACTAGCTATTCATGTTTTCCCTTAAGTGAGCGGCATTCCTCTACTTTCCCCTAATAGAAAACTTTGAATTTTTATATACTAATCGCCATTAAGAAAATTTCATTTATTTGTAAGTTTTTAAGACCAGTGTCCATTACTGGAAACCTTAATTAGTCAATTTCCAGTAACGATAAATTGCAATTTTAGTAAAGTTCATAGTGTATAATGTAATCATAGTGCACTTTGACTTAACTGAAAACCTAAGTAAACAAATTTTAATTTTTAAATTGTACTTAGCAGAATGTAATAGCAGCAAAGTTTTTATAAATAACAGCGTTTAATTAATTTAAAATTTTCAATATTTTATCACATTAATATTTTTTAATAACTCTGCCTTGCATATTTTAGAATCTGGCAACCTATACAATAAATAAGGAAGTACAGAATATTTGTTAAGGGCATAGGGCAAAGAGGATCTCAATCCATCCAAATTTAAATAAAAACAATTAAATTAGAGACGTCGTTAAAAACAATTAAATTAGAGATTAAATCTTAAATGTTTGCTTATTCGTCTTACCAAACAAAGTATTGTAATATTAATTAAATTTAATGTAGCAATGATACTAGTAAATCTGCGGATCAATGGCATCACATGTCAGTTTTGCAGTTTTATTTCGAAATTATTTAAAACATTCAACCAGCAGTATCATTTCTTTCATATTTTTAATGATAATTACTAATAGTAATATATTAAGTAGTTTTAGGGAGTTTAGCAATAAAAAATACAAAATAGTGCAAAATATACGAATCTATGATCTAATATTTCAAAAAAACTAAAAAAAAAAAAAATCAGATATTATTTTATTATCTCTCTAAACCTCCAACCTCACTGTATCAATAATTTGAATAGCTGGAATTCTCTGACATTTTGTATTTTAAATCATCTATCTAAAATAATTAAAATATTGATCTTATGATAATCACAATAATTAAATTAAACAGTGAATAATTCACGCAAATATTTTATTAATTATTGATATTCTAATTGTTAAACTTATTTGAAAATATCTATTTCGTTTCATTAGTATGCTCTCATTAAATTATGGTTCTAAATACAGTCATAAAACAATTATATCTATTACTTTTGGAGGGTGTTCATTACTGGAACAGAGAGTGTCCATTACTTGAACAGAGGGTGTCCATTATTGGATGACTGGGTGTTTTGATATATTTCTGTCATTTAAAATTAATTTTTTATTAATGCTGGGAAATGCGGCTACAAGAATGATAGCTAAATATAATTTTGAAAAAAATGTAATATAAAAACTGCAAATAATAATTAAAAATATTTTAAAAAGAAATTCCTTAAGTGTGTCCTTTATTGGCACATCTATATTACATAAAGAGAAAGAGATAGAGAGAGTTAGAATTTCACATGTTTATATTATTTAAGTTTTTTATTTTATTTTATTTTATTTTTTTTTTATAATTCGATATATCATAAATTCAAATTTAATAAGAAATGCTGAAGAAATTTCTTTCTTACACATTTTACTTATACACAAAATTAACAAACTAATGTATTGAAATTTATTTTCATAGATGTTCTTGATATATAGCTGTTACCATTTTTAACACTTTCCAACAAAGTTAAAAAGTGTTTATGACTTCAGTTTGTCTGTCCGTCTGTCCATCTGTCCGCACTCTAACTCTCTAACTCTCGGAATGTTCTGAAATTTTTGGATGTTAGTGACCTCTAACATAGCACGATCCCTATTTCAAATAAAGATTTTAGCATGTTTAGTTCATTTAAAGAGACAGTCAAATTTTTCCGTTACATTACGTCCTATGGGGAAAAATCGTTTAAAATGCCTTTTAATAATGCTACATGCTTTCAGTCATAATAAAATTGATATTCATTTATCAAGTGCACTAAAATATGCATTCAGTAGATATAGGAGTGCAGAACCTTTTTAAAAGAAGGGCCACTTACAAAAACGTCTGGGTTGTCGGGGGCCACATCAGTAACACAGAGATTTCTATTTTGGAAGAGGTGATCTGAGGCCTATAATCGAAAAAAACATGCTTTCAGAAGGGGGGGGGGAGTTTTACCCCTTTAGGTTCCCTTATCCTGTCAACATATCCAATTTAGTTGGCAAGGATATACCAACAGTTTACTTTTGTGTATATAAGAGAGATATAGCAAGGATTATTTTCAGGTAGTGATAATATTCCTTGACTTTGTTCGGTAGAGTATACATTTTACATTATTAAAAGTGCTAAAAAAACAAATATAGGCATGAAAGTGGCCAGTGCCAAAAAATGAGAACTTTATGAACGAAGGGGGCGGGAGGAGCCGATCAACGAAATTTGAGATATTTCTGCACCCGATCAACGCAATTCACTTTTTTCACACACCCGATCAACGAAATATTCAATTTTCCGTGCCTTATAGACAAAATTAAAAAGAAATTCCAAAGCCGATTAATAAAATTTGCGATTTATTTCCGACCCGATTCACGAAATTCACGATTTTCTGCTCCCGATCAACGAAATTTGCAGTTTTCCGCCCCTGATCAACGAAATTCGCAATTTTTCCACGCCCTATCAACAATATTCGCTATTAACTGACTCTGACAAAATTTGTAATTTTCAGTCGTTAATCCTTGATCGTCAACGCGATTTTTCCGAGCCCAATCGACAAAAGACGCGATTTTCCCGCACCCGATCAACGAAATTTGCGCTTTTTCTACGCTCTATCAACGATATTTGGTATTATCTGACTCTGAAGAAATTTGCAATTTTTCCCGCAGCTGACCAACGAGATTTGACCGCGACTGATCGAGAAAATTCGCGATTTTTCAGCACCCGATCAACGAAATTTGAAAATTTTCTGAACTTCATCACAAAATTCGCAATTTTTCCTGCACCCGATCAACAAAATTCGCGATTTTTAACTGACTTTCAAAATTAAAAATTTGTTCCGCAGTAAAGTGACGAAATTCGTGATTTTTTCTCTAGATAAATTGACGAAACTCAGGACTTTTACGTAGCCGATCATCCAAATTTGCAAATTTTTCGCGCATCATCGACAAAATTCACGATTTTTCTGTGCCCGATCAACGTAATTAGCTATTTTTCTGTGCCAAGTAGATGAAATTTGCGATTTTCCGCGTTTCATCGACAAAAATTTGTGATTTTTCCTTACCTGATCGACGGAATTTCTGATTTTTTCACGCCTGATCTATAAAATTTGCGATTTTATACACGCCCGTTTTCCGCCCGATTCACACGCCCGATTGACGAAATTTGCGATTTTTGCGTACCGATCGGCAAAATTTGCGATTTTTTCGAGCCTAGCCGACTAAATGTGTTTATTCTTCCGGACTCGATCGATGAAATTCGCGGTTTTTACGCATCCGATCAACGAAATTCGCGATTTTTACGCGACCGATCAACGAAATTTGTAATTCTTAACTGACTGATGAAATTTGCAATTTTTTCTCGCGTCAAAATGATGAAATTCGCAATTTTTTTTCTGGCACTAAACTGACCAATCTCACGATTTTTCTGCAGCCGATCAACAAATCTCATAATTTTTCTGCGCATCATCGACAAAATTCGCGTTTTTTCTGTGCCCAATCAACGAAATTCGCGATTTTTCCGCTCCTGATCAACTCAATTTGCAGTTTTTCCGCACCTAATCGACGAAATTCGCCATTTTTCCATGCCTGATCAACAAAATTCACAATTTTCCGTGTCCATTTGACGAAACTCTCCATCTTTCCGTGCCCAATCAACGAAACGCGCGATTTTTCCGTGCTTCATCGACAAAATTAGCGATTATTCCGTGCTCGATCAACAAAACTCGCGATTTTTCCGTACCCGAATGAAAAAATTCGCTAATTTTCCTTGCCTGATCTACGAAATTTGCGATTTTCCAGTGCCCGTTCGATGAAATTCGAATTATTTTTGGACTAGCGACTGACGAAATTGGAAACTTGGAAATTTCCTATGTTGATATCTATGGTATCGGCCGGCTGATAAACGAAATTCGCGATTTTTAACTGACTGACGAAATTTGTAATTTTTTTCCAGCTAAAAATTGAAGAAATTCACAATTTTTCCTGCATCCTATGGGCAAAATATGCGAATTTTTCCAGTTATAAATTTAAAAAGTTGGCGGGCCACAAGTTAACCTATCGCGGGCCACTTCTGGCCCGCGGGCCAGCGGTTGTGAATCCCTATCTAGAATATACGGTGCAAGGTATTATTCATTTATTATTCATAGTTATTATTCATTTACAGGGCCACACAAAATAATTCCGTTACAGAACGATATAGGGGTGGAGAGAGTTGTTAGAGGCGTTATTTAATTATGTTAAAATATTTCATGTATAATGAAACTGATATACGTCGCTGAGGTTTATTATAACTTATTTCAAGTATAATACGAAGTGCATAGCATTTACAGGGACCCACAAAAGATTATTTAATATTCTGCATTACACGATCGTCACACGCTTTTCTAAAAAGTGGTTTACGTATATTTTCACAAAATGTTATGTATCCAAATTCTGCAATGCTGCTAAATAAAACAGCGTTTCATTTATACAATAAATGTTGAAGTTAAATTTTGTATAAAATATTCGATTTTTTCAACTAGAATGATATAATGGATTCTTAAGCTAACTGTTTATAAGCATTTTTGTTGTAGCAACTCTCAGAAATAGTTTTTAAGACCTCTTGAATAAGATAAAAAAAAAGAGAACATAGTTTGTTATTTGACTTTACAAGAAGTAAAATATATGGAAAAATATAATGGATCAGCAGATGAAGTACTTTAAAGATACACTGCAGCTTTTTTGTGCTTTCCAACATAGTTGTAAAGTTTTTATGAATGTCACAGTTTGTCTGTCCGTCTGTCCGTGATCTAACTCGTATAAACATACTCAGTTTGTTATTTAAGTTCTATATGATATTGAAGTTTACCATTGCATGTCATTCCTCGAACATCAACAGCCATTCTTCCATAATAATATTGTTATCAATATCTAAGAATTCTTTTTACTTTTACGATTTTCTCCTCCTTTTATGTTTTATCTGTTGATAATAATTACATTTATTATTCGCGCATTTTACTGATTAGGGAAGTCAATTAAATATTACTATTATACACAAAATAACTTTCTGTCAAATAATAATTCAACGAAATACTTACTATATAAATATATAGCTTTTTGTTACATATTACACTCAATATTAATATTGCCTTCATGCAAACTGAGTAACCCTGTAAACTGAGGGCGTAAGCAGAATTTCTCATCAACAAAACAGGTCACCAATATACTTTCCCATATATATATATATATATATATATATATATATATATATATATATATATTATTTTTTATTTTCTTATTTATGTTTTTTTAACCCGTAAACATAATTTACCATTTTTTACCAGTAAACATAACCAGTATAACTCCTAATTTTGTTTCTTTAACAACGCATTATATCCTGATATATGACAGAAGGATAGCAATGCCTAACTTTGGGATATTGCATATTTTTTGAATAAAATAATTTTAAAATTATTTAATGATTTTATAATCATACCTGTGTATTTTCATAAAAATCGATAACAGACTAAGGAAAAAAGTTCATAGTCTATTTTGATGTAAAAAGAAAATTACCGCAAAAAGAACATTTTGATTGGATAAAAAATGATAACTATATAAAAGACAAACCAGCTTTTCAACTAGAGATATCTTACGATATAAAGCGCCAGCCCCCGTTTCCCTAGTGTTATAACTTTATATATGTATAGCCCCTTATCAGTAATTCTCTAATTGAATATTTGTGTTTTTAAAAACGAAAGTATAAAAAGTGAACACATAAAGTTTTCTTAAGCTCCAGAATACATATCGAATTGAAAACGATGATAGTCCATTTTTGAGATTTTTCAAATGGCAGTATTACCTGTTTGCTTTGTGGTTTGCTTTCGTTTAGCAGTCTTTTATAAACGTAAAAACTAACATAGTTCTCAGAAAAGAGTATTTGAAAATAGTTAAAAATGAAAACTAACGAAAAAATAGAAAATATAGAAGAGATACTATAAAATTTTAAAAACGATGAAAGACGACGATCTTAAATAATTTTCAAAGAAAGCATTAACTACTTATTTCATTTTATGTTTTCATTTTTTCAGGATCTCTCTTTTGTCTTAGAAATAACTCAAAAATAAACACAAATTTCGACATTCATAATTTTTTCTACAGAAAACTTATTATTTAAACGAAATGATAAAAAAAAAAAAAAAATCAAGTCTGAAATGAAAATTAGGAAAATGCATGCTATTTATATTTTTAAAAGTAAAGTGGCAATGGACAACAAACAGAAATATATTGTCCATTTAAAGAGATAGCACATAGTATGTTTGGAACAGATGTGTTCGAGGTCCACAGAAAAAAATAAAAATAAGCCTTCGAAAAAAAGTCCTTCCGGCTAGTGCCGGGAGGAAGAGGTAGCTTTCATATTCCTTATTTTTTAAAAGCCAGCTTATATTATTCAAACACACGGAGCTCAAATTAGTGGAACCCGATTATAAAGATTAAATACTAATTTATGTCAATATTGAATATAATGAGAATTTCGCGAAATCAGTCAGTGTTATCAAAGCTGGTTTTATTAAAGTGATTTATATTTTGTCGCCAAATTCGGTGATATCCCGAATTATACTAATAATTATACTAACCCGAATTATCAGTGATAGCCCGCCAATTTAAAACAACATAATGGGTGCAACAGAGCTCGCCAATGAACTTGGTCGACACCTTAGTAATTCCTGTGCACATGCTCACTCATATCTAAATCGATTGATATATACGAGTGATGTTGCAAGCAAAAAATCAGATTTTTAAAAATGTCACACACATTCGAAATTCAAACTGCTATATCTCGGCCTTTTTTTAGATAAAGGCAAAACAAAAAAATGATCCGGAATCTTTGTAACAAGCTTAAACACATAAGAAAAAAATCTTTTTCAATTTCTAATTTTTTTGTACCTCATTTTAAATTATTATTTTTCTTTTAATTTTTAAATGGCCGCCATTTTGAAACAAGATGGCGGATGAAGTTAGCAAACGAACTCGGTCGAGAGATTGCTATGTACTATGCACATGCCTTGTCACATCCTAATCGGTTCATAAATACGCGTGTTATCGCGTGACAAAATTCAGATCGTTTCAAAATGTCAGCCATGCTAGAAATTCAAAGTGACCATTTCAGCCAAAAACTATAAAACTACTAAAAACTAAAGTGCTATAACTCAGCCATTTTTTAAGATATAGACGAAGCGAAAAATGATCCGAAATCTTTGTATAAAGGTCAAACACATAAGAAAAAAATATTTTTCAATTTCTAATTTTTTGTCCCTCATTTTAATATTAAATAAAAAAAAAAAATAATGGCCGCCATTTTGAAACAAGATGGCGCATGATGTTGGCAACGGACTCGGTCGAAACATTGGTATGTACAATGTACACGCCAAGTTATATCCAAATCCGTTCATAAATACGCGTGTTATCTCGTGACAAAAATCAGATCGTTTCAAAATGTCAGCCACACTAGAATTCCAAAGTGCTATAACTCAACCGTTTTTTAAGATATAGACGAAACAAAAAATGCTCCGGAATCTTCGTATCAAGCTCAAACACATAAAAAAAGTCTTTTGCTATTTAAATTTTTTTTGTACTTTATTTTAACTTTTTTTAAATTTTAAATGGCAGCCATTTTGAAACAAGATGGCGGATGAAGCTGGCCAACGAATTCGGTCGAGACATTGCTATGTATTATGCACATTCCTTGTCATATCCAAATCGGTTCATAAATACGTGTATTATCGGGTGACAAAAATCAGATCGTTTCAAAATGTCAGTCATGCTAGAAATTCAAAGTGCTATAACTCAGCCAATTTTAAGATACTGACGAAACTAAACATGCTCCAGAATCTTTGTATCAAGCCAAAACACATAAGAAAAAAAAATCTTTTACAATGTCTAATATTTTTGTGCCTCATTTTAAATTTTAAATTTTAAAAAAAAATTTAAATGGCCGCCATTTTGAAACAAGATGGCGGATGAAGCTGGCCAACAAACTCGGTCGAGACATTGGTATGTACTATGTACACAAGAAATTGTATCCAAATCGGTTCATAAATACGAGAGTTATAGTATGACAAAGATCAGATATATATATATTTATATGTGGATATATATATATATATATATATATATATATATATATGGATATATATATATATATATATATATATATATATATGTGGATATATATATATATATATATATATATATATATATTTTGAATGGAGGGTGGTTTCGGGGTCTAGGGTTCATGATCGGTGAAAATATACCAAAATTTTTCGGAATCGTTTTCCTCCGAACGGCTGCAATAGGTAGCTTTTTGTAATGAAAGCTATCTAAAAGGCAAAATTTTGGCGATGAACTGTTAATGGTGGAAACCAAGATTTATGGGAATCATAGCTGGTTGTATTGTTTCTAGCATGTAATAAAATTTTTCAATCTCATTTGCACTCGTTCTTCTTTTTTACATCTTTTGTATAGATCTTTTTACATTGTATATTTTAAAATCAAAATTAAGAAAAAAAATCTGGTACTCAAAATTTTCTTTAAAAATTTGACCACAAAATTTAATATCGCTGTATTATTTCTTATTAACTAGTTTTTATAATCTGATTTTCTATATTTAGACGCTAAGTTCATTAAAATCAAAAGGTACATTTATGTTTTTTTTATGTCTTTAATTTTGAATCGTTTTTGTATATTAATGTGTTGAAAATACCGCTAATGAAATTGACATAATTTACAATACTATGAAGAAATTTTGTTTTGAAATATGGCGATCAATTTTACAATTTTAAAACTTTTAACTCTTTTAAAGTTCCTATAAATTCACTTTAGTTTTGTAAGTAACCGCCATATAAGTATATTTCGGAGTTTCAGACGTTTTGAAAAAGGCCATGTTTGGCTGTTTTGTTAAAAAATCGACAAGTTTATTCGGCGGGCCACAGATGTATCTTTTACGTTTGATAAACTAATTTCATAATTTATTAGTATTTTTAATAATTTATTTGCTCCGGACCCCCCAAATCCTGGCTATTAAACATAATCTCAGGGCAGGCACTGCTGGCAAAATTAAAGCATATTTATAAATTCCAAAAAGAAATTTGTGTTCTCACTTCCTAGCGATCATGCGTAAAGTATCAGATCAGCATTCCATATCTGAACTTTATGGACTTACAGTGTGTTCCAGCACAAGCAGCATTGCCATAGTAGCAGCAACCTCTCCTTTTTCACCTGCTGCCTGGCTCGTGGGGGCACCTTGCACCAGCGGGTGACGCCTAAGGCATCGTATTCTATCCCGCTCTCTTCGCGAAGGGGCAGTCTGGGCCCAGCGGGCAGAGCTTTTTATGTAAATTCTTTTTTTCTTAAGACCTTAATAAAGGCGACCGGGAAGGACACTATGCTCTACAGACTTGGATTCCTTGTCTGAGCAGTCCCTCTTAGTCAATCAAATTATGTTTGGTATTATTATTATAACCCTCTTCTGTGTAGCCCGAAATACAGCAAAAATGACATCAATCAAGCTGTTCACAAATCAAGTGGATGTGTTTAAATTAAAACACATATCATAAACTATATAATTAATTTGAATGAGTTACATGTCACAGAAAATTACATGACAAAAAAATACAAATCTTTAAAATAAAATGTTAATAAAATGTTAACGTAACAAAAATTATTATATTACTTTTCTGCCTAAAAATATCACTATTCTATATGTAATACTTTTATATTTTAAGGCTGTTAAAAAAATCTATTTTTTCATTCTAATTTCCTTTTAAAAAACTTTTGTATAAATGACTTCTTAAATGAAATATAGCTTCCTTATTCTTTCAGCTTAGTCAAATGATTCGGCAGCCGCTTTATTATATTTCTCAGAAGAAACAGCAGCTGCTGAACGTAGATTCCATTGAAAGTGAAAATTATTTTTCACAGCTCTCTGAATCGGAACATACAAGTAGCGAAAGGGAATATAAGTTGACATATCTTACTTACATACTGTGAACAATGCACGAAGAAAAAACACACATATATATATATATTGCGATTGTTAGTTATTCTGTTGTGATGGCGAAAAGCCAAGAGAATTGTTATAATAGAAATGAATACAATTCATGTATTCTTAGATATCTGAATATTAAGATTATTAAGGAAATTTAACAATATTTCATGTTAATTATTTTTACTGAAAAATGCATTATAGGTCGATTACATAGTATTACTTACTGGCAGAAGTCATAAAAGCAGCTGCTTAAAATTACTTTAGACTAGAAGAATTAAAGGACTAAATACAAAATATTTGGTTAGCATAAACCCAAAATCCTACCCGAATCCGACACACTTCGAAAGCGAACCGAATCCGAAAGTTTCAAACACGAACGGACGTGACAGAAACTTAACCCATATTTGTTTCCAATTAGTGTAAAGGAGACAGTAGTTATATCTTTATTATAAATTTTATCTTGTATAAAAATCAATACAGATGCACTCATTATTATTCAAGCATATGTTTTTTTTTTCTTTTGGAAAACTAGGGGGCTCGGCCCCCTACGAGCTACACTCGCCAACCCCAATTCAGACACCGCAGTCTCTAAAAGCACGCTAATTTGGTCAGCTTTAAATAGATTTTTGAAGATTGAATTTAAATTTAAAAAACAGTGGCGATCTACCTATAAACGGGTTTCTATTCATTTCTCTTCGATTTGGTAATTTTAAGGAAAAATCAGCTGTTGTTAAAAGATGCAATAGATGTTTTCGTCTTTGATTAAATAAAATCGGTTAAACATTTCAAAATAAGCTAATATAATAAGCAAATCTGCATCAAAATGCAAATATATTTCACAAATACCAATGCCTTCTTTTGACGAAAACGACACAGAAGTTTAACGAATCTTAGCAAAACCATTTAAGCAAATTCTTTATTTTCTGCTTCACAGATTTTTCTCTTCCAAATCATGTTTTTTGTCGATGACACTTTATTTTCAGTTTGTAATCTTTTCTATTTTTATTAAATTACTAAATAGTTGCTCGAAAGCAGTCTAAACGCGTTCAATAAAATTAACATTAATCTTAATAATATAAGCTCAAAATATCACAATAATGTCTCGGGCAATTTTTAAATTTAAACTGTTTTGCACTATTACTTTTTGTTCATTTTACGCAACAAGTGTAATGTGACGTAATTTCTCTTATATAAGACTTCTAACGCATGTTAATGAATTTATTATTTTACAATATCCTTTCTCTTTTAAAATTCACGTGTAAGTGTAATTTTTATGAAGTATTTTCAATAAGTTCCTTCTTTTCATACGTAATTATTTAATCCTAATTTGAAAGTTTTTTTTCTGTTAATAATAGTCACGTGTAAAATAAATTTTTAATTTGAAGCAAACATTATTACTTGCGCTTTTTATACAGTTGGCAACAGTTTAAATTAATACCAATTTCTAAAATAAGTAAAAAATATCTCTCGAAATGCTGAAAATTTGAATTTAAAATAGAAGTAAAACCTAAAAAAAAAATGAGTTAAATTAAAAACTTGAATGCAGTGAAAAAGTTAAATTCTAACGTATAAACTGGTCTGAAAATGAATTAATTCCCATACATAGTTTTTGTTCCTATAAAACTTTTTTAATGGAACGATTTTGTCCAACTTTAGCATTAAATATCTCTTAAAATAATTATTCGATTTGAAAACTGTCTGCACCAGCGAGTTTATCAGACATTTCTCTATAATACCGCCGATTTTCATATTTTTGCATGCAGTATTTTTCTTAATATTAACGGTGAAAGACCTCCGGTCACAAAAAATTCAAAACCGGCGGCGGCGGCGGCGGCGGCGGCGGCGGTGGCGTTGACAGCGTAAGTTACTTTTTTTTTTTTTTTTTTTTGGAATAGAGAGATATTCAGGACATCCTTTTGAAAAATCGCGTCAAAGAAAACGAAATCACGACGCAATGAAACGAAATCCAAACCGAACCCGAAACAACACGAAAATAACAATCATCGACCCGTCTCTTCGAGCATCGCGAATTCGGTCGAGTTTGGATAAAATCCTTATGCTAACCCGATGCAAGTCTCTGCTGCCGACTAACACGTGGTTGAAATTTTTAAAACAGTTGCTACCATGTTTAATCTAAGATATTTATTATATTCATTATGATCAAATTTCGGCTTAAGAATATAGTTGAAATGTTCAGATAATTTTTAAGTATATTTAAAAATTTCAATCACAAATTCAAGCAAATATGATACGAAAATATATTAAACTAGTTGGATGTGCCAATCCCAAAACTTTCTTCTATCTTATACATCTTAATATTTCAAAAACTAGTTACACATGATAATATTTCAATATTATTAGTTCAATACTATACCAACTTTGATTTTCATCCTAAATTTCTGCTTCAGTCAATTAAACGAACTAAAAACGAGTTAATCTATATCATGATATTTGCTAAAATTAATAGTTTTTGCTTATTCTGTTGTTATCAGATGTTTGCGAATAGCCGGCTTAGCAGGAAGCGAGTTCCCGCCTTTGCACGAGCCGCCGATGGACAACAGAACTACAAAAAATCAAGAAAAGTATACAAAAATTGCTATCACAGAACCCCTTTACTGTGCAATATTTCCAAATTCAAGGAGAACCTGTTGTCCAAAGCCAAAAACATGCACAAAATATTAGGTTCAATTGTATGCATAACTTCATACACTTTTCGATTGTACAATAATGAAAATGCACAGAGATCGCAATTATAGCGCCCCCTTCTGGCGGAATTTTTTTAAGTTCAGGGATGACTTGCTTGCCATAGCCAGAAACATACACAAAAAATTTGGTTCAATTATATACATAACTCCATACACTTTTCGATGGTACAATAATGAAAATGGTACAGACATCGCAATTATAGCGCCCTCTTCAGGCGGAATTTTTCCAAATTCAGGGAGGACCTTCGTGCCATGACCAAGAACAAACACAAAAAATTTGGCTCAATTCTATGCATAACTTCATACACTTTTCGATGATACAATATTCAAAATGACACAAAAATCGCTATTACAGCGCCCACTACCGGCGATTTGTTTCCAAATTAAGGAAGCACCTACTTGCCATAGCCAAGAACTTAGAGTAAAAATTTGGTTCAATTCTATGCATAACTTCATACACTTTTGGATGGTACAATATTCAAAATCGCACAAAAATCACTATTACAGCGCCCCCTACCGGCGAATTTTCCCCAAATTCAGGGAGGATGTGCTTGCCATATCCGAAAACTTAAAATAAAAATTTGGTTCAATTCTATGCATAACTTCATGCACTTTTGGGTGGTAAAATATTCAAAATCGCACAAAAATCGCTGTTACAGCGCCCCCTACCGGCGATTTTTTTCCAAATGCAGGAAGAACCTACTTGCCATATCCGAAAACTTAAAATAAAAATTTGGTTCAATTCGATGCATAACTTCATACACTTTTGGATGGTACAATATTCAAAATCGCACAAAAATCGCTGTTACAGCGCCTCCTACCGGCGAATTTTTCCCAAATGCAGGGAGGACCTACTTGCCATATCCGAAAACTTAATATAAAAATTTGGTTCAATTCGATGCATAACTTCATACACTTTTGGATGGTACAATATTCAAAATCGCACAAAAATTGATATTATAGCGCCCCCTACCGGCGACTTTTTTCCAAATTCAGGGAGGATCTGCTTGCCATAGCCAAAAACTTAAAATAAAAATTTGGTTCAATTCTATGCATAACTTCATACACTTTTTGAGGGTACAATGGCGACAGACAGACGGACAGACGGACGGACGGACGGACAGACGGACACACAGACAGACAGACATTTTCTATAAACATGTTTTCTGGGATCTCTGACCGCTAAAACGTGTAAATCCGTCGAAAACCGGAAGTCGAAAAAAATTTCGATTACAATACTTTCTTCTATTGAAGATAGAAGAAAGTAATTAATACCAGTATATCCATCCAAGCCTCTTTCTGCAACTATTTTCATTAATTTAATAAACAGCAATTTTATGTAGAACAACAACAACAACAACAACAAAAACTGTTTGTACTCTGTCAGAAACTGCTCAAAATTTTGTCGTATAATCCATCATTCGGTGTTGTGAGTTTCATATGTGCATAGAGAAAAGAAAGATGACATCGGTAATAAAATATATATCAAAAGACACGTGTTGCAGCTTTATACTCCAGTCTTATACATTTATCTAATATTTACATCCAGTCTTATACAATATCTAATATTTTTTAGGTACTCTTTTAATCTTTTAAAGGAAAATAAAGCTAACAATATCTGCAAACAGCATTAGTCAAGTCTCATCATATCATCTCATTTATTCCATCAAAACTATCAAAAATAGAAACATGTACACATGAGAAAAAATAACAATTATATTTCAACTACATTAAACTATGATGTCATCGCTTCGAGAAAAACGAAAGAAAAATGAATACGTATAAAATACAATTTAATCTGATTAAAAAAAAAAAAAAAAAAAAAAAAACCACAGAATTTAGGCTACACTTGCAGTTCAACTGCTTCAGTAAATTGGTGGTATCTTCTTCTAAATTTTTCTCTAAAACTCTTCTAAAATATTTTAACTTTGGTTTTGAATCATAACCGTAAAATATGCATATTTTTGTAATATTTTTTTAAAATATTCATTACTGAGCATGATATAAAGCGTTATATTATTTTTGTGGCATCATAGATTTGAGAAAAAAACAGTTTCATTTCATTAATGGAAACAAAGCATTGTTTTTAAATAAAAGCACGTTATAAAAAAAATGAGTGTGTTCTATGTTAGAAGCCATTTTCTTTTAGAATAAGTGCCTTATTCATAGTTTTTCGTTTTGAAATTGCATGGAAATACGGATGATGACAACAGAATTAATATAAATCATTTACATTTTTCTTTTACTTTTGTATTTGTTTTTTTAATATGAAAAAATGGATAATTGCAAAATCATTATTAATACAAATTCAGTCTTCTTTTTAAAAAAGATAAACTATACAGGGTGATTCAGCTCGTCGGTGACAAACTTTAAGGATCGATAGAGCACACCTAGACGAACATTTTTGAATAGGGAATGTAGGGTCCCTGACGCGATGGTAAGGCGCTAGGCGCTTTCGAAAATTTGGGTGCCGAAATTCGAAACGTCATAAAAACTAGGGAAATGGTTAGATTTTCTTGCTTGTTGCGTCGAAATGATTCTGTTTGTTTAGACTTTCTTCAGTACCAATTTGATAAGCGTATCTCTTAAAACATGGATAGGGGGCGCTGCAGACTTTGGAGAGCTAGACAACAACTTTAAGCCCGTTATTTTGATAATTTAACACATGCTCGCCAAAGTTTATACTCTAACTTAAAGTTTGAACCCAAAAGTAGAGCCCTGCAAAAAGCGTAAGAGCCGGAATAAAATGTCAAAGTACAGGGTGGTCGAAACTCGAAGGCTCCTAAGAGATAAACAAACAGATTTCTTGACTTATGGCATGCATTTTCATGATTCTGTTTGCTGGGGCTCTCTGAAACTCAGTTGAACGGTACAAAAAGAAACATCGATAGGGGGCGCTTTGGGCAAAAAACATAATTCGTTGACATTTCGGACGCTAACTGGAAACGGGGCGCTACGATCAGTTAGTAATAATGAAAACACATTTTCTACCTCTGCTCAACACTTCTGAATAAATTTAGACCAAAAACATCAATGATACTGGAAATTTATTTACAAAAAATAACACTACAGAAGATGCTCGAAATTTCGACCTTGGGCCATGATGCAGGCTTCGCACCTCCGTCGCATTGAGGAGTGTGTGTTTCCAACAATGCCAGGAGTATCTCTGATCTGCCCTGCAGCTGCCACAATGCGCGCCACAAGTTCTTCAGCACTGCTGACAGGTGTATGGTATACCTCGGCCTTCAGGTAACCCCAAAGGAAGAAATCCAAGCAGGTGAGGTCTGGTGATCGGGCAGACCAGTGAACTGGACCCCCACGCCCGATCCACCGCTGGCCATACCTTGCGTTTAGATGGAGACGCACGTCGTTCGTGTAATGGGCCGGAGCTCCATCGTGCTGGAACCACATCTGGCGACGCGAACCTTCGGGTACGTGCGCCTCATCCAGAAGCTGCGGCAGCACTTGATACAGGAAAATCAGGTAATTTCCACCTGTCAGCCGTTCAGGTAACAAATAAGGGCCAATGAGGCAATCCCCCAGAATGCCGGCCCACACATTTACTGAGAAACGCTCCTGGGCTGCTCGGCTTCTGGTTTCATGTGGATTTTCATCACACCACACATGACTGTTGTGGGCGTTCCACATTCCCTCCCGGCTGAAGGTGGACTCGTCCGTAAACAAAATGCTGTTTACAAAACGGGGATCCCTGGATCTCATCGCCAAGTACCATCTTGAGAATTCCACTCGAGGGCCAAAATCCTGCTCTCTGAGCAACTGCACCCGCTGGATGTGGTAGGGGTGCAGATTCCGGGAACGTAAGATGCGCCACGCAGTTGCTTGCGAAATGCCAACATGTCTGGCGATATCTCTCGTGCTAAGACCTGGGTTGTCCTCAACCAGGTTAAGCACAGCCTCTTCGTTGTCGGGGGTGCTCACTGATCGCTCCCGTTCAGGCCTGCCTCCGTCGAAAGATCCCGTTGTGGACAACCTCTGGTGTACTCGAGCGAAGAAGGCATGGCAGGGGGCCTGTTGGGGTAACGCTCGGCGTACAATCGCTGAGCGGCTCGTCCATTACAACCAGCAGCGCCATACGCCAAATGCATGTCAGCCAATTCAGAGTTTGTGTACCGTTCCATCCTACTACCGATCTGCAGACAAGTAACCCGAAGCTTGAGTAGGTACCGCACGTTCAAAAGACGTGTCTGCGCATACAACTACGTCATCTCGCGTTGTCGTCTACGCATTACGTATCTTTTGCATATCGATATGGTACGATATCTTTTGCATAAATCAGCAAAAAGCACCTTATGTAAATTTTATTGCGCGCATTGTGCATGATTGAAACCAGCTATGTTTGTTAAAAAAACAAACAAACTGCAGTTTTAATAGCTTCTTATGATAAGTAAATTACTCTCTTGTTTTGTTTCTAACTGATCGTAGCGCCCCGTTTCCAGTTAGCGTCCGAAATGTCAACGAATTATGTTTTTTGCCCAAAGCGCCCCCTATCGATGTTTCTTTTTGTACCGTTCAACTGAGTTTCAGAGAGCCCCAGCAAACAGAATCATGAAAATGCATGCCATAAGTTAAGAAATCTGTTTGTTTATCTCCTAGGAGCCTTCGAGTTTCGACCACCCTGTACTTTGACATTTTATTCCGGCTCTTACGCTTTTTGCAGGGCTCTACTTTTGGGTTCAAACTTTAAGTTAGAGTATAAACTTTGGCGAGCATGTGTTAAATTATCAAAATAACGGGCTTAAAGTTGTTGTCTAGCTCTCCAAAGTCTGCAGCGCCCCCTATCCATGTTTTAAGAGATACGCTTATCAAATTGGTACTGAAGAAAGTCTAAACAAACAGAATCATTTCGACGCAACAAGCAAGAAAATCTAACCATTTCCCTAGTTTTTATGACGTTTCGAATTTCGGCACCCAAATTTTCGAAAGCGCCTAGCGCCTTACCATCGCGTCAGGGACCCTACATTCCCTATTCAAAAATGTTCGTCTAGGTGTGCTCTATCGATCCTTAAAGTTTGTCACCGACGAGCTGAATCACCCTGTATATTTAGTCAAAAGTCTTAGAAATGATTCAAAAGTTTAAGCTACAGTTGTACCAAACATATCAACAATTTACATGTTTCTCCCTTACTACATTTTAAGGTGCGTTCATAATTATATAAATACATAGCACCTATATTCATAGTCTGTTCCGTCTGTCTGTCTGTATGTCCATCTGTCTACATATAACAGCGCAAAACCTACCCAACCGAAGGGTTTGAAATTTAATATGTATATATAGCGGTTGCAGAAGTTCATTGAGTCATTCCAAACATTATGAAAATCGAACAAAAACTTAAAAATATATTAATAAAAGTTTTCTTCATTCAATTAAACCCTATCATACGTAACTAATTCAATGATATCCCATGATATGTAATGATTCTAGGTTTTCATGGTGATTATTCTATTAAATCCTATCATACATAATTAATTCCATGATATCCCATGATATGTAATGATTATAGGTTGCATGGTGATTATTCTATTAAATAATATCATTCGTAATTAATTTAGTCATAGCTCATGATATGCAATGATTCCTGGTTGTCATTGTGATTACGTCCTATTTATGATAGAGCATATTATTTTTATATTACTGAATTTAAGGTCACAATAAATTTAATCACAATAAATTTTGTATTCATGCATTTTTGAATAAGAGTGCGTGCAGCCGCTATCGCACGAAGATCAGAATATCTATAAAGCTAGTTATGGAAGGAACGCACCTCATTTACAACGTTTGACGTACAATTTTAGACTTGTCTAATTTAAGTTAACTTCATTCATGTATGAATAAATTGAAACTTTTAACCCTTTGAGGGGCAAGTAATTGCGTTACTGTAATGTCGAATTTACACCGCAATCTTTAAAAAAAAATTATTGCAAAATAAGAAAAACGATTTTACGACTTTTTCTCCAACAAAGTTAGTAACATTTAACAATTTTTTTCTGATTGAAATCTTCATTAATTGTAGGTGGGATATAAATATCCCACCGCCCCTCAAGGGATTAATAGTATTTTCACTGTGATGTTGTTGAATTATAAACATTACATACGGATGCGTGATTTACATGCGGATGGCAACAGCACAATTTAATATTTGTATTTTGATTTAATAGAATAACTACAATTTAAGAAATTAATTTTAAGTTATTGTTGTTTTATCCGCGCAAAGGCAATAAATTGTGACATAATCTTTATCGTTCAAACTCTATAGGAGTAACAGCAACAACGATGTTAATTACGAAACATGCAGCACTTGCACATCAATGAAAATATTTTAAACAACAAAATGTAGAAAATGAAGTATATATAAAAAGTAATGTAATATATTTTTTAAAAGATGCTTAATTATCAATTAATACTTTAGATTTATCAGTGGTGTACATTATGAGAGTAAATAAAACTTTGTGCAAATTGTAATAAAAAAGCTAAAATCTTTAACAACGATTTTTACGCACAAATAACGTACAGAATGACAAAAAAATCCCATACGATCGTTTCGAGGATGCCTGGACCCCTTCCTCAGTGAGAGAAGAAAGAAATTAAAATTTGTTCGAAGAACCCCTCGGTTATAGCCGAGATTACTGGCTCATGGACTGATTAAAAAGGTGGAAACAAGAGAAATCTACAATAGCGAAACATTGTTGGAATTCCAACCACCAGTTTAATTATTCAGAAGGTTAAATTATTCAAAAATGTAACTCAGTTTTTGATCTAGACTTTTACGAAGCTCACTATATTCATAAACATACTTCCTCCTTGGTAAATGATATGACCAGCACCTCTTTTCTTTCACCAGTGTGGAGGGATCCTGCTCAGTGACCCTTTTTCAGGTAGTTCTAGTCAATTACGTCATGTCTTTAGGATATATATAAACTCTTGTTTCCGCCTTTTCAATCAGTTCACAAGCCAGTACTCAGGGCTATAACCGAGGTGTTCTACGAAACCATTTTAATTTTTTTCTCTCACTGAGGAAGGGGATCCAGGAATCCTCGGAACGATCGTATGGGATTTTTTTTTCGTTCTGTACGTTACTTGTGCGTAAAAATCGTTGTTAAAGATTTTAGATTTTTTATTGGTATACATTATGGTAAAACACTGATAAAACTTTTAGGAAGTTACAAATAGAGAGTTTAAATAATGATATTTTACCTGTTACAATAACAAAGGAAGATATACGGCAAACATTTTATTTTTAAAACACATTTACTAGTTCGCTTTCTACGAAGCATAAATCACAACAGTGGATTTTTCAGAATATTAGGACAATGATTGTATTGCAAAAGATTTACTTATGGAACAACAAAAAATGTTGTCATGAATCGAAGTGTGGTTTTAAATTTTTCATTATACGCTACTAAAAGAGTTCTTTCGAAAACACTACATTTACTTTGATACATATTTTTAATTTGATATCATGACAAAAAAAATCGATTTGCGTGCAAATGATTATAAAAAATCAAGCGCCATTTTTTTACAGCTTGGACTGGTGTATTTTTTTTTTTAAATCTCGAATTTTATTCTCTAAAATTTTAGTTAGAATTTGTATGTTATCTTGTTCATGTTTTGTAAATTCCAACAAATTTTCAACCTATCAGAGAAAAAAATTTCATTTTTTCTTCATTTATAAAAATATTCACAGATAAGAATTATGGAGAAATTTACCTCGTTAGGTAATATTCAAACGAAAAGTTGTCGAAAAATAACCGTTTCTTGCATCATCGTTTAACCTCTATAAAAAAGTATACATTTTTTATAAAAGACTGGGTTGACATTGCTTGATATCGGTGAGCGCTTGTATATTGCAACAATCGTCACTGCATTTTTAGAGTCTTTCTGTGAGTGTTCCACAGATGACGCTAAAGTGAATTTGTAAAAAAAAAATATTAATGTTTATACGAAAACAAACTGTGCATTGGACACGAATAACTATGGTTTGTATTTTACTCAGTGGAAAAGACTACATATGTCTACAATGTTCCTAAGCGAAAACAACAACAACAACAACAACAACAACAACAAAAAAAACAATAAACGAGATGAACATTTACACCATGAAAAGCTAAATATAAACGTGAAAATAAACATCAAAAGTTTACTAAACGGTGTATAAAAAGTTGCAAAGTCAAAAAATTACACAAACCTTAAAATAAAGTTAAGATATTCAACGTTTCGATCATCATCTGTGACCTTCATCATGAAAACGTTGTCGTAATGCTTATAAAATTAGAATTTTAGAAGCATTACGACAGCGTTTTTCCTGATGAAGTGTCACAGATGATGATCGCAACGTTGAATATCTAAACTTTATTTTAATATTTTTGCAGGTTTTAGACTTTCTAACATTTTATACCGCGTTTAGTGAATTTGCGATTTTCATTTTGACATTTATATGTAACATAAAAAAAAAAAAAACCTTATAACTTATCTTACTTATTTGCCAAAAAATACCTCCTGCCTTGAATGAAAGCTTTTCAATTTTAAATTATGTTAAAAGCTTAATACCTTAAACATATATTGGTACATTATTTCCTTTTTAACAACAAAGTAGAAAAGTGCTTATGGCTTCGGTTTGTCTGTCCGTCTGTCGGTCTGTCAGCGCTCTAACTCTCGAAATAATATATACTCTAAAATATACTCGAATCGTTCAGAAATTTTTGGATGTTAGTGACCTCTACCATAGCACGATCCCTATTTCAAATGAAGTTTGTAACATGGTTAGTTCATTTACAGGGACAGTCAAAAGTACTATGTTACATTACGGCCAATGGGAAAAAAACCGTTTCAAATTATTTTTAATGTGTTACACTCATTCAAATATAGTAAAACTGATATGCATTTATGAAATAAACTAAAATATGCATTCTGTAGAATATGCGGTGCAAAGAATAGTTATTATTAATTTTCAGGGCCACAGAAAAAATTCCGTTAGATAATGGCATAGGGGGAGGGAATTGTTTGCGGCGTATTTAAATTATGTTAAACTATTTCATATATAATGAAATTGATACACGTTGCTGAGCTTTAGTATAAGTTATTTCATATATAATACGAAGCGCATACCATTTACATGGACATACAAAAGATTTCAGATACTATATAGTATCCGAATTACTGTATAGTAGCAATGACTGCACGAAATGCATTTTTAATTATGATATTCGCTGTTAAGTTTCACTATATTTATGTATACTATATAGTGTGTATAAATGCTACAGTTCATATACAGGGCTACAGAAAAGAATTCGTAAGGGTTATTGAGTATGAGCGTAAATTGCTCAAAGGTGAGTTTTAAATGAGTTATGCATTTTTACGCTGAATTTAATTTACTAAGAAATGTTTGTAGAATATCAATAAACCGATATACAGAGCCGCGCAAAGAACTGAATACATGACCGTCTAAGGATGATAATTTCTGAAATGTGATGTCAGTAACTTTAAGAGTGTTTTAGTTTGAATTAAATTTTAGCTAACTAGTGTCGTGTAATAAAGGTACTAGGTAAACTATATGGCTGTACAAAAGTATTCAAGTATGTTTCCCTCTATTAGTATAAATTGCTGAAAGAGAAATTTCAATCTGTTATACGCTTTCTTGCTAAACTAAATTTTTCCATTATATAGTATATATATACATCAATCTACAGATCATATACAGGGCTGTTCAAAAGAATTGGAATACATATTTGGCTATGGACGGTAACTGCCGAAATGAGTTTTTCAAATCTTTTATGTGTTTTATAAAATGTTTACTTAGCTATCTGATAAAGATATCTGAACCATATTTCCCTAAATAACGGAGTTTTGTTAAAGCATTCAGGAAGTGTTGAAAAGTGTTTCATATTCTATGCTTAACGCATGATTTTTCTTTCTTGTTTTTTTTTCCATACACTCATTTTACTTCCCTACATCTCCATTTTATAACTAATATTCAAAGCATGTATGCTTTTTTGATAAATGTCACGTCTTTCAAAATTTTTAATTCAATACCAAACTCTTAAACATGGATATCAGATGATCACTTTTTAACACTTTCCAACAAAGTTGGAAGGTATTTATGACTTCGGATTGTCTGTCCGCCTGTCTGTGTTCTAACTCTCTTAAATATACTACGATTTTTCTGAAATTTTTGGATGTTATTGACCTTTAGATTAACATGATACCTATTTGAAATGAAGTTTGTAGCATGTTTAGTTCACTTACAGGGACAGAAAAATACACTCAGTATTCCGTTACATTTCGGCCAATGGAAAAAATTGTTTCAATTAATTCTTAATGATGTTACACCCCTTCAAACATCATAAAAATGATGTGCATTTATGAAGTGCATTAATATATACATTCTGTGGAATAAGCGGTGCAAATATAAGTTTTTATTCATTTACAGGACCACACAAAATTGGTCCGTTACATAATGTTATTGGGGGGGGGGGGGGGGTTTGTTTCTGGCTTATTTCAATTATGTTAAACTATTTAATAAATAAAGTAATGGATATACGTCGCTGAGGTTTACTATAAGTTATTTCATGTATAATACGAAGTGCATAGAATTTGCAGGGGCAAACAAACGATTTCAGATACTGTACTGTATCCGAATTTCTGTATATTAGCAATGATTGCTGGAAGTGCATTTTTAATTATGACATGCGCTTTTAAGTTTCACTATATTTATGGATAATATATAGTGAGTATAATTGCTATCTGTATATATATAAGCCGTTCTCTGTATGTATGTCCATTATCCAAATCTTCAATTTTTGACAGATTTGAATAAAACTTGCTGTACATACATTTTAGAACGTCGAAACGATCGTTGTCTACTCTTAAAAATCACCAAATCATGATTTACCCGTTTTTTCTACCACATTCCACAATTTAACATTATAGAAATATCTCTTTTTGAATTTTCTAATTCAATAATTTCTTCCCTGCTGCCAGACCCTAAAACACGGCACAGTAATTTAAAGAAAATGATAACGTGTGGCTTTCGCTTTTATTTGCCAATAAAAATTTAAATTTTCTTGCTATATTTTTGCATTTTAGGTAGCTTTCATTACAAAAAGCTACCTATTGCAGCCGTTCGGAGGAAAGCGATTTCAAGAAATTTTGGTATATTTTCATCGATCATGACCCTCAGACCCCGAAACCACCCTCCGTTCAAAATTATATATATATATATATATATATATATATATATATATATATATATATATATATATATATATATATCAATATATATATCTATCTATCTCTCTCTCTCTATATATATATGACCTATGTCACACTGTAACTCTCCTATTTATGAACCGATTTGGATGTAATTTGGTGTGTACATAGTACACACCAATGTCTCGACCGAGTTCGTTGGCCAGCTTCATCCGCCATTTTGAAACAAAATGGCGGCCATTTAATTTTTTTTTTAAATTTAAAATTTGAAATGTGGTACCAAAAAATTGAAAATGGAAAAATATTTTTTTTTATGTATTTGACCTTTATACAAAGACTCCGGAGCAGTTTTTGTTTCGTCTATATCTTAAAATATGGCTGAGTTATAGCATTTTGAATTTCTAGCGTGGCTGACATTTTGAAACGTCCTGAATTTTGTCACGCGATAAAAGGCGTATTTATGAACCGATTTGGACGTAACTTCGTTTATACATAGTACATGCCAATGTCTCGACCGAGTTCGTTGGCCAGCATCATCCGCCATCTGGTTTAAAAATGGCGGCCATTTAAATTTTTAAGAAAAATTTAAATTTGAAATGTGGTACCAAAAATTTAAAATTGAAAAAGTATTTTTTTCTTATGTGTTTGACCTTGATAAAAAGATTCGGTAGCAGTTTTTGTTTTGTCTATATCTTAAAAAATGGCTGAGTTATAGCATTTTGAATTTCTAGCGTGGCTGACATTTTGAAGCGTCCTGATTTTCGTCACGCGATAACAGGCGTATTTATGAACCGATTTGGATGTAACTTGGTCTGTACATAGTACATACCAATGTCTCGACCGAGTTCGTTGGCCAGCTTCATTCGCCATCTTGTTTCAAAAGGGTTGCCATTAAAAAAAAAAAAGTAATTTAAAATTTAAAATAAAGTATTAAAAAATAGAAAAATGAAAAAAAAAAATTTGTGTGTTTGGCCTTGATACATAGATTCTGAAGCAGTTTTTGTTTCTGAAAATTTGTTCTTTTGTTTATATCTTAAAAAAATAGTTGAATTATAGCACTTTAAATTTCTAGCATGGCTAACACTTTGAAACGATCTTGTATTTGTCACGCGATAACACACGTATTCGCCTATTTCGATGTAAGAAGGTATGTGGATAGTATACATCAATATCTCAACCAAGTTCGCTGGCCAGCTTCATCAGCCATCTTGTTTCAAAATGGCTGAAAATTAAAAAAAAAAATTATATTTAAAGTGAGGTGCAAAAAAAATTAGAAATTGAAAAAGTTTTCTTTCTTAAGTATTTGACCTTGATATAAGCATTCACGAGCATTTTTTGTTTGTCTTTATCTTAAAAAATGGCTCAGATATAGCAATTTCAATTTCTAATGTGGGTGACATTTTGAAAAATCTTATTTTTTGCCTGCGACAGCACTCGTATATATCAACCAATTCCGATGTGAGTGAGCATGTGCACAGCAATTACTAAGATCTCGACCAAGTTCACTGGTTAGCCTCATCCACCATGTTGTCTTAAAATGGCAGAAACTTTAAGAAATCGCCGAATTTGGCAGCCAAATATAAGTTACTGTAAATAAAAGCAGCTTGGATAAAGCTGACTAATTTCGCGAAATTCTCATTCATAATGATTTAGTATTGATATAAATTAGTATTGAATCTCCTATATTCGGTTTCCACTAAATTGAGCTTCGTGTGTTTGAATAATATAAGTTGGCTTTTTAAAATAAGGAAAATGAAAGCTACCTCTTCCTCCGGGCACTGGCCGGAAGGACTTTTTGAAATTGACGTCATTCTATTCAGAAAAATTTTAACTAAACATGTATTAAAATGACATAGCATCTTCATTTGAATGTTTTTTAATGTTAAAAAATCCATTTTAATACAGGCATTTTAATTTAAAAAAAACAATTTCGGAAAAAGATAATCTTAATAAAAAAAATCTTTTCCTAGATATGACGTCATTTTCGTTAATATGATTTCAAACTGCTTCTAAAAACTGGCTGCTACAATTGATTTTCTATTTCTTTGTAATGCTTTATCTTTAATTAAATTATTTATATACAGTCGATTCTCTCTATAGCGAAACTCTATACATCGAATTTCTCTATATAACGAATTTTTAGTAGGAACGGTCCCCTTTTACCATGATCTCATTAAAAGCAGTCTCCATAGAGCGAAATAGCTATCTCCATATAACGAATTTTTTCATAAAATGTTCCGTATTTATTCAGTTTTTAAAAAGTTTCCAAATCACATGTAATCAATTTTACATCACTAATTCATGATTTCTCGTTCAGTGCTGAGTGTTTTATCTTACGATTTTACCTTGAATCTCTTGTTCTTTATGTCCAACAAATTCATCTCCCTCCACCCTCCCACACACCTTTCAACCTCCTTCTTAAAATAGCGTCAATTGGAATGCAACGCATATAAGAGCGGGATCAGAGAGGTAATTGAAGTTTAAGGTAATTGAGATCGAAGGTCATTCAGAAAGTTAAATTAGAAAAATAAACTATATTTTAACCAAGTACAACAAGTCGTTATTCGTAATATTCACAGCCAGAAAACTCCCGAGATCCACTGGCATGACACATGACCTGATGCGCTCCACAAAAAAGTGGGCGAAAAAGAAAGCGCAAGCACGCTATTGGTCGAATGAAAAATTCCTCCTCGACAGCTGCAGCCACGAGAGCAGATCACTGTCACCATTTAAAACACGTTTTCATCTATCGAATTTAAAGCTGTCTAACCCTTTCAGTTAGAGCAGATGTTTATTGTTTCTGACTTTCTTTAGTGTGAAAGATTTACAAAACTTAATCTGTTTAAGTGCGTTTTTTTACTGCTTCTGCAGCAAATGTCTCCTAGGAACTGCATAACTCTCTGTGATAAAGTGAAGATTTTCAAAGAAATCGATAAGGGATGGAAAAAAAAAAGATGTGGCAAAAAAGTCTGGGATTCCGGCAAGCATTCTGTCAACAATCATAAAAAATAGAGAGTTAATCACCGAGCAGAATTCGGATCTTGGTTCGGCGCGAAAAAGAAAGAGGACGTGCCCATACGAGGACTTATACGAAGGAATGTTTAAGTGGATTAAAGGGATAAGGGACCGGAAATAAGCACTTTCGGGACCGATGATTTTAGAAAAGGAACTAGAATATGCCTCATCTCTTGGGCACTCTGACTTCCAAGCTAGCATTGGTTGGCTAAAATAAGTTCAAGAAGAGACATGGGTTATTCCAGAAAACTATGCGGTGAAAGTGCGGATGCTCCGGTGACAGCATGTGAGAACTGGAGTCTTAAAATAGCAAAAATTCTAAAAGAATTCGATCCTGAGAACATTTTCAATGCTGACGAAACAGGTTTCTTTTACAAGTGTCTCCCACACAAGACTCTGGCGTTTAAAGAAGATAAATATCTTGGCGTCAAACAAAGAATTACTATTCTGCTGTATGCTACCATGAGAAGGAAAGAAAACTTAAAGATGCTAGTCATTGGGAAAAGTAAATCTCCTCGGTGTTTTAAAGGTGTGAAGTCCTTAGAAGTGGACTATGATTTTAATAAAAAGTCCTGGATTGCCACTGAAATTTTTGACAAATGGTTAAAAGCACTTGACAATCAAATGAGAAAACAACGCGGAAAAATTGCTCTGCTTATTTTTAATTGACCAGCTCGCTCACAAAACTGGAGAAAAACTGCAAAATGTTGAAGTTATTTTCTTACCACTCAATTGCACATCAAAACTGCAGCCTTGGAAATAATTATAAAATCTAAAGGTACATTATAAGAAAAGAATTCTTAAAGAACTGATTATAGTTACTGAAAAAATTTATTCCACCCAAGACATCATTAGTCTTAGAAAGTGTATTGCGGAACTTTATAAAGTTTGGAGATTTGATGAAACTAAAAAAACAATTTACAATTGCTTCAAAAAGGTCGGTTTTCTAAATTGGAGTATAATGCGGATTCTGAGGACGAAGAAGATGTGGCTTTAGCAGACTTAAAAGAGAAATGGAAATTAATTAAGGAACGAGGAAATGTCGAAGAAAATGTTACTCTCTCTGATTTTTTGGAAGTGAATGATAATCTCACTATTGCACAGTATCCTACTGATAGTGATATTTTAAGCAGAGTTATGAACAATGATGGGGAGCGTGACAACGAGCATGAAAACAAAAACGTACAACAAGAGAAAAAACCATCACGCAGTGAAATGATGAGCTCTTTTGATCTTATAAGGAGAGAACTTCAAATGGAAGGAAATGTTCCCGATACAATATTTCATTCCCTGCTAAATTGTGAACATTTTTTCGAGAGTGTAACAATTTTGAAATCAAAACAGCGAAAAATTACAGATTTCTTCATCTAAAGTTAATGTAAATTTTCCTTATGTGATTTTTATTATGTTTTCAAATAAATGTATATTCTCTTTTTTGAAACTGTTTAAATAACTAAGAAATACAATATTAGGTTAATATTTATTGTTAAACATTTCAAATTCTTAATTAAACACCTCAAAAATATTTTTTGTTCAAAATTTACACATTAAATAGGAATTTTTACTCATTCTATATATAACGAATTTCTCTACATAACGAATTTTTTATTGGAACAATGGATTTCGTTATATAGAGACTCGACTGTAATTGTTTTAATGCTTGAAATGCAGTGATAAGATTCTATGATTTATATAAAATACGGTTACATAAAATATTACTTTCTACGATTTATGTTAAAAAGAAATTATAACATAGCTAATATTTTTTAGTATAAGCTTTTTTCTTTTTAAACAAAATTTCTTGACTGACCCCAGCAAAGAGGAAATTTCTGGCTACCAGCAAGATAGGTGCTGGCAATGATGGAGAAGTGATGGCTGATGGTCTACCACTGCCTGACCACTGCAGTGACCACTGCAGTAGTACTGCAAGAAAAGTGCCGGATTGAAGTAATGTGATGGCATACAAATGCTGGCCTTCTGTTGGCCATTACTGTTGGGCCAGCTGCATTCGGCTTGGACACTTTTTGACAGGTTTAAGTAATGGCACCCTTGCACTTTACCGCTGATGGCACTGCTGGCTGCCATCTTTTTTCCTGCTGATTGCCTACTGTTTCTTTCTTTGCTGGGACAGTACGATTGAACGGTTTTGGAAATTGATGTCATTTTCATTTTAACGGCTGTGGATTTTGATTTTATTAAGGGAAATGTGAGTTTCCATTTAAAAATTATCGGCAATGAATCTTTGTATACGTTACCGGCCAAACCCGATTTTAGGCCAAACTTGATTGGCCTAGGCCAAACTTGATTGGCCTAGGCCAAACTTGTTTATCCTAACGCGCATTGGATAAACTAGTTTTTCCTAGGTCAAACTAGTTTATCCTGACGTCCACAGGATAAACTAGTTTTTCCTAGGCCAAACTAGTTTGGTCTAACGCTACAGGATAAACTAGTTTAGCCTGATATTCATTGGTCCGAATTAGTTTATCGTATTCCAATTCAATTTGAGTAATTTTATTGATATTTCAATTTGGCGTAATTAAATAGTATTGCCGTCACCCCTGTATAATATATTTTAATCGATGGGGAGTGGGATGCTGTCCCCCTATCTTCCCCATTTCACCGCCGCCGGTAGTTAGAAAATATATTCCATATGAAAAATTGTGTGCTGGAGCACGAAAGAACAGGATGAGATGTTATCATAAAATTTAGAAGAGAAAGAATTTAGAGGATTGATTTATAATGTACAGTATAATCTCGAAAATCCGGCATAGTTGAGACCGGGTATTAGCCGGATTTTTGAAAATTCCAGATTTCTGAAAGAATACTAAATGTTCTTTTGATATTCCTAATGGTAAATTTATTCATAATTAATTCAAAGTCAAGTGGTATTTATGTGAGAAAAAAAATAAATATAAAAAAAAAACATTGATTTTTTTTTTCTTACATAAATATCACTTGGCTTTGAATTAGTTATGAATAAATGCACCAATAAGAATATCAAAAGTACATTTGATATTCTTTCAAAAATCTGAAATGTTTAAAAATCCGGAGAAGTCCCGGTCCCAGTTTGGCCTCTCTTTAACGAATAGTACATATACATTTATACGGATGGGGATACAGAAATGAAAAACCTATTAGAAGAATCTGTGTATGCCAAAATCCTGTTTTAAACGTATTTTTTGGCGCAAATTGGATATAATAATCCGTCTGAAAAAATCATAGTACATTTGCTAGAGACCGCGGATCTCCTAAAAATGGAAGTTAACTATAACGAGGTTTTTCTTATCTCCTGTGTGATTCCGTCTTAGAAGGTTTTCCTATATAAAAATTTTCAGATTTTCAAGTCTCCAAGCCGTGTAAAAAAATTAATGGCATTTGTAATTATTCAGATATTTCCATACAAATAGAGATTCATTAAAAAATCAAGATCAAGTTTACAATGGAATCGTTAATATCGTTAAATCCACATTTTATGGCTTAGAAATATGAAAATTAAAAAAATTCCGTACAATAAAATCTTCTAAGTCGGAATTGCATTGGAAAGAAGAAAAATACCTCATAGGCAGGGTTCCCTTATTAGAAGGTCCATCACCTGTTGTAAATGCATTATATTACTTTTACAAGTACAGTAAACATCCTCCAATCAGGACTTCTAAGTTCCAGCATGCTGGAAAATTCGACATGACTTCCGGAAACAAAAATGAATCGAGAAGTAATAAAGGAGTGAGTTGAAGAAGATTTTGATGAGCCGACACTTGAAATTTTGACTCATGAGGCCATCATTCAGCTTGTTATCAACCTAACAGCCCCAAAAGAAATTGGTTCAGATGAATATTATGTGCGCAAGTCAAACAATATCAATTCAAATAAAGCAGCTGATGGCTCGAACACATTTATCAAGTTCTCTGTGCGCAGCCATTTGGTCAACCATGCGGAAAGTGTTAAATGTCACATCATAAAAAATAACATCCTAAAAAATGAAGAGAAAAGACTACCACTCTGAAGGGATTCGCATCAGATGGTGGTTCTCGGGTTCGCTGAAAAGATTAAAAGAAAAAAAAAAAACTCCAATATATCGATGAAAGTACAATCACTTATTTATTTATGTTCAAAAACAAAGGAAGACATCTCATGAAAAAGGAACTTCGGTTATGAAGCAGTTCAGAAGGACACATTAAGTATCTCGATGTGTATAAACAAATTCGTTTCATCACTGCTACGCATCGTCACAGAAAAGAAGAAAAAAAAAGGAAAACAACAGTGGTCCTTTAACGGACCTTCCAGTCAGGCGGTCAGGGGCGAACCCCGTCATAATGCGTACTGAACTCATATGTCTTGGCATATTGTATTATCGCCAACTAATCAAGATATTGACGCCTATATTACAAAGACAAAGCATTGGCGACAGGATTAGCAGACAAATTACGTAGCAGCCCCGCCTTTCGGCGCAGCCTCAGGATGTGAAGCAACCCTACATGTTTCAAGACTAAGAGCGACAACAAGTCTCGATTATGTTTACATTAAAAAAAACACAGATTGCAGTTAAATGTGATTGAGCAATCTTTAATCAATGTATGTGAACTGTACAAAGCATAATGATAGTTGAAGATATAATTTATAATTGCAATTCCAATAAATACATCTTTTCTTTATTTCCTTTTTTTTACCCGTCAAGTTCTAATAGGAAATGAGACTAGTTTATTTATAGCGCAAATGAAATACGTTAAAGAAAAAATGAACTGTTACAGTGGAAGTGCAGCTGTACGAATTATAACTGCGCACGATTGCTGATAACAAGGAAGGTATCCGTTAGGAAGGGAAATAAATAAATAAATAATCGAGAATGAGAATTTTGAATAAGTGAAACAAAATATCTGAACCATAAATCTTTATATGTGTTGAGAAAAGTTCCTTGTGAAAAGAAAAGAAAAAAAAAACTAAATGCATGTAGAAGTATGAATTGTTTTAGGAAAAATAATTACTATAATGAATTTACTTGTTTAAAGTAGATTTTGAGAAACGGGGGGTGAAATTGATATGTTGCAGATAAATCTGCCACAACCACAAAACGAACTGATATTTGAGATTTGTTTATCATGGCTTATACGAGCAGGCCTACAGAGCATATTTCATTTTATACTCGTGTACATATTTTGTACAAAACTTACATTATTGAGTGTTTTTATAATTCTATTCAAATTGTTTAAAGAATAAAAAAACATGCTTTAATGGCATTTTCTGTTTAATTCTAACTTCTGCACGTTTTTCCCGACATTCAACCTGTAATCCGGCATACTGCAACTCCCGAACGTGCCGAATTAGAGGATGTTTATTATACTAATATCCTCATTCTACATATATCAACATACTGTTTTTGTTAAGCACGCGATTCCGTCATAGACAGGTTATTTTTCTCATGTTATACCGTACTTTAATTTTATTACCTAAAAATGCATCGACTCATCTTAAAAAAAATATGAATTGAATAATAAATATATAAATTTAAATTGTTGAACAATATCCATTTAAAAATACGTGCATTAAAAAAAGTTAGGCCTGGCCAAATGTTACTGATATTTTTACTGAACAACCCAGAGATTCTGCAGGTCCAAATGATTTTCATATGAAATGGGTTGGAATTTGGACTGAAAATTTCTGCATTTGCAGACCTCAATAAGAACGCAGTCCAGTCGCGACTTACGCCGGAAAAAAATTGAGTCCAGCTCCATCACGGTTCGAACCTCTCGAAAAATGTAATCCCCAAACCAAGCCCGGATCGAGGGAAATTGGGCGGGCCCGTAAGGACCTTACATCGAATAACCAAAATAGCTCACAAAATTTTGTAAATTTGGACACTAAACATCTATTATATTTAAAGAATAAAACAAAAAATAAAAATAAAAATAAAAATAAAAATAAAAAACTAGTTTTTAGTGAATTTTGCCTACTTCCATTGATGCGTTTCAGTTCAGCGGGTTCATTTGAAATTTTTTTAATTTGAGCGTGAACTTGACTTATTTTTGAGAAATTCAATTTGCATTTGAATTGGCCTAGGATAAACTAGAAGGTTGGCACCGAAGCGGTCTTTGGGATCGATAAAAGCACGCCAAATTGAATTGGCCTAGGATAAACTAGTTCAGAATAATAGATAGCAGGCTAAACTAGTTTATCCTAAGAGCGTTAGACCAAAGTAGTTTTGCCTAGAAAAAACTAGTTTATCCTATGGGAGTCAGGATAAACTAGTTTGGCCTAGGAAAAACTAGTTTATCCTATGGGCGTTAGAATAAACTAGCTTGGCGTAGGAAAAACTAGTTTATCCAATGCGCGTTAGGATAAACTAGTTTGTTCTAGGCCAATCTAGTTTGGCCTAAAATCGGGTTTGTCCGGTAACATATACATGTTGCCTGAAAGATGCCTGATATACTGCTCGTTAATAGAGCATAAATAAAAATTGTTTCTAATTTGAAACGCGAATATATTTTTAACCTTTATTATATTTGTTAGATTACTCAACAACTACAGGGAAAAGTACTTTTGGTATTTTCGTTTTTGCGATCAGTTTTGTTTTAGCGATCCCTTATTTTTCTGAGTAGCACATTTTGCCCTCTGCGGTGATCGGTTTCTCCGAACAAATCTTGAATTACACTGGCCTCCAAAATTTAAGGTACAAGGAATGGAGGCTTTCGATTGCACACGTTTTGTCGAATATTTCTTGGTGAAGATTTAGTCGGGAGAACAATTAGGGGGCTAATAATAAATTTAATAATAAAATAATATTTGCGATCAGCTATATAACAGAAAATGCTGGAAATGGTTTTTCACTGTGTTAAATGACTGTTTGGGTCTTGTTCAACGTTTGTGTGCATTTGTGTAAGCATAGCACGCATATTCGTGAAGATGATATTGTGTCTGTGAAAAATTCAAAAGTTTTTTGCGTATAGCATACAGAATTTTCAACCAAACAACTTTCTGAAACTAAACAACTTTCCAAACTAAACAAACAACTTTCATCTTTCTGAAAACTTGCCAAAGAATAGTAGAAACAGTATACTGCAATTAGAACATGAATATATTGAATATTTGATGAGACATGGGCATTTCTATGAGATAATATGCGCGGAAGCATGAGATAATATAGTTCTGAGATATAATTATGAAATATAATTACGACATAATATCCTGCGCATGCGCGGAAGATTTCAAAATTTTTATTTCATAATTTGGTAATCAGTATTTTGGGGCAACTTCTATAGAAAGGTCCAGTCAAATGTTGTGAAAACTTAGAAAGATATAGTGAGTTGATTGAAAAGTTGTGGAAAATCCCTTATAATAAAGCAATTTTTTGGGAAGCAACTCACTATATCGACCCTATCTTTGTGAATTTTCGCGATATTTGACTGGACTTTTTATATAAATTGGCCTAAATAGCTGACTACTAAATTATATAATAAACATTTTAGTATCTTCCATGCATGCGCAGTTAAAAATTATTTCATAAAAATGCCCATATCTCATCAAATATTCAATATATTCATGTTTTAATTGCAGTATACGGTTGATACTATTCTTTGGCAAGTTTTTGGAAAGTTGTGTTAAATTTGGTTGAAAACTCTGTATGCTGCTAAAGTCAAAAAACTTTTGAATTTTTCACAGACGGAATAACACCTTCACGAACTTTTGAATTTTTCACAGACGGAATAACACCTTCACGAATATGAGTGTTATGCTTACACAAATGCACACAACCGTGAAAAAGACCCAAAATAGTCTTAATGGAGCCAACAAACCATTTCCAGCATTTTCTGTTGCATAGGTGATTGCAAATATTATTTTATTATTAAATTTATTATTAGCCCCTAATTTTCCTCCCGACTAAATCTTAACCAATAAATATGAAATTAAAAATGTTCTTTTCATTCCAAAAGTTCAAGAACAATTCGCCAATAATTTTGGTAGATATTCGACAAAACGTGTGCAATCGAAAGCATCCAGTCCCTGTACCTTAACTTTTGGAGGTCGGTGTAATTGAAATATATTGGTGAATATGATCTTCCATTTTAAAGCAACGAGTTTCTTTATATCTAATGTGCTTCCATATGGCTGAAAACGATATAATCATGCTGCGCTATTATATTTTCTAATGTGTAAGAAAAAATTTTGTTTGTTAAGGACAAAAATTTTTTAGTTGATAATTTACATTAGGATTTGGTCGAAGAATGTTAGACGAATATGCAATATAATAAAACTATTCCTCAAAAATTATCTAATTTTTAGGGTTCCGTACTTAAAAAGTAAAAACGGAACCATTATAAGATCACTCCTGTGTCTGTCCGCCTGTCTGTCTGTCACAGCCATTTTAATCGTAAACTATGGAATGTGGAAAGTTCAAATTCGCGGAAGTAATAAAGACCATTGACCCACATATATTCAGATTAATAAACATTCATAAATATATTTAGTAGAAAAGTAGAGGGGCTAATTATGCTACTTGAAAAAAAAATCTTTTCTTTGTATATCATGTGAGGTATCCTGTGAAAGCTTTTGTAACGCTGAAATCAAAAATACATTCCTTTTAATTTTAGGTATTATATTTTCAAAGATATTGTTGAAAAT
Source organism: Maratus speciosus (assembly GCA_963932465.1). Lineage (NCBI taxonomy): Eukaryota > Metazoa > Arthropoda > Arachnida > Araneae > Salticidae > Maratus > Maratus speciosus. Next base: position 537,446,461 of record OZ010791.1, on the reverse strand, counting down.
GTAGCGCAGAAATATGTCCCCCCCCCCCCCATCTAATTCCGAATCTACTGAAACTAAAATTATGAAAAAATTAGAGGTAGTAGACGTTAATATAAACATTGCCGGGAAATTATAGCGATTACCCTAGGTCACATAGTTTTTGAGTTTTTTTCTGTTATACACAAATTTTGATTTACGGCCATTCAGAAAAATTGTTGAGCATCGCTGAATATACCTATCGTTGCAGAAGAATAAAAGCATTATTAATAATGATTTTCGAAAAAAATCATCGGTAATTAGCTGAGATATTAACCCTTAAAGATACGGTCAGTTTGGACATACACAAGGACAGGGCGGCGTACTCTATGCCTAGTTAACGACTTTTAAAGATATATATGTGTAATGTAATGTCCAGTAACAGTATAAAAGCAATAAACGTCAAATTGTTAAAAACATACTAATTTAAGGGGTCTCGAGACTCTAAAAACTGGAAAAAATGAAAAAAAAAAAGACCATTTTCAACATTTAATGTCTTAAAATATATATGATTTTAAAACACAATTTTAATTGGAATGAAAGATATAAGTATGTTCTTTCGTTTCATGTATTTAAAATATTGCAAGATACAGATTTAGTATTTATAGGGGCTCGAAACTGTTAGACATTTGTAGAACAAAAAATTGGCATAACAGTTTACGCGCAGGATTACAAAATAAATATTGCAACTAAAATTAAAAAATTGGTGCTTACTTATACTTCAGATTGTAAAAAATTCCCTGAACTTAAATAAATTTGTATTTAAAGCATTTTTATATTTTTAATGCAATGCTGCATTTAGCTATTACAAAATATTGAAAATTTCAACAGTAAAAATATTTTTTTTAACAATAAAAAGGAAATTTTAGGTTCAGTTTATACAGAATAACATGGAATATATGCTTTGAAAATTTCATGAAAAAATATTCAGAAGTTTTTGAGGTATCCTGCGCGTTATACCCAAAAACGCCATTTGGAAAATAATGACTTTAAAGTTTCGGAAACGCCGATTCAGCTATTGAGCGGGTATAATTCTAAAAGCCAAAACTTCTGTTCTAATGGGAATTTCAAGGAAACAATTATATAAAAATATTCAGAAAAGATAGAAGTTTAACATCTAAAAATATATATATTTTTTTTAATTTTGAAGCTTTAAGTGTCCTGCGACCACGTAATCCTTTCCGGCACGGAGTAATTCTATTTATAAACTTATGAAATAATGAACTGACACCAGAATTTATAAACGAATTTATTAGAAAATGCGAACTTGCTTATTTTCACGTACATGATAAAAGGCAAATTTTTATTAAATATTCTTGGTGCCGTTTGTCTGTTTTGGAATTAAAATTAGGTGTCCGTTTTTTAAGGGCATCGCCTTCGAAATATTTAATTAGAATGAATCGCACAAATACTGTGAGATTCGCGATAGTTTGCATTGATTGTATCTCTCAATACGCCTCGAGTGACTTTAAATGTTAATTAAACACCTATCTGGAAAAACGCGGCACTGACCAAGGCGGCGTTGCATTTTTGAGACCTCAATTCGAAGCGCGCTTAGCACAATGCCAAATTTAAACTTTAAACAAAGGTTTTGTTTTAGATACACTGTAGAAATAAAGGTTATTACTACGGTGAATTTAGTTTCATTAAATGCCAAAGGAAGTTTAACTATGCACTGCTTTTATTGTCAGTACCGAATTAAGTTCATCATAAACAGATTTGGATAATATTAAAAAAAGTTATACGAATAGCTATATTTGTTATTGTTCCATATATCTTTTTGAACTTTCATGGTATACCCGATTACACTTTTCTAATATATACAGTTATACCCAACCCTAAGTTATATTGTTTTTTAAAAAGTCTTAGTATTCTTTTAGCAACTTTTATTTTTTAATAATACAATTACAAATTCATATATTTATTCTACAGAACTCTCTGTGCGCGAGTAATGCTCGCACTTGACCGTTTATTTAAAAGGCTAATCATTCAGAATTAGTTTCTCCTGATTATAGAACATTTCAGCTAATTCTATAACCAAGTATGTACAATAAAATGTTATATAGTAAAACTATTACTGAAATTTGGTTGCAAATTTCATCAGAATCTGTCCAGTAGATCTTTTTAAAAAGGCTAATCTTTTATAATTGGACTCACCTGACTATTCAACTTTCTTCCATAATTTTATAATAAAGTGACGTAAAACAATGTGCAATATTTTAAAACCTTCCGTGTAAAATTATCTAACAAACAATGCAAGTTCCAATGAAATCCATTCAGTATTTTTAAAAAGACTAAACTTTCATAATCAGGTTCCACATGATTATGAAATTTTCCCCTATAATTCTATGACTAATCAGCGTATAACAATGTTACGCACCAAAACCTTAACTGAAAAAATGATAGTGCAAGTTGAATTAAAATTATTTCAGAAGAACGCAAGTTATAAGCAAGTGGGATGAGATTCCCACACGAAAACAAACAAATATTGAAATTTGCCAATTTAGTTTCCTAAAAATATACGAAAATAAACAAATACTGAATAATTTGCAATGTTTTTAAGCAATTAAGTTAATCTTTTGTAACTGGGTTGCAGGCATATTTAAAAAAAATTCAAGCTTGATAATTACTTTAAAAACAAAACAAAAAAAAGCTGTAAACTGAGGCAAACTTTTCAAACATATTACTGAAATTGTTTTTTGTTTTCTGTTAGGCATTGAAATAATCGGATGCGTGATGTTTAGAGATTAAATTGCAGTAAAATCGTAATTTATTAGTTAAGCGATTTGGTTGTTGCCACCAACAATATGATGCTATGCGTTACTCATTTATATGTCTTTTCTTCATAATATTGCGTTAATAGCAAACGGATATATCTTTCTTAATTGTGTTGCAGATATATTTAAAAATATCTCCGTGATTGAAAATTAATTTAAAAGGGATATAAAATCTGTAAATTGAGATCAGCCTTTCAAACAAATATTACTGAAAGTACTTTTTGAATTCTATTAGACGTAGGAACAATCAAGTGGATATCTTTAAAGGTCTAATTACAGTAAAAGTTAATTTTATGGTAGGTTTAGGTTGCTGCCACCAATAATATGATACTAGAGTTAATCATATAATGTCTTTTCTTTATAATTTTGCCTTAAGAGCAAACAGGTATATTTTTCGTAATTTGGCTGCATGCAATATTAAAAATATCCATGATTGAAAATTACTTTAAAATCCATTCAAATGAGAAAATTGAGATAGATTTGTCATATAAGCTTCATTTGAGAGAACTTTTTCTTTTCGACAGTGTGAAAAACGAAATTGTATGATGTTCAGAATTTAAGAAAAAATTCAGTAAAAGCATAATTTATGAGTTAGGTCGTTACCATCATCAGTCTAATGTTACAACTGGCATTGTCTTTGTAGTTTTTTTTTTTTTTTTTGTATATTCTGAAAATTACTCGATCAAAGAGTCGAAACATGTAAATTTTTAGTATTTTTATTTTTTTTTATTTTTTATTATTATTGAAATGACGTCTTTTAAGCAAATAATTGTATTTAAATATATGTTTTGACATTTGTTTGGCATGTATATTATTATGGTATAGTTGATAATAGAAGTAATTAAGACTGCTTTACTTATATTTATATTTCTGATTGGTATTTTTAACGATTCATGGACGGGAATGAAACCAATCTTAGTTATTGCCATTTCATTTTAATGTATTTTACCCGATAGGACCCTTATTATTGACACGAGCGAAGTCGGGTTGTTCTGCTAGTAGTTCATATAAAGGGCTACACAAAAGAATTCGTAAGGGTTACTTAGTATGAGCTTAAATTGCTTAAAGGTGTCTTTTAAATGCATTTGCACGCTGAACTGCATTTAGTTTCCCAAGAAATGTTTGTAGAATATAGATTAAATGATGTACAGTGCCACGCAAAGAATTGTATACATGCCGGTTTGTGGATGATATTTCTGGAAATGTGATTTCAGTAGTTTTAAAAGTGTTTTTGTTTGAATAAAACTTTAGATTAAATGTGGCGTGTAATAAAGTTACTAGATAAACTACAGGGCTGTACAAAAATATTCAAGTATGTTTTCATCTAGTAGTATAAAATGCTGAAAGAAAAATTTCAACCTGTTATGCGTTTTCTTGCTAAACTAAATTTTCTCATTATATAGCATATATACCAACATACAGATCAAATACAGGGATGTTCAAAAGAATTGGAATACATATTTCGGAAACTGCTGAAATCTGTTTTTCCAAAAAAAAATTTGCGTTTTCTTAAACCTTTACATAGTTATCTTACTTACATTATCTCGCTGAATAACAAAGTTTAGTTAGCATCATTCAGGAAGTGATGGAAAATGTTTCAAAATCTGTGCTTTGCGCATGATTTTTCTTTCTTGTTTTTGTTAATTCTAAAGATTTAAATTATAATGAACGTTATTTCATGTCCATGCTTATAAATGTGAAGTTTTTTGAATGATCATTCAGAAAAATAAACTACGAAATCACAGATAAACTTCGCAATTTAATACGCTTTGTCAATTTATCTTGTATGTATATTATATTTCGCAGACAGAAACAGAAACAGTTGATTTGGGACTTTTTTCCTAAGCGACAATGACTTTTTTCTGTTACGTGAATCAAAACAGACTGGTTGAAAAAAAGAGAATGTTAGATGTTATACGTTACTTATTTACTGAAAAGAATGAACAATAAAGGAAAAACAGATCTTCTTGAGATCTTCAGATAGTCTGTTGTCATGGCAAAACCCCAAAAAGATTATTAATTCGAAAGAAATATATATATTTTATGCGTTATCTGATGTTTGAAAGTTAAGGTTACTAAAAATACAAGCATTTCCAACCTGGGTATTCCAGGTTACAGAATACAGGTGAAAACCATGTATACAGTAAAACCTCCCTAAAGCGACCACCTTCCGTTCCAATAAAAAATGGCCTCTTCCAGAGGTGGTCGCTTAATGGAGTTCATGCTTAAATATAGATTTCAGTTGTTCAGAAAAGGTAACAATTAAGGTTACTAAAATTAATTTTTTACATTAGGAAAAAATATGAAAATTTAAGTGTTAAACTAAAGTTAATTACATAAGTTAATGACTGTGGAGTTTAGAAAATGAATACATTGACGTTTGCATTGATTTTCAGGTGTTATCTTTTATTTCTAAGCCCTTTCAAAGTTCACTCCATCACTGTCCGAGAGGTTCTGCTCTCGAAGCTGCGAGACGGGAGGTGCTGGATGTGAACATAATCGTGCCCGTCGGCCTAATCATTCGGAGTTTGGTTTTCTCCGAAACTTGGATTTCTATGAGTAAATACGCGTTAGGTTCCCTTAGAAATACCCCCACGGAGGGCACTCTCTCTCGTGCCTATGTTCCTCGTGCAGATAATCGGCCGTCATAAATAGCACAATAACATCTCTCGAAGTTCAGTAATTAAAAGCAAATTTTTTGGAAGGGAACAAACAATGAGGATTACATTAATTACCTATTTCTTTGAGCATTTCCTGACAGAATCGGTCAAGGGAGTTTATTGACCGTTATTCTTAATTTGCCATCAGAATTAAATCCATTGCATAAAAAGGCACAAAGGGGTTTAAAAACGTTAAAGTTACCGGAAAAAAATTCTAAACTTAGTTTAGAAGTTTAATGAATAATGCGCTCTCCGGAATTATTTTTTTTTTAAATAAAACCTTCTTCAAGCGACCAGGAAAAAACGGAATTTGTTTCATTTTTTTCAAAGAAATTGGTCGCTCATGGAGGGAGTTCAACTGGGATGGCCTCTGAATGGACGTAAAACTAGTATTGAGCCTATGGGAATGAATTTCGTTCCATGAAATAAAAGGTCGTTCAGGGAGGTGGTAGATTAATGGTGGTGGTCGTACAGGAAGGTTTCACTATATATGATTTTTTTATTAAAAACTTTAATAGATTTTCTACATTTAATATAGATTGTTTTAGATTTTTCACAAACAATTCAAACGATCATTTTTATATGTTGCAATTATGTATTCAAATAAAATTTTGAAAATTACCAAGCGAGATATTTTGGTATTGCCCTCATGTCAGGAATTAACATTTGAAGAAATCGCCAAAGATAGCTATTCTTTTCCTATTTTGATAATTTCAGTCGTTTGTGTCTAGTTCTTTTATATGTCTTAAATTTGAGTTTTATTTACATTTTAGGTAGATTTCGTATGTAATACTACCTATTGCGATCTCCCCTACGTTGGAAATTCTGAAAACTTTTTGCAGATCTACAACAATCATGACCTCTAGAACCCAGAAACAGCCTCAGTAAAAAACTTTATCGATGTATCTACCTACCTACCTACCTACCTACCTATATATATCACTTTTTTATGGACACGATAACTTCCAGAATTCTGCACAAATATCTTCTAAACAGATACATAAAATCAAGGGGCATAAAATCTCGTTCTAGTTCGATAGTGGCAAAATTCTGGCCAAGGGAGTAGAAATATGGAGGAGTTTTTGGAAAATCGAAAAAATACCATAGATCATACAAAAAGACTCAAACAAATTGTTTGTTATCTATATAATATTTTTCGAGAAGATCAAGAATTTCTGACTTTTGACTACTTTAAGGGCAAAACTAAATTTTCTATTAATTGTAATTTATAAGGGATGAAATATCAGATCTTTCTTATTTATTGTGCAGAATTCACAATGGTGGAAAAGCATATAATTAAAAATGTATATTCTATAAACTTTAGATATTCTTTTATTGTTGGAAAATGCCGAGCATATTGTTTTGAAAGAAATACATATCATTTAAGCTGACTAATTATACTCGGGAAAACGAGGGAGGGTAAAGCATCCATATTTGGACAGCCGTGAATGAAATGAGTTAAATGAACCGCTGCAATTCTGCTGTTATTTACAGAAAGAAACGCCATCTACCGCTGAAATACTACTCATCAGAATGATATCATTTATGATTACTAGGAGGCTCTGCCCCCTACGAGCTACGCTCGCCAACCCCCGTCCAGGCACACCGAAATCCAAAAAAGCACGCTAATTTGATCGGCTTTAAAAATATTGAATTAAAAAAAAAAAAAAAAAACAGCGATCTCTCTGTAAACGGGTTTCCATTCGTTTTACTTGGATTGGGGATTTTTAAGACAAAATCTGCTGCTGTTAAGAGATACAATGGCTGATTTCGTATTTAATTAAAAAAAAATAATTAAACGTTTGAAAGTAAGCTAATGTAAAATGAATTAAGTAAACATTGTCATTGTCTTGCGGTATTTTTTAACAGCGCTATAAGATAGTTCTTTTAAATAATTTATTTTAAATGTATCGTTTTAAACCTGCGGTAATTTACACCAAAGTTTTATTTCTCTTATTAAAATTCAAGTGAAAATTTTTTGGTTCTTAGGAGGAAATATTATTTGCGCTGTCTTCGAATTCACTATGATAGTTGAAAAGATCATCTCAAAATATCAAATAAATGTCTCGAGCGAATATATTTTTTAATTTAAATTTTTTGCCATATTTTTTGGCCATTTTAAATATGACGTAATTTCCTCCATTTACAAGTTTTAACGCATAATAATGATTTTTTTTTACTTTAACAATTTGTTTCTCTTTTAAAATTGAAGTGTTAATATGGTTCTTATGAGGTAATTTTCTTGCTTTTAACATGTAATCATTTAATTCAAATTTTAAAGGTTTTTTTCTGTTTGTAATAGCCACGTGTAAATAATTTTTTTATTTGAAGTAAACATTATTGTTTGCGCTGTTTATACAGTTAGCAACAGTTTAAATTAATAACATTTTCTAAAATTTGTAAAAAATATGTCTCGAAATGCTGAAATTTTTTTAATTTAAAATAGAAATAAAACCTCAAAAAATGAGTCAAATAAAAAAAAAATGCAATATGTACACCTGGAACTTATAAAGTATAAAATGATCTAAAAATGATTAAATTCTCATGCATAGTTTTTGCTCCAATAACACTTTTTTATTGTAACGATTTTATCCAACTTTAGCATTAAATATCTCTTAAAATAATTCTTCGATTTGAAAACTGTCTGCATCAGCGTGTTTATCAAACATTTCTCAATAATACCACCGATTTTCATATTTTTGTATGCAACGATTATTTTTTTTAATATTGAAGAAGAAAGGCCATGCTTAAGCATTCAAATTGGAAGCCGATCTACCGGGAATATCTACGCAGATTTTCATTGGTCAATTTCCAAATCAAAACTTTTTTTATATATATAGAAGGATAAGAAGCACACGCCATCCACGCGCTGTTTTCGGACAATTTTAAAAAATCTAAAATTAACTGTTTTGGCCTAAGTGTCTCCTACTCAACGCAAGAGAATACTTTAAAACTTAGGTAAGTTGTTATGTTTTCATACACATATCGAATGTCATGTGATGTTGCGCATATTTTTCACACGAATTTGTTTGATTTCGTTTTTATTCTTAGTGTTGAAAATATCTGTTTTAAAAAATAGCGCAGCTGCCTTAACTGAGCCATTTTGCGTTTCTCAAACTGGACTAGAGATAGATCCTAAATTTCCAAAATAAAGAATGGATTTTGAATGATATATTTTGGCATTTGGCTTTCTAACATACATGCTATTAAATTTCATCATTTTTCAGCTACTTCTGCACCTATTCCTGACGAGAAGATGAAGGCACTGAAGATAGATCCTCTTATTCTTCCGCTAGTATGACTTCGAAGTCAGAGTCAGTAAACATGAAACAAATTAAAACAAGTTGGAAATTGCTCGTCAAACGTGGCAAATGAGGTGCGTTCGTACTATAACAAGTTTTATAATTATTTTTTGCACCCCATATTGTACTGAATGTATAATTTTTTGCACTTCATAAAGTGCATAGTCTTTAACATCATTAAAATGCACTCCCAATAATTTTTTTCCCATTCCCCGAACACTTTTGACTGTCCCTGTAATTAAACTATACATCTGATTTTCCTAAAATTTGAAATGGCTCGACAAAATTTTGCAACAATTATATCTTTAAAATTTCAGACCATTCGGAAGGCGGTAACATCATTAAAATGCACTTGCATTAATTTTTCCCATTGGCCGTAATGTAAAGAAAAACTTTTGACTGTCCCTGTAATTAAACTATACATCCGATTTTCATAAAATTTGAAATGGCTCGACAAAATTTTGCAACAATCTTATATTTCAAATTTCAGACCATTTGGTTGGGTAGTTTTTGCTCTGTTATATGCGGACAGACGGACAGACGGACAGACGGACGGACAGACGAACGGACAGACGGACAGACGGACGGACTGAACGACGACTATAGGTGCTACGTATTTATATAATTACGAACGCACCTAAAAAAGGTGAAAACGACACAGACAAACAGTCTGGAAGAAGGAAGGAGTAAGTTTTGAAGCAAGAAAAAAAAAAAAAGCCAAAGAATCAGTATAAATGTTGCTTCCCTTGCGAAAATCAGTTAAGTCAAAGTACAGAAGGAGCCGAAAAACAGCTGTGCTAACATCTTCACCATAAAGTAAACCTTGAAATGAAAAAAAAGGAAGCACTTAAAGAACAAAAGCAATTAAAACATAAAGTTTTAAAAAATAGACTTAATTCAATTGGAAAGAAAATAAAGGATGTGGAGAAATACAGACATAAGATAAAGTTCAGTTGCAAGGAAGGTCTTGCGATTCAGTATCTTAAAAGAAAAAATAAGTCAGAGATGATATTTATCCGCTAATTTGTAAGAAAAATGAAATTGCAGAAATGATTCAGTTTTCAGATTGCCAAATATGGTTCTATTTTGAGTGCGCTGGTATAAAAAATGAACAAAAGAATTTCTTATGTAAGCCTTGCATTACTTCTTACAACATATTCAAGAACCTAGCAATAAGTTCCATAATTCTGTTCTTAATTTTTTATAACTTTGATTTATATTTTCAATGCATTATGATTTAAAACAATTACTCTTACTTTCAAACATTTGAATTCAATATATTTCACTGGTGCTGTTTGTTTGTTTCATAAATTGCAAACTTTGCTTTTAATAATATTAGTTATATTCCCTATTCATTAAACAGACTAATATTGTTTCGCCCAATTTAGGAGATTGCTGTCCAACTTAGATGACTAGTCGCTGAATTTGGACCGTTTTTGAGAATTTTTTTTAAATTAAAATAAAACTTGATATTTAAAATAGTAAATTTTTCTAAAGATTTATTTAGTTAGTAGACGAATAGACTGACCCCACGTAGTGATATTTTGGAGATATTATGTAAATGAAGTGAGTTACGCGGGAAAATAACTGAAGTGGTCCAAATTCGACTACTCTTCCCCTACGTAAAAATTTCATTTCTGAAACGAAGAAGTGCTTGCACCACCGTTGCAAGAATACACCTATGTGATCTGGCATACATGCAGCTTACGCCGGTGGATTTGACGTAATTTCTTTGCATAGACTGGTGGATTTGACGTAATCTCTTTGCATAGTCTGGTTGATTTTCTGTGATTTAATAAGAAAATGAGTAAGTAAAATATGAAACTGATAAATTGAAAAATATGTTGTTTCACGTGCCATCGTGGTGTGCATCTTTTCCCAAGTTCAATTAATTTCCTCTAATATTTGTGTTTAACTTGAACGAAATAAAGCACGCTTTAAACAATATAATTTAAGAATGTTATTTGTTTAATTTTATGTGTCTATGTGCCATTTATTTAAACCCACATATTTAAAAAAGCTTTCTCTATAAAATATGTTTGATTTAGGTCAATATAATTCATTTTTATGTAAAAATGGTCAAACTTTAAAATTACATTATTGATCGGTATAAATATATATATCAGGCATACTTCCGTCTCCACATTACATATATGTATTCATCTCATATCCTTATTTCAGTTTGATAAATTTACATAGAAAAACACATGTTGTTTGTAATCCTTATATAAAAAACTTCCAGAAAACAATGTAATCGAGTACCACATATTTTTAAGTTAATACTAAATAGACTTATAGTGTATTTATTAGTTCATTTTTCATCAATTCACATATAATTCCGAAATTTAAGGTAATAATCTGAATAAAGTTGAAATGAAATTTTGAAATCTCAATTACATGTCCTTAAAATCACGGTGAATTACAGGTTTGTTGGTTATTAGATTTCTGTTCCAGTGAGGAAGCTTCATTTTGACCCTAAATTATTGATTATTTTTCAATAAAATCAAACAAGAGACGAAATTTACTCAATTCTAAGATCAAACGAACCATACATTCTTGAATATAGTTTTTAATCTATCAAAAATTCCATGTGATCACGCAGACTTTCCACTAAATCTACTACTGGCTCATTTTATTTATTTGTTTTATTATTATTATTATTATTTACAGTACATACAGATATCTTGTTTGAATGAAATAAAAATAATCTTGGCTAATTCAAATTATTCTCTCGATCCAGAACCTTCTTCAAGCTGTGTCAACAACATCGGTTAACTTTCATGATCAGTATGTTTTTATTTCATAAATGTCAAGAATATTTTCCTGTCATTAAATCAATTGAATTGCTTAATATAATTTTATACCATAAGCTTGAGAATCTCATTTAATTATTTTTGAAAAGATTGAAAAATTATGGTATAAGAATATTTTCATACAAGTCAATGGATTCAAATTTGATTTTATTTATTAATTTGAATGACCATGTCAGAATTGGTATTTAAATAAATATTCTGTTTTGCAATTTTACTTTTTACATTGTATGATAACATAACAATATCTCCAATTATTTTTTATTGCATAAAAATTATGTTCATTTTTAAAAAATATGCATGGGAATCATTATATTCTTAAATAAAATAGGAACCTTATCATTTCTCCAGCTATTTAAAATTCTAATACCACTTTTGGCACATATGGATTACTGTGGATAGACTACATTAATTTCAAAGCAAAATGTATCATATTTTTAGAGAAATCGCTGTGAAACATGATCAATAGTTTCATAAATTCTTTTCATTAGGATTTGATATATATAAGATTTTTGATATAGATATTTGATTATCTATATATGATATATATAGATAACAATATCTGAAATTATTTTAATTTTATTTCTATGAAAATTAAGTTCACTTTTAAAAATATGCATGTAAATATGCTCTAAAATCAAACAGAAACATTCTTATTCCACCAAATATGGAAAATAATTTTTTAATAATTACATTACGTTTCTATCAATAAAATATCAATTTCCCTTTTGTGACTTCCTTTAAAACTTTCTTGTTCTGTGAATCGAAAGAGACAGCTTTTGAAATAAAGTATAATATGTCATATTTATTTACTCTGAAAAATCTACAATAGAAAGCTTAAACATACATTTTTCAAGTTTCGATATACTTTTCTTTTAGCGAAATGCAAAAATATTTTAGCTAAAGAAATATATGTATTATTTATCGTCGTCTGTTGCTTGAATATTATATACACTGTTAACAATTTGCGGAAAACTTTATAGTCATTTGACTGTTTTATATATAATGGCCACTGAACCGTACTTGCAGTTAGTCCTAATAGTCAATAATATAAAGTGTGACATCAAAAATCCGGTATTCGGAATTTTATTTCAAAATAAATATACGAGAATTGTAAAATAGTTTCATTACTTTATAAAACTATGCATTATTCTACTACCCATACATCTAGAAGTACTTTAGCCGAATACACTTAAGAAGTTTAATATATCGGATAAAAGATAAAAAGCAATTAAGATATTTTGCAAATGAACCTTGTTTTAAAAAATCGTTATTGGAAGAAATTAGGATAATTTCATTATCCTGAAACACATTATCACGAAAAGTTCTTTTTATAAAAATGAATTTTTAAGTTTTATACATTCAAATTTTTCAGTTTGGAGCTTAAATGATATTTTAATTGAAAGCTTAAGTTATGCGAAATCGATATTTCTCCGAAAGATAATGATTTTTCTAAAATTATAAAAGTTACTTTACTTATCATAATAATTATTGATACGTATGGGAATTAAAGTGTTTCAAATGAAGTTTTAATTTCTGAAGATTTTCCAAGATGATTTTAAAATATAACGAGACGAAACCCGCCGAATTCGATGAATTAAAATCTTTAAAAAACCGATTGACTGAATTTATAAAAAAAATAATTACGTTAATGATCAATATTTAATAAATATATTTCCAAACTTGTTGTTGAGTTTGCCAGTTAAAATTTTGCATGAAAAATGCGAGCTGTTTACATGAAGTTCTAATCTGAGCGCCGGCAAAGTCCAGAAATTTACACTGAGATGGATTTTTAAAAAAAATATTTAATTTTGTGAAAAAATAAATACTTATATAATTTTCGCTATGACATCATTTTCTCCCACTGAAGCAGTCTGAGATGAGCGTCTCAATTTCAGTTTCAGCGGAATCCAATTAAATTAAAAAAAAAAAAAAAAACTAGAATGTGTAAAAAGCGAACAAATTAATTACGTCCCCTCAATGTGAAACTAATTTTTATGTTACTTACCTATTTTTTTTTATTTACTTGTATTGATATCTTATGTTGTTTTTAATTGTTATTTCCTATCTATAAACACTGCTTTGATGAAGCCTATAGATGTCTATGAAGGTTAGAGTTGCAGTAAAGCTAGAGATCCTACCTACACAACTTCCAGGTTGTGTAATATTTAAACGGAGCTTCTGATTGTAAAATAGCCAATGAAACATCGTCTTCATTTTGAAAGACCTATCCTATGATATGCCACTCAATACGGTGCGCAATTTCGTTTAAATTCTCCACCGTCATTTTGTATTTTTCGGTCGCCATTTTGAATTAATAAAAAGAAAAACTAGCCTATAACCATCGGACTGTTAAGAAGAACCGATAGAGACCTCATTCATTAAAATTCATCGAGCCGTTGGATGTTTCGAGGGTATAAAGAAATCCCAGATACCCATGAAACACAAAACCTTTCTTGGGAGTCCGGAACTACATTGAAATATAAAAGCGTTATGAGTAGAATTGCGTTATTTTATATAGTGACGTCATTTTCTGTTCATTTTTTTAAAAAGCTTTTTATTTACTTGTAGTAATGATACGGTAATTCCCATTGTGTCCCTTCTCTCTTCAACAATGCAACTAACCCGATTTCAACCAATGCGAAAATTTAAATTAAATGGGATTATTTTTAAAAATAATGAGCGCGGGTACATGTACAAAAAGTACTTCCATTTAAAATAAACCGTCAAGTGCGAGTATTACTTGCACCTAGAAAGTTCCTTACAATAAATATATGAATTATTAACTGTATTATTTAAAAAAAATCGTGCTAAAAAACGACTTTGTAAAGAAAAAAAAACTATACAACGTAGGGTTGGGTATAGCTGTATATAAAAGAAAAATATGAATGGGTATATCATACAAGTTCAAAGATATATAAAGCTTGAATAATATCAATTATTGCTATTCTATATAACTCCTTTTTTAATCTTATCCTAATCTGATTTTTATGAATATAATTCAGTATTGACAATAAAAGTAATGCATATTTAAACTTCATTTGGCATTTCATGAAACTAAATTCAGCGTACCAATAATCTTTTTCTTTTTAAAGTGTAGCTAAAAGAAAACGCTTGTTTAAAGTTTAAACTCAGCATTGTACTAAGCGCGCTTCGAAAGGAGGTCGCAATTAACAACGCCGCCTTGGTCCGTGCCACATTTTTCCAGATAGGTTTTTAATTAAGTTTTAAAGACACGGGAGGTGTATTGAGATATTCACTTAATGCAAACTAGTCATGAATCCTATAGTATTTATGTGATTAATTCTATTTAAATTATTCTGTTTTTAACAATTTGACGTGTATTGCTTTTCTATGGATACTGAATATTGCATTACGCAAATATATCGTTAAAAGTTGTTATCTAAGCTTTAAAAGGCGATTGTACATAGAGTACGCCGCCTAAGTCGTTATGCTTGTCCAAACCGTCCGTGTCGGCTAATTACCGACGATTTTTTTTAAATCATTATCAACAATGCCTTTGTCTGTCTACTATGATAGGCCAATCGATTAGTCAATCTACGCCGATTGTGACCCTTTGATCCCCCCCCTCAGTTCAAAAATTTATGCATCTATATATCCATCTGTCTGTCTATTTATCTGTCTATATACCTAACTATCTATCTTTACATATATCACCTTTTTTATGGACATGAGAACTTCCTTAATTCTGCACAAATCTCTTCTAAACTGACCCGTAAGGCATGGTGACGTCACGTCGACGTCGTTGTGAAGTCACGCTGTGACATTGTGACCGTCGATGTGACGTCACGTGACGTCGATGTGAAGTCATTGTGACTAGAATGTGAAGTCGTCATGGCCGTTTTAGAGCTCTTTTGTGAAGTCACATTGTGACGACTTTGTGAAGTCACGGTGTGACAAATTTGTGAAGAGTGTGTCATTTGTGACTATTTTGGTATTAACTTTGTGACGAATTTGACAATGCTTTAAAGTCACATTGAGATGAATTTGTGAAATATGTGTCATTTGTGACGAAATTGTCTTTAACACTGTGATGATTCTGTGACGACAGCGACACTGCTTTGAAGTCACATTGTGACAATTTTGTGAAAATTGTGTGATTTGTGACGATTTTGTCATTAACGTTGTGACGAATATGTGATTCTAGTGGCAATGTTGTGAAGACACACTATGACATTGTTGTACAGTAAACACGCATGCATGTCACACATAGTCATAATTATGCATGTTGTAAGATCATTTACATCTATAACTTTAATATACTTCTTCGATACATCACAATAAAACTTGGAGGGTGCTATAATAAGGATATACCAAAAGAATTTTATTGAATCAAAATGCAATGCCCCGCAGACTTCAATTTTTGTTGCACCTTTCTTTCCTATTGCAATAAATGAGAATATTGAAGACAACTGAATGATCGATCTATCACATTTTTTTTTTCAAAATTAGCTATTTGTTAAAAGCATTAAAATTACCAAAGAAACAATTTGTTTAAATTTTCAAATCTTTATCAAAATAAAATTTGTGTTAAAAATATAATATCTTATAATATATACAGTACTTTTTATATTCTTTAAACTATAGAAAATACTGAATGAAATTAATTTATTTAATTTAATTCGCATTACAATCTCGAAGTCACTGGTGAAGTTGAACTTTTTCGATTACACAACATTTATAATTAAAAAAAAATGAAAGATGAAAAGAAATGCCGATATTAAGTAATTAAATTTTATATGTTTTATGATATTGATTACCATAAAATAAATAAATATATATATATATATATATATATATATGATTGTAATTCAAACAAGTTGGGGCAGAGAAAATAGGATACTTCTTTGTTATAGAGGCCCGTATAAATTTGATTATGCAAAAATTTCAGTAACGACATTGTTAAGATCATTGTGAAGTTTATGTATGCGTTATATACATATATATATATATATATATACACTCGAAACGCTCATCATGTGCCATATAGTCATTATATACGTATTTATTACGTCTTTTATGCCACATACATGCATTACAAAATTTCCGAAGTACATTTTAGCAATAACCATTTGAAACTACTCAAATGAAAAATACAGCTTTGGTATAGAAAATTAACTGAGTATCACCAGTATCATTATGTTGAGAATTCTAAGAACAATTTCGGCAATAATCGTTATGTTGGAAGATAGCAGCAATAAATAAAATCGTATTTTTAAGCTCACTGTAAAAGTAAGTAAAACTTTTGGGTATGCATAGAACGGTGATACAAAGGGTTAATTTATTTTACATCAGGGTTTGCTTGAAGTAAAATACATATATAAAACAACTTTTTGATTATTAAAAAATAATTTTAATAATTGATTGCTAAAATTACATTTTTATTTATGAAATATATATTATAAAAATAACTCTTACTAGCTATGATTTTTTAAAACAATAATACCTTATTGTGTATAAAACACAGCACCGCAGCTACTCTATTTTGCGTCTAATGTGAAAGTTTTTATGTTTTGCCAAAGATCTATATGGCTGGATATATGTTGCCATGACCGCTATAACTCTGATATTATCATAAATAGTACAAAGAGATTAGAATCTACTACGAAATATTTAGAATAAAGTCTGGTGAAAGTTTTATAAATACAGTAGAACGCCAATTTTCGGAACTCCAATTAACCGAACTTCCAGTTATCCAACAGCGTATTTCTCTCAAAGAATTCTTTTTAACCGAATTTCCAATTATCCAAATATTTCTCTCTCTAAAAAAAACCAAAAAAAAAAACCACCTAACTTCCAATTTATTTTTTGCTTAAATTATAATCTCTGGAGTTTAGAAAATGATAAAAAGAGAAGAAAAAAATTAAATAATAAAAAAGTAAACAAAAAACAATAGAAAAAAACAATTTTTAAGCACTCCAGTACTAACTGGTTCTGCCAGTCCTAAACCTAGATAAAGTGTGAAGGTTTTAGAATAGTCAGGAACATCCCTTAAACTGTCTGCCCATTTATCCGAACTTTTGCTTATCCGAACTAGGGTCGGTCCCGACTTGTTCGGATAATCGGCGCTCTACTGTATATATTGTATTAGAAATACAAATAATCATATTTATTTTTATATGACACAATAAAACAAAATAATGACCACAGTATCAAATGGTTAACTACTTTTTAATGTAAATAAAGTATAAAAATTGAGACCATAAACACAAAATAGAGCCACACATAGGTTCATTATTATTATTAATATTTTATTTACAAGATTATGGTAATTATAAATAAGAAATCCATTTTAATCACGCTGTTTATAAACAGTGTATAATATCGTTACTTTGAAATTTATCTTGATAAAATCATTCAGGAAATAAAATGATAAAATTATCCAGAAAAAAAAGTAAATAATAAAATATTGTTATTACATTTTAGATTCATACCGTTCAAATATTCGCGTTATTTTAAAAGTAAAATCATATTTAAACTCTTACTGATTGCGTAACTTCTATATTTTCATTTGCCAACAGACTTCTAGTTCACCTTGAAAACATTTCAATAAGAATGTTTAACAACTGAAAGGCTTTCACCCGCTATGACTATTTCTTTATAGATTTTAAAACATTTCTCAGGTTGAATAATACATTAAATAATCATTTTGTTTCTTAACATTACATATCTACGATTTCTTTTAATAATATACGTTTCCGTTGTGTCTTATTTTTTATAAATTCCTCTTCTAAGCAGATGCAATTTCTTTTAAATAAAAACATGCAATGCAAATTGTTTAAGACCATCACTTAATACAAAATTAAAAATTTATGTTTGCCAATAATTTCATTCTATAAAAAGCCTTTTTTTAAATAATTTAATTATCTTTAAATGTTTATTAATTATATTAATGATTGATTATAATACTTGTCCATATACTTCCATATTTATGACCAAATACTTAAATAAGAAAATAAACCAGATTAAAATTCAATTTAAATCACTAATTTTAATAATCTGATCAAAGCTGTTGAAAAGGAAGTTAGATATTTTAACAAAATAAAAAATAAATGTAATGAAATATTTGTGTTCTATAACATGTTTATTAGAAGATAACTAAAATCATTGTAATTTTTAAAAAAAAAGCAAACAGGGAAAATAATATTTTAGATATTTCAACAAAATAAAAAATAAATGTAATGAAATATTTATGTTCTACAGCATGTTTATCAGAAGGAAACTAAAATTGTTGATGTTAAAAAAAATCAAACAGGGAAAATGATATTTTTACATACCTAATTTCATTGACGTTGTACGTGATACTTTGATTTTGGGGAACCAATTAAAACCGATAATAAGTACAATAGCAATGACTTGAATCATCTTCAACAAGTCAAAGCTACCGTAATTTTCTCGGTTTATATTTTGTTAGCTGAGCTAACTTGGATCCTGAGAACGTTCTTGTTTCAGTTTTTAAATCCGTGTCAACACGTCTGTGCTGTCCAGTGGCCACAGAACTTCCCGGGTTTATTCTAAAAAGCTTCACTGTTACTTTTATCCGTTATTCTGCGGTCGAGTCGTAACAACTGAAATTGTGCAGACGATTTTTAAGCTTCGAAGTTCGAAGCAGATGTTTTTCGGTTTTATTTGTTTTTCTAACAGATTCGGAAGGAAATTAAATGCGTAATAATTTTATCAAATTGTCTCTCAATCAATTTCCTGTTAGAAAATGTTTTATCGTACATCACCTTTTATTTTTATCAGTCTTACTGAATTGTAAAGTTTCATTTATGTAAATTATAATAATAATATTATCCATAATTAGAGTTTACTATATAAAACATTGCTTAAATTTTCAAAATATGTACAAATTAATTAAATGGTAATAATGAAGACCCACTCCTTTTTTTTAAGTAAAATTTGTATCACAGGTAATATATACAAAATATCTTCTTAAAAAATACAACAAAATTATCGAGAAGAGATGAGTTTTTCTTTGTCAATCTGTCATTCTCTTAATATTAATTTTCTGTAGAATAAAACATCTTGTAAAATAATTTTTAAAGATATATTTTGAAAACAAAAAATGAAATATGAATAATTAATTATGTCATGGGCTTTGCATAAATTTTGTACATTTATTTTATATTCGGAAAATGTCAATTTTACTTTAAACGTCTGAAAGAAGTAGAATTTAAAAAAATAGTTACTTAAAATAGTGAAACACTAAGAGGAAAAAAATATGACTTGTATGCAAATCATAAAGCAAGAAATGCATACATGACTAAACTTTGAAGACGCTTTCTGCGTGCTCATTAAAAGCTGCAGACTTAACTGTAATAGAAAGTTTTTAGTTTGAAACCACAGAAATGTTTCGACAACTCTTTGAGAAACTTCTAGTATAACAGATGATCATTTACAAAAATCTTTATAAAAAATAAGTTGAGGTATGTTTACCTAAAACATTTTTTTAATAATATGAAATTCGCATAATTAGGAAATCTTTTTGTGTCGCTGATGAATTATTTACATTTTATGTTATATGAAAATAAAAAGGTTTGGTTAGAGGCACAGAGGCAACTTGGACCACGGTTTAAAAATTTTTTTAATCTAGCAGAAAAATATTTTTTACAGTAAATAACATGTTTTTAATATTTTTTGTAATTTTTTAAAGTTTTCTAAGAAGTTCAAATCTCAGTCACAATGTGACATCACTGAGTGGTGGCATTTTGGTCACAGATGTGACGTGACCACAGTGACTTACAGTGACGTCACAACGACGTCGCTGTGACCATGCATGCTATGAGGGGATACATAAAATCAAGGGCAGAAAATCTCGGTAAAATTCGGTAATGGTCCACATTGGACCAAGGAGGTGTAAATAGGGAAGAGTTTTGTGATAACCGAAAAATCCCTATAAATTCTGAAATTTTATACATATCAAATCATAGTTCAAAGCTACTATTATGTCTAGTAAAGGGCCAACAATTTATGTGTCATTGATTTTAGATAAAATTAAAATGGGCTCAAGGGGCACAAAAAATAGGCTTTTAGGGAGAATAAGAATTGGAGAGGAGTTGAAGAAAAATAATACATAATTTCGTCAATTCACAAGATATCCAATCCGCTTGAATTTATTATATATCTTATCAATATTATCTACAACTTTCATACTGACAAGTTTCTGATAGGATCAACTGTTACAGAAAAAAGGGTTGGCAAAATAATTATCGTATTAAAAGTGTACTGAAATCCAAACGGCTTACTTTCTGACTTATTTTTCAATTCATTTTCGCTCACAATCGCATCCAATTGGCAGGTTCTCTCATTCAAAATCTATATAATGTACTGTATTTGTCAGTTTTTTGATAAAAGCAGAATAATTTTCAAAAAATGCCGTCAAAGTTGTCATTTTTAACCGAATTTTCCGAAGCGATAGTGCTGGAAACGGAAAAAATGGTCGTACTGGAAGAATAATTGTAAATCAAGTTCAAATTAATTGAAAAAGAAAAACACATATCGCTGATAAATCACAGATCTCTTCAAAAAATCACGTCAGCAAGTTTTGTGTTTTTACTTTAAAAAATGAGTCTGGAAATGTGTCAGAAAATTTCGAGTTGCTGAGCGGGAAAAAATATTTTAGGTAGATTTCGTATGAAATACTACATATTACATTCTCCCTATGTTGGAATTTCTGAATTTTTTTTGCAGATCTACCACCGATCATGACCCCCTAGAACCCAAAACCATCCTCAGTAAAAAACTTTATCTCTCTCTCTCTCTCTCTCTATCTATCTATCTATCTGTATATATATATATACCTTTCTTTTGGACACGATAACTTGCACAATTCTGCACAAATCTCTTCCAAACTGATACATAAAATCAAGGGTCATAAAATCTCAGTCAAGTTCGTTAATGGGCAAAATCGGACCAAGGGGATGGAAATAGGAAGGGGTTTTGTGAAAACCGAAAAATCCCCATAACTTCTTAATTTTTGTACATATCAAGTCAGTTTAAAGTTTTTATTACTTTTAAAAATATGCCAAAAAGTTTATGTATCACAAATTTTTAATAAAATTAAAAATCGGCTCAAGGAGCGCAAAAATAGGGTTTTGGGGAGGAAAAAAAATGCATAACTTCCTCAATTCTCAAGATATCAATTCCAATTAATTTTATTATAAATCTCCTTAATATTATCTATAACTTTTACATTCACAAGCTTTTAATAGGACCAATTCGTACCGGAAAAAAAAAATTAAAAACGAAAACAAAAAGGGCGTTTGAAGAAGAAAAAAATCCATAACTCCGCCAATTCACAAGATATAAAATTCCCATGAATTTATCATATATCTTCTTAATATTGTCTACAACATTTATATGGACAAGTTTTTGATAGGACCCATTCTTACAGCAAAAACAAATAAAAAATACATAGCAGTTGAAGAAAAAAATCATCTTATTAAGGGTGTATTCAAATCCAAACTGCTTAATTTCTTACTCATTTTTAAATTCATTTTTGATCTCAAACGCATCCAATTGGTAGACTCTCTTATTCAGAAACTATATAATGTACAGTAATGATTGATTTTTTGATAGATGCAGAATATATTTTTAAAAAATGGTGTCAAAGTGAGCATTTTGAACAGAACTTCCCGAAACGATTGTTTAGAAACGAAAACTATTGTTCTACTGAGAAAATAATTGTTTATAAATCAAGTTTGAATTAATTGAACGAAAAATAAAAACACAGGTCACTTATAAATCTCTTCAAAAATCACGTCAGCAAGTTTCATATTATTATATTAAAAAGAATCTGAAAATGTGCCAGAAAATTTCGATTTGTTGAGCCTGGGAAAGTATTTTTTAAATATCTCCTTAACATGATTCTGATAAAACCAGCCATTATATAAAAATGAAATAAAAACTCGTCAAAAGCGGGCAGATAAAATTGTTAAAGTGGGTTTATCTCTAATTATGATTTTGTTTTTGTTGGTGAAATTAGTATACTTAAATTCGAAATCTACCTCCGCCTGTAGACTGGGCCGGCAGGGACTTTTTTTTAATACCAACATAATATGATTTTGATAAAACGAGCTCTTACAGAAAAATGAAACTAAAAATTCGCCAAAAGCGGCCAGATAAAATTCTTAAACTGGGTTTCTCTCTAATCTTTATTCAATTTTTGTTGGTGAAATTAGAACTTAACTTCGAAATCTACCATCGCCTGTAGTCCGATTCGGCAGGGATTTTTTTATTTATTTATTTATTTAAGTTTTGATTCAATTTTCATAAAATTTGAAATTACTCGACAAAATTCTGCAACGAGCATATATATATATTAAATTTCAAACCATTCAGCTGGGTATTTTTTGTGTTGTTATGTGCGGACAGACGAACAGACAGACGGGCGGAGCACACGAGGACTATAGGTGATCCTTATTTATATAATTACGAACGCATCTAAAAAGGGTAGTGTTTATTTTTATACATTTAATAAACTGTACAGTGTGGAACGTTTATGCGTTGCACCCGTCATTAAATTGTAGATGTATATATATTAGTAATATAATAGTTTTCTACATATAGAAGATGCTGGAAATTAAACATCAAACGTAGCAAATGATGTGCGTTCGTACTATAACTTGTTTTATAATTTTTTTTCAACCCAATATAGCACTGAATGTATATTTTTGAGCACTTCATAAGTGCATTTCAATTTCATTCTGTTCGAAAAAACTGAAACATCATTAAAATGCAATTGAAATAATTTTTTCCCATTGGCCGTGATGTAACGGAATACTGTTGACTGTCCCTGTAATTCAACTTTACATCCGATTTTCATAAGAATTGAAATAACTGGATAAAAGTATGCAACAATTATATATTTAAAATTTTAGACCATTCCGTTGGGTTGTTTTTGCCCTGTTATATGCGGACTGACGGACAAGCAGACTAACAGACGGACCGAGTGAAAACTATAAGTGCTACGTATCTATATTATAAAGGACAAACATATCTGTGCGTAACGCATGCGTCATTTTGCGAATGGCAACATTTTGAAATTTTAAATAAAATTTTGGTTTTGCAATTTTCTCTACTGTAAATTTTTAAACTTCTAAACATCGCACATTTAAGGTTTTACACCGTCGTATAAGGGAAAAAAATAATCTTTTAAATTCAATTTGTTCTGTTTGTTAGTTTATCTCAATTTAATTTTAAGAGATTAATTTTTTTGTAGTTTTTTATTACTTTTTTGTCATAGTGCAACAGAAGTATCTATCTCTGTTGAAAGTAAAGGGAAAATACATATTACTGTATAGACCAATCAGGAAACTAATAAAATGCGGATTTTTGTAATCGTGGCAACTGAAGTACTCCATTTCTTTTGAAAGTAAAGGCTTAAAAAGGGAAAATAGTAGATTGCTGTATCATTTTGTCGTCATTTTCTTAGATAAAACTAAACATTTTTAATATAAATGCGTCAAAAAACATAAATTGCGGACATTTTTTACTCTCGGGTACTGAGATTTAATCTCGAGTTAAGACAGTTGGCAATCGTAACTTCACGTTTTGAGTTGAAATGAATTTTAAATGATCAAATTAGAATACTAATTTTTTTTTAAAGGGTGATTGTGGGTATGAGAGGTTGATTTTTAAATTTATCTCTATCGCGTGGAGCTCGATTAAGAAACATTAATCCGTTTACCCTTAAAGCAACATAAAGAGTTCATAATTTTCTTACGAATAATATTCCTTAAACAAAAAAACTTCTTCTATGATTAAAGAAATAAAATAAAAAAGTCCTTCCGGCCAGTGCCGGGAGGAAGAGGTAGCTTTCATAATCCTTATTTAAAAAAAGCCAAATTATATCATTCAAACACACGAAGCTCAATTTAGTGGAAACCAAATATAGGAGATTCAATACTAATTTTTATCAATATAATGAATGAAAATTTCGCGAAATTAGTCAGCTTTATCCAAGCTGCTTTTCTTTAAAGTAACATATATTTGGCTGCCAAATTCGGCAATTTCTTAAAGTGCCTGTCATTTTAAGACAACATGGTGGATGAGGCTAAGCAGTAAACTTGGTCGAGACCTTAGTAATTGCTGTGCACATGCTCACTCACATCGGAATCGGTTAATATATAGGAGTACTGTCGCATGCAAAAAATCAGATTTTTCAAAATGTCACCCACAGTAGAAATTGAAACTGCTATATCTGAGCCATTTTTTAAGGTAAAGACAAACAAAAAATGCTCCTGAATCCTTATATCAAGATCAAATACTTAAGAAAGAAACCTTTTTCAATTTCTAATTTTTTTGCACCTCACTTTAAATATATATATTTTTTTTAATTTAATGGTCGCCATTTTGAAACAAGATGGCTGATGAATCTGGCCAGCGAACTTGGTCGAAGTGTTGATGTATACTATCCACATGCCTTCTTACATCGAAATAGGCGAATACGTGTGTTATCACGTGACAAATACAAGATCGTTTCAAAATATTAGCCATGCTAGAAATTCAAAGTGCTATAAATCAACCATTTTTTAAGATATAAACAAAAGAACAAATTTTCAGAAACAAAAACTGCTCCGGAATCTTTGTATCAAGGCCAAACACACAAAAAAAAAACTTTTTCATTTTCCAATTGTTTAATACCTCATTTTGAATTTTAAATTTAATTTTTTTAATGGCAACCCTTTTGAAACAAAATGGAGAATGAAGCTGGCCAACGAACTCGGTCGAGACATTGGTATGTACTATGTACAGACCAAGTTACATCCAAATAGGTTCATAATTACGCCTGTTATCGCGTGACAAAAATCAGGTCGTTTTAAAATGTCAGCCACAAGAGAAATTCAAAATGCTATTACTCAGCCATTTTTTTTTAGATATAGACGAAAGAAAAACTGTTCCGGAATCTTTGTATTAAGGTCAAACACATACAAAAAAAATCTTTTTCACTTTCCAATTTTTTGGTATCCCATTTAAATTTTTTTTATTTTTTTATTTTTTTAAATGGCCGCCATTTTGAAACAAGATGGCGGATGAAGCCGGCCAACGAACTCGTTCGAGATATTTGTATGTACTATGTACACACCGAGGTACATCCAAGTCGGTTCATAAATACGCCTGTTATTACGTGAGAAAAATCAGGACGTTTCAAAATGTCAGCCACGCTAGAAATTCAAAATGCTATAACTCAGCCATTTCTTAAGATATAGACGAAACAAAGACTGCTCCCGAATCTTTTTATCAAGGTCAAACACATAAGAAGAAAATATTTTTTTCAATTTTTAATTTTTTGGTACCACATTTCAAATTTAAATTTTTCTTAAGAATTTAAATGGCCACCATTTTTAAACAAGAGGGCGGATGAAGCTGACCAACGAATCCGATCGAGGCATTGGTATGTACTATGTATAAACGAATTTACATCCAAATCGGTTCATAAATACGCCTTTTATCGCGTGACAAAATTCAGGACGTTTCAAAATGTCAGCCACGCTAGAAATTCAAAATACTATAACTCAGCCATTTTTTAAGATATAGACGAAACAAAAACTGCTCCGAAATCTTTGTATAAAGGTCAAATACATAAGAAAAAAATATTTTTCCATTTTTAATTTTTTGGTACCACATTTCAAGTTTTAAAATTTTTTAAAAATTTTAAATGGCCGCCATTTTGAAACAAAACGGCGGATGAAGCTGGCCAACGAACTCGGTCGAGAGATTGGTATGTACTATGTACACACTGAATTACATCCAAATCGGTTCATAAATACGCCTTTTATCGCGTGACAAAATTCAGGACGTTTCAAAATGTCAGCCACGCTAGAAATTCAAAATGCTATAACTCAGCCATTTTTTAAGATATAGACGAAACAAAAACTGCTCCGGAATCTTTGTATAAAGCTCAAATACATAAGAAAAAAATATTTTTCCATTTTTAATTTTTTGGTACCACATTTCAAGTTTAAAATTTTTTGAAAAATTTTAAATGGCCGCCATTTTGAAACAAAACGGCGGATGAAGCTGGCCAACGAACTCGGTCGAGACATTGGTATGTACTATCTACACACCGAATTACATCGAAATCGGTTCATAATTACGGGAGTTACAGTGTGACATAGGTCAGATATATATATATATATATATATATCAATTTTGAACGGAGGGTGGTTTCGGGGTCTGGGGGTCATGATCGATGAAAATATACCAAAATTTTTTGAAATCGCTTTCCTCCGAACGGCTGCAATAGGTAGCTTTTTTGTAAAGAAAGCTACCTAATAAATAAAACACAAATTTAACAGACGAGCAATTGAACTACGCGCTTAAAGCTCTGAAATTATCAGAAAATAAAAGGATGCCGTAAGCAGCGAAATCTTGGGCTAATAACTCTTATCATGCGACAAATACGAGGAAATCACTTTTGATAAATTTCAAAAGTTTATTTGATTGTATAAATCACATTTTTCATATGAAAAATGCTTTTTTATTTTCAGTGAGTTATTACACGTTAAAATTGCAAGCGACAAAAATCGCCTGCGACCCGTCAGATTTCTTAAAACTTATGTATTATCCACCTAAAACTTACGTATTATCCAAACATTTCATTGGCTGTTCGGGAAAAGGCTTTTCCATCGTCCAAGAAATCTGACGACCAATTTTAAATGAAATTTCATTCTTAAACTTTTGAACATCCCACAATTTTACTTTTTACACCGTCTTATAGAGAATAAAATTTACTTTTAAATGAAATTTGTTTGAAAGCTGTGTCTCAATTTGTTTCTGAGTTATTAATTTTTTTTGTAGTTTTTATTACTTTTTTGTCATAGTGGTAACAAAAGTATCCATCTCTGTTGAAAGTAAAGGGAAATACAGATTACTGTATAGACCAATCAGAAAACGAATAAAATGCGGATTAAACCAATAAAAAGCTTCAGATATGCTTTTGATTTCCTGCCCTTACGAAGACAATAACCATTTTTCCAAATGGTTAAAAAAAATACTTTTCAATTAAAAAAAAATATGGTTTTCACCAATGCTCGCTGACCCGGGAAGCCCGGGTACGATCTCCTAGTTTATATAATTACGAATGCACCAAAAATGAGTACGCGATGCACGATGAGATCACTCGTAAATTATTTATTTTCTAAGTAGCAATGAAAATGCAATTAAATGACTTTCAAACATCGTGATTTTGGTTTAGTTTAATAATGCAATTAAAGTGTCATTCCCTATTCAATTGAATATGAAAGACAGTTTTACATTTTTCTTTATTCCCCTATCCCGTGTAGTTTTTGATATTTCATTTCATACATATTAATTTTCTTTGGTATTGTAATTAAGTTAATTAAGTGCATTTCTTAGAATTTCACTCAGTTAAATTAACTTTAAAAATCTTTTCATAAAAGTCAGACATAAAATGATCATTTTTTAGTGATCAAGGAATAAAATTATTAAGACAATTCTTACTGTTTTAAAGTCACCATATTTTCAAGAAGTTTACGAAAATTTCCTTTTTTATTCCAGTAAAATGGGATTGAAAAATTAAATTGATATCTTGTATTATATTATTTATTTCCTTTTTATTATTTAATATTAGCTTTTAATTATATACAAAACAAAAGATTATTAATTTCACTCTTTATTCAAAATGTTCTTGAGAAAATAAGTACTGCATTTGAAAATCTACTTTCTTTGGAATACATTAAGTGAAGAGCAAATACTTATGTACGCGTTTTTTTGTTTCATCATCTTTTTGAATACAAAATATAATAAAATAAAGTATAGTTTAATATATATGTAAGATAAAATTGGAAGGTGAAATTTTAGATTGAAAAAATAATAGATTACTTTGTTTTAGGCGTAACAAGGCGTAAATTCGCGTCTTTAATATTCAATAATTTCAACCGTAATTTCACTGCTGAAAAGTAGTTGAAAAAATAATTACAATTGTATATTCACCGAAGCTGGGTTCATCTGTGTCTCATGTTACACCACTGGATTGTGTGCTCATGAAGACATTTCCATCTTGTGCTGCGGTTGCAGCCTTACCGACTTATATAAGTAAGAGATGCCCAGCTGGGCATCGTCCTTGCGGCTTAGTGGTAGAGCACTGGAGATCTATTTCAGGGGCCCGGGTTCGATTCCCGGCTTGGACATTTTTCTCAAAGTTGGTTTACGCCTTGTTAGCAATGTGATAATTCACGTCTTTAATATTCAATAATTTTACTGCTGAAAAGTAGTTGTAAAATTAATTAAAATTGTATATTCGCCGATTCTGGGTTCATTTGCGTCCCATGTTACGTCACTGGATTGTGTGCTCATGAAGACTTTTCCATCTTGTGCTGTGGCTGCAGCCTTACTGACTTATATAAGTGAGAGATGAAGCTGGGCATCGACCTTGTGGCTTAGTGGTAGAGCACTGGAGATGTATTCCAGGGGGGCAGGTTCGGTTCCCGGCTTGGACATTTTTCACTAAGTTGGTTTACGCCTTGTTAGCAATGTGATTAGTCACGTCTTTAATATACAATATTTTCTGTATTAAAATACTGGTATCCAAAAAAGCCGAAGACTTGGCAGCTCCGCCTTGTTAGCTTTCCTTTTTAGTCTAAGTTGTTTGTTTTGAAATATTTCTGAAACAGATATATAGTGTGACTTCAAAAATCCGTCATCAAAACCATCGTTTCCCTTCCTTTTCCTTTTTCACTTTAAATTTATGGGAGAATAAAAATAGCAATTCTTTATGAATTAAAAACTTCAAGATCGAAAGTAAAAATGCAAAAAAAGAATATTTGACTTTTATGTTTACATTTGTCAGAGGCGATTATTTTCTGAACAAATTTTCTGGGAGCTGCACTGTTGCTTAGCAACGGGAACAACTTTGGGAAAACTATAGAGAATGCATGGCAAAATTTATTTTCGTCAACGGCGACATCAGTGATGAGGAAGAATTTTCAGGCTTTCAAATTTACTGAGAAAATGCTGCAATTTATGAGCTGATTGAACATGCAAAATCTGAAAATGCATTAAGTGTCGAAGAAAGGGATACAGAAGATTGGCTATGAATTGACGAAAATGCATCAACAAAAAACAATTTAACGGACAGCGAGATTGCTGACGCTATGCTAAATAGAACTGACGATAATGCTAGTAGCAGCTCAGAAGACGAGGATGAACAACGGGCAGAAGGAAATGTGTCACTTAAAAATGCATAAATTTGACTGGAGATATAATATATGCTTTTGAGAAACAAGATTGTATTTCCGTTATAGACATTTTCCATCTGTATAAAATACAAACAAAAAACTTGTTAAAGAATGGCCAAAAAAATTGAAGCAAACAAAGTTGACATAGAGGTTTCTGAAATTACAAGAGAAGAAATAATTTCACTCTTTATTGGATTTTTTTTTTTTTTTTTTTTTTTTTTTTTTTTTTGTAACATAAAAGATATTACATAAAGTTTTTTTTTTTTTTTTTCTCTTTTTCTTACATAATTATCTCTTAATAATGATTTAAAATTTAGGCTAAAGACACCATTAAGAATACGAGGGGATCGTACCCGGGCTTCCCGGGTTACAGAATATAGGTGAAAGCATTTTTTTTAATTGAAAACAAATAGTTTTTTTTTCTATATACAATCATTTTTTTAGATTACCCACTTACATTAAAAAAGCATTTTTCATATGAAAAATACGAATTATACAATCAAATAATTTTTGAAAATTTATCAAAAGCGATATTTTCTTATTAGCCGCATGCTAAGAGTTATTTGACCAATATTTTGCTCTTACGGCATCCTTTTATATTCTGATAATTTCAGAGTTGATACACGTCTGTTAAACGGATTAATCTTTCGTAATCGAGCTCCGCGCGATATAGATAAATTAAAAAATATTCCATGTTTAAAATTGTTTTTAAAACCATAGACAAACAGTATACTGCGATAAACTTTGCAAACGAATTCCATTTGAAAAAAAAAAAAAAATCCGATTTGGTGATCTAAAAATTTAAATTGTAAGATAACAAATATGTTAGGTTTGTGTGTTTTTTTAATGTTAATCTTTTATTTGTTTATAAAAGAAGTATTAATTTCGTTAATTTGTTTTTCACAAATACGTTAGATTGTGGTGTTTTTTAATGTTATTCTTTTATTTGTTTATAAAGGAAGTATTAATTCCATTATGCAAAAATAGTCAGAAACAAATGCTGAACAATAGTTGTTGCTAAAATCATGCTTAAAAATTATTTTAAAAAACATAATACATCAGTCAATTAAGATACAGTTTTTACACAAATTGCACTTGGAAGTAAATTTTTTCCCTATGCGACGAAAATTGAAAATGTACGATGGTCAAAAGATTAAAAAATTGCAGTAGCGAAAATTTCAAGACCGAAATTTGATCGTGAAGTGTTGCCATTCGCAAAATGAAGCCAGCGTTACGCACAGATACGTTTGTTCTTTATAATATAGATAGATACGTAATCGGTAAAATATAATAAAGATCAGTTATTAGGATGTGGTTATCAATTGAGACTCTTATGCTTGGTATTCCGGAATAAAAAACAACAACTTTTCTCACTTTGAAAACTCACTTTTTCAAAATTTGCATACGCACTTCTCATATCTATATTCATGATTAAAAAAAATTATATTTTGTTTGATCATTTTAAAATCATTTTAACTCCAAACTTGAAGTCACGATTGTCAGCAAATCTTTTATGTGAACAGGCGCGCTCTTTATTTGCGATTCTAATCTCAATTCTGCAGAGTAAAAATTTCCGCAATTTATGTTTTTCAGACGCATATGTGTTAAAATGATTAGTTTTATCAAAGAAAATGATCGTTTTCTTTTAAATATGACTTCGTTTTCACTGAAATAAGCATTTCGCCTAGTGTCTGAAACTTAGTATCAGTACACATGCAGGAAAAAAAGTATATATAGAGAAAATTTATGAGGAAAAATGCTTGTTTTCAAATGCAGTATGTCATTTTCCGCTATTATTCCCCTAATATAATATAATGTCTCCTAATGAAATTTTGCGCCACTAAACCCTATACAACAATTTTTATCAACAATTTTGAATTTTTATCAGAAAATGGCATGAATAAAGATAAGTTACCTCAATATTTCTCTCTTGTCTGCTATAATGAAAGCTGTTTAATTTTCCCCATTTTGAAGAAATTTCATAAAATGCTTTTAAAATTAAGATATAAAAAAGCGGACACTTAAAAGAAAAAAAAACAGATAGTGCGATCATATATACAAATGAACAGCTTTCAGTTTAAAAAAAAATATATTAGTAAAATTGGTTCAGCAGAAAGATCAGTGAAGATGACTAAAAAACACACTCTTGTTTTAAATATATAGATTATATAAAAGGTATGACAAATTTTAGGCCTCGAATTATTTGTTTGCTTATCTAAATCGGCGAACCATCTAGGCGAGAATCATCAATTTCTGTAATATAAATCGCTATTATTTGCATGTCACCTCTCTTTTATAAAGACACTCTAAATTTCTGTAAAACATTGCGTTTTACAGTGTGTGATTTTGATTACATTATTTTCAAAAGTGAAGCATCTTCGCCTGTGAAGAATTTCAAAGGAGCTGGGCTGTGAAAATGACGCACTTCTACAAGACATAATTCAGGTTTAAGAATTAAAATACACGCTTTTTTTTATAAAATGACGTCATTTGCATCCGCTAAAGCAATCCAATTTTACAATCCAATCTTAAGCTTCGCCTATAGAAAAGTATGCATATGACGTCATTATCGCGGGATAACAGACAATATTCTTGACATAGCTCGTATTTTAATTTAAACTTTTTTTTCAGGTTTTATGAGAAAATGGCAACAAAAAGATACAGTAATCTCCTATTTTTGACTATTTTCAGTTTACTTTCAATAGAAATGGGGTACTTTTGTTGCCACGATTAGAAAAATGGTATTAAAAACTACAAAAACTTAATATCTCAAAAATAAATTGAGATACAACTTTCAAACATATTGCATTTATAAGGGCATTTTTTTTTCTCTTACGACGGTGAAAAAATTTTAAATGTGCGATGTTTAGAAGTTCAAAAATTTGCAGTAGAGAAAATTGCAAAACCGAAATTTTATTTCAAATTTCAAAGTGTTGCCATTCGCAAAATGACGTATGCGTTACGCACCGATATATTTGTCCTTTATAATATAGATGGTACTACTTTTGATAATACTTCAAAAATCCGGCATAGTGTTGGTCCGGATGATGCCGGATTTATCAAGTTATACTGTAGTTTGTTTTTCAAAATGATTCAAATAATAGTGGTTAATGACTAAGTTGATGCAATAGTAAAATGAATATAATTAAAAACTTAATCATTCAAATAAGCAATTTATCTTAAAATAGCAATTAAAATAGCAAATCCTTTGTGCAGGAATATTAAAAAGCAGTAAACCAACGTTTAAAATACACAAATAATGCGTGAAAAGCATCAAACAGCTGTTTCGAATCTACAGCCAGATTCTTCTTCAGTGCAAGATAGGGAAAAAAGAACAGCGTGCTAGAAAAAGCAAGGCTGAACAAAATGATAGACAGAGACGCGCTGCCTTATACATCCTATTCGGGTAGCGAAAGCGCCAGAAACAACCAATGAGAGAGAAGCAGTGGAAACGATTGGGTGGACAAGTAGCGACATATACCGGAGAGAAAAGAAGCCAAAAAAGAGGAAATTAAATTATTGCTTTCCAAATACTTGGAAAATCTGGAGTACTAGATAAGTCATTGACTAAAGAGTGAAAATTTTTAATGATGTGGTAAGCTTCCCAAAAATCAAGATCAAGGTTAGAAGAACATTTTTGGATAATGGTGGCTGAGGAAAAATCGAACCTATGTTGAGAAGACCAAGAATGTTGAGCAATAGAAGAACGTTTGAGCTCCTGATTTTTAACATAACCTTCATGCTCTTTTAAACGAAATCTAAGAGCACGTTTAGTCTGGTCAATATAAGAAAGGCCACACTGGCAAGAGATTTGGTAAATACCCCAGTTATTTAGGCGATCAACGGGGTGTTTGAGATTTGAAAAAGTGATTTTATTAACCTTCAGTCTACCAAAAAAAAGTATATGCAAGAACTACCATTCGGGTCCATTGGACCCATATGTAAAATATATAGGATTTCAAAATATACAAAACACCCATTTATCTACAATGAATATATTTGTTATTAATGCACCTTATACAATATATAAAAGCGATATATATAGTAATAGAGTAAGAAAGTAACAAATTCAGTAAGAAAGTAATATATATAGTATATTATAATGACTACAAAACGTTTTTCATCATAATAAAATTATTCTGTACATGAAGTACAAATAACGACGGAATGTTCTCCGCAAACATTTTTCGTACACTTCTTGCATAATGTTCGTGTTTTTCGATCTTTTTTAGAGGGACAAATATGACATCTTGATTTTTTTCGTGGCGGTTCAAAACTATTTGCGTAAAGTTGTTCTGAAGTAGATGTTGAGACGGCGATACCTCCTTCACCTACTAATTCTTCTGCAAGTTGAATAGTGAAATTCCGCCTTTTTTTCATTTTCGGATCACATTCAGCATTCATTGACAACCATATTATGTATGCATTCATCGCACTTATATCGATCATATTATAAAATACAATCAAAGGCCACCGACGTGTCATGCGTTTCACACTATATGCTCTTACAATTTTGTCCATCGTATCTACTCCGCCTTTGGTTTTATTATAATCTAGGATTATTTGTGGCTTTTTTTCTAAGCTGTTGTCAATATCATAAGTGTTATGCATTGTGCTTAGCAAAGTAACAATTCTACCTTTTCTGGGACAGTAAGAGATGATGGTCGCCTTCTCTTGAAACCCAAATAAAGTAGAATATACAGAACGATGTTTTGGATTTGTGAACACAGCGGGTAATTCAGGTTTATTTTTTCGAATTGTTCCAATAAGAGATAATTTTTTTGAAGTAAGATGTGTTGCTAATGCATATGACGTAAAAAAGTTATCACATGTAATATTACGACCAGAATTTTCAATTTCCTTCGTCAATCTTTTAACTACATTTTCTCCCTGATGAGATTCTCTTACTTCATTTTTGCCTGTATATAGTTCCAGTTTCCAAGCATACGATGTTACGCTGTCACAAAT
This sequence comes from Maratus speciosus, assembly GCA_963932465.1. Taxonomy (NCBI): domain Eukaryota; kingdom Metazoa; phylum Arthropoda; class Arachnida; order Araneae; family Salticidae; genus Maratus; species Maratus speciosus. Next base: position 537,411,705 of record OZ010791.1, on the reverse strand, counting down.
AACCCAGAACTTCAATCCATACTTTCCAGGTTTAGATGGCATATACTGACGGAAAGGACATTTTCCACGAAAAGAAACTAATTGCTCATCGACAGTCATAGACCAATTAGGAATATAAGGGTCTTGTAAATAGCTATTCCACAATTCAAAGCATTCTCTTATTGGCTCTAATTTATCAGTTGATCTTCTTTTACGCCTCTCAGCAGCATCATCAAATCTTATGACACGTAATATACTTGTGAATCTATTGCGACTCATAATGTCCCGAAATATTTGTCTTCCATTTTTTATGCTCCAAAGTTCGCTTACTGTTTCATTTTTCGATTTATATACTCCAATAAGTAATAAAAGTCCGATGAATGTTTTAAGTTCTATAATATCTATAGGTTTCCACTCTTTATCGAATACTCTATTGCCTTCCGCGTTTGTCCATTTTACTATAATTTCCAAAAGTCTTTTTCGGAAATAGATAAGAAATGAGGATGATATGGAATCCACTTCACGATTTGCAAATCTTGAAGGTCCAGATTTTTCACGTAAAATATTGATTTCAGTACGTCTTCCTTGTGGTCTGGCAACTTCATTCTTATACCAGATCTGTGAATTATTTTTGGAAACAAAAGTAGAATTTGAAGTACTTGTGGTTGCTACATTTACTTCATTGGAATCATTATCAGATTCTGAGTAGGAATCAGAAATTTCATTATGTATTTCAACATAATCTACTTCACCTTCATCAGACGACAGATTTTCATCATCGGTGTCGAATTCTATATCGTCCGGATTTTCCATAATTTTTTGAATTTCCTCTTGAGTCAATACTTTTTTTCTGTTCATCTTCAATTCAGTTTTTAACAAAAAATAAGTTAGGAAATAAAAAAATGATGAATATTTGTAAAATAACAAAGCACGTACAAACTACACTTATTACTTGTCTTCAAATATCAAGTCCTATTTTCAATGAAAAGACTCAAAAACATCAATAGACACCATTCGCTCACTAACTGTGTCTGTTGATAAATGACTCTCTGAACCAGAAGTAACCTTTTATATATAGAGCACGAAGTTTACTAGATCAGTCTAGAATGTTCTCAAAACTTCATTATAAAGTCGCCAAATTTGGCGAGATTGGCGCTAAAAATCCATCGCCAAATGGGCGATAAACAGCCAATTATGGTAACCCTGTTCCTCCTCATGATTTATGGCAACCCTAGAAAAAGAAAGCAACAGTATATTACGTTTGTTTTAATGTTGGGTCCAATGGACCCGCGTGGTAAACAATGAAACAAATTAAAAATAGGTAAAAAATTTCGAACAAAATTTTAATCGCAATTGCATATACATAGAGGAGACAATTGCAGGAAAAGTCATGTAATCGCGAAACTTTGAATGCTATTTTTCATGAGAAAAATTTACATTAAATATTGCTGTCGGGTCCAATGGACCCGTCTGGTAGACGGAAGGTTAACGGGAGAAAAAATAACATTAAAATCAAACCTTCTTAAGATTTTAGCAACTTGCTGACTGATTTTAGGAAAAAATGGTAACACAACAGAACTATTAGAGTTGGAATTAGAATGCTTTTCAGAATGGACGGGTTTCGTCAATTTCTTATAAATAGAATCAATAATATTAGAGGAATAACCACGATCAGCAGCAATAGTTTTGAAGTAATTAGGTTCAGCACTAAGTAAGTGAGGAGTGGAACAAATATTGGTAGCCCGAAAAACAAAAGTATTGAAAGCAGCGAATTTCTGGTTACGGGGATGAGAAGAATGCCTGTGAGGTGGGAGACTGACAGCAAAAGTTTTACGAAAGACGATAGTCTGAAAGCCATTTTCACAACGAATAACAAGGGCATCGAGGAAAGAAAGTCAGTTATTGGTCTCAATTTCAGAGGCACATTGAATGCAGGGATCAATGGAATTCATAATAGAGAGAATATGATTAATATCCGAATTTATTTCATCCAGGACATAAACATCATCAACATAACGTACATAGAACGGAAATTTTTAAATTTCAAAAAGTTTGACCTCAAAATAGTGCATATAAATATCGCATAAAATTGGACTAAGAGGATTACCCATTGCCAAACCATCAATCATGCGGAAGAAATTACCATTGAAAACAAAATTATTTTGCGACAAGCAAGCGCGAGTGAGAAGGATAAGTTCCTCGATTTCAAAATAAGAGAATAAGATTTCCCGGACATGTATTGCCTTTTCGATCCGTCTTGGTTTATAATGTACTGTAAGAAGCTTCTGCTGTAAAAAATCTAAACATTAATAAGTAAATCCATTCCATATTTTTTAATTATTTTTCAAACACTGAAACATATTACCATTTTCGAAATTTAAATATGTAAATCATTCTAATTTTTTAACCATTTGGAAATGGTTGTTATTTTCGGTCGAGGATGGGGCCAGATGATGCTCGCATTTTATTTTTTTTTAACGAAATTCGGCGAAGTTCTTTACTTTTAGAAGAATTTTTATTTGAATAGGTAATAGAAAGGCATAAAATCTTTAAAAATATTTTGAATAGGTAATCGAAAGGCATAAAATCGTTAAAAATTGAAAAAGTTACAAAATGTGTAGGCGCAAATTATTTGATATGGAAAAATCCGCAGCCAAAGAGCGACGCCGAAATGAAAATCGTCTTGCAAAGCAAAAATCGAGGTTTTCAACTCATTATGTAGGCCATGAAAATCGAGGTCTTCAACTGATTATGTAGCCAATGAAAATCGATTACTGAATAAAAGACGAACGCGAAAAAAGAAATAATCTAATGTTTAAACGATTGATAGTAAAAGACCCTGTCTCGAGCGGCTCCGATCCACAGGCCACGGCGTTTTACAATCAGTCGAATCTAACCGGGAAAAATTGAGCTCAACGTAGGTAATGTGTCTCAATCTGTAGATGATTCGGTGGAACTGCTTTCGATTTGTAAACGGTTTTTCTTATCGAAACGGGATTTGGAAAGTTTATCGATGAAGGTTTTGGACGTCTGAAGTTTGATCTTTGCGATCTGCTGTTGAAGAGGATGCGGCGGAATTTGGTGGACGAAATAAATTCTAAATGGTCGTTGTAATCTATTAAATTACAATTTTTTTACTGTTTTTAACAGTCACGTGTAAATAAATTTTTAATCGTTACGAAATATTATTTTAAAAATTTTAGTTAGTGTCAGATATCTTACATATCTTCTGACCATAAAAACGCAATTACCAATAGAAAATCTATTTGGAAATACTGTTATTTTTCGAAATTTATAATGCTAAAATTGGTTTAAAAATTTTTAAATACAAACACTTTGTTCCGTTTCTTTAATTAAATGGTACTAATAATAAGTATAGTGCGATCATATATTACGGAAAATTTAGTAATTTTATGTGAACCTCTGCGGAATTCTCGCCAATAGCAATTTTTCGCGAGTGTAAATTAGAATTTTCTTTGTTTTATGTATTTAAAATAAATCCCTCTCTATATAAAAAAAAAAGTTTTGATTTGGAAATGGACCAATGAAAATCTGCGTAAATATTTCCGGAAGATCGGCATCCAATTTGAATGCTTAAGCATGGCCTTTCTTCGTTAATATTAAAAAAAAAAAATGTTGCATACAAAAATATGAAAATCCATAGTATTATAGAGAAATGTTCTATAAACACGCTGATGCAGACTTTTTTAAAATAGAAGAATTATTTTAAGAGATATTTAATGCCAAATTTGGAAAAAATCGTTCCATTAAAAAAGTTTTATAGGAGCAAAAACTGTACATAGGAATTTAATCATTTTTAGGTAATTTTATGCGTCAGTATTTCCCGGTGTGAATACTGCATTTAGTTTTCTAATTTGACACATTTTTTGAGGTTTTATTTCTATTTTAAATTCAAATTTTCAGCATTTCAAGAGATATATTTACATATTTTAGAAAACTGTATAAATTTAAACTGCTGCCAACTGTATAAACAGCGCAAACAATAATGTTTGCTTCAAATTAAAAATTTCTTTTACACGTGACTATTATAAACAGAAAATATAAAAAGCAAGAACTCATTGAAAATTGCGTCATAAAAACCATATTTACACATGAATTTTAAATGAGAAAGAATATTGTAAACAATAATGTAATAAATATTATAATAAATTATATAATAATATTGTAATAAATTCATTAACATGTGTTAAAAGTCTTAAATAGGATAATTTACGCCACATTTACGTCACATTGCACTTATTACGTAAAATGAATAAAAAATAATATTGCAAAACAGTATAAATTTAAAAATTGCGCGAGACATTTATTTGTTATTTTAAGATAATCATAATATTTCATTTCTGACAAAAGTATTTTTACGTGAATATTAAAAAGAGAAAGAAACGTTTCGTGAAAATTACGTCAGCTTATAATTGTCAGATTCAAATTATCATTCAATCTTCCGAAATCTTTTTAAAGTCGATCAAATTAGCGTGCTGTTAGAGTCTACGGTGTCTGAATGGGGGTTGCCGAGCGTAGCTCGTAGGAGGCAGAGCCCCCTAGTGTAATATAACTATGTAATATGTCTTAATGTTTAGGTTTTCTAAATCTAAACAGTAAGTATTATAGGGGAGACTAGGTACGGTTGACCATAAGGGAGACTTGACTCACCCTTCAGTTTTCATATCCTTCTATATATAAGAAAAAGTAATGCTTTAGAAATGGATCAATGAAAATCTGCATAGATACCGCGATACGAATCTGATTAGTCAGAGATTTCTGACGCTATAAGAGGGGTTACCAAGGAGGGGGGAACCAGTTCTGTCGCCAAGTTTGTCGCCATCTTGGCGATATATCGCCACATTTGGCGACTAAAATTAGTCGCCAAAAATGAAGCCAACTTGGCGCTATTTCCAGTAATTCGCAAAATTTCCATAGACTCCCATTGAAATTCAATAGGGTTTTCTTGCTTGCAGGAAATCAACAAATTGAGACATTCCAATGCAACAAAAGCTAATATTAGCTTATGAATAGAGCTTAGTTGAACTATTTACATTATTTTTAAGCCCAAGCACTAACTATTTACACTACTCGTAAGACTATATAATATAATTTTGTATTTAATATTTTTTTATAATTAGGAAACTTTGTATGCTCTATGATTATGTGATTGGAGATACAGAAATAAAATTTTTAGGAGTTGGGGAGGATCGCGTTTTACGTAGTGGAATGTAAAAGTTGAATGCATAGATAATAAGGGATCGCGAAGCGATCCAGAATTGAAACGCGAAACAATTACGTCTGGGGTTGGCTAGAAAATTGGGATTGCTTCGCATTATCGAATGGAATCGCGAAGCGATTACACGAAAGGGTTGGTGAGCGCATCGAGCAGGGCGGCGGAGCCCCCCTAGTTAAAAAAAATCAGAGTTTTGCCAATAAGTGGCATCCAAAGCAACTGAAATGTTCAAACAATAGCCTTTGTTTCATGCAGATAATTGAAACAGGTAAGGAAAAACCAATTGTGAAGAGATTTTTGCTTGATAAGTGTGTTTTTTTAAAACATTTTGTAATATTTTCTCAGATAAGATATATGATAGAAATTTAAGTCAGTAGGTTTTATGTAATGCAGAAATATTGATTTCTCATTCTAGGCATAAAGATTATTCTTCAGTAAATTAGGTTAAAGGAAACAATATACTATCTTTAAAAAAAACGGTATGTGTGGAGCCTTGACCAAATGAATGTGAGGGAGAGTTGACCAGATGGTCAAAGCTCCCTTAATTAAGTGTTTTGGGAAATCTTTTCATTATACACTTTAGATAATGAAGAGTATATGGTGATATATCTAAAATAATGAAAATTCATTCTGTAAAGCTACAGTAAAATAGAGTGATAGAAAGGAAAATGTTTAAAATTAGTTAAAGGAAGATGTTATAAAAACAAGATAACATATAATAAAATATAAATTGGAGCAATTATAGGAACTTTTATTTCATTTAAATAGTACCCACAGTTGGTAAATAGAAAGTATGGAAAATACTTGAAAAGATGTAAGCAGCAGCCTTAAGAATTGTATGTCCCGTCTCTCCGTCAGAACATAACATTGATCAAAACACGTTATGAAGGTATGTAGACAAATTTCATCAAGATGAACTCAATGAAATAAAGTCAAACTATGTGGTAACTAGTGATGTGAGGTCGTGTGTCACAAAAAGTGGGTCTTAAAAACAGAATTGTGTCTCCCTGTTCCTTGATTCCATCTAAGTAGGTTTGTTTTGTTTACGCATCACATTTTCACAAAAATTTGTTTATAATAATTAAATCATGTAGCATAAATATATTCTGGCTTTTTTTCAAACTGATATTATTTTCCTTAACCCTTAGAGCGGCAAGTAATTGCGTTTGTGCAATCCTGAATTCCCATCTGAAATTTAGGATTTTTTTATTTCAAAACAAGGAAAAGCAATTTATTAACTCATTTCCCCCAAAGTTTTAAAAGTAAAACTTCATTAACATTTTCTGGTGTAAAACTTAATTAACTTTAAGTGGGATATAATATATCCCACCGCCCTTAAGGGGCTAATAAATATTTCAATATAAAATAAAGTGTGTTAAACCTTCCATATGTGGGAAGCCTTGACCTATTATTTTCGCGTTATTAAAATCAATCTTATTTCAAATTTCTTATATATTACACTTATGTAGTAATTATTTTTTGATAACTGATTGTATAACGAATAAAATGGTATATGAAACTTTATTCTAGGTTTAACATTTAAAAAATAAAAAGAATCATTATTTCAAAAATGGGTCAAACCTCCCCAGTCTCAAATATATTTTAAAAGCAAAGAATGATAATAAAATGCGGATAAGGAGATAAGTATTTTGCGATTCTTAACTATATCGTCCAACTTAAAGGTGTCTAAAATGTTTATTTTTGCTTCAATTAAAACAATTACTATGCTGATTTCAATAAGTTTATTTTATACATCCATTGTTGTCATATGCTTTTTAGAAAAACGGATGACATAGAAAAGTTCATAGAATAGGAATAGATGAAGATTATTGAAATTACTCCATTTATACAGATTTAAATATGACATTTTTCTAAAATATTACAGCATAAATCATTTAATTACTAACGTTCCTCTTCTGAATTTTCTTTCAAATAATAGATATTATTATCATTATTAACTCTCGATAAAATCTACAATATTGTTCAAAGTAGTATATATTTTTCAAAAGTTTGACCAAATTTAAAATGATTCGAAAATAAGACAATATTTTAAAATAAAGCACATTTTTATTATAAATAATATTTTTTATTCACATATTATTTCCTCTCAGGTGATGTGATATCGACATACCTTCGACATTTTAAAGCATAGATGAAATTATTTAAAGTTGTTCTATCGTATTCCATTCGGTTTCATTGCTATTTAGATTCATTAAGTAGCACCATCACAATGCTTTTAGGCTTACTTTAATTACCCTATATTCCCTTAATTAAACGACTTATATTGCTTAGCTAACTAGCTCACTCCACAGAAGTGAATTCTAACATCAGATTACTTTTGGTTTATAGTTACGGACTGTATATTTAAATGAGCTTCCCATTAGAGAAATTAATTTTATGATCCTCGTTAACTTTATCACTTCTGCACCTTCAATCACGTAATCTACGTCTAAGACATTGTCATTCAAATCATAGTTTTAAATAGAATCTCTCACGGAGCGGTCAATGAAAACGTCTGCTTTAAATTAAATCATAAAATACACTTTATGTATAGAATAATGTATTCATTAGTTTGGCTCTTTTTTTTTCTTTTCAAATACGGGTGTTGTTTGCAGATTTATTCTTATTGAGTTTTCCCTCTTAATATTAATTGCTGTTTTTAAATATATATCATATTACTATTACGTTGAAATCATATAGGGTAACTCTAGTATAGATGGCCATAGAGGAGAGATGCCCCGTGTAAATATTTCTAAAACTTGGTCATAGATTGCAAATTAAACATGTTCGTAGACAATAGTTCAATGAGTTTATTCATTGCAAAGTGCAGTTGTGTTTTTCGATTATAACAAGTAAGTATAATTTTAATGATTATTTAATTTAGAGGTTAATATATTTTTTTACTTAAGTATCTGAATGTTTCGCAGTACATACGTTATATATATTTTTTACTATATGGACTTTTAAAGCACGTATATAATCTAACAGTCACTTCTAAGCCTAAAACAGAGACGTAAAATTGCTATTGATGCTTTAAATTGCGCGACCATCAATCCTTTAATTTCAGGAGAGATGGCCACATGAAATCGAGGAGAGAAAGTCAATCTTTAATCAATATTTCAAAATTATACGAAGTGAGTATTTTAACTAAATATATCTAAACTTAAACTAAATATAACGTTAATGTTTATAATTATATTAATTGATATAATTGTTTAAATTTTAACTAATATAAATATTTCAATAATAATAATAATAATAATAATATAATAACGATGTATTTGTTTCAGAAAATACTGAAAATTGTCGGAAACTTTTATCGCAGAAACTGATAAAGTTGATAAGTAAACTAAATTAATGCAATAAACCTAAAATTAACGCGAGAGGGAAAAAAAAAGCACTCTAGCAGCGAAGAAAAGGAAATATCGAATTAGCCTGATAATTATGTATTTTAAAGATTTTCATATTTTCTTTACCTGAATTTGTTATCTTTATTCATAGTATTTTTTTTTGCCGATAGAAAAACAAGGTATAAAACAAGATACTATAAAATACCGCAATGCTTCTTGCATGATGATATACCTCATGCATATCATTCAAATTACGTCTAATAGAAAATGATTTCCAAATCAAGATTGAAAACGGTTTCCTAATATTTTAACTCAAGAACAAAAAATATTTCTTTCTAACCACGAATGATATATAACAAATAAATCTTATAAATACAATATGAATTGTTAGGTTATGACCTATTAATTACTATTTCCGAAATTAAATAAATATTTTTGCCAAATATAATTATAATATAAAATATAACATTAAAACTAAGGAATGAAATAATTCAGAAAATTTAATGAACGTTTTTATAATAGAAATGTTTGTAGAGCACAGATAAAATGCTATACAGGGCCACTCAGAGAATTGAGTACATGGAAGCCTATGGATGAAAATTTTTCGAAGTGTGATTTCGGTAGATTTAAGCGTGTTTTAGTCAGAATTAAATTTTAGCTAAATATATTTTATCAAATACTTATAGCACCAAATAGCATATTTTAATTATTTTTTCAGATCCCATTGAGTTTTCTTTTGCTATAAAAAAAACTCTCCTGAAGGTAAAAGTAATGGTAAAAACTAATTCAATAAATGATCATATGAAAATGTTCTTTATTTGTTTCTTTTATCTGCATTTTAAAAATACATTTTTCCCTATGGAATGAATTCAAATATTTGAAGTATATATTTTTATATAAATTAATGATGAAATACGTGCTTAACTTGTAAATAAATAACACATTATAACGCTCTGTTTCTATTGTAAAAGACAAAGGCTCTAGAAAAAGAACTTTCAGATCGGAAAAAAATTAAAAAAAAATTATCAATTATGTAAAGGGTATGTAAGAATCTTTTTATATAAAATCCAAGTCTCTGTGTGTCTCTCACAATTCCGGTTGGACCGCCTCATTGATCGCGGCCATATTTTCCATCCTATTGAGAAATCTGTATCAGCTTCAACAATGAGTAATCGTTGAAAAGTAATAATGACAGGGTTACCAAAATAGCGCAAGTGCTTAACCAAAATGGCAAAATATTGCCAAATTTGGAGGCAAAAATAAGTTGCCATATATGAAGCCAACTTGTCGATAGCTGGTTAATTTGGCCCATAAATTCCCATTGAAAGCCATTAATCTTTCGTAATTGAGCTCACATCAATTTAATTTAATGTTTAAGAGTGTAATTAATTTAACCTGAGAGTAGTCGCGACATTTTTAAAACGTTAGTAGTCGCGTTCGGTCCATTTGCCGCCGTTACCTGCAGGCCGAAAACGAAGGGGAAACTTGCCGGTGTTATCAAATGATCGAAAACGGATAACGTAGGGTGAAAATATTGACTGAACTTTAAAAGATTACAACAATTATTCATTTTACAACCTTTTACAGCAATTATTTATTTCGCTTAAGTATATATTCAGTTGGCATCTAGATAAATGTTTTTAATAACTCTTTCTTCGTTTTGCATAAATACTTAAAAGTAAATAGTAAATGATTTGATTGAATTTCTGATGTTACTATGAATCAATAATTAGTACGAAAACATTTACTAATATGAATCTAAATTCTGATAGGGGATTTTTTTTTTTTTTTTTGAAGGACAGAATCAGAGTCAGGTAGATTTTTTTGATACCCCGGCACTCTATATTCATTTAATAAAATGAAATTAATAAATTTAGCATCAATATATTACACTGACATTAAATTGATTACCATTAAATTGATTGATTGACATTAAATTGATTAAATTGATTAACAATTAAACTGAAAATAAAAATGGAACCTATGACATACAACAGAAAATCAAATACAATACCACTAATTCACCAGCATATTGCGGACGATTACTTCATTTAAAACATATGAAAAACCATCAAATTTGATGCCATAAACAATTAAAGACAATATATATATATATAAACTTTCTGTACAATAATACCATTGAAAAATAAGGAAAATGACCAATAATTATGAAATCACAAATACCACATAAACCAAACATTATTAAAAATGTATAATTATATATATATATATATATATATATAAAATAAAGAAAAAGGTAAAAAATACTTAACTTCGAAATTATAAATGTAAATGTTGTAACTACGTTTTATTTATTTATTTACTTTGCGGGGTGTCTGTGTGTGTATGAGGGGGGAGAGTAGGGGAGTGGGCTCTCGAGATTTTGTGATTAAATCCATTTTTCAAATGAAAATGCACGATTTGTAGTTTTTCTACTTATTTCAGGGTGGGAGCAGCGCCCTTGAGTAAAAACTCAGGATACGAAATTCGCTTATATAAAGTGAATAATAAATAAGTTATTGAAATTATATATTTAATTTAAATACATTTGCAATTGCAAATTTAAATCCTAAGATGGATAAATTATTTTAATTAATAGAATCACTGAAAGGTTCATCTTAATAGGGATGTATTTTACAGAAACTGTTTAATTAAAAAAAATATTCAATTGTACATGTCATAATAAGGTATTAATGTTATAATTTATTGTTTTATAATAACGTTCATTAAAATAATAAAAACAATAAGAAAATTTTCTCCGAAATTATAAATATGCAGCAATAATTTAATTTAAATGAACTTTCTCTCATATTCTGGAAAACATTATTCTGAAAAATAGTTTCAACAATTGATGAAGGACAACAAATTTAAATTTGTTAGATACTGTCCCCAAGCCTCTATTGGATTTCAATAATAATAATAATAAAACATTTCCTGCGGCATTGTTAAAAAAAATGTGTTTTTACCTACAGTATGAAAATTTAAAATTAGATAAATTTTAGAAAAATACTTAAAATATTTTTTAAAATCATAGTATAAACATTCACTGAATTATCCAAAAGAGATTTTTATTTGCGTAATTTCTAACCTACATTATAAAATTCTCATTATTTTTCTTATTGTACAAATAAATTATATGTATGTTCTTCGCAAATATACACACTACATTTCTGAGAAAATTGTTTTATCTTTCGAATTTGTTTTATTGTACAAAAACGATACTTTTCAGATTTTGGAGATACAGCGATTTTTTTTTACTGATTTCCACAAAATTATCTTCTCTCTTTTTTTAATGGTTTGGCAGTGTTATTGTCTGTTTTCTTTCATTTATATGTTCGGATAATAAATGGAAAGCAAGTTTTTTCAAATAATGATGATGAATTTCCCTTTTTTCCCATATTTAAATGATTATCAATTTTAGAATTTATTCCCGCAATATTTGACAATGAAAAAAATGTAAGTGACCATCCATCAGTTTTTTGTGCGAACTGACTTCACAACTAATATAATAAAACAATTTTAAGTCACATTCTAAAAGTAAAGAAAGTACTCTATGAACGGGTAAAAGAAAGAAAGACGAAATAACAACAGACAGAGAGTCCGTACTTCGAAGAAACTTTCCCCCGCAGATTTCGCGGAAATGGGAAAGGATGAACACGAGGGGTAAAAAATTCAACTAACGTAAGTGGTCGCAACGCGGTCATTTAGACCGATTGGAACTTAAGAATGCGATAAAATGCTAAGAAATAGCAGGAATGACTTGCAATTTTACTACACAAGAGTGTAAACACTCATGGTCAGCTACATGGTATTTGGCTATCGTAACTTTAACGGGGAATGAGTTACAGGAAGATAACGAATTTCGGGCGGGGAAAAGACCAACGCGCGACTATTAACGGGTTAATTTTAAGAAATAACAATCTAAATTTCCAAAATATAATTTTTAAAAATGTAAACAAAAATTGAATAGAGATGACCTGTAATTCCCCAAAAAACTCAAATCCGCACAACACTTGGAACCAAGCTGTACAGATTTGGGGTGTCTTCACTGTAAGTAGTTTTTCATAAATGTGTTTCTTTTTTAAAATATATTATTTTCATCTACCATTGCGAAACAAGTGAGAAAAATTCATATCCTTACACACGTGTTGTATATATCTTTATATCTCAATTTCCGTCATTTTTAACGGGCTATTTTTCTAGTAATCAGAATAAAAGACATTTTTTAAATGGATAGGATGAATAACTTTCATTGCAGGGATAGTACTTATATAGATACAAAAGATTCAGAGATTACATACTAAAACAAAAGCGCTTTTTGAAATCTAAGAGAAATCAGACCTTGCGCAATATTATCCATTGTTTAAACTCATTTCAAACATCTAAATATCATTCCAAATTTTTATAACATATTCAAGTCGAATTCAACTCTCGTATTGCGTTTATTGAGTCTTACGCATCACGAAAAATAACTAGATTTCGCTGTAAAACGTTGAACTTCAGAACTTATAATAGGATGATAAATGAAGCATTTTCAAAGAAATTTCTGCTTTAGTTTTACAAATTAATACAACTTTCGTGAAAATAAAAGATCATGTGAAAACTACCGTTATAAAATGATACAGAAACTTTCGAATCGTGTCATTTTAATGAATTGTTTTGGATAATTTGTGTAACCAATTCTCAATATACACTGCTCAAAACAATTAAAGGATATTGCAGTTTTAGGTGGATTTTGTATCTGGTAAACTGTTTAGCTGATTTATACATAGTCGACAGACATAGTAGGTTATATGAGAATAAATTACACATGTTTGGCAGAAAAAAATGCATTTTATTGTGCATTTGTGTACTAAAGGAAAAAAACACAATTTGTGCATATGAGAAAAAAAGAATAAGAAAAGGTGTTTTCTTCAAAGAAAATCATTTTCAGTAGGGGGTATGGTTTCCACGGGCGGCCAGCAACGTTGAACACCTTTGAGGCATGGACTCAATGAGGCTATTAATGACGAGTTGGGGTATTCTGCCCTACTCTTCCAGAAGAGCACTTTCCAGTTCTTGGAGAGTTTGTGGGGGTTGTTGGCGGCCAGAAACTCGTCTTCCTAGAGCGTCCCAAACGTGCTCGATTGGATTCATGTCTGGAGAACACGCTGGTCATTCCATTCGAACGATTCCTTCCTCAAAAAGGAAATCCTCCACCAGGTTAGCACGATGTGGCCTGCAGTTATCGTCCATTAAAATGAAGTTATCTCCGATTGCTGCCGCGTAAGGGACTACAATAGGTCTGAGGATCTCATCCCTATATCGGCGACCAGTCAGAGCTCCATCTCGAATGATGTAGAGGTCAGTGCGCCCGTCAATGGAGATGCCACCATACACCAACACTCCTCCACCGCCAAATCTGACACTTTCGTGCACGAACGCAGGATTATTCCTACTGCCACGGTCCCTCCAGATGAAAATACGCCTATTATCCGGATGCACAGAAAAACGGGACTCGTCAGAAAACAGAATATTGCTCCATTCATTTCTCCTCCAGTTGACATGCTCGGTTGCCCACTCCCTGAGGTCGCGACGATGCCTTGATATTAATCTGACACATACCATCGCTCGGCGAGCATACAGACCTACAGCATGGAGCCGGTTTCGGACAGTCTGAATTGAAATCGTGTTGCCTGTAGCCGAGCGAAGGTGTTGTTGGAGAAGAGTAGCGTTCATGGTTCGGTGTCTTCGAGCTGTTAACGCTAAATACCGATCTTCATTGGGCGTTGTTGCCCGTCTACGACCTTGCCCTGGTCTTCGGCCTGCACATCCACTCTCAAAAAAACGGTTCCAGATCCTGGAAATGACACTTTGTGACACTCCAATGGCTTGCGCTACTTCGGCTTGAGTTTGGCCCGCTTCTAACCTACCAACAATTCTCAAAGCTTCTGAATCTGTCAAATGACTTATCTGAGACATCGTACTCATCGAAACAAAGCAATCACTGAATGCCGATCATCCTTGTCTTCATTCTCTTTTATCCAGTTGAAAGTCAAATTTCATTCGCTGCCACTGAAGCGACGTTTTTGACGTCGAACTCAAAATTTGCATACTCCACAGTTTGAAAACCAGAAAAATTTGCATTTGTGATTCTCTTCTTCTATTTTCGGCAAAAAAAAATTCGTTTATATCTTTCTTTTATATAAAACTTCAAATATCGTTTAATTGTTTTGAGCAGTGTATATAAACATACTTAATTTACATCCGGAATCCGTTACTTGTTTTTCATTAAATATATTTTGAAATTTTCAATACTTGCAATCGATAAAACGCTTCTTTTTTAACTATATCTCAAAAGATATTTCAAAGAACACAATGCTGATTAAGTAATGACATGATGTATTTAAATGTAGTGTTTACATAAAAGCTATTTATTAATTATGAAAATATCCATTTAAGTGTATTTTTCACATGTAGTACATAAAAATCAGAAATGCGTAATATATTAAAGTTAATGGAACAAGCATAAGGCTACGTGTACATTTATATTTCTCTAAGATCTGAAGCTATATATTTTTTACAAAAAACTCAAGAGCAATACAAAATAAAGTTATGTAGAGGTTGGCAGGATGAAGAAGGGCGAACGTTCCAAGCTTGATATAATTAAAGTATGTTTCAGAGCCGTATTTAAACGATTTTATTATTGTTAATAATGATTTGTTTCTAAAATAATGAGAGGGCTGTTGACGTATTTAGATGATTCTCCTTAGTTAACATATTTGCAAAGAACCTTTCTTGTGCTGTTTTTTTTAATTCCTCATTTAACATATGCCGTGATTTTTCTATTGTCCAAGTTCCTTACCATTATCAATCGTGAAACATCTTAAACATCTGTCTGAGACAGGAACGTCCAATTATAAGATATTTGCATTTACGACGGAACTTCGTATTTATTTATAAAATCATTGATCTTATACACGATATTTAAAAGTTAAATAACTAAAATATGCCAATTGTCGAACAATAAATATAAATCTGAGAGCTCACATGAAAGACTTATAAATAGCAATTATCGCAAATAGGCTCTTTCAATACAGTATAATTAATGGATGTAACGTCACATTAATGACCCATTTGTCACAAATTGTATAGTCACTATGGTGAACCAAAACGTTTTCAATTGGATAATCTATCGGATGTTTTCTATTTTAAATGTTTTGTTTAACATCTACCAAAATTCTTGAAGAATTGTCCTTGGGCTTAGAGGATAGAAAGAACATATTAGACTTCATATTTTTAATATTATTTGTGATCACCTGTGCAACAAAAAATGCTTAAAATGGTCTGTCGCTGTAGCAGAAGACTATGGCGTCCTACTTTAACGATGGTGCGGAATTGTGTAAAATAGCACGCATATTCGTGAAAGTACTAATGTTTCACAGAAAAAAATCAAATGTATTTTGTTTATAAAATACAGGATTTTCAACCCAATTTCAAAACACTTTCCGAAAGCTTAAAAAAGAAGAACAATAGAAATAGTATACTGCAATTAAAACATGCATATAATGAATATTTGGATCGAGATGGGTATTTGTATAATATAATTTTTAACTGTGCATGCGTGAAATATTCTAAAATTTTTATTTCGCAATGTGGTAGTCAGTTATTTTGGCAACTTATTTGAAAACTCCAGTCAAATATCGCGAATAGTAAGAAATATAGGGGCGACATAGTGAGTTGCTTTCTAAAAGTAAATTTATGATAAGGGATTTTCCACAATTTGTCAACTAACTAAATGTATCATATTGAGCATTTTCTTTTAAATATGTGATCTCCAAAATTAATTTATTGTTCACATTTAACTTTTCCTGCGACTAAATATCCATTTAAAAATATAATGTCAAAAATGTTATTTACATCCTCGAAGTTCAAGGATAATGCGACAAGAATTTTGGTAGATATTTGAGAAACCGTGGACAATCGAAAACATCCGGTCACAGTTTTATGTTTTTTGATTTATCAAACAGAAAAAGAAAATGTTTGTTCAAGACAAACTTTACATATATTTATATATATATATATACATGTTATAATTTACGTACATTACTGAAAATCAATAAAAAATGTTTTTATGGAAATATTTAATATAGCAATAAAATCTGACAAAAGTTTAAAAAGATTATTGATTTCGAAAAGAAGTTTGTTTTACTTTTCATTTCCACAAGTTTCAGAAGTCGAAATTATGCATGACTTGTCCGAAATTGATTATTCAAAAGTCGATAATGCATTTGTCGTAACG
Organism: Maratus speciosus; assembly: GCA_963932465.1. NCBI lineage: Eukaryota > Metazoa > Arthropoda > Arachnida > Araneae > Salticidae > Maratus > Maratus speciosus. The sequence goes on along the minus strand of OZ010791.1, from coordinate 537,394,859 downwards.
TTTCCTCTGAATTTATCTCTTTTTTAATGCATTTAACCGCATAGACCTAAGACAAAGCTGTTTCTTGATTAGAAAATAAAAGAGACTGCATTCAGAATTTAATATTCAATATAATGTTTATGTCTTTCAGATCAATTATATAATGCCATCATTCATAATGCATCATTCGAAAATAGAGTGACATTTTATTTCTGCATGAATAAATGTTATGTATTTGTTTTTCTTTGTGAAATACAATAAGTTTAAAGTTAATTTAAACTTTGTCTTATATATATTATATCAGTAATATCTTTAAATTTTTTAAATATTTTGTTGGATAAAATACATCTACTGATTTTTTTTAAATTTTTTTTTCTATTGATGAAATAGAAAAAAAAGAAAAATTCATTAACAGCATTATAAGTTAATTACCTTTTTTCTTCTGTTATGTAAAATACAAAACGGTTTTACTTAGTCTGTTATTGAATATATATGAATATTAAATAGACTTTTATAGATTAGCTCTCATAATATATTAAATACAATTAAATAGTTGTTAGTTGTGTGAGATTTCTTTTACGTTAGATTGTGAAAATACAAATATGGCATTTATTTGCAGGTTGTCCCAAAAGCACTGACCTGTTATTTCTTAAATATTGATCATAGACATATATTCTAAAATACAAAGTTCCTTTAAAAAAGGCACAGAGTTTGTGAATTCGCTTGAAATTTCCAGGATGTTAATTTTGAAGGGAATACAAAAATTAAATATTTATACGGCCCACCGTACGAAATATCTTCTAATTAGCCAAATGTACCCCATATACCAATAAGTTGATATACTAACTTCATCATTTTATTGTAAAAAGTCGCAGACATATGTTTAAACAAATTTTGTTAGGAGTCAATCTTAAATTAAAATTTAAATATTTGCAATGCAAAGTCGAACATTTTTTTTTTATCCCAATTTTTGCATGACTCCTGAAACAGGATCATTTGACATTATTTTTACCTTTATGAACTCATTTCCTAGGCATCAAAACTTGGTTAAATCGGTATTTGTTTATTTTAATATCTCTGCGAGTTTTATGATAAAATACTGAAAGTTTGTACATGACCTTATAAGTGTGTCTATGGGGTACATTTTACTCACTAGGAAAATGTTTGTGCTGGAGGCGTATAAAAATTTAAATTTTGTGTATCTTCAAATTTAATTCCCTTAAAATTTTAATCTATTTCATAAAATTTTGCACCATTTTTACGCTACTTTTACTTTATAATATATGTCTATGGTCAACATTTAAGGAATAAAGAAGAGCTCAATGATTTTCGGACATCCTACATATATATATATATATATATATATATATATATATATACTAGGGGGCTCGGCCCCCAACGAGCTACGCTCGCCAACCCCCGTCCAGACACCGCAGACTCTAAATGCACGCTAATTTGATCGACTTTAAAAAGATTTCGAAAGATTGAATTATAATTTAAAAAACACTGGCGATCTCCCTATAAACGAATTTCTATTCATTTCTCTTTGATTGGGGAATTTTAACGCCAAATCCGCTGCGGTACTACTTGATTATCCCGTCGACAAATTTCGCCAAATTATATAAATCGCCAAACCACTCGCCAAATTATACAAATTGACATAATTTTTATTTTAAATAACGAAAGAACAAATAAATTCGTACAACATTAATAAAAATACAAATAAAACGTCGAAATAAAAATAACTTGATGACATAGACACGTGTAACAACATTTCAAAATAAGCTAATATAAAAGGAATTAAGTAAACAGAGTCTTTGTCTCCTGGTATTTTTTAACAAAGCGAAAAGAAAGTTCTTTTAAATGAGACATTTTAAACTAATCGTTTTTAATCTGACGTAATTTTTTCTAAGCTATTCTTTCTCTTTTAAACAATCGCGTGAAAGTACTTTTGTTAGCAATGAAATATTATTTGCGCTTTCCTAACAAAAATAGTTGAAAATATCCTCTCAAATTATTAAATAAATGTCTAGCGCAATTTCTAAATTTAAACTTTTTTGCAATATTATTTTGTGTTCATTTTATGTAATAACTATAATGTGACGTAAATATGACGTAATTTCTCCTAAGACTTCTAACGCATGTTAATGAATTTATTATTTAACAGTATCCTTTCTCTTTTAAAATTCATGTGTATACTTTTTATGACGTAATTTTTAATAAGTTCCGGCTTTTTATACATAATTATTTAATTCTAATTTGAAAGTTTTTTTCCTGTTTATAATAGTCACGTGTAAATAAATTTTTAATTTGAAGCAAACATTATTGCTTACGCTTTTTATACAGTTGGCAACAGTTTAAATTAGTACAATTTTCTGAAATCTGTAAAAAATATCTCTAGAAATGCTGAAACTTTGAATTTAAAATAGAAATCAAACCTGAAAAAATGAGTCAAAATAAAAAAATTAATGCAATCTGCACTCCGGCAAATTCTAACGCATAAAATGATCTAAAAATGATTACACTGCCATGTATAGTTTTTGCTGCTATAAAACTTTTTTAGTGGAACGATTTTGTCCAACTTTAGCATTAAATATCTCTTAAAATAATTCTTCGATTTGAAAACTGTCTGCATCAGCGTGTTTATCAAACATTTCGGTATAAAACCACTGATTTTCATATTTTTGTATGCATTATTTTTCTCAATATTAACGAAGTAAGACCTCCGGTCACAAAAAATTCAAAACCGGCGGCGGCGGCGGCGGTGACAGCGGTAGTTACTTTTTTTTAGAATACTAGGGGGCTCTGCCCCCTACGAGCTACGCTCGTCAACCCCCGTACAGACACCGCAAACTCTAACAGCACGCTAATTTGATCGCCTTTAAAAAGATTTCGGAAGATTGAATTATAATTTGAATCTGACAATTATAATCTGACGTAATTTTCACCAAACTTTTCTTTCTCTTTTTAATATTCACGTCAAAATACTTTTGTTAGAAATGAAATATTATGATCATCTTAAAATGTCAAGTAAATGTCTCGCGCAATTTTTAAATTAAAACTGTTTTGCAATATTATTTTTTGTTCATTTTACGTAATAAGTGTAATATGACGTAAATTCTCCTATTTAGGACTTCTAACGCATGTTACTGAATTTATTATTTTACAATATTCTTTCTCATTTAAAATTCACGTGTAACTATAGTTTTTATGACTTAATTTTCAATGAGTTCCTGCTTTTTATATTTTTTGTTTATAATAGTCACGTGTAAAATAAATTTTTAATTTGCAGCAAACATTACTGTTTGCGCTGTTTATACTGTTGGCAACAGTTTAAATTAATACAAATTTCTAAAATTTGTAAAAAATATCTCTCGAAATGCTGAAAATATGAATTTAAAATAGAAATAAAACCTCGAAAAATTATTCAAATTAAAAAACTAACTGCAATCTGCACACCGGGAAATTCTGACGCATAAAATGATCTAAAAATGATTAAATTCCTATGTACAGTTTTTGCTCCTATAAAACTTTTTTAATGGAACGATTTTGTCCAACTTTAGCATTAAATATGTCTTAAAATAATTCTTCGATTTGAAAACTGTCTGCATCAGCGTGTTTATCAAACATTTTTCTATAATACTACCGATTTTCATATTTTTGTATGCAACAGTTTTTTTAATATTTACGAAGAAAGACCTCCGGTCACAATAAATTCAAAACCGGCGGCGGCGGCGGCGGTGACAGCGGTAGTTACTTTTTTTTAGAATATATATAATATATATATATATATATATTCAAGAATGCCAAATCTAGGACATAGAAAAGGTATTATAAAATCATATTTGCCTGGAGTTACGAATTATAAATACTGTCTTTTCTTTGTACAAAATCTCAGTGATTGTTTAAGCGCATAGTTATATTAGACGCCCATTAAGCGTGGTACATATGTGCAATTTCTACCATATCTTCTTGTTTTTAATACCCTGTGATGAATTTTTAACTATCAGTTTCAATTAAAATGCTGTTTTTAAGATAAACAATGTTACCCCATTAAAAAGTCTATAACAGTGTTGGCAAACCTATGGCACGCGTGCCCGAGATTGCACGTACGACAATTTATTTGGCACGCGAAAAATTTAAATTTCATAATTATTGTTTAGATAAAATTAATTTTTGTTTTTGTTATAACAAACAAAATTTTGTACAGACTGCAAATGTACAGACTGCACATACTAAAACTAAACTGAGCTCTGTGGCTGTAGAATGCATGAAGGATCTGGACCGACAGTGCCCATCTCTGTTTTCTTGCCCCTGGGCCCCGAGGTACTATACAGCATGCGTCCCGTACAGGTGGTCAGCCTAACGCGAGACCCTCGGTGTTTAGTTCCCAAGCAAGCTTGGCACTCATTTTATCGACCCTGAGGGGATGAAAGGCTGAATGAACCTTGCCCAATCGGGAGTCGAACTCTTGACCTGTGGTGCGGCAGTCAGATGCTCTGACCACTACCCTACAGGGCTTCAGACTGCACATACAGTATAATTATTTTTCATCAAATAACACGTTAGAAAATTTTCTTTTTCTGTGATTCTGCTTAGTGTTTTCGACAAATAACTACTTGTCCTTTCCGTAAAAATTTTAAAAGGCTTTACTTCGTCAAAAAAACTGCAATAAAATGGAAAATGGATCCAATTTTGCTGTATATATTACTAAAATAACAATACAGGAGTCGGGTATAAAGCATTTCCTATCAAACATCTAGCAGCAGAAACCTCGTTAATAAATTATTATTATACGTTACTATTACTGATAAATTAAAAATTACTGAAATGAAAATTTCCAAAATTTCTTTCCTTTTGTACTCTCCACATGAACTTTTTCGAATCAAAATTTCATAAAATTAATGGCTAATTTAAATATACAGAATAATTGCACTTTAATTTTTGATTTTATTTATTTAACCCTCTCGTGTAAATAATTTTTCATTATTTTTCATTATCCACATTTGTTTTTTTTTTTTTTTTTTTTTTTTTTTTTTTGTGATAAATGAGAAACCATTATAAATTAATTTTATTTTTGTACTGCATGCTGGGTATTATCTGTCCACAAATCAATTCTCCATAAATGAATGCTCAAAACTTTTTTGCTTAATAATTTAATAATGCAATAATTATACGACCTCATATGAGGTCCGTATGCATGAGAGGTTTAATGCATGAAAGTGACTGATTCTATCAACCAGTGTTCAGTATAAAGGGCATATGTAGCAATATATTCTTTGTGTAAAAGTTTGGAACGTTGCAATGTTGATAGATATTGTTTTTAAAATTTTGAATCGCGCATGAGAAAAGGTTCGTCATACCTGGTCTATAAGATTAAAAATCTGGTTCAGAGGTAAGCTCTAGTAATGCAAGTTTTCGCACACTGAAACAAAAGGATTTTACTGTATAATAGTGGAAGCTGGGGTGCCAGTTTATAACCGTAGAATAAACAGCAATAAACTATAAAATTGGCAATTTATATACCGTTAGACTGTAATATACGAATTAATTTACTTATTACGACGATATTGTACAACGTTTTTTACGGTTCTACACTTGCACCGTAACTGCCAGTTTTATACCGTGAAATCAACAAATATTTTTGGAACTGCAGTCATCTATCCATCAGAGTATATGAAAGTCTGTGTATAGGTTGTTACTGTTAAAGGGGAAAAATGTCGAATTTATACAAAACATCACATTATGATTTTACAATTTCTCAAAATGTACTGTCTACTTTATAAATTTCCACGACCAGACTTTGCTGCTTTTTAAAAACACCTGTCATATTTTATCTTTATACAAATTTATAATTGCGAACCAATGAACGTATGAAATCCAGCACCCATATTATTTAAAAGCCGGCGTAATCTACTGGATAGTTTACAAATTTCTTAATTTTTAAGTGAAGTAGATTACATAAAATAAATAAACTATATATTTTTTAAATTATCAATAAATGCTTTTTTACAACTATTTTTTGTCATTCTTGTTTTACTATATTTATTCCGCTCTTAATTTTACGACCATTTATCTTCCCTTAAGAAATACGAAGAGACAATAAACTCGATTATTCCACGGCTGTAAACACAACTTTATAGCATTTTATATTTTAACAGCTTTTATGCAAAAGAATTTTGATTATTTAAAAAATAAATACTTATAACAGATAAATATGTCTAAATAAAAAAATAAAAATAAAAAACTCTTTTAAATTAATTTCCACATCAGAGATGAGTGAAAAATTATAAAATAAATGTATAGCTTGCTTATTTATGATATTTTCAATATAAATTATTTTCGCTTATATAAAAGTTATAATATAATTTTTGAACATAATTAAATTTTTATTTCACTAAATGTACAGATTTACCGAATTAAAATATACATTTTGATAGTTCATACTACATTCATTAATGTAATTTCGAAATAACACACACACACACAAAAATAAAATAATAAATGCTTAAATATACGCATTAAAACAGGTATACTGATTATCCAAAAACGATTTCTCTATTTCTATAAATACGGAGTAAATTGTCAAATACACACCCTGGTGTGAAAAATTAAAAATACACAATTTCTTTCTTTATTTAATGCAATCTACTGTAAACAAGTAGAAATGGGATTTGATCTCAGTTCTGCGAGTCTCTAAACAATTAATATGACCATTCATCTGCTTTACACAAGCAAAGGCTTCAAGTATCGATATTTATTCAGTTCAGATAATTACACATATTTCTGTTTAATATTCCGTTCTTACACGTATTTATGCGTAATATTGTTGCATATAATCCTGTGTAATATTCTGTTCTTACAAATATAGCTGTGTAAAATTCTTGAGCATTCTTACGTGTAATGTTATGTTCTTATGATAATGAGAAATACACAGATATTTCTGTAATATGTTAAATTTAAAAATTACATTAACACAGCAATTCATTATTGCACACTTCTTTGAATTTTTGAAGAGATAACAAATAACATACTTCTGTTAAGCCAATATACACGCAGAAATACAGTTATATTTTAACGACAAGTGTGTAAATTTTGTGACAAAGGTGAAATTAAAAAAATTTAAACACAAATCCGTAAAGGTAACTAATTTACAGATTCATTTTTTAAAGTGAAAATATAGGTTGTATAAACAGTTAAGATATATTCATTGAAATTTTAAGGATTTAAGTACTGAATAAATATTAAAGAAAAGTAAATTTAATGGGTAATTAAAGTTGTCACATGGAAATATTTAAACAAATTGATTTCAGTGTCATTAAAGTTATAGAACTGCATAATTATATAAGAAAATATAAATTTAATGACCGAAGAAGTTCCACTTATCAGAAAATCTCAAATAATTATTTCATTGCCACTAACCTATATTAGTGTTGTTATATTTTGTCAAAAAGGGGAATTCATTTACATAATAACTTTTAATGTAAAACCTAAAATTGTTAACGAAAAATTTAATTAACGATTTCTATCAATATATAATTATGTAAAGCATGTTTAATGACTTCTGTCTTATTTAAGTATTGCGCAGAAGCGCAATATTTATTTATTTACAGTGTCACTTATCAATATTAATTTAACATAGAAAAGCCTATAGAGCTCATAACTTTTTTACTTTTTTCTTCCCAACTTTTGTCCCTGATGCCACATTTTTTTTTTAATTCTTTGTAATTTTAATGATATCGTAAATTTAAAGTACGAACATATTTGCCTGACGTCAAATTCAAAACGGATGATAAAATATCTTCGATATGGGTGAATTATAATACAGAGAGTAACATAGAATAAGCTTTATTTATATTATTCAAATATTTTTCGTAATAATTCCAAAATTCGCGTTTTTCAAAGATAATCAATGGACATTTTTGCTATAAAATTAAACATTTTTTTCATTGTTGCAAAAAATCCATAAGCCGTAATAATAGTTTATCTACAGAAATTAATTTTCAGTTAATTTTTTTCCACGTGGAAAATGAAATTTTAAATATTTTTTCTTTCGAATCAAAAAATGATGACTATGGCGTCATACAGGAAATAAAACTGATATTTTCAAATATTTGTTAGTAATACAAGAAGCATTAATAAGAGCAAATACAGAAACCAGGTGACTTTGACGTCAAAAAATTACAACATATTTCACCGATACTGCTTTTTAAACATGAATATCAATTACATAAAAATGTGACCGTTCGATTAACAAGTAAAAATTAAATTTAAAAAATAAAAAAACCCGACTGTGTAAAAAGTGAAATAATTAATTATTTCTCGTCAATGTTAAACTATTTTTTATATTACTTACCTATTTTTTGTATTTACTGGTATTGATGACTTTTAAGTTGTGTTTAATTGTTGGTTCCTATTAATAAACACTCTTTTGATGAGGCCTATAGATGTCTGTGACGGTTAAAGTTGCAGTAGAGCTAGAGATCCTACCTACACAACTTTCAGGTTGTGCAATATTTAAACAGAGTTTCTGACTGTAAAATAGACAATGAAACATAATCTTCATTTTTAAAGACCTATCCAATTATATGCCACTCAATACGGTGCGTAATTTTTGTCTACCGCCATTTTGTATTTTACGGCCGCCATTTTGAATTTATAAAAACAAAACCTAGCGTACAACCATCGGACAGTTAAGACAAATCGATAGAGACATCATTCATTTATATCCATCCAGCCGTTGGGATGTTTCGAGGGTATAAAGAAACCCACATATCCAGATACGCGTGAAACACATAACCCTTCTTGGCAGTCGGGTAAAAAGGAGTTAACTTTATGATTTATTTATGTTTTCCTTTTATTTATTTGTTAATGAAGTTTTAATTTAGTTAAGGAATACTAGCCGGAAAAATACTGAGCTATTTATACTGTTTTAAATCTGCGTAAAAATTGAAATCGTGTTTATAAATTTGCAATTAACCGAAATTTATGTTACAATTTTCATCATCAGTATGACGTCAGCATTACACATGGGCATGCAATATATATATTGTTCACAAGTAATTTCTTTTTGTAATATTAAGAGGTAAAACATAATTATTTGAAATTTTAAAAAGACAGAGACTTTTAACGTTAATTATACTTTACGAAGTGACGTTAAGTAAGTTATAAAGCAGAAAAACAACGTTTAAAAATGCACAAATAATACGTAAAAAGCTACAAACAGCTGTTTCGAATCTACTAGCGAGATTCTCCTAGTAGATTTGAAACATCTATTTCTTATCTTTTTATGTATTATTTGTGCAGTTTTAAACGTTGTTTTTTTGCTTTTTAATATTCTTGCAAAAAGGCTTAACTTGTTATTTTTAATGTTAAGTAAGCTTAAAGTTATTACCGCATTTTTTATCTAAAAGTATTCCTTTTGTCTTTTTTTTTCTTTTTGGTGGCACGTAAACGACTGATGTTGATGCGAAATAATTGCCCTAAGTTAAATTTAGGTAACAGTTTCATATTGCATTTACATCCCCCCTTGGCAAGAAATAGGGTAGGAAAATTTAAGTAAAACTATTTGTTTAGTTTTTTTTATGTTTTACTGTGTAACAGTTATACTGTTGTTATAATATTAGCAGTCAAGATTTAAGAATATTTTTGCATTCATAGCGTACCAGAGTGGAAAACGGGGAAACTAAAATTAAGTACATTTTTTAAATGTTTTTATAAAAAAAAAATTACGCTAAGGATATTAATGTTACATGGAGTTAACCGTCATATTAAATATTAAACTACATATACATTTCGAAACAGTTGACTTTTAGCATGTCACATTTTTTATCACTTTCTTTAGATGCTACTTACTTGATGGTAGCTTATCGAGTAAGGTCTCTAGTTACACTACATAAATTTGTATGCCGTTTCTTATTAATTTTTTTATATTCTTGCCAGGAGTTAAAAAAGTCACTCCAGTAATTACACAGTTACTTCATTTGAAGCAGAGTCTTGAGCATGAGATGTTAAATTCTAATCAATACACATAAATTCAGGATGACAAAGGGAGGATTCATCGAATGCTAAATAACAATATAATATGCTATTTGGATAGCGGGAACTCAGTTACAGTGCAGGAATCTAAAAAAATACCTCCTATCTCATCTACGGCAGAAGCCCTAAGCTGACGCCGTTATACATGTGGTCTTCACAAGTTTTAGGGCTACGCCTGTTTGCGGGCGTGCAGCTTGCGCATTTTTTAGTAGTCCTGTACGTTAAGCACAAATGTTTCATATACCAGTAACAAGTAACCTAATATGGTACATTTAAACTTTTACTTTGTAAATAGATACACTTTTCTTTCTATTTAAAAAGTTTTGCTTAGTGTTGTGTTTTTTTAGATTAGTTTTTTTTTTCATTTGCTTGCATTTTATGAAATTACGATCTCATGTGAGATCAAATTTTGAGAAGTGATAAATACAGTTAATGTGAATACTTCTCGCTGTGAATATCCATGACAAAAATAGCTGGTACTAGCGCCACAATCAAAATGCCACAAAAAAATTAAAATATTTAAAAGTTCCTATGTTTAGGTCTCTTTAAATCAAAATACTGTTAGTAATATGTATAAGATCAAACACTTGTAGATTTTAAATTCAATATACGGTATACAGTTTTATAAAATGAATACTGCCAATCACGTATTTCTCTTAGATATCAACTATATTTTTTAATTGTGAAGAATTAAAATATACGAATTATTATTTTTTTTTCTCCTGAAATATAAACGATACTGCCCGACATATATATACCAACTTTTTAAACTGTGATAGCATAAAAGCGATAACTAAATAATGTTTAAAAAAATAAATTTTATTAATATTTGTTTAGAAATTTACTCGAAAATCAAATTATTTACGAAAATCTTCACCTACAGATAAATATTAAAACTATCTACTTTTATATGTATTTTATACACGTTTTTAATTAGAATTTTTCTCTACATCCAAATAAAATAAATAATTGATTATTGAACTTATTTTGAGATTTTATAGGGATACATTTATATCTTTCAATCAAAACTATATGCATATTAAAACCTTTTGCACTCCACACAAAAACTTCAATTATCTACCGGCAACTCCACACTGTTCTTACATACTTGAAATAATATATGGGAAACTCCCTAATTATATGTTTATTTGTTGTTTGTTCATTTGTTGTTTACCGTATGGGTGTCAGTGGAATTGTAGTTGAACCTAGTTTGTCACCTGTGAGTTTGTAGTTAAACTTATTAAATAACCATGTAGGTGTCAGTGGAGTGTAATACTTACTACTTTTTTATTTATGTATTTATATTGTTATAAAAGTGAAATTTAGCATTATATTTTCTTAAAATTACTATATTTCAGTATTTAACGGCTTTAAGAAAATTTTGTCTGCTTGTTATACACAAGAGGTACATTCGCCCTAAACAATTTAATTAAGTTTGACATTCTAATATATTGAAAATATACAGTAGAGCAATGTTAGAGCTGTTCTGTGTATATAAATGCAAATATGTCAACATACAAAACACATTTAAAAAACAAAATCCGCTGTAAATCTCCTGATACGTAACACAGTTCATTCATACTGCTTTATAAATATCACATCTCTTTAGAAATATAGATTTGAAATGAAGTTTCGTTAAAATCGTTAAGTTCTGTAAACGTAATTTCATTTGGCCAAGTAAATTAAATAAATGAATGCTTCTAATGAAGTGCGATCATTTGGGTTCGTTAAGGAATTTCAAATACCTAAATTATATTTTATTTAATCTAACATTTACTTAAATTTCACGTATGTCATAATCATAAATTAGAGCATGTTTGAATCTTAAATAACTACAAACTTACTTTATTTATTTCAGCAAATCTACATGTTTGAATCGTAAATAACTACAAACTTACTTTATTTAATTCAGCAAATCTAAAGAAACTATTCAGCATTCAAAACTCGATTCTAAGAGAACATATTATATAACAGTGGCAAGTCTCTTGATACGTGGTATAATTCATTTAACCAACTACTTAGCGACAAGATTAATTTAAATAACTTTCTAGAGAGATCTGAAATTAGGTTACATATGAATCTTAAATCGTTGAAAACTTACTTCATCGGTCTTAGTAAACGAATTTTTCTAATAAAGACGTTTGTGGTTAAATAACACATTTTTTATCCATAATTAATAATTCAGTTTCTTTAACAATCGTCTTATCCCCTTAACGCGTATCATGGTCATTAATTAATCCATTTTTGAATCTTAACCATTTGGTACTCAAGAACTCCAACTTCAAAAATATTTACTCAGATGTTAGAATACAACGTTTTAAGCATTTAAAATATTAAAGAAGAAAAATTAGAACGTAAATTATTGACTAAAAGGGTACTTAATCATGCTTAAAATGAACAGAAGTCTACATACTTCTTATAAATATTGTGCATTTTGTAATACAAAATTGCAATATACACAAAATTAGCTTTAAAATCTGTTTTCGGACGTCACCACTTTTTTGATTTGTCCAAATTTACAAAGTTAATTTTAGCAATATCGCCGTAAAACTGCTTAAATGACAAAAAAAAAAATGTATATATGGCACGAAAAATTAACTCAGTAAAGCCGTCTGTTGAGAATTCTATGATGAATTTATATTAACTGATGTGTTTACAACTGGGAGTAATAAATAAAATCGTGTTTAAATCTAACTGTGTAAGTAATTTTGAGTTTTGGGATTTTATATATATAGGGTAGATAAGTAATTTTAGGTAGCTTTCATTACAAAAAGCTACCTATTGCAGCCGTTCGGAGGAAAGCGATTTCAAAAAATTTTGGTATATTTTCATCGATCATGACCCCCAGACCCCGAAACCACCCTCCGTTCAAAAGTTGATATATATATATATATATATATATATATATATCCATATATATATATATATATCTGACCTTTGTCATACTGTAACTCTCGAATTTATGAACCGATTTGGATGTAATTCGGTATGTACATAGTACATACCAATGTCTCGACCGAGTTCGTTGGCCAGCTTCACCCGCCATTTTGTTTCAAAATGGCGGCCATTTAAAATTTTCTTAAAAATTTTAAATTTGAAATGTGGTACCAAAGAATTGAAAATGGAAAAAAAAAATTTTTTTATGTATTTGACCTTTATACAACGATTCCGGATCAGTTTTTGTTTCGTCTATATCTTAAAAAATGGCTGAGTTATAGCATTTTGAATTTCTAGCGTGGCTGACATTTTGAAACGTCCTGAAATTTGTCACGCGATAAAAGGCGTATTTATGAACCGATTTGGATGTAACTTCGTTTGTACATAGTACATACCAATGTCTCGACCGAGTTCGTTGGCCAACTTCATCCGCCATCTTGTTTAAAAATGGCAACCATTTAAATTTTTAAGAAAAATTTAAATTTGAAATGTGGTACCAAAAAATTGAAAATTGAAAAAATATATTTTTCTTATGTATTTGACCTTGATACAAAGATTTGGGAGCAGTTTTTATTTCGTCTATATCTCAAAAAATGGCTGAGTTATAGCATTTTGAATTTCTAGCGTGGCTGATATTTTGAAACGTCCTGATATTTGTCACGTGATAACAGGCGTATTTATGAACCGATTTGGATGTACTTTGGTGTGTACATAGTACATACAAATATCTCGACCGAGTTCATTGGCCAGCTTCATCCGCCATCTTGTTTCAAAATGGCGGCCATTTAAAAAATTAAAAAAATTTAAAATTTAAAATGAGATACCAAAATATTAGAAAATGAAAAAGATTTTTTTGTATGTGTTTGACCTTAATACAAAGATCCCGGAACAGTTTTTGTTTCGTCTATATCTAAAAAAATGGCTGAGTTATAGCGTTTTGAATTTCTGTTGTGGCTGACATTTTAAAATGACCTGATTTTTGTCACGCGATAACAAGCGTATTTATGAACCGATTTGGATGTTACTTGGTCTGTACATAGTACATACCAATGTCTCGACCGAGTTCGTTGGCCAGCTTTATTCGCCATCTTGTTTCAAAAGGATTGCCATTTAAAAAAATTAAATTTAAAATTTAAAATGAGGTATTAAAAAATTGGAAAATGAAAAAGATTTTTTTATGTGTTTGGCCTTGATACAAAGATTCCGGAGCAGATTTTGTTTCTGAAAATTTGTTCTTTTGTTTATATTTAAAAAAATGGTTGAATTATAGCACTTTGAATTTCTAGTATGGCTAACATTTTGAAACGATCTTGTATTTGTCACGCGATAACACACGTATTCGCCTATTTCCATGTGAGAAAGCATGTGGATAGTATACATCAACATCTCAGCCAAATATAAGTTACTTTAAATAAAAGCAGCTTGGATAAAGCTGATTAATTTCGTGAAATTCTCATTCATAATGATTTAGTATTGATAAAAATTAGTATTGAATCTCCTATATTCGGTTTCCACTAAATTGAGCTTCGTGTGTTTGAATAATATAAGTTGGCTTTTTAAAAATAAGGTATTTGAAAGCTACCTCTTCCTCCCGGCACTGGCCGGAAGGACTTTTTTAAATTACTTCAATGTAAAATAATGAGAATATTTCATAAATGTTATTACATTCAGAAAATTTCTATCTAAAATCATTTCATATACTTAACTTTGGTCCTGCAAATACGACTATATTCAAAATATTTATACGCATTGTACTTAAAAACTGTTAAAATACATAATATTTATTTGAAACTTAGAAGTTTCTTAAATTTACAGATTTTGAATATATTCACGTGTTGTCTTTTAATTAACCTGTCGTTCATTCATTAGATAGTTATACTCCACTTGCTTTACTAACATTAAGCTTTTAAGTTGCGTTTAAGCTTTGGTCGTCTGTTCTAGTAAACGTTCCGTAAATATTCATCTTAAATGTTCATAAATTTAGAAACATTCTCATATCCTTTACATAAACAGGAGTTACTAATCTTTTAAGATTCTACAAATTAAGGTACTGAAATTAACCCAGTTATTCAAAGTTTAATGAAATTTAGATGTCCTTATTAAAGAGGTATATTTTAAATACATTTAGTCAATTGTAGTTTCCAATTTAAAGGGAAACTTACCTTAAGATTATATTAAGCAATCCTGAATTTTATTGATATAAGATGATATATATAAGATGAGATATATAAGATGATATATAAGATGAGATATATAAGAGATAATAATAAGAGATATATAAGATGAGATAAATGTTATGTTAATGTTTAGAACGGTGCAATTTTGATAGGTATTTTTTTCATATAAAATGATAAAGCCTCCGTAAAATGGATTGCTCTTCCATCCCCAAATCAAGTAAGGCAATTTTCCTTTTATATAATGAAACAATGTAAAAGATTTAAAAATAGAGGACAACAGGGCTCTTTGTCACTTGGGTTGCGTTTCACAGTACTTCTTTTTGCCTTATATGCAGGCTGATGCAGGTATTTAATAGCTACATAACGCCTGCTTTCAAACTGGAACAGACACTAGAAGGATGGAGGGATGGCCACCCAGGGAAACCGAGTAGATGATAGTATTTGGAATCCCATTAAATAGGCGTGAGTAAGACAATGTAAATTGGGACTTACCCTTTTCAGGACACTTATCCATTCATGGCAAATCCACCTTTTACTTTTTATTCAAATAATATCAGTAAGACCATATTGTGCACTTTTATCACCTTATATTTGGAGAAAATCGTATTCCATAACTTACTTATTCTACATATTTAAGTAGAGAAATGTTAAATTATATTTGTATTATCAAATGAAGATGCAGTGACTTTAAGTTATTTAACCTTTTACCCGCCAACGTTCCACAAGTGGAACATAAACTATGTGGTGCTGTATCTTCTTAAGTATTTGTTTAATCTATTTGAAATTTTTAATATATCTTTTTAAAGATGTGTTTTAATGGATTAAAAATATTTTTTTTTCATAATTTTTTATGGTTTCTATTTTGGAGCTTGTTGAAATGTAACAAAAAACGTAAATGTAGTAAGCTGTTCATTTTACTCTATCTGTAACTTTATAATTCAAATGTCGGTGGTGTGATGATTATTATTGTATTGCTTAGTGTTGTTTATTACGTTTTATGCATAAATGAATGTTTTATCTTATTTCGTTTTTCTTTTATAATCATTTGAATGCCAATGTTCCACATGTGGAACACTGGCGGTTCAGAGTACAAAATTATCTTTTTATTATTTTTTTAAGATCTTGATCATTTTTACTGGGCTCCCTCGGCCAAATATTTTTTTATTATTTTCGTACCAGTATTATTAAAGAATAAATTTTGTGATATGTTTCTCTTGCAATTGTTGCCAGATTGTCTGTGAAATATGTTTTAACCGATAAATGCGAATAAAATCTACAAAAGAATTGCAAACACAAGAAGGAGGAGATCATGATTATTATAGTTATGGCAAAGTTGTTTGTGTACGATGGAGTGACAGCAATGTCTTTACTGTTATATCAAATTGGGAAGCTAACGCATCGCTAACTCAAAGTGGAACATAATATTCTCGAAAATTGAAGCGAAAAGTTTCAATCAAATAACCTCGATTGATTATATTGTATAATTAGAATATGGGTAGTGTAGAATTTTTAAATTATTTGCTTGGAACATATCGTCCAGTACTTCGATGATAAAAATGGTGATGAAATTTGTTTGCAAATGAACTAAATATGGCTGTTGTTACTTCTCATGCAGTAGGCTCAAAAGAAACCCTAAGCCATTTGTATTTTCGTCGTGAAATTGCAACTGGTGCTATAAAAATTGGCGTTGTTGTTTGAGAAAGGGAATAGAAAGTCCTACTGCCCCAGTAAGTATGGACATTATCACCTCATTCAGTAGCTATTGTTTTTTGTCTACTACTCAAGAAGATTCTCAAATTGACAGAAAAACGTGAAGAAATGGTGTGAATATTATGGAAAGCGCATGTATGAAAAAAGTTTTCTGCCTTTCATAAACATTTTGCTGTTAGTGACTAGTTAATATGTTCCTAAAATAGAAACATTTTTTACTTTACCTCGCTTTCTTTGTTTTGTCATGTATGTGGTGCTGGTATGATTTCGAAAGAAAAATTCGCCAAAATGTACAAATGTTATTCGTACCGCCAACGTTCCACAAGTGGAACATACCTGTAACTCCACTTTTATTTTACATAACATCCCAAAATTCGGCACGCAACCTTAGAATTAATCTAAATCGTCTCAAAAAATATTTCAAATTAACTTGACAAGCAGTTGATGGTGCGGCAAGTAAAAGGTTAATTAACACGTATTTAAGTTGTAATAAGAGAGCTTTTTTATATGCGCTCTTTCCCGGGTAGCAGATTTTGTAGAATGAAAATAATGTTTACATTATAAGACTAAAGATCATAACAATAAAACAATTTATTGTAGTTTATGAGTAATTTATCCACTCAAAAATCATTATCTTCATCACAGGATTTTCAAGGTTAAACACATTATTATGTAAAAAAAAAAATATGGCTAAGTTGAAAAGTTATATTATTTATATAACTGAAGAAATTAGTTACATTTTAGCACATTTATTCATCTTGATGATTTATGTCCATGAGCAGATGCTTTAGAAACAGACACTACAGATAGAGCATTTTTTTACGTTTTAATGTTTTGTACAGGTGACCACAAACACTACATACTGGATGGCAGCATTCATTGAAACCACCGCCAGCCTTAAATTTTTTCTCTACACGCTGTCGAAACTGACTCCAAGCTATAGTCAGAAGAGTGTTGGGAACATTTGCCATTAGATACACAATGGTTGACCTGAGAGCCGAAACAGTCTTGTAAAACAATAGCAGTCCCTCCCAACCACGTCTCATAAGTAATTTCTAATCATGTTAATATCTGTGGAGCTGGGGGGGGGGGGGACAACAAGTTGAGGAAGACATAGTCATGAAAATATTGGGACATCCATTAAAGTGGACAAAACAAATTTCTTTTGCTCTGGTATATTGATGCTCTCGATTTCAATATGAAAAGGATAGAACGGACAGCAACATTATTAACTGAAACATTATTAACGCTAGTTGGATGTGCCAATCCCAAAACTTTCTTCTATCTCATATATTTTAATATTTCAAAATGTTGTTACAAATGTCAATATTTTATTTTTATTAGTTCAATACCAGAACAACTTTGACTGTCATCTTAAATTTCTTCTTCAGTCAATTAATCGGAATAAAAACGAGTTAATCTCAATCATGATATTTATTAAGATCAATAGTGTTTCGTTATTCTGTTGCATATCAGCTGTTCGCGAATAGTCCGGTTATTAGGATGGGAAGGTCCCGTTGATTCACCAGCTTCCGGTGTACAATAGAACTATGAAAAATCAAGAAAATTTCATAAAAATGGCAATTATAGTGTCTCCTTTTGGCGGAATATTTCTAAGTTCAGGATGGTTTTCTTGCCATGGCCACAAACATACACAAAAAATTTGGTTCAATTATATGCATAACTTCGTACACTTTTCAATGGTATATTATTCAAAATGCACAAAAATCGTTATTACAGTGATACCTACCGGCGGAATTTTTCCAAATTCAGGGAGGACCTTCTTGCTATGCCAGAAACATACACGAAAAATTTGGTTCAATTCTATGCATAACTTCTTACATTTTTCAATGGTACAATATTCAAAATGCTCAAAAATAGCACAAAAATCGCAATTACAGCGCCCCTACCGGCGGAATTTTTCCAAATTCAGGGAGGACCTTCTTGCCATGGCCAAAATTATGCACAAAAAAATTGGTTCAATTCTATGCCTAAAATCATATAGTTTTCGATGGTACAGTGGCGACAGACATACGGACACACGGACACACGGACAGACAGATATTTTCTATAAACATGTTTTTTGGGATCTCTGACCTCTGAAACATGTAAATCCGTCGAAAACCGGAAGTCGAAAAAAATGTCGATTACAATACTTTCTTCTATTAAAGATAGAAGAAAGTAATAAACAAGACAAGCAAGACAAGGACAACGACATTATTAACATAAAGTTATAAATATCGAAATATTTGATAAAATAACAAAAAATAATGATCATATTTCTGATTTTTTTTTTTTCAATTAACAAATACATATGTTCTTTCCTTTGCTTTTTAATGAACTTTTTGCACTTTTCTTTCGAATGCTATGACATTCATTCTTGAATTAATACTAAATATTATTATTTCGCATTTATCATTTTAACCTCTAATTTAAAACTTCTGATTTTAAATTTGTGATAATTTTAATTGACATCTTAAATAAATTACATTCGAGAGACGGGTATTAAATTGTTTTTCAGATTATAAAAGTTTTCGGGGTATCAAACAGTAATTATAAAATTAGCAGAGGTAAAAGAAACAATTTTCAAAATTTATGAATAAACAATGATATACGTATATTACCCTTTTTCAGTGTTGCCTACAAAATTATTGTTGTGTTACGTATCGTGCATAAAACAATACTATCATTTAAATTAAAAGACGAAAAATTTTCGAATTTTTTTTTTCCTTAGAGCATGTCCCGAAATCTGAATCACCGTATTATACTTCTGAAATACTGATCTTTTAAGATTCTGTTTTTCTGATTTAACTAATTTTAATCCCATACTAAAGATACATCTTTATATTAGAAATATTTTAAATCCATATTTTTTAATTATGCATTTTTTATAATTATTCATTTTTATTTACATAAATTAAAAAATTCTTTATATAGCATTCATTAAGGTGTCAATACTCTTAAAATTGGAAATAAAGGAAAATAAAGACCATTTTCAATGTTTAATTTTTTAAAATGTATACGATTTAAAAACACAATTTTTATTGGGGACTCCAAATTGTCGGATATTTGTCGAATAGAAAATTGGTATAGCAGTTTACGCACAGGATTAAAACATAAATTTTGGAACTAGAATGCATTTTTTCGTGCCTAATTATACTTCAGATCGTAATAGTTACATTGAACCTAAATAAATTGGTATCTAAAGCATTTTTATATTTTTAGTACAAAGTTATATTTAGCTAATACAATTTTTTGAAATTTTCAACAGTATAATCACATAAAAAATATATTTTTCAACAATAAAAATGAAATTTTAGATTCAGTTTATACAGACTAGCATGAAACATATGTTTTGAAAATTTCATGAAAAAAATATACAGAAGTTTATGAGATATACGCGTTATGCCCAAAATCATCATTTGGAGAAAAATGATTTCAAAGTTTCGGAAACGCTGCTTCAGCTATTGAATGGGTATAATTCTACAAGCCGTAACTTCTGTTCTAATGTGAATTTCAAGGAAAAAGTTTTATCAAAATGTTCAGAAAAGATAGAAGTTTAACATCTAAAAAATTTAAATTTCGAAAACATTGAAGCAGTAAGGGTACTGAGAATAAGTTTTTATCATTATAAATAGGATGCATGATATTATTATTAATTATCTTCTTTTAAAAAGGCTATCATTTGAAGTAAACGTGTTGTGCAACTATGTCATGTAAAGTTTCGCTTTTACCACCTATTTAATTATCATTATTCAAATTATTCAACATCTAGAATTAAAAATGTTTATACGAATCGAATAAATACGAAATAATCTATAAATCGATTTTAAAGCTGTTTTGTTTATTATGAAATCTGAGAAATATTATACACTTAATATTACTTCAGTATATTAAGTGTCATTCGAAACACGTACATAACTTGTACAGTATGGTTTTATGATATTATATTTCTTTTCAATTATTTTCTTTCACAAGTTCTTTTCACAAATTTGCTGAATAACCTGCGCAATGTTTTTTCTTCCTGGCGTAAAATTTGTCGGTTGTTTTAGATAATTTAATTTTGTTTTTGTTGACTGAAATATTGTGTATTACATTTAAATTTTATCTTTGTGAAATATCTGTTTACAACATTATCACTTTATATATTTCAAATGAAAAAAATATTTATCGGGCTCAATATTATACATTTTTAAGTTATCAATTCGAGAGTAAGAAAACTGATTTCTCTCAATTTAAATCTATTTGAATATACAATTAATAATAAAAGAACTGGACAATTACACCGTAAAAAGTTATATATACACTTGATAAAATATCATTAGTTTACTACACGGTGTACAAAACTGTTGTAAAGTCAAATAAACTTATACAAACATTAAAATAAAGTTAAAATCTCTACGTTTCGGTCATCATTGTATGACCTTCCTCAGGAACGTTATCGTATAACTTCTAAAATTAGAGCAAAACCGTCTTGAGTTCAAAATGTTCGTTATATATTCAGTCAAAAGTCACTTTATCCAATTACAATCCAGAAAGCATGCAGTCGCACCATCTATTAGACAAAAAGTAGACTACAATTTCGAATGATTTTTAATATGGCGCCGTCTATGAGGTAAAAAAAGAATAAAAGACTATCAAATGAACAATTTTGGCCTGCAGTGGCCCCATCTATTGTAAGGCAATGTAAATACATGTAGAACTTAAAATGCAAGAGGCAAACTTTGTTAAAATCAAAAATAGAAGTGCATACTTGACTTTGGGAAATGTAAGGTGAATAGATTAAATTTCAAAAAATTATTTCAATATGTGCAACCAAAGTTTAGGGATATTAACTGATATGTTATCATTACAAACTTCTTCATTTCTAAACATAATTTCTATTGATTCTTTTTGAAGGCCATCTATTGCAGTATTACATGGAATTATAATTTTAGCATTATCAAAATCTATATAACTATGGGGGTTGTTAAAATAAAATTTAGCCAGTGCTGTGGTCTGACGATATTGTAAAATGTCTCTTTTATGTTCTTTCAACCTCTCCAGAAATTTTCTTTTCGTAGTACCAATGTAAAATTTTTTAGCACCGCTATCCAAAATGATAGGAATTTCATAAACACCAGCACGCTCATGGGCAGGTGTAGGATCTAAATTGCAATTTAATAAATTAGTAAGGTAAGGAGGGGAAATAGCAACAAGTTGAACGTTAAATCCACGAACCATTTTCCTTAACTTTTCAAAAATGAATGGCACATACCTGAATCGACAATAAGAAGGTTTCTGCTGGTTATTAGGCAAGCTGTGAGGGGGGAGACAATGTTGCTTGTGAATAATATTATAAATGTATTTAATGGGAAAACCATGATCTATGGCAATTTGTTCAATAAAATTAAGCTCCTGCTTTAATTTCTTGCCAGAACATATTAAAAAGGCCCTTTGTATAAATAATTTAAATGCTGCAATACGATAATTGAAGGGTAAATTAGCATTGAAAGGGAGAACAGTATTTTCTTTCATAGGTTTTCGATAAACTGCATAATTCAACAACTTTCCATTGTGCTATAAATGTACGTCCAGGAATGGCAAAGAAGAATTTTCCTCGATTTCTAAGGTGAATTTTATGTTGTGATCCAGACTATTAACATTACTGAGAAAGTTTTCAAGATCCAGGCGACTATGGTTCCATAAGATCAAAATGTCATCCACGTAGCGTACCCAAAATGCTGGTTTTTTGTCAAAAGTATCAAATATAAATTTCTCCAAAGGTCTCAATTTAAATTCTGCAAACAAACCAGAAACTGGAGAACCCATCGGAGCCCCTTTAGATTGCCTATAAAATTCATTATTGAAGACAAATATGTTGCTCTGTATAATAAGATTCAACCCAGCTATAAGGGAAGTTTTCATATTAATGCTAAACTGCTTCTGATTATTGATAATAGATATAATATTCTGAACAATTTCTTGCATGTCAAGAGAGGGGTACAATGATATAATATCCAATCTGGCTAAAATTGTGTTATTATTTAGTGTACAAGTTTTAATCTTATCCAAAAACTCAGCAGTAGAATTAACGACATAGCTAGAGGGAGGCAATAACATTTTTAGTAAATATACGAATGCTTTTTCAATAAAATATACAGGCCCAGAACAACGAGCCACTATGGGTCTGATTGGATGTTCAGGTTTATGATCTTTCAAACGACCTGTAAGTTTTGGGGGTAATTCCAGTATGATTTAATTTAATGTACTTTTACATGCAATCCGGCCATTCTCCATTTCTTACCAGTTCTTGAATCTTTCTGAATATAGAGGAATTTAAGTCCTTTTTAAGAATTACACATCCCATTTCTTGAATACAAGCTTTTGACTTATCAATATAGTCACATTTGTTGAGCACAGCAATTTTACAATAGATGGGGCCTCTGCAGGCCAAAATTGTTCATTTGATAGTCTTTTATTCTTTTTACCTCATAGACGGCGCCATATTAAAAATCATTCGAAATTGTAGCCTACTTTTTGTCTAATAGATGGTGCCACTGCATGCTTTCTGGATTGTAATTGGATAAAGTGACTTTTGACTGAATATATAACGAACATTTTGAACTCAAGACGGTTTTGCTCTAATTTTAGAAGTTATACGATAACGTTCCTGAGGAAGGTCATAGAATGATGACCAAAACGTAGAGATTTTAACTTTATTTTAATGTTTGTATAAGTTTATTTGACTTTACAACAGTTTTGTACACCGTGTAGTAAACTAATGATATTTTATCAAGTGTATATATACAATTAATAGTAAGACATTATCAGAGAAGAAAAATTCAGAGATTAAGTTAACTCGGATATAAGCTACCACGAAAAATAACGAATTTTAATAAAACTTTGTAATCTGAAAAAATAAATGTAAATAAAATCGTGTGAAGGGAAAAAAAAACACTTGGCAACATCCGTAAACTTTCTTTAAAGAGAGTTTTGTGTTTCCTGTAACGAGATTAAATCTTGCTTTATAGAGGATGTTTCATTATGGGTATTTAAAAAAGCAAATACCAGTACTGCAAAAACACCTTATTCCAAGCAATTCTGAAGAATGCTTCATAGTTTCCATTGCCGGTGAAAATTTTAAATCTGAAAAATGATCAGATACCTAATATTATAACAATTATAAATGCAAATGTGAAAATAATAATAATAATAATAATAATAATAATAATAAATTTTAAAAAATTGAGCATTTACGTTTAGAAAATGCTCCTTGTGATAGATATTTAAAAATATATTTTCAATATTAGCAATCCGAATTATAAAAATATTGCTTACTTTGTAACATTGATAATTATGTCTGTGATATGTAGAAATATGTAAAGTATGCCTACTTTTGCGTATAAAAATTTAATTCATCCACAAATAAGAGAATATGAAAAAAATATTTTGAAGCAATGGATAGTTTATAACGTAAATAATATGAAACACGCGTATCTGGTTTGGAAAGGTGGCAAAAATAAGACTTTTTGGATTGAAGCAAAACTGACAAAATTCTCATTAACAATGCTTTCTATTTAGGTGGTACTGCGTACTTCTCTTTATTCAGAAACGATGTTTAACTCGTCGTATGTCGATGTACAGTAAATAGTCTGTCGATGATCACACGTCTGCCATCCACCTTTAGCACAGCTTTTGTCGGTGAATACATTCAGCAAGTTGCCTGTGGATCTTCAGCATGTTGTCTACCGACGTACAGCTAGTCGTCCATCGATGTTCATCATGTCATTTGAAAACATTTGATTCCGTTAGAAATGCTGCTCTTCTCCAGGACGCCATGAAAACTTCATTTGTTGTAAAAGAAAAACAAAAGTTTCATTGAACAACACACAATCATCCGCTTTACAAACACAACGTTTCATCTCCGGACTAACATTTGTTTTCATTCTCATAAATAAGTAATGGAAAAGGGAAATTTTCATTATATAAAATAGTAAAAGAATTTTTGAAATTGACACATATTTGACTTATTTCTTTTTGTTAAAGAAATATATAAAAATTCGCAATATTTTGCAAAATGTGTATAGGTGCTTAAATAATGTATGTAGAATAATGAAATAGATATTACTGAAAATAATGTTTTAAGAATAATACATTAAATAAAGCGCCTGCATATTAAAGAAACACCATAAAAGACAATTAAAAACTTTTTTAAACTTTTAATTCCTAAGTTTTTTTTCCAATTAAATTAATAAATAACTTGTATTATTTGTAATAAAAAATATGTAAACCCTGAAAATAAAATTTACAAGACTCAGTATTTTCGTTTATTCAGCCTTATGATTTTATGTACTTGTACAGATATTGTTTTAAAACAGAGTACATAAAGAAAAATGAAATGTTTTATTGCCAATATGAGGTAGCGTATTAAACATTCAGTGGAAAATATTGAAATAATATTTGTTTAGTTAAAGTTTATCGACAGAAGTCACTCTCTTTTTTAATGTCCGTGTTATACTTATAATTTATCTTATACCAATATTTCAGGCATTATTATCTTAGTAGCAATTAGAGTATAGACATATTTTACTTCTGTTATTACATTACTACATAAAAAAATCATGACATCTTATTTTTCCTTTAAAAAGTCTTTATCTTGTCTGTATACATATTGAAATCAATTTCCATAAAGTACATTTTCTTTACTTTTTCAAAAAAAATTTAAGACATAGTTCCTCATTTTATTTAAAAACATATATTTTAGCAGGCCTTAAAAATATGTTATCCAAGAAGTAATGTATCGTTCAGAAATGAGCTAAGAGGTATTAGGCTATGCATTACTTGTTATATAACATATTTTTAAGGCCTGCTGAAATATATGTTTTTAAATAAAATAAGGAACTATGTCTTAAAGTTTTTATGAAAAAGTAACGAAAATGCATTTTATGGAAACTGATTTTCATATGTAGTATACAGACAAGATAAAGAATTTTTAAATGGAAATTAAGATGTCATGATTTTTTTTATATAGTAATGTAATAACAGAAGAAAAATATGTCTATACCCTAATGGCTACTACGATAATAATGCCTGAAATATTGGCATAAGATTGGCATTGGTATAAGATGAGTTATAATATTTGTTTTAACGCAAGGGATGTACAACCTGTTGCCCGCGATGGGTTAACGTGTGGCCCGCGAATTTCGTCAATTTATAACCGGAACAAATTGCAATTGTTGTTCATAGGTCGCAAGAGAAATATCGTGAATTTCGTAAATTTGCAAAGGGAAAAATTGAAAATTTCGTTAGTCATTTAAGAATCGCCGATTTGTGCTAGAACAATCGTGAATTTCGTTGGTCGGGCACGAAAAAATCGCGAATTTTGTTGATGAAGCGCGGAAAAATCGCAAATTTCGTTAATAGGGCTTGAAAAAATCGTCAGTTTTGTTGATGATGTGCGGAAAAATCGTGAGTTTCGTTAATTTGCCGCAGGAAAAATTGTAAATTTCGCCAGAGTCAGTTAAGAATCGCGAATTTCGTTGATCGGGCGCGAAAAAATCACAAATTTAGTCGATCAGGCTGGAAACAAATCACAAATTTCATCGATCAGACGCGGAAAAATCGCAAATTTCGTCGATCAGGTACGGAAAAATCGCAAATTTTGTCTACCATGTGCGGAAAAATCGCAAATTTTGTTGAATAGGCACGAAAAAATCGCGAATTTTATCGATGATGCGCGGAAAAATTGAAGATTTTGTTGATCGGCTGCGGAAAAATTGCGAGTTTTGCAAGTTTATCGCGATAAAAAAAAAGCGAATTTCGTCAGTTTGCCACAGAAAAAAAAATTGCATGTTTCGTCAAAGTTTCGCAAATCGTGAATTTCTTTGATTGGAAGCGGAAATTCGCGAATTATGTCGATCAGAGGCGGTAAAATCGCGAATTTCGTCGATCGAGCACGTAAAAATCGTGAGTCTTGTCGATATGGCTCCGAAAAATCGCGAATTTTGTTGATCGGGCACGAAACAAATCGCGAATTTTGTCGATTAGACGCTGAAAAATCGCAAATTTCATCGATCGGGCGTGAAAAAATAGCAAATTTCGTTTATCTGGCGCGGGAAAATCGCGAATTTTGTTGATCTGGTGCGAAAAAGATGAATTTTCTTGATCAGGTTCGGAAAAATCGCAATTCCCCCTTCACATTTTTTTCAGCACCAGCCACATTCATGCCTATATTTGCTTTTTAGAACTTTTAATAAAACAAAATGTACTCCTTCGAATAAAGTCAAGGTATATTATCACTCCTTCTCTGAGTTCGTATGCTTCAAGGTCTTTCAAGCACCTTTTATCAGAATTTGTGTAAAATAATATTTGCCTTACTTAATGAAAATAAATTCTATTTTCAGATATAGAGACCAGTACTTTAGAAAATTTCTGATACTAAAACACCTAAAGTCCCCTAAATCCCGTGATGCTTACGAACCCTGCTTTTAGTTAAACCTTGCTATATCTCTGTTATATATACAAACGTAAAAGGTTGATATATCTTTTTCAACTGAATTGGATATGTTGACTGGATTCGGGAACCTTGAAGGGTAAAACTCCCTCACCCCCCTACTACTCTGATACAATATTTTTTATCTGATTGTAGATCACAGATCACCTCCCCGAGATAGAATTCTCTGCATGCTATTGATGTGGCCTTCTAAAACACAGAAATTTTTGCAAGTGACCCTTCTCTTAATAAGGTTGTGCACCCCCTTATATACGGTAGCAGATAATCAAATTGCTATTAATAAAAATTTCTAAATACACTTTTGATTCAGTTACAAACAATTACATAAAAATTAACGAAGCCATAATTTTGAAGAAAACGAAGAATTGACGAGTTTGATTGCTAAAAGATGTTTTTACTTCTTCGTATTTCTGCATGCCCTAACTCAGAAATAGTATGCGGAAATAGTTACTCAGAAATAGTATGCATATCATAAGACGAAACGCAATTTTTCTAATTGCTACTGCTACTTCTGCTTTCAACTCTAGTAATTATTGGCTCTCTCATTTTTAAAACAAAGTGACGCATTTGTATAAATAAACAACATTTAGTTATTAAGATATTCTCTGGTGATAAGCCTGGAACGCTTGAAAGTACTAAGAAGTTTTAAATAAAATTTATATTTTAAGCTTGTAACATCTTTTTCATTACATTATTTGCCTTTTAAGTAAGATTGTGGACCTCTTTATTGTTCACATTATTTATTTTATTTAAAAAATCAATTTTATAAAAATTACGAAATCTAAATTTTTATACGGCCTCCCCAGTCCCTACAGTTATATTTAGTAAAAGTTTACACATATCATAATAGATATAACACCAAAAGTTTGACATCTACAATACAAAAATTGGCACAGTTATTAAATTTCAAAGTTTGAGATTTTTGCACATGATTTTGTCTTTCATTGAGGGATCAGTTAAAAGATGAATTAAAGTAATTCACGACCAAAATCAGGACGTAATGTCCTTTTTACAGCAAAGCCACCTTTAGCCGGTATCGCCAAATCGGGCTTTCAGCAAAGAGGGTTATTCCATCTAAAAATTTGAGCTGACTGTTAAGGGTCGTATACAAAGCGAAGAATGAAATATTGAAATTAAGCAGAAAAATAAATGTGGATTTATTATAATATCATAAACGGTCTATTATAAAAATTGAATACATGAAACGCCGGGATCTACTAGAGATACTGTTCCAAGTGTTCTCCATTGGTGGAAATGCCCAATTGAATGCGTGACAGCACTGAGTCCTGAACACGTTAGAGCATAGCAGATGTGCAAACTGTGCGAAAACCAAGGATGATGGGTTGCTTTAGATAAACCAAAGAGGTGCTCTCAATCACATAGGCCTATGCTTTGGTGGAACTTCTGAAGTAGAAGTCCGTAAGAGTCAAGTCCGGCGAACGCGGTGGCAACTCTTCGGACAACCATATCAAAGGATCCGTTGACCGAATTCGGTGGCCGGGTACGTACAACCGGACATTTGATGTTTTATGCGGAGAGGGCCCCATCATGTTCTAACCTCACCCGGCATGCATATCGGAGAGGCAGCTCTTCATACCAGTCATGTACCGTGTTTTTTAGCAGATGCAGGTGAAGATGGGTCCAAAAATCTGGGTTCCCCATATACAGCACCACACGTGTTGTACTGTGCGGTCGATCTGGAGGTTTTCCAGAGAACAGTAATTCACATTGTGCACGTTCTCAATGCCACCCCGTGTAAACATTGACTCATCTCTCCACAAAATGTCACAAGGGAACGACGGATTTTGTTCTAAGGTGTTGAACATGAAATTAAAATAATACAATCGTCGTGCGTAGTCACGCAGCATCAATGATTGCACCAGTGTCGGATGGTATGAATGCGCAACATGTGCATGTAGCAAATACCAGACATGCTGACAACCACATGCATCTGTTATTTCCGCCGTGCTCAGTTGTGGAATTAAAATAGCGAATGCCAGCACCTCTTCTCACTCGAACATTAGACATTGCCCGTCTACTGCTTCTGGGTCGTGATGAAACAGAGCCGGTCTCTCTAAGATCGTGCAATGCATCATTTATAGTTTCATGAGGTGGATGTAGATTCTTAGGGAAACCTTCTGAATAAACACTCTCAGCCTCTCTGCATTCCTTTGACATTCACCATAAATAAATATCATTTCAGCATATTTATTTATGGTGATGTATTCATGTATGTGCTTCCCATCTCGATCTCAGCGCTGACTAGCATTTCCACTTCTAGATGGCTCGTGTTTTATCCCGAACGTGTGGCGGTGCGTTACTATTGTAATTTGCATAATCCCGATTTGCATGCTCGTTATAGATCGGCTGGTCGTTTGCATTGTGGTGCCATTTATCTCGTACTTAGCGAGTATGTTTTATTTAACGGTTGTCGATTCTACCTACCGTGACGTTTGAATGTTGTTCGACTCATAAAAGTTAGGTCAAATTTTTAGACGAAATAACCCTCTTTGGTTATTTCCCGATACCGATTAAAGGTCGTTCCACCGTAACAAGTACATTGGACCGTGATTTTGATCATGAATTACTTTAAACATCTTTTGACTGATCCCTAAATGAAAGACAAAATCATGTGCAAAAATCCCAAACTTTGAAATAATTGAGACTTGAGACCCAAATTGACCCAAACTTTGAGAAAATTTTTTGTAGTACACATATCAAACCTTTTGTGTTATATCTGTTAAAATATGTGTAAACATTTACTAAATATAACTATAAGGACTGGGAGGCCGTATAAAAATTAGATTTCGTAATTTTTATAAAATAGTTTTTTTTACTTTAAATAATGCCACAACATGAATATTTACCTCATTTGAAACGTTTCTGTAATTGGAATTATATGTCTACGATGGAAATTTTTTTGTTGGATACTTTTGTAACATTTTCAATACATATATATGTATACATATATGCGTGTGTATATGCATATAGAATAAAATTATATGCTTAGCAGCTGAAAAATAAAATTATTCCAATGTTTGTTATAAAGTCCTTACCGTCAAGTTTATTTTTAAAAAATCTAATCATAAGTTATTTTCTTTAATGCATTTTCTTAAATGTATGTCTTCATAAATGTGAAAAAGGTTAACTAAATACATATTTTATAGTTTTTTATAGATAGTTTGAAAATCGAAAAAACTGTAAATATAGTGTTTTGAAAATAAATATATTCTCTACACTATTTTTTATCTTCAATCGTTTCAGTGCCTTAGACATGACAAGCCCTCGTCATTGCATTTAGTTTTTTCAATATATTCAAACAGATTCTTTTTCCTCATAAAAGCAATTTTAGTCAAAATAAGTTATCGAATTCACGATCGAATAGGAGTTTTAAACTTACCTTTCTACATGGGGAGAAATGAACAGATTACATAATGGAATGTTGTGTGAATAACGCCATTTTCTTGGTAGAATAATGTTTTCATTTTCATTTTTGCTGATAAATTAGAAATTTAATGTAACCGTTAATGGAATATTTAGTTTTATTGATTTTTTAATGCGAAATCATAAAATTATTTTAAATGTAGAATCATGCTAGAAGTATTTTCTTGGTAATCATAACGTTACATTTTTATTTTTAAAATAAATAAATGGGTATGTTTTACGGATAAAAAAATAAAATGGATAAAAAAAATATATTAGAATTTTATTTTTTTTAAATTAACAAATTAAATAAAATTACATAATTATTATATTTAAAATTCGAATTTTTATTCACAGTTCTCAAATTAACTATAACTTTGCACGTCTTTGATTATTATAGCAGAACCCCATAAATAAGAATAATTCAGGATTATTAATTACATATTCATGATGCCAACATCTCTTAATTATTAAATCTGATCCCAGAAAAACATGTTTTAAACCGGAAGTTTTATTTAATCAATAAATATAAAACGAGATCTAATGAATACCGTATAAAAATAAGACACATTTCCTTATATAGGATATCCGTTTTAAATATAACTTGGATAAGACTCCAGAATTGTTAAGAAATGTTGGCATCTATGCATATCTACTTTGTAACTTTATAAAATATTTAACCCTCTGTCTACCAGAAGGGTCCAATGGACCCGACATGAATATTCAAAATATCTATTCAAACCAGAAATTTCTTCAAAACAAACTAAATGTATAAATCAGACAATAATAAGTTAAATAAACAAATTAAATAGTTTTCAGTAAAAATTCTGGTGTAGAATGTTTTTATAAAACTTGAGTAAAATTTCCGGTAGTTCTAGGGTTAACACTATATATTTGGATTTAACACTAGAAAGCCCAGCTGGTGTCAATTCGACACAGATCAAAAGAGAGAATGTCTATTCGAACCAGATTTTTTTCGTAAAATTAATTAAATTGTAAGAAGAGACAACTCGATTGGATAAATAAGTGAAATTGTTTGAAAAAAAAATCTGGTGTTAAAATGTTTTTATTAAGATTGTGTAGAATTACCTGACGTTCTAGTGTTAATTGTTTAACATTGTAGAACAAATTCAATCTCGAAAAAAAGTTCAATATACGTTGGTATTTCATAGACATTTCTGATGTATGCAGAATACAATTATATTGTAACATGGTGTACTCTCAGTATTTGATTTACATGGAAATGTATCAAGACTAGATTTTCACATTATATACTTGTTAATTTATTTATTGTTGACAGGTGTAGAATTTTAGATTCAATCATCTCTATGTTTATGTTAATCAAATACTGACTTTATGTAAATGTTAGTACTTAGATGAGTATTAATACTAAACAAACAAAAAGTTTTACATTTATATAAAAAAAAACTTCTTCTGGATGCTAATAGAATTTTTTGTATTAATCAGAGCTCCTGAATTATAAGCAAATTTTCAGATTTGTTGTGTATTGGTAATATGTATTACATCATGTTTATATTATTTCTATTGTTGTATGCTTTAATAAAATCAATCAACATTTAATAGGTTAGTAGTGCATGATATTTTAAATTTTTCTATTCGAATTAAATTAACTTTTGGCAGTACAATGTAAAAAAAAAAAAGATCCCGATTCTTCTTAATCTAGGGGGGGATCAAATGAACACAGCAAAAGTGTCACTAAAATTATGTTTTTTATCCTAGGAGGTTGAAAATCGGCAGACTCGGTCCGGGAAGTCTTTCCAAGCTGGTAGTACGACGTTGTTCCTGTAGGTAGGGTTTGAGGTAGGGTACACTTACAGGTAGTTGCCTCAAAGAGGAACACTGTGCAGTTATTATATTTTTATGGAGTGAAGGCGTGAAACCGGTTGATATCGTCTGCATTCTCTTATGGATATCAACAGCTTACTTACTTTGTACATAAAGTAGAAACTAGATTATACGTCATTAAATCAGAAATCTACTAATTATTAAATTTAAAACGATATTATTTTGAAACCATTAAAGATAAATTGCCAGATATTATAAATGCGTTTATAAATATATTACCTTACAATTTAAGAAGAAATGTGTTCATTTTGAAATTTGAACAGTTTTATGCGTAATTAAAAAAACAACAACAACAACTAATGTTTAGAATAAGTAAACGTAATATATTTTGTAATTTGTAATTTGTATATATATTTTTTTTTTCAGATTAGAAGACAATTAGTTTATGAAGTTGCACATTATTAGCTACAATATTTTTATGATAATAATGTAAAATTATATTTAAATCAAAACAGAAAATAAAGTAATTAATATATAAATATAAACCAACATTGTTCTAATTAAAATGTGATACGTAGTAGCATGTCAATTATGAACACAGTCCAGTAGTCAATTTTGCAATCTGTCCATTTTTCAGAATGGCAACGATATTTGACAGTATAGAATACTTTTTCTCCGAGCTCATATATGTTAATTATAGATTAAAATTTTCCATTTGATTGCTTAGGCACGACTGGATAATTTTGTAACCTCTTGACAACTACCACTTTTTTAAGAAACTCATTATCATAATTTTTCTAAAGCTTCATTACGGGTTGCAATTATAAATTATTGAATATGCATAGTAATGAAATAGAAATGATAAAATCCATGAGGTAAATTTTTGCATACCGGAGTTCGGCAGTTACATGACAATTAGCTGGTCCTCCATTCTACTTTGTTCTAGGATGCGGAAATTGACTGATCGTTTCCGCGATCGGTGTAGCTACATTTACCATGAAGGGAAAGGATTGTTTTTTGTTTTTTTAATCTTTGAATGTGACAGCTTCATTCAGTTTTCCATTGTTTTTTCAAACATCTCTATATTGGTTTGAAAAGCACCATTCAGTTTTCTTAAATAAGTTATTCGCAAAAGTTTTTTGTTCACAATTGATCAAAAAGGAACAAAATTGCTATTATATATTACTAGGGGATCGTACCCGGGCTTCCCGGGTTAAAAAATATATGTGAAAACATTTTTTTTTAAATTGTAAACTAATAATTTCTTGAAATGCAATAAATTTTTTAGATTGCCCTCTTACATTAAAAAAGAATTTTTCATATGGAAAATGCGAATCATACAATCAAATAAATTTTTGAAATTTATCAAAAGCGATATTTTCTTATTAGCCGCATACTAAGAGTTATTTGACCAAGATTTTGCTACTTATGGCATCCTTTTATATTCTGATAATTTCAAAACTTATACATGTCTGTTAAATTTGTGTTTTATTTATAATTTAGTATTTATTTATTTATTGGGAAGTTTTCTTTATGTATATTATCCGTAAGGAAATTAAGAACTCTTTATTTTGTTTTAATGTCAAACGGATTAATCTTTCGTAATCGAGCTCCGCGCGATATAAATAAATTAAAAAATATTTCATGCTTTAAAATTATTTTTAAAAGCATAGACAATCAGTAAACTGAGATGAACTTTGCAAACAAATTCCATCTGAAAAAAAAAATCCTATTTGGTGATCTAAAAATTTAAATTGTACGATTAAAAATATGTTAGACTTGTGTTTTTTCAATGTTATTCTTTATTTGTTTACAAAAGAAGTATTAATTTCGTTAATTTGTCTTTCACAAATATGTTAGATTGGTGGGTTTTTTTTAATATTATTCTTTTATTTGTTTATAAAGGAAGTATTAATTTCGTTATGCAAAAAGTCAGAAACAAATGCTGAAAAATGTCTGTTGCTTTATGTGCAAAATGTTTATTATTATTATGTATTGAAACCGGCACGTGATAAGATAAACTTTTAAAAAATCATGCTTAAAAATTGTTTAAGAAAATATAATACATCAGTCAATTAAGATACAGTTTTTAAACAAATTGCATTTGAAAATAAATTTTTTTCCTATGCGACGAAAATTGAAAACGTACGATGATCTGAAGATTAAAAAATTGCAATAGCGAAAATTTCAAGAACAAAATTTGATCGTGAAGTGTTGCCGTTCGCAAAATGACGTCAGCTTTACGCTCAGATATGTTTGTTCTGTATATTATAGATACTTAATAAGTGAAATATAATAAAGATCAGTTATTAGGATGTGGTTATTAATTGAGGCTCTTATACTTGGTATTCCGGAATAAAAAACAGCAATTTTCACCATCTCAACATTTGCATACGCACATCTCATATCCATATTCATCATTAAAAAAAAATTGTATTTTGTCTGATCATTTAAAAATAATTTTAACTCAAAACTTGAAGTCACGATTGTCAGCAACATCTTTTATGTGAACAGACGCACTCTTTACTTGAGATTCCAATCTCAATTCCGGAGAATAAAAAATTCCGTAATATATGTTTTTTAGACGCATTTCTGTTAAAATGTTTAGTTTTATCTAAGAAAATGATCGTTTTCTTTTAAATATGACTTCATTTTCACTTAAATAAGCATTTTGGTTGGTTGGTTGTATGGGGTTTTATGGCGCAAAATCCCTTAAGGGACATGCTGCGCCAAAAAAGTAGACTAAAACATCAAAAAAGTGAGAGATAGAAAAATGACAAAATAAAGGAACAATGAGAAGAGCAATCTGGATGGGGTATCCCATCCAGATGTAGTCGAACAAGAGTAGAAAAGACTAACTTTTAAATACTATAAAACAGTAGAGTAAAAACAAAAGAATAAGTCAATAAAAAGTGCAGTCTGGAAGGGGTTCCCTTCCAGATATCACAAAGGTGTAAACAGAAAACTTAATCGTTAAACCAAAGATATACAAATTAAATTTCAAAGTAAAATCCAGCATGTTTTAAAAAAGTAAATAGTGCCCTATGAGGTGTATCCCCAATAAGGTTTATCAAGAATGGTGATGATGACTTAAAATAAATTCTATATAAGTGCCGGAGGCCCGGACAGTCAGTTAAAACATGATGAATGGTCAGGTAATCAAAATCACAATGTGGACACATGGGAGCATCCTCCCGAAGTAAAAGATGTTTATGAGTGATCCTTGAATGTCCAATTCTCAGACGAGTAAGTAGAACATCTGTTTTTCTTGGATAACTCGGAGGCCAGGTCATTATTAGTGGTTTGATATGGTGCAGTTTATTATTGTTTTCTAGATCCCAACTTTCTTGCCATTTATTCTGAATAAAAATATTTATAAGTAGTTTAACGTCTGAGAAAGGAACATCATGGTGTAACGGATTAAGAGCACGTTTTGCCGCCTCATCTGCTTTCTCATTGCCAGGAATACCCATGTGTCCAGGTACCCAGCAGAATAAAATATTATGACCACGCCTTGTCAATTTGTTATAAATATCTAGGATGGATGAGACAAGAGGATGCTTGTTAAAAGATTTAATTGCGTCAATAGAACTATTTGAGTCTGTATATATAATGAAGGATGAGCTATGATGATGAGATATGTGCACCATGGCTCTCTCTATTGCAATCAGTTCAGATGTAAAGACAGAGATAGAAGGATGGAGACGATAGCTTAATGAAGTGTTGTCACAAAATACACCACAACCAACAGTATTACCACTCTTAGATCCATCTGTATAAATGTCAGTATAGCCATTAAAATTTGCTCGGTGTGCGGCAAATAACTGTTGAAAAACTGCAGGGGCCAAGTTGTTTTTATCATATCGTTTAAAGGGATGGAGCGATGTAATATCAGGAGGGTTCCAAGGAGGGAGTACATGCAATGGACATGGACTTACCCTGATATTACTCAGTGGGCTATTATCAGTAATTTTTCTAATTCTGACACCAAAAGATGGGATGCAAGATGGTCGATGCTGATAAAGAATATCATTGTCTGTGTTTAAAATGTATGTATGAATAGGATGGCCAGGATGTGAAAGGAGACGGTAATAAAGTTCTAAAGAAAGCTTTTCACGAATGTGGTGTAATGATGGTTCATTGCAGTCAACATAAAGACTTAAAACTGGAGAGGTACGAAATGCACCAGAGCAAACACGGAGTGCGCTATAATGCACTGTGTCAAGTTTTTTAAGAACAGAATTACGTGCAGAACCATAGACCTGGCAGGCATAATCAATTTTGGAGCGGATTATAGAGCGATAAATTTTCAAGAGAGAACCACGGTCTGCTCCCCAAGAAGTGTTTGAAAGCACCTTAATTAGATTAAGTGATTGCTCGCACTTTTTACGTAACTGCAAAACATGTGGCAAGAAAGTGAGTTTTTTATCAAAATATAAGCCAAGAAAGCGAATGCAATCAGTAACAGCAATTTGAGATGCTCCAATATAAATTTCAGGATCTGGATGCAGATCCCTTCGTCTACAGAAATGCACACAAGAAGTTTTGTCTTGGGAAATAATAAAACCATTTTTATTTGTCCATTGAATAATACGGTTGATAGCAATTTGTAATTGTCTCTCAATAAAACGCATATCTTGTCCTTTACATAAAATTTTAAAATCGTCAACATATAGTGTACCCTGCACACAAGGGGGTAATTGTTGCAGTATATCATTTATCTTGATTGCAAAGAGGGTGACACTCAGAACACTGCCCTGTGGTACACCCTCTTCTTGTACATAAAACCTGGAGAGAATCCCCCCAAATCGAACTTGAAAAATTCGAATGGCGAGGAAGTTCTTAATAAAAATCGGGAGGTTCCCACGAAAGTCCAGGTTAAAAAGGTCGCGAAGGATACCATACCTCCATGTCTTGTCATAGGCTTTCATCATGTCGAAAAAAACAGTGACCAGATGGTTGCGTTTTAAAAAAGCAGTCCGTATATGGGTTTCTAAAAGAATGAGGTTATCGATAGTGGACCTACCACGCCGAAATCTGCTTTGGAAGGCTGCAAGGCAATTATTTGATTCAAGAACATGCACCAGGCGGCAATTAACCATTTTTTCTAAAAGTTTGCAGAGACTGCTAGAGAGTGCGATAGGCCTGTAATTGTTTGGGTCACTGGAGTCTTTCCCTGGCTTAGGAAAAGGGATGATAATGGCTTTAGACCAGGCATTAGGGAAAGTTTGTTCAATCCAGATTCTATTGAAAAAAATAAGTAAGTTACTGAGAGAGGTGGAAGAAAGATGTTTTAGCATGGTATATGTGATGCCATCATGTCCTGGGGCAGATAACCGGCTCTTTCGCAAGCAACTTAAGAGTTCTGGAATAGTAAATGGGAGATTGTAATCATGAGAATGGCGAGAGTTAAAATTGATGCTGGTATTTTCCGTTTGTCTTTTGTATGATAAAAAAGGTTCTGGGTAAGAGTCACAACTAGAATTGGAAGAGAGGGTACTAGCTATTGTCTCAGCTATATTTTTGGGAGACGCTATTGTTTGGCCGTTGTGTTTTAAGATTGAGATATGATTTTCAGAATATAATCCCATACAATTTTTTGCTTTTTTCCAAAGAACTTTACTTGAGGTGTTACTGTTTATATTGGAGACGTATTGCATCCAGGATTCACGTTGACTTGTACGCCGCACTCTTCTAGCATCAGCCTTTGCTGTTTTGTACATAATATAATTAGTATTATTGGGATACCTCCGGAAGATACCCCAAGCCTTCTGTTGATTTTTTTTTTTGCCTTTTTGCAGTCATCATTCCACCATGGTTTCCTGTGCTTTGGGGTAGAAAGTGATTTTGGAATGCTAATATCTGCAGCTTTGATAATACATTGGGTGATATTATCAAGCGCATCGTCGATATCACCTTCTATCATTTCACTTGTAATTTTTGCAAGGTCTGTGAAAGTTCGCCAATTGGCTCTGTCATAGACGTAGCGTTTAAAACAATTATTAGAATCCGTGTGAGGAGTTGTCTGCGAGATAAAAGTGGGAAAGTGGTCACTGCCGTACAGGTCATTAGAGACCCAGAAGGTCCAATACGGATATATAGATGGGGAGCAAATAGAGGCATTGAGTAGGCATAAGCCATTGTCGGAAATTAATTTTTCTATTATGTCACCACGTTGATTAGAGTCAGAATTCCCCCAGAGTTGGCTATGAGCATTAAAATCCCCAATGATGATGAAAGGAGCGAGGAGTTGGAGAACTAGATCCTGAAGTAGTGCTGACTGAATAATTTGATGGGGTGGTAAATAAATAGAACAGACTGTAATGAGACGTTTTACATGAACACGGACTGCAACAGCTTGTAAGTTTGTGTTTAGTAAAACATGAGAGTGAGGTAAACTGCGAGAGATGAAAAGAGCCACTCCACCAGTAGCTCTTTCATTGCCTGTAAAATCTTTTCTGTAGGTAGCATAGTTGCGTAATTTCGCTTTGTCAGTAGGTTTTAGATGGGTTTCCTGCAGAGCTAAACATAAAGGCTGATGGTCGGATAGAATATTACGGATTTCGTCAAGTTTATTATGATAGCCACGGCAGTTCCATGAGATAATATTAGACATGATTAAATTGTTTTTTTTAAGAAGTTTAGCTGCGGTATTTTATTCGGAGGTAGTGGACATACTATCTCCCTCGTTAAATTCTTCACCCGGTTCTGGGTGAAGAGCTAAAGCATCATCTTCTTCCATTTTATCATTCTGTATTGATTGAGTTTTATATTTGGATGTTTTACTTTTTTTCCTTTTGGCTGTATTTTCAGATGAACTAGTGGCTTTAATTGTTGGTAGGTTAAATTTGTCTGCATCAGATTTACGGTTTGGTTTCACAGATGGTGTTTTAGTTGTATTTTGAGAGCCTCTATTATGGAGTGGAGGTTTCGAAATAAAAGATTGTGACAATTTTGAAGTAGCATTTGTAGATGATTTAGGAGGAACAGAGTTTTGTGAATTAGGAGGAGCAGATTGCGTTGATCTATTTGTCTTACCTGAATTATTAGACAGGTTGTTTTCTTTTTGATTAGGTTGGCAATTAGGTCTAATTGGGAATTCAGTTTGAGTTGCGATAGTTTTATAAGTTTTATGAACGGTTTTTGTTAAGGCAGCAGCATATGATACACCAACTTTGGGCGTTCTGGATTCGACTTTTTTTCTTGCTTCAGGATATGATATATTTTGTCTTGTGCGTATTGTCTGTATTTTTTTTTCTATTTTCCACATTTCACACGATTTGGCATAGGATGGATGATCTTTTTTGCAGTTGACGCAACAAGGTGGAGCATTCAATTGCCCACTTTCGTGGCCAATTGCACTGCAACGACCACAGGTTTCTTTACCTCGGCATGATGTTTTTGAGTGCCCAAAGCGCTGACAGTTAAAGCAACGCAGTGGGTTTGGGATGTAAGGTCTGACAGAGCATGATAGATATCCAGCTTTTATATATTTGGGTAAGTTGGGCGTATTAAACGTCAGAATAATATGCTTGGTAGGTATTTGTACTTGGTTAGCTGGAATTTGTTCATCTTTGCGGTTTAGTTTTATACGTCTAGCTGCTATGACATTTTGTTCCCTTAAGTTTTCCACTATTTCATCTTCGGTTACATGCAAGAGGTCATATTCTGATATCACTCCGCGAGATGAGTTTAAGGTTCTATGTGGTGATATGATGACAGCAATGTTTGCAAAGTGAGTACAT
Source organism: Maratus speciosus (assembly GCA_963932465.1). Classification (NCBI taxonomy): domain Eukaryota; kingdom Metazoa; phylum Arthropoda; class Arachnida; order Araneae; family Salticidae; genus Maratus; species Maratus speciosus. The sequence goes on along the minus strand of OZ010791.1, from coordinate 537,354,549 downwards.
TTTTTTAAGTTTAATGCCTGTTGGTTAGTGCTTACTTCAATTAGCAGTTCACCTGTACGGAGTTTTTTGATTGTTTTGGGTTCGCCAACCAGTCCTTGGATAGATTTATTAATTAGAAAGAGTGATGTTTTATCAAAACTCCCTTCTTGGCGTTTGACAACAAAGAATCTTTCTTCAGTTTTATTTTCATGAGAGTTGGGATTGTTAGATTCCGTTGTGGAAACATAATCCTCGACTCTCTCACTCCATGATAATTTATTGCCTTGATTGACAGTAGCCTTTGAGCTAGAGCTCGATGCAGCAAAATTCTCTTTATTAGCTTGTGGGGCCTCCACATCGCTTGTCTTATTGTCTGATATTGTAGCCATATTTGAGAGATAATGTTTAAAACGCCAGGCATCGGGCCTGGTCACCGACCCTTCTTCTTACCGTTACTTTAGGCGCAGGTCTCAAAAGGGTGAAAACTATCAACAAACTTCCACGTTTTTCGAACGTTGGATTAAACTCGATAGCATCTCCAAACACTAGTTCTTTCACAGTGGGATTCGGTTGTCGTAGGTAAGCCTTTACAGCTCTGTCCAACCTACATCGCCCTTACGTCGAAAGGACACCAGTCGCCCAGTGCATTCCTAACCACCGCCATACAAGTACGGCGCCCACCGATCACGGAACCGGAATTCGGAGATGCCCTGCACTCTGGGACTCGAGATCAGCCTAAACAGGTAGAAACGAGGCGATGAGATTAAAAAACCTCAACACCCAGAGTGTCTCACGTGAAAATAAAAAAATCCACTATTGTAAAAAAGAAAAAGTGATGTGGGTGAGAACTTAGAAACAAGGTGTATTTTATGTCTTTTTTCGATTTTTTTTTTAAACTAAAGAACAAGAACAATGTTAGTAGAACAAATAACAATTTGAACAAAATGGTCAGTAAAAAACATGAACAAGAAGGGATAAGAAACTGAAAAAAGAAGATTAAAAAGTGTGAAACAAAGAAAAAGGATAGACAACTAAAAAGAGAAGAAAACAGGAAAGGAGAAAGATAGCTCGGGAACCCGGGGTCGCGAAACCCGTAAATACCTAAAGAAGGTATTCCCCTGGGGGGCTTAAATAAGCATTTTGCCTAGTGTCTGAAACTTAGTATCAGTACACATGCGGAAGGAAAAGCAATATAGAAAATTTATGAGAAAAAATGCGTGATTTTAAAAGCAGTATGTGATTTTCCGTTATTAGGCCACTAACATAATATTCTGCTCCTAATGGGATTTTGCGACACTAAACCCTATGCAACAATTTTTATGAACAATTTTGAATTTTTATCAGAAAATAGCATAAATAAATATAAAAATACCTCATTATATCTATCTTGTCTGCAATAATGAAAGCTGTCTAATTTTCAAGATTTTGAAAAAAAAAAAAATCATAAAATGCTTTTAAAATTAAAATATAAAAGTGGGGATATTTAAAAAAAAAACCAGATAGTGCGATCACATCTACAAATGCAAAGCTTTCAGTTAAAAAAAAATATTAGTAAAATTTGTTCAACAGAAAGATCAGCGCAGATGACTAAAAACACATTTTAAACACGTTTTAAATATATAGATTATATAAATTTAGGAAAAATTAAATTAAGCAAATTATGTTATTTTGATAAAATTATAGAAGAATGTCCCAAAGAATAGCATTAAAATTTTATTATTCGAGAAAATTTTGGACAAAAACTTCAGAAACATGATATTATTTTAAACCACGAATTATTTGTTTGCTTGTCTAACTCGGCGAAGCTAATCCATCCAGGCGAGAATCATCAATTTCTGTAATATAAATCGCTATTATTTGCATGTCACCTCTCTTTTATAAAGACACTCTAAATTTTTGTAAAACATTGCGTTTTATCAGTGTGTGATTCCGATTACATTATTTTCAAAAGTGAAGCATTTTCACCTGTGAAGAATTTCAAAGCAGCTGGGCTCTGAAAATGACGCACATCTACAAAACATAATTCACGTTTAAGAATTAAAATATAGGATTTTTATAAAATGACGTCATTTGCATCCACTAAAGCAATCCACTTTTACAATCCAGTCTTACATTTTGTCTATAGAAATGTATGCATATGACGTCATTATCTTGGAATAACAGACAATATTCTTGACATAGCCCATATTTTAATTTCAACTTTTTTTTCAGGTTTTATGATAAAATGGCAACAAAAAGATACATTATCTCATATTTTCGACTATTTTCCGTTTACTTTCAATCACTTTCAATAGAAATGGGGTACTTTTGTTGCCACAATAAGAAAAATGGTATTAAAAATTACAAAAAAATTAATATCTCAAAAATAAATTGAGATACAGCTTTCAAACAAATTGCATTTAAAAGAGCATTTTTTTCCTTATACGACGGTGTAAAAATTTAAAATATGCGATATTTAGAAGTCTAAAAATTTGCAGTACAGAAAATTGCAAAACAAAAATTTTATTTCAAATTTCAAATTTTGCCATTCGCAAAATGACGTATGCGTTACGCACAGATATGTTTGTCCTTTATAATATAGATATAACAGTGTATTATAAATCGGGAAATAATAAAGAAAATGAAAAATAAAACGAACTTCAGGATTTTTTAATTTATGGCATTTTTCGAAATCCGTTATCCGTTACTTTAAAAAAACACAGATTTTTCCGATTAGAACCTATTTTTCAAATGGCACATATAATTGTCGGAGCACAGCTCCGACTATTCTGCAAAAATTACGCTTATTATTAACACGATAGCGCCCAAAATATTTGTCGTATCGACATAAAAAATTAAATGGACGTTTGTAGTGCCAAAATCTCGGTGCGTATTGAAAATCACAAATATTCGTCAACCCTAACGGCATGAAATGTCTGCTCAAACCTTTCCCATAGAGATAATATTACGTGTTTAAATCTATATATTTGAAAGATAAGCCTTTTTTTTTACAGCTACCTTGAGCTTTTTTCTGTACCAATTTTAATAATTCTTTTTTTAAATGAAAGCAGTTTCTTTGTAGATGTGCGGCACTAGCTATTTTTTTTCAAATATTCTCATTTTTATATTTAAATTTAAAATTTAAATTTTTTCTATGATTTTTTTTTTCAAAATGGTAGCAATTGGATTACTTCCATTGTTGTAAAGAAAATAAAATTAATAAAGTATGCTTATCTTTAATGATGCCAATTTCTAATAAAATTCAAAATTAAATTTGTAAACAAGAAGAACAGAAAATGACATCACGCTTTTAAAAAAGTACTAAATTTTTCCTCAAAACGTTATTCACTCCACTGAGTTTGAGACGCTCTGTGAAATGCTCCAATGAGGCAAAGTGACATCATATTTAAATGAAAATCATCATTTTCTCTGATAAAACGAAATATTTTACTACGAACGCCTCTAAAAGATATAAATTTCTGGAATTTTATTCGCCGATACGGAGATTAGAATCACAAGTCAAGAGTGCGAATTTTCACATGAAAAGTTGTAGTTAACAAACTTGATTTCAAGTTTGGAAATATATGTATTAATAACTTATTGCGTACTGCAATATTTTTGAAATGGTGAATGTAAATTTGAGAGATGCGTATGTAAATTTTGAGACGATAAAAATGACGTTAAATTTAGATTTCAGGCGAAAAATAATTCTATGGTTTGCTTATGGTGAAATCATTTTTGCTGATTTTCAATCGGTCATTTCAAACATAAGAGCCTAAATGCGTAATTTCATCATAAAAACTTATCTTGGTTAGGTATACTAATACATTTTAATTTAATACGTTGAACAGTCGAAGTTTATGGAATTAGTATTTTGGTAACTTTAAATTAAAAATAATATTTGTTGAGAGTACGTATTAACTAATGTATGAGTTCCTTTTTAAACAATCTCTTTCGTCAAAATACGACGGGTTTCATCTCGTTATTAAACAAAACATTAGCTCCATTGTTGTAAATTATGCATTTTAACCTCATCCGAATCATTATGGCTTCGTCAATATTTGTGACCTGAGATATAGATTGACTTTCAGAAGTTTTACTTTGTACGTTCGTAACGACCACTTTTTCTTTTTTTTCAGTGCGAACCTTTCATTCTCCATAACCTACCAAATCGATGCAATTTATTTTGAATTTTAAATTAAGAGAAATAAAAAGAAATCGAATACGGGGAATACGATATTGGGTCTTAGCCGCATGGTAACGGATTTCGTATTAGCCGCATGAATACGAGTAATAAATCAAAGAAATCGAGAAAATGTAACAGAGTTTTGTACGGATCAGGGTATTTTCCAGGAGAGTTTCCAGTATTTTTTTTTTTTTTTAGAAAAAAAATTCTAGGCTAAACTGGTGAAATTTCTCATTGTTATAAGGAGGTATTTTCTGTAAGAAAATAGCGGTGCAGAAGAATTTCCTGGTCGCAAAATTCCAGGAGTCGTAGGAACCCAGATATAATGTCATGTATGCATTACTTATATGTATGTATTCTTATGTATGTATGTTTATATTCAGACATGAGCATGTTTGTATTGGGAAATTTCGCAATCGGGTTTGTAGACAATTTCATAATTTTGCGACGGTTGTTTGATGCGCAAATTTAACCATTTGGTGACGGTCCCAATTACAGAAAGTTACTCTTTTTTTATTCACTGTAAGTGAATGTGCTGCAACTGAAATGCAGTGGACATTCACCGTAACCTTCCAAATCGGTGCAATTCATTTTGAATTTTGAATTAAGAGAAATGAAAAGAAATCGAATACGGAGAATATGATTTCGTTTATTAGCCACATGATAACTATTTCAGTATTAGTCGCATGGCTACGAATGATAATGTCATGTATGCATTACTTATATGTATGTATTCTTATGTATGTATGGTTGTATTAAAACGATTACATATGTTTGTATTGGGAAATTTCCGTAATCGGGTTTGTAGACGATTTTATAATTTAGTGAGCGTTGTTTGATACGCAAATTTAACTATTTGGTAACGGTCCCAATTTCAGAAAGTTATTAATTTTTCTTTTTAATTCACCGTAAGTGAATGCGCTGCAAGTGAACATTTTCCGTAACCTATCAAATCGATGCGATTCACTGTGAATTTTAAACTAAGAGAAATAAAAATAAATCGAATACGGAGAATACAATTTTGGATGTTAGTTTCATGATAACAGATTCAGTATTAACCGCATGGCAACGAATGATAATAAAAGAAGTCGAGAAAAATATAATGTTATGTATGTATTACTTATATGTATGTCTTCTTATGCATGTTTTTATTCAGAGATATGTATGTATGTTTGTATTAGGAAATTTCCGTAATCGGGTTGGTAGAAACTTTCATAATTTAGTGAGCACTATTTTATGCGCAAATACAACCATTTAGTAGTAGTCCCAATTACAGAAGGTTACTCATTTTTTTTTTAATTCACCGTAAGCGAATATGTTGCAACTGAAATGCGAGTGAACATTCTGAAGTGAAGGAGATAAGCATTTTTGGTCTAGATGTACACTTGAAAACAGAAATATGTAGATAACAAAATAAAAACGTCCTAAAAGCGTAAAGAAAAGGTTGCTTGCTTATTTCTTGATTTTAAGATTTTAGCTAATTTTACGTTAAAACACTAAGCTAAAATGTGAAGAACCCGATTAGAGAAGAATCATCACAGCTGAATTTCAGTGGGAATTTCGCCAAATTTGGCAGCTACAGCCAAATTCACTGCATTTATATCAACATATTTTTGGTCGCCAAATTTGGCGAAATTTTGCGAAATGTCTCCAAGCTTGGCGAAAATTTTGACGTTAATGCATAAGACTATATAGTTTTATGCTTATAATCGAAAAATGGATACAACAATGAAAGAAAATTCGTGAGAAATCAACTTCACTAAAAGTCATAAATCATTCCGTGATTTTTGAAGTGAAAACTTCATTAGGCGCGTTGAGCTTTTTTTGAGATGGAGAAAAACCACTGATTTGGAGACACTGTTACGTAACCGACATGCTAGCATTTTGGCACATAGACACTAGCGCGCCAAGCGGTGAATGACAGGAACTTTTCCCTCTTCAGCTCAATCCGCAAAAGAAGAACGAAGCTAAAACTCACTTTTTCTCCCAGCGTTCACACAGGAACACAAACAAAATTTACATTTTCGTTGCAGTACGCTGTTGTGTTTATTGTTAAAGACAAATACTTGATACTTTCATTATTGAAGTGAAAGCTTCTTTGGGCGCGTTTGGCATTTTTTGAGATGGGAAAAACCATTGAAGTCGTGATACTGTTATTGTAACCGACACCTCTGTATATAAGTATGTGCATGTATTGTGCATTGTTCGGTATGAGGAGGGCGGGCAATTAATTGTTATTGATTGCTTAATCAATAACAACAATTTACAGGCAAGCGCGCCACATGCTTGCCTGTGCGCTGTTGATTACCGAAATACACGTACCAGAGTTAGAAAAAGGAAATCTCATCAAAAACATCTCATGTAAAAATTAGCCATGTCTCGTGACTCTTGCTAAAATAAAACTACCTTGCTCTAGCAAAATAAAATTATCTTTATTCAACAGTTGTTATTTTTGTCAATAGTTGGCGGCAAAAGTGAACTATTCGATCAAATATCGGTAAGTTTAGCAGAAAAACTCTCTTGTTTTTAAAATTCGTGTTATTTTTGTGTTATGGTGTATGTCATAGCATCAAACTATAGCGATATTTCTAATAATATGGTAGTGGTTTTAAATATAGCAAAAGCATAAGCGCAATTATTTATCAAGAAATGTTAACATACTTGCAGAATTATTTGACTTGCAGAAATATTTAAATTCACCAAAACAACATTTGGTAAAACAAATCATTATTTTGTTTTTCGTCAGTTAAAATGAATTATACCGTATTCGTGACTTACCTATTTCGTGTAACTAAAAACCGATAACGCTGTAATTTATCGTGTTGATATTCTGGTCAATGAACAACAAAATTGGCGGGAATTTCGATTACGGAAGTTAAAATACGGGGCACAGATGTCAGATACGCACTTGGTTACCTAATTGACACCAAAATGGCGTTACTTTATTTTACAAGGTAACCCGGCTACTGTTGCTTATTTATTAAAAAAATGTTCATTTACTTTTATTTTATTTTTTTAAATTGTACAATTGTTTTGTTCTATAGTTATTAATGAAATTATCGTTTATTTATTGTTGTTTACTTTTTAAAACAATAGAAAATAATTTAAAAATATATATTGTAACTAGTATTGGAAAACGGGCTTTCGCCAAATTGACGTTAAAAAATCGCGCCAAACCTGGTTCGTATATCACATCTGTGCCAAATTCTCGGTTTTTTGATTTTTCGATTCTCGGTTTTTTGATTTTTCGACTTTTTATCCAAATTTTCCGGATTTTTAAAATTTTTTCTTTCATTGTATCCCAAACACTACCTTCATACCAAATTTCAAGATTCTAGGGATACAGGATATACCTCCGAGTTTTGATGACCGGTGAATCAGTGTCGAAACACAGTGTAAAAAAACACCCACGTAATTGTTGAAATTTTCACTTCTATTGGCACTCCCGGAGTGCCACTGTTTTCTTTAACCGCGTTGCCTAGATGTAGTGTACATTTTAATAAATATACATATTTTGATATGCGTAACATTATACACAAAAGTTTCAAAAATGCCGGTTAAAAGAAAGCAATTGAGATGAAAAGAGTTATTCAGCGTAATTCTACGTGGAAAAGTGACATATAAATAATCCAGCTGCCTACGAGTAATTGCGCGAATAACGATATAACAATAACTCAGATGAACAAAAGTATCATGTTTGATAGAGGAGTATAGCAGATTACCCATGTATGTGTGTGTACGAACCTTTCCCTTATACCATACTAAATAAGTCTGGGCTATGCCAGACATGCAAGTCTTTAAAGGGGTTTTGAAGTTTTCAGCCGTTAGCTCGATGGATCCATTTCTAATTTTTGATTGTCTCAAAGATCAGAGCTACATTAAACAAATCAAAATCGCTCAACACAACCCCGGTGGTTATTATTTCTCTTTACCGTAGACTCTCTTATTCAATGAATTCTCTTTACTTTTAACATTTCTGAATTATTTTAAAGAACAACAAATCACGCTGCATGAAAATTTTGATAATTCTGACATCAGATTTACAGATGAGCAGCAGAAAATACTTTAGTTATGCACAGAACAGCTTTCGTCATTCCAAACAAAAGTTATAATTTTCCCGAAGTCAACTTTTATTATTGGAAAAGCAAGAGCTGGAAAAAGTACGATAATCAAAGAAATTAGTAAAACAATCATAGGGCAATTGGGATCAGTAGCTGTCATTCTTTTGGCACTAACAGGTACTGCTGCGCTTAATGTCGAAGGAAAGTTAATTTACAGTGATTAAAAAACCACTGTGTTTTAAATAGTTTGCTGATTTAAAAAGTCAGGTAGAAAGAAATCTACAGCTCAGCATGGATACATTATTATTTATTTTTATTGACGAATTTTCAATTGTCGTCTTATGGCTAAACTTGAACAAAGATGTCGCAAAGGTACTTTCTTTAAATCCTTGGAGGTATTAGGTAGTTACAACGCGTAAAAGACATCCCTCTATATAGATTATCATTCTATAAAAGACATTTTGGCTCTTCATAGACAAAAAACGCTTAGAGCTTTTGAAAATTGCTTCACATTAACAAACTCATTGAGACAAATTGGAGATCAGCAAAGGCAGTTTCGAAAGACTCTATATTCGCTTTGCGTGGGTCAAGTTTCAGACTACTCTTATCCCTTATGCAACGGTGGAAAGATACACTGCTTCCGGCTCAACTTGAATGATTTCAAGATGCTATATGTCTTTTCCCAAAAACAAGCAAGCGAAAGAACATAATCAAGAAGGACTTCTTAAATCAAAGTGGTCAATGACAAGAATGTTAGCAGACCACAATAATTAAAAGTAAGATGTAGTGAAGATAATCACGTGTTTGGACTTCAGGCTGGACTTTTTAGTTATGTTACATACCAATATCTGGATGGAGTGGGGATTGATAAGCGGTGTACTGAGTACAGTAAAAGATACTGTCTATGACCCAAAATTTCAACCCCCAGGCTTGCCACAGGCTATAATGGTTCATTTTGTTGATTATCATGCCACAAATTAGCATTTGAGCATTACCTGAGGCAACTGATGACTGAATTAAACACTAGAAAATGAGGATTCAACGGGTGTTATTTCAAATTTAATTTTGTACTATTAAACAGTAATCATGAAAATTAAACTTTTTTTTTTTAAATTTTAAAATGTTATGTGTTAAGTTTATACGACTCCATGCTCCAACATTTCGGCCTGACGGATACTAGTAAATTTTATTTTTACCTATTTATGTAGTAGTGTAATAACTGTTATAATTTCCAAAAATTGGTAAGCATCATGCAATCTGAATTATAAAAACAGCAGACACTGAACTCAGGATTATACATCTCATATTTAATTTTTGCGTACTTGGTGAAGTATTTAAATAGGATGATTTGAAAAATAGAGAGTTTTTTGCTAATAGACTACAGAATCTTTATCTGTTATTCATATACGCATTAAACTTCCTTGTTTATCGCATGGCAAATTGAAACGCACAATGTTTTAAGTCTCGGAATATTTATTCGAACAGTAGGATGATATCATTCATTTTTCCCAAGTGTTGTATTTATCAAAATCTTCATAACCATTTTCTCCTATTTTTATTAGGTAACAATTATCGTTAAAAGATTTTGGAATGTAGTTTGCTGTGCACAAATGTAATTGAAGTTTCCTCACAAGCTGTCCTCTACAGAAATGACAATGGACTTCGCTGCTGCAACAATAATAAAATTATGTTTATTTAATTTTAAAAAAATCACTAGTTCTCTTAATATAGTACCATAACTGTTATAATCTGCATGGGAAGCCATTTTTGTCAGTCGATACGAAGAGCAAAATTTATTTAAATAGTAGAATTCGCTGTGAATAATCTACAAATAAATATATATTTTTCATTCAGAAAATACATTTTTGCACAGAAATAAAGAAAAATGAAGCGTAATTGCTATTTTATATTAAACATAAGCGGTATTTTAAATTCACTTAATTTTTAAGTAAACAAAAACAGCAACTTTTAAGATATTTTTCCTTACATTATTCCTGTGTTATCAGCTCAAAGCATTTTTAGAATTTTGTTTTAGTGATTTGTACTTTTGTAGTGATTTGTTTTCTTGAAAGAGTATAGTTCGTCTTATGTTCGCAGTAATTAATATATCATTAAGGCAAATACTTTTTATTTAAAAAAATTCGGAGTAATCTGAATTTTTTTTCTTTAGTGGGATGGTCCTTCAAGAGGTTTTTGAGCTAAATCACTACTGATTTTTAATTTGCTATCCATATGCACTTTAACCCCTTCCTGCATACTGTGACATATATGACACATACTGAATTTACCGTAGTTCTGCAGTTGTTTTTAATCTCAGAATTTCCATTCTTCTTTCTTTAATACGTCAGTCAATGAGGCATGCTATGCCAACAGTTGCTGCCTCCTTTCGAGCGAATTTTGGTACCAAAAAAAAAGGGGCGAACGGTGATAATTTATAGTTGTTACTTTGTGTTGCTCAATAGTGAATATTTTTGTTGTTTTTGTGTCGAAAAAAGAAGAAGACTGGACTGAAATAAATACAGCTGTGTTTGTAAGTATCTTGTGAATAATATATCATGATGGTAACACATTGTAGAAATGCTAACGTATGTAGTGCGTAAAAATCGGTACGTGCCACATATGTCACACAATGCATTGATGGGTTGTATTTTTCCATAGTGGTTGAAACGTGTATTTGTTTATTTACCATAAAAAATTCGAAGTGTCACTTTGTCTGAACAATGACCAAAATTTCTTTACCAAGTTTCACACTGAGTGTAGGGTCCAGAGCCAAAACTAAGGAGGGGCAGATCGGGTATGTGCCCCGTGCGCCAGAACGAAGAGGTGCCAAATGAAGATTAGGTTTGTCGATTTTTCTCACATCTATGTTTACAAGGTTTTGTTAAAATAATCCTGCCTGGGGTATGACAAAGCATAGAAGAATCTAAAGGTGATATGGCCTAAGGATCCTGTATAAAGCGGAATTTGTTTTCGATTCTAGCCGATCCCGTTTTCGAGATTTTAATGAATCAATATTTTACAAATCAGATTACATAGTTCAGAATTACATTACATATTTTACTATTACATATTTTAAATTTAAAAATAAGTCGGCTATTAGAAAATTAGGGAAATTATCTTTGTAAATATACTTTGCGGAAGAGGGGGGGGGGGCAGCGCCAAAATCCATGTTTGCCCCGGGTGAAAAAAGGCTAGTTTCGGCCCTGGGTCATTCAGTGACTATATAGTTTTCAACAACACTTTTTCAGTTACTGCAGATTGTAGTCCTCAGCCAATAATATGTATCAATTACTGTAACCTGTAGTTTTAAACCATACATGTATCAGGTACTGTAGAATGTAGCTTTACTATAAACGATACATGTATCAATTTCAGTAACTTCATTTTTCAATAAACGATATATGTATGAATTACTGTAGACTGAAACACACATACACAAATACATTTCATATGTTCTTTCACTATATATTTTGAAGTTTTAAGAGTTGCATGCAAAATTTTAATGCTGATTTCCCTACTATGGAAAAGTAGTCGCTAATGCATGGTGTGACATATATGGCACGAACTTAAATCGGCCTTAAATTAAGTTGGATTTGAAAATTTCGAATTTGGGATAATTTTTTATCATGTTACATTAATATTTAGCAAAGATTAAAATTTTTTTGTCTGCAGGAAAAAAATCGTGCAGTAAGGGGTTAAAATATCTCGTTGTTGATTTTACTAATATCGACGTCAAACATCTTATTAAAACGTTTAACTTGTCACTTTAATGTAACTATACACAATACAACGGATTTAAAATCATAAAATAGTATAGTTTGCTTATAAAATTTATTCGAATTTCCAGATAAAAGATAAGTAGTTATGGAAGTTAGAACCTACAAATTCATATAAGGACAAAATTAAAAAATATATTATGTAAAAAAAATAATAACAGATCAAAGGTTATTTATCCAAGATCCTATCTTGGACCTCATATATTTTCTTTTTAGGAAGAAAAGTTTCATGAAAATTGAAACTTTCTTTAAGAATTTATGCTTAGACTTGTATAAAAAAAATTACTCGATCAAGCTGTATAACAAATATCTATAGGATGCCGTTACAAAGATAATTCAAAACGAACCACGTTTATGCTATACAAAATTCCATGCTTAAATTATTTCATCTTCCAATTTTCTGTAACAGTTGAGATATATATTTTATTTTTAAATATTTTTTATTCGTCATTTTAAATAATAGTTTTTATCAAAAATAATTTATTTAAAAGTAAAGTAATTATACTTTAAAAATACTCTTTAAAAGTTGATACTTCATTTGAATGCCTTTTATTCTCATATGTATCAATAATAATAATAATAAAATAATGTATGCTTTAAAATTTTGGAAAATCAATATCTTTTGAAGAAATATTGATTTCACATAACTTAAACCTTCAATTAAAAACCCATTTAAGTGCTGAAATGAAGTAATGTTTTGTATGAAAAATAAAAATGACTTTTGTAATGAGAACTTTATCGAGTTAATGTGCTTTTTGATAAAGAAATTATCCAAATTACTTCCAATTAGTTTTTTCTTACATTTATGTTATATATATATATATATATATATATTGCATATGTCATTCGATAAATAAACTTTGCATGTTTGATCTATTAAAGTCTTTCTAAAAGTGTGGCTAGCATAAAAGTACTCTTTTAAAGTTGTCACTATTTTTTTAGAACATTTGCTTAATTAACTTAATAAATTTAACTACGTAGATATATAGAAAATGCAGCTTTTATTTTCCGTAATGTTTCTTAAACATTTAGGCTTTCGAGGCTAAATTTTGTCCAAATATATTTTTCATAAGACGAATTTTACATTAATGATCAATTAAATCATCGCTTAGAATAATACGGAATAAAATTTCGTTAAATACACAAAAGAGTCTGTGTGTATGCGTATTATTACACAAAGGTAATAGTACTCATTTATTTTGATAAGAATATTTTATAATGAAAATTGCCTTATTTCAGGCTTCCTACATTTTTTTATGAATGCAAAATTGAAAATATTATTGCAGATACCTATAATCGATTTATTCAATTAAAAAAAAACCCCACAGAGTCTGAAATCATCAAATTCACAAAAATATATAGTTTTTAAATATCTTTAAAACGTATTGCTTGGTTTTCTGTTTCCTTAAAAAATTACTGTATGTTATCATCTTTTTTTTAAATCGATATGTCTAATTGATATTTATCAGACCCAGCTATAATAATATAAAGCAATTACCGACCCATAAATAAAAGGAATTTTTTTAAATATAATATGCAAGCTCATAATTGTTCGACAATGCCCGATCGTATCACGAGAGATGAATGAAAATAAATGAAAATAAAATTTGTCTTAAGATAGAACCCAATTTAATCAAACACTTAAATAAAATTTAATAATGTAAGTTTATTGACATAAGATGTGAGAAATGTTTTTTACAAAGTTAGTGATTAAAAATTACATTGTAAAATGATTTGATATCCCAGAAAAAGTTTATGTATTTCGTACAATATTTGCTGATATTTTGAAGTAAAATATATGTTTTGGGAACTTGCCAAATTTTGTATCTGTCTGTTAATAACAGAGGTAAATTCAAAGGAATGGATACATTTATAATCCGTTTCATTAGCATGTAATTAATGAAATATTATTACATAATTAGTACATTTTAATAATATTAACGTAAAAAGACTTAGACATCTATTTAAAAGTAAAAAACTATTTATGCAGCAGTGCAAATCAGTAATAAATATTTAATATTTAGCTGATCTATTTATTTATTTTATTTTATGCACTAGCCTAAATATAGACATTTTGGACCAAACCCATTTCACAAATCTCATTCATTTTAATAATTAACTGTTTCTGGATAAAATAAATAGTAAAGGCTTAAATTACTATAAATCAGCTTTTAATGAAAACCGCAAAAAATAAAATTATGAAAGAAGTTTTAAAAAGGCTCCATGGTTACGCTGAAACGAGAAACAAGTAAGAAATTGCTCGTCAAACGTGGCAAATGAGGTGCGTTCGTACTGTAACTAGTTTTATAAATATTTTTTGCACCCCATATTGTACTGAATGTATATTTTTTTGCACTTCATAAGTCCATAGTCTGTAACATCATTAAAATGCACTTGTGATATTTTTCCCCCCATTCCCGTAATGTAATGGATAACTTATGATTGTCCATGTAATTAAACTATACATCCAATTTTCATAAAATCTGAAATGGCTCGACAAAATTTTGCAACAATTATATATTTAAAATTTCAGACCATTCGGAAGACTGTAACATCATTAAAATGCACTTGCAATAAATTTTTCCCATTGGCTGTAATGTAAAGAAACACTTTTGAATGTCCCTGTAATTAAACTATACATCCGATTTTCATAAAATTTGAAACGGCTCGACAAAATTTTGCAACAATCACATATTTAAAATTTCAGACCATTCGGTTGGTAGTTTTTGCTCTGTTATATGCGGACGGACGGACAGACGGACATAAGGACTGAACGACGACTATAGGTGCTACGTATTTATATAATTAAGAACGCACCTAAAAAAGAAAAGTACGTTAAAGGCGACGCATATAAAATTATTTTGCATATCCTCATCCATGCGTTATACCGAAATAATACATGAAAATATTTACATAGACATACAATTCAGTTGTATAAGTCAGAAGTTAAAAAGTATTTTTGCACAGTCTTATCGGTTTACAATTGAAACCCATTTTTAATGTCAAAACATTAATATGTGTGCAATTGTATATTATTCGTACAAATATGAAAATGTTCTCGGTTCAGTCCATTTCAAGTGGTCCAGCACTTGTTGCTCGACCATTTTTAAAAAATCCGAAATTTTTTGTACAACAACCCTAACATGATGGAAGTTCAATATGACTATTATTTTAATTTTATTAATTTTCGTTTGTGCATGGCGGCCATCTTTGTTTCATAGTCTGTAGCAATTTTCTCACATGAAGGGTTTACGGAATTGTAAATAATTCATCGTTTATTTCTCCAATTCATGTGTGGATTAAAGCACTTTGTGCAGAATACATTTGGCTAAAAATATAGTTTCCGAAACTAACTGCTTATTGGTGAAATTTAATCATAAAGTTTCAGTTTTTTTTCCCAAAATTTGTCCGTTTACAAGAGGAAATTTTTCTAGCAAAGAAAACTATCAACATGACATTTTTCTTTCCAAATAGGCCCAAAGTACTTGTACTCACACTCCAAGTTCCAGATCTGGGACTTGCTTTCTCTTCGTTAAAAAAAAATCCCAAGTTTTTCAAAAATGTCAAAAATCGCACTTTTGAGGCTTTGATATCGCTGGTGGGGCACGAGAAAAAAATCTGAAGTTCTGGTTTCTGAGAGTATTGTATAGTAATGTTAAGCACAAGAAATTTCAGGATGGAGATGTGACTACATGCTGCGATATGGAAAGAGCAACATGCCAAAACAATACTGCCAAACTATTGTTTTGTTGTAGTCACAACTAAGTATTTATCTGAGAGTGTCATTTAAATTTATTTTTTTGATTATATTTAAAAAATAGTTTCAGAAAATAAAGCCTTTTGCAAAGCTTAGCAATTAATTAAAAAATAATTATGCCTAAGGCCTTCATTTTCTATGGTTTCAGTAATATTTGTTGTAATTTTAGTAACTAAAAGAAACCTCAGCACTTTTAAATAAAGAAAAAAAAACATTTTTATGCAAGACCTGAGACAAAAACGAAATAGGGATACAGAAAATCTGTTAATGTTGTCATACTTGTTGAGACATAATCAAACGTGTCAAAACCCATTCTTGCTTGTTGGTTTAAAAAACACAATTTTAATGTTGCTTGCCAATCCCTGATACTTGTACCTACCGTAAGTATGTTACTGTAAAAGAAACATTATCCGATGTTACCACGCATCAGCCTCAAATAATTTTCAGAAAGTAAAGATAAGCAAACCCCTTTCAAAGTTTATACAGCAGAAAAATGAAATTTTTGCATAAGAAGTAAGCTAGGAATTATTAATGAAGTGAGACTTGCACATACTGATTTCAAAAATTATTTCTGTGAGCCAACAGGGATCTTCAATCAGGTTATCAAGAGATGACACGACTTGGTTCCTAGAAATGAACATTTGAGAAAGATCAAAATTGTGGTTTTTAAACGAACAAGCAAGAATGTGTTTTGACATATCTCAACAAGTATGACAACATTAACAACTTTTCTCTTTTCCCATTTTGTTTTTCTCTCAGGTCTTGTATATAATTTTTTTTCTTTATGTAAAAGTGCTGAGGTTTCTTTTAGTTACTAAAATTAAAACAAAAATTACTGAAACTATACGAAATGTATGGACTTAGGCATAATTATTTTTTTAATTAATTGCTAAGTTTTGAAAAGGGCTTTATTTTCTGTTACTAATATTTAAAGATTATCAAAAATATAAATATAAGTCACACTCTGATATAAATATTTAGCTGTGACTACAACAAAACAATAATTTGGCAGTATTGTTTTGGCATGTTGCTTTTGCCATACCCCAGCTTGTAGTCAAATCTCCATCCTGAAATTTCTTGTGCTTAACACTACCATACAATACTCTCAGAAACCAGAACTTCAGATTTTTATCTCGTACCCCACCAGAGATATCAGAGCCTCAAAAGTGCGATTTTTGACATTTTTGAAAAAATTGCAATTTTTTTTTATCGAAGAGAAATCAAGTCTCAGATCTGGAACTTGGGGTGTGAATACAAGTACTTTCGACTTATTTGTAAAAAAAAAGTATGCCATGTTCACAGTTTTCCTTGCAAGAAAAATTTCCTGTTGTAAACGGACAAATTTTGGGAAAAAAACCGAACCTTTACGCTTAAATTTTGCCAATAAGGTTTTATTTTCGGAAACTACTCTATTAGCATATTTTAGCGCAATGTATTCTGTACAAAGTGCTTTAATCCGCACATGAATTGGAGAAATAAACGATGAATTATTTACAATTCCGTAAACCCGTCTTGTGAGAAAATTGCTGTTGACGATGAAACAAAGATGGCCGCCATGCACAAACGAAAATTAATAAAATTAAAATAATTGTCATTTTGAACTTCCATCATGATCGGATTGTTGTACAAAAAATTTCAGCTTTTTTAAAAATGGTCAAGCAACGAATAAATGATTTTCTGGACCACATGAAATAGATTGACCCTCTCAAACATCACTTAACAATACATTTATCGATACATTGTCATTAATTAAATTTTTAATCTTTTCAAACATTGAATCAGAAACTAAATCGTACATTCAATGAGCTAAGGCAGTGTTTCTAATTTGTGTTAAAAGGAGAGAGGAGGAAATAATAGAATTTACAGATGTACACAATACGATCAGTCAAGCTTATGTATTTCAGATCGAATCTTCAATGAAATCATCCATAATCTGTCGTAGGAAGGTACTATTTGGCTATTTAAAAAAAAAAAAAAAAGAAAAAAAACCGTACCTGACACTACTGTCGCCGCAGCAAATAAATTTCTTGTGACCGAACATGTTCATCGGAAAATAATAATAATACTAATAAAAACACTGCAGATAATTATTTGAATATCTGCAGCTTTACGGAGAAATATTCGATAAATAAGCTGAAATTCACAGTTTTTAAACAAAAGATTTATTTTGAAAGCCATTTATTGTTGATATCATTCAAAAAAGTTGATGAAAGTTTCACAGGTCCAAAAATTATGCATAGTTGTTTCACTGTCTTTGCAGGAAATACTGAAGACTTATGGTGCGTTGGGTCCTTTTTTTAACTCAATTTTTGGCGATTTTTTTTTTTATTATTTTTTATTTGAATATCATTAATTCAGTAGATATTTCTTTCATATTTCGAAAGGGCCTTATTTTTATATTGTTGCAAAATTGTAAAATAGTGCCAATAATAATAATTATTTGTGATTGTTTAGATAGAAAGTATACTTTAAAGCAATAATTAAATCATGACTTGTTAAAAGCGTTAAATGTGAAAAATTATGTAAAATCTAGTTTATAGGTGAATATTGAAAGAGAAAGAAAACTTAAAAATAATAATTAAGTTATTGCATGAGTGAGTTATTGATTAGAGCGTGTTTATTTTTAAAATAACACTATTCACCGCAGTATACAACACACTGGTATGAATTTTGCTGACGTTCACAACCATTTGGTTTTTCCGTGTGGCTAATATTTACACGCTTTTAATATAGCATATTAACAATTTTAGTAACCTTAAGCAAAAAATAAATAAATAAATAAATAAATAATAAAATCAAGGAATGAAAGCAGGCGAAACAGCTAGCGATTTCGATGGATCCTCATGCCAAATTCATTAGAAGTTTTCGATTCCTTTCAGCTATCAAGTGAATTGTATGTTACCACTTTGCAATATTCTTCTTGAAAAGAGTATCCTTTAATTAAGATGCGATAATTCCAAACACTAATACTTGAAGAATGCAAGGGGAATATCGTGAAGTGCATCAGGGTTTACAGAAGAACATATACGTTATTCACTCTGCCATTGAGACGGAAACTATAAAAAGTTCTAATTAAATAACATTTAACTTTCTCAGGAATTAGTAACACCAGTATACAAACAAAAGACATTCCATATAAATGCTTGTAAGTGTGTGGCATCACCATTATAGGAAAAAAAGAAATCATATAAAAGCATTTATGGAAAGGCAGCATACAATTTATTTCCTATTTATTTGAAAGAATAAGCGAACAAATGATTATCAATAATGATTTAAATAACAATGTCAATAATGACTTTAGCATTCTTTTTTTACCATAAATTAATGTTATATATTAATATTATATTTTTAATGAATATAATATAGATTATGCATAAATAAAAATATCTGTGCGCAACACCAAAGATATTGTTTACATAATAAATTTTATCTGACTCCCTCAGTATTGTGTCAAAATAACGCATAGTACAAAGTACTGCAATGTATACGTAATCCTTTTCTAAAATTTACTACCCATACTCGTTCTCATCTAATAGATCATTCGTTTTAATTAATATATACTAATAATTCAGACATTAAGCAACAATTCTTTGAAGCCTGCGTCGTTTGTAATTTAGCTATATTATCATCTTCAAAAGTTAATGCTTTAATTTTAAGCGCCCTAAATATTCATTAAATTCCATGAATACCAATAATTTTAATGATTAATAAATTGTATTAAACTGTTTTACGAATCAATACATGTGAAAGTAACGTCGATTTTGCTTATCCAAAAAATATATCTCTAAAAAGAAAGTTTTGAAGCGACTTGCAATAAGCTTAAAATTATCTATTATGAAAAGTACTTTCTAGAAAAGTAGCGCACATTGAAGATAATAAAAATATCCAAATTACATAAAATTACATCTTTTGTAAACTTTCTTTATTGCTTGCTTTTTACAGAATCAATAAATGTGTTAAATTTCTAAAATTAGTTTTTCTTAGTTTAGTATTTTAGATAGCTAGACATCATTTTGTTTCCAACAATATGAATAACTTTATATCTATACGTTTGCACTTACGCGGTATTTGTTTTGGAATAGGGAAAATTACTCAATGACTTAAAATACAATTTCGTTTTATAAATTAGTTTACCATCTTTACTTATGGATCAGGGAAAAGCTCTATGTTTTTAAATGATTATTTTATATGAAGCAATATAAATTACCAAGCATACATACTTCTTCAACTATTCCATTTCTATAGATGGGCATTAAATTAACACTTTTATAATATTTTTATTATTTTAAAAATAAAAATTCTAAGGGAGCATTCAAGGAATAAAATTAACTTGGAAGTATATTTATACCTCGATAATGATAATATCATGAATTATTATTATAGTAAAGAATTATTATTATAGATCGGTATATGTTTTGTTTTAAATGTGACCTTACATTTTACCTTAAAAGTAGAGCTACTTTGTTTCATGCATGTACAAAGATACATTTAGAGGAACAAAGATGTTATTTACGTTATATTATATATTACACTATTTACACTAAAAATTAAAATAAAGTGATATCAATATGAAACAATTAATTAATCAGAAAGCTCTCAATGAAGATTTCTGAATATTTACGCAAAATAGGAAAAATAAATATATAGTTCATACAGAATCTACCCGAAATATATATAATCCTAATGAAACGAACTTATGAAACTACTTTATGAAACGATTTTATGAAACGACTGATTAGGTTTCATTGCGATTTCTCCTAAAATATGGAATATTATGCGGTGAAATAAACAACAAAAATCCGTATTGATCTGCAGATATCAAAACTTGTATCACAATTTTTAAATTTGAATTAGTTCTCGAGATATTATTTTTTATTTCTAAACAATTTTCTCTAATGATCACAACTCAAATGTTAACCTTTTTTTTTTTTTTCATTCATTTTAGAAAAGGTTATTATTTTAAACTAATTTGGCGACCAGTTTGGTTTCCCTTACATGTATGCTAAGAAATGTATCATGTTATTTTATTCATAACTCAATTTACTTGAACAATCTTTCACCAAATCGGAAGATTCTGATAGAGAAACCAAGAACTCGGTATTTTTTTGTAAGCGGCACGCAGGTGATATATCGCCAAACGTTTTTCCCGTCACATTTTTTTTCATTAATTTCATTTAAAATATAATTCTGTCAGTCATTTTATTTAAAATACAAATCGTTCATTTAAAAATGAAACATTTAAAACTAATCGTTTTCACTTCTTTCTTTATCATTTTTTTTTAGCGAAACGAAAAGAAAAATATTTGGCACAGATGTCATATACGCACCGGCGTACCCAATTCGCGCCAGATTTCCAACATGGTTTATTGTTTATTTATTAACAAATGATTATTTACTTTTATTTTTTTTATTAAATAAATATTTTGCACTATAGTTATTTTTTTTGTTATTTCATTTTAAAAATAGTAAAAAATAATTTAAAAATGCATATTTAACTGGTATTGTCGTAATTGTTAAACTGTGGCAAATTGTCGTAAAAAGTATGACACCAAACCCGGAGCGTATATGACATCCGCGACAAATATTAAATAATGCAACATACAATGGCATTTAATATCAACTCCAAAGCAATGTTTTAATTTACCACTAGAAAAACAAAATGCTAACTCGTAAGTTTAAAAAAAAAAAAAAAGCTATTTGCTATTGCCGGGTTTACACTCGGCTAACATAAAAGTACCAAGAATTCTTTGTGATCATGGCAACTTTTTTGTAGTTTTATTCGAAAAAAAAAAATTCATTTTTTTTTATCAAAATGGAAATCTTTTATAACCATAGCGAAGGGATCAGCCCGTTATTGTTTATGGCAGTTACATGACTTGCACTATTACAATATAGATTAAATGATGGCGATAAGATAATATTTGGTGACATATCACCTTAGACTGGGTAACATTAAAGTACCAAAATGACACCTGGAATATAAAAAGCGAAGTGATCCACCCGGAACTGTTGATGATTGTCACATGACAGGCTCCCACTTTAAAAAATCCGTAGAAAATCTGCAGGCAATTGCCCTAAAAATCTGTAAGCATTTGGCCCATTTCTGCAGATATTTTAAAGAATATCTTGAAATATTCTGCAGATACTTTTAAGGTAAAGCAAAATCTACAAAATTTCTTCTGATTTCTGTAGAATTTCTGGAGAAAATGGATATTTTTCAGATAATCCTACGATTATTTTTAGTGGGGATCATAAATATTGTTTTCAATTGTCAAAACAGCGCAATGAAAAATATTTCCTTACTATTAAAAATTATTTACACATGAATATTAAAAACGAAAAAAAAAATCATTAAAATTACTATGAGTACGTGTTAAAAGAAGAAAAATATTGAAAATTATGTCATGAAAATTGTATTTACACGTGGCTATTAAAAGAGAAAGGAAATTTTAAAATAATAAATACATTAATATCCGTTTAAAGAAGTAAATTGTTGTAGTTACGTAACGTTTAAAATGGCCAAATAATAATACTGCCAAACAATTTAAATATATATATGCCAGACATTAATTTCATATTTCGACATGATCTTTTTAATTCATGTTTCCAATTCTAAGATACCGCGAATACTAATATTTCCTTTCTAAAAAAAAAAAAAAAAATATTTTCATGTGAATGCTAAAAGAGAAAGAAAAAATTATTGAAACTTAGATCAGATTCAAAATGATACATTTAAAATGTCTGTATTGTATTATGTTAATCTTTTTATAACGCTGTTAAGAAATACCGGGAGGCAAAGTTTCCGTTTACTTAATTCATTTTATTTTAGCTTCTTTTCAAATGTTTAACTGATCTTCTTTAATCAAATACGAAAACAACCACTTGATGTCTTAACAGCTATTGATTCGGCCTTAAATTTTCGCAATCAACGGGAATTGAATGGAGACCCGTTTACAGGGAGACTGCCACATGTTTTATCATCATAATTCAATATTTTGTAATATTTTAAAGTCCGATCAAATTAGCGTGTTTTTAGATTCTGTGGTGCCTGAATGGGGGTTGGCGAGCTTAGCTTGCAGGAGGCAGAGCCCTCTAGTTACTTTATGTAAAAATAACGCATCAATTTTGGAATGCCGCCTATTACGATATTACGATAATATGCCTCGTTTTTATGATTCTTGAATATTTTAATTTGATGTTAATGTATAATGGTGTTACATTAACCCGTTAGTGTCTGCCATCCTATTTATAGGGCATGACATTCGTTTGAAAATTATTTTCATTTAAAAAATTGCTTTTGTTACTATCAGCATAGAGTAATGATTGTATATGTCGATAAATTTATTATTATGATTTAATTTATTCTTTAACATTAAGTAATCATATAAAAGTATTAATATTTTTCTCAATTACTCAATTAATAATTTTCTCAACCTTTACACTTTTATTTAAAAGATTTTTTTTTTTTACTCTTTTTTTATTTTACGTATTTTCTTCATATAATATTCAATGCGTTTGCGATTGCTGTGAGCCAATTTTATGTGATATTTAAGATGTAGGATACAGTTTCATACCATCCAGACAAAAATAAATTATCGACTAGGGTACTTGTTAGTTATCCCGTCGACCAAATTACTGTCGCCAAATTGTAAGATTAAATGCCGTTAATGGTTGATCGTAAATGTCACATTCACTTGACAACACGTGTTTACGTCATCAAGAGATTTTTATTTCGACCTTTTATTTGTATTGCTATTAATGTTATACTAATTTATTTGTTCTTTCGTTATTTAAAATAAAAATTATGTCAATTTGTATAATTTGGCGAGTGGTTTCGCGATTTACATATTTTGGCGAAATTGATCGACGGGATAACTAACAAGTACCTCGACTAGTACAAAGAAATTTTTGTAAGCAATCTTTATGGCATTCATTTCTATAAAAATATACCGAGTGTGCTAAAAGTTCCCGTACTGATGACATATGTATTTATTATTCATAAAACAACAAACCTTAAAACGATTACATTTATGCTAATGATATAAAGCACTCTTAAAATCACGTAGGAATAAATACTTAACTTACATTTATAATAAATATTCAATATGTCCCACACTTTCTAGGAGGCAAAACTGAACTCGTTTGAGCATGCTTGTAGAAACACGTTATAACATGCTGGAAGTGATTTATTGTATTTTTCCGTACCCGAGCGACGATATTTGCGGTTTTCACGCTCCTGATCGATGAATTTGCGATTTTTCCGTGCCCAATCAACAAAATTTTCAATTTTTTCGCGCATCATCACAGAAATGACGAATTTTCCGTGCCCGATCAACGAAATTTGCAATATTTCCGCGCCCGATCGACAAAATTCACGATTTGTCCATGCCCGACCACGAAATTTGAGATTTTTCCAATCCCGATTGACAAAACTCGCGGGTTTTTCCGCGCTTCATCGAAAAAATCTGCGTTTTGTCCGCGCCTCATCTACAAAATTAACGATTTTGACGTGTCCGATCAACGAAATTCACGATTATTAACTGACTAACGAATGTTTGAGTTTACACTTGGCAGACGAAATTAAAAATTTTTCCTTGCGGCCTATGCACAAAAATTGCAATTTTTTCCAGTTATAAATCGACGAAATTCGCGGGCCACATGTTAGCCCATGGCGGGCCACAGGTTGTGCATTCCTACTTGAGTAATGGCAATTTTCAGATCATCTACTGTTTGAGGATTTTTTGCATAAACTTTGTTCTTTAAATATCCCCACACATATCTGTATTACGAAATTGCCGAACGATATAGCGTATCTGTACTCGGTATTGCCTCCATTAGATATTTATATCGACAAATGTCTTTGCACCTTTCATACGATTTACATTCAAAATAGGTTTCCAGCAGTGCAATTCTCTAAATTCGTTATCAACTCAGGTCACTATGAAGAACAAATTAACAAAGAGCTTTATTCTCGTATCAATTGAGCGCGAAAATAACCAAACGATAAAAACTCAAGAATTGATACAATAGTAAGCAGACGATAAAATTTAATATTTAATTTAAAAAAATCACGGGCAATGAGTTCTTTAAGTTCGAGTACGGGAACTTTTAAGACACACAGTACATTAAGATTTTATATTAAGATGTTGTTACAAATAGGTGTCGTCCTAATGTATTAAAATTTAACGCAAAAACAGTGTTCCTCTGTGTCCTATCGGCCTTTTTATTTCGACCTTTTATTTGTATTTCTATTAACGTTATACTAATTTATTTTTTCTTTCGTTATTTAAAATGAAAATTATGTCAATTTGTATAATTTGGCGAGTGGTTTGGCGATTTACATATTTTGGCGAAATTCGTCGACGGGATAAGTAACAAGTACCTTGACTAGTACAAAGAAATTTTCTTAAGCAAATCTTTATGGCATTCATTGCTATAAAAATGTACCGGGTATGC
This sequence comes from Maratus speciosus, assembly GCA_963932465.1. NCBI lineage: Eukaryota > Metazoa > Arthropoda > Arachnida > Araneae > Salticidae > Maratus > Maratus speciosus. Next base: position 537,329,355 of record OZ010791.1, on the reverse strand, counting down.
TAAAAGTTCCCGTACTAAGGGCATATGTATTTATTATTCTTAAAACAACAAACCTTAAAAATATTACTTTTATGCTAATGATATAAAGCACTTTTAACATCACGTAGGAATAAATACTGAACTTACATTTATAATAAATATTCAATATGTCCCCCACTTTCTAGGAGGCAAAACTGAACTCGTTTGAGCATGTTTGTAGAAAAGCGTTATAACATGCTGGAAGTGATTTATTGTATCCTTTGAGTAATGGCAATTTTCAGACCATTTATTGTTTGAGGATTTTTTGCATAAACTTTGTTCTTTAAATATCCCCACACATATCTGTATTACGAAATTGCCGAACGATATAGCGTATCTGTACTCGGTATTGCCTCCATTAGATATTTATATCGACAAATGTCTTTGCACCTTTCATGCGATTTACATTCAAAATATGTTTCCAGCAGTGCAATTCTCTAAATTCGTTATCAACTCAGGTCACTATGAAGAACAAAATAACATAGAGCTTTATTCTCGCACCAATTGAGCGCGAAAATAACCAAACGATAAAAACTCAAGAATTGATGCAATGGTAAGCAGACGATAAAATTTAATATTTAATTTTAAAAAATCATGGGCAATGAGTTCTTTAAGTTCGAGTACGGGAACTTTTAAGACACACAGTACATTAAGATTTTATATTAAGATGTTGTTACAAATAGGTGTCGTCCTAATGTCTTAAAATTTAACGCAAAAACAGTGTTCCTCTGTGTCCTATCGAAGTTAATATTACTCTTTTTCCGTCTCAGAATATGGAGAATATGCAATTAGTTAACCACTATTAAGCTGTTTCTTTCAGAATGCAATAGGCGGTACAATTATCTGAAATTAAAGTTGTTTTACTTCACGGGAGTGTTGCAAAAAACATTCCTTAGTGCCTAACATTGACAAAGAAACAGTGTCATTCAGAAAATCAATTTATAGAAATTATTGGAAGTGTTGCGAAGTGTGGCTTATTACAGGTTATTTAATTAAAGATTCCCTGAACTAATAATTTCACGCGATCTTATCGCTGAAAAACAGTAGCATTTAATTAACTGTTATCCGTCACAATAATGAAATATGTCTCAATTTATCTTCATACTGATCCATTCTTTATACCGGTTATATTATGGCAATTTTAGCTTGTCGTAAAGAGTTACAATTTAACAGAGAAACATGACATTATGTACAATGACATTGTACAACTTATTTAAAATTTCCACAATGTCTTTAAAAATAATTTTATTACGCACTAAACAAGTTGTGTCTTTTCGAAAGATCTCATTTTTATCGTCATAATTATTAAAGTTATGAATGAAAATGCGCAGAGTGAAATTCTATGTAATTTCTTTTAAAATGGGGATTACTACTGCAGTTTCCTATTAAAAAAAAGTATTGATGCGAACTAACATTCATTATACAAAATTTGCTTGACTTCCTTTGTTTAATGCTGAGAACAAAATGTTTTGATATATTGCATGTAAGTTTTACAATGGTATTCTAAATTCAGTTGGAGGATTTTTTTTGTGTGTTTGAATGAAATTTCCCCACGAGGGATTATTTTCTCAAATAAATTATTTAGGTATTATATTCCAGTTTATGTACCATACTACAATATGATACATATGAATAAAAAATTATATATTTAACTACGACGATACCATTGATAGTTGTTTCAACAAATATTTCGAATATCTAAATAATTGAAGTGTTAATATTTTGCACATTTGTTTTAGTTCAAAAAATTTTACTTCCCTCAAACTAAGATTTTGTAAATTTCTCTGACATTCTTTTACCGGCAATCATAGGAAAATTCATGCTTTCCGTACAATAATTTGAAATAGCCTAAAGAGAATTAACACTTCTGCTATTAATTTTTTCTGAAGATTTAATTTCTTAAATATTGAGCAGATGTCTTAAATCAAGTTCCATTTACTATTTTTTTTTAAATGCAGTCCATGTGAAGAATCAAGATTTATCTAAAATTAAATATATTCACTTGATATGAATTTATCTCGCGTATTACTTTTATGACCACATTCCATTCCCTTATTTAATTGTAAGGGACAGCGAAGATAATTTATTCGATTGTCTGTTTATCATTTATTTTCGTTCATACTTGAAACAGAAAAATTAAACAGAGATGTTTATATATTACCAGTTATATGTATAGCTGTATCACTTGGCTGTATAACTTGGCGTGCCGCGTCAACACTTGACCAGTTAAGATATCCGGCTATATATATATATACATATATATATATATATATATATATATATATTATTTTTATAACTATATCTGGATAGCTATATCATAATATGCTATAGTTAATATGCTGGTAGTTAATAAAGCATAATATGCTTTAGTTAATATGCTAGTATTTAATAAAGCCATAATATGCTATAATTATAGCTCGGATGAATGAAACTAGCGCAGCAGTTCGCAGCCATGTCCAACAAATAATATTGAATTATGTCAGCCAGGTACGTTCCAGAAAGCTCAACAGTTAAAGCATTGGCACGGCGCGTCATGTATCCATGTTCGATTCCAGGTCTGAACATTTTTCTGTCTAATGGAATAAACTTCAACTGTGCTTCTTCAGTCTTGAATATGGAGAATTTGTTACAAGCTGCAGAGTGTTGAGCAGATTTTTCTGAGCAGACTCTTGCAGTGCGATTAAGATAAGTAGCCGATTTCTTGAAAAACTCAAATTCAAAGGCGTTGTTGGCAGTAAAGATAATTTTGCCTTTTGAAAATTCAAATCATGCCCGAAATTCCCAAAATGATTGGAAAAAAATTTAAAAAGTCTTTGTTCAAGAGATAAAGTTTTAGTAAAAGGAAGAAGGCAATGGAAGATAAAAGAATATTTTTTCCATGGGCCGCCGAAATTGCTTTTCGTTTGACCTACAAATTTAGAAGTGCTACAGCCATCACAATGAATGTTATAGATTCCCTATTTTCGTAAATGACATTTTCGATTTTAGGACTAGATTATTATCGCGTAACATAATAAGGTATGCTGAAATACTTTTCATAATAGAAACATTATGTAACGAATTCTTATCCGTGTTTCCGGTAATTAAATAACAAATTCTTCGCACCCCATATTCTGCAGAACGCATCTTTTAGTACACTTCATAAATATATATCAATTTATTATATATGAAATTGTTTAAAATCATTAAAATTCTCTTAAAACATTTTTTCCCATTGACCATAATATAAGCAAGCACTTTTGAGTATCTCTGCAAATGATCTATAAATGCTACACACTTCCTTTTTAGTAGCCATAGAGGTATAGTGAACTTAAATAACATACAAATTACACGGCAATCCAAGAATATTTACGAGAATTTTACACTAGACAAACAGACTGACGATTTGAAGTCATAAACGTTTTTTAACACTGTTGAAAATTGTTAAAATCTAAACCCAGAGCACATTTCAAAAGATATATGCCGAAATACATAAAAAAAATATTTAAATAAACTGTATAACAAATAATAACGTTAATTTCTCTTAAATAAAATATTGACAATATATTATCGTTTTAATTAAAGTAATTCCTCATAACTGGAAATTAAGTATATTAAGTAATAAAAATACAGACATTTTCTTACTCAACAAAAATGGTATGTTATATCCCGAAACACTATCTATATAGAAAAAGTAATATCGGTATTATTAAATTCTTTTGACAGGTTTTTATTATTTGTAGTTAGGGTAACATGGCATTTTCCGTTTAAATAAAACACGGAAACTCTGAAAAGGGTTTTCGGTATATTTACCGGACAGATTATCTCTGACAGCAAAAATTATATAACGCTTTATAAATATTAAACACTGTAAATATAGGTACATATATCAGTTGTAAAAAATGCATAAAATAAATTGTTATTCTTAATTATAAAATTACAGTTTATTGTAAATCTTTTAAATAACTTAATAATATTTAAAAAATAATTTAATTTTTTTTGCCATTTAATTATTTTAAAATAATTAGAAAAAAACGTAGAAAAAAATTCTAATTAATTGTTTCGCTGCTACAGATTACACTTAACATAACAAAATATTTTTTATTCTCTAATTGAATCAAAAGTTTTTAGTGCATGTTTGTCTGAAATACAGAGATTTGATATACGTTTTCCTTCATAAGCCTGACAATTTAAAAAAAAATAAAATTTAATTTTAAATATTATGTTATAAATCTGCCACTGGATGAAAAAAATAATTACGAAAATGAGTTCATCGAGTAACTATGGACTAATTGCGCAAGTCAAAGTATTATGTAGTCAAAACGAGATATTTTGAAGCAATGCAGTTGATATTATGACTGATTTAAACTTAATGTCCCGGAAAACATAATGCAACTGAATTAATACCGTTCTTCCTAACACAATAATCTCTCTAAAAATAAACTTTTGCCCGCCTTTGGTGATTCCAATTTGACATACGTTAATTTTCCCTTGAAAAATATTAATTCAATGTAATTGGTTTTTATTTTATTCTTCTAATTCCGCAAGAAATGGCGTATACTTTATTGAAATATTTGTTTTTTTTTTTCTATTTGTTTTTTAATTTTGATTTCAACATTACGTAAAAATTAGCCATAAGGAAAGTTCTAAATTCATATGATTTGAAACCGTCCATATTTACTTCAATTCATTTCAATTGAATAAAGGACACTGGGTTCGTTCTACATTCTTCTATCTGACTTATATCATAATCATTTTGACATATATCATCCATTTATCAAACTTCAAATTACAAAATAAATTTTTAAAAATAACACAAAAACAAGCACGCAGCTAAATTTCATGACAGACCTCAGCAAGATTCACACATATTCATATACACTGGCCTCGAAAAGTTAATGAACAGGGACTGAAGCTTTTGATTTGTACACGGTTTAGATCATATCTACCAAAAGTATTGAAGAATTTTTCTTGAACTTCTGGGATATAAAGAACATCTTTTATTTCGTATCGTTGAATATTTAGTGGTAAGGACAATTAGGGGGCTAATAATAAATTTAATAATGAAACAATATTTGCGGTCACGTATGTAACAGAAAATTCTGAAAATGGTTTGTCACTGTTTTAAATGAATATTCAACGTCTGTGTGCATTTGTGTAAGCATAGCACTCACAGACATAATACCGTCGTGAAGAAGGTTTTATGTCTGTGAAAAGATTAAAAGTCTTTTGTTTTAGCATCCAGAGTTTTTAACCAAATTTAACACAACTTTCCGAAAAAAGAGACAAAGAATAGTAGCAACAGTATACTGCAATTAAAACATGAATATATTGAATATGTCGGCATTTGTATGAAATAATTTTTAACTACGCATACGTGGAAGATCCTAAAATTTGAATTTTATAATTTGGTAGTCAGCTATTTAAGGCAACATGCACTGTATGGGGAAAGGTGACCGGTCACTTGCAATTTTAAACATTTTGTCAAATATCTAGAAAAATACTTGAGGAATTAAACTGAAACTGCAGGTGTGTAACAGTATAGTATAAGTCGTATATTTCGGCAAAATGTTTTTCACGAAACACTATAGGAGACCGTCAACATATTGAAAAAGAACGAATATCTTTTGCATAACCCTGTAAAAACTAATGTAGCAAAAGCGTTCAAACACGTGATTATTAATAAGTCGCTTATTGTAATATATTGTGTCCATTTTTATGAGGATAGCATGTATACTCGTAGAGAAATTAAGGTTTTTATAAAAATAGTCCCAAATTTCGCCAAGTTTTTTGCTTATAATTTGCAGATTTCTTAATATAAAAAAAGTTATTTTCAGAAAAAATGACAAACAGCATTGTACACAAAACTCTGCAATCAGAATTTAAAAATATTAAAAATTGAATGCAAATTGAGCAGGTTTACTAAAATTTTTTTCACTGCGCATGCTCAAATGGAATAAGAATATAATATGCATAATGTATTAGCTAAGTATATAGAGCGACTTTTGTGAAAATCTCAAAATCATAGTTTGAAAATTCGGATAATAATCGTTTAGAGAATAAGCTCAAATTCCTTTTTCCTAAAAGGAAGCAAAAAGATGAGGGGCCGTATGCTAAAAAAGCAGTACGTGCAATATTGTGTATGCTATATTGGCACTAATTAATGGATATATGGATACAACCCCACATCTTTTTGCTTCATATTGGGAACAACGGATTTTGAGCTAATTCTATAAACGATTATTATCAGACTTTTCAAACTATGTTTTTGAGACATTTACAAAAGTTGCTCTATACATTTAGCTAACACATTATGCAAATTATATTTTGATTGCAATCGCGCATGCGTAGTGAAACATGTTTTAGTAAACCTACTCATTTTTCATCCAATTTTTAATGTTTATTTAATTCTGATTGCAGAGTATTGTATACAATGTTCTTTGTCATATTTTCTGAAAAGAACTTCTTTTTATATTAAGAACTATTTATATAACAAATTATAAGCAAAAAAATTGACGAAATTTGTAACTGTTTATTAAAAAACCTTAATTTCTTAATATAACAGACATATAACTACTTAAAAGGTGACTCAAACATATAAAAAATATTATTTAGTTCAACCCAAGATCTTTCGAAAACACGCGTGTTCATTTTCAAAGGTAAAAAGATGACTGACTGAATAGAAATACATTTTAAAAACAAAAACAAAATAGTACGCATGGGCAAGCGGAGTTCAGTCCATTTCTCTGCAGAGGGGTAAAAAGATCGGTTCATATTATCAGGAGGTCTTGAAATATTTACGATATTGTACCAAATTGCAGTCTCATCATACCAGTCCCATCGTAAAAAATGGGTCCAACAATCTGGGTTCTCGATATACCGCACCACACGTGTCATATTGTGTGGGCGATGTGGACGTTTTCCAGAGACCAGTAATGTAAATTCGCCACATTCTCAATGCCACCTCGTAACAACATTGGATCATCCGCCCACAGAATGACACGAAGGAACGACGGATTTTTCTCTAAGGTGTTGAGCATGGAATTATAATAATCAAATCGTAGTGCGTGGTCACCCAGCATCATTACTTGTGTTAGTAAAAAAGTTACCTCAGTTTTGTGCAGAAGGACAAGCGCGCTAATATTTAGATAATTTAATCAGTATAAATCTGGCCTTTCATAATAAATCAATCAAATATAATAATATAGGTAAATTTCTTACCTTTATGTTGTCGCTCAGCAATTCCTTGATTGGATGTATGGGCCGCTATAATCCAGAGTTGTATATTTATTCCTTGTAGATATTCATAATTTTAATTTATCATTAAAGTGTAAAAGGAAAAAAGAAATGTTGAGTTTAAATACTGTGAACACATTGAAGTAAACTAAGTAATGAGCCTATTTTGTATTTCACTTGGTTATATAATATCTATTTTTTTTTTAACAAACACAATTATGCTGCTTCATACGGCAGCTTTTATTTATATTTTTACATGTTTTGCGTACAAAAACTAACAGCACAACTAAATTATTAATAAAACAGTTTTTAAGTCATTTTGAGATCTTTTCTTGGTAGTGACGTCAAAAATTCTTGCTTCATGCGTGGGATGATATAAACATATTTTATTTATAGCTGTAATTGTTCTTTTAGTTGAGCATAATTTAGGAAATGTAAAAAGTTTGATGATTGCACAATGATGGATTGCTGTCAAATCTATTTTTATAAGTATCAAAGAGTTGGTGTCCTTGAAAGTTATTACTCTAATTTTCTGTTTCGTTATTTATTGCCTATCTGAGAGTAGTTACCTTTCCATCAACTTGCACCAGTGTCGGATGGTATAAATGCGCATCATGTGCATATAAAAAATGCCAGACATGCAGTCACCATACCTCGCTTATTTCTGCCGTGCTCATTTGTGGAATTTAAATGGCGAATGCCAGCACCTCTTCCGGTGTCACTCGAACATTGTCTACACCTTGTCCGTCTACTTGTTCTGGGTTGTGGTGAAACAGACACGGTCTATCTAAGATGGTGCAATGCATCAGTTATAGTTAGTTTCATTCGTTGGAAGTAGATCTTAGGGAAAATTACTCAATAAACACTTGCAGCCGCTCTGGCATTCCTTTGACATTCACCATAAATAAGTATCATTTCGGCATATTGCATGTATACGTAGATTGCCATCACGATCTAAAAGCTGACTAGCATGTCCACTACTAGATGGCTCGTCTTTTATCAAGAACGTGTGATGCTGCTCAAATAATTTGATGAAATAACACTCTTTGATTATTCCCCGATTTGCCGAAACCGGCTAAAGGTGGTTACGCCATAAAAAGGACATTGCACCCTGATTTTGATCTCGACTTTAATTAATCTTTTATCTGATTCTTCAATGAAAGACAAAATCATGTGCAAAAATCTTAAACTTTGAAATTTAATAACTGTGTCAATTTTTGTAGCACAGATGTCAAATATTTTGTGTTATATCTGTTATGATATGTGTAAACTTTTACTAAATATAACTATAGGGACTAGAGGACCGTATAAAGAGTTAGATTTAGTAATTCTTATAAAATTGAGTTTTTACTTTAAATAATGCCACAACATGAATATTTACATCATTTGAAACGCTTTTGTAATTGGAACTATATGTCTACGACCAACGGTTGAGAAATTAAATGTAGGCAATAGATGACATATTGCACCCTGTATTTAATCTCAATAACGTTTATCTTATTTGATTAACTTGAATAAACCGCCAAGGTAATAATGGAAAGGAAATCAGATAATTTCAGCGCATGTAATTTAATAAGTGTTCTTAATTTTTTTTAAAGAAAACAATTAGTTTACTAAAAGAATATCGTAACAGAAAAACGTTTTACCAATATTTTCATGTACAAAATATTGAACAAGTTTATAGATTACTAATTATAATTTTGTACATACACATTTTTAAACTTTAAAATATTCTCTATTTTATCCAAAATTGTTGCTTAATATTAACTGCTATTAACTTTTAGAAATTTGAAAGTTTTATCCTGTATGTATAAATTCTTCATCAATTAAAAATTTTACAAGTAATATGTTATTAATAACTTCATAGATCTTACAATTTATTTTAACAAATTCGATATTTTGAATAATAAATTTAGAATATGTTTTTATTCCTCCTTCATAACTTTGCATTTACTTCAATCAATATAAATACATATTTATGTTTTAATTTTTCGCACAATCTTTCATAAATTTCCATAAGTTCATAATGCGGAAGTAGAAAATTCTAGGAGTTACGTTTTACAGTTGAGTTCGTAGCGGTTCAGTAGAATGAATATACTAAATTGAAGTAAGAACATTAATGTTTAAGTAATTTTCATAATACTGAACATAACTCAATTACTATCATGCCGAAGGCGAAGTTAATTTGATAGGAATTTTTAAATATATTCTGCTATAGCAAGTTTCGCACGTGAGAAGATTACATTGAAATTGATTTTTAGTGTGGTTGACTATCAATAATTTCAATATGGCATAGTTTTACTTTCATTTTATTAAAGATGCAATAAAATAAATGTTATTCATTTGAGTAGAAAAATTAACTGTTTTTAACGCAAGTTAATGGATGGAAGTTTTTGTATACCTACGGGAGTATGTATTTGCTTTCCTGATAACTAATTATATCTATTGCATGTAGAAGTAAATATCTACAGATTTGGTTCCAGATATCCGTATGTAGATACCAATACATCCTGCACTCAAATTTTCAATATTTTGTATTAAATTTCTTTTCTTTTATATGACATGCGTAATTCAGCGTTTTTTTTTTGATTTTACAAATTCTTTTTCAGATAATCGTAGAATGATTTCACATCTATCTCATAGTGTAATAGAGTAAATTTGGTTCTCAGGAACTCACAAATTTTTTGATTGTTATATTTTTCGGAAATACTTTTTTTTTCCCACGAAAATGATGGCTGCGGGAATAAACGATTTACAATTGAAACCTTAGTCATTCTGTCTTATATTATATCTGTAATGAGGAAAAAATAGAGGGTCATTAAAATTAAATTAAAATGTATACATTTTTTACACTTTTTCATGAACTGAAAAAAAGACGAAATGAATGATTTTACGAAAAGCCATTGCAGCCTTTGGAAAATGAATATACAAATGTTCCTCACGATCCTACATCACGGAAGAAACCGGTCATATGTTGAGGTCGCTATACATGCTTGTGTAGTTTTAAATATTCAAAAAGTTCTAATATAAGCATAAGAGTTTTATTCTAAAATTAGTGGTTGAGTTCAGAGAGAAACATATTGCAAATGATCCTGATAGTATCCTTCCTCGGAACACGAAGAAGTTTCAGACAAATGAATAAAGCAATGGTAAGACAATAAAATGGATAAAGTGTGCGAAGACTGTATATAATTTGTGTAGATTACGCACAGCATAATCGTGGTAATTTGTGTGAATTGATTGGATGGAAAATAGTATAATGCGTCTAAGCGGTCAGCAATCATAAACCCGCAGTGAGGTTCTCTTTCATCACGACAAACCCTGTCCTCCTGTTGCCTTAAGGACTCGGTGAAAATTACTGGACCTTGGTTGGGAAGTTTTACCTCGTCCGGCGTATAGTCCCGACCTTGCTCCTTTGATTTATCGCCTTTTTCGATCGTTACACGAGATGTGGTTATGTGGTTATGTGCGTTATGTGGAGACTGTAAAAACGGCTTAGCAACAGTACTTTCATTCTAAAACAGATGAGTTTTATTGGCATGGGATTCACTTCCTACCAATCAGATGACAAGCGGTCATACATAAGGATAGTGCTTGATGAATTCCTAGGTGCTTAAATTTTTTGTGTTTTTCACCTTTTTTGTTTTCGCTAAAAAAGTGGTAGAACATTTGCACTCACCCAATAATTGTTCATACTACACATGTATTGTGAGTAAATGGCGTCAAATTTCAGCAATAGTGATACGGATAGTGATTATTTGCCAGAGACAGATGACTACAGTATTGACTGCCATACTGATTTATCTTCTATTTTTGAGGATGACGATTAAAATGAACCACACGGTATGGATGAATTTGAAGTAATTAGTGATCACTTAGTTGACGCACGGCAAATTCCAGGAGTATGATATTCATCCTGCTGTAGACTTTGATGATAACACTGAAGCCTGGAAATGTTTTGAGTGTTTAGTTTCATTACACCAAATATATTAAATTCTTTATATTATGCACTAACAAAATTGCGGGTTACGTAGTTCATTGAAAAAAAGTATCAATAAAATGAAGGTATATGGACTGATATGACATTACTGTTACAGAAATATATGTATAAATGTCCTCAATACTAAAGATAAGGAGTATTCATTATACTACAATAAAATCGTATTTTAGTAGAATTTTTTTCTGCGGTTGACCGGAAGTCTTTTCCGCCGCAATTATGAGCAGAAATGGTTTTTTTCGCAATTTTGCTTTTCCGACCCAAAGTGCGCTGACTTATTTGCAATTTTAAAATTTTATAAGTATTTAGTGAAACAAGAGAGATCATATTGAGCAACCTGAAAATGACAATAATTAAACCAGTGGAGAAAACTCTACAGTTTAAATAGAAAGGACTTAAATATATTTTCTTCGTTCATTTTAAACAACCTTATAGTTTGAAAAAAAAAATTATATATGCATATCAAGCAATAGTAAGAGGTTTTGTACCTTTCAAAAGCGACGAAAAAAGTTTTCAAAGTTTGAGTTAGTGTCTCGTCTATTAGTATCTTCAAAAAACTTTTCATGTATAAACATGGAATTTTGACAATTAATTAAACAGATTGTGCTTTTTAATATACTATCATTGTAAACTGACCAGTCATTTATAAATTTTGTGCTTTTCAGAAATTAAAATAGCTATTTTGTATTGTGCAAATCGTGTGCGTATATCTTGAGAACATATGCGTGAATTGCCGTGAAAATCGATATAGATGATAAACACATAATTATTTTTAAAAAGATCTTCTTTTAATTATTTACAATGATAAGATTACTAGTTATGAATATTTTTATTCATAAAAAAAATATATAAAATGTTGATTTTTTTTGGATAAATATTTTTTTTACTATGTTACCGAAGCAATTTAGACCTAAGAGTAGATAATTTAAAAAATACATATGTGCTTATTATATATATCAAATTTCATGCATTACTAAAATGACCAATTGCGCACGAGTGACGGCTAATGAATTTAAATAAAATGTATTAAGTTATCCGTACCACTATTAAATATGTGTAGAATTTTCAGTATATAGTCTTACTAGTAATTAAAACTCCGAAACGAGTTCCTCATAGACTAATTATCTAAATACTATGAAGCTAAGAAATCAATTTTTATAGCAACATGAATAATTCTTTAAGTGCACTTCAAGAATTTTCAATTACTTAGCTGACAATTAATTTGATGCATGTTGTATATCGATATTTTTAACTTTTGAAAAGATATTCTCCGGCATAGAAAATTAACTAAAAATTAAAGAATGCAATCTAAAGAGCTTTCTGAAACTCTCACTTTTGAACAATTTGAAATAATAATAAATTTTTAAACCTTAACATGTGATTATGACTTAATAACTACAAACTTTTCTATTTTATATTTTAAAAAAAATGTTATAGTGTTAAATTCCACTGGAAATACACAAGTATCAAATAATTGAAATTCTATTACACTCTTGGTTTATATACTTACATGTAACATAAAATTACTTACATGTAACATAAAACATACATTTAAGGTGATTTTCAGATGATTAGATAAACTTTTTTTCAATACGTTCTCGGGTAGGGCTGAAAAAAAAAATTAATTAGCCTCGAGCCCCCAAAATATGCCATTTTTTTTTTTTTTTTTTTTTTTTTTTTTTTTTTTTTTTTTTTTTTAGCAAGAAAGCATCAAATTTTTTAAAATAAAAATTGAAGAAAATGCTGAAGAAATCAATAATATTAAAAAAATTCGTAGAAGATTTTAAAAATAAGAATTCCTATGAGATATAGATAGATGTAAACCCACATATCCATATGCAAGTTCACCAAAGTTTCAAAAACAAAATTTTGTGTTAACTTAAAATGTAGTATTCGAAAAAGAAAAATACTAAAAAGAAAAGTACCAGTTAAACTCATGGCATTGAGCTTACAGGTTATTCCCACTAATTGCATGTTATACTCTTATTTCAAAGAATAAAGACCCTCGAAAAATACATTAAGGGGGATTCGCTCCCCACCCCCCGATTTGTACCTAACCAATGAACCTCCAAATCTAATCAGGGAAGCGCCTTATCAGTAATAAACCGGTATAGCAAATTTGAAGCAAATCGGATAATTCTTCATGAAAAACCAATTTATCAATATTAAGGGTTATTTAGCCGCCGTTCCTCCATTTATGATTAAACAATGAATCCCAAAAGCTAATCGGGGAAGAGCCTTATCCGAATGAACCTAGAAAAAAATGTTAAGAAAATCGTATATTTCTATCAAGATTTATCGCGTTATGTGTGTACATTAGGGTGGATCGTAGAAATTTTTTTTTAAATTCAAATTTGGCCCGGTGTGCGAAAGTTGCGTATTGTATTGCTTATTATGTAAAAAAAAAAAAAATCGCCCCCTGAATTGATATATTCATGCGCCCCAAGGGGCGCGAAATCCTCGAATTTATACTAATTTTCCTGAATTTTAATAGCTATTAAAAATTATTTTGTTATTGTCCCATTGTGGATACAATGCTATTATATCCCCTTACCATATGTAAAAAGTTTCAAATCCTTTGAACATCATCTTCATGCGCCCCATGGAGGGCGAAATCCCAGAATTTTAGCTAAATTATGCTAAATTTCCTGAATTTTAATAGCTATTTAAAAAAACTAATTTGCTATTGGCTCATTGTGGATACAATGCTATTTTGTCCCCTTACCATATGTAAAATGTTTCAAATCCCTACATCATCATCTTCACGTGCCCCAACAGGGTTAAAACATTATGAAATTTGACAAAATTTGACTTATTTTAGGTTTGTATGAAGATGCTGTTACATAATAAAAATCAAGATTTACACAAATTTTTATTAATTTCGGCTATGTATGTTCCTTTTCCATATTTACATTTAACTCCTCAGTTTTAATAAGCATCAAATAATTATAATATGTAAGAGCGCTTTTGGGGCGCATGAAGATGATGTTCAAGGGATTTGAAACTATTTACATATGATGAGGGGACATAATAGAATTGTATCCACGATGAGCCAATAACAAATTATTTTTTAATAGCTATTAAAATTCAGGAAAATTAGCCTAATTTAGCTAAAATTCAAGGATTTCGCGCCTCTTGGGGCGCATGAATATATCAATTCAGGGGGCTGAAACTTTTTTTCACATAATAAGCAACACAATACGCAACTTTCGCACACCGGGTCGATTTTGAATTCAAAAATTTTTATTCTACGATCCACCCTAGTAGTACATACATACGTAAGTATATACAGATTCTGTAGGCACATTAGCTCTCTGGCTATGATAGCATCTGAGCTAAAAACTGTGCAATGGGCACAGTTCTTTTGTCTTATTACATGTATATGTAAATATATATATATATATATATATATATATATATGTGCAATTATTATACATATATTTTTCAAATAAGTAAATAAGTTTATTGTATTTCAAAAAATTTTAAATCAAATAATTATTTTTATTTTAAAAATAACCTATAGTAAATAAACTAAAATTGATAATCCAAAATATTCATGTAACGCAGCATATAAATTGATTGTTTTTATATTTCTTGAACGTTTCTTGTTAAACTAGCTCACACGATATTTTAATTAAAATTCATCATAATTAAATAAACTTTTTTTTTAAATTCTTATCAATCCAAAACATGTTGTACATTCTAACAAAGTGATACTAAAAAAAATTAATACATTATTACACTGTTACTTAGCTATATACATTTTATGAGAAATTTTTGCTGTGGATTTATTGTAGTTTTTTTTCCATTCAGTGTACGTTTCGATAACACGATGATGCAGCGGGATTTATAAATCGCGATAATCGAAGAAATCCTGTGAAACTTTTTCATCAAGCAAAAATGGACGTCTTTCCAGTACGAACGTCACTTTATATGTCTAATAAGTGCCTAATAAGTGTCTATAATAAGGTGTCTAAGTCAATAATAAGTGTCTAATATGATGCTAATCTTTAAAAAATAAAAAAATAAGACCAAAAAGTTATGTCACATAAATTTATCACAAATAAAATAAGTTTTATTTATGTCTGCATTTGAATGTGCTACCTAGGTAAAAGCAGACTATGATATACACATTATAGAAATTTTATAATAATTGATTTTCATTATTAGTTATTTAACCTTTTTTTTCTATTTCCATATGGAATAAATATACAA
Source organism: Maratus speciosus (assembly GCA_963932465.1). Lineage (NCBI taxonomy): Eukaryota > Metazoa > Arthropoda > Arachnida > Araneae > Salticidae > Maratus > Maratus speciosus. The sequence continues at coordinate 537,313,910 of OZ010791.1, read as the reverse complement.
CTTTTTTAAATTTTCCAAGTATAAACACGAGTGTTTTTCATTTATGCATGCCATTTGTTCATTCATTTATTAAAAAATGGAAGCATAAACGTAAAACGTATGCAATAAAAAATATTTGTAAATTCTGTTAAAAATTGTAAATCATAATAAAGTAAATATTAAATTCTATAAAATAAATCAAAATAGTTTTATAGCGCAGTCATAAAATACGATTTTTTTTTCTTGACGCAGATTCCCAATCTTCGTATTATTAAATCAGTTTAATTGATTTAATAATACGAGGATATCTAAAATATTTGATAAAATATTGTTATTTAATTTATTTAATTATGAATTTATTTTTAATAATATTTAATTTATTTGATAAAGTTCTTAAGATTAAGCATTTTATTTATATATTCTATGTTATTTAATTTAAATAATAATGAATTTGAGTTGAGGTATGAATATTTATTTCAACTGTATCAGAAAGGTTGTAGACAAATCTATAATATTTCATATTATATAAAGGCAATTTGTGCTCATCACGTAGACGAATGCCATTGAATATGTATATATACAAAAAGTCCTTCCGGCCAGTGCCGGGAGGAAGAGGTAGCTTTCATAATCCTTATTTTAAAAAAGCCAACTTATGTCATGCAAACACACGAAGCTCAATTTAGTGGAAACCGAATATAGGAGATTCAATACTAATTTTTATCAATATAATGATTGAGAATTTCGCGAAATTAGTCAGCTTTATCCAAGCTGCTTTTCTTTAAAGTAACTTATATTTGGCTGCCAAATTCGGCAATTTCTTAAAGTGCCTGTCATTTTAAGACAACATGGTGGATGAGGATAAGCAGTGAACTTGGTCGAGACCTTAGTAATTGCTGTGCACATGATCACTCACATCGGAATCGGTTAATATATAGGAGTGCTGTCGCATGCAAAAAATCATTTTTTCAAAATGTCACCCACGATAGAAATTGAAACTGCTATATCTGAGCCATTTTTTAAGGTAAAGACAAACAAAAAATGCTCCTGAATCCTTATATCAAGATCAAATACTTAAGAAAGAAACCTTTTCAATTTCTAATTTTTTTGCACCTCACTTTAAATATATATATTTTTTTTTAATTTAATGGCCGCCATTTTGAAACAAGATGGCTGATGAATCTGGCCAGCGAACAACCATTTTTTTAAGATATCAACAAAAGAACACATTTTCAGAAACAAAAACTGCTCCGGAATCTTTGTATCAAGGCCAAACACATAAAAAAAATCTTTTTCATTTTCCAATTTTTTAATACCTCATTTTGAATTTTAAATTTAATTTTTTTTAAATGGCACCCCTTTTGAAACGAGATGGCGAATGAAGCTGGCCAACGAACTCGGTCGAGACATTGGTATGTACTATGTACAGACCAAGTTACATCCAAATAGGTTCATAAATACGCCTGTTATCGCGTGACAAAAATCAGATCGTTTTAAAACGTCAGCCAAAAGAGAAATTCAAAATGCTATTACTCAGCCATTTTTTTTTAGATATAGACGAAAGTAAAACTGTTCCGGAATCTTTGTATTAAGGTCAAACACATACAAAAAAATCTTTTTCATTTTCCAATTTTTTGGTATCTCATTTAAATTTATTTATTTTTTTAAATGGCCGCCATTTTGAAACAAGATGGCGGATGAAGCTGGCCAACGAACTCGGTCGAGATATTTGTATGTACTATGTACACACCAAGGTACATCCAAGTCGGTTCATAAATACGCCTGTTATTACGTGAGAAAAATCAGGACGTTTCAAAATGTCAGCCACGCTAGAAATTCAAAATGCTATAACTCAGCCATTTCTTAAGATATAGACGAAACAAAAACTGCTCCCGAATCTTTTTATCAAGGTCAAACACATAAGAAGAAAATATTTTTTCAATTTTCAATTTTTGGTACCACATTTCAAATTTAAATTTTTCTTAAAAATTTAAATGGCCGCCATTTTTAAACAAGATGGCGGGTGAAGCTGGCCAACGAACCCGGTCGAGACATTGGTATGTACTATGTATAAACGAAGTTACATCCAAATCGGTTCATAAATACGCCTTTTATCGCGTGACAAAATTCAGGACGTTTCAAAATGTCAGCCACGCTAGAAATTCAAAATGCTATAACTCAGCCATTTTAGGTAGCTTTCTTTACAAAAAAGCTACCTATTGCAGCCGTTCGGAGGAAAGCGATTTCAAAAAATTTTGGTATATTTTCATCGATCATGACCCCCAGACCCCGAAACCACCCTCCGTTCAAAATTGATATATATATATATATATATATATATATATATATATCTATATATATATATATATATATATATGACCTATGTCACACTGTAACTCCCGTAATTATGAACCGATTTCGATGTAATTCGGTGTGTACATAGTACATACCAATGTCTCGACCGAGTTCGTTGGCCAGCTTCATCCGCCGTTTTGTTTCAAAATGGCGGCCATTTAAAATTTTTAAAAAAAATTTAAAACTTGAAATGTGGTACCAAAAAATTAAAAATCGAAAAATTTTTTTTTCTTATGTATTTGACCTTTATACAAAGATTCCGGAGCAGTTTTTGTTTCGTCTATATCTTAAAAAATGGCTGAGTTATAGCATTTTGAATTTCTAGCGTGGCTGACATTTTGAAACGTCCTGAATTTTGTCACGCGATAAAAGGCGTATTTATGAACCGATTTGGATGTAATTCGGTGTGTACATAGTACATACCAATCTCTCGACCGAGTTCGTTGGCCAGCTTCATCTGCCATTTTGTTTCAAAATGGCGGCCATTTAAAATTTTTTTAAAAATTTAAAATTTGAAATGTGGTACCAAAAAATTGAAAATGGAAATATATTTTTTTCTTATGTATTTCAGCTTTACACAAAGATTTCGGAGCAGTTTTTGTTTCGTCTATATCTTAAAAAATGGCTGAGTTATAGCATTTTAAATTTCTAGCTTGGCTGACATTTTGAAACGTCCTGAATTTTGTCACGCGATAAAAGGCGTATTTATGAACCGATTTGGATGTAACTTTGTTTATACATAGTACATACCAATGTCTCGACCGGGTTCGTTGGCCAGCTTCATCCGCCATCTTCTTTAAAAATGGCGGCCATATAAATTTTTAAGAAAAATTTTAATTTGAAATGTGGTACCAAAAATTGAAAATTGAAAAAATATTTTCTTCTAATGTGTTTGACCTTGATAAAAAGATTCGGGAGCAGTTTTTGTTTCGTCTATATCTTAAGAAATGGCTGAGTTATAGCATTTTGAATTTCTAGCGTGGCTGACATTTTGAAACGTCCTGAATTTTCTCACGTAATAACAGGCGTATTTATGAACCGATTTGGATGTACCTTGGTGTGTACATAGTACATACAAATATCTCGACCGAGTTCGTTGGCCAGCTTCATACGCCATCTTGTTTCAAAATGGCGGCCATTTAAAAAAATTAAAAAATTTAAATGAGATACCAAAAAATTGGAAAATGAAAAAGATTTTTTTTGTATGTGTTTGACCTTAATACAAAGATTCCGGAACAGTTTTTCTTTCGTCTATATCTAAAAAAAAAAAATGGCTGAGTAATAGCATTTTGAATTTCTCTTGTGGCTGACATTTTAAAACGACCTGCTTTTTGTCACACGATAACAGGCGTATTTATGAACCTATTTGGATGTAACTTGGTCTGTACATAGTACATACCAATGTCTCGACTGAGTTCGTTGGCCAGCTTCATTCGCCATCTTGTTTCAAAAGGGTTGCCATTTAAAAAAAATTAAATTTAAAATTCAAAATGAGGTATTAAAAAATTGGAAAATGAAAAAGATTTTTTTTATGTGTTTGGCCTTGATACAAAGATTCCGGAGCAGTTTTTGTTTCTGAAAATTTGTTCTTTTGTTGATATCTTAAAAAATGGTTGATTTATAGCACTTTGAATTTCTAGCATGGCTAAAATTTTGAAACGATCTTGTATTTGTCACGCGATAACACACGTATTCGCCTATTTCGATGTAAGAAGGCATGTGGATAGTATACATCAACACCTCGACCAAGTTCGCTGGCCAGATTCATCAGCCATCTTATTTCAAAATGGCGGCCATTAAATTAAAAAATATATATATATTTAAAGTGAGGCGCAAAAAAATTAGAAATTGAAAAAGTTTTCTTTCTTAAGTATTTGACCTTGATATAAGGATTCAGAAGCATTTTTTGTTTGTCTTTACCTTAAAAAATGGCTCAGATATAGCAGTTTCAATTTCTATTGTGGGTGACATTTTGAAAAATCTGATTTTTTGCATGCGACAGCACTCCTATATATTAACCGATTCCGATGTGAGTGAGCATGTGCACAGCAATTACTAAGGTCTCTACCAAGTTCACTGGTTAGCCTCATCCACCATCTTGTCTTAAAATGGCAGGCACTTTAAGAAATCGCCGAATTTGGCAACCAAATGTAAGTTACTTTAAAGAAAAGCAGCTTGGATAAAGCTGACTAATTTCGCGAAATTCTCATTCATTATATTGATAAAAATTAGTATTGAATCTCCTATATTCGGTTTCCAGTAAATTGAGCTTCGTGTGTTTGCATGATATAAGTTGGCTTTTTTAAAATAAGGATTATGAAAGCTACCTCTTCCTCCCGGCACTGGCCGGAAGGACTTTTTTAAGATATAGACGAAACAAAAACTGCTCCGAAATCTTTGTATAAAGGTCAAATACATAAGAAAAAAATATTTTTCCATTTTCAATTTTTTGGTACCACATTTCAAATTTTAAATTTTTTTTAAAAAATTAAATGGCCGCCATTTTGAAACAAAATGGCGGATGAAGCTGGCCAACGAACTCGGTCGAGAGATTGGCATGTACTATGTACACACCAAATTACATCCAAATCGGTTCATAAATACGCCTTTTATCGCGTGACAAAATTCAGGACGTTTCAAAATGTCAGCCACCCTAGAAATTCAAAATGCTATAACTCAGCCATTTTTTAAGATATAGACGAAACAAAAACTGCTCCGGAATCTTTGTATAAAGGTCAAATACATAAGAAAAAAATATTTTTCCATTTTTAATTTTTTGGTACCACATTTCAAGTTTTATTTTTTTTTTAATTTTAAATGGCCGCCATTTTGAAACAAAACGGCGGATGAAGCTGGCCAACGAACTCGGTCGAGACATTGGTATGTACTATGTACATACCGAATTACATCGAAATCGGTTCATAATTACGGGAGTTACAGTGTGACATAAGTCAGATATATATATATATATATATATATATATATATATATATATATATATATATATATATATATATATCAATTTTGAACGGAGGGTGGTTTCGGGGTCTGGGGGTCATGATCGATGAAAATATACCAAAATTTTTTGAAATCGCTTTCCTCCGAACGGCTGCAATAGGTAGCATTTTTGTAAAGAAAGCTACCTAAAATGGCTATGTGTGTTATTATTAAATAATTAAACTGTTTCTAAAAAGTACACATATTTAAATACAGGATCGTCGATATATACAGATTCTTAGTCTGTGTATATTCATTTAACGTTGAGAATAAACGATTAAAAATGTGTTACTTTATATACACATTCGTTTTACTATACTTTCTAAAAAATACGTATTACACAGCACTAAAGAAAAAAAAGTCCTTCCGGCCAGTGCCGGGAGGAAGAGGTAGCTTTCAAATTCCTTATTTTAAAAATGCCAACTTATATTATTCAAACACAAGAAGCTCAATTTAGTGAAAACCGAATATAGGAGATTCAATACTATTTTTTATCAATACTAAATCATTATGAATGAGAATTTCGCGAAATTAGTCAGCTTTATCCAAGCTGATTTTATTTAAAGTAACTTATATTTGGCTGAGATGTTGATGTATACTATCCACATGCCTTCTTACATGGAAATAGGCGAATACGTGTGTTATCGCGTGACAAATACAAGATCGTTTCAAAATGTTAGCCATACTAGAAATTCAAAGTGCTATAATCCAACCATTTTTTAAGATATAAACAAAAGAACAAATTTTCAGAAACAAAATCTGCTCCGGAATCTTTGTATCAACGCCAAACACATAAAAAAATCTTTTTCAATTTCCAATTTTTTAATACCTCATTTTAAATTTTAAATTTAATTTTTTTAAATGGCAACCCTTTTGAAACAAGATGGCGAATGAAGCTGGCCAACGAACTCGGTCGAGACATTGGTATGTACTATGTACAGACCAAGTAACATCCAAATCGGTTCATAAATACGCTTGTTATCGCGTGACAAAGATCAGGTCGTTTTAAAATGTCAGTCAGAATAGAAATTCAAAATGCTACAACTCAGCCATTTTTTTAGATATGGACGAAACAGAAACTGTTCCGGAATCTTTGTATTAAGGTCAAACACATACAAAAAAAATCTTTTTCATTTTCCAATTTTTTGGTATCTCATTTTAAATTTAATTTTTTTAAATTTTTTTAAATCTCCGCCATTTTGAAACAAAATGGCGGATGAAGCTGGCCAACGAACTCGGTCGAGATATTTGTATGTACTATGTACACACCAAGGTACATCCAAATCGATTCAAAAATACGCCTGTTATCACGTGACAAATATCAGGACGTTTCAAAATATCAGCCACGCTAGTAATTCAAAATGCTATAACTCAGCCATTTTTTAACATATAGACGAAACAAAAACTGCTCCCGAATCTTTGTATCAAGGTCAAATACATAAGAAAAAAATATTTTTTCAATTTTCAATTTTTTGGTACCACATTTCAAATTTATATTTTTCTTAAAAATTTAAATGGCTGCCATTTTTAAACAAGATGGCGGATGAAGCTGGCCAACGAACTCGGTCGAGACATTGGTATGTACTATGTACAAACGAAGTTACATCCAAATCGGTTCATAAATACGCCTTTTATCGCGTGACAAAATTCAGGACGTTTCAAAATGTCAGTCATGCTAGAAATTCAAAATGCTATAACTCAGCCATTTTTTAAGATATAGACGAAACAAAAACTGCTCCGGAATCTTTGTATAAAGATCAAATACATAAAAAAAAAAATATTTTTCCATTTTCAATTCTTTGGTACCACATTTCAAATTTAAAAATTTTTAAAAATTTTTAAATGGCCGCCATTTTGAAACAAAATGGCGGATGAAGCTGGCCAACGAACTCGGTCGAGACATTGGTACGTACTATGTACATACCGAATTACATCCAAATCGGTTCATAAATTCGAGAGTTACAGTATGACAAAGGTCAGATATATATATATATATATATGGATATATATATATATATATATATATATATATATATATATATATATATATATATATATATATATATATATATCAACTTTTGAACGGAGGGTGGATTTGGGGTCTGGGGGTCATGATCGATGAAAATATACCAAAATTTTTTGAAATCGCTTTCCTCCGAACGGCTGCAATAGGTAGCTTTTTGTAATGAAAGCTACCTAACAGTAAAAGAAAACATAAAAAATATCTAAAAATGTATATAAATACTTACGTAAAAATAAAATTAAAATAGTGCGAACACCACTTACTCGAGTAAAACTACTCTAACATTGAAGGTATTTTTGTTGACATTTAATTGAATAAAATATGTTTATTTTATATAAAATTAATTTAATATCTTTCGGAAAATTACTGGTGCTGCAACCAAACTAGAGTTTTAATTTTTTTAACTTTTTTGTTCTTGTATTTTTCTTTTGCTGTCTCTTCTATTTTTTTATAAAAAAAAAGTAAAGTAATTTTACTGAAACCTAATATTAATTATTAATATTGTACAGTTCTAAACATTTTCATAAATTTAAAATTAAGTATTCAGACATTTATTTTAATTTTCATGTTATTCAAATTATACATTTTATAAATTTATTCATTTTTAGCTCTTGAGTGCTTAATTTTGACGAAACGTTAGGCAGAAATATATAGTTTGATAAAAAAAAAATAGTTTTTTTTTATTATTATGGTAAAATTCTTTCTTTAAAATATATACGCAGTATTTTGTAACTTTTTGATTTTTTCATAAATTAAATATTCTATTAAGTTATTTCGAGAACGTATTGGAATACAGCTCAAACTTGAAAAAAAAATACATTTTACATAAAAATAAGTAAATATTAAAGAAAGGTATGGTGTTTAAAACATTATATTTCGTAAAACAAATAACCTTCTATGTATTTTCTGGACAAATATGTTTTCTCTTATGCTGCGAGCACAAAAGCAAATTCTATTTCAAAATATCTAATAGAAAAATACTATCACATACGTGATAAAAATTCGCGCTCGATGTTTCGTTGTGCATTTGAAAGTTATCCTAAATTGTTTAGTAGGAATTATGTTGTAACGGAAACTTTCATGTTCGATGTTTTTTCGAAACCCACTCACGAGGTAAAGATGTAAAAAGAGTATCAGTATTTTTATTCAAACTTTCATTTTTATGTAGACAGATACATTTATCAAACGTCATCGTACATTCTGAAGAAATAATACATTTACTAAAAAGACTTTTGGTTGATCAGTATTGGCAAAAATGCCGCCTCTATTGCACAGTAGGTTTCGCGGGTTCACATTTATATCAAAGAAATATAGATAACATATTCTGACCAATATCTTAAAATATCAAACAATAAGTATTATAGGTAAGTTAAAGTTCTTACTTGTTTATTTCCACTGCAGAAAATCCTCTGCTGTATGACCGTTTTAAATCCAAGTTGGTTTCTCTGTGTAATCTATTTATTTTATTTCAGTGCTAAATTGAGAGAAAAAAAGATTTTGTTAAATAATTTCATAAATGAAGGATTCAATCAAGAGGCTGATTTGTGATTGTTGAATTACATTGAATCTTAAGTAATTAATTGTTAAGTGTTAAATTTTATATTGTTTAAGCTTTTGTCTAATATAACATGTTACGCTGCACTTTTTGGCAGCGATTTATTTTTACATCTTTCCATTTCTTTAACAGAGAGCATAAAAAGAATGAGGCAGTAGAGTTTTTAGTTTCGATAAGGCAGTCACATGATATCGATTGCACAACCTCTGGGAGAAAACATTTGATTTATTGTTAATTACGTTTCATTTTTGGATAAACACAATTCAGTTTCGATGTTGCAACTTTGAAGAATATGAGCTTTTATTAATTTATAGTCTAATTTTATTTGAAGGAGAATTCTGAAAAATTATGGTACGGAATAATTAATGTCACTATTCCCTGATTGTGTGATTTATTTATCATTTGATGGTGGTTATATTTTTATCATTCATTTTTATGTAAACAGATACATTTATGAAACTAGATTAATTTTAACACAATTATTCCAATTGGTAAATAAATCATATTAGATGTAAATTTCCAACTTGGCGAAAAATGTCCGAACCAGGGATCTCCTGGCTGAAGCCGCCAGTGCTCTGCCATCTGAGCTATCCCGGACGAATCTGGTGGAACTTTTTCATACAGCTAACCTTAATGATTATAGCATCGGGTCTGAAACCTGATTCAGCTCAACAGAATAAATCTCAGGTAATGGAACTCCAGAAATAGCTAGATACGAAATTACACTAGATTAATTTTAACACAATTATTCAAATTGGTAAATAAATCATATTAGATGTAGATTGCGATTTCTGGAATTCCATTACCTGAGATTTATTCTGTTGAGCTGAACCAGGTTTCAGAACAGATGCTATAATCATTAAGATTAACTGGTTGAAAAAGTTGGACCAGATTCTTCCGGGATAGCTCAGATGGCGGAGCACTGGCGGCTTCAGTCAAGTGATCCCTGGTTTGAATCCTGGTCCGGACATTTTTCGCCCAGTCGGAAATTTACATCTAATATCGAACGTCATCGTACTTTCTGATGAGCAAAACCATTGACTAAAAATACTTTTGGATGATCAGTACGGTGACTTTTGATATAAAATTTTGCACAAATTAGCATGATAAGCTTTAAGCTTGATAAAAGCTGTACGCACAAGTAAGAAAAGATGTATTACAGGGTTGCCACGCTTCAGAGCATTTCCAGACCAAAAAATTCTACGGCACCAGTACTTTCTTACAGAGAATCACTTTTTAAATAAGGCGGAATTTCGTGCGTTTAATCTAGGTATATTTTTTCTATAAAAAAATACTTGACTGGAAAATTCCCTGAAGCGTGGCAACCCTGTATTACTGATAGATATATTCAATATTTGAGACGCAAGGAAAGGAGCAAAATCAAGTGCACCTAATTGCATTTAATCAGTGTAGCAAGGGTGCAATTATTCAACGACTTTTACTTCATTAAACAACAGGCTAATTTCTAAATTTTAAGTATATCTAATTTTTGGTTCCTTAAGCGTATTTAATTGACATTATGTTAGTTGAAAAATAAAAATTCACAATTTGTGCCTAGAATTTTTTTTTTCATAACACATAGACTGTCTATAAGAAATAAATAAAGCACGTCACTATTACTAATAGCAGAAAACATCATTAATATAGCAAAAAGTTTGGTAAATTTCAACACAAACTCGTCGATAATCGCGATTTTCAAAATCTGTGAGCTATCTCCGAAAGTATTTTAGAGAAGCATTACTTTTAAACCTGATACTGTATTATGTTCCAAAATTGTGTGGAAGTTTTGATATAAATATTTTGCAGGATATGCTGACAGCAAATTTTGAAAATTTTGTTTATATTAATTGCTGTAACTTATTTGTTTCTGATATTCATATTTCTACTTCAACAAAAGGTCTCTGAAAATAAAGAAGTAAAAAAAAAAGCATTAGGATTGACGACCAAGTTTACACCGTAATTTCGCAATCAAAAATTTCCTCTTATGTCAAGATATTGCTCTGACTTCACTTTAAAAGTTTTAAAATGTATTGCGCTATTATTTCGCGAGTTAAATTCAGCTAGTGATGGGCGATAACGAGATATTTTTCTCGATTCTCTCGATTGTACGGACATCTCGATAGTTTTCGATTGTGTAAATATTTTCTCGATGACTCCAGTTTGCCAACTGCTTTTATACTTCATAAATTTATCAAGAATCGTCTGCAGGTAAACTGGAATGAGTCGGCGTTAATAAGGACTAAGTGGTTTCGCCCACTAGCGGGCCCTTCCTTTAGTCGGGGCCTCTAATTTATACGCAATCTTGTAATATGGCATCTCGAACTGGCTTTCCGCTATATAAGGCACTGTATAGCAGGCAATGGTGTGCACGGACTATAAAATGCTGTAAAAAAATAATCTCGAACCGGATCCCTGGGGTGGGGGGGGGTCAAGGTGAGGGGAGGAGCACAGCAGCAGCATAATAGGAATAAGTCGTCATGGGCATTAGGCCTTTCCAACTATATGTCACATGGCACATGAGGGATCTCGATCTGAATTTATAAAAATGCCCTCCAGTGGGGGCAAAGTGGGGGGAGGAGCGCGGGAGGTGCATAACGTGGGTAAGTGGTCGCAGACCTTTCCGACAATATATCACAAGGGGGTCTCTGGTAAATTTAGAAAAGTCACATGAAAGTTCCCGTCTAAATTTATAAAAATGGCCCCCGTAGGACAAAATTGGGGGGGGGAGGACCGCGGGAGGTGCATAAAATGAGTAAGTGGTCATAGACCTTTCCAACAATATGTCACATGAGGGGTCTCGGCTAAATTTAGAAAAATATCCCCATGGAGGCAAAGTGTGGGGGCGGGCGGTTACCGGAGGTGCATAACATCAATAAGTAGTCTCAGACCTTTTCAACGATATGTCACATGCGGGGTCTTGGCTAAATCTAGAAAAGTACACCCGTGGGGGCAAAATGGGGAGGGTGGACACTGGAGGTGCATAATATCAATAAGTACTCACAGACCTTTCCAACGATATGTCACATGAGGGGTCTTGGCTAAATTTAGAAAAGTTCCCGTGGGGGGCAAAGTGGGGGGTGCATAACATGAATAAGTGGTCACAGGCCTTTTCAATACGTAACATGAGGAGTGTCAGCAAAATTTAGAACAAGTGGGTAAGTGTGATCACAGATCGCACAAAGGGTTTCGTTTAATATTCCTTTCAAAACACTTTTTCTTTTTGAAAATCTGTTAGTTCCACATTTCGCAACCAGAGGGCACACTCGCTTCTAAACAAACATCTATCCGAACGAAATCAAGTTTTACATACTATCCGTAAATATATTAGTCGAGGGGATTGGGCCCATAGCACCAGAGATCAGTAGGCGCAACTGGCAGTAAAAAATGGAACTAAAATATGTAAGGCTATGGTGCATAATATGAAAGAAGGTTCAAGTGTCGGCAAAAGTTGGAAAATTTCTCCCCGGGTTAAAAGGGCGGAGGTTAGAAAAATTACTTAAAATACACAAGTTAGAGCCCGGAGGGGTTAATTATTATATAAAACTTTTTAAAGATTTTATGATTTGTCGTGTGGTCTGAGGTATTCAACTATACGTATGTAAAATTTCATGTTTCCAACTTAATTAGGGGCACTCTTAGAAAGAATTGCTTCAAATACATGTGTGGTAGCTCAAAGGGTTAAACGTAAGACTTTTTCAAGATTTTATGATTTGTCGCTTGGCCTCAGGTATTCTGCTATAAGTATGCAAAATTTAAAATCTCCAATTTAATTGGGGCTCAGTTAGAAAGAATTGCTTAAAATACACGAGCTGGAGTTGAAAGGGTTAAACATAAAACTTTTTCAAAATTTGTTATTTGACGCGTAATCTGGGATGTTGAGCTATAAGTATGCAAAATTGCACGCCTCCAATCTAAATAGGGGCTCACTTAGAAAGAATTGTTTAAAATACACATGTGGGACCCCAAAAGGTTAAATGTACGACTTTTTCAAAATTTTATGATTTGTCGTTTGATGTGAGGTATTCAGCTATATGCAAAATTTCACGCCTCCAAACTAATTAGAGGCTTACATAGAAAGAACTGTTTAAAATATACATGTGGGAGCCCAAAGGGTTAAATGTACGACTTTTTCAAAATTTTACGATTTGTCGTATGATGTGTGCTGTTCATCTGTAAGTATGCAAAATTTCAAGTCTCCAACATGTATAGTTTCTGAGAACGGGCTCTGTGACAGACAAACAGACGGACGGACAGACAGACAGACCGACAGAGGAGCGAGACGAATAGGGTTTCGTCAGATGAACGAAACCCTAAAAATGCCCCGGTGGCAAAGTGGGGAAAGGGGCAGGTAAGTGCATAATCTGAATAAGTGGATTTTCTAATGATATATCACATGAAGAGTGTCGACAAAAGTTAAGAAAGTGCTCCCCCCCTCCCACCCCAAGGGGCCAACTACCGCACTCCCCGGAATACAACCCAACTTTTTGAAATTTAATGTATTATAAATAATACCGGGTGGCTCCGTAAAAAAATACAATCTAAAATGATGATAAGGCAAAAAAGTTTGAAAACTACCCCCCCCCCCTCACAGTGAGAACAAAATTGGGGAGGGGGAGACGAAAGTCTCATAATATGAAAGAGTTATCCAAGAGCTTTCCTATGATATGTCACACGACGGGTTCAAAAAATGTCTGAAAATTGCTTCCCCGAACCCTCTCCCCAGTGGGTCCACTCTTTCGCCCCGGAATTGATGCAGCCCCCACTTTCAAAATTTTTATGTTTAATAAATAATAAATACCAGAAGACCCCATAAAAAAAATTCACATCTAAAATGCTATTTATCATAGAAATCGCTACGGTTTTAAAAATTTGTTCGCCCCTCCCCACCCCCAAAATTCAATTTTGGGGGAAGAAAGGTTCATAATATGAAAGAGTAGTCAGAAAGATTTCCGAAGATATATCACATGAGAGGTTTCATAAAAGTTTGAAAATTGCACCCCTGTGGGTCCACTCTCACGCCCCTTGAATACTCCCGGAATTCCCCCAACTCTTAATATTTTTATATTTAATAAGTATTATTTTTCTGAAGGCTCCGATAAAAAACCCATTTAAATGATAATTATTCTAGATATCGCTACAGTTTTAAAGATTTGTCCGCGCACACCCTCACCCCTCCGCATCCTGAAATTCAACTGTGAATGGGAGAAAGGTTCATAATATGAAAGGGTTGTCAAATTCCGATGATGTATCACATGACGTGTTCGGTAAAACTTTGAAAATCCCCCCCCCCTCCGTGTGTCCACTCTTGCGCCCCCCGAAACTCACCAATCTCTTTTCTTGACAATCATCGAGAGTAACATGTCGAGATTGGAAGAAAAGTGATTTCCCATTCTCGGCCTTAGTTAGAACCAAGAAGACATATCTCGAGGTAAGCGAGAGGTTTTCATCGAGAGAGGTATCTCTCGAGGTAAGCGAGAGGTTTTCATGGAGGAGAGGTATCTCTCGAGATAAACGAAAGGTTTGCATCGAGCAGACTTTAGTTGAGGTGCGAGAGAGAGAGAGAGCGAGAGAGAAATGAATGAGCATATTCCATCTACGTCATGATTACGTAGGCTGGGTTGGCTAGCGTAAAGGAGGGAAGTCACCGAAATGAATGTGATGTAAATCCCAGCTTAGAAAAACAGTAATGGAGCCCTTTCTTATGAGTTAGAAGTTCTTTGGGTATTTATTTAGCTTTCACAGTCAGATTGACACTTGGTGCGTTTTTTGTTTAAGTCATAGTTTCTCAAAGAAGGATACAGATTAGGAGGCGTGTGATTTTGTTACATATACGTATGTTGAAAAGGGTTTAATTCAGTTTGTGTGGGGCATTTTTCCATTTTTACGTTCATCTATCTTTACAAGAAGGAAGTATTGGATTCATGATAAATTGGTCAGTTTTTAGAAAATATCTGTCTTTTATGTGACAAAAATTTTGATAACGCTCTATCTCAAGGAGTAATACGCAAAATTTAATAATATTTCATATTCAGTTAGACCTAGATGTAAAATGGTGTTTATTTGTTTTTTGTGCAAATAGCTAAACAGGTAACGCTGCTATATTTCAAAAACTAATGCACGGAATTTAATCAAACTTCATTAGCTATTGCTAGAGATTGGAACCAATTCCTTGTTAGACAGGTTCACTCTTAGCAAATATATTTGTCTGGTTCCCTTTCCGATAAAGCTCTTTTGTTTTCGATCAACTTTGAAATTCTACAGCATTAGACATTTAGGGTAACTTTGATCTGTATTAAATCGTTTGCCTTTACCAAAAAAAGGAAAATGCTGTTCGATTCTAATGAGTTCGTGAATGTCTCACAAAGATACTACTTTGGATTTAGGTACAGATGGGCAACAGTCATGTTAGGGGCCCATTTAGAACCTGGAAATCAATTCCGTTGTAGACAGATTCCGTCTTATCTGGTTTGTCTAGTTATCCTCCCATTTTTTGATAAAGCTCTTTTTCTTTTGACCAACCAGAAAATTCCACAGAATTAGACTCGCATTCAACATTTAGGAACTTTTCCTCAATCAAACCTTTTACTTTTATCGAAAATGTGAAAATGCAAATCGATTCTAGCTAATGCACCTAAGAATAAAAATGAGTTAGAAAGGCGCTACTTTAGATTTGGGTACAGACAACGAAGAGTTATGTTTCAATCGCTAGGGACCAAAGACCAACTCCGTTTTAGACAGTTTCCCTCTTAGCTGGTATCTTTATGCGGTTATCCTTCCATTTTTGGATACAATGCACCTGAGAATAAAATTGAGTTTTTAAATGAATCAAAAAGTAACTACTTTGGATTTAAGTACAAGTACAAACAGAAAAAAATATTTTGAAATCATTAGGGAATGGAAACCGGTTTCCGTCTTAGGTAGGTTCCCACTTAGCTGGTATATGAGTCCGGTTATCCTTCTGTTTTTCGGTAAAGTTCTTTTGTTTTCGATTAATGGTGAAATTCCCCAATATTAGGCTCGCATTTACGAAAATTTGAAACATTTGCCTTTAGCGAAAAAGGAAAAAATTCAATCCTAGCTAATACGCTTGAGAATAAAAATAAGTTCGTTAATGTGTCAGAAAGTAACTATTTTTAATTGGAAGGCAAATTTAAAGAATCATTTTGGCATCGATAGGGAGTGGTAAGTAGTTTCCGGTTTACACATGTTCCCTTTTAGCAAGTATGTTTGTCTGGTTTTTCTTCCCCTTTTTCGATAAAGCTCTTTTTTTTATCAACGGGAAATCTTACAGCATTAGATATTTAGGGGAACTTTAACATGTATCAAATTTTTGCCTTTATCGAAAATGTGAAAAAGCTATTCAATTCTATCGAATGCGCCATAATTACGCGATACAGACATCGCACTTTCATTAAAAATAAAAGGGAACTTATAACAAAACAAAATTAGCAAAAAGATATTACAATCCTTGAATAATTTAAATAATATTTTTAAAAGTAGGTAAATGAACTGAAAGTATTTTCTTAAGTTATTTAGCGTTCCAAAATAGCGTTGTTCTTACCATTAAAACTTTGAACATATTTCTTGATAACATATTGATCTTATATTTGAAAAGAGTGTTTTGAAAAATTCTGAGGGGTTGGGATTAACTTGTTCAACTCATTTTGCTGGCATCTGGTTCATCTGTAGTACTCTCAATTTACTAGACTTGCATGCATAATACACATTGCCATACATAAAATAAAATTTGATATGAAAATCCATGATACTTATTATTAATATGCTCAAACATTACAAACTTAAAATGTTTTACAGTGTTTTATCGAAACATTAGTATGCACACTTTATTAAAGAAATTTATACGGAACATATCTTAAAGATATTAATCATTTAGAGTTTATTGGCCTGCATTAAAATATAGAATGGCACATAATATTCGAAAGATAAATACTATAGCGGAGATGTTGTAACATTAAAGTTAATTTCTTAAACGCATTTCTAACAATTTGTTAATTGTCATAAACCATTAGTACAGAAAAGAGGGTAGGTTTAGGGATTAACATTTCTTTCAGAAGGCTTAAAAACTGATAAGATGTATTACATAACAAGTTGTATTAAGATTATTAACAAATGTTAGAATACAGCTTTCTAAAGGCTTCATATCAGGTGCCCCTCCATCAATTGAAGTTGAATGAAAGAGTTAATGAAAACGATAGCAGCAAACTACATTACTGCTTCTGTTCTTTCACAACCTTTCATTTAGCTTCAAAGGAAGATCTTTTTTCAGCGCATCTCAGTGTTAAATTTACATCGATTTCTTGGTATGTTGTTTTACTCCATCTATCTTTAGTTTCCACGTATTTACTAAAAACTTAAAAACTACTCTAATAAGCCTGTAAAATAATAATCAATAATCGATTGTAAAAACATCTCGATTGTCTCGATTGTAGATTCCGGGAAGTAATCGATGACTGTATCGATTGTATTTTTTTACGATGACGATTTTTCTCGATTGGTAAAATCTCGAGAATCGCCCATCACTAATTTCAGCTACAGATGCCTTCAAGCAGGAACGGAAATTTTGTAACACCTCTCCACAATAAACGTAAAATTTAATTTAAAACATATATGTAACCATCCTACCTTATATTATTTACCACTTTTCACTTTAAGAATGTCTTTAGTAATACGTAGGTATTAATCGTATTTACTGTTACGCTGTAAAAATATATTGCGATTTTTACTGCATTTTCTGTTATAATTTTTCAAGCACCGATGCTGAGAAAGCGAATTTCTTGAGGATCTTTCCTCAAAACTTCGAATCGAATTTTATAAAACAATTATTATTATTATTATTATTATTATTATTATTATTATTATTATTATTATTGATTTATTTTATATATTTAAGTTCTGTGTTTAAAAGGTTTAATAAACAAATAAGTGTTGAAATTATTTATTCCTTTCTAAGAGTACTTCACAGCTTAATGGCCATTTAGATCTTTAATTGACTTTTTATGAAAACTTGGATTTTTTATGTATTATGTTCCTTTTTTTCAATATCTATTAAACTAAAGAACTCAGTTTTTTTTAATGCTTATATTATGTTATGTTGTATACTTTAACACAGGGATTTAATGATTTGTTGAGAATTATTTATTTTAGGCTGTGAAATCTTACCAAATATGCTAATTTAAAAATGACTTTAAATAAATAATTAATAACTAATTTTGTGTTTCACTTAGAAAGAAAATGGCCACTTAAAATACATAAATCATGCTATTCTAACTACTCTAAAAAATCTAGACCTCCATCTTTCACCATTTCTGAGAAAAATGTACATAAATTTGGTGAATGGGGTGGATGGGGCATGGTGGAGATGGGGCTTTCCCGCTCCCCTTAAAAGGGTTAGCGCTGGTTTCTTCAAAGGGAAAAGATCCTCCTAACAGAATCCAAGCAATAAGAGAAGTAAAAATTGAATTCTTTTCGTCAAATGCATCACGCAGGCAATAGCATCGAGACTTTCCCCATACTTTATATTTTGCAGCAATCTTAAAATCATCAGCTTATAAATTTAATTGTTGGCACCGTGAGCCAGCACTTTTTGTTGTAAAATACAGTTTATTTTATTATTATTATTTTTTTTTACAGTGTTAATTACTCTAAGTGAACTTTAATTGAATATATACATTCTTTTAATTAAACTCCTTTAAAGATATAAATTGAAGTTTTTTCACCATATTTATTGAAGTTGAGATAAGCTCCTTGAATTTTTCATAAGAAAATTCTTTAGACTTTGTTTTCTAATTTCTATGAACGTTTCACAAGTTCTACGAATTTTTCTATAGAAAAGACTTGAAACTTTGTTCCGCAAGGCGCATTGCATGTGCCATCAATGTACAATCGGTTGACCATCTTTCTATTTTATAACCAATCTGAAACCAATTTTTGAGTCTGATAATGATCGATTATAATATTATTTGAACAGGATGTTCGAGCTGGTCTGATATTTATTACATATAATGCTAAAAAAACCTGACTTTATACCATTGTTCTATTCAAGAAAGAAACACACTGACCGATAAAGAACGACAGCTATATAGATTTCTAGAACTATTTAGGATGAAAAAAAATGTCTTCAAGATGAGATAGTCATCTTCCAAAATGTCCACAGTTTACGAGTATATTATACTATATATAACAAAGACAATAAAAAAAAAATTATGTTTTGTGGGTACAGTTAACCAGTTTATGACCATAGTTTCCAAGAGTAATTAATTTGAAATGTATTCGAAAAGAAATTAAAATAGACTCACTGAAAAGCAGAAAATGTTTTGATTATTTTAGATGTTTATTGCATGTAATTATGTATAATTACTTTCCATTTTGATTTATAAACGTATAAATAATAAATTAACGAACAGAAATATCGTATTAAATCCTGATTTATATTTGAAAATGTAATACACTTCTAATGCATGTTCCAGCAGAAGGTATATATAATAAAATCCATTCCATTCCAAATTTATTCCATTTCAATATCATGAGCTATTTTTATATAAGACTATTTTTTATGTAAGATTACTTTCACTATGTCATCGCAACCGAAATGCAATCTGAAAAAAAGAGAAAATTGATTTCCACATTCAGAGAACTGAAGATATTGCTGATAACGTTCTGAAAGGAAGATATATGTGAATAACGTCAGTGCAAGAATGTTCAATATCTTGTAACTTATTTCACTAACACTATCACTATCACTATAACTTCAAATTAAAATAAGATATTTTTTGTTAAATTTTTAATTTTTGAATGTGTTATAATAAAGTAATATAAATTAGTATAAAGGAAAACGAACTCTATCTGAGAAACAAGGCACATGTCTAATTAAACCGAGCAGATTTTTACAAATGTTATTTTTTTATACTGAACTTTTGATTATATAAAATACTTTCATTTTAATTAAACCATAAGTTATACTTTAAAAAATGCAAATCGAGTTTTTTTAATATTTATCACGTTTGAGAAAACATTCAGTCAAATTAAATGTACAATGAGTAATAGTTTATTTTAAGATGTATTTAAGGGACAATACACTTTTAAAATTTTGAAAAATCATTTTTTTTTACATCGTTAGAAAGGCTATGGTATTCTAAATAAGTTGATACTAATCTCTTAACTGTACGATAATTATTTACTGAAATATTAGGAAAAATGTAGACATCACGTCTTCATTTCCTAATTAACAGCCCTGTAACAACTGTCATGGCGGCTTGTTCACATTTCGTTTTTGCGCTTTCATGTTATCGTAACTTTGGAAATATGCTGAAATGTTGCAACTGTTATTGGTTAAGTACCTTAAAAAATAATAATAAAGCTTTAAAATATTACTTCAACTTCCACTTTCACCAAATTTGTTTACTTTCTTTGTTTTTCACAGTTTAATTTGCTGTTAAGTGCATAAATTTGGAACAAAACATTTTTTCCCCTAGAGCAATACTTCCCTGATTTTGTAATAGTATTCTACATCTTAGTATTTATTAGCTTTTTAATGAAAAAATATGCAAAATGTGCTTCAGAACGACACCGAAGAACGATTCAGTTGATATCGAAATACGAGAATCCCTATAAAATGGCCTATATTTTACAATAAATAATTTAGATTTATAAAACGTGCACTTTTCATTCACTTTACAACCAGAGCTAAACAAAATTTTAAGTTTTATGTTTAAAATAATTTTTTTTTGGAATTGAAAACGCTACATTTTTACAAATTACATCTATTTATTTTTTAAGCGTGTTCCTATAATCTGCAGCATTTTACAAATAGCAATATACAACAATACAACATACAAATATACAACAATATTTATCATTTTAAACTAGCATCTAATTTTATTTTAATACAGAATACGATATATAATTAGTAGTTTTGTTTCCTTTATTATATATTTTATATTTAAATAAACGGTCAAGTGCGAGTATCACTCGCGCACAGAGGGTTCCGTACAACAATATATGAATTAATAAGTGTATTATTAAAAAAAATACCTTTGCTAAAAGAATACTAAGACTTTGTAAAAACTATACAACGTAGAGTTGGGTATAGCTGCATAGTATACAGGGTGCAAAGGAAAGTCCCTTTAACCTGAAAATACTTGCGAACGGGGAGAGCTACAGCTATACAAGTGAGGTAACGGTACAGTAAGGGCGCTTTTCCACTTACCGACACGACAACGACTAAACCGGACGATAAATTAGTACGATGTCGTGTCGTCTAGTAAACTGCTTTTCCATTTAACCGATATCGTTTCCCGACAACCTGAATTTTCATCGTCATTTCATTCCAAGATAGCGGTACGATCGCACGCATTTTGCTATGGCTCCTCAGTATAATAGTGGGCGTGGCACACATACTTGTTTTGGCAATTTCTTCACCAGCGCTGATGCCGAAGAGGGCTTACCTTGGCAATTATTTCAAATTTAAAAAGAACTTTTATTCTTATACAATTATGATTATGTCTCTGCTATTAGAAATTACATTATTTTTTAATATTTTATTTGAACTTAAAGCAAAACGTGAATGATTTAAAAGCTTGTTTTATAAACATTACACTGTACAATATTATAGTGAAGTTGCACTCTAAAAATAATAGTATAATAATTAACTGTACACATACCTGCCAGGTTCCCATATTTTGAGTATTCCCCAACTATTCACTTTATCTAATAAAAATTCTAATAAAAAGAATATTGCCCAGTTAAACTCATGGCATTGAGCTCACAGGGTATTCACACTAATTGTATATTATACTCTTATTTAAAAAAATAATGCCCCTCGAAAAATAAATGAAGAGATTAGCCACCGTTTCCCCCCTTTATACTTAACCAATGAACCTCCAAATCTAATCAGGGAAGCTCTTTAACATAATAAACTGGCATACCAAATTTAAAGCAAATCAGATAATTCTGCATGAAAAAAACATTTCGCTAAATTAGGCGGGGTATTAGCTCCCCCATTTCTCCCTATGCTGAACCAATGAACCTTCAAATCTAATCAGAAAAGCTCCTTATCAGAATGAACCCAGAAAAAAATTAAACTAAATTAGATAATTCTGCATGAAAACCCGTTTATCCAAATTAAGGGTATGGCAGGGATGAAAGTGCACTAAAGTTATTTTGTAGCAGTAAAATCTATTTTTGTAGCAGCAAAAATCAGATTTTGTAGCAGTAAAACCCATTTTTGTAGAAGCAAAAATTAATTTTATAGCAATAAAAGCTGTTTTTGTAGCAGATTGAAATTCTAATGCTAATAAATAAGAAATTTGCGTATTTTTCGCGACCTTTTGACTAAATTTGCGTATTTTTCGCGACCTTTCGACTAAATTCGCGTATTTTTGCGCTCTTTTGACGAAATTTGCGTATTTTTCTCGATTTTTTGACACAGTTCGCGTATTTTTCGCGATCTTTTGTTCAAATTAGCGGGTTTTTTTCCAATTTTTTAACGAAATTCGCGTTTTTTCACAATTTTTTGACACCGTTTTGTTCATTTTTTGAAGAAATTGGTGATCTTTTGACAAAATTCACTTTTTTTTCGCTATCCTTTGACAAAACTCGCATGTTTTTCGCGATCTTTTGGCGAAATTCACGCGTATTTCTCTCGATCTTTTGGTGAAATTTTCGTATTTCTCGCAATCTTTTGAGTTAATTTGCGTATTTCTCGCGATCTTTTGACAAAATTTGCGTGTTTTTCGCGATCTTTCGACAAAATTTGCGTTTTATTCGCTATCTTTTAACGGAATCGCGTTTTTTCACGATCTTATGACCGCGTTTTGTTCGTTTTTTGACGCGATTAGCGATCCTTCGAAATTACCTTTTATCTTTTGAATTAATTGTATTCGCGTTTTTTTTCGCGACCATACATCGCGTATTTTTATAAATATTTTGTCCGCGGTTTTTTTGCTTTTTAGACGAAATTAGCGGCTTAGAATTTTTTCTTTTGTTGTTGTTTCTTGTATCGACGAAATCGAGCTAAATTTCATTTTGGCACCAAATACGTTTTGGCGCAAAATGGAAAGAAATAGCTGTTTTGTAGCAGCTTGGCGCAGGTTTTGCATCCCTGGGAGGGGACACTTGCCTCCCTTTCATACTTAACCAATGAACCTCCAAATCAAATGAAGAAAGCCATATCGGAATAAACTGGTATATCAAATTTGAAGCAAATCGAATAATTCTGCATGAAAAACCCATTTATCTAAATTAAAGGGGGGACTAGCCACCATCCCCCCTTTACATTTAACCTCCAAATCTAATCAAGGGAGCTCCTTAACATAATAAAATGGTATACGAAATTTGGAGCAAATCGAACAATTCTACATGAAAAACCCATTTATCTAAATTAAAGGGGGGGCAGTCCCCCTTTGTACTTAACTAATGAACCTCCAAATCTGATCAGGGAAGCTCCTTAACATAATAAACTGGTATACGAAATTTGGAGTAAATCGAATAATTCTGCATGAAAAACCCATTTATCTAAATTAAGGGGGGGGGGGGGGTAGCTCCCCTTTCGTCCTTTTATACTTAACTAATGAACCTCCAAATCTAATCAAGGCAGCTTCTTAACATAATAAACCGGTATACCAAATTTGGAGCAAATCGAATAATTCTACATGAAAAACCCATTTACATAATTAAGTTGGGGGGGGGGGGGCTAGCCCCTCTTTTCTCCCTTTATTTGTAACTAATGAACCTCCAAATTTACTCAAGGCAGCTCCTTAACATAAACTGGTATACCAAATTTGGAGGAAATCGAATAATTCTACATAAAAAACCCATTTATATAAATTAAGGGGGGGGGGAGCTGGGCCCTTTTTTCCCCTTTATACATAAGTAATGGACTTCTAAATCCAGTCAAGGAAGCTCCTTAACATAAAAAACCGGTATACCAAATCAGATAGTTCTGCATGAAAAACCCATTTAACTGAATTAAGGGGAGGGGGGGCATTAGTAATCTTTTTATGACAACCATATAATAAATCGATGACCATGAACCACATAATTACATTGTCATTTCTAACCATTTTTGTGATTTCTGCCATTACCAGTATTATTTTCCTGTACCACCAGCAGGTCAGCCACGTTCCCTCAGGGATACGCGTACCCCAGGTTGGGAACCGCTGCTCTAAAATATTATTTTTATGCAATTTATATATATTCTTAAAAAAAAAAAAAAGAAAAAGAAACAGAAATAATAGATGACTATCTAAAAGTCTATAAACTGTTATGCATAATTAAAAAAAATATCTGTTGAGTGTTTTAAATTTTTTTATTATTATTCATATTTCTGATGCTTTCTTCATTTAAACTATAACAGTTTGGAAATAACAAAACTATAAAATTAAATTATTTATCCCTTATTAGTTGTTAGCATTTTAAAATATTTATTTGTTAGTGTGTTAGTAATTTTATATTTTAATTGAAAAAAAATTAAATTTCTTGTGTTAAATTAAATCTTAAATTTAAATGTGTTTTATTTCTTATGTATGTTGCGTAATTTATTTAAATAATGGCTTTAAAGTTTCATGTGAGTGTGAAACAAGGCCATTTTTTTTTTTTTTGGTACTTTTCGGTTAGCCGGGCGCCAGTGTTATACATATAGTGTATATATACAATATGTGTATATGTATATATAACACTGGCGCCCGGCTAACCAAAAAGTACCTTTTTTTATATAAAAGAGGCTTAATTTCCATGGGGGGAAAAACAGGTAAATAAATATTTTATGAAACTCATTATTAAACTATTATTAAAAAGTATAAGTCACTTCTTTTCAAACCAATGCTATTGCTAAAATTTGGTAAATGAATTATTTAATTAACCAAGTTTAATAAGTGCTTGTAAACTCTAAAATCATCAAACTATATTAGGATTTTTATAATCGTTTTAGATGTCCTGAATAACCTTTTATAATATAAACATGGATTTTCAAAATTATTAATGAAATAATAGGATGCATGAAACATGTTAAAGCTGCAGTCATTAATTAATGCAGTATATATGAGTGCTATGCACACGTGAAATCAGTGAATGCAGCAAACTTGTGCAATGATCTCTAAAATGCACAAAATTTGTTCAAGCCACAGTCACATGTATGAGCACTGCACGCACATGAAAACAAACAGCAACAAAAATTCATGGATGCGTAGATTCCCAAAAGTTGGAAGAAATCGGTGGCTCCTAAACCCAAAAAATCCTGTGATAACATTAATGCAACACAATGCATTAAAATAATAGCGTTTATATCAGAAAAAAGAAAGAAACCTAAAACTCTCAATCTCTAAAATGAAACTCATTAAAACCGTCGTGATCAATGCATGTATGAGCACTGTGTGCACATGAAAACAAAGTAAAAACAAAACATCATAGCTTGCAGCAAACTCGCTGCGCAGCAATTCCGAAAATGCACAAAATTCGTTAAAGTTGCAGTCACTAATGCATGTTATATAAACACTGTACATACATGAAAGCAAAAACACTGAATGCAACAAACTCACTTTGCAATCTCTGAAATCTTTCAAGCCACGGTCACTAATACTAATGCATGTATCCCCCCCCCCCCTTTTTCCAAAAAAAAATCATTCAATAAACTTATGTAAATTGTAAATATATAAAAACATTTAACAGAAACAACTTTATCAAACTGTCATAGGTATTGCCCTTGCCAATAAATGAAAAAAAAAAAAAAAATACTTTCACAAAAAAAAAAAAAAAAAAAAAAAAAAAAAAAAAAAAAAAAAAAACTGCACTCAATGATTTTTTCCACATAACCGTTTCAAGAAATCAAATGAAATGATCCAAGAAAAAAAAAAAATCCTCAAACACACCATGATAGACGTTATCAAAATATTGAACAAAGTAATATTGCAAGTGGAAGCAATTTATTGTTGCCAAGTGTTTCGCTTGTTCTAGGATTCAACTCAAAACAACCTTATACATTCCTTTTTATAGGAACCAAGTGTGAGGATATATACAACACCCCTGATAAGGGCCTTAGCATGATATCAAATGTACAGTGAGATTGAATTTAGCGATAAAAACAAAATTTTCAACCGCACTGACTAGCAAATCTTAATTTACATTTTGAAACCTCAAATTACTAGTATGTTCCTTATTCTTTATGAAATAATCAATGTATCAAACACACAAACAATTTCTGCAATATGGGATACTATTTAAAACATATTTGTGAAGGAATTTATTTGTAACATAAGTCATATAATACAAATGTGCCACTTAGAGGGATAAATGCTTGCACATCATATAAAAATAGGGTACTTTTCGGTTAGCCGGGCGCTAGAGTTATATATACATACATATATGTAAATATACATATTATACATATAAGCATATTGTATATATACACACATATACATATACGTATATATATAACACTGGCGCCCGACTAACCGAAAAGTACCAAAAATAGAATTATTTTCTTTAGTTGATATTTCATTTTCACAAAAATTTATGTTTAACAACAACAAAATTTCTGAAGAATGGGTTATGCCAAAGCCCCCATAAAAAAGTATACCAAGAAAACCGAGAATGCAAAAATGCACAAAAATATTTTTGCTATAGGTATAGTGTAGCATCTGTTGTGTATTTCTATAAAAATCAGACAAAAGTTATCAATTGCCAGCTAAGTTTATTTATATTATATAAATTGAGGAGAAAAAAAAATGGATTTTATAAAAGGACAAACTTATTTCATTACTTTCTTTTAAATTATCAAAATACTGGTGTGATTGCTTAATAAATACTAGGTTGTTTACGATTCCCAATAATTGCACTTGTTTATATTGTTTAAATCCTGGACTTAAAGCTTAACTAAAATAGGCGTAGTTTCAAAATGAAAATAATAGTGACAAAAATGCATGGGGAAAAGTAATATATGCATTTTTGAAAAACATCTTTTAAGCAATTTTAACCCAAAAATTAACACACTGAGTTATTAACTATATAAAAATATCAATAAATGAAATATAAAAGCAGAATTTTTACAGTACAATGTTTACAAGCACTTGTTAAACTATATTGGTTTATTAAATAATAATTTGTTTACGAAATTTTAGCAATAGCGTTGGTTTGAAAACAAGGTGAACATAGCTAACTAACGTACAACACTTAATACTTTTTAATAATACTTTAATAATGAGTTTCAAAAAATATTTATTTACCTTTCTTTTCCCCCCACAGACTTTCAGCTCTATGTTCATCGTCTGAAAATTGGAATATTTCTTTCCAACATCTTTCATGAATCATTTTGTTTGGATAACTGTATATTTTATCCTGAAAACAGGGCCTTGCTTCTACAAATGAACACATTTTTAAGCCATGATTTAAACATACACAACACACACACGAGAAAAACAAAAAAGCACGTTAATTAGTAAACAAAACATTGCAAGAAATATGTCGTAGCTTTGTATCGGACGATTTGAAAGGAAGGTTGGCTGTTCCACGACAGAATTTATCGGCGGCCGATATCGTGTAATCGATGACGAGAAAAACGTCATCGTATCGTCCAGTGGAAAAGCGGATAGCTGCAATGAATGCATTTTGCGTGCAGCGGTGTCGGATAACGACAATCGTGGACGATTTATCGGTGTCGTGTCGTTAAGTGGAAAAGCGCTCTAAAGCGACTACGCCCGACCTAATGACAACGACAGCAGCACCCTAGTGGCGAAATTTGGAAGATAGCCATTGCAAATCAAAAACGAAAAGAGGTAGCGCAAATAACATCAATTAATTAGTACGGAACGACATTTCGTTCACACGGATAAGATAAATCGTCGCCTGCATACCCAAAAATGTCCGAAATCGATGATCGACGATTCTACTTTGCTATTCACATTCCGGAAATGTAGCAGTGCACAATAGCAGATTGTGACGTTGTACTGTTCTGTAATGTCTGTAAACATTTAATTTCCAATGCATTTAAAATTTTAGAATAACCCTTTCAGGGCCAGAAGAATCCTCTTCATTAACTGATGAAATAATTGATTAACACTAGAATATTCAAACAAATTTCTCAGAAAACAAAAACCAGCTAATTTGCACTTTCATTACAAAAGCAAAATTTTATTAAAATATTCTTAGTGACATTTGTCAGTTTTGGAATTTAACTTAGGTGACTACACAGTCTAGCCACCGCTATTGAAAGGGTTAAATCTACGTCGTCGTATTGAAGAGGCTTGCGACAGACGTTCTGTGCTGAGAAATGTGCATGTAGAATTACTCTCACTAATACAAACGTGTATCGTGAGCAATGGCGAGCTTTTCGAACATACTGAATATTAACTTTTTATCACTGTGAGATAGTTTGTCATTTTTTTGCGTGATTTTATCAAAATGTATTGAGATAAGTATGTATTCATAGCATAAATTGTGCGTATTTCTTCACAATTCTGACTATTCCATTCAAACTTTTACACAAAATGGAATGCATCTATTTCGGACATTTTGGGGTAAACAGGCGAAGATTTTTCTTATCCATGTAAACCAAATGCGTATTATACTATTTACTTGATGCTTTAAAACTTTTTAACTGGAAATTTTGCTCTATCTCTTTTCATTTTCGGTTTGCAGTGGCTATCTTCCAAATTTCGCCACTAGGAGGCGCTGCTGTCGTTTTCATTAAATTGGAAGTAGTTTCTTTACTATACCGCTACCTCACTTGGATAGCTGTAACTCTCTCCGTTCACAAGTATTTTCAGATTAAAGGGACTTTCATTTGCACCCCGTATACTAGAAAACTGTAAATGGATATACCATAGAAGTTCAAAGATATATGGAACCTAAATAATAGCAAATATAGGTATGCTGTATATTAGTTATTCCATATAGGTTTTTAGTTAACCTTTAAAGACATAGTGGGTGTAATGAGAGAGCCACTCAATGGAAACTAGTCGCGAAACCCATATTATTTATGTGATTAATTCTCATTAAATTAGTCTGTTTTTAACAATTTGACGTTTATTGTTTTTATACTCCTACTGGGCATTGCATTACATAAATATATCATTAAAATTTGTTATCTAGGCATTAAAAGCCGAAGGAGCATAGAGTACGCCGCCTCTGTCATTATGTATGTCCAAACCGTCCGTTTCTTTAATGGTTAATATCTTGGCTAATTACCGACGATTTTTTCAGAAATTCATGATCAACAGTGCTTTTATACTTCTGATACGTTAGGTACCTCCAGCTCTTCTCAAAACTTTGGCTGAAGATCGTAAATCGAAATTTGTGTGCAACAGAAAAAAAGCTACTTTTTCAAAAACTATGTGATCTAGGGTAATCGCTATAATTTTCCTGCAAGGTTTAAATTAATGTCTACTACCTCTAATTTTTTTCATAATTTTAGTTTCAATTGGTTTGGAATTAGATGGGGGGGTGCATATTTTTGCACTATATTTTCCACAATAACTTTGAAAATATAATACCTAAAATTAAATGAAATATAGTTTTGATTTCAGAGTTACGAAATCTTGCACACGATAACCCACGTGATATACAAAGAAAATAGTTTTTTTCAAGTAACTTAATTAGGCCCTCTACATTTTTCCTAAATATATTTATGAATATTTATTAATCTGTAAACGTGTGGGTCAATAATCTCTATTACTTCCCCAATTTGAACATTCTACGGTGCATAGTTTACGAATAAAAGGGCTGTGACAGACAGACACAGGAGTGATCTTATAATTGTTCCGTTTTTAATTTTTAAGTACGGAACCCTAAAAATACAATTTAATCTTTAAACGGCTTTTTCTCAAAATAGCATTTTTTACTCTTGCGCTCATGATATTTCCAAAACTCTACATAAATATAGTACACATTATCTTGAAAAAGAACTAGGATTGTAAATCGCTGTTCAGTATGCAAAAAATTATGCGATTGAATGCATGTAAAAATTCATAGTTTTTAAATTTTTCTAATTAAATTTTAATTACACTTTATCTAATTACCCGATTAAAAATATACTTGCTCAAATTATAGACCAGAGTGTTGTCTTTAATTTAAAATAAAGTTTATGAAAATACAATAAAATTAGCATGAGATATCGTGCGCGCAGTGAAATGTTATCCACTGTAAAAATTTTAAATTGGACTTTGAAATTGACCCCTTGATTTTTTTTTAATTATAATATATCCAAATAAAAAATTTTTAAACGTAGTTCAGTATCATCTAAATATACTCTAAAAATGCTATTCATCTAAAGTTGTTATCCTTTTTATAAAAAAAGTTACAAAACTCATAACAAATTTCCCATGTTTTATGGTCTTTAAAGGTGTACTGTCCCCTTAAACAAGATTATCACTGTTGGAATTTGTAAGATGGTACAAAATAATTATTGGATGGAATCTCTACGCTAAAAAAAGTGATAAACCTTCATCCAATACTTTCTGACATAAATATTTTACAACAAAAAATTTCCTAAACTATTACTTGTCAGGTTTTATCATTCTCATTTAAATCTAAAATACCATCAAATAATTACATATTGTTAAATACAAGAATGGATAATCTTCAGATATAAAAAGGATTAAATGCCAAACTCCTTTTCTATTTTAACATATGTCAGTTTCTAAATTGATCATAAATTTTCATAAATTATTATTTTTATTCTTATCATTCAATTTTATTACTAATCGCAACATCAGTTACTGCAACAACAATTATAGTTTTAATAGTAAATATTTTTTAAAGTAACTATTTAGTAATATTTTTTCATTATATCAGGTGACATCCTAAATAAGTGTACTTAATAGACATACATTATTTAGTTGCCATCAAAATATATTCAGAATGCAGATAGTAATATTCGTGTAAGGAAATATTACTACTAGATTTCAAACGCAGTATCTCATTATGATCTCTAAATATTATACCAGCTCTTATGTTGACTATTATGATTCAAATAAGGAACTACGTATTCAGATCGTGCTTATATAGACGTAATTAATACCACTAAATATAATAAAACGGTAAATGCTATTTACATCGCATACAGTGCAGATAAGTGTATGCTGCATCCCGCGTACTTTAAGTGGAATGCTGCCTCCCGCGTACTTTAAGTGAATTCCAAATTCTCCATTTTTTTAAATAATGTGTTATAATATATTACATGTATTTTTCTCTAATGAGAAAGGTCGGAATAATAAATCTATTATGAACAAAACTCTAGTTTAACTGTTATGATTTTCCTTTACCACTAATCTTCAAAATAAATTTGTACTTTATTTAATTACTGAAATCTGCAATCATTTAATTCGAAAGTTTCTGTATTTATTGTTAAGATAAAACATAGCATTAAGCAGTTATGCATTTGTCCTCTTGCTAAACATATCGTCTGCAAAAATTTGAAATTTTTAACCATATAAGAAGTAATTTTATGCGCATTTTTCACTATCTATTAACATAGGAAGATGTACTATACGGTTTCATTGGTGCGTGAATTATGTGTTAGCTAAACAATAATACATATGGTAAATTTTTTATATGACCCTTTGATGGAAATGCATAAAATTGCGTGTAGTCTCATTATAAATATTAACATCAAAATGATTCAAACATGGCATGTTTGTCCGCCGGTAAGTCGCCCTTTTTTTTTACTTTATATACTGTAACTTTCTTAAAATTGTCCTATGTTCTCGAAACTTTACTCTGATGTTAAAGTACTATGTAAAACTTTGTATTTTTAAATAGTCGAAAAAATTATGTATTATTTTTTTCTTTTACTCAAGGTGTCAAAATATTTGGTATATGATCGGCTAATGCACATACAAAATACGATATTGGCCAAGAGTAGAATCAATATGTACCTGGATAGAAATAATTAATCGCCACAGAATCTCTCTGTTGTGTCTAAACATTCGGATAGAAAAATGCCAATTATCTTACAGTAAATAAATATCAGTGTAATAAAGTAAGAAACAAGTCTTTTAAGCCTGTTTTATTTAGGACTTAATCCTTACGTTTGATAAATGTACACAATATTTATACTGTGTAGTTATGTCTTATATCCAGAAATATATAATGGTATTAACAATTTTATACAAATTTTTATATAAACTTACTAAAAGCATTTATAATACTAACAAGTAAGAAAATCATGCGTTAAGGATAGATTATGAACACGCTCCAAAACTTCCTTAAATCTTTAACAAAACTTCGTTATTTAGGAAAATAAGGTAAATAATTTAACTAAGTAAATATATTAGAAAACGCATAAAACATTTGAAAATCGGATTTCAGCAGTTACAATCTATAGCCAATTATGTATTCCAATTGTTTTGAACAGACCTGTATTTTATCAGTAGTTTGATATATATACTCTACAATGGGAAATTTTACTTTGGTAAGAAAAGACATAACATGCTGGAATTTTTCTTTCAGCAATTTATAATAATACATGGAAAAATAGTTGAATACTTCTGTATATTGTTGTAGCATACCTAGTATCTTTATTACACGCCGCTATTTAGCTAAACTTTTTTTCAATCTAAAACAATCTTAAAACTACTGAAATCACATTTACAGAAATTATCAGCCATAGACGGCCATGTATTCAATTCTTTGCATGACACTGTATATAATTTTATCTATATTGTACAAATGTTTCTTAGTAAAATAAACGCAGTTCAGCGTAAAAATGCATAACTCATAAAAAAAAAAAACTTTTAAGAAATTTACGCTCATACTCTCAACCTTACAAATTCTTTTGTGTAGCCCTGTATACATGAACCATAGAATTTATCCGCATCATACAGAATGCATAAATATAGTGAAACTTAAAAACGCATATCATATTAAAAAATGCATTTCCATCAATCATTGTTAATATACAATATTTCGGATACAATATAGTATCCGAAATCTTTTGTGTGTTCCTGTAAATGCTATTGACTTCGTGTTATACAAGAAATAACTTACACTAAACTTCAGCGACGTATATCAATTTCATTTTATGAAACAGTTTAAAACAAATTAAAATACGCCGCATACAATTTCCCGCTATACCATTATGTAACGGAATTCTTTTATGTGGCTCAGTAAATGAGTAATAACTATTCTTTGCTGCGCTTAATTCTACAGAACGAATATTTTAGTGCACTTCAAAAACTGCATAAGGATTTGTTTATGTTTGAAAGGGTGTAACATGATTAAAAGTTGGAAATGATATTTTTCCATTGGCTGTAGTGTAACGGATTACTTCTGACTATCCATGTAAATAACTAAACACGCTACAAACTTCATTTGAAATAGAGTTCGTGCAATGGTAAACGCCAATAACATCCAAAAATTCCAAGACAAATCGAGTATATTTACGAGAGTTACAGTGCGGACAGACAGACAGAAAAACCGAAGTCATAAACACTTTTCAACTTTGTTGGAACGTGTTAAAAACATTTGAATTTTTCATACATTATTATTTTATTACAATATGTTTAATTTTTCTGCAAAAATAAGTTGTAGGGTAGTCGATTTAATTTTGCTTACCTTTATTTATTACCTTTATTTATAAAACTATATCGTATAAACTAGAAATTTTCGCACTACCGTCAAACGCTACTTTGGTCCATCCCATAAAAAAAGGTTTTATTCTTTATGTTGAAAAAACAATACAAGATAATTTGGAGTTTTTGACCCTTGAAAAATATTTTATACCCTGCTATAGGGTATTTCAATAGCTTGTGGGTAATTTTTTTTTTTTTTTCAGTAGCAACACTGGATGTGTTTGTAAAAAACTGTTATCGTGTGTAAGTTTTAACTCACCAAACTTTCTATAGTGAAACAATCTGAATAAGGGCTACAAATAAGATAAGTGTCAAAATATTACCTTCAGTAACCTGTAACCCATGTGTGTTCACAGTTTTCCCTTAACTTTTTATTTTCACAGAAAGTTTTTACGTTTTCTTAAAACTAACATGAAAACTAGTATTTCGGGGCTACTTTGTGCCAGGTCTGTTTTGGTCCGAAAATAGCCCCAATTACTTAGAAATGCCTTCCATACAACCAAATCTCTTAAAACATGTTTTAAGTAACATTTTTTTCAAATGTTATTGTAGCAAAATGTTACATTAATTGTTTTTGTTCCAGTTACTGAGAATAACATGACGAAAACTGATTCGCGATTCTTTAATGTTAACAATTGGTTTATTGTGTTTAAAAGATAAAAAAAAAAAAATCATTTGTTTATCGAGTTTGCAGTGTTAATTTATTAGCAAATACTGTTGCAAGCGGGTTTTAATAAAAATGTATTTACTTACACGTGAAATGTATTCACTTTATATGATACCAAGTAAATGTACCAAAGAAGACCCCAGTAGGGGTACTTTGTTTCAAAATTTTAGATATCGTTAAAAAATAAGAAAATCAAAAATTTCCTCATTAGAACCATACAGTTTACTTCATTGTTTCATGTTAATTGTCTACAACTCCATTTGGACGTTGAAAAATCATATATAGAGGAGAAGCTCCAAATACCGGCTACTAGGTTTCTGAGAACTGGGCGCAGCGCAGCCTAGCGGCGATAGGCAGGATTTGAAACTTAAGTTACGAGAAGTACGTCGCTCAAGTCTGTGTCATTTACAAACAGCATATGCAAAAGTGTCTAAACGACGTAATCTGGAACATCAAAAGTTTTTCAGATATGCCTTTCTAATTTTTTTAAAAATATATACTGATCGTATACTGGCTTGAATTGATGATGAAGTTATTTTCTAGACATATTTAGCTCTCAATAGCCTCGCGCACGTTATTGGTATTTTCTTATATGAATAAGTAAGACCGGTTTTAACTTAAACGTTGCAGTGGTCGAATACCGGCTACATAGCGTGGTCTAAGTACCGGATAGCCGGTATTTGGAACTCTCTCGGGGAGGAAAAGAAATAACCTAAATAATTCCATAATTAATAAATTAATTTAAATGGCTCAGAAATAGTTCCAGTCCCGTTTCGCAATATAAAAAAAGCAACGGTGGAAGTAATTCTTCAGGGGCGATACTGGTTATCGGATCACTTCACAAAAAAGAGCTGTTGGACACTCCAAAATTGCCTGCAATAAATCTGAAGAAAAAGAACAAAAACGACAGAGGAAAACAGGGACAGAAATTGTATTTTTAAAAAGTGAAAGAAGAAGATATCCAAAAGAGGAAGATCATGCAATTTGTGTCGTCTGCAGAGGTGCTTTCTCTGCGGGCAAGAGTGTAGGAGGGGATTCTGAGTTCAATGTTAGGAATGCAATATATGGGACTATAGTGACTGCACTCATGCAGACAGTGATATTATATTTGTGATTTTTTCAGATAAAATCATTCTCATTTCAATCAACAAGCTTTTTCTTTCTTTTACATGTTAAAAGCAAAATTAGAAACATAATGGAAATAAGACTGTGAGAGATAGTCGTTAAGAATTTTATAAGTTTGACAAAAATGCTTGTTTATTAATAATTACATTTTTGGTGCATAAGAATGCTATTAATCAATGTAATTTATTAAAATAATATTCTAATTTCTTTATAATTGCCATTATATCTATTTGTGTGATCTTTTGAAAAAAAAAAAAAAAAACTTACGTAGCCGGTATTTAGACTCCATTTTCAAAACTCAAAAATTGAAGTATTTCAGAATTTTGCATTTTATAAACAGACAACTCTTTTTAAACTGATTTTTTTTCTCTAAACATATGTAAAACATGTCAAGGTACCCTGCTGTCATTTTTTCTTTTACTAATTTTTAAAATTGTATGATCTAGATTGAAAACAAAATTGGCAGCAGGGTTCTGTACCTTCTCCTCTAATATTTTTTAATAATGGACATGTGACTGGAACCAGGAAAAAGTGGCCCAAGGTTGATGGTATATTTTTTAAGCGCAGTTTCTTCGAAACATCGAGACTTGTTTATGTAGATTTCATTTGTAATCCACAAGACGTACATTCTCAATACTGAATATAAAATAAGGTTAAGACTTTTATAACTTGAAAAGATCTTACAAATCGATGTAAAAGCTGTTTTGCGTATGTCGGTGGAAGTAATTCAACATTCAAAATGCATTTCTCAAAGAGCATGTTTTATAGAAAAGTCTCTTGGCATTTAATACAATTCATTTCTCATACATAATACACTTTAGATTACTATAAAATTAATGTAAATCCTAAATTAACTCACGTTTTAAACGAGAAATAATTGTAGCGTAATCCATTTAACCAACCAAATGAAGTTATATGAAATAATAATAAGTCATATGAATTAAAATCTTTTGGGAATTGTTAGAATATTTCATATTCATAAACAATAATTTATTTTCCTTATCATTTGCTTTTGAAATTATGCAAAAATTGATAATAAATAAAACAAAGTCTGAATCCTATATAAATTCTGTTGAATTATTCCTGTAAATGAAAAAAAAAAAATCTGCTAAAGTAAGCCTATAATTGTTCCACCGGATAATTTTCATATATTATTATTATTTTATATATTTTAGAGTTTAATTGCTAAAACTTTGTTGAATAGGGTAAATATATTATTTACGTGGTTATTACTCAATCACATTACAGAACTTTTGTTTTGCTTTTAATAAAGTTTTATAAAAATTTCAAAATCTCTGTTAAAAACTTAATTGACGACCGATATTGTAACTTCGGGAATGTATATCTACTGCTAAACAGTTGTACACTTTGAGGGACTTCCCAGATGTCATCAACTTAACAACCAGTCTATGGATGAATGTCTTGATATAGTGAGCGATTGAAAATAAAAAGTCTAAATGTAGTTAAGAAACTACTATGATTTATAATTTAATAATAAAGAAAATAATTATACCATATATATAAATATGAGTGAAATTAAAAATTGAAATATGAGAAGGGTAAAGAATATAAATTTAAAAACTGTGGTTGGTTGTGTTTATGATGGCCAATTATGAACACGATGGATATAGGCCCTAAGAGGGGGGGAGAGTGCCCTTCGTGGGGGTCTTTCTAAGTGAACCTAACCCGTATTTACGTTTGGAAATCCGAGGTTTCGAAGAAAACCACGAAAACTCTGAAACGATATGGCCGACGGGCGCGATTGGGTTCGAACCCAGCACCTTCCGTCTACCAGCTTCGAGAGCATAACCTCTGGGCCACTGGTGGGGCTTAAAAATTATGGTAAAAGATATATTGTGTGTAAAATATTTTAGCACAGTTTACAGATGGAAAGGCTGGTACAGCTGATAAGGCAGGCCGGTCGAGGGAGTGACACATGTTAGGTCACAGTTATATATATGTACAAAGAAAAAAAAAGTACTCTTTAAAGTCAAGATTTTTATTTTGTTGTTACAGATTAAAAGTTAATATCTTAAGTTGTTAATAGGTGTGTGTACTGATAAACTTATTTTAAAATAGTAGGCAATGATTTCTGGTAATGGCTCTAAATAAATTGATATGTTTTACAAGCTTAAGAAAAATTAGCAGAGTATAAATAATCAAGAAAAAAAGAATATAACATGCAGGATGCTCCAAAATTTAATTACATTAATGATTGAAAGTTTTAGATATTTGATTATCAATAAAGTTTGACAAATTAAATTTCGTTTCAAACCTAATTCTAGACGAATATTAATTATTAATTTAATTTTAATTTCAATTCTATCTTTGATTAATGAATCAAGCAATTATCAATTTAATTAGTAATCCAATTAATGATTATTGACAAAAACGTCATGTATTCTTCCAGCCTGGGGGATTTTTATTTTCTTTATTTTCTATCTAGCTTATTATGAATTTATTTATTAAACAGGTTCGCTGCTAGAGTTCTGCATCGGGCCGAGTTAGACAGCAATAAATCTCGATAGCACGTTATCGTTTTTAAACAAAATTTATGTACGCAGAAACCTTGTTACTTAGTCAACTCTGAAATTTTACTTTCCTTTAGTTGTATATAAATTCCGCATGGATTTCCGAAAAATCCTATAATTCATCGTCTTTAAATATCTGTTTTTTTATTCAGTCGAATGTTATTAATTGATTATATATACGTACTAAGATAACATATCAGTTTTGACTGATCTCAATTAATATATGTTAATAAATTAATACAAGGTATGTACTTAAATCAATAATAATTCGCCCTTGTAAATATATGCATTTATTTATATAAATGTCATTAATCATTATAGTCATAAAGTAAATCTTAGAAAGCTCACCATCCTCACAAATCAGTGTTTTTACTCAATCACATAACATTGCTTATACATATGCACTAAAACCTCGATAAATATTCAATCTCATTAAACTATGTTATTAAGGATGGAATATAATTAATAGAAGGTATTCATTTAAAGCTCGATATCTCTTCACATTTGTAATTCAATATTTGAAAAAAAAATACAATTAATTATTTCTGTTATACAGAGTGTCCACTCTCAACGGTGCCCAATGGCTAATTCCTAAACCATTAGACATAGACATATAGTTTCAAAACAAAAAAGTTTTAAATGAGGTAAAGAAATATTTTAAAAGCGATTTGGGTCACTAAAAGCATTTCCTAAAAAATTAGGAAATTTAAATTTTTATACGATGCCCGGGTCTTATAAGTTATATTTAGTAAAATTTACCTGTCACACTGACAATAAAGACCGAAAAAGTCCCGTTATTCTACGATTAAAATTGACGAGTAATATCGTTTAAAGTTAGAGCAAATTTTTTGCTGAAAATTAGGGGTCATTCACAAATTTAGTAGAAATATAAGTTCGTCAGATATATCTAAAAAAATGGTTGGAGTAAAATTGACACTGCAATATAAATTTAAAATCTTTAATCATTCTGACATATTAATGCAAAAAATACAATTTTTAATAAACATATTAGAAGAAAAAAAACATAATTTTGTTAAATAAAATGGTGAGAATTAACAGCCTCAATTCCTTACAAAATGATACACATTTTTAAATTATTAGATTACACTAGCCTGTAAAATTTGTGTCTTGTTTTTTTTAGCTTTTGGTGATTGATTCTTATGTATTGTGCACCGCTAAATTCGAAAGTCACCTTCATTTTTTACCTCACGTAAAGATTTTTTGTAAATCGTAAATTTTAAAGTTACAAAAAGAAAAAAAAATAGATATGATTGTTGTGTTTTTATCTTTTGATAATTGATTTTTATTTATTTTTTACCGCTGAATTCGAAAATGACCTTCATTTTTAGACATCTCGTCAGAATTTTACGCAAATTGTAAATTTCAAAGTTAAAAAGTTCAAAGTTAAAATTGAATCTTCTCCCCCACCTCATCGAGCCCTTCAGCTGTTTAGCTGTAAGAATCCCAGTCTAAGCCAAAAAATTGAATGAATTATTGAATAAAATAAAATAAAAAAGTTTTACATCTGTTTTACAGTATTAGATTTTCGCTATATTTTAACTTTAGCATTTACGATTTGCAAACAAATTAAAACGTCATGGTTAAAAATGAA
The DNA here is from genome assembly GCA_963932465.1 of Maratus speciosus. Taxonomy (NCBI): domain Eukaryota; kingdom Metazoa; phylum Arthropoda; class Arachnida; order Araneae; family Salticidae; genus Maratus; species Maratus speciosus. Next base: position 537,274,491 of record OZ010791.1, on the reverse strand, counting down.
GGTAATTTTCAGATTCAGTGCTAAAAAGTACATAAAAATTTATTATCAACAGTTAAAAATCACAGCCATGTCCTCCATTTCAAAGTATCCGATTTTTGTATATATATATTTTTTTTTATTTTTTTTTTTTATTTTTTTTTTTTTTTTTTACTTTGACAATTTACGATTTGCGAAAAATCATGACATGATAGTTAAAAATTAAGGTAATTTCGAATTCAGTTCTAAAAAATACATGCTAAAAAACACCACCATCCTATCCTTGTGTTATCTCATTTAAAACTTTTTCTTAATCTTCTTGGCGGTAATCTATCCAAATTTTTTTCTCTTATTCTGTGAAATCCTGTAAAAGTGGTAATCACCGAAATTCATAATAATATTAGATTATCATTGGATTTCGTCAGTATGTGAAATTTAATCTCGATCGGATATTTGAATGTGAGTTTAAAGTTCGAGAATAAATTTTGAACTGGAAAAACATATATACGATCGTTGAAGTTAACTAAGAACTTATAAAAATGACATATTATTTTGTTAAAAGAAATCATGAAAAGAAACTGTCTCAGATACTTAGAAAAAAAAAATGTGTTAAAATACAATAATTTTAGCCAATCTGAAACTTAATTAAAGTTTACTCAATCGTAATACTTGTAGGAATTTTTCCAAAGCACAGATACACATGAAATAAGTTCTTCGAATACTTTAAGCACTTGGAATATAATCCTCAAACCATGGCCTAGCTGATTTGTATTCAGATGCGGGAAAGTGAAATAAGCCATGCATTTTTAAAGTTTCATTACTCGGTTAATTTTAGTGTTATATGAACGGAACTTTTTTCTCTTACAGGTCAGTATAATAGGTAAAATTTACTAAAGATAACTTATAACACTGGGGGACCGTATAAAAATTTAAATTTCGTTATTGTGTGAAAGAAGTCATGCATTTTTAAAGTTTCATTACTCGGTCAATTTTAGTGTTACATGAACAGGACTTTTTTGTCTTACTTGTCAGTATAATAGGTAAATTTTACTATATATATCTTATAAACGTATAAAGTTATAAACTTGTTCTTTTTAAAAGATTACTTAAAAGTTTCTTAAAAACTGTACCATATGTCATTAATTTCATCTCATGCCAAAAGAAACTTCATGGAAAACAATTCTAACTTTTTGAGTAAACATATACGTTAACAACGACCATCTTTTCAATTCATGGTTAAAAACAGTAGTTTGACATTAAAAATTTAAAAAAGCAAAATCAAGCAGAAAATAAAAAATACATCATTAGAATTCTCACAAAATGAATTGCTTTGAAAAGCATTTTACTAAGGGATTTTTTTTAAAGATATTTATAAAATACTCTTATATTGATTACTCAAATATTGATTGTGCCACGCTATCCAAAATCATAAGTAAAATTTATGTAACTGATTTATTTGCGTCCTATTATCCATTTGCTTACATTTTGCTTATTTTGGATACAATGGCGCCACAAAGAAATCATTTACATAAATTTTACTTTTGATTTTGGATAGAGGGGCACAAAAGGTAAATAAATTTATTCATATAAATACATTATAGTGTATTGTATAGGTTCAGTGAATGTGACATTTTTAACAGTATTGGAAAATTAGAAGTTTTGGTTAGATGTGTAAATATATTTAGCCAAACCGAAATCAATTAAAATTGAATTTTAAAACAAATTGTTTAAGGCTACATCAAGGCGTCACTTTAATTTTGATATCATATCTTTTAAAACTCATAGTTTGAATTTATGAAAGATGTGAATTTTAAAACATCAATGAATAAATTCCTTTTAAATTTAACATCCTTTTAAATAACATCCTTTTAAATTTAAAATAAGTCTTACACATGCAATTATAAATAAAACAAAAAAAAATGATGAAATAAATAATATAGCGTCACTTAAAATCTGATATCATTATTTTTAAGTTCCATATTTAAAATTCTTATAGCAATAAAATAAAAAGTTGCGTCACAAACTTTAATCCTTTTAGGGTTTTTTTTTTATTTTATTGATATCATTACTTTTTAAATGTTAATAACAAAAAGATAAAAAAAATAAAGACTAATGATGGGAACTTATAATCGTGATTTCCATTCACCTTTAATCACCCTCCCCCCTCCTTATAAAGCATACCCCATGCTTCAATTGTAAATAGTGCTATGCTATTTGAGACATGGAAGTAATATAAAAATTGGGGGGGGGGAGGGGTATGGTTTGTTTCAGAGATATAGAAAGCTTTAAATTTACTATGTAAAAAGTTTACTTTCTTAAGAAAAATATCAAGAAATATTATTCTTTAAACCTTTTTAGTTAAAATACAATAAAATTGTAAGCACGGTAGAACAACGAAGATAGGCTTTTCATCACAGAATTTGACCCCGACAGTAGTACTCGGTTCATGTTGCTAGTGCTCCCAGCCTGCGGATCACGTGATCGATTAGATGAAGTTTCAAATTTCGATTATAGATGGCAGCATGAACTACCATTGTGTATTATATTATTTTCTTTTTTAGTCTCAAAAAATTGTACCATAATTACAATAAATGTGAATGAAAATAAGAAAAAGAGCCGGTTCATAAAAATGTAGGTTTTATTTTATTTATTTTTTTATTTCTTTTTATTTAAGTTCATAGCAAAAAACATAAATTTCTATCAAACTAGCCACATTTTTGAGTAAGATTTTATCATAAAATTTGTGCTTAAAAAAAAAAAAAGTTTTCTTATTAAAAGTACAAAAAAAGAAAAAAAAAATAATGCATCATTTTATGAATTTTTAATTTTGTTAATTAAAATGGTCATTATCATTTGATTTTTTTTAATCGCTACAACAAAGACATTATGTAAACTACAATTTTAAATAATATTTAAAATACAGAAATTTGAACTGAAAAATGCCTTTTTGAAAAATATTAGAATTGTATTCTAAATTTTAAATATTTCAGCATGGAGCAGGAAAAGATGAAAATTGCATTGCATTTGTAACAATATATATATATATATATATATATATATATATATATATTATAGGTTAATTCTATAAAACTGTTAAAAAATATTTTTACATACTCATATTACTGAACAGAAGATAAATTGAAACGAAGACAAAACAATTTCTCGAAAACAAGTGTTATCTAATTCACTTCATATAAAACGGATTCATATTATATATCAGTTTAAAGAAAATCGACTAAGCCGTTTTCCAGAAATAGAAATTAGGAATTTGTGCCGCCGAAATTACTTTAAAAATCGGTCTCTAGATCTAAAAATATACTGCACGTAGAAATGTGAAAATTTCAGAATAGGATTAGACTGCAGATATAAGACTGTTTTTAAAATCAGAACAATTTGAGTACTATTTGCTGAGTTATGAAGTGGCGGCTTTTCGCGTTTCCTTTGATCTTGAGTTATGTGTATATACGAGTTCTGCCATTCTTACGATTTTAGGCTTAAGGCTGCGTCACTATGGAACACTATCGTCTTTCATGATAGATTTTTGAAAATATTTTTCTGAAATTTATTACAGCTGTTCTCAAATCCAAAGGAGTTACTTTCTGACAAATTTCTGAATACATTTTTCTTCGGAAACGCATAAAATTGGCTGGAGTCTTATTCAGAAACTATGATTTTAAGTTGCATTTTTCATTTTTTAGTACAGACAAAAGATCTTTTAGAAAAAAACTGTCAAAAATGGCCTTATGAATCGAATTTTCAGACGCGACCGCACGGGAAAGATGAAAACCTGTCGTTAATTGACAAGAATCGAGTATAAGAATAAGTTAAGTGATTTCCCGTAAGGCATGGTGACGTCACGGCGACGTCGTTGTGAAGTCATAGTAACTAGAATGCGAGGTCGTTATGGCCGTTTTAGAGGTCGTTTGTGACGTCACATTGTGACCACTCTGTGAAGTCACGGTGTGACTAATTTGTGAAAAGTGTGTCATTTGTGACTAATTTGGCATTAACTTTGTGACGAACCTGTGACGAATGTGACACTGTTTTGAAGTCACATTGTGACCAATTTGTGAAATATGTGTCATTTGTGACGAATTTGTCATAAAAACTGTGATAATTTCAAATGAAAATCAAATTTCAAATTAATTGCTTAAAAGACGCAAAGGCCAACATAGTGAAAAAGATTCCATGCTGGGACTCGAACCCGGGCCATCAGTATAGCGCACTGACATTCTCCCGACTAAACCACATGGAACGATACCCAGCCTGGAAAATTTCTCACTATTATATGCTGGCAAGGCTACAAAAGCAGCACAAAATGGGATATTTATCGTGAGCCACCGACATGGGGCGAACACAAAAACCTAATTAAATCCAGCATCGATTGAAACTATATTAATATTTGGCAATTTTTCCAGAGAGAACCATTCGCCTAGCATACAATATTTCAAATGAAAATGTAATTTCAAATTACATGTTTAAAAGGCAGTTTTAATTTGAAATTTGATTTTCATTTTAAATATTGCATTCAAGGCGAAGGTTTCTCTTTGGAAAATTTTCCAAGTACTAATGTAGTTTCAATCGAATCTGGATTTAATTAAGTTTCGTGTTTGCCACATGTCGGTGGCTCACTATAAATATCCCTTCTCGTGCTGCTTTTGTAGCCTTGCCAACATGTAATAGTGAGAAATTTTCCAGGCTGGGTATCGTTCCATGTGGTTTAGACGGGAGAATGTCAGTGCACTATACTGATGGCCCGGGTTCGAGACCCGGCATGGAATCTTTTTCACTATGTTAGCCTTTGCACCTTTTAAGCAATTAATTTAAAATTTGATTTTCATTTGAAATATTGTATGCAAGCCGAATGCTTCTCTCTGGAAAATTTTCCAAGTTTCAATACTGTGATGGTTCTTGTCATAAGCACTGTGATGTATTTTAAAATGCACAATTTTGAAATAAAGTTTTGTTTGAAATGTAAAATCTTATATTTTTACCATACTTTTTAGCAAAATATCGCTATTTTGGAGTCCTGTTCTTCTAAAATATTTTAAATTTTTCCACTTAAAAAACAATGCTTATCAACTGACATCTTTTTTTTTATTAAATTCCAAGCTTGATCTTGAGTACAAGCTCGATATTAAGAATGTGTAAGATTTTAATGTGTTATGATTAGTCATTGCTTTATTAAATACGACATTATAAGCCATATTTATTTAAATTTTTTATTCCCGTGTATATTGTATTTTGTGAATATGACCTAAATAGATTTTGTATGTTTTATAGGAAAAGACTGATCTGCGTAAAAGAAAAAAAAAACAAGTAAGAAAAATCATGCGTTAAGCATAGATTATAAAACACTTTCCAACGCTTCCTGAATACTTTAACAAGACATCGTAATTTAGGGAAATAACGTAAGTAAGATAACTAAGTAAACATTTTAGAAAACGCATAAAACATTTGAAAAACTGATTTCAGCAGTTACCGTCCATAGCCAAATATGTTTTCTAATTCTTTTGAACAGTCCTGTATTTGATCTGTAGGTTGATATATATACTATATAATTGGGAAATTTAGTTTAGCAATTGAAACATAACAGGTTGAAATTCTCTTTCAGCAATTTATACTAATAAATGGAAAGATACTTAAATACTTTTGTACAATCCTGTAGTTTACCTAGAACCTTTATTACACGCCACTATTTAGTTAAAATTTAATTCAAACTAAGACACTTTTAAAACTGCTGAAATCACATTTCCAGAAATTATGATTTACAGACGGCCATGTATCCAATTCTTTACGTGACCCTGTATATCATTTTATCTATATTCTACAAACATTTCTTAGCAAATTAAATGCATTTCAGCGTAAAAAAGAACAACTCATTTAAAAGCCACCTTTAAACAATTTGCGCCCATATGCAGTAACCCTTACGAGTACTTTTGTGTAGCCCTGTATACGAATTGTAGCATTTATATACATCATATACTGTGCATAAATATAGTGAATCATAAAAGCGCATATCATAATTAAAAATGCATTCCCAGCAATCATCGCTAATGAACAGTACTTCGGATACAATATAGTATTGAAATATTTTGTATGTCCCTGTAAATGCTATATGCACTTCGTATTATACATGAAATAATTTATAGTATGTAAACTTCAGCGACGTATATAAATTTCATTATATATGAAATAGATTAACATAATTAAAGTACGCCATAAACAATTCCCTCCACACCTATATCATTATGTATTGGAATTCCTTTTTTAGCCCTGTAAATGAACAATAACTATTCTATGCATCGCATATTCAGCAGAATGCATATTTAAATGCGCTTCATAAATGCATATCAATTTTATTCTGTTTGAAAGCGTGTAAAATCATTAAAAATCCTTTGAAACGATTTTTTTTCCATAGGCCGTAATGTAACGGAATACTTTTGACTGTCCCTGTAAATGAACTAAACATGCTACAAACTTCATTAGAAATAAGGAACGTGTTATGGTAAATGTCAATATCTAAATGTTTCAGGGAAATCCGAGTTTAGTTACGAGAGTTAGAGCGCGGACAGACAGCCATACAGAAAAACGGACAGGCAAACCGAAGTTAAACACTGTTAATCTGTTTAAAAAAATATTCATTCCTATATTATGTAAATAAATATGAACTCAAAAATATATATATATACTAAAGTAGTTTAATTTATAAACTTCCTATTAGACACGAAAAACTTTTTATTTCAATGTTTAAATATCATATTTTACTTTTAGTGCCAATAATTACGTATATCATAAACTTAGAAAATAATTTTATAATAGACGAAAATTTAATAACCGCTTCAGAATGTCCATAATTAAATGTTAGATTAAAATCACAAACAAAAAAAATGCTTATATACAATTAAAAAAAATAAATATACCAATTTGAAAAACACTAAAAATAATAATTAGTATTTATAATTGTACTATTAAACAACAATAAATTACAATAGATGAATTAAATGTATTATTAGATTTAACAATATCTCAAAAATCTTTGCATATGTTATAAGAAATTTCTATTATTTTATAATTTTGGCAAATGCTAAATCTGAAAACCATTGGTATGAAGATTTATGATTTTAAATAATAATTTAAAATATTATTAGCACCAAAAGAAAAATCTTTGAAAAGTTTCACTAGTGTAATACGTAAAAATACATTTTCCCAATATAATGCTAATTTCTAATCTGAAATAGTTTCGTAATATCATAATAATCGAAAATCATATTTAACTCCAAAATAATAATGTCTATAACTACTGTAAGTGTTAGTAATCAGGAAACACAAAACAGTAAGAAGCCGAAAAAAATTCCAAATCATTTTCTCAACATATTTTCAATCTCAAGTAACAGCAAATTAATCTTTAAATTAATTCCACTCTGAATGCAGTTATGAATCAGTCTCTGCGCAGCTGTCTTTTTTTTCTTTTCTTTTTAAGTGATCGCAGATTAAGATATTTTTCAACGCAGCATCGAATAGGAAAATGTTTCTGAAAACAATTGCAGAACAGTCCCTTACTAATATAACATAAAACTATTTAAGTCATCATAATATACAAAACAGGGATAAAACATTTAAATTAAATAAGACTTACATTTACGTCCCATTTATAATATCCGTGTATTTGTAATATTTTAAAATGGCGGGCTTCTTTCTCTTATTTTATAAAAAAGTGTTGTAGACTTCGTGATGTTCTAAACAGAGTAAACTTCCGGCATCTTCTCTTCTGTGCGCAGACGATTTTGATTTTCAGCAGATGTCCTTTTTTATCGTTATTTGTTTTTGAATACAAAAGTTTTCGAACTCAGATGCGCAATAATTTTATGAGACTGTCTTTAATTAAAATTTTCTTTTTGGAGAATTTCCCAATGTATTTTATCTTTTCTTTTTATCGGTTCCAAACAATTTAAGTTACAATGGATTGTAAAGGTTCTTTTTTGTAAATAATAATAATAATAATGATAATAATAATAATAATAATAATTAGAGTTTATTAGATAAAACTTTGTTTAAATTTTTAAAATGAGTAAATATCAATTTAATGGTAATAATGAACCCCCACCCCCATTTTCTTAAAGTAAAATTTGTTTCACACGTAATAAATACAAAATATCGCTCACCCGCAAGAAAAGTGACACATCTCGACAAAAGTAAATTTCACAGGGGAGGCAAAAGAAAATGTGCATGATTTTACTGTAACATGAAATTATAGCACTTAACTCTGCATACAAGAATTAAAAAGTGCATAAAAGCGTAAAGCACATAAGAATGAAAACTTAGGATGTGGTTTGGAGGTTGGATAATTTTACCTCATTACATAATCCACCCCTCTTCTTTGGTTACAAATGGACATATAGCATAATAACGTGATTTTTCATGTAGCTAAACTTATGAAACTGTTTGTGTAGCAAGACGCACCTATGACAAATCTTTTAGTGGAATAAAACGCAAAATGAATTTCTGTGAGATGTGTCACTTTTCTTGCGGGTGAGCGATATGTTCTTAATAAATAAAAAAGGATTATCGAGGATAAAATAAAAGAATTCTTTGTCAATCTGACAATCTTTTCATATTAATTTTCTGTAAAATAAAACAATTTGTAAAATAACTTTTTTTTTAAGTCATATCTGTAAAATACAAATTTGAAATACTAATAATTAATTATTATCATGCGTTTTGCATAAATTTTGTATATTTTTTTTTTCGGAAAATGTTTACTTGAAAAGTCTGAAAGAAGTAGAATTTTTTCAAAAATAGTTACTTAAAATAGTTAAATAGTTGTCAGGAAAAAAAACTCTCTCAAGAAAAAAACTCCGACTAAACTCTGAAGACTCTTTCTACGTGCTCATTAAAAGCTGCAGACTTAACTGTAATAGAAAATTTTTAGTTTGAAACCACAGAAGTGTTTCGAATACCACTGGTTGGCAAAAAAAAAATAAAATAGTTTCCTCTCTGCAAACTAAATACTGTACAGATTTAATACTCCTAATTCTAAATATGTTATCCAAATTGCTTTAATGCTTGTATCGTGCACTTTATATATTATGCCCCCCCCCCCCCCTTCGTGACAGAATTTACCATTTGCTATCCTCTAATATATTTTCATTCCTCATGCCGCGGTAACTCGGGACTGTTTAAAATACTGTTTAAAATATTTCTCTTCATTTTCAAAGATTTTAAAAGTTCATATTTTTCCCCACTGTGACTTACAATATGGTGGTTTTTTTTTTTTTTTTTTTTTTTTGGTTTTTTTTTTTTTTTTTTTTTTTGTCACATATATGAAGTGATGTACGTTACACGCAATGACATAACAATGAAGTCTCAAATTTTTTTAATTGATAGAAAAATATAATTTTACAGTAAATAACATGTTTTGAAGAATTTTTGTAATTTTTTAAAGTTTTCTAAGATGTTCACATCTCAGTCACAACGTGACATCACTGAGTGGTGGCATTTTGGTCACAGATGTGACGTGACCACAGTGACTTACAGTGACGTCACAATGACGTCACCGTGACCATGCATGCTATGAGGGTTATTTATCAAAATATAGAAAATGCTATTCGATTCCTAATCACTTCAATTGTCAGACATGTCAATTGTATGCCTTTAAGAGTTAAAAATGAGTCAGAAAATATGTCGGAAACTTTCTCGCTGTTATCACTATTACTATTTTTTACAAAACATATTGACTTCCTGACAGACAATGGGAACACTTAAATCCAGTTCTGACCAGTCTGGACTATGTATAGAAAAAAATGTAAGACTGATTCCGGCCTGGCGGAATTCTGCTAAAAAAATTAAGACCTATCTCAGATACGATATAACTGTCCGATGCCGATCTCTATTATGGACATGTTATATTTCTGTATTGAAGTCATAAAACAAGCATTGGGTTCATGCAGAACATTTATGCTTATTCCCCAGAAAGTCCCATCCCTTGGAAATGGTTCATGTTTATTTTATCGGCTAATTATCGGCCTATTAATATATAAGCTACAATAAAAATTCAGCTTCAAATGTTAAACTTGGAAAAGATTTCGGGAAGCTAAAAACGGCCAGCCGAACAAAAAGTTCTCTTCTACGGAAAGACACAATCAACAACAGTTAAAAAAATCATTTACACTTGCATTCACTGAAAATATCGAAATATCATACGCAATATGCATTTTGAAAACTGGTATCAAACATATGAAAATATCAAAATACCATCAAACTTCATGATATTTGGAAAATAAATATCGGATATATATCATGATATATGTCAACAATTATAAATAATTTTATTAAATGTAAATATCGGTAGTATATTTAATAGTTTTAGATAACTAGGGGTTTCTGCCCACTACTAGCTATGATCACCAACCTCCACCCAGATTCCACAGACTCTAAGAACACAATAACTTGAAAAGATTACGGAATATTAAATCGTATTTAAACTAGTGGCGATCTCCTGTATGTAATCAGGAGATCGCCCTGTATGTAATCAGGTTTCCATTTATTTCAATTTGGCTGAGGGATTTTAAGATAGAATCAATTGCTGTCGAGACAGCTAACTTCTATTTTTGTGATTAAATGAGATCGACCAAACAATTTAAAATTAGCTTGTATAAAATGGCTATGTAAACAATTTTATAAAGACGCTATAAGGAATTTATTTTAAATTAGACATTTTAAATGTATCGTTTTAAATATGACGTAATTTTCACCAAAATTTTTTTTCTCACTTTAATTTTAAAATACAAATAATTTTAATGGCCTATAAAAGTCAAACTAAGTCGGTGTGACAATAGCAACTGCAAATTTCTAGGTGTCTCAAGTCTTTCTGAAATGGAATTAGATAAGAAGTCAAAGGGTAGAAAGACAGAATCTTCAACTGGCGATAATATAGTTGATGATTAATTTCCCTCCCAAGATTTGGAAGACGATGATTTTTTTCAAGTGAATGATTGTTCAGAGTGTTTAACAGGGTACAATAAAACATCGGGAAATTGTGATTGGATCAAGTGCATTCAGTGAAACTGTTGGTTATATAAAAGCTGCTCAAAGTTCCTAAACAAATGTGCATTTTGTGGTAGACCTGAGATATTGCTAAAAAGAGCAAAGGGATATAAGAAAAACGTTAACAAAAAAGCTTGACTCTAAATCACATTATCACAGTGGCTTTACCGTAGTTAAACTTTTTATAATGTTTAAAACTAAGCATACATAATAGCCATAATTCTTTTAAATGTTAAGTGGAATATAGTATATTAAATAAATATTATACAATCAAACATATTAACATAACATAAATAATTATATAATAAATAAATATTAGTTTGTTCTTTTATTATATTGCCACACGTTTGTTACATTCATATTTTTGTAATTTCCTAATATTAAGTAAGTTAACAATCTTTGTATGTCTAAAATATTAAAGTTACTTTTATTTGTCCTATAATATTTTATACTGCTTCACAGAAATTATTGTTTACATGGAAACTCCATAAGACATCTTACCCCTAGATAGTTGGCCATCTTACCCATATCTATAGGTAAGATGCAGAAATGCAAGTGTTTACAAAAACAAAATTTTCGATGCTTTCTATAACATTTCTGAAATGAAATATGTTTTTAAATCATACATAAGAGCCTAAATTTTAACAAGAAATCAATGAAGAGTAAATATGAACAACAGACGATTTTTAAAACAGCTAAGTCAAAAACTACAGCATCTTCACCCGATCTACCTTATATATATATATATATATATATATATATATACATTAGTATCTTTGACAGAAGGGATTTTTATCCTTTGCATGCGAATAAGATGACTTTGAAATGCACAAAGATGTTTAAAATACCGTCTTCGTAGGAATATTATTATATTTGATTTATAACATAATATAAAAAAAAAAATCAAAACATAATTTTAAAGAACACCAATTATTTCTGACTATTAAGGACAGTACCTTTTATTCAATAATTCCTTCATTCATTTGTTAAAATAACAAGCAAAACAGAAAAATAAGTCATAAATGCTTACTTGAAATGTTTACCTGAAATGTATGCATATTTATTTGATATGTAAAATATATATTTAAGTACAAATTTTGTGTATTATTTTCTGATTGCTTTAATCGCAATGGAAGTTATATGGTAATTATGATACAAATTATTTTATTGCTTTACAAACATCAGTTTTAAAATAAGATCATTCGACAATGTTTCTCGGATTCTTTAAATAGCTATTGATTTCAATAACAGAAAGATTTTAAGAAAAAAAAAATATTATGATAAGCCGGTAATACTAAGAAAAAAAATATAAGAAAATAAATACACGAAAGCAATCCTTCTATATATATATATATATATAAAGTTTTGATTTGGAAATGGACCAATGAAAATTTGCGTAGATATACCCGGCAGGTCGGTATCCAATTTGAATGCTTAAGCATGGCCTTTCTTCGTTAATATTAAAAATACTGTTTCATACAAAAATATGAAAATCGGTAGTTTTATAGAGAAATGATTGATAAACTCCGTGATGCAGACAGTTTTCAAATCGAAGAATTATTTTAAGAGATATTTAATGCCAAATTTGGACAAAATCGTTCCATTAAAAAAGTTTTATAGGAGCAAAAACTGTACATAGGAATTTAATCATTTTTAGATTATTTTATGCGTCAGAATTTTCCGGTGCGCAGACAGTATTCAGTTTTTTAATTTGACTCATTGTTTGAGGTTTTATTTCTATTTTAAATTCAAATTTGAAGCATTTTGAAAGGTATTTTTTACTTATTTTAGAAAATTGTATTAATTTAAATTGTTGCCAACTGTATAAACAGCGCAAACAATAATGTTTGCTTCAAATTAAAAATTTATTTTACACGTGACTGTTATAAACAGAAAATATAAAAAGAAGGAACTCGTTGAAAATTACGTCATAAAACTATTTTTACACGTGAATTTTAAAAGAAAAATAATATTGTAAAATAATAAATTCATTAACATGCGTTAGAAGTCTTGAATAGGAGAATTTACGTCACATTTACGTCACATTACACTTATTACGTAAAATGAACAAAATATAATATTGCAAAACAGTTTAAATTTAAAAATTGCGCGAGACATTTATTTGATATTTTAAGATGATCATAATATTTCATTTCTAACAAAAGTATTTTTATGTGGATATTAAAAAGAGAAAGAAAAGTTTGGTGAAAATTACGTCAGATTATAATTGTCAGATTCAAATTATAATTCAATCTTCCGAAATCTTTTTAAAGCCGATCAAATTAGCGTGCTGTTAGAGTCTGCGGTGACTGAACGGGGGTTGACGAGCGTAGCTCGTAGGGAGCAGAGCCCTCTAGTTTTAGAAAAAAAAAATACAATACTTTACAATAGAGTTTTATGCGTCTCACTACTTTTTTTACAATTGGTGCCAACAACTAGTTTTTGTATTATCGATATTATTCGCAAAATTATATGAAATTAATTAGATATGTGAGATTATACGTTGCATCATAGTCATCATAAACCATTATATATTGGAAGCAGTTAATATACAGAGTGTCCACTTTCAACGGTGTCCAATGTCTAATTTCTAAACCGTTAATCATAGATATAGTTCCAATTACAAAAATATTTTAAATGAGGTAAAGAAATATATTAAAAGTGACTCCCGTCAATAAAACATTTCTTAAAAAAAAAAAAAAAAAAAAAAAAAAAAAATACGAATTTTAGATTTTTATGCGGTCCCCGATCCTATAAATTATATTTAGTAAAATTTTCCAGTTGCACTGACAAGTAAGACAAAAAAGACTCTGTTAATCTACGATTAAAATTGGCCGAGTAATAGCTGTTTAAAGTTTGAGCAATTTTTTTGCTGCAAATTAGGGATCATTCATAAATTTAGTAGAAATATATTTTCGTCAGATATAATAAAATAAAATGTTGAGAAAAATTACCATTGCAATATAAATTTGAAATCTTTAATCATTCTCACATATTAATGCAAAATATACAATTTTGCAGAAAAAAAAAAAAAGAATTTTTGTTAAATAAAATGATGAAATATGATATATAATAAATTGATGAATTGATGAATAAAATGATGAATAAAATGATGACAGCGTCAATTCGTTACAAAATGATGCATATTTTAAAATGCTATTATATTAAACTAGCCTGAAAAATTTGGTTTATGCCATGTTCTTTAGCTTTTGATAAACATTCATGTGTATTCTGTATAGCTGAATTCGAAATTGACTTTCATTTTTTACAATCACGTAAAGATTTTATGCAAATCGTAAATTTTTAAGTTAAAAAAAAAGAAACAACTAAAAATTCAATTTAAAAAATCAAAAAACTCGACAGCGTAAAAAGTCAACTAATTTCTCATCAATGTGAAACTACTTTTTATTTACTTGTATTTATGACTTTAAATTGTGTTTAATTATTAGTTCCTATCTATAAACACTGTTTTGATGAGGCCTATAGATGTCTATGATGGTTAGAGTTGCAGTAAAGCTAGAGATACTACCTACACAACTTTCAAGTTGTATAATATTTAAACGGGGCTTCTGACTATAAAATAGTCAATGAAACATTGTCTGCATTTTGAAAGACCTATCCAAGGATATGCCCCTTAATATGGTGAGTAATTTTTTTTTTTCGTCTCTACCGCCATTTTTTAAATTTAACCATCGGATGGTTAAGACGAATCGATGGAGTCATCTTTAATTAAGAAGCATCCAGCCGTTGGAATGTTTCGAGGATATAAAGAAATCGACATACCCAGATACACGTGAAACACATAACCCTTATTGGCAGTCGGGTAAAAAAAAATAGAAAAAATTTTGATACAATAAAATAGATGTGACTGTTGTGTTTTTAACTTTTGGTAATTATTTTTTATGTATTTTTTTTTTTTTTTTTTTTTTACCACCGAATCCCAAAATGACTTTCATTTTTAAACAAATAGTCAGGATTTTCCGCAAACTGTAAATTTCAAATTGAAAACTTTTAAAGTTAAAATTGAACCTCCTTCACCTCCTTATCGGACCCCACGCTGTTTAGCTGTAAGAATCCAGCATGAGCCAAAAACATTAATAAATTATTGATTTAAATTAAATCAAATTAAATTGCAAAAGTTTTACATCTGTTTTATAGTAGATATCAGATTTTCGCCATTCTTGAACTCTTTGACATTTACAATAAAAAAAAAAAAAATCTAACGTGCGATGGTTAAAAATGGAGGTCATTTTCAGATTCAGTGCTAAAATGTAAATAAAAGTCAATTATCAAATGTTAAAACACACAGCTATCTCGTCCATGTTATAGTATCCTATTTTTGTTGTTTTTTAACTTTCACGATTTATGATTTGCGAAAAATCCTGACATGATGGTTGAAATTAAGGTAATTTTAGGATTTAGGGCTACAATACATAGTAAAAAAAAAAAAAAAAAAAAAAAAAAAAAAAAAAAAAAAAAACATCGCAGTCTTGTGTTATATAATCTAAAACTTTTTTGAAAAACTCCTTAGCGGTGACCCGTACGAATTTTTTTGCGTTATCCTGTGCAATAAGTTTAAATAGTAATCAGCAAAAATCGTAATATTATTAGATTGTCATCGGATTTACGTCAGTATAGACGATAATGTATCTGGAATTTTTATGTGTCTCTGTAAAAGAAATAGAACTATTACGCACTTTGTTTTCAATTTAAAAATGGTATTGTGTAACTCAATAACCTATTGTAATTTTGTTGAAATTTAATTAATATTAACAAATGCATACTTTCTACGTTCGTCAAATTATAATTTAATATAATTGTCATCGGAAAACACATGTCGGCAAAATTTCAGCTCAATGAGATAATTGAAAATTGTTTAAAGATGTCTTGCAAGATTTGAACTAATCTTTCATGTGGCCCTTTAAAAAGAGCGTAACTGCTACTTTCCAAAAATTATAATAATATTGCATAGTCATCAGAACTACATATCCTGAGCAAAGTTTCATCTTAATCAGATTAATGATATCGGTTTAAAATTATCTTGCAAGTTTTAATCTAAATTTTTCTGAAGCCCTGTAGAGACACTGTTCTAAACTAACTTCTACGTTCTTTAAATTATATTAATACTGTATTGTCATTCATATTACACATGTTTTGATTGTTTCGGCTCAATCGGATAATTAACAGTGGTTTAAATTTGACTAGCAAGTTTTGAACTAAACACACATACATGCACTGCAAGTTAATATGTTGCTTGTTTATTAATAAAAACTTAATGATGGACAGATATCTGCAGTGTTTTTTTTTAATACTTTAGGAATGGCAATTTGATATAAAAAATGCTTATTGCTGAATAATGCTAAATAACATATTAAAAGTCAAGCTGAAATATGTAAGCAACATCAAGGATCATCCAGAATTACAGCCTTTGAAAAAAGCGGTTAAGCGGGTTTAATATTGATTATTTTAAAACAAGACTGAGTTTAATCTGACCTTGACAAACTTGTGACATATGTTCAGCAAACTCGCGCTTTCAATAAAACAGAATAGTTACGACGTGCTTTCAAACTTAGAGAATCTAGCGCATCTTTTGAAACTTCCTCAAACCAACTGCGCAAATGGCTTTTTTAAGGTCATAATTTGTCGACACATCTGATTTTTTTTGACAAAACTCATATGGATCTCGCAAATACAAACTTTCAGCTACGAGTACACGTGGTTTTGTCAAATTCCGAGATTATCGGAAAAATGAATTTTGCCCACCAAATCATCAAAACGTCCTATTGTCCAACGATACGTTTCGGGGGTGGAAGGTGGTGTGGGAGTTCCTTTAGGTAATTTTTATCCCAGGACCAGCAAAATGCTCCCACATAAATATTTGTGATTTTATGCTTAGTCTGTTACTTATTGGTCTAAAAATGCTCATTTTCCCACAAGAATCTATAATCTAAATCCACCCCCCCCCCCACACCCGAAACTGAAAAAGTAAAAACAATATTGGGTGGTTTTCGAATTAATGTATTATATTGTATATATTTCTACCAGAATCACAGTGGATAAAGTACGTAAAACATTATCGGTAGATACGGTATCAGGCAAAGGTATATGGAAATCTTCAGCATCGTCTTTTTGTGGAAAATAATGAAAAATAGTTTACGTTTATTTAGTGAACTGCAAACAAAGAAAGTCCAGGTTTAAGCTTTTACGTTTTACTGAAGATTTAATCAGTCATTTAAATCTTCAAAATGTTATAATGTCTGAATAAATGCTTATTTTGGGTTAAAAAAGTTATTCTTATTTACCGTAAATTGTTTCTTAAATGTTCGTTTGAACATTTAATTTTTCAAAATTTTTTAAATCATCTAAATGAAATATGAAGCCCAATATGCAAAAATCCCGACATTATATGTTCCAATAATGAGCATAGAATTACGACATTTTACTTTCGAAACATAAATCCTCCCTCCAGTATTACGATGCTTATTTTTTTTCTTATGAATCAAAATTTTAATTTGTAACTTATCGCATTAAGTTTTTACACTTTAAACTACTTATCATACTCACTTTCTCGTAGTTTGTAAAAATTCTCCCATAGCTTAAAAATATTCTTCTTGGCATTAAATGCTAGAATTTTTTTACTCACTATCTTTCACCAAATATATGCAGACAGAACTCACACAAATAAATATTTTTTACAGTAAAATACGTTTTTTCAAGATTACTTTTCGTAATAAAAGCGTAAATTTCAATAGCATTATTTTATTATACGGTGTATTTAACTTCCAGATCATTTCCATTGTTCTAAAAAATGAACATTCTTAAAAATCTTGAAACATTCTATGCATTGTAATTTTTACAATATTTATAGAGTACAGAACATAGATTACTAAATATGTATTTGTACATTACCTTTAGGAAGAATAGCTCAAAAGTATTAATAAAATTTCAATGCAATTCATAGGAATATCTGCGAATAAAATGTCTTCTAGATAGAATCCCATAAATGAACGTTTTCTAAAAATGTAAATACTTTTCTTTACGAAAAACTGATGTGTGTAAATAGAAGAACCATAAAAGTATGTAAACTAGTAATAATCAGGGCAGATGCTACTTTTTTATCAATTTCAGCAGTCACAATCTTTATTGAAAACAATTAACGTCAGTGCTATCTGCTAAAATTTCCAAAATAAGCAAATATACGCAATGGATAAACAACGATATTAAGAACGAATTACATGTTTGTAAGCATGTGATGCAACATCCGATTTTAAATGGATTTAGAACTAATTTCAAGCATCGATTTAGACAGACCAAGTCTCATGTTTATTTTTAGGATTTAGTAACTTTGTAAAATTTATGTAATACATTTTCTTTCAATAGCAAGCATATAAGTTCCGTTTTCAGCTGCATTTTGAATCTGATCTTAAATAAAACAACATTTTTTCTATAAACTTTCTACGATGTTTAACATCCTCATTTTTCATTTCTTTGCTTTCCACTGAAGCAAGAAATGCCTTTCCGAATGCATACTTTTTCATTTTATACTTCGAGACATATAGAAAGGGTATTCAATTGAATACAGCATTCAATTGAAAGAGCATTCAATTGAAAGAGTATTCAGTTGAAAGAATATTCGATGTAATAGGTAGCAGCAAAAAATATTTCGTTATGTAAAATTAGTTTTATGCTTACTGTGTATAATATTAAAAATAATGATTTTAAATACTGTACTAGAACAATGTAAAAAAAAAAAAAAAAAAAAAAAACATTTTCTTTGCTAACATAATAATTGTAAAATATTTTTAAAAAATTACATGCACTGATGTTAAAAAATTTTGCATATTTCGATAAATCATTGTTTTCTCAAAACATTATTTTTTTTTAAAACGTTGAAAATATAAGAACTTTTAATAAGAAAACCGTATACAAATTAGGATATTTATCATTTTTTATACCAAACAAAGGCCCAGTTTCAGAGGATTGGAGACAAAAGCGTGAATTGCAAAATAATTGGATTGTGAAAAAGGATAACATTTTTTAATTTGTTATTGTTTCTGATGGACATTTTGGATGATTTTTGTTGTTGATAAATTCATTACGTGCCAAATGGATGGGTTTACGCGTGGTCGTTTTATAGATATGAGGGAGTCTGGGACGTGACAGGCCGATGTTGCCGAAGCTGTCGATTTCGTCAATATAAGGTTCCAGGACTGTGACAAAGCCAAATTTCAGCTGAAAATTCTAGTAGATGTGCTGCAGAGGTTTTACTATGAATACCAAAACCATCAGATGATCGATTTGTGGCACTAATGACCCGGTGCACTCTAATAATACCAGTAAGAAAAATAGCAGTAGAGTTAAAAGTCGCTGATGGGCTGCTAAGTTCGCAACACTCTGTATACAAACAACTTAATCAACATGGTATTTATGACAGTCGTCCGAATATATGTTCCCCATTCACTTTTCGTCGTGAACTATATTCTTGGGGCAAAGGCGTACTCCAACTGATCATAATACCACCCCTCACGTGAAAGCCATCTCACCTACGTTGGTGAAATTCACGTAAAAATTTTGGGTTATATCGTAACTGAAGAACTCTTCTTACGTTAAGGGGTCTCATGACTCTTAAAGCTTTAAAATTTTCGAAATTTTAATTTTTTTAGATATTAAACTACTATCTTTTCTGAACATTTTGGTATAAATGTTTCCTTGAAATTCCTATTAGAACAGAAGTTATGGCTTTTAGAATTATACACGCTCAATAGCTGAAGCGGCGTTTCAGAAACTTTGAAGTAAATTTTCTCCAAATGACGTTTTTGGGCATAACGCGCACGATATCTCAACAACTTCTGAATTTTTTTTCATGAAATTTTCAAAACATATGTTTCATGTTAGTCTGTATACACTTAACCTAAAATTTCCTTCTTATTGTTCAGAAATATATTCTTTATAGGTGATTATACTGTTGAAAATTTCTAAATTTTGCATTAATTAAATACAACTTTGTATTAAAAATAGAAAAATGCTTTAAATACAAATTTATTTCGGTTCAGAGTAATTATTACGATGTGAAGGATAAGTAGGACCCAAAATTTTCCTTCTACTTACAAAATTTATTTTGTAATCGTGCGCATAATCTGCTATGCCAATTTTCCGCTCGTCAATTCTAATTCTGCATCTTGTAATTTTTCAAATACATGAAATGAAAGAACATACATATATCTTTCATCCCAATATAAAATTTTGTCTTAAAATTAATTACGTTTTAAGATATTATATCTTGAAAATGGTCTTTTTTTTTCGATTTTTCCAATTTTAAGAGTCCTGAGACCCCTTAACCCGTCGACTATCACTGTGTAAACTAAACCCGGAATTCGCCAGTGAACATAAGATTGCTTCACTGATTTGCGGTGGTTACTACGTGCTCTATGCACAATTTATACCGAATACGCCATTGAAGGAGAGGTAAGTGGGACAAATATTATCGGAAGTCGGGCATAAAAGTCATGTTGACTGTATCGCATGTATACAGTTTGTCGTGAAAACTAGCTGCATTTAACTCTATTGCTGTTACTGGCATTGTTCGGTTGTGTTGGGCCGTAAGAACCACAAATTGCCATCAGATAGTGTTGTTATAATCGGACGTCATAATATAGTACTTGTACTGCCATTTCGCGTTGAAATGTAGCTTTTGCACAGTCTGGAAAACACAGTCTAGATTTGTCGGTACCAAGAGCACCGGCAGCATCTGTCTGACAGTGGCAAGACTCTGTCATAACAATAATGCGGCAACACATTTATTCATCCATTTGGCACGTAATCAATATATCATCAACAGAAATAATCGAAATCTCCAGTCCAAACAGCAAAAAAGTAAAATAGTTATGCATTCTCTAAATGTATGCTATATGTAATGTAGAAGCTATATGTTTTCTGCTGACAAGAAGTCTTGAACATTCCTTGCAACATGTGGGCGGGCATTATCCTTTTAAAAGATAGCTCCATTAATACCTTGAAGGACAGGAACGACTTCGGGCTCCAGTGGTTCACGGATGTACATGTTGCTGTTCAGATTACCCAAAATTCGTAGCAGCTGCAATCTTACATGATGCGCAATCGCACCGGAGATCATATCTCTGGTTGTTCGTCCACTATGACGTTCGATAATGCATTCCAAAAGGTAGCGTTCACAGGCATAGCTTGTAACATGAATATGACCAAATTTGTACCACAAATTAAAGCGTGATTCGTTATAATAAATGACTTGCTGCCAATCTGAATGCCGTATGTTTAGGAGCACATTGCAGTCGCAGACGTCGATGGTTTTGCTTGAGAGGATCCTCTACAAATGAGTTCTTGTACGTAGTCCATTGTTCAACAGACGTCAACGAATCGACGGAGCAGCTATTGATACACCCGTAACAGTTGACCAATGTGCTGCCAACTGTCTAGAAGAAGCTGTGCTGTTCCTCAGCGCCACGCGAATCATGTTACTATCATCGCGTGTTGAAGTCACAGTTCTGGGTCCACTCCATACTTCCATGTATCTCGATCCTCGTACGTGCTTCCAAACTCAGATCACTCAACATCTGTTACGCTGCACACGACCTGTTATTGCACAACAGGAAAATCCTTCTTCGCGAAGGCCAACGAATCACCCCTGTTCAAACTTCATTAGTTGTCGCAATTTCGCCCTCTTTCGTCGAAGAGACATAGTTAAGTGTTACATAACGTTTACCACTAGCAGATGACCATTGAGAAATTTCAGCGTTCCGATTCAGCCCTCTATTTATACGGTTTATGCAGCAATCCAGAGGACTTTTCTCAGCCCACGCATAAGTGGTAATTCTGAAATCGGAATCATTTGCATAATACATTATACTTTGCATTCTCTGGAATTACGAGCTCAATCGCGTCATTCTTTCATGGTGCTGCAAATTTCACAAACGTGAGTGTATAAATTGTGATTGTGAGAAATTTTTAAACTATTTGCTTTGTAGGCGAAATTTGTAAAAATAAAAAAAGTTCGTAATAAATACAGTCCTGTCTCATAACCTTTCAACGTTAAATATTTTTATTACATATGTATTGTAAAATGAATCATTTCTTTTCTCTTAATTCCGAATGTGGAAAATAATTGTTAATAATTCTTTCAAATTAAATCGAAAAATCGAAAATTATAAAAGATTCCATATTAATTATAAAGGTTCCAAAGGTAAATATTTTTCCTAAATTTTAAGGTCCAATTAAAGTTTAAGTACTGACGGCCTAGAAGACCGTTCTAGTTTAAAACTGCATTATGCAAAAACCTTTTAACTAATAAATTTCAGGGCCATGTGACATTATTTTCATGTTTCTCAAACCCAAAAATACGCATTTAGCTCTTTGACCACTTCAGTTATCCATTTAAAGTGGCAGCTAAATGGTTAGTTATCATCCTATAAAAAGAAAATATAGCAACAGTTTGATGTCCAGTAAATTGCAGTAGTCCATAGTTTTCCTACTGTGGCACCTCAACTAAAGGTTTACTTCCTACATTAGAAATAGATGCCAAAAGATAACATTTCTACCTATTTCTTGAACAAATACTTGAAAATGTTTATGCTTGTAAGCTTCACAAGACTTCTCAGGACTATAGCATTTTTGCTAACCTCCCGATTTTTTTAATACCAGTAAAGTCTTACAAACATTTTCGCATTATGCAGTGCAGGACTTGCGAGAATAGAACAACCAACGAAAAAAGTATTTTGGCTTAATAATATTGTGTAATAATTAGTATTAAAAAATTCGGGAGGTTAGGAACTATGCTATAGAATAACCATGATTGGAATACGAACAAATGTTTGATTCAGTAGAACCTATTGTTTACTCCCATTTCAGAAATCCTGTTTTAATGTCTTTTTGTAAATTCTTTGCACTATTTCTTTAAAATGTTGATAATGCATTTTGTTTATTGTTTTTTTTGTTCATTTCTGACGTACCCATTCATAATCTAAAGACAATAATTTCCTCACTGCGTGTGCTTTCCAACATCGGTTGACTGAGTGCAGCTTTATACAACAGATGCATTTTGCGATGAGATGGAAAATGATTTTTCTTGCTCTTTACCCAATATGTCTATGATCTGTATTTGTCACGATTTATATTTTTCGTACTTTCGCCATTGAAATTCATTCATTATAAAGTTCAACAATTCTAAATGGACACTAGCGCCTATAGAAAGTGGTATTCTAACAAATTCTGCATTTTCATGTATATTACAATCATGATCGATGTTAAAATCTATTGCACATTTCACATCGTTTATTCTACTTATAATTTAAAAAAACGAAGGAGTAATTTATTTGTATTTTCCCTTTTATAATTTTTTCAGAGATTCCCAGTAAACACCAGAATGTTTCATTAAAACTGTTATAAAATTAAATAACAAACTTGCTTTTCAACTTTAAAAAAAATATAATCTGATTTCACGCACACACACACACACACACACACACACGCACCCCCCCCCCCCCCACACACATATATATATATATATATATATATTGACCAGGGTGTTTATTAAGAAAATAAATGTTCAATAAAGATATGTTTAAATATTATTTCAATTTTCCGACATGAATAAGAAAAATTATATTAATTGCATGATGTCTGAATGAATGAAGGTTATAAAGTTTTCAATTATGTTAACCCGACAGTTTCATGATTACGTATGTATGCAAATGTTTTATTTAGTGTTTTAAAAATAGATAAATAATTATATTATATTAATGTTATTAAGAATAAATTTGTATCAATGACTACTATCATATATTTTTACCCTTTCATTATCTATATTGTCTAATTATGAAATTTAATCGACTGCTTCTCTATATTCCGTAGTATTTGAAATAGGGCGTTACTCATTAGAGAAAACACATTATTGCTGCTAAGAATCTGCGTAAAATAGCAATTGCATAACTTTAAGTTTGAGAAAAATTGGATAGTTTTTATAAAGAACATAAGTGGTTTTGATGTTAGGTATTTTTTTTTAATTATTTTCTATTTTACCTATTATAAGAAAAATTAAAGTTATTATAAATGCAGCAAAGAATTTCACTATCAGTTTTGTGCTGCGTATCTATAGTGGTATTCAAAAGTTTCTGGACAGTTAGTTTCTTTGATTCGTTCGCAAGAATGTTTCAGGGAAGAAGTACCGCAATTGTTCCAAAAGTTAGGAATATGCAAATGAACTGTGAACATGTGATCAATTTGATTGGATACTGAAGAAGCTTTATGGAAAGGGGAGCAATTCAAAATTCACGTGTGCAGAAATATCCGGCCTTTCGACATTCGTTAGTTTTTGCTGTCCGTAAAGTGTATTTTTGGCAGTATTTGCTAATTAATACACGTGAATAGCGTAGTTGAAAATCAAGAATGAAAAGTTTTATTTGTCGCTAATGAGCAAATCCTTTCGTAAGATTGCGGTAAAATTATCGATCGGAAAATTTACTGTGAACGAAGTTTTATCAAATGTAAGAGGCATTCTCCCAATCTTTTGACTTTTGGCAAAAATAAAATCTGGCAAAATTAAACTTGCTAAAATAACATTTTAATGTGATAGACGAATACCTTAATGATTCAAGATAAAGAAAAAATGGTCAGCAGCGAAATTTTTTTTATTTAACTGAGGTTTAAGTTAAACTTGCGAGTTTAATTTTCCTTACCATTTTACCCCTATAACTTTTTATTTTCTTCTAAATTTTTACTTATAATGAATTTGCATAGTACACACAGGACATTCAAATAAGAAATAATAACAATGCAGTACTTCTTAACACAGATTTTTTGTTACTAAAAGGGTTATTATGTTATTTAAAGGGCTGTTAAAGAAGGTACGATAAGGTAAAAAAGGGGGATGGTATTGGAAAAAAATGGACGAAATGGTAAAAAAAGGGATGGTAAGGAAAATTACCAACTATTTTTAGGAAAATCATGTTAAGACTAAATGATAGCCAGAATGTTAATTGATTTTTAGAAGTAGTTGTTAACATTGGATTAAATTATTATTATTTTTTTAATTTACCTGGAAAAGTGCAGGAATATACCTTGGGGACGGTGAGACTACGAATAAAGTCAATATCCTTGAAATTGACATTTAAATGCTGATTTAAATTCTACAGTAAAATTTCTGCCGAAGAATTTTAGACATTATTTCTCTAGAATACTTCTACATGAGAAAAAACTTGAAAAAAAATTCTGTGGCTGCATCTGAAATGATTTTCTGTATAATTTTAGAAGAAGGATGGTAAGGAATCTAAAACCCAGGAACAGAGTTTAAAAAATAATAACAACCCTAAAAATGTGTGCACGTTAATTTTTAGCTACATATTTATATAAAGAAATAGTTCCAGTTTCAGAAAAAAATTACATCGAATGATTTTTATTGAAACAATTTTATGCAGACAGCTCCAAACTTAAAAGTCAGCATGAGGGACACGGAACGATAGATGATTTTTCCTGTTATTTGGACCCCCAACATCGTCCAAAACTTATTTATCTCGTTAATATTGTTGTTCAATCATGCAATGGGATGTTCTCCAGTATATGAAATAAAAAAAAAACACAAAAAAAATGTTTTAAATAAAAAATTATTATTCAGGGACATGAAAGTCAAAAGATTGTGAGAATGCCCCATATAAAGATGGCCATGACCTTCACGACTTTCCACGGTCAGAGAGACCCCGGAAAATGACTATTCGAGTGGGCAGAATTATCAGAAGATAAGCAGTTGTTGACCCGCATAAAATTGACACTGATATATCCCGCGATTTACGGAATGAAAATATAGCTGAAATAAGCCGGTCTACCGTGTCAAGACGCTTGCGTGACATAAGATATTATGGAGGAGTCGGTGTTTAAAAACCTTTCATAAGAAAAAAAAATGAGAGGGCACGACTGGCGTTTGCGAAGGAACACAAAGCCTAGTCAAATGAAATCTGGTCAGGAAAAAAATGCTATTTTCTGGAAAATCGAAGTTCAACCTTTTTATGAGTAATGGCAGTCACTATGTCAGATGACCTAATTACAAAATATATGAGTCCAGATATGTTATTCCTACGATGCAGCATGTCAGACAACTCGTTATGCTCTGGGGAGCATTTTCTGGAAAAGGTTTCGGTCAGTTAGTTGAATTTCGCAGCAAGATGAATGGTGCAATGTATAAGGATATCTTTCAAGATCATTTGCTGCATTATTGGTTGAAAACTTTTAGTTGCAACTATTTGTTTCAGCATGATAAAGACCCGAAGAATCATGTCAGCTCATCAAGCAGTCTTTCTTACAAAAAAATTCCGCTTTTGAAATATACAGCGCAATCACCCGATCTGAATACAATACAATATCTTTGGAACGAACTTGACAAACGGGTGCGGAATTATAATTATTCCAATTCAACAGGAATTTCCCAAAAAATGTAAGAAGAGTGGTAAAAACTTACCACAGACGATCTTCAACAGATCGTTGAATCGATGCCACGTCGCTGCTCCACATTACTTATTGCTAAATTTATGCCGACAAAATACTAAATGTAAATGTTACTGATAACTTTTATTTTCTATTATAACACCTTGTTTTCCACACTTGCCTAGATAGCCGGAAACTTTTGAGACCATGTGTTTTCCCTTGCAATAATTTTTGTCAATTATAATTTATTTATATTTATTTGTCGTTCCATAAATAAATTTCTAACTATTATGTCAAAAATGTATAAGTATCAGTTTGAGATTCATCTTCATATGGGTATACTTACAAATTAAAAAAATATTTTATGGTGGCAAGAAACTTTTGAACGCCCTGAATACTGATAAAATAATAAAGTAATTTGCCTGTATTTTTGCGATGGCAAACGAAATCTACTGCTCGTACAAAGCTGATAAAAATTTGTGAAGGCAGTCCAAGGACTTTCCTAATGCACCCGATATTCAGAATTTTAAAATTTAATGATTAGCTGAGTTATTAATTAAAAATCACAACGCACTCTGATTAAAATATCAGCTATTTCATCCTCAGTTCATCGAAGCGTATGCCCGTTTACGTATCAAAAAGCTTACGCGATGGCTAGAGAAATCTACAGCACGTACAAAACTCAAAATTTTTGTAAGGATAGCCCAAAGCCATTCCTAATACCTCTGATGCTCAGAATTTTAAATTTTAATTATTAGTTGAGTCATTAATTAATAATCGCAACACACTCTCATCAGCTATTTCATCCTGGGTTCTTCAAAGCGCATACCCGTTTACGCATAATAAAAAAAACTGAACCTTAATTGCAATGATTTTCGTGAACTAATCTTGGCTCAGTGATTAGAGAGCAGAACTGCTAAACGAAAGGTCCACGGTTCGAAACTCGGACCGCAGGACATAGGTTGAATTTTTTTTATTTATAAATCTTATCATATAGATGATTTAATTAAATAAAATCCTTTTTTCGAAATTTCAACGGTTTCTTTTATCTATACTAAGAAAAGAAAGTTTCGTATTGAAAATGTGTACAATGTATTAATATTTTTAACGATTGAATAATTGTACACAAATAAATCGAATTAAAAAAAAAATACTGCATTAATTTATTCTACAACTGATGTAAATTAAATGAAAATTATTTCCATAAAATAATTTATCAAACAATATAAAGATATTTGAGATAAAAGAAAAATGGGACACATATTTATATGCATCCATGAAAAAATAAATACATAAAAATAAATCTTCAATTTCGAAAGATATCCAGACAAATACAATAACTTATTTTTATATTCTTTCAAAATATAACTGATTATTTTTGCCATCTACAATAAATAGGACAAAACAAAAGAACGCGACTTCAAAATAAATTCGCGACGATAAATTAAGGGAAAAATAGTTCCAATTTTTATAATTAATTATGAAAATTTTAGCACGAAAATTACGCAGTCGTAGGAAACTTATCAATCACCCCCACCCCCTTTCATTTCCCGCTGCAGTTATCTCGAGCCTTTTTACCAGTAAATATCAGGTTTTTTTTTTTTTTTTTTTTTTTTTTTTTTTTTTTTTTTTTTTTTTTTTTTTTTTTAACGACTAGGGGGCTCTGCCCCCTACGAGCTACGCTCGCCAACCCCCGTTCAGGCACACCAAAATCCAAAAAGCACGCTAATTTGATCGGCTTTAAAAATATTGAATTAAAATTAAAAAAAGAAAAACAGTAGCGATCTCTCTGTAAACGGGTTTCCATTCGTTTGCCTTGGATTGGGGATTTTTAAGGCCAAATCTGCTGCTGTTAAGAGATACAATGGCTTTTTTCGTATTTAATAAAAAAAATTAGTTAAACTGGTACTTGTTAGTTATCCTGTCGACCAATTTCGCCAATTTATGTAAATCGCCAAACCACTCGCCAAATTATACACATTGACATAATTTTTATTTTAAATAACGAAAGAACAAATAAATTAGTAAAACATTAATAAAAATACAAATAAAACGTCGAATTAATGGTTTTATTGACAATTATTGGCATTTAATCTTGCAATTAATTAATTAATGGCAACCATTATTGGCATTTAATCTTACAATTTGGCAACAGTAATTTGGTCGACGGCATAACTAAGAAGTACCGTTAAACATTTGAAATAAGCTAATGTAAAATGAATTAAGTAAACAGTGTCATTGTCTCCCGGTATTTTTAAACAGCGCTATAAGATAGTTCTTTTAAATAATTCATTTTAAATGTATCGTTTCAAATCTGACGTAATTTACACAAAAGTTTTATTTCTCTTATTAATATTCACGTGAAAATACTTTTGTTGTTAGAAGGAAATATTATTTGCGCTGTCTTCGAATTCACGATTATAGTTGAAAATATTATCTCAAAATATCTCGCGAAAATATATTTTTCAATTTAAATTGTTTTGCTATTTTTTTTGCCATTTTAAATATGACGTAATTTCCTTAAATTACAAGTTTATAATAATGTTTTTTTTTAAATTTTAAGATTTCGTTTATCTTTTTTAATTCAAGTGTAAATATGGTTCGGCACAGATGTCATTGGCGCAATTTTTTTCTGACGCCAATTTCATATACGCAACGGTTACTTAACTGGTGCTAAAGTGTCGTTATTTTGCTGGATATGGTAACCCGGATGTTGTTGTTTATGTTATTGATGTTTTCGCCAAATTTGCGTCGGAAAAAAATTGCGTCAAATTGGTATATGACACCTGTGCCTATGGTTCTTATGACGTAATTTTCCTGCTTTTAACATGTAATCATTTAATTCTAATTTTAAAGTTTTTTTTTTTCTGTTTGTAATAGTCACGTGTAAATAAATTTTTAATTTGAAGTAAACATTATTATTTGCGCTGTTTATGCAACTGGCAACAGTTTAAATTAATAACATTTTCCAAAATTTGTAAAAAATATCTCTCGAAATGCTGAAAATTTGAATTTAAAATTGAAATAAAACCTCAAAAAATGAGTCAAATAAGAAAAATAAATACAATCTGCACACCGGGAACTTATAACGTATAATATGATCTAAAAATGATTAAATTCTCATGTATAGTTTTTGCTCCAATAAAACTTTTTTAAGGGAACGATTTTGTCCAAATTTAGCATTAAATATCTCTTAAAATAATTCTTCGATTTCAAAACTGTCTGCATCAGCGTGTTTATCAAACATTTCTTTATAATACCACCGATTTTCATATTTTTGTATGCAACAGTTTTTTTAATATTAACGATGAAAGGCCATGCTTAAGCATTCAAATTGGATGTGGATCTACCCGGAATATCTACGCAGATTTTCATTGGTCCATTTCCAAATCAAAACTTTTTTTTATATATAGAAGGATTTTTCACACAATCAGCGGACACGAATTTCACACAAAATCAAGATAAAGATTTAAAATTTTATTTATACCTACACTAATTTTTTGAAATTGCTGAATTTAAAAATGTATTTAATTTAAATAATTTTATTTGAATATTTTTAATTTGGTCTAAAAATATTTTAAAATTAAATGAAAAGGTGTTGCCGTTTATGTAAAGGTTTAATAATTATAAATTAAAAATTTAGAAATTTAAATTTCATTCAAAAATATTATCTCTGTCCTCAGGGACGCTGGGCGGGTCAGCTAGCGTTTGTATATTCTTAATTAAGTAAGTAATTTGTGAGATTTTATTAATAATTAATAAAATCTAATAAAAGATTTATAGAAAACTACAAACATGCATAATAATACTGTGAATATACGAGTGAACAAGAATTCGAAAATAAAAATAAAAATCCAATATTGCGAAATGTGAAAGCAGTTTTCATTAATGACGACAAATGTATTGTCATATTAATTATACTTTCCACGGACAAGTAGCATTTCACTTACTTCTGATGTCTGTGCTGCGTACAGCGAAATTCATTACGCATCTAAGTTACAAATATACATTTTGACAGATATCTTTATTCAGCATAAAGTCAGATTTGCTAAAATATTTTTCTGAGCATCGAGGTAGGATATCAGTTGTAATCAAAAATAAATCATCTGCTGTTAGGGCATGACATATGCCGTATGATGCTTTGACATAACATATCATATTATAAGTTTTCCGTAATTACTGTCGCATAATGGCTTAAAGCGACAGACAAAAACTTTAGTACCACTGCAGTGCTAAATATCTATGACAAATCCAGTTATTATTTGAACTACTATATCCTAATTATTTTGGTTGTTATATTTATATCTATGTTTTCTAGTTATCTAGTTAGGGTGTACTACAAGCATACTAAAAAAAACTATTCTGCATTTGATATACCCAATCAATTTGCATCGTGTTCAAAGGATTTTTAAACATATTTTCAGTGCATACTGGCACTTTTACACATTGTTATACATTTCAAAAAAATATTTCCATAATGCATATTTTAAATTTTAAGAAATGTCAGTTTTAATATACGAATATAAGTAGTATGCTGTGGCCATCACAAAACTTTCTTCTTTATAAATCACGCTAATTAAATAATTTAAATAGTACAAGGAATTACATCAATTTAGCACCATTTCATATCAAAGTATATCTGAATTTAAAGTTTCATGAAAATTCGTGCACTAGTTATTGAGATAGAGCTATAGGAGAAAATCTGAAAAACACAGCATAACAGTTGAACGATTGTGTTGCAGTTGCACCTGTTGAACGATTTGCACCAAAACATAAACAGCACTAATTCATATCAAGGTATACAATAACCTGAAGTTTGTTGAAAATCCAAGCATTAGTTCTTGAAGTAGAACTATTGCGGAAATCACAAAAATGCAGCATAGCAGCGCCATTTGTTGAGCGATTTACACCAAAATGTATAAAATGTCAATTCATGTCAAGGACTAATTGAAATCTGAAGTTTGATGAAAATCCGTGCATTAGTTCTGGAGATTGAGCTATTGTGGTAATAGTGAAAATTGCTTCATAGCAGCTCCACCTGTTGAGCGATTTACACCAAAACATAAACAGTACTAATTCATATCCAGGTATATCTGAATCTGAAGTTTGTTGAAATCACAAGCATTAGTTCTTGAGATACAGCTAATACAGAAAGCATAAAAAGTGGTATAGCAGCGCCATCTGTTGAGAGATTTACTTCAAAAGATACAAAACCTCAAATCATGTTAAGGACAAACTTAATCTGAAGTTTGATGAAAATCTGGGCATTATTGCTTGAAATAGAGCTATTACGAAAATCGTGTAAATGCTGCAAAATGCAGCATAGCAGCGCCATCTCTTTGGCGATTTACACCAAAACGTTACCAACTCCGATTCATATCAAGGAATAACTGAATCTGAAGTTTGATGAAAATCCGTGCGTTAGTTCTTGAGATAGAGCTATTGCAGAAATCGCGAAAACTGCAGCATAACAGTGCCAACCGTTGGGCGATTTACACCAAAACCTAATCAGCACAATTTTATGTTAGTGACTACTTGAATAGAATTTTTTATCAAATTCTGTGCATTAGTTCTTGAGATACAACCCCCATAAAATTTGTGTCACTTACAGACAGACAGACTCACAGACAGACATTTTGTAAAAACATGTTTTTCGGAATCTCTGACCTCGAAAATGTGTAAGACCGTCAACAATCGGAAGTCGAAAATTTTTACGAATCCAATACTTTCTTCTTGTAAAGATAGAAGAAAGTAAAAATAAAAATCTTAAATTCACGAAGATTTTTTTTTTTCCTTCATTGCCAAAAAGCTAGATTTGAAAGTAGAGAAACAAAGAATTTTCAAAATGTCAAAATTTAAAAAACTTTCCTGATAAGATATGTATATACCTTATTTTATCATTTGAACCAATCTGTATTTTTGAAATAATACGTTCTGCTACTATTTATTTTCCCCCACAAAAAAATCAACAATATCCACGTTTTTCAAAAAAAAAAAAAAAAAAAAAAAAAAAAAAAATCAATCGAATAAATATTATTCTGAATTTACTTATATCAATTATAGTGCAATTGTAGAGTTTCGTTCATCTCACGATACCCTTATAATCTAGCTTTCTTTCTGTCCCACTGTCCGCAAATTATTTTAGTTTCAGACTTGATTTTTTTTTTTTCATAAAGCTAAATGCCCTCTGCCACACCCAAAATTTTAAATATATGTAATTTTAGTTAAATAAATTAATGCAATGACGTCCCAAAATTTTTTATGATTTCAAAACACAAAATTAATTTCAACTATCTTTTCTTAAATTCGTTACTCCTGAGGTAGAGTGTGTTGTTTCTAACCGAAAGCTCACGGGTTCGAAGCATGTCTCCAGAAATTGAAAATTTTATTTTTTTACATGAAATTGTCCAATGGATTTAATTAAAAGGAATTTCATATTTTGAATTTTTAAAAAGACTGATATCATTTTATGACGTCATCTAGTGAGTATTTGGAAAGTGAAATAATCAATATGAATGTTTTCGGATTTATTTCAGTATTTTAAATATGTTTTAAACATTTTTTTTCTGTTAAAAAATTAATATTTTATTTATACCTCCGGTATTTTTTAGAAATTTTTGTAATTTCTGAATTTATATTGTTCTGTATATTTTTGTATTGTGTTGAAATTATTGTTCGCATTTTTTAATTTTATTTAAATAATTTTATTTGAATATTTTTAATTTGGTCTAAAAATATTTTAAAATTAAATGCAATGGTGCTGCCATTTATGTACCGGTTTAATAATTATAAATTATAAATTTTGTTTTACTAATAATGGATAAAATGTTTTAAAAGAGGTATTAAACGAAACCATCCTTGCGATCTATGATCACACTTACACAATTGTTTTATTTAAGCTCAATCAATAATAAATAGCATGGACATCTTAATTTTTTTACACACATATACGAGAACATGTTATTTTTCTGTTTCGACATTTCTTTTGCTGTGTATAACATTAAAGAATTGATCGTATAAAGTATGAAACACCTGATTTCTTTTTTTATTACTTTTTGAAAATGTGTTTAATTAATTAACAATGGTATTATATGGCTATTGTATAACGGGGATAAAAGTATTATTTTCAAGTAATATTCACTCAAAATATACTTTTTCAGCAACGAGTTAAACTAAACTGCAACGACAAGAAAACAACGACAAGAAAAATACGGTTTGAAAAATCTCTAAAAATTTAAATATACAGGGTGGTTATAATTAAACTTCCCCTATAAACAGCACCCTACAGCGCAAACGGGTGAGCGGAATGCAACGAAATTTGGTATATAGACTATACAAGAGATGCGCTCACGGAATTTCGAAGAAAAAATAGTTCCAAAATGTCCACCAGATGGCGCTTTTTTCGGAAAAACATTAAATTTAACACAAAAAACGACCAAAACGGAATACACAAACAATATTAACAATCCAGAACAAGAATTATGAGTAATAAAATGTAAATACGGCTGTTTTGGCCGTTTAGTGTGTTAAATTTAATGTTTTTTTTTCGGAAAAAACGCCATCTGGTGGACATTTTGGAACTTTTTTTTTTTCGAAATTCCGTGAGCGCATCTCGTTTATAGTCTATATACCAAATTTCATTGCATTCCGTTCCCCCGTTTGCGCTGTAGGATGCTGTTTATAGGGGAAGTTTAATTATAACCACCCTATATATATATACATACATATATATACACTATGACGCAAAAGTTTAGACAATGACGTCATTCAGCTTTAAAATGTAGAATTATGACGTCAGAATTACAAAAACCTGTAAATATATTCAAAAACTGATTTAAAATGCTATGTACAAAAGACAGTCGTTTTATTTGCTATAATACTAATTTTTTTCATAAAAATTCAAATGTGCTTGTCGCAAAAGTTTAGACACTATTCTAAATTTCTTTGAATATTCGCTGGCATATGCAAATTTAGAATCGATGATGTCACAAATTTGGAGTACTTAAGTTCTGCAAACGATTGCGCTTCATAGTCGACATGCCGAGAGCTAAAGAAATTCAAGTGAATGAGGTTTCAAGGATTTGGCAGTTGAAAGGTGAAGGTAAGAGCGTTTCTGAAATTTCTGCTACTATTAATAGGTCAAAAAAATCTATTTATCGAGTTTTATCGAGTGGTTCCGAATATAAAGCAAAATGTCGGTCTGGGAGGCCACGTGTGACAAATGTACGAGAGGATCGCCTGATACAAAGACTAGCGAGTACTCAACAAATGAGCGTACGTGGAGTTCAAAGCTCATCGGGACTCTCTGTATCAAAGGATACGATTCGTAGACGAATTTTGGAAAAAGGAACAATCGTTTATAGCAAAATGCAGAAGAAACCAGCTCTGAAACCATATCAAAAGTTACAAAGACTTATGTGGGCTCGAAAGCATATGTCATATGGAGAGAAATGGCAGTCAGTCATATTTAGCGATGAAAAAAAGTGGAATCTGGATGGTCCAGATGGTTGTTTATCGTATTGGCATGACTTGCGGAAGGAACCTCGACGTTTTTTTAGTCGCAGACAAGGAGGGGGCTCGGTGATGGTTTGGGCAGCCTTTTGCTATAATGGACAAGTATCTCTGACCTTCACCAGTGGTCGTCAAACTTCACAGCATTATACACAGACATTAGAAGAAAATCTACTGCCATTTGCTGAGCTTCTAGGGGGTCCTCAGTGGGAATTTCAGCAAGACAATGCTTCAATTCACACTGCAAAACATTCAAAATCTTGGTTTAATTCCCATAATATAAGAGTTCTCGACTGGCCAGCATGTAGCCCAGATCTTAACCCTATAGAAAACCTTTGGAGCATCATGTGTCGCAAAGTTTATAGCAACGCTAGACAATACTCTTCTGAAAAGGAACTTAAGACATCTATTGAGAATGCATGGTACGATATCGATCCACAAACTATGCAAGATTTAGTTTCTTCCATGCAATCTCGTGTATATGACGTAATACATAAGCATGGATGCGCAACCAGGTTTTAAAAATTGTTTATTTCGATTTTATTTAATTTGTGTCTAAACTTTTGAGACAGCAGTTTATTTTTGTTACCATTTAATTTATTGCAATATGCACAATTCCACTTTTCTTTGTTATAAATATTGTTTATATGTACAGCACATTAATTTCAAGCAGTGATTTGAAAATTGAATAAATATTTTTCAAAGTATGTAAGAATTTCTTCATTGTCTAAACTTTTGCGTCATAGTGTATATCGAAATACAAATTAACTGGCTGAAATACCCGTTATTTTAAGAATGTTTTTTTTTTAGAAAAATCGATTTCAAAATTAAACTCCGCACTAACTAATACTTGTGACCATTTTTCTCCTCTTTAGTAACTGTATCTTGCACAAAGACGTTATTTTATAAATTTACTGAAAGCATAAAATATTTTGGCTTCTATAGCTGTGTTTTTTTTTAAACAATGTGTCCTTAGCCTAAATAAATATAAATTTTATTCTTGAAACAAACAGTCCAGTGCGACTGTTACTCGCGCAGAAAATGTTCCGTTCAGTAATATATAAATTAGTAAGTGTATTATTAAAAATAACCGTTGCTAAAAGAATACTTAGACTTTGTAAAAACCACACAACGTAGGGTTGGATATAGCTGTATGTACTAGAAAATTATAAATGAATATACCCTGAAAGTTCAAAGAGATATGGAACCTAAATAATATCAAATATAGCTATTCTGTATAACTATTTTTAATCTAATCCTAATCTGTTTAAAATAAACTAAAATCGGTGCTGACAATAAAAGTACAGCTTCATAGCATATGCATATACAAGTGCAAATTTAAACTTCATTTGGCATTTCATTATCCTAAATTCACCGTAGTAATAATTATCTGGGAGCACGGTAGTGCGTCCGCCAAGTTCGCACAAGCCGTAAGCTACCTTTTCCTGAACCATTTCGGCATACTTTTCACCCCCTCATAACGTCGTTTTAGGGAGATATATAGAAATTTTTCTTTTATACACATGTTCGTATAGTCAAACTGAACTAAGGTTCCACGATTTCATGTTTCTATATTTAGTAGTTTTCGAGATATTAAATTCCGAAAAAGCGCTTTTTTGTCACTGACTCACTTCGCATCATCAAATAACTAAGGTACTTCTAAAAGTCGTAGAATCATGAAATTTCACAAGTAGGTCGGGTTTGTAGCACAATTAACCAGGAAAATCTGAAAACACAGAATTTCCGCCTCTAAACCCTTCATACAGGGGGTGTTCACTTGGCCGTAAACAGTTCCTACGCATTCAATTGTGCCAATGTTGGTCGCCAAACTTGATTACAGAGATTTGAAGGCGGTCACGTGATTTCAAGCAGAATAACATTTCATATATCTGCTTTTCCAAAGATGTTTGTTAAATAGAAAAAATGAATGTACCTAAAAATTTTAATCAGTATAGGTTATGATGTATTTTCGATATTAAAACAAAATATAACCGCAATTCGGTACGTTTCCGATATAGTAGCCTTGGCGAAATACAGAAAATAGCCTTGACGAGAAAAGAAATTTGATAATAACATATTTTCTGGTAACCTATTTACTGTGTCATATACACAAGCAATTTCTTCCATATGTATACAATTTATTTAATGTAAGGAACCCGTTTACTTATTTTTATATACCAACATAAATAATCTGTATATAAAAATAATATTTTATACATGTATAAATAAAATGTTTATATGTATATAAATACATATAAATAACATAAAAGTTCATCAGGTTTGTTTTCGTAGTTGCTTATATCATTTGGCAACATATCTCAGTTTCTGAAGTCCAAATTGTGCCAAGATTTTTTAAAAATGCCAAGGTCCCTATAGTGGAAAAATATCCTAATTCCATATGAAAGTTTAAAAATCTCCTTTTAATTAAATGAAATGTGTAACTAATAAACTATCTTTAACGATGTGCGACAGATGCGGCGTCCGAAGTCCGCTGTTAATGTTATTATATTGTATTATTAGCCTACTTACTGTTAATTTATTATTAATTTTAAATCTGTAAAAGAAAGATTATAGTTATAGATAAGATATATGTTGGTCGCCAAAACCCGATTACAGAAAATTAGCCTGAGTTATAAAGGTGTTACATGATTTCAAGCTGAATGAATTTTTATATGCTTTTACAAAAATCTTAATAAGGCAAATCTTTCAGTTTATCTGTCCATCTGTCTATCTTTTACTTCCTTAAAACAAATTTTATAAAAGACCGGGAGGCGTCTGCACAAATCATCACCTTATCGAGTTGACGGCTGAAATTTTAGGATTAGTTAAATATCGATTAGCGTATTGAAATGTAACTGGTCTGCCAAGACATATCTTTGTGGAAACCACCTACAGACCCGATTTTACGGGTTAATTGGTGGATTTTCCATTGTGTTTTCCTGAACCCATTCCTCCATGTTTCCAAACTTTTGAATGCAGGAAAATACAATAGTAAACCTATCAGTTAACCACTAAAATTGGGTCTTCAAGTGGTTTCTACCAAGATATGACTTAACAGACCAGTTGCATTTAAATATGCTAATCTACTTTTAACTAATCCTAAAATTTCAGCTGTGAACTCGATGAGGTGATGGTGTGTACAGACGTCTATTATAAATGTCGGTATTCTAATCTCAATAGCACTCTGGTCAATCTGCAATTATCCCTACTATTTATGAAACACTATTCCTTTAAGTGCGTTTTAGTGATGTTAATGAACTTACGCATATGCAACATACATATTATACATATGCATATAATACGTAATACATTTGCATCATACATATTATAGGTATGTGTATAATACATATGCATCATTATGACGTCAGAATAAACAAAACATTCTTTTGTCGCCAAATTTGAGAATTGACATGATATATTACCAAATTTGGCGAAAGTTTGCTAAATGTCGCCAAGCTTGGTGAATATTTGACGCTAGTGGCTATTTTTCAATGAGTTAATTATTAATGCGAGCCATCTATTTTTATTTTTCCGCATATCATCTGAATAGTTAAATGATATAACGTACTAATATTTCCAAAGTGCTAA
This sequence comes from Maratus speciosus, assembly GCA_963932465.1. NCBI lineage: Eukaryota > Metazoa > Arthropoda > Arachnida > Araneae > Salticidae > Maratus > Maratus speciosus. Next base: position 537,235,926 of record OZ010791.1, on the reverse strand, counting down.
TAGTTTCGTCACTGCCCAAAACCTCTGCTATTGTTATTATATTGTACTGTTATTATACTTACTGTGACTATGTTGTTAACCTTTACACCGCTAAAACTTCTGTATTATGTAAAGAGAATTTACGGAAACTATTAAAGCATTGAAACTGCCAGTTCTCCTTATGATTATTATAATTCTATAATATATAACCTGTTAATCAATATGTACGTTAGAATGAATCTTCTATAATCCGGTTCCTCCTATTTTAGTTTTCAGGTTTCGAGTAAAATTAGCTAAAATCTTAAAACCATGGCACATTGACTAATTCTTCAACACGATCAGATGAGAAGAATGATAGATTTTCAAATGGATCATGGCAGTGAGCCGGTTGACCTTCTATTCTTCCGTAATCGAGTCTATTGAAAAGGTTAACGTGAAACAAAAAGATATTAGCATCAATATGGTTTAATGCAAATACAGATATTGTCAAAGGATTTCATAAGAACCATTTCACTTGTACCCAGTCGTATCAGTTAAAATACAACAATTGACAGTGAGCCCAATTAGAAAAGATTACTTAATAGGATTAAAAATTTCCGCATTAGAGAACGAATCGTAACTGCTAAGGAAGCATGCATAAGTGAGTTAAGAGATATTTGTCACGAAAAATGAAATACATAACAACACAAAATATATGATGTGCTTCCATGATCGTAAAGAGCTCTTGATTTCTCTATCAAAAGCTTCCGAATTGGCGAAAGAATGGGCAATTAAATTAAATTATGAATCACAGTAACATGATGCAACGTTTAACGTGGAAGTAATACGGTAAATACTGCTTGCTAGAGGCGGCTAGTACTTTAATATAAAAAGAAATAAAGTATAAATTTGTAATGCTCAATAAAATAAATTTAGGTATTTTTATGTTAGCCGGGCGCAAGTGGCAAATCGCCAAATACCGTTCCCAACTCCATTGTTCACATTGCATTCATTTCATTTAAAGATATATACTTTTCAGTCATCTCATTTAAAATATATGCATTTCCCTCATTTTATTTAATAGAATATTCAACATAGAAATAAATAAATAAATAAATAAGAAATAATGACATAAACCAAAATATTTTATTTCAAAATCAAAGCATTGTTTCTAATTTACACATGTGAAAAATGAAAACAGCTATTGGCGAAAAAACAAAAGGCTAATGAGGAGATTTGCTCCCGACTAACATAAAAAAAACCGAAATTTAAGTTTTTTCATATTAATATAGTTTAGAATAAAAAACTTGAAAAAACATACAAAAAGTAGTGATATCCCAACAAAAAGTTTTCGGTAAAAAAAAAAAGCGCCAAGTTCTCCTTAATGTTTCGGCCAGAAAAAGTAGTGATATCTGATGTTCGCACAAGTAAAAAGCCAAACATCCCAAATCTTTCATTGAAAATGGCTTCCTGCGACTTGGCCGTTAATGCCTTCGTGAGAGTTTTTCAAATTTTAAAATATGTACAAATGAGCTACATGTCAACTACATTTTTTGATTATTTTAGGCATTTTGTCACACAGAATACAGAAATAAAATACACATTTGAAAAAAGCATTTAAACAACTTCAGTCTATTTAAATGCTTAGAAGTTAAAAATAACAAAATACTTCTATTCAGGAGATAATATCCCTAATTGCTACAACATAATTAATATCAACTTTTAACAGTTTATAAATCGAATACCTCTTAATGTTTGCAAACAAACTATTATAAATGTTCAAACGAAAGAAATCTCTTTCGTCAATACACAAGATTTCAATATTATACAATAAAATATAATATAACATATTGTGAGATATGAAGTAAGTAAATTTTGTTTTATTTCTTGGGTTTTACGTTAATGACTTTAGTTTAAGACCGTACAAATTGGCAATTAAACCGCAAGTGGACTAAATGATCTGTAATCAAAACTAATGTTTGTTGAAACTGAATAGATATCAGAAATCTTTTACTTATAATGGTCTTTATGTGAATTTGCCTCTTTGCATTCTTATATTACTTTTAATATTTAAATAATTCATAAATGCGTAATTTCCAATCATTAATTTTTAAATGCTGTAGAAGGCATTAACGGCCAAGTCGCAGGAAGCCATTTTCAATGAAAGATTTGGGATGTTTGGCTTTTTACTTGTGCGAACATCAGATATCACTACTTTTTCTGGCCGAAACATTAAGGAGAACTTGGCGCTTTTTTTTTTACCGAAAACTTTTTGTTGGGATTTCTTTTTACAGAAACAGAAACAGATATCACCCACTCGTGTACAGCCAAACTTGTGGTATAGGAGGTAAATGTCCACGAGGGGAAAAACCCATATCCACCTTCCCACGAAACCCCCAGACACCAGACCGGCCCGGAGGCCTCAGAAGGTAGGAAGACACCCCCCCCCCCATTGAAATTTCAATTAAAATTGTACAATCATAGCAGAAGAGCTTCCCAATGTTGCTTCAGCTGGGCGAGCCCAAATAAAACAATATTTTGGATTTTTAAGATATTACAGATCATCAATCAGTTATTAAAATAGGAATACTTGAAAGTAGCCAATTTAAAATTTTAATGAAAAATTAAAATAGTATTGTTAATGTTAATTAAATTTAATTAAATTAGCTAAAAGATTTCTTAAAAATTGATACTAATCCATATTAGGGCCTAATAGGACTTAATAAAACAAAAGTTAGTTGAGACAGAATAGATTGAAATCTGAAAAATAAGTAAATCTGAGCGAAACTTTGAATGATATTTAAATGGAATAATAGTCTTGTTAAATTTAATTATGATTTTGAGTGATGACCTGTTAAGCAAGTTTGAGATATTAATTATAATTAATTTTAAAGTTCTAGATAGCTTAATATGTTGAATAGTCTATGTATTTCACAGCTCAGTAAAGTATATGTCACATTTTTGAGTCATTATATTTTGCAGTTCAAAGTCATTATATTTCATAGTTCATAGTATGGCTTTTACAGTTCTAAACACTGTAGATTTTAGTTTGAAGATAAAATTCACAGTTTGGAAATTTAGTCCAAAGTTCAGGAATATAAACTTTTTACAAATCAAGGTGTTATTTAATTAGGCGATGTTTAATACTTGTATGAATGATCTTGATAGTTAATGGGTGAAACTATTTATAGAATCTTTTTTATGAAGGAGTAGTGTTTATTAAGAATATTGTAATTTTCATTTAGCGATGAAAAGTTTGCTGGATCCAGTAGAATCTTCTGGAAGTTTTTCCTTAAGGTTTTGTTTTTATTAAATTTGAAATGATTAGGTAGGAGAGAGCAGTTCTCAAAAACATAGAGTTGTACTGTTCCTCGGCCTTTAGTGCAGGAGCATATGTCCGAATTTAATTTGTCTATTTTGTAGAGAAATGTATGAAAACTGCCATGGCCACTAATGTAATAAACTGATGATCTTGAACTACAGATAAATTCTTGGTTAACTTGGTTAAGAATTTTATATGTATCTCGTCCTTTTACTGAATGTTTCCAGATATCCTGCCAGTCTTGGATAATTTTTTCCCGTATATAATTTTTAATTACAGAATCCGGGAATGGTATATGTTGAATTTCATCATAGTGGTCGTGTTCAATTGCATTTTTTGCCAAGTTGTCTGCGCGCTCATTCCCAACTGTTCCTATGTGAGCCTTTGTCCAAGCTATATTTATAGATTTCTGCAGGATTTTTTGTAGTTTTGTATAAATCTGTCTTATTATTTTGTTTCTTGGGAAGATAATTCTGAGGGCATCTAGTGGCGATCTGCTGTTTGTTAGGATTAAAACTGATGTAAATCTAGAGGTCGAAAACCATTCTATTGAATTTAGTATTGCTTTAAGTTCTGCCTGATAGATTGAATTGAGAGGGTTTAAGCGCGTTGCACCGTCGTGGATAAAAGTATCTTCTAACATGACTGTAAAGGCGCATGAAGTTCCCTGTTTCATTAAAGAGTCATCAGTATATATCTTTAATTTATTACTGCGAATTCCTGTTTCCGTTATTTCTTCTAGTATACTTTCCTTCAGCATTAAATTATCTTTATTTATTTTCGTTGATTGAATTATTAAATTTCTTTTTCCCATTTTTGTCTGATATGCCACGAATTCGTTCTGGATTTTTGTGATGATTGGTGGTACTCCTGTTAAAACATTTAGTGTTTCGTGTGAGATGCTTCTGTAAGTTTTGATAACATTCATTAAACTCATTCTTTGTATTGTTTTCAGAGATCTGATTCCACGAATGTTTAAATTAGGGAACCATATCTCATGTGCATACAAGATTTGTATTTCAACAACCGTTGTGTACCACATCTTTTTTATTTTTGGATTTATTCCTTTTTGGCAATTTCCCAGGAATTTGAAACTAGTAACAAACTGAGATATTCTTGCTTTTAAATTTTCCAAATGAATTTGAAATTTTTATTTTTGATCAAAGATTATTCCTAAGTATGGTAATGATTTCTCTAGTTTGATTGTTTTATTTTTTAATTTAAAAATTGGATGTCTGTTATTCAAGAGGTTTCTTCCAAATAGTATTGCTTTTGTTTTCTCTTGTGAAATGTTCAGATTTAATCTGTTACATATTTCTTCAAACCTACGGATTTTTTCATTAGCACCCTTTTCTAAGTCGGTTCTTGAATATCCTTTTATTAATGCCACAAAGTCATCTGCATAAACCACTAGTTCTGGGAGCTTTTTAAGTAGTTCCTTAATGATGAAATCTGCTATTAATAACTATAATAACGGGCCTAAACATGAACCCTGCGGGCATCCCTTGAAACTACGAAGCCATCGAATGAAACTAAAGTTGTTTGCTCCGATGAATCTATCACTTATATAGTTAATAAATAAATTTTTTAGGTATCTAGGTAGTTCTGATTCTTCGATTAGTCCCGAAATCATATTCCAGTCTTTTGAATCAAAGGCTCCTTGCATGTCAAAAGATATTAATCCTACGTATTTATTGTTTTGTAGAAGTTCCATTATTAGGTCTTTTACAGATTGCAGTGCCGTTAGTGTGCTTCTCTTCTCTCTGAAGCCATGTTGTTGGTTTGCCAAGAGATTTCTATTTTCTAAATATGTTTGTGTACGTATTTTTATTATTCTCTCTAACACCTTACCCATCATTGGGAGTAAGGTTATTGGTCTGTAGGAATTTGGATTTCTTGGGTCTTTATTTTCCTTCCTGAAAAATATCACTACTCCTTTCTTCCACGCCATTGGAAAATGGCCTATTTGAAAACATTTATTATAAAGGAGTAGCATCAATTTTGGATATCTTTTATTTGGATTCTTTATAATTTTAATGTCGATTCTATCATATCCTGGAGCTTTTTTAGGATTTTGCTGACTGATGACATATTTAAGTTCCCTCATGTGTATTTTAACTTTGTCAAATTCTTCATTTGGAATTAGATCCCGATTAATTCTCGAGTGTATTTGCTCTGCATCCGGGTTTCAAAAATGATGATAGATTAGATTTTGTTGTATGTCAATAAATGAGTTCTCAATTGCTGAAGATTCTAGTATGGTATGTATTAAATCCGTATTTTTGAGATATCTACCTTACACTATTTTAAACGCAGTGCCATATACACTTGTGGTTTGTTGGCAGAATGAATACCATGAGTCCTGTTTAGCTTTGTGGATGTTTAATTTGTATTCGGCTAGTGCCCTTTTATATTCCTTCCTGTATTGATGATTGTCTGTGTTTGTTCGAAATCTTTTGTGTAGTGCATTTAGTCTACTTCGTTCAATTTTGAGTTTGTGCGTGTACCAGTTGATATTTAGGTCTCTTTTTTTATTTTTATTTACTAATGTTGAGTTCATTATACTAGCCATATGTTCCTGGAAATTATTGACCCATGTATCTAGACCTTCTGGAGATGATGTATCTTGAAGTGTTGTCCTTAATTCTCCTTCTTTTTTATAAAATACTTTGTTAATTTTTTTAAAAGTTTCATATTTGGTTTTAAATCTGCATAGGTTTCGTAGGAGAGGTTCCAACTGCAATGTGAAGTTTATATATCTGTGATCACTGAGTGATGAAAATTTCACTTCTACTGACCTAGAATCAAGAAGGTCCTTCGTACTTAATCTACATAATGTTAGGTCCGGATTACCTTTCTTCTTACCAAAGATGAAGGTGCTTTCTGCTTGTGGGTCGTTGACTATTGTTAAATCTCGATTTGCAAGATAATCTAGTAGGATTTCACATCTTGCGTTGTTTCTGCTATAGCTCCATGCTCTCAGGTGGGCGTTAAAATCGCCTCCCAATACTAAGTTAGTACAATTATGAGTGTTTCTTGACCAGTCGTCGAAATCTTTAGCTAGATCTCCCTTTGGCTTGGAGTATTGCGAGGCAAATTTAAAATTTTCTAACTTCATTGTTAAATTTATATTTCTTTTTACAGTGTTCTTAAAGCAAAACCCTTGTTCAAAATTAAAACTTAGCTTTGTGCTAAGTGGGCTTCGAAAGGACGTCGCAAAGTTGCAACGCCGCTTTGGTCCGTGCCGCATTTTTCCATATAGATTTTTAGTTAATCTTTAAATACACTTTAGGTATATTGAGAGAGCCACTGAATGCAAACTAGTCACGAATCCCATAGTATTTATGTGATTGATCCTCATTAAGTTAGCCTGTTTTTAACGATTTGACGCCTATAGCTTTTTTACTACTATTGGACTTCGCATTGCACAAATATATCCTTTAACTAGGCTTTAAAAGCCGATGGAGGACAGAGTACACCGTCCCTGTCATTATGTATGTCCAAACCGTCCGGGTCTTACGATCTCCTCTAATTACCGACAACTTTTTTCAGAAATTCATGATCAACAATGCTTTTATACTTCTGCTACGATAGGTACCTCCAGAACTGCTCAACACATTTGCTGAATGCTCGTAAATCGCAATTTGTGTGTAACGGAAGAATGCGATTTTCTCAAAACTTCTATGTGACTTAGGGTAATCGTTATAAATTTCCTGCAAGGTTTAGAATAACAATAACTACCTATAATTTTTTTCATAATTTTAGTTTCAGTATATTCGGAATTAGATGGGGAGGAACATATTTCTGCACTAAATTTTCGACCATAACTTTGAAAATATAATACCTAAAATTAAATGAAATATATTTTTGAGTTCAGCGTTACGAAAGCTTTCACAAGATACCCCACACGATATACAAAGAAAAGATTTTTTTTTCTAGTAAATTAATTAGCCTCTCTAAATTTTTCCTAAATAAATTTATGAATATTTATTAATCTGTAAATATGTGGGTCAATAGTCTTTATCACTTCCCCCAATTTGAACTTTCCACGTTCCATTGTTTACGAGTAAAAGGGTTGTGACAGACGGACAGACAGACACAGGAGTGATCTTACAATGGTTCCGTTTTATATTTGTTTAATGACGGAACACTAAAAAAATGAAAATTAAATGAAAATTCTTGTTTGATAAATGGAAAGACATCCATGACGTCTCTATCTCTTGTAAAATATATTAACTATATATTCGTTTAAATATCACGATATATTTATCCGCTTTATGTACTTACTGTTCCTTGTATTATTCAAAAATATTTGAAATATTCGTTTTTATTTGAAATATGACGCCATATTCATATAGTTTTTGTAGTTACTCATATTCCTAATTGTGCCTTTGTATTGTTGCCAAATATTCGAAAGTGTTCCGTATACTTCCTGTATGACGTCATATTCATTATCTTTTAAATTCTTTTAGTGGCGTCATATTTACCTGCTTTCTGTACTTACTTATATTCGTACTCAAGTGGCTTCGCGCCTCCCGGAGACGATATTTTTTCAGTTCTAAAAGTAATTAAGCGTCCGTATTTTAACATAATTTGTTTAGAGAATCTCAATACACCAGATTCACATCACCTACAAAAATGCCGAAAAATTTGGACGGGTAGATCTATTTTTTACAAATTAAAATGCATGAAAATTTCGACGTTAATAGTAAAAACACATGTGCTTCGTTGCGTTTTCGTTTGTTTTTTACATAGTCAACGGACACGCATTTTGTATAATATCTAACTTTCTAAGAATTTGGACAATTATGGGTTGTTAAATTTATGATATTTTCGTAAAAAATAACAGTTCGTAACGAAAGGAAAATACTGTTATTCAAATGAAAAAGTCTTCTTGCGAGTACGTTGCCACTAAAAATGAATATTTTGGTTTGCAATTTTATTCAATAAATAAACGGTCAAGTGCGAACATTACTTGCGTTCAGATGATTACAATAAATATATGAATTATTAAATGTATTATTAAAAAATCGTTACTAAAAGAATAATAAGGCTTTGTAAAAAACTATACAAGGTAGAGTTGTGTATAGCTGCATATACTAGAAAAGTATAAATTGGTATACTATAAAGATTCAAAGAGATGTGGAAGCAGCATATCTCTTGTGGGGTTTTGCGCCATAAAACTCAAACAACCATCAAAGAGATGTGAAGCGTAAATAAAATAAAATATTGCTAATCTGTATAACTCATTTTTAATCTTATCCTAATCTGTTTATGATGAACTTAATTCGGTACTTACAATAAATATAGTACATATTTAAACTTCATTTGGCATTTCTTAAAACAAAATTCAGCGTAATAATAAAACTTTTTACGGTGTAGCTTTTTACGGTTCTCGAAAGTGACATTGCGTGAAGCGCGCTTCAAGCGGTGATCGAAAAGTTTCAACACCGCCTTGGTCCGTGTAGCGTTCTTCCAGATAGGTTTTAATTAACTTTTAAAAACAAGGGAAGCGTATTGAGAGACCTACTCAATGAAAACTAATCGCGAATCTCATAGTATTTATGTGAGCAATTCTAATTAAATTAGTCTATTTTTAACAATTTAGCCTTTATTGCTTTTATACTGCTACTGGACATTGCATTACATGAATATATCAATAAAAGTTTTTACCTAGGCTTTACAACACGATGGTACGTAGAGAAAACCGCACCTGTCATTATGTATAACCAAACCATCCGTGTCTTTAAAGGATAATATCATGGCTAATTACCGACGATTTTTTTAAAAATCAATATCAACAGTGCTTTTATACTTCTACTAAGATAGGTAGCTCCAGCGTTCCTCAACTCTTTTGCTAAATGCCTAAAAATCGAAATTTGTGTGTAATATGCAATTCTCTAAAAATCTATGTGAATTAGGGTAATTGCTATAGTTTTCCTGCAAGGTTTTTATTAACGTATACAACTTCAATTTTTGTTTCAGTACATTCGGAAATAGAGGGGTGGGGAACATATTTTTGCACAACATTGTCGACGATATCTCTGAAAGTATAATTCCTGAAATTAAAAGAAATGCATTTCGGAGTTCAGCGATATGAAAGCTTTCACACGATACCCCACACTATAGACAAAGAATTTTATTTTTTTTTCAAGTAACCTAATTAGACACTCGAAATGTTTCTTAAATATATTTGCGAATGTTTAAAATTCTGCAAATATGTGGGTCAATAGTCGTTATTACTTCCTCCGATTTGAACTTTCAATGTTCAATAATTTACAAGTAAAATGGATATGACAGACAGAGCAGTGATCTTATAATGATTCCATTTTTACTTTTTAAGTAAGGAACCCTAAAAAATACAAATTCTTAGAAAATCAAGTTAAAGATTTATTCATACAAATTTAAGGCTCATTTAAGTTTATTATCATGGGGCAGAGCAACGCCGGGCGTGTCAGCTAGTATATCTATCTATATTATAAAGGACAAACATATCTGTACGTCCATTGTAGCTGCTGTATGTGATCGGAAAGTAATATTGCGCTGTGTATTACCCTTTTAGAAGAAATGTATTTTAGAGCTCAGCTTTACTAAAGTTTTCACACGATATACCACACAATCCACAAAGAAAAGATTTATTTTTTCTAGTCACGTAATTAGCCCCTCTAAATCTATTATATCTATATTATAAATCAATATTATAAAGGACAAACATATCTGTGCGTAACGCATACGTCATTTTGCGAATGGCAACACTTTGAAATTTGAAATGAAATTTTGGTTTTGCAATTATCTCTACTGCAAATTTTTAAACTTCTAAACATCGGACATTTTAAATTTTTACACCGTCGTATAAGGAAAAAAATGCTCTTTTAAATGCAATTTGTTTGAAAGCTGTATCTCAATTAATTTTTGAGATATTAATTTTTTTGCAGTGTTTAATACCATTTTTCTTATCGTGGCAACAAAAGTACCTCATTTCTATTGAAAGTCATTGAAAGTAAACGGAAAATAGTTGAAAATAGGGGATGCTGTATCTTTTTATTGCCATTTCTCATAAAACCTGAAAAAATAGTTGAGTATAAAATATGGGCTATGTCAAGAATATTGTCTGTTATTCCGCTATAATGATGTCATATGCATACTTTTTTATAGACAAAGTTTAAGGCTGGATTGTAAAAGTGGATTGCTTTAGCGGATGCAAATGACGTCATTTTATAAAAAAGCGTGTATTTTAATTCGTAAAATTGAATTATGGTTTGTAGAAGTGCGTCATTTTCACAGCGTAGCTGCTTTGAAATTCTTCACAGGTGAAAATGCTCCACTTTTGAAAATAATATAATCGAAATCACACAGTGATAAAACGCAATGTTTTACAAAAATATAGAGTGTCTTTATAAAAGAGAGGTGACATGCAAATAATAGCGATTTATATTACAGAAATTGATGATTCTTACCTGGATGGATTTGCTTCGCCGAGTTAGACAAGAAAACAAATAATTCGAGATTTAAAATGATATCACGTTTCCAAGTTTTTGTCCAAAATTCTCTCTAGTAATAAATTTTATTGCTATCCTTTAAATATGTTACTGTAATTTTATCAAGATAACATAATTTGCTTAATTTAATTTTTCATAATTTTATATAATCTATATATAAAAAAACACAAGTGTGTTTTTTAGTCATCTGCCCTGATCTTTCTGCTGAACCAGTTTTACTAATATATGTATTTTTTTAAACTGAAAGCTGTTCATTTGTAGCACTATCTATTTTTTTTTAAATATTTCCACTCTTCTATTTTAATTTTAAAAGCATTTTATGAAATTTCATCAAATAGTGAAAATTAGATAACTTTCATTATTGCAGACAAGAGAGCAATTATGAAGTTTATTTATCTATATTCCTGCCATTTTTTGATAAAAATTCAAAATTATTGATAAAATTGTTGTATAGGGTTTAGTTTATAGGGGCATTTTTCCTGATAAATTTTCTATATTGTTTTTCCTTCTGCATGTGTACAGATACTAAGTTTCAGACACTAGGCGAAATGGTTATTTAAGTGAAAATAAAGTCATATTTAAAAGAAAACGATCATTTTCTTAGATAAAACTAAACATTTTAACTCAAATGCATCTAAAAAATATGAATTACGGAAATTTTTACTCTCCGGAATTGAGATTGCAATCTCAAGTAAAGAATGCATCTGTCACCATAAAAGATGTTGCTGACAATCGTGACTTCAAGTTTTCAGTTAAATGATTTTAAAATGATCAAACAAAATACAATTTTTAAAAAAAAAGAGGAATATGGATATGAGAAGTGTGTATGTAAATTTTGAAAAAGTGAAAATTGCTGCCTTTCATTCCAAAATATCAAGCATAAGAAGCTCAATTGATAATCACATCCTAATAACTTATCTTTATTATATTTTACTGATTACGTACGTATATTATAAAGAACAAACGTATATGTGCGTAATGCCGACGTCATTTTGCGAATGGCAACACTTCACGATCAAATTTCGGTCTTGAAATGTTTACTACTGCAATTTTTTAATCTTCTGATCATCGTACATTTTCAATTTTCGTCGCATAGGGAAAAAATTTACTTTAAAATGCAATTTGTTTTAAAACTGTATTTTAATTGACTGATGTATTATATTTCCTAAAATAATTTTTAAGCATGATTTTTTTAAAATTTATCTTATCACGTGCCGGTTTCAATGCATAATAATAATAATGAACATTTTGCACATGAAGCAACAAACATAGTTCAGCATTTGTTTCTGACTATTTTTGCATAACAAAATTAATACTTCCGTTATAAACAAATAAATGAATAATATTTAAAAAAAAAAAGACCAATCTAAGATGTTTGTGAAAGTTAAATTAACGAAATTAATAGTTCTTTTATAAACAAATAAAAGCATAATATTAAAAGAAACACAGATCTAACATATTTGTAATCGTACAATTTAAATTTTTAGATCACCAAATAGGAATTTTTTTCTTTAAAATGAAATTTGTTTGCAAATTTGATCTCAGTTTACTGATTGTCTATGGCTTTAAAAATAATTTTAAAGCATGAAATATTTTTTTTTTTATTTATCTATATCGCGTGGAGTTCGATTACTAAAGATTAATCCGTTTGCCCTTAAAACAAAATAAAGAGTTCATCATTTTCTTACGGTTAATATCCATTAAAAAAACTTCCCTATGAATAAATAAATAAAACAATATAAATAAAACACAAATTTAACAGACATGTATAAGCTAAATTATCAGAATATAAAAGGATGCCTTAAGTAGCAAAATCTTGGTCAAATAACTTTTAGCATGCCGCTAATAAGAAAATATCACTTTTGATAAATTTCAAAAATTTATTTGATTGTATAATTCGTATTTTTCATATGAAAAATGCTTTTTTAATGTAAGGGGTAATCTAAAATATTTATTGCGCATAAAAAATTATTAGTTTTCAATTTAAAAAAAAAAAAATGTTTTCACCGATATTATGTAAGCCGGGAAGGCCGGGTATGATCCTCTAGTACTAATAGAAGAACAAATCGCTCTGCGCGTGCGTGTGTGTCTTTCGGCGATAGCTAGCGAAATCTACCGCACATAAAAGTATGAAACTTCAGGAGTGTTTAGTCCAAGACAAGTCCTGATGCACCTGATGCTCAGATTTTTAATTTTTTACGGGACGGTGACCATGGGTCCCTTTAAGTTTTTATGCACTAAACTGTTAATAACATGCCTCTTTTCTATCCGATATTCTTCGTTTTCGTGGAGAATTCTCCTTTCAGCTTCTGCCCCATTTCTATATTTCAGTTAAGACCATGGCCCCCTTACAAGGAGCCCAATACAGGGTCCCTTGAAGTTTTAGTACATTAAACTGTCAATAAAATGCCTCTTTTCCATCCGATCTCCTTCGTTTTTGGGATGAATTCGCCTTTTAATTTCTGCCCGATTTCTACATTTTAGTTAAGACCCTGGCACCCATAAAAGGGGCCCAGTACAGCATCACTTGAAATTTTAGTGCACTAAATTGTTAATAACATGCCTCTTTTCTATCCGATCTTCTTCGTTTTTGAGGTGAATTCTCCTTTCTCTTTCTACTCCATTTCTTCATTTCAGTTAAGACCCTGGCACCCTTGCAAGGGGTCCGGTACAGGGACTACTTGAAGTTTTAGTGCACTAAACTTTTAATAAAATGCTTCTTTTTACCCGTTCTTCATTTTAGGGATACTTTCTCATTTAGTTATTCTCCCGTTTCTGCATTCTAGTAAGGTTCATGGGCCCATCTAGGCTCCCGTAGGCCCCGGTCCAGGGTCCCTTGAATTTTTTTGTGTGTCATGAGTTTTTGGCACCCTAATATTCTCACCTTCGCATTGCGAAATTTTAAAGTTTATTCTAAAACTCTTCTACCTATAGCAACACTCACATATTTTTATTGGGGCCCCAGGGCACATTTTTAAGCATTTCCCCCATTTTTGCGCATTTCTTTCAAATTATATTCTAATGATTAATTCATACCCTATGCTTAAACTTGACTAATCGAAGAGCTATAACGTTAAGTACTAAAACGTTTTGACATATTTTCATGTTAGGGCCGTATTCTCAACTATCAGTAGCCCCTTTTGGAAACCTATTATAACTCCCTTAAAAATAGTCTGATTGACTAGCTTTTTTGAACAACATCTTAGGTTCTCTAGCTAATACATGAACGAAAAGAAAAAATCAGACTTCAGCTAACGCCAATTTTCAATATTAATCGCCTACTTGGGCACTTGGTGAAGTTTCTTTAAAAATGATCCAGATGCCTTGAAATTTTCTTTACCATAGTTCTAACGTCATCTGATTACTTTACAAACTACTAAAAAGTATATTTATACCAAAACTACATACCACTTAAGCCCCTTTCCCCTTGGAGGCCAGTACAATGTCCCTTGAAGCTTTTGCACAATAAATTATTAATAAATTGCCCCTCTTAAACCGATCTTCATTTTTGGAACCATTTTGGCATTTATTTATTCTCCTGCTAGTATATTCCAATTAAAATCCTGGGGCACCTTAGGGTCCTGTAGGGCCCAAACCGGGCCCTTTGAGATTTTGTGTGCCATGCATTTTTTACACCCTAATTTTACCACCTTTTCATTGTTAAGTTTTAAAATTGAGTCTTGGACTCTTCTCCCTAGAACAACACCCTCATACTTTTATTGGAAGTCAAGGGCCCTTTTTTAAGCATTTACCTCCATTTTTGCGCATTTCTTTAAAATATTATTCTAATGATTATTTCATATCCTATGATTAATTTTGACTAACTGAAGATCTAAAGGATAAGTACTATAACATTTAAACATGCTTTCATGTTAGGACCCTGCTCTCAACTATCAGTTGTACCCTTTTGGGCCCCTATTATAACTCCTTTAAAATTGGTCCGATTCACGAACTTTTTTTTCTAACAACTTCTTCGGTTCTCCGGCTGCTACATGAACAGAAACAACAACAATAAAAAAATTGCAGACTTCAGCTACATCCCATTTTGAATATTAATAATATAAAGGCCGTCTTCTTGGGTCCTTTGTTGCAACTTCTTTAAAAATTATCCTATTCTATATCAATTTTCTTTAACTTAGTTTTATCGTTTCCAGCTATTTTAAAACCACTACAAAATTTTCGTATACCCAATATTCGAGTTAACACCCTGGCCCCCAGGGCACAGTCTTTTTTTATACCTCAGTAAACAACCTTTAACGAACATTAATCTCCTTTTCCAGCATCAACTTACATCTACTCACTACAGCCATAAATTAAAAAACGTGTTACTCTAAAGGTAACTTTAGGTAACAGATTTCATCCGTTTATTAACGATCATGTTAATGCTAACAGTAATTCATGAAATTTACAAGAGGAGGAGGCATCTTTCTCCACTTGGGAGCGTGTTATTTCGTTTAAGGGCCCAATTTCAACGGGATTTCCTTCCTTAGATTACAATTCCGCTACTTTCTGTACTATGAAATTTTATCTTAGACTTTAGTTACCAACTTTTTCTAACATTAATGCTGCATTCATTTTTTTCTAGGCTTTATTCCTACGAGGTTTGGCTCATTCATCTTGGCTTTCGATTGTCTCCGGCTCGTGCTGTCACTTCCGGTGGATGTTGCAATAGGTAGCGGGGATCTGGATTACAGGTTCGTTGCGAAAGGAGTTTTACGGGAACAACGCTGCTGAGTGACACGCTGAGGAAGGCAATGGGGCCTCCGAAAGTTGGTTCATTTAAAAGAATTTCCAAAGATATAAAATCATACAAATATAAGCTTTGTTTGCAGTTATTATTTACAAACACCGGGCAACGCCAGGCGGGTCTGCTGGTGTTTAATACAATTAATAATATTCGTTATTCTGTTGGACGTCAGGTGCTTGAGAATCGTCGATTTCGCGGGATGCGAATTGCCACAGCTGTATGAACAGTCGATGTACAAGGGTTAAAATTTAAAATCGAGAAAAATCGCTATTACACCACTTCTGTCGTACTTTTTCAAATTTACGTGGGACCTGCTGCCCATAGGAAAAACATATACACAGAAATTAATTCAATTCTATGCATAACTCCATACACTTTTAGATAGCACAATCGTAAAAATTGCACAAATCTCGCTATTACACCGCCACCTTCTTGTGGTATATTTTTAAATTCAAGGAGGGCTTTCCGGACATAGCCAAAATCATACACAAGCAATTTGTTCATTTCTATGCATAACTTCAAACAGTTTTTGAATATATAATGGCGACACACGGACATACGGACACACACATGGGCCATAAACATGTTTTGAGGGATCTCTATTTCCTAAAACCTGTAAATCGTCGAAAACCAGATGTCGAAAAAAATTCCGATTACAATACTTTTTTCTATTGAAGCTAAAAGAAAGTTAAAATTTGAGTTTTCGTAGTTCTGTTTTACACCAGCGCCTTGTGCAGCGACGGGATTTTCGCATCCATCTAACCCAGCGATTTGTAAGTAGCACACCGTGTTGGCGCCAACGTTGGTAACTACTTTCGCTTGGCGAAAATGTAAAGCCAGATGTTGTTTGTCGTTCGTTTCGTGCGGTTGTCTCCATGGGAGCTCCGTAAACCAAAAATTCTTGTTAATAAAAAATGTTTCGTTAAAATATAATTAGTCGAATTTTATATATTAAAAAAAAGTTATAGTCCGTATTGCTCGTGCCATTGGTACCGCTCTCCGGAGTAAAAACTTGCGACCGTCGGAAGTTATCGTTTTGTGTTGAAAAAAAAAAAACTGTTGACATGGAAATGGAACCGTTGAAGAAATAAACCCAATTAACCATGTTATCAAGTTTCACAGCAGATCAGGCAGAAAAAAAGGATTCATTACATCTTTCGAATAAAATTAAAATCTTAATAAATTAGAAGACAAACTGGATGAGCTAAAGATGGAATATTATAAAATTTTGAAGGACGACGAAGTTGATAAATGTGAAGCTGAATTCGAAGAAATCGACCAAAATCTCCTAGATCTTAAAAAAATAAATAAAAATCTTGAAATAGTAAATGGAACAATATTTTGTCGCATAATATGCAAAAATTATCTATAAAGTTACCCGAAATTCCTTTACGAAAATTTGATGGTTGTTATGAAAATTGGAATAACTTTAAAACTCAATTTGCAAGCATTATTGATTCGAACAAATTGCTATCCAATGATCAAAAACTCTTTTATTTACAGTCTTCTCTCGTGGGTGCAGCAAAACAAATCCAAAATGCGGACGACACTTATGAGTCCTTATTTCACGCACTTAAGAATATATATGAAAATATGATATTAATTGTTAATACTCACATTAAATACTTATTAATGTTAGACAATATCGGTGTAATATCAGCTGAAAAATTAAGAATATTGCTTTATTGAATTTTAAAGCATGTAAGAACTTTATAAATTTTAAATGTTGAAATGAACAATTTTAGTGAAAATTTTCTGATTAACATTATTTTATTGAAATTAGGAAAAACAACATGTAAATAAATTGAAATGAGTCTAACATCTACAGATTTACCCAAAAGGAACACTCTCATTGAATTCTTGGAAAATCATGTTCAAATTCTGGAAAATTTACAGGGAACACAAGTAAATTCCCAAAAATTTTAAGTTCAAATTAAAAATAAAACCTTTGATCTAAAATCTAACTAATGCATACTATGCAAACAATCACATGGTTTATATTTATGCCCAGTTTTCTTAAAAATGATTCCAATTCAAAGATTTGATGAAGTTAAAAAAATAAACTGTGTATCAACTGTTTTTCTTCTTCGCATAATCATGTTTCTAAATGTAATTCTAAATATAACTGCCAAATTTGTAATTCCAGGCATAACGTATTATTTCATCGAAATCAAAATAAAACTTCTGATAATAAAATATCATCAAAAAAGTCGGTTTCCGAAATTGATTTATCTTCTAAGCCGCCAACCCGTCGCGACAGTAATGACGACGGGTGCATGTTTCATGATCCTTATAAACAAAATACTTCTGAAATTTCGCAAAGTTTCTCTGCTCATAGCAATGAAAATTAAAAGGGTGTTTTTTGTTTACTGCTTTTATTATTATTTATAGCCGGAAACATTAGAATTTCATTAAAGCTCGTACAATCCTGGATAGTGCGAGTCAGGCTTCGTATATTACTTCTGAAATGGATTTGGAATCGGGTTTGAAAAAAGAAAAAAAGAAATGTCGCTGTATCTGGATTAAGTGGAAATTCATTTAACGTGAAGTCGAATGTCTGTAATGTCTGTACTGTTTTTCGAAATAAGAATTCTTCTTTTTCGTCAACTACTGATTTCTTCGTAGTTCCAATCATTACTGATTGTGTGCCTTTTAGGAATATTGTGCGCCTTTTAGGACTGATTGCTACTGGTACTTTTTCAATAAACAATTCTAATTCATTTTGCGGTTTGATATTTAACTCGGAAAATGGGAATATTGAAAATATTCTTCAAAATTTCTGGGAAATAGAAAATATTTCGTCTGATCATCTTCTAAGTAAAGAAGAAGAGTTTTGTGAAACTCATTTTCAAAATACGCATAAACGAGATGAAACCGGAAGATTTATCGTAGAAATGCGTATTAAATTAGAGCAATTAGATACTTTGGGAGATTCGAGAATATTAGCAGAAAAATGTTTACGCTAAACTGTAAAAGATTAGAAACTAATTTTGAATGGAACAACTTTATTGCGAATTTTTAAGAGAATATGAAAACTTAAATCACATGGAGAGAATACCAGTCGAAGATTCTCACTCAGCAGTTTATTACATGCCTAATGATGGCATTCTTAAACCGGATAAGTCTTCTAATAAATTAAAGGTGGTATTTAACGCCTCCGCTCCTACCACCTCTGGAAAAATCTGAATGACATTTTGATTTCCGGTGAAGTTAAGGAAGATCTCTTTGATATTTCGATAAGATTTCGAAAATACAAAGCCTCTTTGACTGCCGATATAACAAAAATGTTTCGTCAGATATTAATTGATCCTTCGCAAAAGGTCCATTTACGTATTCTCTGGAAAGATTTTGAAAATAATTCAACAATTGTTTTTAGAAAGAATGGCGTCAACTACGGAACAAAATGCGCTACTTTTTCAGCCATAAGATGCTTAAAACAATTAGCCTTAGATGAAAAGGATAGGTTTCGATTAGCTGCAAAGGCTATTTTATCGGATAGTTATATGGATGTTATAGTTACTGGATCCCCTGATTATGAATCAGCTAATGAATTAAAAAATCAGTTAATTGAAATATTCAGTTCTTGTGGAATGTCCTTGCACAAATGGAATTCAAATTTAGATGAGCTTCTAAACTATAACCAAATTGAAGATGTTTTGTTTTGCTCTAAAGCTGAAACTTCAGTTAAAACGTTGAGTATGATGTGACAATCCAATAAAGATCAATTCGTATTTCGAGTTTCGGTCGAAAAATAATCGTAAACCAAAAGACAAGTCCTTTCTGTCATTGAAAAGTTGTATGACCCTCTAGAACCCATTGGCCCTATTGTTTACAAGGCTAAGTATTACATTCAAGAATTGTAGCCTTCTAAATTTGGATGGGACGAGAACATTCCCGAACTTTTTGCTACTGATTGGTGTAGCTTCGTAAATCAACTAAAGGATATAGAGAATATAAAAATCAGTAGATATATCTTAGCACCTTCCACTGAAGCAGTCTTTATTCTTGGATTCGGTGACGCATCTATAACCACTTATGGTGCTGCTATCTATGCGTATAGTGCATATTCATCCAATTCCCCTTCATCGAACATTGTAGAAAGTACATCGAGAGTTGCACCTCTAAAAACCATTTCAGATACGTTGACTTGAATTATGCTTTTGTTTACTTTTATCACAACTTGTGTCCAAGTTCTTCCTTCCTTGAAATTAGACATTCAAGAAGTAATTTTGTCTTTAGATTCAACCATAGGCTTGGCGTGGATAAATACATCGGCTCACCTATTAAAAATGTTTATTATAAGTCGAGTATGAAAAATTCAGTCTCTCACTGAACAAATTAACAGGTGTTGACCTATGTGGCCCATTCGTCATAAAATATAAACACAAACAAAAAGGAATCTTTAACAAAATTTATGTCGTAATTTACTTCCGGTTTGATACTCGTGCAGTTAGCTAAGAAGTAATAACAGATTTAAGTTCTGAAGTCTTAATTGCTATCTTAAAGTGATTTGTAGCGAGGCGCAGAATTTGCTCCACAGTCTTTCCTGATAACGCCCCTAACTTTGTTGGTGCAAAATCAGAGTTTTAAAAATTACATAATCTTGTAAAAATCAATCTGATGAATTGGCTGCATATTTATTAGCTAACTCAATTTCTGGGAAATTCTTGCCTCCCAGATCTCCTAATTTTGGTGGCTTGTTGAAAGCAGGAATCAAATCCATTAAGCACCATTTAGAACAACTGGAGATTTAAAACTAACCTTTGAGGAATTTTTAACCATAGTTAATCAGATAGAAGGCATTTTAAACAGTAGGACTCTAATGCCTTTATTTTCGGATCCTAGATATCATGAAACTTTAAACCCAGGGCATTTGTTAATTGGTCGCCTTTCAAATAACATATGCGAACCAAGTTTAACTGAACTAGCACATAATAAGCTTAGACAATGACCGCGAGTTAACAAAATTAATCAATTAATTTGGAAAAAATGGAGTAGAGATTATCTAAATAATCTACAACAACGCGGTAAATGATTAATTGAGAAAAAAAACGTTGAAATTGGTTGCATGATGTTATTGAAAGATAGTAATTTAACCATGTGTACCTGGTCAGTAGGTCGCATTCAAGATGTTATTTATGGCCATGATAGCAAAGTTAGGGTAGTGCTCGTCAAAACGCCAACCATTGTTTTCAAACGCACCATATCAAATATTTGTATATTACCTATAAATAACCCTTCATTATAATGTAAATATTTATTTCTTCTATTTTATTGTGTTTATATATTGAAAAATTTGTAGTAATTGTGTATCTTAATATTATTGAATTGAATTGACTTTTATATTTTTATTTTATATTCTTGATTTGAATTAAAACTTATATTTAGCATTGAAGATTTAATTTTAAATTTTAATTTCTTAAAACTAAGGACAATGTCCAAGATATGTTGATGAAATAAATATTTCAGTGGTGGCCGGTAGGTTGTCGCGAACCTTGGCATCTACTTTCGCTTGGCGAAAATGTAAAGCCAGTTGTTGTTTGTCGTTCGTTTCGTGTGGTTGTCTCAATGGGAACTCCGTAAAACAAAAATACTTCTTAATAAAAAATGGTTCGTTAAAATTTAATTATTCGTATTTTATATATTAAAAAATGTTACAGTTCTTATTGTTAGTGCCATTAAACACACCGTATAACTGAATGATGAAAAATATATATTTTATTGTTTTTGGTTGAATTTTTAAAAGGTACTGAAATAATTTTTATGAAATTTAAGAGAATATTCGCTTTCAATTAAAAATATCACTTGAATCGATCGCGTACTTTTGGAGACCTCGGTGTACATATAAAAAAAAATACATATTCCTTGAATTGATAACATTTTCCTTGTTTTTTGGAAGCCTGTTGAAAACCATTGTATGTTGCACTATTTTCATTTAAATAATAGCCAGTTTACTCCTTATTCTAAGTTTGCGTTTAAAAAATAATATAAATTAACTTGCACATTTTTCACGACTGCTATTTTTACCAATAAAGAAATGTATGAAAATGTGAAAAATACGCCACTAAATACTGTATTTTTTGCTTGATTTAAACTGCTTTTTATTTTATATAATTTATAAATCGAAATATATAATTTTTTTAAACGGAAAGAAACAGAACTTGTATTTAAATCTTATTTTTTTTTCAAACACTTGTCCAAAATATGTTTTAAGCTTTTTAAAGCTTCTTCAGAAATATTTAAAGTTGTAAAGTAAACATTAAGGCTATATAAAAAGTAATAGTTTACTGAACGTATTTTATTTTAAATGCAATTTTTAATGAATAAATGCAATTTCATTTTAAGATTGAGAATAACAATTTTAATAATAAATTTTAAAAAAATCCTCAGATGAGTTTTTTCTACTTAATCAGCATAAAATTTAATACATTAAGTTAATTCAGAAAATAAGAGGGATTTTTTTTTCTTTTAATGCATCTTGATCATTTTTTTCTACGTTCAGTTATGTATACATAAATAGATCTCAATTAAAAGAAAGATTGTTTGCACTTAACAGAAAGTAATTGATTTAGAGTAAGTATGAGGATTTTAGAATGACGATATAAAATTTTTTAGGTAAACTAATTTTATGAAAGTGGTTTTCATTTAATTATTTTTGAATAGCGGAACTAATTCTCCATAGTTTCTCAACTCTACAAATTATAGCAATGAAATTAATTTACTTAACCGTTTAAAAAGTCTAATCAGTGACTGTAAATATATTTTTTAAACAGTTAGTTCTTAATGTATCATTGAAATAATTGAAAAATGTTCTTAGAAATATTACATATTATATATATATTTTTTATATAGAAATAATATTTTAAACATTCTTAATCGAAATATAACAGATATATCTCTAGATAAATCTTTGAATTAAAGTTTAAATGAAATATTTCTAATTAAAAAAATAAAAATAGAAAACCTCTCTACACATCTCTTTTAGACTTATTCTAGATACAAAAAGTACAAACTTTCACTTTAAAAAGCAGAAATTAAATACAATTATAGATTTAATCGATTTAATCAAAATATTACTTTCGCAATTTAATATATCATCGAAATGCATGAAGCATAGAAATCAATCATGTGTATGTAAGACATCTGTAATGGTGAAGTGGAATGATTTATGACTTTACTAAATGTATGCTTTCTAGCAGTTTATGAGAGTTAATGATGTCTGCAGTTCGATTTTGAAGCTTGTAATTAAATGTCAAGGCATAGATTTTCATAATGCGATATTTCAGTAGTTTGACAGCTCCAAGATATGAATGGTAATTACATTAGTTAAAATGAAGGATGGATAATTTTCTTTTCTAAAATATTTAAATTAGAAACGGAACAGCATCACCGACATCAATCTCTTAAAAAATTTGTTATGTCCGTTCTGATATTTAGATTTTTTGTGTATTATTAAAGGTATTTTGAAGAAATTAGGGCTTAAATTATTATATTAAAGAAAACGTTCCATTCAACATTTCATGAATTCGATATGTATATAGTGCATTTTGTTATTTAATCTATAAAAAACATTAATGAGTTTTGTACATCTTTCAAGTGTATAAAAAAATGCATTATCTTAATTTTTCATTAACAATAATAAAATATCTATATAAATTTGAATTTGTGATACGTATATATAGGTAGATAGATTGATAGGTAAAGTTTTGAACTTGGTTTGATTTTTGGTTCTAAAGTTCATGATGGTCGTAGATCTGCAACATTTTTTTAGAATTTCCAATATAGGGGGAATGTAATGGGTAGTATTTTTTACGAAATCTGCCTAAAAATATCATTCTATTTCAGCAAATTGGAAGAAGACATAACTAAGCTAGAACATAATATTCAGGAGAGTACACCGACTGAAAGAAAACAAACTATTAACAAAATAAATCGGAATAGAGAATATGAAAAATACAAATACGGGAAAAATCTCTTAAAGAAACTTAGACTCTGGGAAGCCACGGTAGAAAACAAAAAATATAAAAGTGAACTTAATTTAACTGAAATACCATATGAAAATATATCATCCTACAATCCAAATGACGAAGAAGATGAATGTCTAAAAATGGGTTCCAAACACATCATAAGAATAAAAATAAACATAAAGGATGCCGTTCCCAAAATTGAGAAAGTTATGAAACATATCCCCAATGAAGTGCAAGCTAGACTAAGAAATCTAACCCAAAATGAAATTAAAAAACAGTGGAATAAAAGACCTAAAAATGATAACGAGTTTGAAATTAAAAATAAACTAAAGACAAATCAAGACTTAACCTTCTTCCACACAGACAAAACTGGAAAGGTAGCTGTTATGAACAAAACGAATAGGAACTAAAATAATAAAGAAAGTTCCTATCAAAAAATTAACTACAAAATTAGACGAACTGATAAAAAAGGGAAAATGACTGAATAATAATAAACCAATTAAGCAAAACTTCACATCCAATACGACGATGATTTTTGGAAAACTGAAAGACCACAAAAGTCCGTATAAGTTAAGGCCAGTCGTAAATAAGATAGTAAGCCCAACCTACGACTTAGATATATGTATGAGTAAGGTATATGAAGGAATGCTGCCCCTCCTCGGATGTATCTATAAACTCAACAAGTATGTTTATACAAAAAATAAGATAACACATACCACACCCAGGCGACTACATGATAAGTTGATAAGCCTTGACGTAACCAATCATTTCCCATCAATAGATCTTAAAGAAATGCCTAAAGATATTGGTGACATTATAAAAAATAGTTACTCTGATTCGGATGTCCGTAATACAATAAAAATCACGATCAACCTCATACTGAATGAAAAATACTTCAGATTCAACAATAAAATATACAACAATTGAAGGTGGTACCCGTGAGTTCCAATGCAAAAACTGGAAGAAAATATAATAGGAGACTATAAAAATTAAATACGAACTTGGATCAGATATGTTGATGATATCTTTATATTAACAACCAATAAAGTAAACCTTACAACCTTGCTAAACGAAATAACTCTATATGATAAAAATATTCAATTCGCAATAGAGCAGTAAAAAAAAAACAGATTCCTAACATACTTAGATGTGAAACTAATGCACGAAGAAAAAAAGGTACAGACAGTTTAATGAAAACGTACAACTGATCTCAACATAATCTCAAATACATCTAATACCACCCCTCCCCTCACCTATGAATTTAAAATACTAAATATACATATAAACACATATTTTTAAATGACTTCAGATATGTTTAAATGAATAGTTACTGAAACAAGCGTTTTTAGGAAGAGAAGATAATAGAAGAAATGGGAATTAATGCAGGGCATTCGAAAAAGCTATTCAAAAACAAATACGAAAAGGTACTGAAAAGATAGAATTATCGATAACACCGAATCCATCCCTCTTTAAAATAATGCAAAATGAGACAGAAAATTGCGATAACCTATAAACCGTGGGAATATATAAAATCACTTGTAAAAATAACAAAAACAATGAGATTTTTCACATGTATATGACTAAAATAATTAAAGAAAGACTGAAAGAGCATATTTTTGATTACCAGAATAATAACCAAACAGCAGCCTTAGCAAGAAACAACATAGAAACCCCCATTAAAATTAATATAGTGTCCATCAAACAAATCGCTAACTATGACTGTTTTCACAATGCTTTAATCAGAGAAGCCGTAGAAATTACATTATGAAAGTCCGAAAATGACAAAAAACTGTGCAATGAAATGACCCAGTGCACTTATTGACAATAGATGGCACCAGATTATAGATGAGCAACTAGTGAGTAAGAGGGAAAAGTAAATATCTCGGACAGAATGATAGAACTCGTTTCATTAATACTGAAAATGCCTCAGAGGAGGTGAAAACGTTTTTCTAACAAAATATGGGGTGAACACTGTCTGATGTAACTAGGTTCAAAGTAGAATTTGTGTTTTCTTAAATTTCTTGCATTTTTAGAGTCTTTTTTTAAGATTAACTTTAGATTTCCATAACAGTAATTATGAACTTTTTGACACGGGTGTTGTTATGGAGAATGTGTTTTTTAGAAATATCACAATTTTATTCATCACATTTTTATTTTATTTATACCAGTACAAAGTACTACTTTTACACTTAAAATGTAAATGAAATTTTTTACAAAGCAACGGAAATTGTATTTTTATATGACGAATTAAAACATTTGTTACTAACTATATTAAGACTCTTTAGCAGCTATCAAAGAACACAGACATGTATGAAAGACCCAATTTTTAAAGAAATAATGTCTGATGAAAATCGGCAAGTTTAAGTTAAAGTAAGTTCGAAATGTACATGTGTCGCTATTCATGTTTATAGAGCCATTACAACTTTGCGATATTTGCTTGATATCTTGAAACAAGGTAGACAAATTCTGAAAATAGTCTCTGAAACAAGGTAGGTAGACTCTGCGATTGGAGAAAATATCTTCTTTGCCCACCATGGTAACTATGATTTTTGACCTGTAGGTATAAGATAGCTTGTACTAACAAGGAACCACTTATGGTGTTGCTTGCACCTAGCATCGAGACCTGGTGCGTTTTGTAGCACTATACATAAAAGTTAGAGAACAGAAAAAAAATTCTATGTTAAAATAATATTTTATATACTTTTTTATACTTTTAATATTATATTATTGCATATTTATTTATTTATTTCATGCCAAAAGTGAATTAAGTCGCCAAATATGGCGCTACAATTTTTTTTCCGCGCGCTTTACCCAAAGAGAAAATGTACAGAATATATTACTAGAATCATATTAGATTGCGATTTTTTTTCATAATTGATAGCATAAGAAACAAACGTTAGGTTTTTATTTTTTTTTCTAAGCATGCGATAAATATATAAGTAATAAATATAATTCTATAAAAGCTTCGAAGATCATTGAAAACTATTTTTTAGTGAAATACAAAATAAGCAAATTATTTTCTTTTGAAATCGAATGAAACAAAGTTTCAAATATTTAAAATGAAATGTTGCTGTATTAAATGGTCCTTCGGTAAAAGTAATTATAATGTAAATTAATATTTTTACACAATTTATTACGAAAAATTACTGTGGTGAAATAGGTCGGACATTGCAATTTCTAGCTATTACAAATTCAGCTATGACATTTTTCTAGGGTTGCCGGAAAGCTCTACTTTTGAAAATAAATGCTAACTCTTTCCCCCCTTTCAAAAAATATGAATATAAAGTTGCAATTTTTCAAAATCAAATTCGTGGTTTTTTGAGGGAATTTTTAAACTTTTTTCAATATTTTATACTTATTATTAACTAATTTTTATTTTTAAATGCTTTTCTTAAAAAAAAAAAAAAAATCAATGTTAATTGTCCGATAAGTGGTCTTGAAAATTGCATTTTCCGAAAGTTATGCTCTGTATAATCAAGAAATATTATTTTAACAGAAAAGTTTTATCGATTCTCAAACTTCATAATATAGGGCTTTAAAATGCACCAGGTCTCAATGCTAGGTGCGAGCAACACCAAAAGTGGTTCCCTTGTTAGAAGATTTTTCAAAGCCTGAGAATGTGTTTTGAAACGCTAAACAATCAGACAGTTAGTTACTCCAACATTCAACTTTAAAGCATTAGATGATAATAAACTAATTGATTACAGCTTAGAGAAATATCTAATCCATCTCTATTTTGAAACATAACTAACGGTGATGTCAAAACTTTCGTACAATCTGGTGAAGTATCAGAGTGGGTAACTGTGGCTAACTGAACTGTGTAACACAGTTCCCTTGCGTAAATCCTTCTGTGGAAAGATTCGTGAAATTAGTTTCAGAAGCATCACTAAAATTTTATGCACAGGATTCAAGAGATAGTTACATTAGAAAGACGCTACAATCCAGATAAGTCATACCTTAGTTTTTACACACACACACACACACAAATAAACACATTAAAAGGATGTTTCCTTCTGTAGATTGGTGAATTGAATGTGAGAAATTTCCTTAAAAGTTCTTTTTTTATATAAAATTTAGGTTTTGTGCGCGATCGGAAGATGTTATCAGGTTTTTAAAGTCTTTTATTACCGTTTTATCAATATCAGGAGCAACTTTTCCACGCTGTAGCAACTGAAAATATTACAGGTGGTATTTTTTTAAATACGAGAAACCTAGAAGTTCCCAATTTTTTTTTTTTTTTTTTCTGCCGAAAGCGCGATCGGAAGATGTTATTTGAATTGAAAATTCTTTTTTTTAGCTTCTTTTCTTAGTTTTCGCCGCTATAGCGAATTGAAAATATCGATATTTTGATTTTTTTCACACCAGCTTATTAAATATTGTATAATTATGGAAGTTTCTGTGTTCTGTAATAACTTCAAGTATTTTCTAATATTTAAAAAAGCAAAACTGGGCTCCAGATAAATATTAGATGTTTTATTTAAAAAATATATATATTATTTTAAATTAAAGGTGCATTGAGATCGTGTTACCCTATTTCAAAAATCTATTTTATATTTTTTATAAATGGCCTTTCGCATACCATAACGTGTGAAAATCTTATTGAATAGTTTTCCTTCTTGGATAGTTTTTCTAAAAATTTGAAATTCATAAAATATATAATGTGAGCTTTAAAAAGTACACAGTCTTACGTAAAAGGCGACTAATGTAATGAAAAATATGTTACAAGTTTAAAATATACATTTTATTTAAAACTTCTTAGTACTTTCAATCTTTCCAAGCTCATAATCAGAGAATATTTTAATAGCTAAATCTTATTTATTCATACAAGTACGTCACTTTGTTTTGAAACTGAGAGATCCAATAATTACTAGAGTTGAAAGTATAGGTGGCAGTAGCAGTTTATCGGATTGAATTGAACTGCCGTACTTTAAAGTACGGCAGTTAAATATTTTCTTCTACCGATGAAAAGTGACGTGTGAGAAACAGAGTGGTGCCATAAAATAAAACTAACTACAATTAATAATAATATGTATTTCCTCTAATTAAATCCAATCCAAAAACTGCTGCGTCTACTTCTACTTTCAACTCTAGTAATTATTGGTTCTCTCATTTCCAAAACAAAGTGATGTATTTGTATAAATAAACAACATTAATAAACACTAAAATATGCAAATTTCACATACATCATTTAAAAGTAGACTTTATTTCCAATCGTTAGGTACCAGTAATATTTTTTTGTAATATTTTTTTGCCAAGTTAGTAGGGGGTGTTTACTTTTTTTCCACGAATGTCTATAGGGTACGCCCGGTTTAAAGACAAAAATTAAAAGTTACAGCATTAAAATAAACAATATTAATATTTGTTTTTCATTTGTATGCATAAATTTAGTTATGCAGCTAAATAATTTTACTTGAGAACTGATACCATCCGGTTTTGAGGAAACTGTCGAAATAGTTATAAAACTAGTCGGATAAGATTCGGAAAATTGTGTATAGTATAAAAAATGTTTTTATAAAGATTTTTTAAATCTGAAAATTCGATTTGTTTGTGTAGTTTCTAAGGACAAAATAGTTTTTCGAAATCGTGGGTTACACGTAAAAATTATGTATTATTTTCTTTCTTGTTATAAAGCATATTTTTGTAGATTAAGAAATATTTGCTTTTTTTTACATTGCAAAGATAAAAACTTTCTTTCACCTAATCTAGTTATTCCAACGATAAAACATTACTACGCATAGACATTTTAAAATGAAGATTTTATTTTAACTGATGCGTTTAAAGCATATAGTTCTATTAAAGAAAAAGTAGATCTCTAGCTATACTTATAAGCGTTATTTTGAGTTAAATAAAATTATATGTTTATCAGGTCATTTTTGGTAAATGATACTTTATTATGTATCTTTATGTTTAAACTGTAAATGGCAACATAATACAGTGGTAAAATAATTTTGTTGCATTGTACATTGTTTAAATGTTAATCAAATACTAAACCACATTATATGATATTAAAAATAATTTTTTTAAACAAATATCCACTAAAAACATCTATCTTTTAGATCTCCTATCTAAATCATGTATCTGAATAGCAAATGTATTTAGAAACATGTCTTTCTTCTGTCTTTGAGATGAAAAATAGTTTTCAATATTTTTTAATACAAATTCTATCAAGTTATCCATAAAATGTGATGTAAAAAAAATGCTAATGTTGTTTCTTTTTTATTTCGTAATTTAATTATTGAAAGCTTTATAAGACAGCATTCTTTATAATTATGAGATATTATAAATAAGTATTGCATTATTTGTGTCACGCAATATATATGTATATATATATAAAGTAAGTAAATTATGTGAAATGATGAACTTATTTTCTAATTTGCTCGAAAAGGATACATACAGTCGAAACAATATAACGAAAATAAATAGGTTTTATCAAATAATGCATTTTCATATAAAGGTGTAGTGGAATATGCAGAGATAATATTTTGTATACATCAAAGAGAATGATACCTTAAGCAATTTTATACCTTTTGACGAAAATCCTTTGATACGCTCCGAATTTCTCTCTCAATAAATATGAAAAAAGTTAACAACGTACAAAGAGTAATTCAATCTTCCACCTCTAACTAGTTTTACGCATCATAAGTTATGAAAGAATACTTACATTTATACTGAACAGTATTGATTTTGTTCAGATAATAATTCATGCGATATAATTTAAAAATTATTAGCCATACAATATAAATAAATATAAAGAATAATAGTATTACTTTAAAGTTCATAAACTATTATAAACATTTTTTTAATTTAATATGCCTCATTAAAGTGAACTCAATTTTCAATAATCAGGTCACAATTTATGATTCTGGATATATATGTACCACAAAAAGGTATAATTTAGTTCTGCTTGTATAAGTGAAATGTAATTCTAACACTCTGCAATAAACACAAATTACCACATACACGGTGAAACTAGTATTTGAGAACAAAATAACGCCTGCTTTCCAACCTAAATAGACACTAGAGATGAAGCATTTTTTTTATATTTCATTGTTTTGTAAAGGTAACCGCATACACAATTGACGACATCAAGCACAAACAGCCGTCAGCCTCAATAATAGCCTCTACATGCTGTCAAAACCAACTGCAGGCAGTAATCAGATATGTGTATGGAGTATTTGCCAATTTTCACAAACGGCTGCCCTGAGCTCCGCAACAGACTTGTGTTGATGCCTATTGGCGTCCCTCTAAACCACGCCACGTACATCATAGCCCGTCGTGTCAGTACTTGGGAAGCTTAAAGGTAAAAAGATGATATGTTCATGAATGTTTTTGACCATCCGTTATTGGGTTTTATAGGCTGTATGGGATGGTGCAGAGTCTTATCGAAACACGTACGGCCTCCCAAGTGTAACAGAAGTTACACAGATCTTTAACACCTCGGTGTTGACTCTAGCAAATTAAAGAAAGACGTGTGGAGGCATTAGGTCGTCTTCGCGACCACACCAGAATGATGAATGGGACAAGTAATTTTCTGTTCATGATAGAAGGAACCTCTTCCGGGATTTTATATAGTTACCAAGTTTTTTTGGTTCACTTCTTGGACTTGGACAACGTTTTTCTCATCTGAGGAAATAAACAGCATTTCTGACTCCTCTTCATGTTTAAGCTTTTAAAGAAGGCCTTTGGATATGTTCAAGTGGTTATCCCTGGCCCTCTCGGATTCGAACTGCCCTCTCCTAATCACGTACGACCTCTAAGTTCCTCGCGAATCGCACATCAGCTAGTGGCCTCATCAACCTGCAGCTCCCTACCGAGTGCTCTCATCGACTTCCTAAGATTTTTATCGACAAAGATGACGAATTCCGGTGTCTTGATAATATCATATCGCCAACAATGTTATTCACTGTAGGAAACGGTTGCTAACCAGGCAGATTTATGTTCGCTCTTTACTTTAAATACGAATGACCCTGCGAGTTTTAAAAATGGGATGTCGAATGTTGCTAAATCGAAGTGTTCTTCAGCTAATGAGGAAATGGACGCAAGCCTATTCATTTCCTCAGTTAGTCTAGGTTCTTGCATGTCTACCTACATGTAGCTGAAAAGAATTTGTAATCATGATGTGCAGTGTGGTATTTCATCTATAATGTGTGATTTCAAATACCTGCCGCATATTTTAGTTGTTTTCTGAATACAAGGAATATATATTTTGAGGTTAAATAACAAGATGCATTTTTCAAGAAACGCTCTTCAAATTTTGTTTCAGTAAAATTACACTTCAAATTTTGTTAAAAACTTTATTTAGAACAGAGTACTGAATTTCTGGATTTTTTTTTTTTTATAAAACTCCAATGAAAATGAGCTCTAATTAAAATGTGCGTCTATAAAATCTTACATGCAACCAGTAAACTACAATACATAAAATTTAATGGGTAGTTTTTGAATAAAAATCCCCAAATTTATTTGATAAAATTATAGAATAAAATATATATTAATATTTCATAAGAAACTACCCTTTAACATATATAAAAATTATATCGATCCCAGTTGCTTTTTGATTTGGCCTTTCTTAGTAACTGGTTAAAATTTGTAAATTACTTCAATTTCAAAATAATTCATTTAATTAAAAGAATAATGAATAATTAATATTTTTCAGAGTTTAAAGGCTTTTATTATTCCCAGTAAAAATTATTAAGTTAAAGTAAATAAAAATATTAAGTTAAATATACATAATAAAAAAATATTAATTAATTAAAAATATACATATAAATTATATTAAAATATAAAAATAAAAAAAATAAAAAAATTAAGTTAAAGTAAACTATATTTTTTGCACGTTTTATATTGCTACTTAATGTATAAGAAATAAACGAATATAGGAATAGATTATTTCAAATTTTATTTGTATTAAAACGTACTCTTTGTAATAGAAGCCAACACAGGGGTTAAAATCAAATGATAATATCATTTAATAAAATACACATAATAATATCATTTAATAAAATACACATAATAATATAATGAATGCTAAGTGATAATATATTTTTAAGAAACAAATTTTCATTGGATAGTTGAAGACTATACGTGCCACAAATTAGTTACGTATACATAATACATACATTCATAAATTTATTACATAGCTATGTTGTTATAAACGTATATGCGTAGAAAAATTCTTAAAAAAAAAAAAAATTCTTAAAAAAAAAAGTTATATGGGAAAATGAATAGAGAACGCAAGCGATTTTTAGTGTTTCAGAACGATATGGATTGGAATAAATGCCGTAGAAAGTATGGAACACCTCAAATTATGCTGTGTATGAGAAGTCCTGATAAATACTGGAATACAGAAAACAAGCTTGCTTAAAGCCATATATTTAGTCTTGATGCTATATCCGTATGCACTGTAACATATATATATATATATATATATATATATGATGCAAAAGGATGATTAATAGAGGAATGGATCCGCTGTGCGGGCTTTACAAAAAACATAGAAAGAACCAAAATATATTTAGAAAACCAGTTGTGTAGGAGTAGGAAAACTATTTCACTGATCACTTTTTACAGATAACTGGCAACTCTTGACTACAAATTACCCATTAGTAAAGGTTTAAATGTTATTACAAGAACTCAGACTGTCGGTATGATGTGTAGCCACAACACCGTTTATTAATACTTTCTCTCTCCTTGAAGTATCACCTGAATCAGACGTTTGAAAGACTTACAACGGTAGAGCTATATTTTATAACAATCTATACTACTATTTTGCTGCGTAATTACCTGCAACGCAGATCGACAATTTGTTTTATATTTTATGTAATTTTGCTGCTTAATTCAACGGGACAATAGGTTTGGAATTAGGTTGATGATGTTCATATAGATAGTTTAAAATTCCTTTATATTTTTACTTTCTTCTATCTTCAATAGAAGAAAGTATTGTAATCGAAATTTTTTTCGGCATCCGGTTTTCAACAGATTTACACGTTTTAGGGGTCAGAGATCCTAAATTTTTTTTTTTTAAAATGTCTGTCTGTCTGTCCGTGTGTCCGTATGTCCATGTCTCCGTATGTCGCCATTGTACCATCAAACATTGTATGAAGTTATGCATAGAATTGAACCAATTTTTTTATAAAAAGTTTTTGGCTATTGCAAGCAAGTCCTGCATTAATTTGGAAAAACTCCGCCGGTAGGGGGCGCTGTAATAGCGATTTTTGTGCGATTTTTGTGCATTTTGAGTGTGGTACCATCAGAAATTGTATGAAGTTATGCATAGAATTGAACCAAATTTTTTGTATATGTTTTTGGCCAAAGCAAGAAAGTCTTCCGTGAATTTGAAAAAAAATCCGCCGGTAGGGGGCGCTGTAATAGGGAGTTTTGTGCGATTTTTATGCATTTGGAATATTGTACAACCGAAAAGTGTATGAAGTTATGCATAGAATTGAACCAATTTTTTAAAATGTTTTTGGCTATGGCAAGCAGGTCCTGCATTAATTTGGAAATATTCCGCCGGTAGGAGGCACTGTAATAGCGATTTTTGTGCATTTTGAATATTGTACCATCAGAAATTGTATGAAGTTATGCATTGTATTGAACCCAATTTTTTGTGTATGTTTTTGGCCATAGCAAAAAGGTCCTCCCTGAATTTGGAAAAATTCCGCTGGTAGATGACGCTGTAATAGCGATTTTTGTGTATTTTGAATATCGTACCATTAAAAAGTGTATGAAGTTATTCATAGAATTTAAACAAATTCTTTGTGTTTGTTTTTAGCCATGGCAAGAAGGTCCTCCCTGATTTTGTAAAAATTCCGACGGTAGGTGGCGCTGTAATAGCGAATTTTGTACCATTTAATATGACCCTTTGAATATTGCACCATCGAAAAGTGTATGAAGTTATGTACAGAATTGAACCAAATTTTTTGTGCATTCTTTTGACCATGGCAAGAATGTTCACTCTGAATATTGAAAAATTCCACCGGAAGGGGACGCTGTAATAGTGATTTTTGTGCAATTTTCCATAGTGTACCATCGATAAGCGTATGAAGTTATGCATAATTCTAATAAAAATACTAATAAAACTATTATTGTTTGTAAAAACATTTTGAAACATTAATATACATGAGATAGAAGAAAGTTTTGGGATTGGCATATCCAACTAGTTTGATCTTTATTAATATATTGTCATACTGAATGGAATAGTACTCGGTGTAACAATTTTATATATTTTATTACATTTAATGGATCTGTGTTTCGTTAAATATATGTTATTTTTTTATATTGGGTGATTTAATAAGTGTATTCATACGTATATATCTTTTGGTTATGTTAAGATTATTCCAAATTTGTAACATTTATTTTGCAATTTAAAAAATAATATAATTATTTTCGATTAGTATGACTGTTTATTTTAAATATAGCAAATATAAACGTTCTTTTAGTTAACATGAATGATGAGTCAAAATTACTTTATCTAAAATACCCTATATTTCGTTTAAAATTAGTAACCATAGTTCATTAACTATCGCTACATGAAATGTATTTCTAAAATTGTTTAACCATATTTATGTACTGAAACTTACATATTACGATGATAAAGATACATTCTATAAACGGATACATTTATTTTAATGGATGAGGTAAAATTATACTGAAGATTTTCATATTAAATGGAGTAGAATTTTCAAAGTTCATTTATTGTAGGATACTAGAAGAAAATACATTGAGGACAAAGCTATCAACTTAATAACTTTCTATGTATACCTTATGAAAAGACGCAATTTTAAAAGCTTCAAGATTAGTTGTGGAATGACTGCAATGCTATTTCAGAATTTCATTTTCAAAGAAATTCAAACATAAAACCTCCATGGTATATTGATAAAATATTAGAAAATTGGAAAATATGGTTAATATGCTGTTACTTTTATTTTTGAATACAAATTGGATAATTATATAAAAATAATATTAAGCGAGAAATGAATGTTGCAGCTTGTACATAAATCTCCATAAATATCGAATAAATTGTAACCAAAAGTAAAAGTTAATGATGTTTATGTGCTCAATTTATTATAAAAATGCACTGTTTATAACTGAGTACAAACATTATTGATTAATTTTCTTTGTCAATAAAACGGCAATGGAAATCATTTGCCATTAAAAAGCGCATCTGTTTATTATTAAAAAGGACATCTATAAATTCCTACGTACGACCAGTAACATAAAATACATAAAACGAAAAAAATAATTTTTTGAGAAGAAAACATGTGAATTTCTTTCTCTAAAATGGTACAGTAAATTATATATTAATATTTTAGGATATATTAATATTCCTGATGACACATATCTTTTATAATACGAGCAAAAATT
Source organism: Maratus speciosus (assembly GCA_963932465.1). Classification (NCBI taxonomy): domain Eukaryota; kingdom Metazoa; phylum Arthropoda; class Arachnida; order Araneae; family Salticidae; genus Maratus; species Maratus speciosus. The sequence continues at coordinate 537,200,073 of OZ010791.1, read as the reverse complement.
GTGGTTGTATGTGTATGTGTGTATGTAAATTTTACCTTGAAAACGGCTCTAACGATTTCGATTAAATTTTGTAACTTACCATTTTCGGGCACGAGAAGACCATTGGGCTAGGTCACATGTTCGAGAAAATTCTATTAGTGGGTCATTTTGAGTCATAATGGGTCAGGATCAAGCTGATTATATCTAAAAAACGGCCCAATCGATTTTGACTAAATTTTATATCCAATCGTTTTCGGGCACGAGAAGCCTGTTGGGCTAGGTCACATGTTTGAGAAATTCCAATTAGTGGATAAATTTTGGGTCACAATGGGTCAAGCCAATTTTATCTAAAAAACGTCTCTAACTATTTTGACTAAATTTTGTATTCTGTCGTTTTGGATTATGAGAAGACCATTTAGCTGGGTCACATGTTAGAGAAAATTTGATTAGAGGGTCATTTTGGGTCACAGTGGGTCAAGCTCATTTTATCGGGAAAACGGCTCTAACGATGTTGAATAACTTTTGTATTCTATCGTTTTCAGGCTCGAGAAGACAATTGGGTTAGGTCATATGTTCAATAAAATTCGATTAGCGGGTCATTTGGGATCACAATGAGTCAGGATGAAGCTAATTGTACAAAAACGACTGAAACGATTTTGACAAAATATAGTATTATACCGTTTCCGGGCACGAAAAAATAATTGGACTAAGTCATATGTTCGAGAAATATCGATTAGTGGGTCATTTTTGGGCTCACTGTGGGTCAAGATAATTTTACCTAGACAATGGCTTTAGCGATTTTAAATAAATTTTGTTTTTTATCGTTTTCGGGATCGATAAGACCATTGTGTTAGTTCGCATGTTCGAGAAAATTCGATTAGTGCGTCATTTTGGGTCACTATGAGTCTGGATTAAGCTAATTATATCTAAAAAGTCTCAAACGATATTGATAATTTTTTGTATTATACCATTTTCGACACGAGAAGATAATTTGGCTAGATCACATGTTCGAGAAATTTCGATTAATTGGTAATTTTTTAGGTCACTACGGTTCAATCTAAATTTATCTAAAAATCGGCTTTGAATTTTGAACTCTATTCTTTTGGGTCTTGAGAAGATCAATATGCTGGGTCACATGTTCGAGAGGATTAGCTTGATGGTTCTTTTTTGGGTCACTGTGGGTCGAGCTAATTTTATAAATAAAACGGATTAAACGATTCCCACTCAACTTTTTATCCTACCGTTTTTGATTATCAGAAGTCCACTAAGCTAAGTCACATGTTCGGGCAGATTTGAGTAGTGGGTCACTACAGGTCAGGTTCACGAAGCCGCGAAGTTGGCAATACTTGGCGAAATATTGGCGTCATTTGGTCGAAAAATCAACTTTCAAGATTACTAATGCCAAAACACTTACTTGACGCCAAATAAAAAAATGTCGCCAAATTTGACTATATTTGGCAAAAAAATAGTCTTTCAGAATGTGTAGAGAATTTTTAAAAATTCTTACTTGGACTCGAGATACATGGTTAAACCAATCAGCGTAGATTTAAAAATGCAATTTGGATTCATGTTCTTTCGTTGCAATTGTGTCAACAATGTAAAATTCCGAAACACGTACTAAAATGCAGGGTGTCCTAAAAAGGACTGACTAATTTTAAAATTCAATAACTGGCCAATGGTGACAGATATTTAAAAAATATTTTAGGAGCGTTACGTATGATGACAGGAGATTTTTTTACTGCGATTCTTGAATTTAGTTCGATTTACAAACAATAGATATCGCTCCGAGCAACCCGATTTTTGCTCCTCGATACCCGCTTAATACATTTTAATCCTTTTTTTTTTGGCATGGGAGTAGAGGAATGCTAAGAAATTGGGCTTGAATTTAGCGCTTATTGCTTTGAACGCCACCTATTCCCTGTAATTCGAACTAAATTCGAGAAATACGGTAAAAATCTCCTTACATGGTACATAACACTCCTGCAAGGATTTTTTAAATACCTGTCACCATTTGCGTGTTATTGAATTTTAAAATCAGTCAATCCTTTTTAGGACACGCGGTAGCTTTCCTGTTGATCGTTTTTGTAAATAATACTATTATGAAATAACAAATTTTTATAGCATTAATACAGAGAGAATGATACAATGAGAATATTATATCGTGTTGAACACAAGGCTAATTTTGACCGAGCTATGCTCTGTCATCCCCGCTAGTATAATTTTTATCGATCGTAGTTGCTTTTTAATTTAATGTTCCTTAGTAACTGGTTAGCGGATTCTAAATAACGTAAATTTGAATATACTGTACGGTAAAATCACTAATGATGGTCCACACACCAGTGATGGCCTTTACACTCGTAATGGCCCATACGCCGGTTATGTCCCATTAAATATTTCTTGATGCTAGAGGCAAAGCACAAAAAATTAAAATTGAACGAAACGAAGAGTGTGATAAAAAGTGTATTCGATTGTTAGATTATTCCTTTGTTTCGGCAAATCACAGCACGTCACGTGAGTGAGGCAGCGTCACGTCCCGCGGGGGCTTGTACTTTTTTTTCCTCATTAAGCAGTGATTTTTTGCTAAGACTATTAAGGACCAAATTCCATTTCATGCGATATGTGAAAGTTTGGAGGAACGTTAGCAAAAGAAAATGAGTTGTAATGACTTCTATTAAGTATGAGGAACGTACAAACATATTGGTACAATCAAAATAAGCTTTAATAACCTAGTTTGTAGGGTGGGCCATCACTGTCGCCTTTGTTTTAAAATCTCAACAGTGATGGCACACAGATATTTTTAATACTTTATCGCTATGCGATGACATTATTGAATTCTTATCGTGTTCACTGTAAAAAATACGGCCAGCTTTCCTGTAGGAATAGGAAAAATAGTTGTCCTTATCGAACTGGAAAAATTTCCGACACAGCTCGGAATAAAATCCGTAAAATCGAGATAAAATCCGTAAAATATCGTTTTATGGACTATTTCCTTCTTTTACGGATTTTATTCCGAGCTGGGTCGGAAAATTTTCCAGTACGATAAGGGCAACTATTTTTTCGATTCCTACAGGAAAACTGGTTGGATTTTCTTTACAGTGTACACCTATTTTTTTTGTAGATTTGAAGTAAAGAATTTGAATACAAATTTGTATTAGATTATTCCTGTTTTTATTCTTCACTTCATACCGTACTCTTACTATGCCGATTGTTTTATGAGTTTGCTTACATTAACGCATCGAATGATATCGTTTATTTACATTATAAACGTTAAAATAGACGTAAGGATTTTGTCGAGTAGATTATAGCCGCGCCCTGTAGTTTTCATTCCGACATTTTGAACTGGTGACCCTTAAGGTCCAAACAGACTATTTTTCTTCTTGTCGGATTTTTTATGGGGTTTGGCACAGCCTTACATTTTATATGTCTTTCGTAGGAGGGTCAGAGTTCACCAGTGGTGGTCATTATCGTCTTCATCTGCTCCTCTTTATTTAGTTGAGACTCTTTTTATTTTGTTAAAAACAACATGACGCTTGGAAAAGAATGACCAGTACAAATATTTTAGGTTTTCTATCGGGTAAAGTAAACGGGCCCTTATGGTGTTTATCGGCTAGACGCATATCACTGTTCATCTTCATACTGTATTCGATTTGGCGCAGCCTGGTGGTCGGGTCATATCTCTATATCTTTAAATCTGTTCGATCTTTCTGAAAATATGCGAATGGTCATTAGCACTATTTGCCACCAAAGTGCCTCATGCGATGGATCAAGAAATAAAACATTTAGGAAAATGAAAGATTTCCCTGTCATCAGCACGATTTTCTAGGCAGCGGTCAAAGAGTTTCCAGAAAAACGAAGTGTAGTAAAAACAAGCTTTACTAAACGTATGATTTTAATCATTTTTGTTTTTATTGTCAGTTTCTAAATGTTGCACATTTGGAATATGTTTTTATTTATGTTTTAAATATCGATCTGTCCCAATATGTATATGTATATGATTCTGCTTTTTACCGTTATCAAAAATACTCCCACCTCCATATGTCTTCTAACCTCTTCGCTACTGAACAAAAAATAATTTTTGAAAAAATGTTGGAATATATTTTTTTTTAGATATTTTGGCTTCAAAAATGATAATAGAAAAATTTTAAAAATTAATGCACCAGGGTACTAATAAATGGAGGTCCACATATGTGGACCTTGCTACACAATTGCGTAAAAAGTTCAAAATTTTGGAAAATCTTTTTAAATACTTGTTTCTTTCTTAAATTCCGAAAATAAACTTTTTTTTTCTATATAACATAATTAAATATTATATTTATTGCTTTAAATGTATTAAATTCATTAAATTCATTAAATAGTAAATCTCAAAATTTTTAAATAATTTTTGCCTTGAACTATTTTTAAGAAACGACTGAAAATTTTAAAGTTTACTACTTAATATTTTACTTAGTGTGAAAAATTTCAAAACAATTGTTTTTTTCAAAATGCTTACATAAACTTTACTTTTTATGCACATAGTTCTTCCTTTGGATTTGCATTCTTCCAAATAACACTTAGACACATTTTTTTTATGTCTTTAAGTCTTGGCAAATGTACTACATTGCCAAGACAGATTTCCTTTGAGGGTGCGTTAATTTCTTTTTGCTTCTTTGTCATTTCTTCATTCAAAACTTGAATTTATTGGTGTCCTACGTCTTCGGGGAGTTATACTCGTATCATTTCTTCCTTCATAGTTGGTCAGAAATGTAGCAATACACAACCTGCATCTATTAATGACGTATTTTCATCATCAACGCTTTATTATCTCTTACATAATGTATCAATCAGTAAGAAATGGCTAGCTATACAAAATGATTAAATACGCGCGTTTGCCATTTGTTTGTTTTTGCTGCGGAGTTATAATATGCTAGGTACCACTAGAAGATCTATACCACCTGTAGATATGTTGTATATCTTTGCTGCAACTGTCTGGCTAATTTACTTTTACTTTTTTCTTATCCTCTTTCATCTATCTTAGACATGTATAAATTGCTTCATTTTCAAAACATGTTGATGGAAAGAATATGTCTTTCCAACAAACTTTAACTTTTATCCATAAACTATGATGTTATTATATACGAGGCAGCATATAAAAAGAAGCATTCGTATGACTATAATGGAACCTGAACTAGGTTAAGTGCATGTCTTAGTAAAGTATCGTACAGATAAAATTTACGATACTAATAAATCTACAAAAGTCATCGAAATTACGATTTATAGTTGTGTAGGACATCATGAGGGCATAACAACGAAATTTACAGCTGACCTTTGACCAGAAGGACCACACACACGGAATAAAGTAAAAATAAATATAACTGGGTACAGCAAAAACTCAACCTATAAGGTTGCGCCACATAAATTCAGAGTCGACCAATGATATTCGCCTGTAAAGATGGGTGGCAACTCTGTATGCAAATTTTCTAGCTATATGGTATAATTTTATGTTTGCATAAATAATGTAAACAGGACAATGTCCGTTTTTTTGTTTTTTTCAGTGTAAGTAAGAGACAGACTTCACTTGCAAATTTTATCCCAATGCTGATGGCAGCAAAAAAATGAGATGCTGCGGTTGGATTTTAGCAGATTGCTGTACCATGAATAACATATAAAATATATATATAAAAAAATAAGTTACCCCAACATTGGCTTAAAAATACATGTGATGGCCGATTAAGGATTAATATTTTGTGTCAACATTTTTTTTGGAGACCTTTTGTGCCTACGTGTGGGATATTCACGGAGCAACGAGAATTCTACATGCTGCCGGGGGCAGTGGATCAGGTAGTCCATTATGATGTTATTCCATTGTTTTTACCATTAATAAGCATATGCTGCCGGGGGCAGTGGATCAGGTAGTCCATTATGATGTTATTCCATTGTTTTTACCATTAATAAGCATTACCTATGAAAGTAACGGACTATGGTGATATTTCACGTGTTATAAAATTAATTAAATAGATTGATTAATTGAAATAGGTAAATATATATATAATGATGTGCATCAGCATTACTACTAAAATATATAACCCACAATATGTAAATAACTTTTTTTTTATTGTAAATTTTCTCCTATAATAAAATGTAATCAAGATTGAATATGAGTAATCTTTTCTTTATTTTAATTCTTAATTAATATTTTTCTCTTATAGATGTGGGAATGTAAAATAATTAATCTATTTATCTATATGATTTACTAAAAAAATTATTATATAAAAGAAATTACAGACTTAGAAGGTAAACGATCTCCGAAAAAAAATAACACAGCGCATTGATTAATTATAATTTTAATATTTAATATATTAAATTTTCTTTGGATTCCCCTGAAGGGAATTGTTAATTATATCGCTTACCTAGAGTCATTTGGTGCTAACACTGTACGAATAGTAAGAATCATAAAAATTAATCTCCTCATATAAAACTAATATTAATCAACCTCATTACCCGTGTTGCACTGTATTAAAGTTATGGATATATTTTAGCATGTATATATCATTCCAGCATAGGGGAGTGAACCAGTTGTAATGGTGCCTTAGCCTTTTCCTAATTATATTAATTTAATTAATTTAATTTTAGGAGACCGAACCATAGGTCATTAATAAAAAAAAATTATTTTTCCTTTTTTTTACGTGTATCACCATAGTCGGTTTTAGTAGTACATATGAATCGGCAAACAGAAATTACTATACTACAAGAGAAAATATTGTGCTCATTATATAAAATTATTATATATATATGTATATATAACTTACAACAGAAATTGAAAAACAAAATTTCTTTGTGTTTTCACTGAGTAATGAAAATATCTTATGTACATTGTAAACTTCAATAATAATAGTAATTATATGTTGATGGAAACAAATGAGTAAATTAATATGATAAATACAATCACAGTACTTGATAAATAAATAATTTTGGTCATAATTATTAAATCACTGTGTATAAAATTTGCAAATTTAATGCAGTTAAGCGAAATTAACAGTTTGCTATTTTATAATACTGTACATTTTTTTTAAAACCCTTTTCACTATTTCGCAGTGTTGATGTGTATTACTATGTTTTAAAATTTTATTTACATGTATAAAATTGATACTAATAACTAGGCGTTATTTTTGATGGTATATTGTGTCGCTCTTGATAAAAAAAAATATTACTTAGTTTACATTACATTCTTCCCGTAAGGCATGGTGACGTCACGGCGACGTCGTTGTGAAGTCACACTGTGACTTTGTGACCGTCGATGTGACGTCACGTGACGTGGATGTGACGTCACAGTGACTAGAATGCGAGGTCGTTATGGCCGTTTTAGAGGTCGTTTGTGACGTCACATTGTGACCACTCTGTGAAGTCACGGTGTGACTAATTTGTGAAAAGTGTGTCATTTGTGACTATTTTGGCATTAACTTTGTGACGAACCTGTGACGAAAGTGACAATGTTTTGAAGTCACACTGTGACCAATTTGTGAAATATGTGTCATTTGTGACGAACTTGTCATAAACTCTGTGATGATTTCAAATGAAAATCAAATTTCAAATTAATTGCTTAAAAGGCGCAAAGGCGAACTAGTGAAAAAGATTCCATGCTGGAACTCGAACCCGGGCCATCAGTATAGCGCACTTACATTCTACCGACTAAACCACACGGAACGATACCCAGCCTGGAAAATTTCTCACTATTACATGTTGGCAAGGCTACAAACGCAGCAAAAGATGCAATATTTATCGTCAGCCACCGACATGGCGCAAACACGAAACTTAATTAAATCCAGCATCGATTGAAACTATATTAATACTTGGAAATTTTTTTCAGAGAGAACCATTCGCCTTGCATACAATATTTCAAATGAAAATCAAATTTCAAATTAATAGTGTAAAAGGCAATTTTAATTTGAAATTTGATTTTCATTTGAAATACTGTATGCAAGGCAAATGTTTCTCTCTGGAAAATTTTCCAAGTATTAATATAGTTTCAATCGATGCTGGATTTAATTAAGTTTCGTGTTTGCTCCATGACGGTGGCTCACGATAAATATTCCATCGTGTGCTACGTTTGTAGACTTGCCAACATGTAATAGGGAGAAAATTTCCAGGCTGAGTATCGTTCCATGTGGTTTAGTCGGTAGAATGTGAGTGCGCTATACTGATGACCCGGGATCGAGTCCCGGCGTGGATATTTTTCACTATGTTGGCCTTTGCGCCTTTTAAGCAATTTATTTGAAATTTGAATTTCATTTGAAATATTGTATGCAAACCGAATATTTCTTTGTGGAAAAATTTCCAAGTATTAATATTGTGATGAATTTTAAAATGGACAATTTTAAAATAAAGTTTTGTTTGAGATATAAATTCGTATCTTTTTACCGTACTTTTTAGCAAAATATAGCTATTTTGGAGTCCTATTCTTCTAAAATAGTTTTAATTTTTCCACTTAAAAAACAATGTTTGTCAACTGACATCTTTTTTTATTAAGTTCTAAGCTTGATCTTGAGTTCAAGCTTGATATTAAGAATGTATAAGATTTTAAGGTGTTGTGGTTGTGATTAATCTTTGCTTTATTAAATACGACGTAAGCCATATTTATTTAAATTTTTTATTTCCGTGTAAATTGTATTTTGTGAATATGAGCTTAAATAGATTTGGTATGTTCTATAGGAAAAGACTGATCTGGAAAATAGAAAAAACAAATAAGAAAAATCATGCGTTAAGCATAGATTATAAAACACTTTCTAACACTTCCCGAATGCTTTAAAAAACTTCGTTATTTAGGGAAATAAGGTAAATAAGAGAACTAAGTAAACATTTTAGAAAACGCATAAAACATTTGAAAAACTCATTTCCGCAGTTACTGGCCATAGCTAAATAGGTTTTCCAATTCTTTTGAACAGCCCTGTATTTGATCTGTAGGTTCATATATATATTATATAATGGGACAATGGCGGATCTAAGGGGTGGGCGAAGGGGCGATCGCCCCCCCTTGGGCTAATAAAGGGTTTGTAAAACGACATTATACATCCTCACAGCAAATAAAATGGGGCGGAGCTCGAGCCCGGCGCGACCCGACCCGGGTCGCGCCACTTTAAATCCACGAGACTCAGACTTGGTCAGGTCTTTTCTCTTTTAGAGTCGGGTCGTGCCCTGATCTTAATTTTTTCTGCAGATTCGTGTCGGGCCGGACTTCTTTTTCCTCGAGATTGAGCCTGGCCTGGACTTCATTTTTCCTAGAGGTCTGCACTGGCCAAATTTTCCAGGTCGGGACTCGGCCCGGAATAAAAGCTAAACATTCGGTCCGTGTCAGCCCGTATGATAAGCATTATTGGACCGACCACGACCCGTGCATTCCTCTAAATTCTTCCTCCCGAACCCAAGTTGGTCTGACTCGACCCGGTTCGCGCCAGTTTAAATCCACGAGACTCGGGCTGGGTCAGGTCTTTTCTCTTTTAGAGTCGGGTCGTGCCCGGATCTTAATTTTTTCTGCAGATTCGGGTCGGGCCAGACTTCTTTTTCCTCCAGATCGAGCTTGCCCTGGACTCCATTTTTCCTAGAGGCCTGCACTGGCCAAAATTTCCAGGTCGGGGCTCGGCCCGGAATAAAAGCTGAACATTTGGTCCGTTTCAGCCCGTATGATAAGCATTATTGGCTCGACCACGACCCGTGCACTCCTCTAAATTCTTCCTCCCGATTTCAAGTTGGTCTGCAATCTTACTTATTTGTCATTCGTAAAAATTATATTTGTTTTGCACATTTGTTTAGCGAAATCTTTAGAAATTTAATTTGATTTGATAAGTAACAGAGATGCATTTTTTAAAATTTACTTTTTTACTTTGTAGAGCTTTAAAATTATGATTTTTTTTTATCAACCGTTTCTTTCATTCTAAACTGATTATCTTACTGCATTTTTATTTGAATGTAATTGTCTAAGTCATATTTTTACGTAGTGTTTACGTACATAATTGCCCAAATAGTCATCGCTATAGCCATTAATATTGTTGTTTTTCTGTATTCATGAATTTCGAACATAATTTGAAAATAAAATATGAGCATAAGCAAGTGTATTTTATGAATAATTTTAATTGCGAAATGCAGGCAGGGCTGGAGTTGATTTTTTAGCTTTTATACCGGGCGGGGCCAATAGTTTTATTTTTTTTTATGTGGGTTGGACCTGGGCTTGGGCCTGATAACTTCAGCCCAGGTAAACCCCTAACTGGCATATCGAAGCCAGCTTAACTTTTTTTCTTAAATGCTTAATTTCAGCCATCATCCCATAACTACTGAATATACCGGGTGTCCTAAAATGGACTGACTGATTTTAAAATTCAATAAATTGCAAATGGTGACAGAATACTTGCAGGAGGGTTACAGATGTTGGGAACAAGGGTGATTATGTTCCAAATTTTCCGCAAATTTAAACCTCTCGCTGCGCAACCCGCGATTTCCACGGCCAACGTAAAAGTGGCAAAATTTGCGCAACCCGCAATTTCCGCAGCAAATCTTTTTTTTTATGATCTAATTCTATTTAAAAAAATCCTGTTTCACAAAGATTTTGGGACATATTTTACTCTAAAATGAGTGCAGATATGAAATGTGTAATAAAAAATATGCGCAATTTTTTAACCTATTTTGATAAAATAAATAATAATAATAATAATAATAATAATAATACGCAGCTCCAGGGTTAAGGCATTCGGTTCCAAAAATTTTGAAAATTCACCTATCCGAAAATTCGGACGTACAAATAATAGAAAATTTTGATAAATGGTCTCCATAAAAAATCTATTTCGTCAATCGTTCGCAGAAAATAACTTCAATTTCACCGAATGATCACAGAAAAAACGCGAATTTGGTCGGGGAGCCACGGAAAACATGCGAAATTCTTCAAATGATCACAGAAAACGCGAATTTCTTCAAAAGGCAGCGGAAAAGAACTCGAATTTCGTTAAAGGATCGCGGAGAAAACGCAAATTTTGTCAAATAGCCGCAAAAAAAAAACCCGCAAATTTCGTCAAAGGATCGTGGAGAAAACACGAATTTCTTCATAGAATCGTGGGAAAAAAATGAATTTAGTCAAAGAATCGCTTTAAAAACGCGAATTTAGTCAAAGAATCGCTTTAAAAACGTGAATTTAGTCAAAGGATCGTTGAAAAAAAGCGAATTTTGTAGAAGGGTCACGAAAAAAAACGCGAATTTTACCATATGTCTACAAAATTACACTGATTTCGTCAAAGGGTTGCAGAAGAAACGCAAATTTCATCAAAGGGTCGAAGACGAGCGAATTTCATCAAAGAGTCGTGGGGAAAATGCAGTGGTCTCTTTAGAAAACAGCACACTTACATACATTTATTATTATAGGTATAATTTTTAACTTGAAATAATATACTGAACTAATTTTTGAAAAAAAAAAAAAAAAACAAATTAACCCAAACCCAGTTAGCAGGAATCCACACTCAGCCTGAAATCGATCCGAATCCAAAACAGCTAACCCGACCTGCAACAAAAATAATTAGTGCCAGAAGGGAATCCCCCCATCTGTTGTAACCTTTCAGAAAATTTTCTTTGAATTTCAGAATTTTTTTTTTTTTTTACTCTACCCTTGATAATTTTTTTAACTGCGATTCTTGATTTTAGTTTAAAATAGCAACGAAGATCATGCTGGAAGCAAGAGGTGCTAAATCGGTTCCCGGAGGAGGTAGGCTTAACGACCATTGTTTACAGAGCCATCTATCGCTGCTATTATACGGTAAAATCAAGAATCACAGTAACAAATCTCATGCCATCTTATATAACCCTCCTGCAAGATTTTTTTAAATAGCTGTCACCATTCGAAAAGTACTAAATTTTAAAATCCATTTAAGGACACCCGGTATGTTTTTTAATAAGTTTCAAAGCATTCTTTACTGAATTACAACTCACCTTAGATATAAAGAGACAAGCAGTCTTATACCAAATTAGTATTTTTTACATAATTCTGGAGATTAAAAAGTATTCCTAAATAATTATTTGGACGTGTCTGTTTACTGCATATAGTTTTTATCTTCAAAAATACCTAGACTTTCTTAAAAAAAAAAAAAAAAAAAAAAAAAAAAAAAAAGGGTCAACTCGAACCCTTCTCGCAAGTCGCAGTAGTGAAAACCCAATCCGAAACTGACCCAAACCGGATATAATGTATATCAATCTGCCCCAAACACAACGCGCTAGGCGCAGCTAAAAAGTAAAAGTCAACCCGACCTGTAGTAGAAAAGTAGATGTCAACCAGCCCCAAACCCGACCCGCGTCGAAAAAGTAGAAGTTAGCCCGGCCCATAGCAAAAAAGTAGAAGTTAACCTGACCCACAGCAAAAAATAGAAATCAACCACACCCAAACGCGACCCACAGCAAAAAAGTGTAGGTTTATCCAACCAGCAGCAAAAAATAGAAGTCAACCGGACCCAAACCCGACCCACAGCAAAAAGTAGAAGTAACTCGACCCGCAGTGAAAAAATTTAGCCCCGACCCGCGCATCAGATTGGAGTTTCCAAATTTCTAAAATCGCCCCCCCCCCTTGAGGACTCTCCAGATCCGCCCTTGTAATGGGATAATTTAGTTTAGCAAGAAAACGCATAACAGGTTGAAACTCTCTTTCAGCAATTTATACTAATATATGGAAACATACTTTAATACTTTTGTACAACCCTGTAGTTGACCTAGAACCTTCATTACACGCCACCGTTTAGTTAAAATTTAATTCAAACTAAAACACACTTAAAACAGCTGAAATCACATTTCCAGAAATTATAATTTATAGACGGCCATGTATCCAATTCTTTGCATGACCCTGTATACCATTTTATCTATATTATACAACAGTAAATTAAATTCAGTTCAGCGTAAAAATGCACAACTCATTTAAAAACCACCTTTAAGTAACTTGCGCTCATACCCAGTAATCCTTGCGAATATTTTTGTGTAGCCCTGTATATGAATTATAGCATTTATATACACCATATACCATGCATAAATATAGTGAATCATAAAAGCGCATATCATAATTAAAAATGCATTTCCAGCAATCATCACAAATGAACAGTACTTCGGATACAATATAGTATCTGAACTATATTGTGTGTGCCTGTAAATGCTATATACACTTCATATTCTACATGAAAAATTTATACTATGTAAACCTCAGCGACGTATATCATTTTCATTATATATGAAATAGATTAACATAATTAAAGTACGCCGCAAACAATTCCCTCCACCGCTATATCATTATGTATTGGAATTTCTTTTTAGCCCTGTAAATGAACAATAACTATTCTTTGCATCTCGTATTCTTCAGAATGCATATTTTAGTACGTTTCATAAATGCATATCAATTTTTTTCTGTATGAAAACGTGTAAAATCATGAAAAAACCTTTGAAACGATTTTTTCCCAGAGGCCGTAATGTAACGGAATACTTTTGACTGTACCTGTAAATGAACTAAACATGCTACAAACGTCGGTACACATAGGGACCGTGCTATAGTAAAGGTCAATAACATCTAAAAATTTCAGACCAATCCGAGTATATTTACGAGAGTTAGAGAGCGGACAGACGGCTAGACAAACCAAAGTCATAAACACTTTTCAACTTTGTTGAAAGGTGTTAAAAAGGAAATATAAAAGTAAAATAAATGATTGAAAGGAAATATAAAAGTAAAATAATGAACTTTAAAAAATATATACTAAAGCAGTTTAATCTATAAGCTTCCTATCAGGCATGAAAAACACTTTATTTCAATGCTTAAATATAATATTTTATTTTTTAAGGGTGTATTTCAATCCAAACTGCTTATTTTCTGATTCATTTTTTAATTCCTTTTTGTTCTCAAACGCATCAAACTGAAAAATTCCCTTATTTAGAAACTACCTAATGTGCCGTGCTTCTCGATTTTTTGATAAATGCAGAAAATATTACAAAAAAATGCTGTCAAAGTAGGCGTTTTGAACCGAATTTTTCACAGCGGAAGATCTGGGAATGAAAAAAAAAGGGGGGTCTTACTGAGAAAATAATTATTTAAAACTTAAATTCTAATGAATTGAGGGGAAAATGAAATCACACGGCCTCTTAAACATCTCTTCAAAAATCACCTCAGCAAGTTTCATGTTTTTACTTTTAAAAATGAGTCTGAAAATGTCTCAGAAAATATCGAGCTGTTGAAGGTGGAAAAATATTTTTTAGAATACACCTTTAATGCCAATATTTATGTGTATCGAAAACGTAGAAAATGAGTTTACAATCGAAGAAAATTTAATAACTGATTCTGAATGTCTATAATTAAATATTTGATTAAAATCACAAATAGAAAAAAAATGCTTACATACAATTAAAAATAAATAAATAAATATACCAATTTGAAAAACACTAAAAATAATAATTAGTATTTTTAATTGTACTATTAAACAACAACTAACTGCAATAGATGAATTAAATGCATTATTAGATTTAGCAATTTCTCAAAAATCTTTTCATATGTTATAAGGAATTCCTATTATTTTATAATTTTGGCAAATGTTAAATCTGAAAACATTGGTATGAAGATTCAGGATTTTAAATAATAATTTAAAATATTATTAGCAAAAAAAAAAAAAAAAAAATCTTTCAAAAGTTACGCTATTATAATAAGTAAAAAGACATTTTCCCACTATAATGTTAATTTCTAAACTGAAACAGTTTCGTAATATCATACTATTCGAATATAATATTTAACTCCAAAACAATAATGACGATAAATACTGTTATATGAGTGTTAGTAATCAGAAAAAAAAATAAGAAGCCGAAAAAAATTCCACATCACTGTCTCAATCTCAAGTAACTGCAAATTAATGTTTATATTCATCCCACTATGAATGTAGACATGAATTTCTTTTTTTTTTTTTTGAGCGATGACCGATTAACACATTTTACAAAACAGTGTCGATTAGGAAAATTTCGCTTCAAGACAATTCCAGATCAGTCACTTTCTATATGTATAACATAAATCTATTTAATTCATAATCGTAATATACAAACAGAAATAAAAAATTTAAATTAAATAAGACTTACCTTTTTTTGCTGTAAATTAATAATATCCGAGTATTTTTGCCCGAAAATGGCAGACGTCTTTCTCTTACATTTAAAAAAGCAAAAACAAAAGCTGACATTGTAGGCTTGGTCATGTTCTTTTCCCGCGTGTATGACAAAAAGTTCTCTGTTTACCCTGCGGTTGCGGTCATATAATCCGACGCAGACGATCTTCAGCAGCTGATTTTACTGCTTATTTGCAGTCCTAACTTTCAGGCGGAATAGTTTTATGAGTTAGTCTGTAATTAAAATTTTCTATTTGAAGAATTTTCCAATGCATTTTACCATTTCTTTTTTATCAGTTTCAAAAAAATTCATTTGAAAACGGAAGTTTATTAGATAAAACACTGCTTAAATTTTTAAAATGTGTAAAAATAAATTTAATGGTAATAATACCACCCCCCTTTTTTTAAGTAAAGTTTGTTTCATGCGTAATAAATAAAAAATATCTTCTTAATAAATAAAAAAATGTTTTCGAGGATAAAAAATTTTTCTTTGTCAATCTGTCAATATTTTCATGTTAATTTTCTGCAGAAGAAAACAATTTGTAAAATAACTTTTTTAAAAGTCATACCTCTAAAACACAAATTGGAAATGCGAAAAATTAATTATATCATGTGTTTTGCATAAATTTTGTATATATATTTTTTTTTTTTCGGAAAAGGCTAACTTTATTTAAAAAGGCTGAAAAAAGTAAAATTTTTTTTTAAAAAGCAGTTACTAAAAATAGATTAACAGGAAAAAAATATGACTTGAATGCAAATTATAAAGCAATAAATGCATATATGACTAAACTCTGAAGATTCTTTGTGCGTGCTCATTAAAATCTGCAGACTTAACTGTAATAGAAAATGTTGGTCGCCAAAAAAGTTAAAAAATTTCCTCCCTGCAAACTAAATATGTAAAAAGTATAGATTTAATATTTCTAATTCTAAATATGTTTCAAATTGCTCCAGCACATAGCATTTTTCTGAGAAATACTTTTATAATAATAACAATCCGTGATGTATTATTATATTAAATTGCAATGCTAGATAAAATTGAAATCATGAAAAAAGTATACTTTCACTTCTTAGATATCAAATTGATAAAATATAGCATGGAAATCTAGTTTGTTGATACTTGTACCGTGCATTTTTCTTTTTCTCCCCTCCCCCTTCTTTTCGTGTCCGAATTTACTATTTGCTGTCCACTAATATTCATTCCTTATGCCGCTGTAACTAGGGCATGTTTTAAATATTTCTCTTCATTTTAAAAAATTTTTGAAGTTAATATTTTTGTCACACTGTGATTTACAATATGGTGGTTTTTTTTGTCACATATATGACGTGACGTACGTTACATGCAGTGACATAACAGTGACGTTACAATATTTTTTTAATTGCCGGAAAAATAAAATTTTACAATAAGTAACATGTTTTGAAGAATTTTTATAATTGTTTAAAGTTTTCTAAGAAGTTCACATCTCAGTCACAATGTGACATCACTGAGTGGTGGCATTTTGGTCACAGATGTGACGTGACAACAGTGACTTACAGTGACGTCACAGTGACGTCACAATGACGTCACTGTGACCATGCATGCTATGAGGGTTATTTAATGAGTAATAATTGTAAACGTAAAAGTCATAGAGATAATACAAGGGTAAGTGGAGTTACAACTAGGAAACAATTAAAAGAACTGGCAAATACAAAGAAAGAAAGTAGTGTAGATTCAAATAATAATAAAAGTAGTAACAAGAATATAAATAATAAAAATTGTAATAAGAAAACTACTATTACGATTAACAATACACCCCAGAAAAACACATATATCATGGCCACTGACAAAATAACTGCCGAGAGTGTAATCGGCTTACTACCTAATTATGATGGAAAAAGAGAATCTAACATAAATTCCTTTTTATTACAATTTGATAATTTAATCAATCAAACCGAATTAAGCCCGATTTCTAAATTAACGATTCTAAAGGCAAGAATCGTTGGTCCCGCTAAAGAAAAATTAATGAGGGATGAAAAATTATTTTCGGAGAGTAATTTAGACAATTTCAAAAAGAAATTAAAAGAATTATTCGAGATAAAATGTAGTTTTAGTGAGGCACAAACAAAATTTTTTTCCCTTAAGCAGAAACCGTTTCAAAATATGGCGGACTTTATATTAGAATTTAAAGCAGCAGCGGACTTATATATAAAAAAAGGTGGACAGGATATTGGGGATGATAATGACTCCAAATTTACGCAAATGGTAAAGTTGTCTAGATTTCTGGATGCAATTAGAAGCGATTTTAGCTTAGAAATTCGTAAGGATTCTCCGAAGGATTTTAACACTGCATGTGAGATGGCATTAAAATTAGAGAGAGCTTTTGCACATGTCGATGTTAAAGATCTCAATAATATCGTTGCTAATAAGGACCCTGAATTAGTGAAGGAATTAGTAAAAATGAATATGGAAAGTGCGGAGAAAATTAAAATATTGACTAGTAAATTAAACAACATTAAAGTACATATGAATTCGAATGCAAATAATGTAACTAAATATTGCGATCATTGCAATTCTAAAACGCATTCCAATCAAAATTGCTGGTTCCAAGGTGACAAAGACCAAAATAAAAGTAATGCCGCTGAGAGAAACAAAACAACCCCTCATAACGAGCAGAATTCAGATAGGAAATGCGGAAGAGATAACAGTTACCAGTATCAGGGAAATTTCCCACAAAATTCTAAATATATGCATCAAAATTTCCATCCGAACCCTATGCATTATGCACCTCCTAACTACATGTATTACTCCCCACCCCCTCCCCACCTAAACTTTATGCCCCCACCCTACCCCAATTTACCTAATTACAACTACGGTTATAATCAGGACCATTACAATTCATATAACCAGGGTAATGGGTATGGAGGATATACAAGTGGAAATTATCAGAGAAACTACCATAGAAATAATAGAAATTCAGAAGAGGATAAAAACAATTCTCACAAAAACAAATATAAACAAAATAAAGATTATGATCAGAAACCTAAGGACAAACAGGGAAATTAATTGAGGGACTTACAGATTCAAATAAAAGGTACCCGCGTAAGTCTCTCATGGACGGGTCACACAATTCTTACAAATTGATTGCTAGCGTGAAAAGTAATAATATAGAAAGCCTTCCAATTATTAGTTTTGAAATAAAGGGTATTAAAATCACCGCCTTGGCAGATTGTGGGGCTGCGGTCAGCCTGGCCTCACCCTCCTTATTTGAGCAACTAAAGAATGCAGAAGTTAAATATAAAAATTTATGTAATCAGGTAAAAATTCAAACACTCACTAATTCGACAATTGCTTTCAAACAATGTATCAAATTAACCTTCAAATTGGAAAATGTATTCGTGTCAGGTGCATTTTATATCACAAATTCAGATTTTGGCCGTGATTATAATATGCTACTCGGTTTTGATTTTCTCAAAACAAACAAAATTATTTTGGATTTTGAGGATAAAACCATGAAATTAAAAAATAAAAACATTACACTGAATTTTCTCAGAGACACATCTCAGGGGCAGATAACCAATTTAACTCCATCTCCCATTAGTACAAATGACAATCATCAACCACAGGAAATTAACATAAAAAACAAAGAAATAAAAACAAAAAAGAAAAATATCACGTAAAAATATTATTTCAGCTAAGATATCTCAAAACTCAGAGATATGTCCAGGTGAGAGAGTAATTACTGAATTAATATGCCCAAATCAATTTATTATTAATGACACTATAATGTTAGAACCAATTAAACATAACATTAACATACATTATGACACATCAATTCATGAAATTGGCAAAGATAATAAAATTAACATAATTATCAGGAACGACTCGCAGCAGAAATTAAATTTAGTAGAAGGGATGAATATCGGAAGAATTTCCAAGCATTTTGAGATAACGTCAGAAAATGACAATAGCAGTCAAGAATCAGATCCAATAGTACAAGTTAACAACATTTCTTTAGAGGAAGTTCGTGAACGCAGAAAGGCGGAACTCAGTCCAGAGGATTTTAATTTACAAAATCTGGATACTGATACACAAGCAAAATTACAAGAATTATTACTAAAGAATGCTTATGCATTCTCCAAAAATTATTACACTCTTGGAAAAACATCTTTAGTTGTACCCAGATTTAATTTAATGCACAATTATCCTATACAAACAAAACCATATAAAACGGCACATAGTGTAAAGGAGTATGCTAAGTCAGAAATTGATAAGCTTTCGAGAGCTAATATAATAA
Source organism: Maratus speciosus (assembly GCA_963932465.1). Classification (NCBI taxonomy): domain Eukaryota; kingdom Metazoa; phylum Arthropoda; class Arachnida; order Araneae; family Salticidae; genus Maratus; species Maratus speciosus. Next base: position 537,180,704 of record OZ010791.1, on the reverse strand, counting down.
AGAAATGTCACTCTGATTACGCGTTTCCAGTTATTTTTGTAAAAAAAAAGTTACACAGAAAGTCGAAAACGTAGAAGAAGTTAAGTATCGCATCGCTGCTGATTTTCGTTTGCTTAACCAGATTTTGCAAAACTATGCCTATCCGATACCTGACATAAAACGGACAGTTTCGATGTAACTTTGAGATTATGCCGCCCTGTAAGTTTCATCATATCATAAACTGTCGTATTCATTCACCTGTGCTTCGATTTTGCGCTAAATGTAAATTTATTTGTGCAGCTAGTTTCTCGAAAAGCTCAATATTCATAACTGTACTTACATTTTATTTTGAAGAAAAGTATTAATTTTATCAGTATTAGGCAATATGTTTGTACACTTAAAGATAATCAGCTATCGGATTTCATCACGTAGTTTAAAATTAATATATAAGAACAGTTTGTACATATGTATTAGTATTAATAGAATTGGGATAAAAAATTAAATTTAAAAGTTGACCTAAGAATTAATTGCATATTCTGTAAGAAAAAAAAACCCACATATTTTAAGTTAATTCAATATAGGGGGACTTTGTTATTATTTCTAAACAAGATAAGCATATTCCTTGAGTTTAATCCTATTTATAGTAGTTGAGTACTGAGGTACACGTATGTACACTTCAATAAAAGGGTACTGTTAAAATCAAAAACTTTCCAAAATAAACAAAAGTAAGTTATCTAGTGAACATTTATAATGTTTTTATCAATAAAACAAATTATGATATCTTAATTAAAATTTTAATATAGATAAATATTAGTTACTTTTACGCAATCGCTGAATTGACGACATTTTTCAAAACCTCACTTGCAACCAACGTTTTAGACATGAAAATAAGTCAAGTGTTCAAATCTGTTGGTTTAATTTTGAAGCTTAAACCTTTATGTATTGAATTATGAATTCATGAAAATTTTATCTTCTAAAGTATTTTTCGTGAATTGTTTAAACTGCATTAGAAGAATTTGTGCAATATAATTTGTGTTATAACCTCACTCAAATCTATTATTTTAAATATTTCTTTATTCTTATTGAATTATGAAATGTGCAAATATAATGTACTTACAATGGAAATATAGAAATATTTCCGAATTGAAAAATCTCTCCAACCCCTCCAAAAAAACAAGAAAGCTGAAAAGAGGCAAAAGCAAATTAAACCCTCCTTTAAACTAGTATGTTGTGGCCATCACAAAACTTTCTTCTATGTAAGTCTCGTCAATTAAATCATATAAATAGTACAAGAAATAACAAAGATTTAGCACCAATTCATATCAAAGTATATCTGAATTTGAAGTTGGATGAAAATTCGTGCATTAGTTCTTGAGATAGAGCTATAGCGGAAATTCTGAAAAATGTAGCATAGCAGCGCCACCTGTTGAGCGATTTACACCAAAACATAAACAACACTAAACGATATCAAGGTATACCTGAATCTGAAGTTTGCTGAAAATCCAAGCATTAGTTCTTCAGATAAAGCTATTGCGGAAATCGCGAAAAATACAGCATGGCAGAGCCACCTGTTGATCGTTTTACACCAAAAATTAAACAGCACTAATTTATACGTAAATTCATGTCAAGAACTAATTAAATCTGAAGTTTGATGAAAATCCGTGCAATAGTTCTTGAGATACAGCTCTTTGTGGAAATCGTGAAAAATGCAGCACAGCAGTGCCTCCTGTTGGGCGATTTACACAAAAAATTGAACAGAGCTAATTTATATCAGGGACTAACTAAATCTGAAGTTTGATGAAAATTCGTGCATTTTTTCTTGAGTTAGAGCTATTGCGATAATCATGAACAATGCAACATACCAGCGCCACCTGTTGGGCGACTTTCACAGAAAAGTAATCAGCACCAAACTATATCTTGGACTAACTGAATCTGAAGTTTTATGAAAATCCGTGCAGTAGTTCTTGAGATATAGCTATTGCAGAAATCGTGGTAAATGCCGCATAGCAGCGCCATCTGCGGGGAGATTTTCACCAAAACCTAATCAGGTCCAGTTTATATTAAGGTCTAACAAAATATGAAGTTTTGTAAAATTCCGTGCATTAGTTCTTGAGATAGAGCGCCCACAAAATTTTTGTCACATACAGACTCACAGAGTGACAGAGAGACTCACAGACAGACATTTTCTAAAAACCATCAAATCGTGTTCTGGGCATTCTAAAACGTATAAATCCGTCGAAAACCGGAAGTCGAAATTTTTCACGAATCCAATACTTTCTTCTTGTAAAGATAGAAGAAAGTAAAAATATTTTTCTTTTTTGTAACCAATAATGCTGTTGAAAAAGATAAAATAATGTATCTATAGCTCATTCTAAACTGTATTACAACTAATCGATGCATTCAATGAGTTTTATAACAAATTATATTAATGGTACTTATAAGTACTGTCAGTAGATAAAGGATTAAACTATCATAAATATGAATTCACAATCAAAATTTAGATATTTTGATTGGTTTTATTACAATGGGCTAAGATCCAAGGTCCACAAGTGTGAACCTTAGTAACGAAGAGGTTATCCCATGGGCTAGGATAAAGATAGTGACAGGAATTTCATCAAGTAGAGAATGGTGACTTACCTTTTTTTTGCCTTGACGCCCTGATATTGCACAGCGACCATCGAAAGCTATTAGAAAAGCTATTGGAACCATCGACATAAAGGACATTCAATAATGGCTCCAAAACATCACTAAATTGCTTAAGAAGGAAAACTTTTTGGAGCACTGAATCCAAACAGTGTCTTCAACGCTGACGAGATAATGTCTTTGACTTGAAATATCTATGGTTTTGGAAGAAAATGGCACCAAGTAGCGTTTCAAATCAACAAAGGTTACTACGCGTTTCCCTGAACTGCCAAGTTTACATTTAGGCTACTGGAAACTCAGAGGAAACTACTATCTAAAATTTTGAAACAATTCCTACACAATTGATTTACAGCGCTACGTGATCATAGGGCATTAGTAGGGGCAACGAGCTTTGGATGGCAGCACAAGCGTAAACAATAGCAGAGCCCTTCGTTTTTTCCAGCGAAAAATGATGTTCAACCGCCTGTAATTTTGCTTGTCGGTGATTATCTAAAATCATCCCGTCAGCAAGTGACGTAATGGTATTTCATATAGCTACTATTCACAGTATAATCTAGATTACGGTAGTATTTATTATTAATGTTCCTTTTCTTAAAGTATTCTCTGTAAACGAAGGTTGAAAGACGTCCAGCATAATCGTAATTTTAAAAGGGAATACTGCAGTATGGATTAAATGCCAAAAAGCAGCATCTCAATTTACTTTTTACTTTCTTCTATCTTTACAAGAAGAAAGTATTGGATTCATGAAAATTTTCGAATTCCGGTTTTCGACGGATTTACACGTTTTAGAGGTCAGAGATTCCAAAAAACATGTTTTTACAAAATGTCTGTCTGTGACTCTATGAGTCTGTCTGTCTGTCTGTCTGTCTGTCTGTGTGTATGTGACACAAATTTTGTGGGCGCTCTATCTCAAGAACTAATGCACGGAATTTAATAAAAATTGATATTCAGTTAGTGCCTAATACAAATTGATGCTGATTAGTTTTTGGTGTAAATCGCTCAACAGGTGGCGCTGCAATGCTGCATTTTTCACGATTTTCGCAATAGCTCTATCTCAAGAACTAATGCACGGATTTTGATCAAACTTCAGATTTAGTTAGTCCATGATATGAATTGATGATGATTACGTTTTGGTGTAAATCGCCCAACAGGTGGCGCTGTTATGAGGAATTTTGCAGGATTTACAAGATTTCCTCAATAGCTCTATCTTAAGAACTAACGCACGGATTTTCATCAAACTTCAGATTAAGTTAGTCCTTGATATGACTTGCTACTGATTAGGTGTTGGTGTAAATCGCCCAACAGGTGGCGCTTCTCTGCTGCCTTTTCCACGATTGCCTCAATAGTTCTATCAATAGAACTAATGGACCAATTTTCATCTAACTTCAGATTTAGTTGTATGTTGACACAAGTTGTTGTTAATTAGGTTTTGGTGTTAATCACCCAATAGGTGGCGCTGCTATGCAGAAATTTTCACGATTTTCGCTATTGCTCTATCTCAAAAACTAATGTATGGATTTTCTCCAAACTTCAGATTCAGTCAGACGTTGACATAAATTGTTGCTGATTAGGATTTGGTATAAATCACCCAATAGGTGGCGCTGCTAGGCAGCATTTTGCTGAATTTAGACGATTTCAGCGATAGTCATATCTCAAGAACTAATGCACGGAATTTCATATCGTTAGAATCCTCATGAGATGCATAGATTGCCATTTAATTTTGGCAGTGTGATAGCGAATTTTGAAGTATTAACATCTATGAGATAGAAGAAAGTTTTGGGATTGGTACATCCGACTAGTTTATTTTGGCTACATTTGCATGCTATACGTTATACTTGCAGGATGTAATGACACAAATCGATTTAGAATATAATTGTCGGTGATGACGTTGAATCTATATTTTAAAATTCATATAAACATTTGTTCTTCTGTTTTTAAGTAAATTCATATTGATATACTGAAATGAATAACGATGCCTGTAATTGATTTTTTTATGTTTTATCATACTAGGGGGGCTCCGCTCCCCTGTTCGCTACGCTCACCAACCCCCCGCGTAATCGTTTCGCGATTCCATTCGGTATCGCGTATTTTCTAGCCAACCCCCGACGTAATTGTTTCGCGTTTCTATTCTGGATCGCTTCGCTATCCCTTATTTTCTATGCATTCAATTTTTAGATTCCACTTGGTAAAAACGCGCTCCTCCTTAACTCCTGACAATTTTGTTTCCTTATCTCCAAGCACATAATCATTAGAGCTTACAGAGTTTCATATTTATAAGAATTATTAAATATATAATTATATATATATAGTGTTAGGAATATTATACATAGTTAGTAGTGTTTGTACTTAAAAATAATGTAAATAGTTCAATCAAGCTCTATTCATAAACTAATATTAGTTTTTGTTGCATTGAAATATGTCAATTTGTCCACTTTCTGCAAGCAAGTAAGCCCTATTGGATTTCAATGGGAGTATATGGAAATTTGGCGAAATACTGGAAATAGCGCCAAGTTGGCGTCACATTTGACGACTAATTTTGGTCGTCAAATTTGGTGATATATCGCCACATTGGCGAAAAACTTAACGGCATAGCTGGGTTCCCCCTCTGGTAACTCCCCTTATAGCGTCAGAAAGCTCTAACCAATCAGGCGCGTTCCGCGGAATAGACGCAAATTTTGATTCGTCCATTTCAAAACCGTTACTTTTTTTATATATAGAAGGATTTTTAACCGTGTTTTGTTTTAAATGTCTTTTATATTCGAGTTTTGGAAATTTAGTGACACATCAAATTTTCATTTATGTAACATTGTCCGAGCGATATAATTTATTTTGTTTATTAGAAATAATATAATTATTTTGGTGATATTTAACTTTCAATCTATATATATATAACTAGATTGTACATCAACATATATCCTGAGATGCACGTGAATAATATACATTATATTTCTTTTGCAATCATTAAACACAATTTCTTTACTAATCTTACAAAAAAGTATTTCTAAGACAGTATACCTACGCACTGAATCTTACAATAGTGAAATAACAGAGATGCATTAAATAATTTAAACAAATACATTCGAAAACGAACCTTTTTATTTTAATACATGATGTAAAAATTGTAAAGTAATGCATATAAAATAAAAGAGAATATTTAAAGTTCATTTTCTGCAAGCTATCAGAATAAAAGACCGTCATGAAAAAGTCATCGAATGGGTAACTTTGTGTATACACTTTATGAAATGACGTAAATATAAAAAAATCCAAGATTAGTTTTAGATATGATTTTGGAATTCCATTTTTATAGAAATTCAAATATAAAACTTTCACGACATACAATTATATTAGTGAAATATTTGAAAATAATATTTTATTATGATAATATATGAGTCAAAAATACCTTAACTAAAATAACCTATATTTATTTTTTCAATTAATAAACGCAATTCGCAAACTATCGCTATCTATAAAGAATTTCGGAAAGAATTGAACCATATCTATGTGAGGAATGTTTGAGAATTAAGATGGTAAAGATACATTCCATAAAGGGGAGCTTTATTTTAATGGATGAAGTAAGAATATGCTCGAGATATACATATTAAATGGAGTAGAATTTTCAAAGTTCATTCTGAGTAGGCTATTACAAGAAAGACCTCCAGGACAAAGCTATTAACCTAATAACTTTGTGTATATAGTTTATGAAAAGTCGCAAATGTAAAACTTTCAATGTTAATTTTGAAATGGCGGATTTTTTTAATTCCATGTTCAAAGAAATTCAAATTTAAAACGTCCCAAAAATAGGGTTAGTATGCTATTACTTATATTTTCAAATACGCACTGGTAGAAAATCTTACGCCATGAACTAATATTGCAACTAGCACTTAAGTCTGAATAAATATCAAATAAATATTATTTAAATAACATTTTTACTGATCTCTCATTATTAATGATTTCATATTATAGAGATTCAAAATTTAAATGCATCATGATGTTGATTTTAATAACTAAGAATAGAATAAAATGTGAAATCAGATATTAGTTTATTAAATACTAGCAAATCTGTCGTCTTTTCTCGAGTAGTTGTTAATGTACGACAAGTGGAATTTCTTTGACTATTTTTATTGGAAAAAACGATACTGCTATGGATAATGCAATTTACTAATCAAGCCACTTTTTGCGCAAACGTCAATTTTATACTGTTTTAGGTGAACATGAGACTTCAATTAATGAGAATTATTAAAATTAATTTGAAGCAAATGGTAATTTATAAAGTATTTATTCGCTCATTTCATTTTTCATTTTTTATTTGAAATTTCGAATTTTTTTAGAAAACGCTCTTAGCGAGTACTTACATGTTAAAAGAAACCGCCATGCCAAATTTCAACGTTCTAGGTTTACAAGTTTCTATACCTTCTATATCATTGAAATCGTAATTTTCGAACGTTGCTTTGTAACTAACCGCTTAAAATTTCTAAATTATAATAAAGTATTTGGTGGTAAGCTACACAAGTAACAGCCATACCAAATTTTGAGTTTCTATACATAAGAATTTGAGATGAAACAAACTTTAGAACGTTTTTAGATGATTTTCCTTCATTTAATTATTTTAAATTTCAATTTTTTGAAACCGTTCTCAGCAAGCATTTGCGTCGTAAAAGTAACCACCATGATAAACCTGAAGCTTTTTTGGCAAAGATATCACATAAATCCAAATTTTAGAACATTTGTTGCTCCTGCGAATATTTAAATTTAAACTTTTAGAAGCTGCTCTGTGCCAGCATTAACGAATTAAAAAGAACAAACATTCCAAATTTTAAACTTCTATCCCGAAATTTTAAATAATAATTTAGGACGTATTATGCCCATTTCACTTTTTAATTTTTAAATTGAGATTCAACTTTTCAAATTTACTTGTTTATATTTGAATTTTACAATAGTTTATACATTTTATAACGTCTTATAAGTAACAACTATACTAAATTTTAAATTTCTAACCAAAATAAATCCAACTAAATCTTAACATAGAATGTTTTACGCACATTTTACCATTCTAAATTTCGATTTTCTTAGAAACCGTTCTTAGGTACATTTATGTCTTAAACTTAACCACAATGTCAAAAACCAAGCTTCTATATGAACTGCATCGCATGAATTACAATTTTATTACAATTTTACTCTTTTGTTCCTGCACCTTTAAATTTCCCACTTACAGAACATATTCTGGAGCGAGTATTTATGTCTCTAAAGTAACAGCCAAGCCAAATTTCAAGTTTCTAGTATTAACGATTCCAAATAAATTGTATTTTAGTATGTTTTCGAATTTTATTCGCCTTTATTTTTCATTTCAAAGTCCGACTTTTTAGAAACAGTTCATGGGAGGTATTTTCAATTTAATAGTAAAAAACAAATTTTAAGTTACATACCAACAATGTAACAGAAATCACAATTTTGCTCATTACCATTTTTTTATTTCAAAATTTCAAAAAACTGCTTTCATCGAGCATTTGCGTTTCAAGAATAACAGCCATGTCAAATTTAAAGTTTCTCAAGTTTTATAATTACATTATTGTTAAAAATAAAGTATCAAATATTCATAATTAAACAGGCTTTCATTTATTATTAAAAAAGAAAAATCGATTTTTTGACTAATTTAAATTAAACTGTCCCCTTAAATGTCCAAAATGAAAAGCAATATAGAATGATTCTTGTTCATTTCACACTTTTAAATTTTTATTTGACTTCCATTCTTAGCGAGGAATCAAATTTTTAAAATAATCACCATGCCAAATTCCACTCTTCTATACAAACTGTATCACGAAAATTGTAATATTAGGAAGTTTTTTACTCCTACACCCTTTTAAGGTATCTGACTACGTTGAAAATGCAATTTTCGACCAAAATTGTCAAACTTATTTTATTTCATTTTATTAAAGACCAACCTTTTACCTTTCCAAAACTGTATTTGTTTTTATTGTACGATAAATAGATCCGGAGTTATAGCGGTTTTAAAACTACTCAACAGCTGTCACTCAAGCCGGAAGTGTTGTTTAAAGGACTTTAAAATTAAAAATTTTTAAATTTTTAAATTGCTTTGAAAGGGTCGTATGTTTGGAGAAATTTCGCGATTTTGGATGCATTTGTTTAATAATAAGCAATGTAAATAATATGCTCCATGAAATTTAGATGCATATTACTGTAAATTCTTGTAGTAAAACATAAATCTAAACTTTAAATGCATTTTTTGGAAAATGTAATTTTCGGTGAAATTCCAAACGCAAAACATGATTTCTCAAAAGGTTATTGGTATATCACTATGAAATTTAAAATATATATTATTTACACTATTGTGAAGGCAATGAACTAAAGATTTAAATTTAGAATAAATATTTTTTATTTTATGGATGTTTTTGTGGAATGACATCGATGAATTTTATGAAAATTAACATGTAAATAGGTGCGATATGCTATAAGTTTTGAAATACTTAAAGAATCTCTTAGATTTTAGTTCATTGCCTTCACCAATGTCATAAATAGGAAGTGTAAAAAGGAAATTAAGATACATACATAATAATTTCCTTTAGAGCGTTTTGCGTTTCGGTCCAAATTTCACTAAATTTTACTATAAATTCCTCCATTGACCAAACTTTTATCAATGAATGAAATATTTTTTACTTTTCTTCACATTTTCTAGTCCTAATCTTAGTAAAAATAAGTTTAAAAAATAATTAAATAGCTTTTTTGGAAAAAATTGCTCCGTACGTAGGCAGGCACCTTAAATTTTTAATTTTAAAAAACTGTTTTCGATGAAGATTTACGAAATTAAATTGATAGTCAAGGAAAATTTAAAGTTTCCAGCCTTAACTGTACCAAATAAATTTATTCACATTTATTTCACCTAATTTATGCAACTAAATGGTTTCACCTTTTAAATTTTGAACTTCTAAGAAACCGTTCATAACATGTCTTTATATCCTAAATGTATTCAGAGACTAAACAAAAAAATTTCTAGTCCTAACCGTATCACAGAAATTCCAATTGTATAATGTTTTTCACTCCTGCGTCTACTTCGATTTGTTTAACCTAAAAACCCAAAACTTAAAATTTAACCTATGTTTGAGCAGACATGGTCAACGCCATTTTGAATACATTACTTTTTAAATAGTTCTCTAGTTCCATTGATTAATCCCTAAGAACAGAGGTACACAATCAAACTTTACTTATAATATTAGTAAAGAATAAGGAAGAAAACAATAGTTCTGAATAGTTAATCACGTAAGAAAAGAAGGAAATGGTCACTAACTAGCTGATCTATGCGCTGTTTCAATGGTATAATATTTATTTTTCTATTTCATTGATAAAATATTTTTTTTCAGTCATTTTATCTGTTTGCCATAAATATTGTTAAAAAAATGTTACATTTGATTGGTAGGTATCATTACTCAAAAATGAATAATATTCCTTGTGTTTTATACAATTAATAAATTCAATTCACTTAATTTATCACCAAGAAAAGTATTTCTAAAATAGTTTTACCGTGTTTTCGTAAGGAGACTTACACTTTCTTATAGAATCCAACTGAATCTGCATTTAGAAATTTAAAGTTATACATTCCATAAAGGCCTAGATTTATTTTAATGGATCTGGTAAAATTATGCTAAATATGTACATATTAAATAAAATAGAACTATCAAATTTCATTCACTGCAGCTATTAGGAGAAAATAATTTAAGGGGCCTCAGGACTATTAAGAGTCCTGAAGCACAAAGTTTCAAAATTTTCGAAATTGAAATTTTTTAGATGATAAAATCGTATATTTTCTGAAAGTTTTGATGTAATTATTTCCTGTAAACTCACATTAGAATAGATGTTATGGGTTTTAGAATTATGCCCGCTCAATATAGCTCAGCGGCGTTTGCAAAACATTGAAGTCATTTTTCTCCAAATGACGTTTTTGGACATAACGCGAAGAATATCTTAAAAACTTCTAAATCTTTTTCAATAAAATTTTTAAAATATATGTTTCATGTTAGTCTGTATACACTGAACCTAAAATTTCGTTTATAATTGTTCAAAAAATGTATTTTAAGGTGATTATACGGTTGAAATTTTGAACATTTTATATTAGCTAAATACAACTTTTTATTAAAAATATGAAAATGCTTTAAATACAAATTTATTTCGGTACAGCGTAATTATTATAATTTGAAGTACAACTAGGCAAAAAAAAAATTCTTTCTAGTTCCAAATTTTATTTTGTAATCATGCGCGTAAGCTGTTGTACCAATTTTCTCCTCGACAGATGGCTGACAGTTTGGAACACCCAATAAATATTAATTCTGCATCTTTCAATTTTTTAAATAAATTAAATTAATAAACATACTTACATCTTTCATACCAATAAAAATTGTGTGTTAAAATCATATACATTTTAAGATATTAAAGTTTAAAATGGTCTTATTTTTTAATTTTTTTTTCAATTTCAACAATCCTGAGACACTTAATCAAAAAAGATAATCGAAGTAATAACATTATGGAGATATACTTTATGAAAATACTTACTTGTGGAAAATTTCCATTTTTAGAATTCCATCTTTAAAGAAGATTAAATATAATGCTTTCATGACACACGATTTTAATCGTTAAATAATGTTTTATTATGCTAATACATTTTGTTTGAAGTAAAAATTTGCTAAATATTTAAAACTTATTTTGCAAGAAAAAATAATGCAACGCGTATTTTAGCCTGTACAAATATCGAATAAGTTATAAACAATAATTAATGAATGTTATCGCACCTAACTGAAAATGTGCTTAAGAAAAAAATGAGATAGTTCGTTTTCATAGTAAATGTTTTTTTTTTTTTTTATGTAATACACTTATTGAAAAAAATGCAATAAAATGAATTTCTCATATTACGTAATAGTGTTATATAAATTAGCCTGATATATCATAATAAAAAAAATAGTTTTCCCTAATAAATACGTATGTGGAAGTATTAAGTATTTTGTTTTTAGAAGATTCTAATTTCTTGAATGAAAAATAGGATTGTTATGCAAGTTAATTCCTAAAACTATGGTTTCCGATGAAGTCTTTAAATTGCAAAAAATGTTTCAAATGTTGTTATATATATATATATATATATATATATATATATTTCACAGTTATATCAATTTAAAGAAACTTTGGACTTGAAAATTTCCCTTCTTTTCTGATATGATAATGTAGCCTTTTCACATTTTCCCTGGTCTGTGTGAGCTATGTTTATTATTTTTGAATAAAATATATAAGTAACATATTTTTTGCTTATACATGATTGATATATTTAGTTTGTCAAAAAGATTTTTTTTCATGCGTAGTTATGCAGTAAAACATGCCAAATCAGATATTCCTATGTGTTTGTTAGCATGTTTACGTCAGCCACAAGAACAACTTTCCTGATTCAGAGGGTTAGCCAGGCTAAGTAGAGCAGCCAAAATACAAAGTTTCTCACTTTTGTGCTTCAATAGTTTTTATTGTTTTAAATGTTTCAACACCCACATACAAGTAAATAAATATAGAGTCCCACGATTAGTAGGACAAATTTTAAGTGGAAATAGGGGGATCACAAGGATTCAAATTTGCATAGCAACCCATGGTCGGAAACGCTTTCCTGGCGCTGTAGTGACGACGGAAAAGACAAGAATGAAAGGACACGAACAAAAAGAGAAAACATGTTAATTATTCCTAGCTCTGTAAAAAGGCCAGTACAATGCTGGAAAGTGCTGAGCAACTTGTTGCACGCATCGTGGCAGCTGTGGGGGAGGTCCGGGGCACTCTCGGTATTTTCGAGAACATTAGGTATTCCATACGTCGGAGATGAGCTTCCATGCACGGCCAGAGGTCGTGAACCTACTTTCATGACGATCGTTGTTTCTTCAATGTTCTGTTTTCTTAGTTTTTTAACGTACTAAGGATAATAAACTGTTTTCTTCTCTTATTCGTGTCCTGTATTTCTTGTGTTTTTGTGTCGTCACTACCATGCCAGAAGCATTTCCGACTATTGGTTGCTATGCATATCTGAATCCTTGTGATGTCCCCTACCTCCCTATAAATTTTGTCCAAATAATACTGAGACACCCTATATATATATGTGGTGCGTGTGTGCATGTCAAATGTCACGTCACGCTATACCCATGATTTCTTGAGAGTGTTTTCATCTGAAATCAATCGGATAAAAAACAACCTTGAAATGTATGTAATATTGTTCTTATAGGGGTTTATTTAAAACTTTGTTTAGTCCTGATTAAAGATTAGATTAATATCTCTACAGAAGACACAAATTGGTTCCTCATCTGTAAGAAGAGACGTAGCCTGTGCATGGAAGTGAAATGATAAACCATATTTTTGTAAAAGAAAACATACTTTCATTGCTTCTTAAAGCCCATCCATATAATGCATTTTATGCAGATTTAAATGCATAAGTTTCATAATATTTTTTTCAGAATGGGGTGAAATCTTGTACAATAAAGCGATACAAATCTTTCATTGATCTCGTACCTTATGATGGATATTTCGGAAATTTATACAGCTAGGAAGAAAATGCCATTTATTTTGTGTAAACCCTAAATATTTATACTGATCATATACTTAATATTACGTTCTATTTTATGCAAAAAAATATTGTGTAGTTTTTAAAAAAAAATAATTTATCGTATAATTTAATATTTCATATATATTTAAAATTTTAAATCAAAAGAATATTTTTTGTCCTAACAAACGTAATAAAATTTTAAAACTTTAATATGGCATTATTTGACATCATATTAAACAAACTAATCGCTTTATTAACAAAAAAGATCAGTAATCTTTGAACAAGTGGGTAAGTGTGATCATAGATCGCACAAAGGGTTTCGTTTAATATTCCTTTCAAAACGTCCAGTACATTTATCGCCATGGAACATCTTCTAAATTTTGGCAAACCCTTCCTAAACTATCGTAAAGCTTCAAACAGATTCACCTTGTTATATTTCCTAATTTTGTTCGTGCCACCCCCCCCCCTCGAAATGCTACGATATATCACATGACGGGTATCTGCCAAATTTAGAAAAGTGCCCAATTGGGGGGGGGGTGAAGTGGGGTAATGGTCACCATGATTTTTGACGCGGCCTGATGTTTAAAATTTTTGTTACTTTTTATAAGCTATACTAAAGTTTCAAACAGATCGTCCAGCTATATTTCCTATTTTGTTCGCGCCCCTCCCTCACCCTCCCCCTTCGAAATGCGACACGCCATTCTTCTTTATACTTCATTATAATTTAAACTTTAAATACTTTATAACAAAACAGATCGAATTGTTAGATTTCCTACTTTAAATGAAATCGCGGTCTGTTAGTTCCACATTCTACCACCAGGGAGCGCACTCTATTCTTAACAAAAGCGTATCTGAACGAAACTCCTTTACACAACCTATCAGTAGATATGTTACTCGAGGGGGTGGCGGTCTTCAGCAAGAATTTAAGATAATTGTTGAAATTACCATTCGGAAATAGTGGTAATTTAACTTTTGACATATTTATATTTAATAAGTACCATGTATCTGAGGACTTCGTAAAAAAAAAAAATGCACCTGAAATGGTATGAAACAAAAAATAAATATTTTGCCCCTCCCCCTCTCTCCACCTGCCCGAAATTTCACGCGCCATTATTTATAAACTTTTTCTTATATGTTATAAACTATGTTAAAGTTTCAAACAGATTACCTTGTTAGATTTCCTACTTTAAATGAAATCGCGGTCTGTTAGTTCCGCATTCCACCACGAGGGAGCGCACTCTATTCTTAACAAAACTGTATCTGAACGTAACTCCGTTAAACAACCTATCAGGAGATATGCTAGTCGAGGGGGTGGCGGTCTTAACCAAGAATTTATTATATTTGCTGAAATTATTATTCGTAAATAGTGGTATCAATACTTCTGACATTTTTATCTGGCATAAGTAACATTTATGCTGTATTTTTAAAAATCGAACACCGTTCAGAAGTATACTGCAATGAAACATCACGCAACTGCCTTGTAAAATAAGTATATAATAGAAATAAATCAATTAGTCAAATTAGCGCCCCTCCCCCCCTACCCGAAATTTCACGCGCCATTTTTATAAACTTTTTCTTATGTGTTATAAACTATCTTTAAGTTTCAAACAGATCGCCTTGTTATATTTCCTAATTTTAACAAAATCGCGTTATGTCAGTTCCACATTCCACCACCAGGGAGCGCACTCTATTCTTAACAAAACTATATCGGAAGGAAGCTCCGTTAAACAACCTATAAGTAGATATGTTACTCGAGGTGGTGGCGGTCTTAATAAGAAATTAAGATATTTGCTGAAATTACTATTCGGAAATAGTGGTAACTAAACTTTAGACAATTTTATATTAAATAAGTAACATATATCTCAGGACTCCCTCAAAAAAAGCACCTAAAACGGTCAGAAACACTAACTTTTTAAACAGAAATCTAGCGCCCCCCCCCCCTCCCCGGAATTTCACGTGCCATTCTTTTTTACACTTTATCTTATGTGTTATAAAATATCTTAAAGTTTCAAACAGATCGACTTGTTAGATTTCCCAATTTTAACAAAATCGCGTTATGTTAGTTCCACATTCCACCACCA
Source organism: Maratus speciosus (assembly GCA_963932465.1). NCBI lineage: Eukaryota > Metazoa > Arthropoda > Arachnida > Araneae > Salticidae > Maratus > Maratus speciosus. Next base: position 537,165,431 of record OZ010791.1, on the reverse strand, counting down.
GGGAATGCACTGTATTCTTAACAAAAGCATATCTGAACGAACTCCTTTACGCAATCTTTCCGTAGATACATGGGCCCGGATGGTGGTGGTCTGCGGTAACAAACGCTAAGATTTTAAAAATAATTCTAGCTCCCCTGCCCCCCCCCCTCGAAATATCACACTCCATTCTTTTTTACACTTTTTCTTATGTGTTATAAACTATCTTAAAGTTTCAAACAAATCGAGTGGCGGTCTTAACCAAAAATTTAAGATATTTACTGAAATTACTATTCGAAAATAGTGGTATGAATACTTGTAAACTTTCTGATGATGAATGAGTTATACTTATCTCATAGCGCTGTTCAAATATCCCACGCAAATTATTAGATTTTCGAAGCACGTTAGTCTTTATCATAATAATATTTGTCATGTTGACTAACTGGGATATTTAATCAAAAGTAGTTCCCCCCCCCTTTTCCATTCCCACAAACCTAACAAATACAAATTATGCGGTAGCGGGCGAAGCACGTTAGTCTTTGTCATAATAATATCTGTAATGCGCACTAACTGGTATATTTAATCAAAAGTAGTTCCCTCCCTCCCCCTTTTCCATTGACACAAACCTAACAAAATAAAATTATGCGATAGCGGGCGAAGCACGATTTTCAATTTCGCTGGAAGAATGCATCTCATTTTACATCAGCCTCGCACGGACTGAAATAATCCGATAGCGGGCGAAGCACGCTAGTCTTTGTCATAATATCTGTAATGCGAACTTTCCTAATTTTAACAAAATCGCTTTATGTTAGTTCCACATTCCACCACCAGGGAGCGCAAACTATTCATAACAAAAGTGCATCAGAACGAAACTCTTTTGGGATATTTAATCAAAAGTATTTCCCTCCCCACACCTTTCCATTTACCCAAACCTTACAAATACAAATTATACGATAGCGGGCGAAGCACGCTAGTCTCCCCTCGAAATATCACACTCCATTCTTTTTTACGATTTTTCTTATGCGTTATAAACTATTTTAAAGTTTCAACCAGATCGAGTGGCGATCTCAACCAGTAATTTAAGATATTTGCAGAAATTACTATTCGAAAATAGTGGTATGAGTACTTACTTACAAACTTTCTTATAATGAATAAGTTATACTTGTCTCATAGAGCGGATAAAACCTCACGCAAATTATTAGATTTCCCAATTTAAATAACTTCATGGTTAAAAAAGCACGTGCCTCCATTTTATTCTATTCATTAGATAGAAATGAAACAGATTAATTAAATAATAATTAATATCTCAGCTTCTAATTGAGTTATCGCTTTGAATTGGGTATGTATGAAATCTGCGAGAGATTTCCCGACCGGATGGCAAAAAATTTTATCAAAAAATTTTATATTTAAAAAGTTAAAATTTCGTATTCAAATATTCCACTACGGAAAACCGCAGGGTCGCCGTCATGTCTGAAGTTGAGCACACCTGCTTTCGCGCCGTTGGGTTGGGTTGGGTTGATTTTTGACGGCCAATTATCTACACGAGGGATATAGGCCCGGGGGGAGTGCCCTCCGTGGGGGTCTTTCTAAGGGAACCTAATCCGTATTAACGCATGGAAGATCCACGGCTCGAAGAAAACCACGAAAACTCCGAACGATTAGGCCGACGGGCGCGATTGGGATCGAACCCAGCACCTCCCGTCTACCAGCTTCGAGAGCAGAACCTCTCGGCCACTGGTGGGGCTTTCGCGCCGTTGGAGAAAGTTCATTTGAATCTGCGTTAAAAAGGTGGATTGGTTAATTTTAGAAGTTAATTAGCCCGTAATTCAGTTAATTACCAACTTTTTCAAAATTTTATGATTTGTTGTTTGATGTGAGGTGTTCAGCTATAAGTACCCAAAATTTCAAATCTCTAACATGTATAGTTTCTGAGAACGGGCTCTGTGACGGACAGACAGACAGACAGACAAAGGAGCGAGACGAATAGGGTTTCGTCAGATGAACGAAACCCTAAAAAAGAACGCTTCTTTATTTAAAGTAATAAACCAACTTGAAAATAATTCATGATATAAAGTTAGATTTAACAAAATTTTATTGTTGCTTTCTATATCACTGCAGAATGTGTCTGAATGTACTTCATCTTTATATATCGTCATCATAAGTTAAACATTATAGGGGAAAATAATATTAAAACGAAGATGTCCTAAATCGGGTTTTTTCTGAAGATATCGATACCGAAAATTATTAGATTTTTCTATATTTGTAATATTTCTAATATACAATGTCTAATATATAATATCTAATATATAATGTTAAAAAGATTATGAAGAAGAACAATAGCAATAAAATACCGCAAAAATGTTTAAAAAATAAAAGTTGTACGATTAAACATATTTCTTTTTACGTTCAAGGAATAATGTAAACTATAAAATATTTCTTAATTAATATTCCATCATTCAGATTTAGCGCATTTTTGTCAGATTATTTGTATTAATTAATTTAATATCGACGAATATCTGCTGTTTTTATACACTTTTAAAAATGCTCAATTTTTAAAATTTAGCTTATTATTTATCGTCTCCCGGGCAAATGGGGGTGATTTATAGGTTTGTAACATAGCGAGCGTCAAAAAATGATAAGTGTTAGTGGATGATTCCTTAATTAGATGAGAATGGAAACAAATGATAGTTATTTACCTTTTTATCAAAATGAAGCTTTAGATTAAGTTTTATTTTAGGGACGAATATTAAAGGTCAGGTGATTTTTTTTAATACGATATTCTTGTATGTATCATCTTGCATCTATAAATTTTGCAATGTCTGTGCAATATGTTATGTAAGATATGCACAAAGGCGAGACATTTTGCGTGAAGAAAGTGCAATGGCAATACTTGCTGTGTCATTTTAAAGTAAAATCTTTTACGGGAAAGTGCAAAGTTCCATGATCACATATATGGAATTATAAGTTATTGAAATCAATTTCAATATTGTTAACTTTTAATATTGCCAGAACTTTTTATCAGATATTTTGTGCTTTTTATAAATAACTTACTAAATTATGAAAATAAATCAATGTTCATTGCTGTTTAACACGAGGTCTGATCTATTTCAACCGCAAATCTCCCTCTGGACTCGGTAATTTTCATGATTAAAAAAAAATCTTGATGAATATGAATTTTAATTTTTTTATAAACTTCAAACTGTTCTTATTCATAGTCAAAGAAATATTTAAACGTACTAAAATTAAATATTTAATGAGAAATTATTTAAAAAAGCACGTTTTATATTTTTAAACAAACTTCCGCCTAAGAAAACATATTTTTTAACATACAATTTTATATAAACTTGAATAAAAACTTACCCAAATGTTATATAAATATCTGAAAATATGTTGCATTTGTATATAAACATTACTTAGTAAAATTTGGTTTTGTGTGGTACATTTCAAAGCACAAAGAGCAATCTAACAAGTTTCACAATAAGTTCAATATAAGCTCTTGTTATAGATATTTTCATATACTTACTTCTGTTTAGTGGTGTCACATATTTTTTTTTCAAAATAAAAGGTTCTTAGATATTATCTCAAAAGACTGCGAACGTTTACAGTAGGTACTTTTATAGCTCAGAGAGTTAAAAGTTCACGCCGAGAGTCACGCCGTGTTCACTCTCGGGCTTAGTTCACTTCACAACCTAAGTGTATTCGGACTTCGACCTTAAAGTGTTATGTAAATTGGCCTGCATTCACTGCGTAATGACAAAATTTACCTAAATCCTGATGTGACGGTATCAAAATCCGACAACCGAAATCAAAAGTTACACTATTTCTCTACACATATCTTCATAATTTTAAATCAATATATAAATTGCGTTTTGTTCACCTTTATTGTGTAAATTAGGGATGCACCACCTGTGGACCGCGATGGGTTAATATATGGCACGCAAATTTCGTCAATTTATAACTGTAAAAAAATGCAACTTTTGCCCATAGGCCGCAGGAAAAAATCGTCAATTTGCCCCGGAAAAATTTAAATTTTTTTCAGTCAGTTAAGAATCGCGGATTTCGTTGATCGGGCACGGGAAAATCCCGAATTTTTTTTTTTTTTTTTTTTTTTTTTTTTTTTTGATCACAAGTTGAAAAGTCGTAAATTCCGCTGATCGCTGATTCCGCTGATGTTGTGTACTTTTACGTTTAGAAAATGGGAAATTCTAATTACTGCTAGGTGCTATTAAAACAATAAAATGAGTAATTTTGCTGCATTTAGATTTTTCTACGCATATAGGAAACACAACAATAGAAAATCATACTCTACAGTAACCTGCTATTACTAAAAAAATAATCTTCGTTTTCGTGATGGTTATAATTTATAAAAAATACACAAATCATGTTTTTACTTTCTTCTGTCTTTACAGGAAGAAAGTATTTGATCCGTGAAAATTTTCAATTTCGCTTTTCGAAGGATTTATACGTTCTAGAATGCCCTGAAGACGATTTGATGGTATTTGGAAAATGTCTGTCTTTGGGTCGGTCTGTCACTCTGTCTCTCTGTCACCATGTCACACTGTCACTCTGTCTGTTACTCTGTCACTCTGGTCACACTGTCACTCTGTCTGTCACACTGTCACTCTGTCTGTCACACTGTCACTCTGTCTGTCACTCTGTCACTTTGTCACCATGTCACACTGTCACTCTGTCCGTCACTCTCTGAGTCTGTATTTGACAAAAATTTTGTAGGCGCTCTATCTCATGAACTAAGGCACGTAATTTCACAAAACTTTAGATTCAGTTAGACCTTGTTATAAACTTGTCCTGATTAGTTTTTGGTGAAAACCGCACAAAAGGTGATTCTGCTATGTGTCATTTTTTACAGTTTCTGCAATAGCTATATCTCAGGAACTACTGCACGGATTTTCATAAATCTTCAGATTCAGTTAGTCCAGGATTTTGTTAGGTGCGTTGAGTACAAATTGTAGAAAATCGCCCAAAAGGTGGCGCTTCTAAGCTGCATTATTCATAATTATTGCAATAATTCTAACTCAAGAAAAAATGCACGAATTTTCATCAACCTTCACATTCAGTTAGTCCCCGATATAAATTAGTGCTGTTTAAGTTTTAGTGTAAATCGCCCAACAGGTGGCGCTGCTGTAATGCATTTTTCACGATTTCCGCAATAGCTATATCTCGAGAATTAATGCATGAATTTTCACCATGCTTCAGATTCAGCTACTTCCTGGTATAAATTGGTCCTAATTAGCTTTTTGTGTAAATTGCCCAATAGGTGGCGCTGCTATTCAGAACTTTTCGGGAAGTGTTAACATGTATGAGACAGAAGAATGTTTAGGGATTGCCACATGTAACTAGTTTTTGTTAAGCCATGTGCAAGATAATTAAAGAAGACTGTTATTGTGATAATATAAATTAACTTTATTGGCTTTGTTTATAAAAGGAAATTTTTGGTTGCGAAAAACAATTTATATACTATAGAATCGCTTTAAAAATTAATTCGAAGGTAAAATTATCTTTACTATTCAGCTGTCACACTAATCGTTTGCAAGTGATAGTATACACGCATGTACACGTTTCGAAGATTAAGATATAAAAGGTTTTATTTATACTCGTTGACGAATATCAAATTCACGCGACTGCAGAAATAAAATAAACTGTTGTGTACCGAGTTATTGAAAGCATAATTAGCTTCTTACTTACTAAATCTAGTTATGTGTACATATAACTCTAAAAACATATAGTGGTTAATATGCAAACAATGTTTTATTATCAGCATTCAAATAGTAAAAAAAAAAAAAAAGACGACATCCTCTGAACAATATTAGTGAAAGTAATTCACTCCGAAAGTCACGAAATACTTTATCCTTATATAAATATATTAGATACTTTTTAGTTACACTTATTTATTTATTTTTTTTTTACGTCTAAGTTTGTTCTTTTTATGAAAATTAGCTATAAGAAAATTAATTTTGGTTGTTGTAAATTACGAAGCAGGGTTAAATATTCGAAAAATAGCAGTATATTTTCTAAAAACTATATTTTAATAATTAGCAGAATTAATTTTCTGCATGCACGCAGCTTGCATGAATTTCCTTCATTTATTTATTTTAAAAAAATCACAATTATTTATTGATATTTTTTATTACTACTGATATATTGTAATTTTTTATCTATATTTAATTATCAAAATTATAATTTATTATATTTGTTTTCTTTAAAAAATGACGATAAGCTATAAAGAGTATAATGACTTGCTGAAAATCAAAAGTATGTATTAGATACATTTTTTTTAAATTTTTCGATATTAGTATAAAGTTGAATTTCTTATTATTAATGTATATATATATATTTCTAATTGGAAGTAAACATTTCATTGTTTGCACTTTCTAAATTAAAAGAATTAATTTTATAATTAATAAATTTTTAAGTCCAAGTTTATTGTCACTCTTAATAAACGGTCAATTTCGAGTGTTACTTGCTCTCAGAGGGTTCTGTAGAATAAATACATGATTTATTAACTGTATTATTAAAAAAAAAACGTTGCTAAAAGACAAACTAGTCGGATGTGGCAATCCCAAAAAATTCTTCTATCACATACATGTTAATACTTCCCGATAAATGCAGCATATCAGCGCCACCCGTTAGATGATTTACACCAAAATCTAATAATCAACAACTTATGTCAACTTTTAACTGAAACTGAAGATGACCGTTTGATGAAAATCCGTGCATTAGTTTTTGAGATAGAGCTATTGCGCATATGGTAAAAAATTTTGCATACGAGCCCCACCTGATGGACGATTTACACCAAAAACTAATTAGGACCAATTTATACAAAGGAGTAACTGAATCTAAAGCTTCATGAAAATTCATACATTAGTTCTTGAGATACAGCTATTGTGGAAATCTTGAAAAATTCAGCATAGAATCGCCACCTGTCAGGTAATTTGCACCAAAACCTAAACAACATTAATTTATATCAGGGCCTGAAGTTTGATGAAACTTAGTGCATTTGTTCTTGAGTTAGAGCTATTGCGATAATCATGAATAATTCAGCATAGCAGCGCCACCTGTCAGGCGATTTTGACTAAAAGGTAATCGGTATCAAACTATATCATGGACGAACTGAATCTGAAACTTTATGAAAAATCGTGCAGTAGTTCTTGAGATATAGCTATTGTGGAAATTGTGAAAAATACATCATACCAGCGCCACCGTTTGGGCGATTTACACCAAAAAGTAATCAGAACCAGTCTACATCAAGTTCTAACTGAATCTAAAGTTTTGTGAAATTCCGTGAATTTGTTCTTGAGATAGAACGCTCACATTTTTTTTTTCACATACAGACATACAGTGATAGACAGAGTGACAGACGTTATCTAAAAACCATCAAATAGTGTATAGGACCTTCTAAAACGTATAACTGCCTCAAAAACCGGAAGTCAAAATTTTGCACGTATCCAATACTTTCTTCTTTTAAAGAGAAAAGAAGTAATAAGACTTTGTAAAAACTGTATAACGTAGGGTTTGGTATGGTTTTATATGTAGCAGAAAAGTATGAATGAGTATACCGTGAATGTTCAAAGAGATATGAAGCCTAAATAATATCAAATATTGCTATTCTGTATAACTCTTATTTAATTCTTATCCTTATCTGTTTATGATGCACTTAATTCGGCACTGACAATAAAAGTAGTGCATATTTAAACTTCATTTGGCATTTCATAAAACTAAATTCAGCATAGTAATAATATTTTCTTTTTACAGTGTAGTTAAAACAAAATCCTTGTTCAAAGTTTAAACGTGGTATTTTACTATGCAAACTTCGAAAGGAAGTCGCAAAGAAGCAACGCCGCCTTGGTCCGTGTCGTATTTTTCCAGATAGGTTTTTAATTAACATTTAAGGACACGAGAGGCGTATTGAGGGATCTACTCAATGTAAAGTAGTGGTTAATCCAATACTACTTATGTGATAATTATCATTAAATTAAGCTGTTTTTAACAATTTGACATTTATTGCTTTTGTACTGCTACTAGACATTGTATTACACAAATGTATCATTAAAAGTTGTTATCTAGGCTATAAAAGCCGATAGTACATAGAGTTTCCGCTCCTGTCATTATTTATGTCAAAAACCTAGGTGTCTTTCAAGGTTGATATCTCCACTAATTACCGGCCATTTGTTTCACAAAGCATTAGCAACAATGCTGTTATACTTCTGCTACGATAGGTAACTCCAGCGCTCCTCAACACCTTTGATGAATGCTCCAAAATCGAAACTTCTGTGTTACGGAAAGATGCGCTTCTCTCAAAAACTATGCGACCTAGGTTAATCTATATAATTTTCCTCCAATATTTAAATTGACGTCTAATATCACTAATTTTTTCATAATTTTAGTTTCGGTAGATTTGGAAATAGATGGGGGGGAACATATTTTTGCACTACATTTTCGACGATATCTCTGAAAATATAATATCTTAAACTACACTGTAAAAAAGATTTCCCTTACTTTACACGAAAAAGGGTGGCAACTAAGTTGCCACCCCAAGCGGTGTAATGAAATTCCACTTGTAAATTGGTGTAATGAGCCACCAGCTATCAAATGGTGTAAACAAACACCACTTTTAGTGGCAACTTAGTTGCCACCATTTTTGGTGTAAAGTCACACTACTGCTTTTCGTTTGCACGTTAACAGTAAAATAAAAAACAATTTATAGATTACATTTTAAATCTAATGCAACCATAATTTACAATAAATAGTTTCACGCAAAGAGGCTGCTAAACATTGTTTTGACTGCGATAATTTATTATCTCAATTAAACATTTATTTTAAACATTTTAGTTTTGGTAAACAACGGAATTTCCTCACATTGGCAAATTTGCGAGTGACAAATAATAGTCAAAGAAAGTAAAATCAGTGTTGAATTCAGGCATTTTTCTCCGGGAGGGACTTTTATGGCTCCGTGGGAAGGGGACATTATAAAGTTCATTTTTGGATGTTTACATTATAAGTAATTTTGATTTTTAAATTATCTAAATAATTACTCTACTAAATTATATTTTATAAGTATTATGTATCAATTTAATATATATATATATATGTGTGTGTGTGTGTGTGTGTGCACTCTCCTACCCTCCCTTTTGAGTACCTAAAGTGGTTTAAACACCAACGTAAGGAGTAACCAATTTCAATTCGAGTAACTTTTGCCGGTTACTCGATTTGTTTAAGCATACCATGGCGTTCCTGAGGCATTTCTCTATGCATTGCACCACTTTTTTCGAAGTTACTCAGAAAAGCGTTATTCCACAGTCATTCATACACACCGTGTGTTATGCAAAATCTAAAATCTGTATAACGCCATCTGGCGGTGTGTAAAAATGCAGCCTCAAACCCAGGGAGTTTCCTAACAATTACTCGGTAAAACGGTAATAGTCCAATAATGGCAACCCTTGTGTTTTTGGTTTAATCGGTAATACAGGTTTGCTATGTAAGATTTTCCTCTCTATTTAGTGGTTACTCGCTAAAGCGACAATATTCCAATGCTGGCAACCCACGTGTGTTTTGTTCCGCCTGTTATGTAGGTTTGCTATGTAAGTTTTTCCTCGCTATTTAACTACTTTTTTGGTAGAAAAATATCTGTCTGTGTAGTTTTTTAAATATAATAAAAATTTAAATATTAAATTCACGATTTTAGTTAACATAGCTTTACAGCGTAATCTTCTCGCGGAATAAAGTTCTGACATAAATTAAAAAATTCAGTGAATGCAAGAAAAAAAATGTGTTTAGACCTATTATTATTTGAGCAAATTGTTAGTTTCAAACATCACTTTTCTACCCAGTAGAGGTCTGTACGATCTGGCCCGAATATCTGCTGGAATATCCTGGCCCGAGCCCCGCCCGACCAGAAAGAGAAATAATTAGGCCCGGCCCGGTCAATAAAAAAGCAAAAGTCAAAGAAATCAAACCAGACTGAATTTTGATTAAAAAAATCCGATTTTTCTTAACATACAATTAAGATTCTTTTCTAGTATACTGAATATATGTTTATGGAAAAATTTAATGGTATACATTTTAGATTATTATACGTTTGGAAGCCAGAGCATACAGAATAGCAACATTAATTATCACTTAGACTCATTAGTCTCTAAATTCGAATAAAGATTCATTAAAAACATTAATATGTTCTAAATTAAAGAAAAAAATTGTTAAAAGCATGCTATATTTTGAAACTAAAAAAATGATAAAAAAAGGAGAAAAAAAATATTTTTCTCTAACTTATTAAGATATATTTCCGAATTTCCGTTATCAAAAGTTGATTATTACTACTATTCTTTTTAGAAAACAAATTGCTTGTCCGATGAGGCTACTTTAGTCATGCGATATGACCCACTCGCTAAGGTTAATCCAAAGGAGAAATGTTTTAAGATATCTCGTTAGTATTTAAATACTTTTACATGATATGATTTTCTTTAATTGGATAGCTGAGGTCGATCTCTACAAAGGCCGTTTTTTACGTTTTCTATTTCGTTTTCGGGCTTTTTTATGGGGATGTTTTCACTTTCGAAGCCAGCTCCAAAAGTGAAGTTGTTCTACTTAAAAATACCTGCAAACAAAATCGAAAAAGTGCAGAACAGCCTTTGTAGAGATCGAACATTTAGCTATCCAATGCAAAAAAAAAAAAACCCATTTAAAAATATTGAAATGCAAACGAGATACCTTAAAATGTTTCTCCAATTGGATTATTATTAAAGAACGAGTGTTTTCACATGACTGAAGTAGCCTCTTAATTTTATTACCGGTCATCCTCGCAGAAGTAGTATGTAGGAAAAAAAATGTAAACCTGATCCTGGCCTGACTCGATCCTACAGAAAAAATTAAACCCAGTTTCAGACATGATGTAACTGCCCGATATCGATCTCTTCGCTGAACATGTTTTCTGTACACATAAATATACAGAATTATTTATTAATAATACGTGTAATTAATTATATGTGTAGTTCAAATTGGCTCTCTGCTCATCTATTCAAAACTTTTTATTTTAATATAAAATAAGATGTAATTAATTCATTTACGACATAGAATAATATTCCAATTATACGAATTTCATCTAATTAAAAAACGTTTTTGGTTACATGCTTCGATTTATCTTTTATAATGATTTTTGTAAATGATCATCTGTTATAATAGAACTTTCTCAAAGTGTACTCGAAACACTTCTACGATTTCAAACTAAAAAATTTCTATTACTATTAAGTCTGCAGCTTTTAATGAGCACGGGAAAAGCGTCATATATGCATTGTTTGCTTTATAATTTGCACTTACCTTTTGAGTCAGAAATGACTGCAAATTGTAAACAGTGAAGTTCATAGTAATAAATAAATAAAGATTGTCTCATTTGAGCCGATACATCTCAATGTGTAATGTCGCAAACTTCCGAAGAAAAAAATTATATTTTCGGACTACAGATAGTTTTGGTAGAGTGTCGGTCCAGCTGCCTTTTTGGCAACATTTTTGCCGAAAAAGAATTTTGGGCAAAGCTTACATTTTCGGCAGAAACCGAAACCGAAATTGCAATCTACCATCGAATTGTGCAGCACATTTATACTTATCCTCAAACCGGTCACGTCCATTTAAAATTGTTAGTATTTTATAGGCTTAGTTTGATACTTTTAACTTTCTATATCTGGTTACTCGGCCCATTTAATCATTTTATAGGTCCGATATGAACGGGCCAGACCCATAATTTTTAATTCGGGCCTGTCCGTTAAAAATTGTCTTTAATCTGCCGTTCCAGCATAGGTCCGTGCAGATCTCTACTTCTGAGTCAGAACAACAGGTTACCTTTTTTTTTAACAAAATTGTTAAAAAATATTGAAATCATAGATTAAAAAATGCCCACGGGCTATAATGTATTTCCTATGTTCAAGGACATCAAAAAAATTTAATGTCTCGCCTAACAAAGAAAAAGACTTTTATTGAAATCAAATAATTTTAAAATAATATAATTCGATGGTCATATATAATAATATAAATGATGGTTTGCAAATATAGCTCCATTAACTGTAGTGTTATTTAAATTTTCAAATGGTCATTATTTTCGAATCTAAATGCCCAAATTTCGTTCAATTTTTTTTTTTTTTTTTTTTGGGGGGGGGGGGGGGTTGTGACGACACAAGAATGTAAAGTATGATGATGCTAAGGCATCATTCATTTATGATGCACAAGTGAGATTCGAACCCAAACCATTCAATGAATACCAATGAAATTATTTTAATGTATCTGACACCAAAGTAAACAACTGCAAATGATATTAATTTAATCTATGAAATCCATCACATATTTGTAATGAACTAAACGTATACCCTCAGTGACCTTAATGCTTGTTATTCAGATTTTCAAAAGGTCGTTATTTTGAAAAGATTTAACAAATTTTCTTAATTAACGAACGCACCCAATATAATTTTATATTGGGTGCGTTCGTTGAAATATTTATATAATATATATTTAAAAAGGAAAATGTATATATATATATATATTCTTATTTTTCGACTAAGCTAAAAATATTTGTAAATTGTAGCAAATCCATAGCCGGGCTTAGACTATGTAGTGACCAGGGCAAATATCATTTTGAAGATCCAATATTCTGTCTATCCATAGAAATTGTTCGTGAATAGTATGCTTAAGTGACTAGATTAAACATCATTTTTCTTTTTTAGTATATATATATATATATATATATATATATATATATAAATTTTATACCAGGAAGTGCTCACATCTGTATACAGGGTATCATCACAAGACGCCACAAGTTTAAGAAAAATATTGGTAGGAAAATAAGTGGATAATTGTAGAAAAAATGATGGATTGTTTTATGATATAAATATTTGCGAACTTTCCATTTCCTTATCTGTCTAAGTCATAAAATGGGATAAAGACAACCAACCCTCCTCTATTCGTTATCATAAATTGTTTTAACATGCTCCTTTAAAGAGGAAAATCCCAATAAATAATTTCACTTGAAAATTATTGTCTACTATATTCTTATAACACAATTTTAATCATTAGTTTTCTGATGACGTAGCTCATTCTTTTTTTGTGTGGGGAAGAGGTAGGGGTTACAGGAACCAAGTGGGGAAAGGAGAGTAAACTCCCTTCCTAAATCTTTTAAAATGTTTTTTGTGAAAAAGAATATTGATAACTGTTGGCAAATTTTAACCATTTAGCATCCTCTTAATGAAAATCCTAATTTCTGCCATGGTGCACCCCTCAAATGGGGGGGCCCGGATAGCTGCTCTGCATGCCCGGTCACTAGTCAGGCGTATAATGATAATGCTTAAGAACACCTTTCTAAAGCCATGCATAAGCAACAGAATTTAGAAAAACCACGTATGAACAGCAATTTAGCTAATATAATCTAATAATAAAAAACTATATATATAGACTTATAAATACATAAATATTTTATATAGAGACACATTAATTTAATAAAATTATTTATATTCGATATGCTTTTTTGCTTGCCTGATTCCGTTATACCGATTACATAATTTATGAGATTTTTTTTTTTAAATGTCTTTGGCTGCTTACCAATCTCAGTTTTCTGTAACTTTCCTCAATTTTCTCTATAGGACGAAATTTTGGTATTTTAATTTAGCAGAAAACAATGTCCTCAGTTTTAAAAATAGTCATTCTTTCATATATGTCATACATTTTATGTAGATGATTATTAAATCAATCAGAGTGCAATTCGTTCTTTTAAAAATCACCTTTTTTTTAAGTATTCACCGCCTATCTTAAAAATCAGACCAGGCTCTGACTATTAAAAAAATACCGCTGTGATTTACGTTTCATAGATAACTGGAATTTCATTATGAATTAATATAAATATATATAATATTTATTTTTTGGCGTTTTTAGATATATGGCCACGGAAACGTAAAAAAAAAGGGATTATTTAAACTTATGTAGACAATTAAACAGGAGTCGCACATTGTTTTTAAATGATATAATTTTTTTAATTAATTTCGAAAGAGAACATTCCATTTCTATGCACATACAAAACACACAAAGATGAATGAGGTATCATTCGAAGGGTTTAAAAGGATTTTTCATATCGTAATTCACAAATCGCTTCGTATCAGCCCGTTTAATTAAAAATTAATGAAAAAACGTAACACAAATAATCCTTTTCGAATCATATAACTTTTTTTGTATTACTCTAATCACACAAACATGATTCCAGGAATTTTTAATATTTTATTGTTGTTTTTAACATTTTTCATTATCATTACAGGTTTAAATATTTCGATATATAGTTAATTATTTAAATAATTACAGTTAAATTAATTTAAATTAATAGTATGTTATTAAATGTTACGACTAGGCCAGTCATAATTAGCGCAGTACTGCACCGTGAAGTTTTCCTAATTCTGTTTAGAAATCTGTAAAGGTTCATCAAATTTAAACTGGTTATTCAGTACGTTGGTACTATAACAACTTTAGCTACTCAAAATGAAGAGTAGGACAGTTCAGAGTGTTTCTTAGTGGTTACTCATTAAAGCGGCTAAATTCCAATCAAGGCAAATTCTGTGTGTATTGGTTTCTTCGGTTTGCAGCGTTGTAACATTGATTCTTTTTCACCATTTAAGTAATTTTTCAATAGACGAAAATCTTTACATTTGTAAGTCATTGTGAAAACTGCCGGATATGCATTTCATACCTTTTGTTAAACTTTTTTTAAGTAAAACTTTACATGCTATACACGTATTTAAAAATTAACTTAATTTTTTTTATATATGCAAAATATATATATATATATATAGGTTATGTAATAGCAGTATGAAATCTTAATGCTGTAGTTAGTTTAGTTACTTTATTGTAGTTGGTAAATCTTAATTAAGTTGATAAAACAAAGGCTTAATAAAGGAAGATTTTAGAAATAAAATTTTAATATGTATACTAAGAAGAAACTAAATATATGAAAATTTCTCCAGCTATCTAAAAATCACTTAATAAGCACCTTTGTTAGCGCCCTTCTTTGAAAGATAATAAATAAATAAAAAGAACTTGTTACCACAGGAAATTACACAAAACTTTATTTCTACCGAAAAAATCCAGGCAGGATAAATGTGAAAATTTTAATTTATTAAAGGTATTTTGCAACCTTAATTTGTCATTTTTAGTTTAATTAAAAAAAAATCAACTGTGAAATATTCGAATAGAATTTGTAAACTTATATTAGTTAACGCAAAGATTAGAGATTAATGATACACAGTCACTACATAGTATTTCCAATGCAGACATTCTATTTTTATGCACACACAAAACACACACTATTGATGAATGAGGTATCATTCGAAGGGTTTAACTACAGTTTTCATACCGCACGTTCACATATAATTTCATATAAACCTCTTTGATTAAAAATTAATGAAAGAAATTATCACAAATAATACTTTTTTAACCATATATATTTTGTGTGTGTGATTCTAATCACGCAAACATGACTCCTTGTAAATTTCATTTTTTATTGTTCTATTTAAACAATTTTCATTGTCATTATAAGTTTAAATATTTTTAGGTACAGTAAATTCTTTAACAAGACAAAAATAAATTATTTAACTTAATGTTATGTTATTACTAAATGTTATTACTGTCCTAGTCATAATTTGAACAGAGCTGCACCGTGAAGATTTCCTAATACCATTTAGTAACTTGAAAAAGTTCTTCAAATCTAAATTGGTTATTAAGTACGTTGGTACTTTAACAACTTTAGTTACTGAAAATGAAGGGTAGGACAGTTCAGAGTATTTCTTAGTGGTTACTCATTAAAGCGGCTAAGTTCCAATCAAGGCAAATTCTGTGTGTATTGGTTTCTTCGGTTTGCAGCATTGTAACATTGATCCTTGTCACCATTTAAGTAAATTTTCAATAGACGAAAATCTATACATTTGTAAGTGGTTGTGAAAACTGCCGGATATGCATTTCATACCTTTTGTTAAACTTTTTTTTAAGTAAAACTTTGCATGCTATACATGTATTTAAAAATTAACTTAAATCTTTTTATATATATATAAAAAAAAAATAAAATAAAAAAAAAATAAAATAAAAAAAAAATTATATATATTTAGGTTATGTAATAGCAGTATGAAATCTTAATGCTGTAGTTAGTTTAGTTACTTTATTGTAGTTGGTAAATCTTAATTAAGTTGATAAAACAAAGGCTTAATAAAGTAAGATATTAGAAATAAAATTTTAATATATTACTAAGAGAAACTAAATATATGAAAATTTCTCAGGCTATCTAAAAATCACTTAATCGTTAGCCTCCTTTCTTGAAAGAAAATAAATAAATAAATAAAACTTGTTACCACAGGAAATTACACAAAACTTTATTTCTACCGAAAAAATCCAGGTAGGGTAAATGTGAAAACTTTAATTTATTAAAGGTATTTTGCAACCTTAATTTGTCATTTTTATTTTTATTTTTTTTAAAAAATTTTAGCTGTGAAATAATCAAACATAATTTGTAAACTTATATTAGGTAACGCAAAGATTAGAATTTAATGATACGTAGTCACTACATAGTATTTCCAATGCAGACATTCTATTTTTATCCGCACACAAAACACATAGTATTGATGAATGAGTTATCATTTGAAAGGTTTAAATACAGTTTTCATATCGCGCGTTCACAGGTAGTTTCATATCAACCTCTTTGATTAAAAATTAATGAAAGAAATTATCACAAATAATTCTTTTTTAACCATATATATTTTTTTGTGTGTGACTCCAATCGCGCAAACGTGATTCCGGGTAAATTTCATTTTTTATTATTCTATTTAAACGATTTTCATTGTCATTATAAGTTTAAATATTTGTAGATATAGTAAATTGTTTAACAAGACAAAAATAAATTATTTAAATTAATGTTATGTTATTATGAAATGTTATAACTCTCCTAGTCATAATTTCAATAGCGCTGCACCGTGAAGATTTCTTAATACAATTTATTAACTTGTAAAGGTTCGTCAAATTTAAATTGGTTATTCAGTACGTTGGTACTTTAACAACTTTAGTTACTGAAAATAAAGTTTAGGACAGTTCAGAGTGTTTCTTAGTAGTTACTCATTAAAGCGGCTAAGTTCCAATCAAGGCAAATTCTGTGTGTATTGGTTTCTTCGGTTTGCAGTATTGTAACATTGATTCTTTTTCTCCATTTAAGTAATTTTTCATCTATATATTTCTAAGTCATTGTGAAAACTGACGTATATGCATTTCATACCTTTTGTTAAACTTTTTTTTAAGTAAAACTTTACATGCTATACTCGTATTTAAAAATTAACTTAAATTTTTTTATGTATGAAAAAAAAATGTATATATATTTCGGTTGTGTAGCAGCAGTATGAAATATTAAGCTGTAGTTTGTTTAGTTACTTTATTGTAGTTCGTAAATCTTAATAAGTTGATAAAACAAAGGCTTAATAAGGGAAGATTTTAGAAATAAAATTTTCATATGTATACTAAGAAGAAACTAAATATATGAAAATTTCTCCGGCTATCTAAAAATCACTTAATAAGCACCTTCGTTAGCCCCCTTCCTTGAAAGAAAATAAATAAATAAAAAGAACCTGTTACCACAGGAAATTACATAAAACTTTATTTCTACCGAAAACATCAGGGCAGGATAAATGTGAAAATTTTAATTTATTAAAGGTATTTTGCAACCTTAATTTGTTATTTTTATTTTTATTTATTTTTTTTTTATTTCAACTGTGAAATATTCGAACAGAATTTGTACACTTATATTAGTTAACGCAAAGATTAAATTTTAATGATACACGTCACTACATAGTATGTCCAATCCAGACATTCTATTTTTATGCACACACAAAACACACACTATTGACGAATGAGGTATTATTCGAAGGGTTTAACTATAGTTTTCATACCGCACTTTCACATATAATTTCATATAAACCTCTTTGATTAAAAATTAATGAAAGAAATTATCTCAAATAATCCTTTTTTAACGATATCTATTTTGTGTGTGTGATTCCAATAACGCAAACATGATTCCGGGTAAATTTCACTTTTTATTGTTCTATTTAAACAACTTTCATTGTCATTATAAGTTTAAATATCTTTAGATATAGTAAATTGTTTAACAAGACAAAAATAAATTATTTAACTTATCGTTATGTTATTACTAAATGTTATCACTGTCCTAGTCATAATTTGAACAGAGCTGCAATGTGAAGATTTCCTAATACCATTTAGTAACTTGAAAAAGTTCTTCAAATCTAAATTGGTTATTAAGTACGTTGGTACTTTAACAACTTTAGTTACTCAAAATGAAGGGTAGGACAGTTCAGAGTATTTCTTAGTGATTACTCATTAAAGCGGCTAAGTTCCAATCAAGGCAAATTCTGTGTGTATTGGTATCTTCGGTTTGCAGCATTGTAACATTGATTCTTTGTCACCATTTAAGTAAATTTTCAATAGACGAAAATCTATACATTTGTAAGTCGTTGTGAAAACTGCCGGATATGCATTTCATACCTTTTGTTAAACTTTTTTTTAAGTAAAACTTTACATGCTACACGTATTTAAAAATTAACTTAAATCTTTTTATATATGACAAAAAAAAAAAAAAAAATATATATATATATATATATATATTTATATTTAGGTTATATAATAGCAGTATGAAAATTTAATGCTGTAGTTAGTTTAGTTACTTTATTGTAGTGGGTAAATCTTAATTAAGTTGATAAAACAAATGTTTAATAAAGGAAGGTATTAGAAATAAAATTTTAATATATTACTAAGAAGAAACTAAATATATGAAAATTTCTCCGGCTATCTAAAAATCACTTAATCGTTAGCCTCTTTCCTTGGAAGAAAATAAATAAATAAATAAAACTTGTTACCACAGGAAATTACACAAAACTTTATTTCTACCGAAAAAATCCAGGTACGATAAACGTGAAAACTTTAATTTATTAAAAGTATTTTGCAACCTTAATTTGTCATTTTTATTTTTATTTTTTTTAAAAAATTTCAGCTGTGAAATAATCGAACAGAATTTGTAAATTTATATTAGGTAACGCAAAAATTAGAGTTTAATGATACGCAGTCACTACATAGTATTTCCAATGCAGACATTCTACTTTTATGCGCACACAAAACACACAGTATTGATGAATGAGTTATCATTTGAAGGGTTTAAATAAACTTTTCATATCGCACGTTCACATGTAGTTTCATAGATAGTCTCTTTGATTAAAAATTAATGAAAGAAATTATCACAAATAATCCTTTTTTAACCATATATATTTTTTTGTGTGTGACTCCAATCACGCAAACGTGATTCCGGGTAAATTTCAGTTTTTATTATTTTATTTAAACGATTTTCATTGTCATTATAAGTTTAAATATTTTTAGATATAGTAAATTGTTTAACAAGAGAAAAATAAATTATTTAAATTAATGTTATGTTATTATGAAATGTTATAACTGTCCTAGTCATAATTTCAATAGCGCTGCACCGTGAAGATTTCTTAATACAATTTAGTAACTTCTAAAAGTTCGTCAATTTTAAATTGGTTATTCAGTACGTTGGTACTTTAACAACTTTAGTTACTCAAAATGAAGTGTAGGACAGTTCAGAGTGTTTCTTACTGGTTACTCATTAAAGCGGCTGAATTTCAATCCAGGTAACTTCTGTGTGCATTAGTTTCTTCGGTTTACAGTATTTCAATATCGATTCTTTTTCCCCATTTAAGTACATTTTCAATAGAAGAAAATCTACATATCTGAAAATTGTCGTGAAAACTACCGGATATGCTTTTCATATCTTTGTTAAATTTATTTTTTTAAAGTAAAATTTTACTTACTATATTTAAAGATTAATTTGAATTATTGTAAGTGAGCAAAAAATTAAATAACTAAATAGGGACTACATAATAATTGTATGAAATCTTAATGTCGTAGTTAATTTCTTTATTGTAGTTAGTATATCTTAATTATATTAATAAAGCAAATGTTGAATAAACAATGATTTTAGAAATAAAAAAATCTTATTTATTAAGAAGATAATGAAACTAAAAATAATGAAAAATTCTCAGCTATATAAAAACCATTTAATCAGAACCTATGTCTGCCCCATTTATCGAAAAAAATAAATAAATAAAAACTAGTTAGCACAGAAAATTACAGAAAACTTTAAGTCTAAGATAAAAATCCAGGTAGAATAATTGTGAAAATTTTAAATTATTAAAGGTACTTTGCAATTGAAATTTTTCATTATTATTTTTCCTTTAAAGTTTGTTTAAGTTGCGAAATATTCGAACAGAATATGTAAGATTATATTAGCTTACATAAAGCTTAGAATTTAATAATACACAGTCACTATATAGTATTTCGAATGCGAACATTCCATTTTTATGCACATACAAAACGTGCGACGAGGAATAAGGTACCGTTCGAAGTGTTTAAAGAGGATTTTTATATCGTATTTTCACATATCGGTTCATATCCGCTTGTTTGATTAAAAATCAATGAAAAAATTTTTGCACAAATAATCCTAAATATTACAGTGCGAAAGGTTCATGTGGTGCACTTGTAATTTAATAATAAATATTGTTGTATCTGTAAATTAAAAATCTGTAAAAAATAATTTTTATTTTTTTTTTAAGGACACCATTAAAAATTTCCAGCATTCTGGCAGGTCATTTGATCGTTTTTTACCGAAAACGGTTACACAACCGTGATTTTAACACTATTCTGACCATATTATTGGCCATTTTATGGTCAGAATATAGTTAAATTATGGTTATGAAACCGTTTTTTCAAAAAACGGTCGAATGACCTGCCAGAATGCTGCAAAATATATAACAGTGAATGGTTTGTTTCTAACAAAAACTAAAGAGAAATAAACGGTCAAGTACGAGTATTGCTTGCTCTCAGAGGGTTCCGTACAACAAATATATGAATTATTAACTGTATTATTAAAAAAAAATCGTTACTGAAGGAAAAATAAGACTTTGTAAAAAACTGCACAACGTAGGGTTTGGTATAGCTGTATATATACTAGAAAAAGTATGAATGTGTATACCATAAAAGTTTATAGAGATATAAAGCCTAAATAATGTTAAACATTGCTATTGTGTATAACTCTTATTTAAATCTTATCTTATCTGTTTATGATGAACTTAATTTGGTACTGACAGTAAATTTAGTGCATATTTAAACTTCATTTAATTATATGAAGTAATGATTAAATGGATTTTTCGGTTAAACTAAATTTAGCGTCGTAATAATCTTTTCTTTTTACAGTTTAACTAAAACAAAACCCTTGTCCAAAGTTTAAACTTGGAATTTTGTTAAGTGCGCTTCGAAAGGAAGTCGCAAAGTAGCAACGCCACCTTGGTCCGTGCAGCGTTTTTTCAGATATGTTTTAATTAACTTTTAAAGACTTGGGAGGCGCATTGAGAGGCCTACTCAATGCGAACTAGTCCATAGAATCGCATAGTATTTATGTCATTAATTCTAATTAAATTAATCTGCTTTTAACAATTTGAAGTTTATTGCTTTTATACTGCTACTGGGCATTGCATTACACAAATTTATCATTAAAAGTTGTTATCTAGGATTTAAAATCGATGGTACATAGAGTACGCCGCCCCTGTCATTATATGTGTCCAAACCGCCCGTGACTTTAAGGGTTAACATCTCGGCTAATTACCGACGATTATTTTTTTTTCAAAAATCATTATCAACAATGCTATTATACTTCTGGTACGATAGGTACCGGAAGCGCTTATCAACACTTTTGCTGAATGCCCGCAAATCGAAATTTGTGTCTAACGAAAAAATGCGCTTTTCTCAAAAACTATGTGACCTAGGGTAATCGCTATAATTTTCCTGCAAGGTTTAGGTTAACGTCTACTACCTCTATTTTTTTCATAATTTTAATTTCAGTAGATTCGGAAATAGATGCGGGGGAGGCATATTTTTGAACTACATTCTCGACGATATCTCTGCAAATATAATACCTAAAATTAAAAGAAATATATATTTGAGTTCAGCGTTACGAAAGCTTTCACGCGATATCCCACACGACATGTAAAGAAAAGATGTTTTTTTCCCAAGCAACTTCATTAGCTCATCTACATTTTTCTAAAAATATTTGTAAATGTTTCATAATCTGTAAATATGTGGGTCAATAGTCTTTATTACTTCCCCCAATTTGAACTTTCCACGTTCCATAGTTTACGAGTAAATTGGCTGTGACAAACAGACAGACAGACACAGGAGTGATCTTATAATGGTTCCGTTTTTACTTTTTAAGTATGGAACCCTAAAAATTAAAAGAAATTCAAATTAAATACTCTGATGATGAATTAAATACTCATATGAGTGTTCCGGGGGAGGAGAATGTCACCCCCCCCGGGACACCCTCTGAATTCAAAACGTTTTTGTACATTAAAAATTGATGAAATTTCGTTCATTAGTTCTTGAGATATTATCCCTAAAATTATTTAAATCCTGAAAAACGTGTTGAATTCAGGGGATAACGTGTTGAATTCAGGGGATGGCCCGGGAGGGTAACATCCCCCCCCCCCCGCAACATTCAAATGCCCCCCAGAAAGTTTGAGATTTTATGCTTTTTGTACATTAAAATATACAAAAGTCCAATCCCCTCCCCCTCTGAACTGTCCATCCCGGAGAAAAATGTCTGAATTCAACTCTGCTGATAAAATCAGCATAGCAACGCCCCTGTTGGGCGATTTACACCGAAACCTAATAAGCAGCAATTTATGCCAACGTCTAACTGAATGTGGTTTTATGAAAATCCGTGTATTAGTTCTTGAGATAGAGCTATTGTGAAAATCGGGAAAAATGCAGCATAGCAGCGCCACCTGCCGGTAGATTTACATCAAAACCTAATCCTCAACAACTTATGTCAACGTCAAACTGAATCTGAAGTTTGGTGAATATTCGTGCATTAGTTCTTGAGATAGCAATCTTGCGGAAATCATGAAAAATGCAGCATAGCAGCGCCACCTGTTGAGCGATTTTCACCAAAAAGTAATCAGCACCAATTTATATGAAGGTCTAACTGAATCTAAAGTTTCAACAGATTCCATGCATATATCTTGAAATAGACCGCTCAGAATTTTTTTGTCAGAGACAAACAAATAGACAGACTGACAGACAAAAAATTTATAAAAATAGTAAAATCGTATTCCAGACAAGAAGTTTTAAAACTATAAATCCTTAGAAACCGGAAGTCGAAAATTTTCACGAAAATAACACTTTATTTTTCTAAAGACAAAAGAAAGCAAGAAAAGATGAACGCATCGATTCTGCCCTTGAATCAGAAACGGTGAATCGATTCAGTTCAGATTCGATGCCGATGTCGATCTTCAGATGCGATCTTCAGAATCGTTATTTTTTTGATTTACTTCAATTCTTTAGATGCATTGTCGAATCGTTATATTTTGATTTACTTCAATTCTTTAGATCCAATGTCGAATCGTTATGTTTTGATTTACTTTAATTCAAATCGCATCACGGTCGATCCACAAATCGGGTTGAATCAATTCTTCCAATTTTGCTGTTTTAGTGCCAGAATTGCTGTAAAATTTTGTATAAGAGCCTTTTTTTACTTTCTAGGTTAAATCAGTGTTTAATGCAGGTATTTTTCTCGGGGAGGGATTTATGCAACTCCGGTCGGGATTGAGGGGGGGGGGGGTATTTCAGAGTTCCGTAATGTGGGGGGGGTGCACATTTGTCCATTAAAAAGCATAACATCTCAAAACTTACGGGAGGGACATTTCAATGTCCCGGGAGGGATGTCCTCCCGGGCTACCCCCTGAATTCAACACTAGGTTAAATCGTTATACTTTTGTTTAGAAGCCTAATTATTCAGGTTACTAGTTTATTATATTGTATTTTTCAAGTTCGTCCCTTCTAATCTCTCCACCCCCTTCTCCCCTTTTCCTCGCTAATCTTAATTTACAGGGCCGTTCAAAATTGGCATGCAATTTTTAAAATGTCCAATTCTTGTTCTATTTTATTATGAAACCACATTTTGAAACCTTGACCAAAGATACTTTTGAGGTCGCCCCTCCGACCGTTTGGGGCTTACCTGCTCCCTCGGGGGGGGGGGGGATATTTTTTGTTTCTTCCAAACCATATCGTATAACATATCGTTGGAAAGCTTTTAATGTGATCTTTTATTTTCTGTCTCTAGCCTTCCTTCTTTTTGGTAAGGGTCAATCGTGCTCCAACTTTTTTATTGATATTTTTGATAGTAATTTCAAAGGAATATATATTTATTCTTTCGGATTTACTGTTTTAAAGGCAGAACTGCTGTCAAATTTCGCATAAGAGCCTTTTTCTTTCTAGGTTAAATTGTTATATTTTTAGTTTAGGAGCCAAGTTATTTGGGTTACTAGTTTATTAAGCTGTACTTTTCCAGTTCATCACCAATACATTCACCCCCCCCCCCATCCCAATTTTCTTAATTATGGTCCAATTTCAATGGGACCTTTTTTGACATTCTTCCCGAGTTATTTGTTTACTAACTAAACACTGATATTATATCTGCAGCTCTTGGTGAGCACTATTTATGAATGGTAATAACAAATTTCGTCTCTTTTCCATTTTAAAGTTATCATTCTTGGTTTAAAGTCACATGACTCAAGGTTCTCGTTAGTTAAGCGGTATTTCACAAGTTTGTCAAAGTGTTTGTGTAAGTTGCATTATAAAAATTTCAGTCGTTTACAACCAAACTTACTGATTTATGATACTTTGAATTTTATGAAATTTCGGATCTTTCCAAAACTAAAGGATCCCCTGTATGTTATTAATTTTTTCAAGTGTGTAGGTATGAAAATACGTGCTAAAATGCTTTAAAACCTTTTTTTTTTCAAATAATATATTTAACAATTTAAACAAAGTGATTCCCGAGAATTTTGTACTGTTTTAAAAGGGGACCACATCTTGGAATGTAAGGGGCGTAAAAATTCGAAACTTGGACAGGGCGATGCAAAAAAAAAAAAAAAAAAAATTCTTCTTTCAGAAATTCGAAAAAATATCATCTTAATTACAAGCTGAGATATTAATTATTATTTCACTAATTGGTTTATTTCTATTAAATGCTTTTTTTTAAGGCAGTCACGTGATTTTTTATAGCAGCATTAACGTTTTCTACCGTTTAGCGTGCGGTTCTTTGACGGCGGGCTGAGTAAATTACTACCTTTTCAATATCAAAAATTTTATAAGTGTTCATGCCACTATTTTCGAATAGTAATTTCACAAATATCTTGAATTCTTGCTTAAGACTACCACCCCCTAGACTAATGTATCTTCGGATAGGTTGTATAAAGGAGTTTCGTTTAGATACACTTTTGTTTTGAATAGACTGCGCTCCCTGGTGGTGGAATATAGAACTAACAGACCGCGATTTCATTTAAAGTAGAAAATCTAATAAGGCGATCTGTTCGAAACTTTAAGATAGTTTATAACACATAAGAAAAAGTTTAAAAAAGAATGGTGCGAAAATTTCGGGAGGAGGGGGGGGGAGGCCGCTAGAATTTTTTTAAACCTTAGCGTTCCTTACCGTTTTAGGTGGGGTTTTTTGACGGAGTCCTGAGATAAATGCTACTTATTAAATATAAAAAAGTCAAAAGTTTCGTTACCACTACTTCCGAATAGTAATTTCGGCAAATAGCTTAAATTTTTGATCAAGATTGCTACACTCTTGAGTAATATATCTACTGATAGGTTGTTTAACGGAGTTTCGTTCACAGTTTTGTTAGGAATAGAGTGCGCACCCTGGTGGTGGAGTCTGGAACTAACATAACGCGATTTTGTTAAAATTAGGAAATACAATGCGATCTGTTTTAAACTTTAAGATTGTTTATAACACATGATAAATAAATATAAAAAGGAATGGCGCGTCACATTTCGGGGGGGGGGATAGAGGGGAAGGCAGAACAAAATTAGAAAATATAACAGGGTGATTTGTTTGAAATTTTAAGATAGTTTATAACACATAATAAAAAATTTTTAAATGATGAATGTCAAAAATTGGGGGGGGGGGTGAGGTGAGCGCGTTTTTCCGACCCGGTGGGCAAAATGGGGGGGGTACACCTATACGGTGCTGTAGGCAGCGGGAACCCGGTTCGCGGTTCGTTCGCTTCGAGATTTCATATTAGGAGGAACCCGCTAGTTACTAGCTACACTGTTAAAGATTTCCAAGCAATATACATGTGCGTCCACTATCCTTCTAAGACAGTAAAATTAATTGATTTTTATTTCTTCTGAGAATTTCTTCTGAATTTTCACGTCTTGCAGCGACGATTATTATTATTATTTTTTTTTTTTTTTAATAAAAGAACTTTAATAAACTTTGCTAGTTACATTATTAAACTCAAATTGTAAGAATACTAAATCGGTTCTTATGGCAACGTGAATTATGTCCCTGAAAATTTAAATTTTAATTCAGGCTGGAAGAAAATCACAATGATTTAATTACAGGGACAGTCAAAAGTTTTCCGTTACATTACGGTCAATGGAAAAAAATATTTCAAGTGCATTTTAAGGATGTTACAGACTTTCTAACAGAATGAAATTGATATGCACTTATGAAGTGCACTGTTTTAGTACAAGCGCACAACATTTGCCACGTTTGACGCGCAATTTCCAACTTGTATTTAACCGAGACCTTTTTTAAAAAATAAATTTAAATAAAATCTAAATTACGATATTAGTAAAATTACATCTTAAAACTAATAATTTAAAAGTTAAAAACTTTATTATTTGAGATTTGACTCAAAGGTCTGTAATAGCTTACGACTGGGCCCCTGACTTTGTCTACCCTTTAAATGTGAGATATGGGAGATGGTCACTACGGCTCTGCTGATTCGCTAAGTTTTGAAATTAATATTTTTGAGCTTATCTGTGCGAATCTGTGACTATCGAAATATCGATTCAAGTATCGATTCTAGAATTTGGGAATCGATTCTTATTGTGATCGATTCAGTTTTATACGATGTCGATTTTAATCGATTCCTGAATTTTCCAGAATCGTCCATCACTAATATAGATATATGTTCAAGAACTATTTTAAAACTTTATAATAAAAGTCCATTTCTCAGTGTAAAATAGAATGAATGAAAAGTACGTGTGAAATAATAGCAGACAAGTTCGTGTGTTACATTGTCTAATGTTTCTCAGTCCTATTCTTTTATTGTCATGTTTCTCTGTGTTCTAAAAAAAAAGGTAACTAACGCTGTCACCGCCGCAGTAAATGAATTTTTCGAGCCATGGGGTCTTACTTTGGTAGTATTAAAAAAATTGCTGCACACAAAAATATGAAAATGGTAGTATTATAGAGCAATGTTTGATAAATACGCTGAAGAGGACCGTTTTTAAATCAAAATTTTATTTTAAGTGATATTTAATATTAAAGTTGGTCAAAATCGTTCTATTAAAGAAGCTCTACATTAGCAAAAACTATACATCAGAATTTAATCATTTTTTCTAAGAATATGCTACATTAGAAGTTTCCGGTGTGCCGACTGCATTTATTTTTTTGACTAATTTTTTGAGGACTTATTTCATTAAAATCCAAATTTGCAGCTTTTTGAGAGATATTTTTTACATGTTTTAGAAAAAGTTACAATTGTAAATTATTGCCAATTGTAAAACAACGCAAACAATAATATTTCCTTCAAAACAAAAATATATTTACATGGGACTATTATAAACAGGGAAAAAACTTTCAAATTAGAATTAAATGATTATTTATTAAAAGCAGGAAAATATTGAAAATTACGTCATAAAATCTATATTTAGTACATGTGAATATTAAAAGAGAAAGAAAATTTTAAGATAATAAATCCATTAAACTATCTTACGTATCTTAATTGGAGGAAATTATCTCCTATTTAAAATGACAAAATAATAATATTGTAAAACTCTTTAAATTTAAAAATATATTTACACGAGACATTTAATTCATATTTGGAGATAATATTTTAAACTATTGTTGTGAATTTTAAGAAAGCGCAAATATTTTTTTTCTAACAACAAAAGTATTTTCACGTGAATATTAAAAAGAGTAAGAAATATTTTGTGAAAATTATATCAGATATAAAGCGATACATTTAAAATGTCTTATTTAAAACAATTTTCTTATATCGTTGTTAGAAAAATACCTGGAGGATAAGACTCTGTTTACACAGTTCATTTTATATTAGCCCCCCCCCCCTTTTTTTTTTTCAAATGTTTAACTCATCTTATTTAATCAAACATGAAAACAGCCAGTAGTTGTTTAACAGCAGCTGATCCGGCCTTAAAATTCCGCAATCAAAAAGAAGTGAATGCACTCTAAATTAAAATGTCTGAAATGGAGTGTTCAATTTTCAGACATTTTAAAATGTCTGAATTTTTTCAGACACTTTTTTCGTCTGAATTTCAGACACTTCAAACGTCTGAATCGCATCCATTTTTTTGTAAGCATCATACGTAGCCATGTTTGACCACGTTGAATCCTGGAAAAATATTTGGCTGTGGTCCTGCCCCCCCCCCCCCCCAATATAGCCATGTTTTTTTGGTGCTCTCAGTTTTGGTATACAATTTTCGTTACGTTGATAATTTAAATCTTTTACGACATTGTACTGATTATAATCAATATCTTGAACTTCAGGAGTAGAACAAGATTAAAAAACAAAAAATATTTATCTAAATATTAGATTTTTTAAAATTTATTTTGTTTTAAACCTTATTTTACTTTAAAAGTTCAAAATATTGATTATAATCAGTACAATTTCGAAACAGATTTAAAATATAAGCTTTACAAATATTGCACATCAAATTTGGGGGCAATACAGTCGTAGGGGGACGGGGCACTTCCCAGTTTGCCCTTCCTTTAATCAAGAAGTACTTTTGCAAAAAACGCAACCCTGCATTATAGTTGTCTAAATTGAGATGTCCGATATTCGGGAGTATCCGTTGTGGAAGTTAATGGACATTCTCGAATAGCGAACACCTCTATTTAACGAATACTTTTTTAATCAGCAGACATACATATTTGTATATTTTTACCTCAAAAAAGTAGACATCTCCAATTATCGGACAAATTCCGCGGTCCCGAAGTGTTCGCTATTAAGGGCTTTTAAGGTACATAGATAAATATATATATATATTTTATAATCTTGTCCTACTCTAAAAGTTCAAAATATTTATTATACTCGGTTGAATGTGGAAAAAGATTTAAAATATCAGATGTACGAAAATTGCAAAAATCCCCCCCCCCCCCCAAAAAAAAAATGAAAATATAAAAAAATATATTGCCACATAGGCAATTTTACATATACATCACTTGATAATCACAACAGCCATTTAACTATGAATAATGAAAATAAATAAATAAATATTCTATTTTAATAACATTGGGGAAAAAATGACTTTGGTATTTTGTTAAATATATTTGCGTTTTTAAACTTGTCCTACTCTAAAAGTTCAAAACTTTCATTATAATCAGTGCAAGATTTAAGATATCAGCTTTACAAAAATTCATGCAAAATCACCCCCTCCCCCCCCCAAAAAAATGAAAATACTTATATAAAAATTATGTTTTTAAAAAATTTATATTTCCACATGGGCAAGTTTTTATGTAGATCAGAGGGTACTCACAAAAGCTCTTCAACTATCAATAAAAACAAATAAGTACATATTCTATATTAAAAACATGAGGAAAAAATAACTTATGATTTCCAAACTTCTTTCGTCTTAAATATATACAGTAACATCTGTCATTTTTGTATTTTTCGTATAAGTGCATATAAATAAAGTTACCACAATTTTAAATACGAAATCTAGTTAGAGGTTTTTACTTTTTCCCATTATAAATTTCAAATTACTTTTTTATTAAAAATAATAAAAAAATCAGTATTAGAGTTGATTGCAAATCAAATACATATGTATATTTTTACAGGCAGCTTCATATAATAGACGAGTCTCATTTACTTTATTTGTCTTTTTTTAATCTGCGGTTTTATGCCAGGAAGTAAGAAAGCATTAGGTCATCTTTCAAAGTTTTTTTTTTCTTTACTTCCTTGTGGCCGTCATTTACTGCGAGATAAAAATTATCCATTGAAACGAAGAAATGACATTGAATATATAATTCGTAATAAAAAAGAACGTCATAAGTTTAAAAATATATACTTCTAGAATTAGTGGGGTTTTTTGCGAACAGATTCAAAACTAATTAAATTTCATGCAGGATTTTGTTTAGTACAATAAATAAAATCATAAAATACACTAATTTTACTACTATAAAGAAACTTACTTGAGTTGCTGCAAGAGGTAAGAAATATTCCTCGCTTTGAAATTTTAAAAACTACCACAACCACAGTGAGGGAGAAAGACTTTCATCAGTTTAAAAGGTAATCCCATAATACATCCGACTAGCCATATTTAAAGAATGAGATGTTTCATCCTAAAAACAGGACCCGCCAGACAAAAGTTTCTTTTTTTTTGCCAGCTTCAACAGGACGAAGATGAATAACACAATATTATTGATATAAATTGATACGAGTTAACACTAAGCCCATTGCACACGCTTTGTAGAATTTCCGGGTGTAATCTTCAACCGTCGTCTACTTCTGTTCTGTGTCTATCCCGCCCTTGTATCGACGACAGCTTCTAAGAGACATTTGATGTCGAGCACACACGTCAGATGTATGTATTCAATAAATAAATAATCCAAGTTAATACGAATTAAAATCACAGTACTTCACATTTCGCAAAAAACGAATTAAAATACACGCGTACATAAAAACAAACTGTTTGAATTACAACGTATACCACTTCGAACGAAGACATCTAAAACGCATGCGCAACTGGGAGTGCTAGTGCCCCCTGGTGGTTATTGCGTCGGAAGAATCAAAACGTCTTAAATTAAGACACGTTTAAAGCAATGAAGTGTCTTAAAATAAGACGTTTGCGGATATTTTAGACATTATTCTCAGTACGTTTACACCATGGTCATATTAAGACGCTTATGTATCTTAAATTAAGACATCTATAGTGTCTTAATTTTCAGATTAAGACACTTAAGTGTCTAAAATTCTTTTTCAGTCATATATGTGTCTAAATTTAAGACGCTTCTATTTGCAGTGTGGAAACCTATTTACAAGGAGATCGCCAGTGATTTTTTAAATTATAGTTCAGTTTCTGCAATCTTTTTACAGCCGATCAAATTAGCGTGTTTCTAGAGTTTGCGGTGTCTCAGTGGGGTAGGCAAGCGTAGCTCGTAGATGATAGTAGAGGGCAAAGCCCCCTTAGTATACTAAAACATGCTTTCTAAACATTTAAGCCTATTAAAAAAAAATCCGCTTAATAACGAGAAACTTTCTGACTTATGTTTAAACATAAAAGCATGATACTTGCGGGCATGGTTATTGAAGCGATATGGAATTGTACATTTTTTTCCGATAAATAAAAAACACCTCGAGTTAAACGATTTTTATCCCATAACGACATTTGGCTGCCTTGTCTGAAAATTTAGTTCAAAGTGCCAACTTTAACAGCCTTTTCTGAATAATCCTCTGCTTTTATCGAAAAATGGAAAAAATATATCAGATTTCCTAGTTTCTGAAAAAGAGCAGCTACCAATCGCATGCGTTTACATACAAAACCGAATTCGGGAATGCGTCATAAAGCTTTCTTAAATAGTGGGTAACTTTAATTCTCTTAAAAAAACATCTAGAAATTCCGGGTTAAATGCCAGTCCAGAGTGTTTATTGTGGGGTTAAAAAATGTCTCTTATCTATCCAGAATTTCTATATGCATTAAACTTATATGAATAAACAACAATAACAAACAAAATAATGGGATATGTTTTCTAGGTTCCATTCTCCAGCATTAGATTAAACATTTCAAAAATCTTAAAGGTAATATTCTTTAATGAAAGCTGAATAAACTATTTGGATAAACTATTGTGGATTAATTCATAATACAGCCGATCTAGTTGGTGCTTACATAAAAAAGAAATGGTAAATGAATTAATAGTTTCCATGCGTATATTCCGTTAAGATAATCTTTTTTTTCTCAACTCTTTTACTGAAAATACGATAAATCTAATATATATATATATATATATACCGTATTTTATGGAAGAAACGCCGCACACGTCGTAAACGCCGCACTCCTCAAAATGGCCTGAATAAGCTTTAAAATATCGTAATCGCCGCACCCGTTGTAAACGACGCATCCATCGGAACGTTACTTTTGTCGACAGCGTCACATTGACCCAACTTTAATCAAAGTTTTCTGAGCAATGTAGAATGCCTAGTTTTTTGTATCTTAAGATGTCTCAGTTTTATTTAAAATATTTAAATCCGATTTTAAATGTTTTTATGAATTTTATAATTAAGGAAACTCAGTTGGTATTTATAAAAAATCATAAACGCCGCACATGGCGTAAGCGCCGCACTTGGAAAAAAATTAACTTTTAAACTCGTAAACGCCGCGGCGTTTCTTCCATAAAATACGGTATATATATATATATATTAAATTTTCTGTACAAAAATACCATTGAAGGATAATGAAAGTGACCAATAATATGAATACATAAACACCGCATAATATATATGTGTGTGTGTGTTTATTATTATTAATGATTATTTGATTATTCTCTATAACATATTTAAATTGGTTGTTATTATCTATATTTGTTTGTTATTAACTATAATATATTTAAAAACGCATTTAATACAAGATTCATAACTTCAAGCTGTTTCTCTAATCACTTGGAAATACTTCCCCCCCCCCCCCCCCCCTTACACGCCGCCGCAAGGCAAGACATCTGTGGAAAATTCTATTTCTATTTGCTGCTTTTGTTAATGACCGGTGACTGATTACTGACCAGACTATATTTCCGCTAACTATTAGAGTCGAGCATACAAGGATAGAATGAGTGGAAAACGGGTTTTAAATACATTCTTTATCTTATCGCAGTATTTCTTCGAACTATAGGTCCGGTATTTCTAGCACAATAGACCCATTCAGATGGATAAATAAATAAAATGTTATTCACTCAATGAAGAAGAAAAAAAAATCTGTAGCAGATCGAATTTTAACAAATTTATATGCGTTTTTATTTAAAAAACTAATATTCCATTGAATACATTTTATTTTAATTCAAATGTTAATATGTGTTTATAATCCTTTTATTTCTTATTATAAAAAACGATGTGTTAATAGTTTAAGCTGACAAAACAATGTCAAAGATTTTTAAAAAAGTAACTAATACTTGTGTGTACCAAGTTATGTGAATATCTACGGTACAAATAAATACACCAATGAAAATTATTTTTTCACGGAGACTAAATATATTATGGTTTCGATTTAAAAAAAATATCTGAAAATAAAAGATAATTTATAGATTTAAAATTCCTGGAAAGCGATATAAATATTTATGGATGCAAATTTTCAAGTATAAATGTTATATACATAAGATAATGTACTGACGTGGAAAATTGAACAGTGAAATTCTTAAATTTAAAATGCAATTTTTTATAACAATATTAAACAACATAATATGTTTCCAGTTATACTAATTTATTTTATTATATGCTAAATTCATTATCAGTTTTTTGGCTTTTAATGTTCCATATCAATATGTATAATTAAATTCAGAATACCTTTCTTTGAAAAATAAATGTATTAATAACAGTTTTTAAATGTTGTTTTTATATCATTCTGTGTAAAAATGTAAGCAAAAAATTAAAATTAATCTATAAAAAAATAATCGTGATTTATTTCGTTAAAATAAAAAAATCGTGATTTAAGGCTGTTCTCAATTACTCTGCTCAACAAGCGCAAAACATTTTGACACATTTACAAATTCATTTTTTAACGGAAAAATATAAAATTGGAAGGCCTGACATTACAAACGATTTGGAATCGAACTGTGTTTTCCATTTTTTGATAAATAAATTACCCATTGAGTTATGAGCGATTTTGATCACGTGACAAAGACGTTTTTCACCCTTCCTTGAGTGTTTATTCTTCTTTCGCGCGGAAACTCGGTTCAAAACGTCCACTTTGACACTATTTTCTGAAAGAGCTATTGCGTTTGCCAAAAAAGGGAAAAACAGTTCGATGACATCATTTCTGAACAACACCTGCTACTTTCATGTATTTCCGAATAAAAATGAATTAAAACTTACGTCATAAAGTTGCCCTATTGGATTTGAGAACAGCCTTAAATAATTATAACATTTTAAACACAATAATACTTTGTTTAAAATTTAAGATATAATTGCGCATTCAAATGTAATTCAAAATTAGTTTCTTATATAATTAAAATATACGTCTTCTTATACAAAAACAGTTAAGTAAAAAAAAAAAAAGTTTCATTTTGAAGTTTATGAGTATAAAAAAAGAGAGATTCAAACATGTACACATAACTTGGGATTGGTTTATCATCTGAAAAAAATGTTCAAATTATTATTATTTTTTTCTTTTATATCTGATAAATTTACGTTATGTGAAATATTTCTCTGTGCCTAAATCCAAAGTGGCTGTTTTTTGGCACATACAAGAAGTCATTTTTAATTTTATATGAATGTTAAATGTAATGCAAGTGTTCTTATTCAGACACTATGATATTGAAGAACTCAGAAAATGCTTTAAAAGTTAAAAGATATTTTAAAAAGATTTTTCGCACGTAAATATAGCCTTGAGGTAGAAATCGCTTATAACTCAATTTGTAGTAAATTAATTTGTCAAAAAATGAAAAAATGTTATTCGGCATTAAATCTTTTCAGTAATCCAACCTGTCAAGTTTTGTCCATTTATCTTTAGAAATTAAAAACTTCTGTGTTGTCGATCAAGAAAAAAGTGTTTTAAGAACAATAACCTTAAAAAGTTATATAGTTTATTATTTCATTTCTTTACTAAAACAAGCAAAATAGATATATATATATTTTTTTTTAAATTCTGAACTCATAAAATGTTAATTTCAGTTTTATGATGCTAAAGTAAAAAAAGAAAAAACAAAGAAAGAAAGGCACTTATGTCTAACTGCACTCTCATACGTATTCAAGATTTATCAATTGCTTAAATGCTGCAAACTTGTGTGAATATTTTTCTTTTATACTATATTATGTATGTAATGATTGCATTGGCTATGCTAAAAATAATGATATGCTGAATGATATAATAATGAAATAAAGAAAAAAAATTTGTCATTCATTACTTACGTCACACAAATTTTGTGGAGTTTTTAAAACTCCTTTTCTTTATATCACACTTGCCTATTATGACATCAGATTTTTACAACTAACCATATAAACCATTTTATGTAAACAAAGGGGAAAAACATATATTACTATGTATTACATTTGCTTGTACATTGCTTGTACTTGCTTAGATTTATTTTAAGGTGTTGCAATTCAAAGGAATAACAGAAATGTAACTAATAATGTAATATTAGAGTGAAAATACATATTGTTTTATCAACTGTTATGATACCCGCACATCATATATATATATATATATATATATAGTAAAACCTACATAACATTGACTCTTAAATGGCGGGCACCCTTACTTAGGGTCATTCCATGAAAAGAGGACAAAATGTCCTATAAATGACACTTACATTAATACCTATATATATATTAACTTATAAGTTGTTACAATATAAACTATACATTAAAAATAACAGAAAACTTTAGGTTTTCGTATGAGCATAGTTGTTTTAATTTGACGATACACTAGCATTTTCAAAACGGCAGTAATATGTAGAAAATCTATATCATGCCATCTTCCTTTAGAACTTGGTTAACATCGTTATATGAACTTGTAAGATAAATTTAATTTAAAAGGGATTTCATAATGGTAAATTAACAAAATTAAGTATTCATGTTTAAATTCTAAAACTGTTATTCCATACTTTATCTTTTACTGCATTTCTTCTACCGTTTTTACTGTGGAAAAAAAAAAAAAAAAAAAAAAAAAACATTAAAAAAATAATGTAATTATTTTTAATGCATCCATGATACTCTCTTTTTAAAAGAAAAGCTTGTTTAAAAAATACCTCCACGTAAACTGTCTAAATTCTGTATTCAATATCTAAAAAAAGTACCTTATATTTTTACCAATAGTATCTTACTGTCTCTACTATTGTGCCACCTACTCTGAAAAACCAGTCAAAATCGTACGTCCATGAGGTCGATCTGAAAATTTAATCTCATATTATTTTTTTTTCTATCACCTCCTCACCTGGTTTCATTATTCTGAAAACGTCAGGGAACCAGGGTTGTTAAAAATCATGACTTTTTTAAAAAAATTAAAAAAAATCAGATTTTTTTATTAATATTATTTGTGTATTTATTTATGTACAAGCATCTATTTATTTATTTTTTCAGTATAGATTTACACATTTCTATTAATTTCGTTACATTTCCTAGATAAGAATTCAAGATATTTTAAATAAAAATTAAAAATTATTGCAAACTAAATTAAAAGATTCACTTAAAGCTTAAACTTTTATTATTCTACTATTAAATTTAAATTGTTCTACATATATCTATGCATTTTCTGTGTATAAATTTCCAGTTAATCTAAACTTATTTATTTTTCATTCCAAAATATATATATAATATGAGGACTCCAGAAGCCAAGGGGTATAAGTGACAAAATTGAAAAAAATTGAACTATGCGCACAGACGACCTGGAAATATGCTTTTTTATTTTCAGGTGAAGAAATATGTGATTTTCTAATTATGTGTTGTGTTTTAGAGATCAACCACTTTTGCCGAATAATGATCAATATTGATTAATTATAAATTTAAAGAAAATTGCACTCTACTTTTTTCACACTTTTCGAAATAAAAGTTCAAAGACCATAACGTGAATCAAGCAGAAGTTTCCTATTTCAATTCAGTCAATTATTAGTGATGTTCAACTTTAACATCGATTATCTTTTAACTGAATTTACTCCAAATCGAAATTTTTTCGCTTGTACCCCTTGACTTCTGATGTCCTCATATACACACATAATAAATGCAACAAAGAATTTTAAATGTATATGTGTATTCCATTGTTGATTCAAATTCACGAATGTTTTCTTTATCACATAGGCTGCAAGTTTCTTTGTGTTTTACATTCTTGTCATAATTCTCCATCATTTTATCACTACACTATCTGCATATTGCTATTATACCTTTTCCAAAAATAGTATTTTTGCTGTAAAATAAAGCCACATTGGATCTTTTTTTCTGTGAACCATTTTTCTTATGTATCAACAAATCCAAAATCTCTCTGTAACCGTACCTAGTATTAGTAAAAGACACTATTGTTTCAACTTTTGATTCCCACTATACTATACTAATGTAAATATTGACAAAATAGTTACCAGATGAAAAAAAAAATACCTGCCTGCTCTGGCCTACAGGCGGAGGTAGATTTCGATGTTAAGTACTAAATTCAGCAACAAAACTTAAATCAAGATTAGAGATAAACCCAGTTCCTTCACTAAGAATGAACTCTAGGGAGCTAATATTTTGTGAAAATTCTAATATACACGAATAAACACACGCATGTATATGGGATAGGTTTAAAAATCGCTTTAAATATTAATGGTTTAAAATTTTGTGATTAAATTAAACATACTCGTTTGATGTAATTAGTCTGTGTTTTCTTGTACATAGACATATGTATATATCAAATAAATTATTTTCCACTTTGAATTTAGTCCCTCCCCCCCACCCCCCCCTCCATAAACAGTAAATTCTTTTTATATGTTTGTTTCAAAATGTGACCACTCGATTTTTAAGGTTTAGGATCCACTTTCTCCTTCCAGATATTGCGAATCTGTACCTATACTATTATGTAAAATTTTATAATTTTCACTATTTCTGGTCCTAAGGAATGTAATTTAAAGCACGTTTACAAAGTAAATTTAATGATGAATGAAATATGAATCTATGTAATGCAAAATTCTGTAATGCGCAGAAAGTCTCATCCCAAGGTATGTGTTATAAAGATCTATCGTATTTATCTTCATATGTAATTCACTCATCGAAAACCCTAAAGATTTAGTATCTGTGAGTGCTCTGAAGAAGGCATTATTACAACTTTATAATTTTTTCATTCTGTGGCACAAATTACTCAGCTTACAATTCATCAATCAAAGTATTGCCACCTTGATTTTTTTCCACTTACTTTATTTACCTCAGAAGTGGTTAAGATTTTTGTATATTGTAAATCCTATAGGTATTAATAGCAAAAAAGCATATTTGACCCCTTGGGGTCGAGCAACCGGTATACTTGCCAATTAAGGTGTTCAGAATATTTCATTATTCTCACCACTTATTTTTAGTTGTAAATTTTACCTTATTTAATCAGAGCATTTTTACGATTGATTCAATTATAAAAAATTTTCTGTTTTGAAAAACCGGTGGTAAAAGATTAAAAATTAAGCAAAGGACTCATATCGCAAAGGGGTTGAACATCTTGAATTAAAGTGAACTTTAATAACCTTTCGCTTTAATTGCCAGTCCTCTTCCAATTGAGCTATCTGGACGACAACCCAGCCAACACAATATTCGCTCAGAACAACTACTATGATATCAATTGATTGTGTGAAAAATAATTTAAAGTGTACATGATTATATATTTTATTTTATTATTATTAAGCAACAGACTTTGCAGATTAGTTTTTCTAAAAAGCTTTAAAGATTCAAATCTCTAGGCTGGAGGGAGAAAGTAGTATTTTTCAGGAATAGGAGGATAATATATATCGAATTTTCTGTATAAAAGTAAAGATTTTTTTTTTTTTTTTTTTGGGGGGGGGGGGGGGGTGAGGAGTAGTGGGAGGGAGGAGAGGAAAAATTTGGGAAGTTAGGACTTAATTTATTTATTTATGTTAGTGAGCAACAAATGTTGCAGATTTTTTTTTTTAATTAAGTTTGAAAGATTTTAATTATTTATTAAGCTGGAGAGATGGGTGCAAAGGGTTAAATTAAAGGCCATAAATTAAAATAAAATTTATGTAAATAGTTTTTTGAGTCATTGTATCCAAACTAAGTGAAATATATTCAAATGGATACTATGAGGCAAAATAATTATTTACATAAATTTTATTTTTAATTTTTAATAGCATGGTACAAAGGATAAATCAATTTATTCAAATAAATATATTTCAATGCATTATATAAGTTCAGTGAAAGTGACATATTTAACAGTGTATTGCAAAATTAAAAATATTGTTTAGATGTATGAATATATCTTAGCCAAACTAAAAATAATTTAAATTGAATTTTAAAACAAATCGTTTAAAGCCACATCAAGGTATCACTTAAATTTTGATATCATATCTTATAAAACTCATGCTTTGAATTTAAGAGAGATATGA
Organism: Maratus speciosus; assembly: GCA_963932465.1. Taxonomy (NCBI): domain Eukaryota; kingdom Metazoa; phylum Arthropoda; class Arachnida; order Araneae; family Salticidae; genus Maratus; species Maratus speciosus. The sequence continues at coordinate 537,125,995 of OZ010791.1, read as the reverse complement.
ATGATAAAGCATTAATGAATAAACTTTTATAAATCTTTTTAAATTGAACATAATTTTTGCACATGCAATTATAACAAAATAAAATGATGAAATAAATATGTATAGAGATTATAATTAATAGCATAGCGTCACTCAAAATTTGACATCATTATTTTTAAGTTCCATATTTAAAATTCTTAGAGCATAAGATAAAGCGCTGTGTCACAAACTTTCAACCCGTTAAGGGTTTTTGTATTGATATAAAATACAAGAATTGCAAAAATTACAAATTTTGTACTGCTTTTTTTCTCATTTTATATTTTTTTATTAGTTGTCATAACGCGTGAACATTCACGACAAGCCTTAGACTTTTGGAGACCCTGGGTACAAACACGATTTTGAGCTCCATTCTTATGTTGTGTATTAAGTTGAAATATGTTGTAAACGTGTTATATTTTATAGTTTTAATAAGTTGACACAAATTAAACTTGGTACTTTATGGCTTCACGTAGTCAATGTTAGACATAAATGCACAAAATTCGAATTTCGTTTTATTGAAATAACAAAAAGTGGAAATGCATTTCCAATTTTTCTATTAAAAAAAGTTTTCTTGAAGTTAGCAATGTTTGTTGTTACAGGGCAGACAGAAAAATCATGTTTTCGGTCAGGAATCAATTTTAATTCAAGATGCTTAAGTCTTCTGACCCTGCAGGCGAAGACTCTCACGAGCTAATGCTAACCTTATGGGGATGGATTTTTCTAATATCCCGTTTGCATTTCGACATTTTTTTTTTTTTTTTTTCAGTGGATAGCCGAGATCCGTCTCTACATCGCACCTTTTTTACTTTTTCGATTTTGGTTGTAGATATTTTTTAGAACGACACTTTCATTTTCAGAACCGGTTTTGAAATTAAAAGTAACTTTATAAAAAATATCTGCGACCCAAATCGAAAAAGTAAAAACGTGCGATGTAGAGACGGACCTCGGCTATCCAGTGAAAAAAAAAAAAAAAAAAAAAAAAGTTTAAAAATGTCGAAATGCAAACGAGATATTAGAAAAATCCCTCCCCATAGGATTAGAATTAGCTCGCGAGTGTCTTCGCCGGCAGGGACAAGAGTCTTAAGTTAATAGGAAAAACACTGTTTGATTCCACAACATCCGAAAAACTGATATAATTTTTTTTTTCATTTTTACGCGCAAAAAATGTCTCAGTAAATGTGTAGAAAGATGTGATTTGTTGATTGCAGTGCAAAAATAAAAAGCACGAGAACACGCTTATATAGCTTTCAAATGCATGTATGATTAGACCTTTTTTAGACGTGATTTTTATGATGTAGTATTAACCTGTAATTTGCTTTATCAATGTTTTGTTCCTTACGAAGTATATATGCATTGAAGTTACTGGGACCCTATTGTACGGTAAAAACTATATAAATAATGAAACTCAACACATATTATTTTTTGTTCTACCTACTGACCCCCGCCCCTCCTACACACACAAGCTTATGCGGACATGGACCTATGCCCCGTGCATCAATCTTTGGCTAATGCCTCTGTCTTGTGAACATTTCAGCACAGTTTAATTGTTCTAGCCCAGGGTTGGCGAACCTTTTTACACCGGCGTACCAATTTTTTTTCCCCGGATGAAAACGACGTGCAATTAAAATATAAATTTAATGAAAAATAATAAATTAAAATTACTTGAAAATTATTTATTAGTATTAAAATGTTTTTAAGTAATATGCATGTAGGTTTACACTGTAAAAGATTTAGAATTAAATACATTTTAGAAACTAATAAAAGATTAAATGCGATTTCTGTAGTGACATCGAGGATGAAAAATAATTAGTATCAGATTCATGCTAAGATCATTTCAATAGAAGATAAATTGAACTAGAGATATCTAAGTTTTTATTTGAGTTTTTTTCTTTTTTATCTATATTATTTGTTTGTGAAAATAATAGCAGGCATGAATAGACGGGGAAATTCGTAAACGACAAATAGCTGCTTTTACAAACAGCTCTGTAATTAAGTTTCAAGTTGTCATATTTCAGCATCGGCATTTTTGCTTATAATATTTAATATTTTTTCTTTTCAATAGTTTCCAAATATTACATTTGTTTGATAATTTTTTCAGTCCATATTGAGCTGCGATTTGACATTAATAAAGCAGAATAAAAAACCCTCCCATTTTCAATCAATTGAATTTAGACAAGATTTGATAATCTAAATTTATGTATTTTGTCTAATGTCATCGTATCTTGTTTAGAAAATTATTCTGTTATGTGTCAAAAATGGCACGTGCAAGATAGGTTTAACGACCCTGTGTACCATAGGTTTAACCCTGCCGACACAGGCAGGGTTAAAAGTGCAAAAGATAAATAAACATTTTTTTGCAGCCACATTACATTTATTTGAAAATAGCACTAAATTTTCACTTAAAATTGACTGAAAATTCTTTAAACAAAATGTAATATTTTAGTAAATTATACTTTGTACTGTACATGTAAAAAAGTTTTTAGTACGCTCATTTTCACAGAATAAAAGAATTAATACTTTGAAACTATTAAATAACTTTTTCGGTTGCAAAACATAGTGTATATTTCAGGAAAAGACTTAATTTGTTCAATTTCCTTTCATGTGATTTTTTCCCACACTCTCTTGAAAACTCCAAAGCTTATATAAAACATTAATGTATTCTTATTTATATCAATTTGACACATTGTTTATATATTATATATATCTTTGATTATTTATATACATATATATATATATACATATATATATATTGGCAACTGATTTAAGATATATTTAAATTATTTTTTATGATAGTTAATTATATTTATAGATAAGTATTAATATTAATAAATCTTCAGTTGTGTGGAATCTGAATTAAAATATCTGAAATTTTTATGATTGTGTTGGAAAATTATTTCATGATTTTAAGTCCAAGTTTAAACGTTCGATACATATTCATACAATATTGTTGATATTGGCTGTTAAATAAATTGGAGATTATTATCTGAATAATTATTGTAAAATTTACATGCATTTTATAAAAAAATACAAGGTTATGAATATGATTTTTTTTCTTTCTTTAAAACAAACCAAAGAATACATTCTGTAAAGTTGAAAATGCACTATCATTTTTGCCAGAACCCTTTTTAACAAGCATGTGTCCCAGCTAAACTAATGGCTTTTACACCGAGCGATTTCCCACCCTCCTCTGTTAGATAATTGACAACAACTGGATAGAGTAACAGTTGTATCTTCAAAAGAAAAGGGAAAAAAAACACGCGTTTATCATATTGTTTAAATTCTCATGTCATGTGCAATATGTTTTATTTTCTAATTTATATTATGCTTGAAAATATTTATTATCAGCAGTAAGTTTACTATTTTGAAAATATCGGATATATATCGAAAATATATGATATATGTCAAAATATCGGATATTTTTGATATTTTCAAAAATATCGTGATATTTACAAACCCTGAGTATTACATTTTTTAGTAACAAATACATTTTTTTTTCTACAAATAATATTTGAGTTATTTTATTATAATTTTTATGGTTGATGTAGCTAAATATATAGGATAACAAGAGTTTATTTTTGTTATTTTTTTAATAAGTTTTATATTAATTTATATGCAAAATGTTTTAGGATTGTCGTTTTTCGGAACTTAAACTGTTCCATGGATAGATTACTTTGTTTTCTGTATCCCTCCTCCCATTTTACTGCATAAATTTACCATTGAAAAAACGAAGGAAAGAGGAAAAAGAAGCACACAGAAATGACTGGTAATCTGCCGTCAAAAAGAAGAGTGGGAAGTGTATTCTGGATAATATGAAAAGCATTTGTAAGTAGACCGCCAGTGGCAAAAATGTTTAAAAACCTCAGAATAAATCCCAAAATTTTAGGAGAAGATTTTGCGGAAACACGGAAATTATATTATTACGAAATAGTGAATCAAAAGTACCAATCATTGTTTTATTTTTCTACTTTTGATTTATCGTAAAGTACCTAAAGTAAGCCCTCTTCCAAATATAAGACCCCCCCCCCTACAACATATATGATTTTTTTTTCTTTTTTGAAAAAGTTCCATTTATAAGGCCTCCTCTTGAAGTTTTATATTCTGGCGCTCTGAATCCTTCTGTGTTTTTCAGGAAATTCCTTAAGAATTTTTTTTCCATATCTTCTAAATGAATATATCTTATGCAATTTATTTTTATCTTATCTCTTTACTGACCATTGTATCAGAATGCCATATGTTCAATATATTATACTATTAATGTTTACCTTGATTTTTATGCACTAATAAGATTTAATAGATATTTATATTGAGATAAAGTTTTATAATATTTGTTCATATTTCTTTATCTAAATTAACTATTTTATGTAAACTTGCTTCATTAATTTAATATTTTCATTAATGGAAACTACTTAGCTTTTATGGAAGAGGGTTTAATTTGATCTGATTTTATTTTTAAAATTGTTCAAATCCTGCGAAATTTCCTAAATTCCAAATACCCCTCCCCCACCCTTACAATTTCCCTACCCTTTTCACAAAAGTTCCAATACGTGCTTATAATAGCGTGCTTATAATAGCGTGCTTATAATTACGTGCTTATAATAGCACCCATTCATTAGAATTTCCTGTTTGCTAAAGAGGGGCTTACTTTTGGTAATTTACGGCACTTGATTTAAATTATTTTAGGAGCATCCTGATTCATTTACTTTTATAATTTAAGAGAAAACTATAATAGTTCTGTCATTTTTTAAATTTAAATTTTTTATTTCCTATCTTAAGGCGATTCTCTAACTCTCTTCTTAAAAATGGGAAACTTTGACACATTTTCTGACTCATTTTCAAACGTAAAAGCATAAAATTGACAGGCCAGGATATTAACGTAATTTGAAATCAAATGGCGTTTTGAATTTTTTGATAAATAAATTACTTAAGGAGTTATAAGCAATTATTGATACGTGACGGCAGATTTCCTCCTTTCCCGTACTGTCGAGGCCGGCAATTCCGTTCAAATTGCAAACTTACGCAAGATTTTCTGAAAGATCCTCTTTTTTTACCAAAAAGATGAAAAATACATTAGAATACATAATTACATAATCATAACACTTGCCAATTCCATGTTTTTCCGAACAAAAATTAATTCAGAAAGGTGACATAAAGTCTTCTTCTTTTAATTTCAGAACAACCGTAATGCTATACAATTAAGGGCTCGTTTGTAAAATAAGTAAATAATAAAATGTAATTTCGAGATGAAGATTCGAGCTTTTTAAAGAAAACTATAACTATCCTCTCGTGAACCATCGTGATTGTTTCCTCTAAAACAGCTAATGTGTTAAAGACTGTATTCTCAACATCCTCAGTTGCACTTATGTACCACACATTTTGAATGATTCATTTTACTTTATCGGATTTATATACAAGAAGTCTTCTTTTCTAAAATTTATATATAAAATTTATGGCATAACTTTTGAAATTCATATATAATATTATGACATATGATTCAAAAAGAAAACTTGTACATTTAAAAAGATGTCAGGATGTAGTTAACAGCTTTACATGTGAATAATAATAATAATAAATCACATTTACCATTTTTTTACGCCCAAATCCTTCATATATGTTCGTATTTAATCAGTGCATTGAATATTTCTTTGAAGTTATTGCCACTGCTCAGTTCAAAGTAACAGATTTAGAGCTACCAACTTATGATAGAAGGATTTCGTTAATAAATATGTAAAGTAGCATACGTTACAAGTCTGATTGATGTGTTGCTTGTATCTAGTTTTATTCAGTCTAATATACTTAATTTTTAAAGCTTTTAGGCGGTAGTTTCATAGCTGCCAACTTTTACACTTTTTTCTTTCCGCTATTTTTTAAAAAGCATTTTTTGCCTTATCTATCGCCAAATTTCGTGGATTAAATAAGGGGAAGATTGCATTAATGTAGAGCAGCTGAAAAGCACAAAAGTTGGCAGTTTTATCGCTGCCATATCTACTTTATCAAACTACTTTTTCTATGTTAAAGTCGAAATGCATATTAACTTAAAGCATCCAACATTTGAATTTATTAATATCCGAATAATTAATTATAGCAATATGTTAGAAATTTATAAATGATTTGATTCTGTTACAAAGTAATAGATTTGCTCCAAATCTCTCAGTGTACTCTTAGATTTTTTGAGTATTTTTCGGTTTCTTATTTTCCTGGTGAATATTTTATTACAAAGTATTTGGATTAAAGATGTTTGACAGCATTCATTTCTTTATCTGACCATGCCATTTTATTTCTTATTTATTTATTTATTTTTGGTGTGGGGGGGGGGGATGCTTTTCTTGCTTTTAATTACTTTTTTTTTATTCAATGCCAATAGCATGCCGACTCTTGAAGTTGTTTTCAGTCGAAATACACATACCACTAGCGAAAAAAAAAAAAAAAAAAAAAAAAAAAAAAAAACATGTGTTCATTATTTCTGTTATTTCTGTTTTATTGATGAATAGGTTCGTTTTTCATAAATCCTTGAAACATCTGAATGCTAAAGTTTCGCTTACTGGTGTTACTTGTTATGTCGATTTTTACAAGCCAAGTATTTAATAAAAACTACGTTACAAAAATATAAAACTGTACCCTTTGCAACTGAATATCATTCCTGGGGAATTATTATCCAACGCTTACAATTACTTTTATATTGTCATAGAAAAATACATTCAAAAGGCTCTGCAGAAAAAGACCTGATTTTTTTTCTTCTGCTTTTTTTTTTTTTTTTTTGTGCAGGATAAATGGAAGAAATCACCATATACATAGAGGGTAACGCTTGTACAAAATACTGTGAGAATAATACTAATATAGCATTAATATAATGTTGAAAGTTGATTTATACCATAACTAAACTATGTTAAATATAACGTTTGTATCAAAATAAGTCTAATTTTTGCTAAACAAAAGCACTTACGTTATGAATATTAAAGGCATAATTTAACAATGCAATATGAGATACATTATACAAAAGTGTTAGCTGATTTCCAGCTAATTATATTTTTTCAAGCATGAAACATGGCCGATTTGATTTTGAAAAAATATTTTTGACATATTAAAATAATTTGATATTGAGTTTAAACGGCAATCCTTAATCTTTAATAAATCTGATAGAAATTTGAGTGAAGAATATTAGAGAAAGAGCTAATGAAATGACGAATTGCTGATTTTATTTCTTACGTATTATTTCTTTTACATTCATGAATAAAAAAAACTCCGCTGTATATTTTATGAAAGCGCAGTTTGACACTTCCTAAACTTTAGTTTAAAAAATAAATATGTAATATTGAGAACCAATATATATATATTAATAACACATGGGTCCACATCTGTAAGTATAAATATAAAGTTAGGAAAGTTGTATTGATAGCATAACTTTTTCATTCGAGAAGCCTGATTTATTTGAAACAATTGTTATACGAATCTACTAATCGCTTTACCAATCACGTCTGCCTATAGAGAAAGGAACGAAATATTACTTTGGTCTACAATTTCTTAAATCAATTAGATAAAGAAAGGGCTTTCTTTTTTATAGTTGTAAAGTTATCGAAAGCACTAAGATCTAAAATTTTCTATATCTCGATATTTTCATTGATTACGTTGAGGTTGAAATAAAACCCTGATCCCTTAAAGTATGATTTCGCTAAAACGATGAGAAACGAAAAAAAAAAAAAAAAAAAAAAAAAACATTTGTATGCATTCTAAATTTTCCTATACCTACATTATTCTGGTAACTCTTCTACTATAAGAAGCTGTTTTTACTTATTTTACTCTGTTTTTCAAGTTGAAAAGACAAGTTTTCTTATGTTGGAAGTGGAGAAGAGAAATATGCTGTTATCTATTATGTTCCGAAACGGGTCGGTAAACATCTGCAAATCATTATAGTGTTCTTTAAAAAAAGGGTGTATGCGTGTATTTGAAAATTACTGCAGGTTCTACAGAGAGAATACTTTATGGTTTGAGATTTTCTGGATTTTTAATTTATGATTGCTTCAAAGACATGCTTACAATAATATTTGAAAAGTATCTCACAGAGTCAATCTAATAATTCCAATTTCGGGTTTTTTGCTTATATAATCTTTTAATTTTTTTTTACAATGACATTTTAATTTCATTATAATTATCTCGCAAGATTTACTCACAGTAAAAAAAAATGTGAAAGTAATTAAAATTATAAAGATAAAGCTATAAATGACTTTTTATTATTATTATTATTATCCTTCAAAATTGAAATTCATTTCATTACAGATAATTTCGCATGATTATAATTCAAACAATGTGTGTAGATTTTATGTGGAATTACTCAATTTATGAATGTATGCTCTTACCATCAAATTAAATTTGTTGAATTCATGAATTTGGTTTGTTTAAGATTAAACTTTTATTTACAATATCTCTGTAATATCGGAAAATAAAATGCGCTAAATGTGTAATTACCTAAATATATAATTGAAAGTAAGCTGTAAATAAATTTGAACATAAACGTTTGATGAAAATAAAATAATTTAATTCAGAATGCTTGACATTCCATAAGGAACTTCTTGAAAACTAACACGAAGTCACTCTTTTAATTTGAGAAAATATTTTTTCTCTATTAGTAAAATATGCATTTGAATTAATATTTCATATTTATTTATTTATTTATTTATTTATTTTTTTAGTTTTATTTATTATTTGGATAAGTATAAAGTAAAATAAATAAATAAATAAAAGAAAGAGGGGGAGGAAGACTACAAAGAAAGATAAAAGGAAAGCAAAGGAGAGAAATGAAGTTTTGAATACGTCAATATCGTGGCGAAGGTCAAAGAACTTTTTTTTAAGTGCGAAGGAGGAGGGGGGGGGGGGTGGGGCATAATAAAATTTCATTTGTTTCAGTGTACATAAAAATGATTTCATTTAATTTTCCATTTTGATTTTTTTAAATACTTTTTACCTTATAAGAGATTTTCCAAAATAATTTATTTGTTAAGCAAATGATTATCGTGTGATTTCTTTCTATTGCTGTGTGTTTTTATTCAATTTGTGTTTCTTCAAAGAATAAATCAAGGGACATCGTTAACGAGGAAGAATATACGCACTAGTAAGACAGAAAAGAAATATAACATTTTGCATATCAAAAATGCACATAATTTTGCTGTCCTAAATTTGTCTTGAGTTACACATTACTATAATGCAAATTAGTTAAAAGGAATGACGAGATTACAAAATTACAAAGTTTATAATGTTCATATTTTGTGTGTGGGGGAGGGGGAGGGAAGGTTTACCAAAAGTTTATACGCAATATCTTTTCATCTAATAAGACAAAGTTAAGTTAGTCTATAAATGTGTAGAGATTAATAATCAAATACACGTGATTTTAAGTTAACAAATTACAAAATTTAATAATGTTCATGTTGTACGAAATTTAAAAAAAAAAAAAAAAAAAAAAAGGTTTACCAAAAGTTTATACGCGGATTTTTTTTTTCTCTTCTAATAAGACAAAGCTAAGTTAATCTATAAATGTGTATACATTCATAAACAATTATACGTGATTTTATATTTTTTATTATTTTAATACAGATTTAGTTAGTGGTTATTTGACAAAGTTACAAAATTTCTAATGTTCATATGCTCCTCTGAAAAAAAAAAAAAAAAAAAAAAAAAAAAAAAAAAAAATAGGTTTACCAAAAGTTTATATGCAGTTTTTCTTTTTTCTTTTCTTTTCTTTTTTTTTTTTTTTTTTTTTTTTTTTTTTTTTTTTTTTTTAATAATAAGACAATGTTAATCTCTAAATGTGTACAGATTAATAAACGTACGTGATTTTATCTTTTGTTTTAATACAGATTGAGTTAGTGGTATGCTATTTATACAGATTATTTAGGCTAATGTTCAGTTTTTTAACAATTTTTAAATTCTGCCTCTCCCATAATTTATATGAGGACGTGAGTTTCAAAACTCGCGTTATCCAAAATTTTAAATATCGCGTTTTCCCTATCAATCTATTTTAATGGTAAATTTGCACCGAAGAAACACAACACTCTGCTAAAAAGCTGGGTTTATCCTGCATATCCTCTATTTTTGCTATTGCAAAATCTTGATTTTAAAAGAAAACCAATGGACATAGTCAGAGTTTTTTCGCGATTTCCTGAAATTTCATTTTCTGGATAAGGCGAATTTTCACTCACCTCCTCTCATATATATATATACTAGCAGCCTTCGCCCGCTACGCTGGTCGGTATCTCTAAAAGATACTTTAATCAAACGAAATACAGTGAAACCCCGATCTATCGTTCCCGCATCCATCGTTTTCCCGCATTGATCTTTTTTTTTTCTATGGTCCCCGCACAAATTATATTTAAATAATGTTAACAAAACCCGCATAGATTGTTCTTCAAAAAGTATTTTCCCGCATTCATCGTTGTAAATTTTTTCTCCTCACCGAAATGAAATTGAAGGTCAAGGGGATCCATATGACATTCAAACTGGAATTTCTTCTTTTATCCTAAAGTAACTCGTTTGTACTGTTTTAGGGGGGGGGGGGGGGACAGGAATTACTGAAATTTAGGGATTATATTTCCATAGATCAAAATGTTGCGACATGCAGTGTCCTAAGCATAGATGAAATGTGTGATGATGCAAAAACTGAAAATAATGGCGAAGAAACAGAGGATAATGTTCATGCCGATGGAGCTGAGTCTACACCAGTGCCAAGTCTGTCTCTTGCAATTACGGCATTTGAAAGTGCACAAACTTTTATATATTCATATGAAATTGCAGAAAATTTCCATAAAAATGTTGTACATCTTGAAAAATTATGGTTTAATTAAAAAAATGAACGAAAAACCCAACATAAAATTACTGCTTTTTAAAAATAAATATCAATTTTCTACAACTTCCATTTATTTCTTTTTACAGTTTGGCAAGTAACAAATTAGTATTTATTAGTATACTGTATACAATGTATGTATTAGAAATGCATGAAGTTTGTTTTTTTTTCGTGTTTTGACGTTAATCCGTATTTATCGTTTTCCCGCATCCATCGTTTTTTTTTCACGTACCCCTTGAAAAACGATGGACCGAGGTTCTACTGTATATCGGTGTATTTGATCTTGTGTTTTATAGCAATATATACATTTATCTCCAATGATACCCCGCATTGCTGAAAACAATATGAGCGCCATTAATGTTTTATATCTTCTAATGTCTCAGACAAAATTTCGACTGTTAAGAAGCAAATCTTTTAGTTGACTATTTACAATTGAATATGGAAAAGAACGGAAGAAAAATATGCACCATATCAAAATCATCCCTGAAAATTAAAAAATGCAAATCTTATCAAAATCCGTCCAGTAGAACCTTCTAATAAGACTATTTTTTTATAATCGAGTTCACCAGGTTATAGAACATTCACCTATAAATCTATAGCAAAGCAATCTAGAACAATATGTGCTATATACTAAAGCCTTTCCTGAAAAATTATGTAACAACCAATACTAATTCCATCGAAATCAACTCAGTAGAACATTTTAAAAAGGCTAATCTTTCAAAATAGAGCTCACTGATTAAAGAACTTTCGCACATAATTCAATAACTAAGCAACGTAGAATGATATATGTTATATACGAAATCCTTTCTAAAATTTATCTAACTAACAATGCAAATCTTTTCAAATTCCATTCAAAAGAACTCAAATTATAAATGGTCGGACCGAAATTGCTATTTGTATTTTATATGTGGAGTAGATCGTTAAATATATCTTTCATAATTGCATTAACGTGATTGTGAATTTTTTTTTAGGAATGTAGCGTAGGCTATACGCCGTAGACCTTCTGGATTTTTTTAGAAACTCTGCACACCCTCCATAGCTAAAACATATATACTCTCTAATATATACCCTCTTCCTGTAGATTTTATTCTACTTTTTTTACAACTAAACCACTGAGGAATTTCCTCATAGCTCCATAATTAAAAATGTAGAATGATATGTTCAATATTGAAACAATCCCTGAAACATTACCTAACTGTGCAACTCCAATTAAAATACGTTCAGTAGAACTTTAAATAAAAGATAATCTTTCACAATCGGGTTCATCTAGTTTTGGAACTTTCTCATGTAATCCATGCAAGAAGTATCAATCATTCAAGAACCAACTATCCACAAAAAATTATCTAACTAACAGTGTTAAGTCCCATCAAAATACATCCACCAAAACTCAAATTATGAACGGGTGAAAGGAAAGACAAAACTGCATTTTATATAATTACAGTACACTTATCTTTCATAATTGCGTTCACCTTTCTCTATAACTTTCCAATAGCGGTATAACTAAGCAACATAAAATGAAATGTTACATACTAAAACCATTCCTGAAAAGTTATGGAACAGTGCCACTTGGATCAAAATCTGTTCAATAGAATTTTTTAAAAGGCTAAACTTAATAATCAGGTTCACTTAATTTTTAAACTTTTTCCTTTATATCTATAACTAAGCAACATAGAACACTGTGTATAGACAAAAACCGTCCCAAAAACATTACGTAACTAATAGTGACATATCCTATCAAAATATTATAAACAATCGGAATGAAATGCTAATTTCCGTTTTAAATAAGTAGTAGATGATTATGATACGTTTTTCTGTAATAGAATTCATCGTGAAGTTTTCGCTTCATACATAAACGATGCTTTCAACATTGTAGCTAATACACCGATTGGCGAGGAATCCCATTACGGAAGATTAACCAGGAATCCCATGAATAACTACCCCCAAAAAGGTGAATATATGGCTTTTGTGATACTTTTATGTTAGCGGGCGCAAGTAATAAATCAACAAAAATTGTTTCGATACCTTACTCTTATTTTATTATTTTCATTCAAAATAAAGTCATTTCACTCATTTCATTTGAAATACATGCTTTACGCTGATTTCTTTGAAAAAACTGAAAGGTAAAACAATAATAGGAAATAATGCCATAACTTAAAACAAAGAACTGTTTTTAATTTACATACGCAAAATGTAACTACTGCTATTGGCAATTTTAAAAATGCCAATGGCGAGATTTACACACGGCTGACATAAAAATACCCATTTTTTCTTCTTATCCAGGGGCAAACGATAATGTGATGTATTATTTCAATTCCAATTTCTTTCATTGAAAAAAGTTATACTTATCCATTATCCGGACCATGAGATAGATCGCCAAAAATGGTTGACAATTGCCAATCTTGTTTATCGTTTGCCGATTAAATTCAAAACAGTAATTTAACATTCCTAAATACATAACCTTGTTAAAAAATGGCAAATTGTTTAAAGTAAATGAAATATGTAACATAAACCTACATACCATAAACTATAATAAAAAACAAACTGTAATAATATAATAAATTTAAAACTATAATAAATAAACTATCAAATGGACAAAAAATAAGGTTTACTGTAATTAGTGTCATTGTCTTGTATCTGACATTGCCCGGATGTAAGAACCAAAAATTTTTCTAAATCGTACAAACATTGCTTTCATTTTTAAATATTTTAGTTTCATAATGTTAATTTCTCAGTGGATCGCTTTCTTGTATTTTAAATAAAATCAATATTTTTTTTCTTTTTTTTCAAGGCGTTTGTATTTATTTACTTATTTGAAACTCATACAGCCATTTTAATTCTTTAACCAAAGGAATTAACAAAAGGCTTTAATTTGAATTTCTTCCGTTGCTACAGTAACGGATGTGCAATGTGAATGAACATAGATGAATTATCACTTGTGATGTTAGATATTTCGAGGTTTTGGCGCCAAAAACACAGCCAAATTAGAAAAATATGAAATATCTCACAAACTATTGGACTTAAAGGAATTTGGTTAATACCATTCGATTCAGCATGCAAAGATACACTAAAATATGTTATCAGTTGAAAAATAACTATAAAATCAGATTTTTAAGGAATTTTTTAAAAGTTCGTTCTTATTTTACCAACCTTAGGGGTGGAATTTTAGGAAATCCTTTCTTAGCGGCACTCTACGTCATAGGAAGTATTTTTACCTCAATTTTCAAAATTTTAGGTTCAGTAGTTTTGGCTACGCGTTGATTAATACGAAATTCAGACTTTCTTTTATATATATAGATATATATATATCTTTTTTCTTTTGTTTTATATTTACGATGACCATATTTCATTGAAAAAAAAATACGGGTGGCAAATAATAAATGCTGAGAACTGAATACCCTCCATTCATAGAATACATATTAAAACCTTCATAATAGAACCTTTATTTAGCGAACAATCTCTCTTTTTTTTCTTTTTCTTTTTTTTTTTAATCCACAGCACATACATTGGGGTACATATTAGGTACATTTTCCTTTTTAGCAGATTTTCAATTTTGAAGTAAATTTGGAATTTATAATTAATATATATATATTTGCAATTACAAAGCAAAAAAAAAAAAAAAAAAAAAAAAAAAAAAAAAAAGGAGAAAGAACTTTACCATTATTAATATCTATTTTAATTTATGCATTTTAATGCTATACTTTTTTCAAATTTAAAATCGCTATGTAATTGTGTTACTATTTCACAAATATAATTGGATATTATGTGTTAGCTTCTCAATAATGCTTTCTCTTCATTTAACATTTATGGGGATAAAAAGAAAAATATCAGATTGTGACGAAATTTGCACATTTTGAAAAGGGCATTTATGTTATAAGCAAAGACAAAAACTGCCTAATTTTTATATACTTACATAATACAATTTTATATCATTATTAATAATTATAATACCATTCATTTTCAATTGAATTATTACTTTTTTTCAAAAGTGCTTAAAATAAACAACAAATTTCTAAGCAATATTTTTGTAGCTCATGAGTAAGAGAAATGTGCATTTAATGAAACAAATTTTATGATTTTCTTTGTGTTGCACACATTTATGATGGTGAAGGGAATAATAAAAATATTGCTATGGAAGTAAAATGAAAATAATAAAATGTATATCAATATAAAATGTTGCTTTGAGAAGACTTAACGCACCTTTTTGTATTTTAATTAATGCTAACTGTTTATAATATTCAATGAGCTACTTTTTAAAATTTGCGAATAACTTGCTTTTTCATTTCAATTATCTGTGTAATAAATCTAATTTCAATTGCAATTTTTAAAAGAAGCGTTCTTTGATTATATAACAAAAATGTGAAATGTGTAATTTCTCACGGAAAGATTTATAGACTAATTATTCATTAATATCAGCTATAGGCAGTAAATTGTTTTCAGCGTACTATTGTGAAAGTCTTTAAAACAGGCGGAAATGCAGTTACATTAATTTAACGCTTCTCTTTAATAATAATGATTTCTTTATTTAATACTGATTTTATATGATTTTTTTATTTAATACTGATTTTATAACTTTTTAATTTATGATTATAATTATTTAAAGCAAATAAGGATCTAATCGCATTGAAAAGTCCCTTTTTCTGCTCAAATGATGCATTTCTGTTTTGAATGAAATATTTGAAAACTGTACAGAATTAAAAAAGGATCTGTCTTTTACGTCTGTATGCTTTCCATTGCAGCAACAACTGAAATTATAAAGCTTACTTCCGTTTTATTTTTAGAGATAAATTCTAAGCATGAAAATCTCCAGAGATTCCTTATTTAAATCCAATTTACACCAATCACGATTTTGCTCAATATAAAATAAGATATTTAAATCAGAGGAATGTATTGTTAAAATCATTTATACGAGTATGAAACAGCAATCAAGGTTGGTTTTAAATGTTTTAATTAACATTTTTTAACCTATGTATTATTTATTTGTACGCATCATTATATATACAAAGACCTTCTTTTAAGTAATATTATAAAAGTGGGACATATTACCTATTACCACTTACTTTGAGGGGAAAGGTGAGGGAGATCTCGGGTTTATCGGGAATTCTGGTGAATAATGTACAGATAACAGTGTTTAAAGGGTAAAAAATACTTTTTAGATATTGCCATTGCGTTTTGTGAACATCGAAATTTCTTTCTTTCCTTCCTTATTATTATTTTTTATAGCTTTATCTTTGACTCTAATTTGTATTTTTAAGGTTTAATGAAGTAATATTGTTGTTTTCCACATTTTCATAAAGTAGAAACAAAATACCAGATTTAAAATATATTTAAGTTAATATTATAAAATCCAAAACAAATTTGCATGCTCTATTCAGAAAGGAAATTATTCTAGACGTTTATTTGTAGTTTTGAAAAATAGTCTAGTTAGTTTTATTTAAATTTTGTGATATTTACTGTATGAAATACTATAGTAGCACATGTTTATTATTGAAGGTTGTATAAGCATTTAGTGTTTAATTACTCCCATTTGGCAGATGAATAGACGGCTTATAACATAAGAGAGAGACTTGATAAAAATAATAGATCACTTTATCTAAAACTTCCCCCAGGGTAAAAGGACTAAATTTGTGTACTAAGAAAATTTTGTAGGAGAAGAATTCCTCACATTTTAAAGTTTATATATATTCTTTTCTTATCAAACCCTTTTTTAATTTTTTTTCAACAAAATAAAGGAAGTATTAGACAACAACATAATTTTTCGAAATTTAATTACAATTATTATTCAGAAACTTCAAATAACATATTCGTACTATTACTTTCACTTAAATGTAAATACAATCAATACATATAGAATATATTAGTCTTAAACAATTTGTATTAATACAGTATCGAAAAAAGCAGAACTCTGTTAGATTGTACTATTTTATAAATGAATAGTACTCCAAAGGCCTGATTATTGCACCGGCCATTGGAGCCTGTTGCAACTTGGCCTTTGCACTTGGCCTTTGGCACAGACTAAACCGCAGCCTTGGGATTACGATGCGAACACTGAAATTAGTAAAACGATTTATAAAAAAAATCTTAAAGCTTTAGGGAAAAAATTAATTTCAAGCTCCAATATCTAAATAACAATAATTAAATGTCTAGTTAAAGAATGAATAAATTCCATCTTTATTTGGAAGCCAACTTTTCGACTGCATAGTGCATAGTAGCAAATATTTTCAAGAAATTCATAGTTTTATATGATTTTCAATGCTTAAAAATAAGGTCATTACAATAAATAAAATAAAATAAAATAATTAGAGAAGAAACAAAAAATTTTTAACATATATCGAATTTAATCAGAATCTTTCTTAAAAAGAAATATCTGGGAAAGAAAAAAAAAAAAAAATCGGGGACAATCAAAAGTTTTTCGTTACATGGGGTAAGTTTTTCGCCAATGGGAAAAAATCGTTTCAAATGATTTTTAATTGTGTTACACGCTTTCAAACATAGTAAAATTGATATGCATTTATGAAGTCCACTAAAATATGCATTCTGTAGAATATGCGGTGCAAAGAAAAGTTTTTATTCATTTACAGGGCCACACATAGAATTCCGTAACATAATGGTATGGAGAGGGGGGTGGGATTGTTTGCGGTGTAGTCGAATTATGTTAAACTATTTCATATACAGTATGACTTCAAAAATCCGGCATTCAGAAATCCGTTAACTTCAAAAATCCGGCATCAAAATCATCTTTTCCCTTCCTTTTTCTTTCACACTTTCAAGCTATGGAAGAAATAAAATAGCAATTCTTTATGAATTAGAAACTTCATCATCGAAAGTAAAAATGCAAAAAAAGAATATTTTACATATGTGGAGCAAACATTCAAACCGTGTTTTCTCACAAAAAAATAAAAAATGAGTTATTGTTATTTTTATGAACTCTGTGTTAAATTGCACAGAAATAAATGGTATTTTTTACTAAAAAAAATTTTTCTCCGATTATAAATCAATTTTAAAACTTGACGTTTCAATCAAAGAGTGTTTCCTCCAAAGCCTGCATTCAATCAAGCAGTGATTTCTCCAGTCTGCCAATCACAGTTGTCACTTAATGTGTACTTTCGAAACCTACCATACATATCACAATTGAAACGGATTGTTTTAGAAAAAAATAAGAGAACTGTTAAAGTTAAAGGCTTCCAGAATTATAGATTTCAAGATCTAAATGAAGAATATGATGTAAATCTTCTTAAAAGGGAGTTACTGTTGCCTTGGTCAAAGGGTTGTTTTAGAATATCTTCCTCTTAGCCATGCCATACCAGTTGAAAAGAACAAAGATGTTAAAAAACTTTTGAAGGTAATGTATAGTGAACAGTGGCAAAATCAACCTGATGATATATTCAAATGATACAACCACATTATCCATGATTGATAAGCCTGCAATCAAGAAGAAGGATATGTGTATAACTGTCTAGATGAAGATATTGGTTTTAAAATTTGAAGTGGATTTCTGGCAAACGAGTATTTATTTAGTAAATATTTAATGAATACTACTAGGTACCATAATCTGTCATTTTATTTTAACAATAATCAACTGAAATTCGGTATTTATTCAAATAAAAAAATGCTATTGTATTATTTGTGAGTTAGAACTTATTTCATTCAAAAAGCGTTTTATCCACTTGTCAAACAATCAAAACATGTTTCCTCCTCTGAATTCGGTCAAAACGTGATTTCTCCAAATATTAAATGCATTTTATTAATTTGTTTTATGTTTAATATCTTAGGTATGCTTGCAATTCTTTCTAATAAACAGTAATAAAAATACACAATAAAAATGAGAATTAAATACAAGTTATTTTCTTATTTATCAGTTTTTTGTGTTTTTTGAAAATTTGTATCTGAAGGAGAAAGCATGGTTTGCATGTTTGCTCCACATATTTTTTTCATTTGTCTGAGGCAATTATTTTCTGAACAAATTTTCTGGGAGCTGCACAGTTGCTCAGCAACGGGAACAAATTTGGGGGGCAACTTTGGCGAATGAATGGCACAATATATGGCCGGAACGAATTTTCGGCAACGGCGACATCAATGATGAGGAATTCGTGAAAAGGCCGCAATTTATGAGAGAATTGAACACGCAAAATCTGAAAATGCATTAAGTGTCAAAAATAGGTATATAGATGATTGGCTAAGCATTGAAGAAAATGGATCAACAACAAACAATTTAACGGACAGTGAGATAACTGACGCTGGGCTAAATAGAACCGCCGATAATGCTAGTAGCAGCTTAGAAGACGAGCATGAACAACCGGCAGAAGAAAAGGTGTCACTAGAAAAATGCATACATTTTATTGGAGAATTAATCTATGCTTTAGAAAATCAAGACTGTGTTTCCGAAATAGATACTCTTCATTTGTGTATATAAAAAAAAAAAAAAAAAACTTATTAAGGCAAAAAAAGTTGAAGCAAACAAAGTTGACATCCATGTTTCTGAAATTACAAGAGAAGAAATAATGTCATTCTTTATTAGATTTTTTTTCTGTAACATAGAAAATATCAATTAAAGTAAGTTTTTTTATTATTTAATTTTCTCTTTTTGTTACATAATTATCACTTAATAATGAATTAAAATATAGCTAAAGGCACCATTAAGAATATAGGACTACTTTTGATATTCATAGTTACTACTTTGGATATTCCTTCAAAAATCCGACATAGTCTCAGTCCTGTTGGTGCCGGATTTTTGCAGTTATACTGTATAATGAAATTGATATACGTCGCTGAGGTTTAATATAACGTATTTCATGTATAATACGAAGTGCATAGCATTTACAGGGACACACAAAAGATTTCAGATACTATATTGTATCTGAAGTACTGTACAGTAGCGATGATTGCTGGACATGCATTTTTAATTATGTTATGCGCTTTTATGTTTCACGATATTTATGCATAGTATATGGTGTGTATAAATGCTATAATTCATATGCAGAGCTACACAAAAGAATTCGTAAGGGTTACTGAGTATGAGCGTAAATTGCTTAAAGGTGGGTTTTAAATGAGTTGTGCATTTTTTAAGCTGAAATGGATTTAGTTTGCTAAGAAATGTTTGTAGAATATAGAGAAAATGATATACTGGGTCCGCGCAACGAATTGCATAATATAGCTGTCTATGGATGATAATTTCTGAAATGTGATTTCAGGTAGTTTTAAGAGTGTTTAATTTGAATTAAATTTTAGCTAAATAGTGGCGTGTAATAAAGGTACTTTGCAAACTACAAGGCTGTACAAAAGTATTCAAGTATGTTTCCATCTATTAGCATAAATTGTTGAAAGAGAAATTTCAACCAGTTATGCGTTTTCTTGCTAAACTAAATTGCTAAAATCTTGCCAAACTAGAATATATATGAACCTACAGATAAAATACATGTCTGTCCAAAAGAATTGGAATGCATATTTGGCTATGGACGGTAACTGCTGAAATCAGTTTTTCAAATGTTTATTCGTTTTATAAAATGTTCACTTAGTTATCTTATTTACCTTATTTCCCTAAATAACAAAGTTTTATTAAAGCATTCAGGAAGTGTTCGAAAGTGTTTCATAATCTATGCTTAACGCATGATTTTTTTTCTTCTTTTGTTGTTGTTTTGTTTTGAAAAGTGCCCTTGAGATTGATTAAATTCATTATTGTTTTATTCAGCGAAATGTGCATAAAAATGCATTCAGAAATTCTCCTTTTAAAAGTATGAAGTGTGTAGAAGGATGCCGTGTGTTGTATGTAGAATATCACAACCACTATTCTTTTGGTTAAATGAAACACTGACATTTATTTACAAATAGACATCACACGAACAATAAAGGTTATATATACATATTTAGTGCATCAACCATAACATGGAACTACAAGAGAGAGACCCTAGCTCGGCTCTCGTCCTGTCCCTTCTGCCCTCTTTTTCCCGTAACAGCCTCCTCCATAGCAAAAGGTGCTGCCGAGCACGACCTCTGTTGGCAACGCCAGCGGGAGGATGGGTTCTGACCCTACACCCCCCCCCCCCCCCGCAAGATGAGTGTTTGGGGATGTTTCTCCAACAAACACATATCTGAACTATAGGTCAGAATATACCCCAAAATGAACAATTTTGGCTCTTTTCTTCTCAAATATAATGGTACGAATTCTCCCGTATATATATATATATGAAATACACAAAAAAAACATTTACCATAAAGCAAAATACAGCAAATAACACTAATGAAAAATGAACAGACGTAAAGATGCCTTGTTACATTGCCACAATAAAATAATAATAATAATAATAATCATACGAGAAAAAAAATAATAAAAATAGTAATAAATGACAGACGAAAAGATGCTTAGTACAATCATACCAATCGTGAAAGTGCATCTGCATTCGTCATTTTTGAACCTGGGCAATGCTGAATATTTATGTTATATTTTTGGAGAGCTAAAGCCCATCGCTGCAGTTTCGATGACTGTGGTGCATTTCTTGTCAAGAAAGTCAATGGATTGTGATCAGTATACAGTTCGATATTTGCACCAAAAATTAAAGTTTCAAAATGTTTTAGTGTCCACACAATCGCGTATGCTTCTCTTTCAATGGTTGACCAGGCTTGTTGCGTTGGAGTCAATTTCTGGCTCGCATAAGAAATCGGGCGGACTTTCCCGTTAATTTCCTGGGAAATGCAAGCTCCTATACCGAATTGAGATGCATCCGTCTGAATTATATAAGGGTTCCCGTAGATGGGTGTGTATAGAGTGGGGGCCTCCTTGAGTGCCCGTTTCAGTTGCTGGAAAGCTGTTTCGTGAACAGAATTCCATATTAGTGTTTCAGGAAATTTCTTTTTCGTAAGCTCGGTGAGAGGCAGAACAGCCTCAGAAAAATGAGATATATAATCCCGGTAGTAATTACACAGGCCTAAGATACTTCTCAGTTGAGTTTTTGTTTTTGGAGTCGATAATTTTTCGATTGTTTCAATTTTTGCGGGATCAGGTTGGTGCTTACCTGAGACTATCAAGTGTCCTAAGTATTTAATTTGGGTTTTCCCAAAAGAGCACTTGTCAATATTGACGGTGAATCCCAATTCATCAAGTTTATTTAACACGGTATCTAGATGAATTAAATGTGAATGCCAGTCTGTAGAAAATACGGCAATATCGTCAATATACGCACGAGAGAATTCTTCGAATTCTCGAAGGGCTTTATTCATTGAACGCTGAAAACTCGCAGCCGCATTTTTAAGCCCATACGGCATTACTTTAAATCTATACTGTCCACGGTGCGTCTTAAAGGATGTAAAATCACGGCTTTCTTCTTCCATGGGGATTGCCCAGTAACCTTTGAGCAAATCTAAGGTTGTAATAATGTTAGCCTGTCCGATGCTATACATTAAACTCGTCGCATCTTCCATGGGAAAGTCATCAGATTTAGTCACAGCATTTAGAGCTCGATAGTCCACACATAAGCGTATATTACCGTCTTTCTTTTGCACACACACCACTGGGTGTGCTATCTCTGCCGAACTCTCCTCAATCAAACCTAACTCTAGGAGTTCATTTATTTGTTCATCCACTTTCGATTTTAATGTTTCTGGAATCCTATAAACATATGGTTTCTTTCTCTCTGCGTTTGTAATTAACCGAATCTTGTGAGGATCTACCGCCGCAACTCTGACCTTCTTTCTGAATAGGATCTCATATTTCTTCAATAATTGTTCCAAATCTCGTTTTTCATTAGTTTGTAGGTGAGACAATTTAATGTCAGCAAAGACATCGTTCTTTTCATTTTGCATATTCTCGGGACTAGCCTGAATATCCCCGAAGTCACTTTCCTCTTCGAAAACGATCCCTATAGAATTAATTCTAGGATAAAACTTCTTAATTTTATTTACATGCACTTACTTAATAGTCCCATCTTGTAATTTTACCTTATACGCGTGTGGGGGACAAAATTCTATAATTTCCCCAGGACCTGTCCACCGCGCATATATTTTATTATTAGAGTCCGGAATGAGAAGAAATACCTGATCACCTACGGAAAATTTTCTAATAGATGAACTTTTATTGAAATAGTCAGTATAAGTTTTTTGCCTATTCGCCGCCGTAATAGATGCAAGATCAGCAGCTCTTTCCATTCTAATCTTAAGGTTTTGTAAATAATCGGTTGCAGACTCCGTTATATTTACTGGAAGATGTATTTCTCCCGCCCAGGTAGACGTTAAGATTGCTAACGGCCCCCGCGCTTCCCTACCATATAACAATTTGAATGGAGAGATCCCGGTGGTGCAATTAGGCACTTCACGATATGCGAATAAAAGAAAAGGAATCTGCTTATCCCAGTCTCTGGGATCCTCTCGAATAACATGGTGTAACATGTTTTTTAATACCCTATTAAATCGTTCAATCAAACCATTGCTGGCCGCATATCCGGGGCAAGAAAATCGGGGGCTGGATCCTAATCTTTTTTGAAATTCTTGAGTTAATGCGGACGTGAAATTGGTGCCCTGATCACTAGCAATAATATTTGGAATACCTGTTCTACAGAATACTTGCAATAATGAATCGCAAGCTGTCTTTGCAGTAAGAGATCTCATAGGTATGGCCTCAGGCCATCGAGTATGCTGATCTATGAGACTTAAAACATACTTATGTCCTCTTCCTGAGGGTGGATCAATCGGTCCAATTACGTCAACGTTCACCACCTCAAACGGGAGTTCCGGTCTTAAAACTGGGGTAATTGGGGCTCTATCACTTATCTTTTCAGTGGTTCTTAATTGGCATTTTCCGCATGTTTTGCAAAACTCCATTATATCTTTAGACATGTTAGGCCAAAAGAAATTGTAACGAATCCGTTCTTTCGTTTTCCTGTAACCCAAGTGAGCGCCAAAAATTGATTCATGTGCTAGTTTCAAGACCTCTTCTCTTTTACTCTGGGGTAACGCCAGTTGAAACACCGATTCACCTATAACTTTATCCTTATGATAAATCAACCCGTCAATACTAGTAAAATTCCCTTTTCCCATCTCTAGATCTTTAAGTACGTTTTTAAGGGTTTCGCATTTAGCTTGCTCTTCCTTAAAAAGGTTAACAGGGGATATTTGTTCTAAAGTGTTGCTTCTGAGTGCGGCTGCTTTAATTCCGCACTCTACAGTTATCGGTTTACTTAGCGCATCATTATCCGATATCTCAATCTTCGAAAATTTCCTCTCATTCTTTAAAAATTCCGTTCGTAAACCACCGATAGCTCCGCTAGTCTCTGCTTCATCATTTCCCTTCCCGACCTCTATAGTCTGGATATTGGGGGTTGTATTTTCTTTCAGTAGTTCGTATATTTCAGGCGGTAATAAACAAGGAAAATCCAGCCTTTCAGTTACAGCGACTTCAATATCAACGGGCTTACTTATCCGGCCTTGTCCATACCAAATTCCTATTGGAATAACACACAACTTAGCTTCAATAGTCTCGCCGAAGGCTGACCTCAGCTGAACCCGACCGTGACTTCTTTCTAAACATTCCCGCGGAATACATGATTCTTTAAAAACCGTATATTCAGTTCCGGAATCCAGGATGCTTTCAACTTCCTTCCCTACTATGTTCAAAGTTACCGTTTCTACGGGGAAAAAGGAGGGGGTCGGCATACCATCTCCGAATGATCTAACTTTAGCGACCACTGGTCTATCTTCTAATTTTTCACTTTTCCCCGTTTCTTGGCTCCCGATCTTATCTGAGCGCCTTCTACAATCTTTTGCGAAATGATGTAGACCACAGATGTAGCAGGTTTTATTATGGTTTCTTCCGCGTGAATTATTATCGCTTCTTAATGGAGGGGGGACGTATCTGGGGGAATTCACCTCATTTAAGTTTTTCCCTCTAGAAGTATAGTAAATATCACATTCTTTCGCAAGATGAGGGGGTAAGAACCAATCCTCAGCCTGTCTTTTCCCTATATGCGTCGCGGTTTCTTGATCTAATGTACTGAACAATTTGTCTGAAACTATTAGATCCTTTAAATTCTGGAAGGTTTCTACTTTCCGCAACTTACAATAATATTCCCAATTGGTAGTCAAGCGCGATGCAAATTGAATATGGGTCTCTCCTGGCTTCCTTTCAGCGGTACGGAAATTTTCTAAACATACTTGCGGGGTAGGTTCATACTCTCTCAACACTATGTTTTTAACTTGTTCGTAATTAGTGATCTGTTCGTCACTAATGTATGTTAATATGTTGTTCGATTTCTCTCCTAATATATTAATAAGCATTTCCGCTTTGAGGTCTTCGGGTACCTCCTTAATTTTGAAGGCCCTTTCTAAAGAGGTGAAAAATAAATTCCAAATTTCTGGTTCTGAT
Organism: Maratus speciosus; assembly: GCA_963932465.1. NCBI lineage: Eukaryota > Metazoa > Arthropoda > Arachnida > Araneae > Salticidae > Maratus > Maratus speciosus. The sequence continues at coordinate 537,100,802 of OZ010791.1, read as the reverse complement.
GGGACCGGAATCGTTAAAGTTTTTACGCTTTTTAATAGCGATTCTATAAGTATTTTTTTTCACGCCCGCATCACTTGATGCCTCACTTGAGGCATTTCCATTAAATTTAAGTTTGGCCTGTTCCAGCTCAAATTGTTTTTCAAGCCGTAATTTTTCCACTTCATTTTCTATTCTTAATTTTTCAACGCGAATTTTTTCCAATTCAATTTTATTGCTTTCTTCTAATTTATTTTTTTCCGCTTCAGCCTTTCTCTCATTAATAATTGTATTTAAAGTGTCCTCAACAAAATCTTTCTGATTCGTATAAACGTCTGACTTTTCTAGGATATTTTTTAATTGGATTACTTTTGAATCTGGGGGAAATTCCAAATTGAGTTCCTCTAGTAACTTTTGGAGGTCCCCTTTATTCGCGCCTTTCAACATTTTTTTTCCTTATTAATTACAAAAAAAAAATAATAAAAAAAAAATCGAAGCTAACTCACCACCCGCTAGTCAGGCTAGTCTCGATCCTACCGGCTGCGCCACTGTAGAAGGATGCCGTGTGTTGTATGTAGAATATCACAACCACTATTCTTTTGGTTAAATGAAACACTGACATTTATTTACAAATAGACATCACACGAACAATAAAGGTTATATATACATATTTAGTGCATCAACCATAACATGGAACTACAAGAGAGAGACCCTAGCTCGGCTCTCGTCCTGTCCCTTCTGCCCTCTTTTTCCCGTAACATCCTCCTCCATAGCAAAAGGTGCTGCCGAGCACGACCTCTGTTGGCAACGCCAGCGGGAGGATGGGTTCTGACCCTACAAAGTGATTTTTAGGACAGTCAATTTACTATTTGTTAAAATATAACTAGTTAATTTTTTCAAAGTAATTTTAAAGATTACCCAAATTTTAACATCTGTGGGGGCATAATTAAAGGAATGTAGTACAATCTATCAAGGTCATTAGAGGATACCTTCAATAGACATTATAGCCATCGAAGAAAATAGACCAACGTCAAATTTGAAGATTGAGTGGTTTATGTTTAATGAATCGGTAGGGGGAGGAACACCTTACTTTCTCCTGACAGCTCTTTTCTTTTTAAATTGTAATACTACAAACAAATTTGTAAAAATAAATTTCTTGTTTAAAGAAGAAAATTATGAATTTAATACACTTAAGTCAATTTTATTTGAGACTGAATTGCTGCGTTAAATAAACAAATTTTAATTCAAATTCTTTTTTGTCAATGATTTCTTTGTTAATGGATGTTATCATCGGAGTCTAGGGATAACGGCATTAAAACGGTAGAAAATTCTGGCTGGTAACTTTAAAACTTGGGGGCGATAAAAAAAAAAAAAAAAAAAAAAAAAAAAAAAAAAAAACATACACTTTACATAACGAAATAAAATACTGTTTTATAAAATTCTAATTTAAGTTTCATGCTTTTCAAAACTATCTGATTTTTATTTTATTTATTTATTTATCTATTTTTTTCTGTATAAAAAGTTATATATTATATAAAATTACATAACATTAAAAAACGTATATAAAAACATATTTCAATGGGAAAAAGTTAACCATCACTAAAGGAAATTTTAAGCTACAAATGAAATATATTTCAAGAGATTACAGACACTAGATAGACAAATATATAGATAAAATAAAAAATATTTTTCGCTTATATTGAAAAGTATTAAAAAATATGCTGCAGAAAGTCGTTTCACTAAGCGCATATATTTTGTCTACTCATAATTTTTAATGGTAACATTGATATTTTATATCCTTTTCTGTTTGCATTAATTATTCCGATTTTAAATTTTAATGACATTAAAAGAAAAATTGTCTCGCTTCTGGTCTGTTCTACTTTTCTATAAAAATTTTCTTAAATCCCTTTGATTAACACGAAATTTGGATATGTTATTTTGGCAGATAGCAGTGTTCTCTTTTAAAACACTTTAAGATTTTTTTCATTATGAAATTATAGAAAGCCTGCAGATATTCAAAATATGTTTAGTAATTAGCAACCGAAATAAACAGGGATATTACTTGCTCAATATGGAAATGGTTAATAATGTACGATTTAAGAGTGTTATCTTTAAAGAAAGAAACAAGTTGGAAATTGCTCGTCAAACGTGGCAAATGAGGTGTACTATAACTAGTTTTATAAATATTTTTTTCGCCGCATATTGTACAGAATGTATATTTTAGTGTACTTCGAAAGGCTATAACATCATTAATTTGCACTTGAAATATTTTTTTCCCATTGGCCGTAATGTAACGGAAAACTTATGACTGTCCCCGTAATTAAACTATACATCCGATTTTCATAAAATATGAAATGACTCGACAAAATCTTGCAACAATTATATATTTATAATTTCAGACCATTCGGAAGGATGTAACATCATTAAAATGCACTTGCAATAATTTCTTCCCATTGGCCGTAATGTTACGGAAAACTTTTGATTGTCCCTGTAATTAAACTATACATCTGATTTTCATAAAAATTGAAATGACTCGACAAAATTATGCAACAATTATATAGTTTAAATTTTAAACGATTCGGTTGGGTAGTTTTTGCTCTGTTATATGCGGACAGGCGGACGGACAGACAGACGGACTGAACGACAACTATAGGTGCTACGCATTTATATAATTACGAACGCACCTAAAAATACTCCACTCAAGTAACAAGAATCTTTCTAACGCATTCACAAAGCAATTTTTATACGTAAGTATTTCACGCTTAGAAGTTCAGAGAGTTAAAAATTGGATATAATGTTTTTATATTCCCATAAATTTTTAAATATCTTGAATGATACCTAATGACTATTATGATTTAGTTTTAAGCGTAAAAGCATCACCCTGGAAGGTATATTTTTTGAAGTGACTTGAATTCGAGCAGCTTTTATATTTTTCGATAAATGAGTTACACCTTAAGTTATGAGCAATCGTTTTCTCATGGCCTCTTTTACTCGCAGCTGTCAACCCCCCCCCCCCCCCCCCAAAAAAAAAATAAATAAATAAATAAAAATAAAAATAAAAATAAAATAAATAAATGAATAAATAAAATAAAATAAAAATAAATAAAATAAAAAATAAATAAATAAATAAATAAATATATATATATATATATATATAATCCATTCAGAAATTTTGGATTGAATGTGGGTCCGGAATGTTTACATAGGGTTTAAAAATTTTTCTTGTTGGTTCGACATTATTTTATATGGGCTGGTGATTTTAGATATTTTATTAAAGCTCAACTATGCCGGTATTAGATTGAGAATTTCAGAAATCTTAAAGGAAATATTTTTTATAGAAAGCTAAAGAAACTTTTAAAGGAAACTTTGATAACTAATGCTTAATGAAACCGATCTAGTTCATACTCAGATAAACAAGTGGGGGTGGCTTTAATGCATATGTTCCATTCTGATATTCTTTTAACTTCCGAACTTTTTACTGAGAAAATGGCAAAGCTATGCGCGTTCTCTTTTTCGAATGCGCTATTCTATTTTTGATAGCTCTGTCATATTATTATTTTCTAAGATAAACAAATCCTGCATCTATTCTTAATTTTATTAAAACTTTTATTTCTATTTTCTTTTTTTAATTTCATACTAATAAATTATTGCACCTATTTATTTGTCTGTTTTGTACACTGAAAAAAAAAAGTATAGATACATGATTAAAATACGTTTATAAGTCTAATTACATAAAAGGAATGCAAATTATATGAAGCAATTATTAGGGTTCATAAAATTGCCTCCCCCCCCCCCCTAAAAAAAGAAAGCTTTCAAACGTGTAAGTTTAATATTTTGTTACTTTCAATATAATTTTAGTTTATTATGGTACAAATTCTGTTTATCAATAAGAAATATTTATTTACAAACAGCTGAAATAAAAAAGTCCTTTTTAAAAATATCATAGAAATGATACTGAAATATTACAAACTATTTTTAACCAGAAATATATTTATTATCATTTGGCATTTAGAAGAAAGTATTTTTTTCACGATGACATTAAAATTTTTCTAATATTGAAACATTGTTTTCGCATCTTTTATAATTCTTTTAAAATGCATATTTCTGTTTAAATTATATATATATATATATATATATATATATATATATATATGTATATTTCATTAGTTGTTTAGGATTGAATTGACGAAAGATTCTTCTTTGACTTGTGTAAGAGTCCTTTCACACCTAATCAACTCTCCCTCTATCTGAAAATATGATTAATACATGTGAAATATTTTATAACAAGACCTACTGTTCTCTTGACCTACGTCGCCGTATATAGGGTAAAAATGCATAATCTACGAACGCATAATATCATTGTATGACCATGTGCATTTAAAAAAGCTTGCAAATATTTCCTGAGAAATGGCGGAAAAGAATAAGAAATTCCCATGCATAGAACGTTATATTCAGTATCTAATTTAGTAATTTAGGGTTCCAAGAACAAAAACTTCAGTGAGCTCCTCTATGACTTGTTTCTATTGATTGATATATACTTATATAATGTATAAATATAATCAGAGAATTACTTCTTGGAGGTTCTCACAATAAACAAATAAATCAAGAAACTACGCACAAGAGTGCCCAATTTATACAGATGTGAATTGTGGATATCCATTAAATCTTCAATCCCTTCTTTTAACATTTCTCGTATTTCATGAATTTCATAGAAATTTTCACACACAGGCACAAACATATGCATATATGAACATACAGTAGGCATATATGAACATTTTCCAATCGTATTTATCTCAATATCTAATGTCAAGAGAAACCACAGGATTTTGAGCGGCTGCAATTTTTATATCCTTCTTTTATTAGATACGATCTTAATTATATAAATATGTAGCACCTATAGTCGTCATCTGGTTCGTCCGTCTGCTCGCATATAACAGCGTAGAGACTACACAATCGACTGGTTAAAAATTTAATATGTATAATCGTTGCAGAATTGTGTCGAGTCATTTCAAATTTTATGAAAACCGAATCAAAAATTAAAAAGGTATTAATAAAAGTTTTCTTCATTGTATTAAATCCTATCATACGTAATTAATTCCATGATATCCCTCGATAGGTCATGATTCAATTTTGTCATGGTGAGTACGTCAGATTTAAGATGACATATCTTTTCCGTATTACTGAATTTAATACATAGAATCGTAATAAATTTTATATTCATGGATTTTTGCATAAGAATGCAACAGCTATTGCATCAAAATCTGAATGTTTATAAAACTAGCTATAGTACGTCATTTGCCACATTTGACGTACAATTTCCGACTTTCTTTTCTGCTAATTTTTTAATTCTTTATCGCAATAACGCGTGAACCCTGGGTGCAAGTACAAACACTGTTTGGGTCTCCATTCTTATGTTGTGTAGTATATGAAACTTTTATGGTTCTACTCGAATGGTACAATTTAAACTTTGTACCGGCCTATTCACAAAGTTAATTTTATTCATAAATGCACAAAATTTGCAAATATATTTTACTTAAATGTCAAAAAATGGAATTTTATTTCAAATTTTTCTATTAAAAAGATTCCTAAAATTTTTAAAGATTTTTGATACAGAGCAGTGAATAAAAATATGTTTTTGCTTAGGAATTAATTTTAATTAAGGATGTATATGTATAAGTTATAGAAAATAACTGATAAGTTCCATGATAAGAACCATGTTAAGAACTGATAAGTTCCATGGCACCCAAAATAGTACTATTTAAAAATTACACACGTTTAGATGTAAAAATTTCTTAGTGAAGGTACAAAAAGGCGCAAGTTGCCAATTGCAGTGCAAAAAAAAAAGAAAAAAAAAAAAAAAAAAAAAAAAAAAAACAATGGAACACGCTTTTATAACTTTTAATTGCATGTATGATTGGACATTTTTTAGCTGTGATTTTCATAATTTAGCATTAACCCATAAGTCGCGTTATACTTTTCTTGGGCATTATGAGATTTATAAGCATGGGAGTTTCTGGAACACAGTAGCGGTGATTAAGAGTTAACTATCTTGTTATTGTACGATATAAAAGTATGTAAACAATGAAACTCAACAGCTAATTTCTTTCAATTCTGCCAACTGACTCCCCCCTCCCCCTCAAGCTTATAGGATCTTGGACCAATGTCCCGTTTTCCCATTCATAATACATACCCTGTGTACGCTTAAATTACAGTTTAATTGTTCTACCTTATGTTGATAGGGCTAAAAGTGCGACATAAGAAATTAATACTATTTTGCTTTTACATTGAAGTGACTTGAATATAGTAATGAATTTATATTTCGCTTGAATTCTATTCGAAATTCCTTGATCAAATGTAATAATTTTGCAAATTTTACTTTATACTGTACGTGTAAAAAAGTTTTTACCACGCTAATTTTCCACAGAATTAAAAAAAAAAAAAAAAAAAAAAACAGTTGCTAAAAATTGTGTGTTTCAGGAAAATCTTAATTTTTTTTTTCATTTTCTTTCATCTGAAAAAGCTTTTTGGTCCACGTTCTTGAAAACTGAAGTATTAATAGGTATATACATTAATGTATTTTAATTAATATCGATTTTTTCTCCATGTTTATATATTAGATATATATCTGATTATATATGTGTGGACAGCAGATTTAAGTGACATTTAACGCGTTTTTTATTATAGATAATTATTGTTATAGATATTATTAATAATAAATCAACAGTTTTATGGAATCTGAATTAAAATGCATGAAACTTTTATGATTGTGGTGAAAATATTTCGAGATTTTAAATGAAAAATAAAATTATAAATGCATATATATGCAAAATTGCTGATGTTGTCTATTAATTATAAAGAGAAGTTATGTAAAATTATTAATATTGTTTTAAAATCTGACTAATTATAATAAAATTTATATGCATTTTATAAAAAATAAAGGGTTATGATTCCTATTTTATTTTTCTTTCTTTAAAAGAATTTCGAAGAATATCTTCTGTAAAGATACAAAAAGGAAAAATATTATTTTCTCCTGACCAAAACCCTATTCACCCTTTTCTTCTGGCTAAAACTAACCGCTATTGCATAGAGCGATTGCCAACATCTGGCCGTGGTCACTCACACCTGGGTAGTAAATAAGTGATAAAAAATGCCAGACTTAAAATTTCGTAGAAATTGGGCAGGAAACGTAAATAGCCTTGATAACTGTTGTATCCTTACTCTGTGTTTCAGATAGGGGAGTTGTAATAACATTCAATGTATTGTATTATGAGTTAATGCATTAATGTTTTTGTTATGTATTAACGTATTTTTCTCTCGCAAAGAATGCACACATTCTATTGCAGTACATATAATTGATTTCAGAATACGCTTCCTTTTTTTCAAAATATGCACCGATAACAATTGTAAATGTTGATTTTGTAACATTCTGTATTAAAATTTAAGCAAATAATTAAAATTAAACTTAAACTTTCATAATAAACTTCTGATATATATATTGTAAAATATTTAACTTTAAAAAACGCGATTTTTCTAGTGAAAAAAATACGAAACCTTTTAAATATATTTTTAATTGCAAATTAAAAAATATTTTTAATATAATTTCTTATCTCAAAAATGCCACATGAGTTTGTATTTTGTTGGTAAAAAATCCAATGTTAAACTTTTGAAGGCATCAGTATTTAACCGACGATGTTTATTTAGCCTATACCAGAAAAATAAAATTAAACAATAAAAAGTTTAATTAGCATTTTGTTTTAATAACACATATATGGGTGATATTAAAACATGAAATTACGAAGTACAAATAACTCAAAATTTGATTTTAGGATAGAACAATTTGATCGTAATTTTATAATATTAATGAATAATGACACAAACGCCTTTAAAATGTAACAATATAGATTGGTAAAAAAAAAAAAAAAAAAAAAAAAAAAAAAAAATAAGATCTGGCAAACTTTAAGAAATGGTAAACCACACCACAACAAACTATTTTTTATATAGGAAGCCAAGGTCAAATAACATTTTCTTTTGTCAAAAATACAGGGTGCCTCTCTCCCAGCACCACAGCAGCTGGCACCCGGGGCGGAAGAGCTTGTTATACCATTGGCGCATAAAGATAATAACTGACAAAAAAAAAAAAAAAAAAAAAAAAAAAAAAAATAGAAAAAAATAGAAAAAAAGTAAATATTTCGGATCGAACATCGGTCAGGTATGGGGTTGAAAAATTTATCTTGTTGGTTCTACATTTTTTCATTTTTTTTTTTTTTTTTGGGGGGGGGGGGTCGATATTTCATTAAGGCTCTCAACTGCTCTGCTCAACAAGTGCAAATAGTTTTGACACATTTACAAATTCATTTTTTAACGGAAAGATATAAAATTGGAAGGCCTGACTATGGAAGCGATTTAGAATCGAACCGTGTTTTCCATTTTTTTTAATAAATAAATTACCTATTGAGTTATAAGCGATTTTGATCACGTAACAAACACTTTTTTTACCCTTCGCTGACTGGTTTTTATGCTTTCTTTAGGAACTTCGGTTCAAAACGTCTACTTTGACTCTATTTTCTGAAAGATCTATTGCGTTTGCAAAAAAAGCCGGGAAAAACAGTTCGATTACATAGTTTCGGATCAACAAAACTTGCTAGTTTCATGCATTTCCGAACAAAAATAAATTAAAACTTATGTCATAAAGTTACCCTTTTGGATTTGAGAACAACCTTATGACTTAACTATGATGGTATTGCATTGAGTATTTCAAAAATCTTAAAGGTAATATTCTTTATAGAAATCTAAATAAGCATTTTAAATAAACTTTGATAATTAATGATTAATGAAACCGATCTCATTCATACTCACATAAACAAGTGGGACGGCTACTTCATTCACACGGAAGACCCGCTCGCTAGTGCTAATCCAATGGAAGAAATTTATAAAGATATCTTGTTTGCATTTCAATATTTTTAAATGAATTTTTTTTTTTTTTTTTGCTTTAGATAGCTAAGATCGATCTGTACAAAGTCCGTTTTTTATTTTTTATTTTATTTTTTATGAGGATGCTTTCATTTTCAAAACCGGTTCCGAAAATGAAAGTGTCCTCATTAAAAATACCTGTAAACAAAATCGAAAAAGTAAAAAACTGTCTTTGTACAGCTGTCCATCTTTGTACATCTCAGCTATCCAATGCAAAAAAAAAAAAAAAAAAAAAAAAAAAAAAAAAAAAAAAAAAAATCATTTAAAAATATGCAAATGTTGTCCTTATCTTATCTTTATAAATTTCGCTCATATGATTAGCATTAGCGAGCGGGTCTTTCGCTTGACGGAAGTAGCCTCTTAATGCATCAGTTCCATTTCTGATAATCCTTTTATTTCTAAACATTTTAATGAGAATATGATAAAGCTGAAAATGTTCTTACATTTTTTTTTTTTCAAAGAAAATAAATAAACCCTTTAATTGTATTAATAAAAATAATAATAATATAAAATGTCGTATTCCTTTATCATAATGTTTCGCTTTATCTGTTACACATATTTAAACATTCGTTTGATAATCAATGCATCTCGACAAGAACAAGAAAAAACTGTCGATTTTATAATATTTATTTTTTTAATTGAAATTTATCTGAATATACAATAAAATCATGCATTATTTTAATAAATTGTTTCTTGAAAATATGAATTCTTGTTTTGAATTGCTTTTCTAGTTAGATTCGAAAATCCACTACAAAATACAATTTTTGTATTGGAAACAAAGGTCGAAAAACATTTTCTTCTGAGAAAAATACAGGGTGTCTCATTCCAGACTAAACACAAATTTTCTCAAAGGTTTAACACTGAATAAATCATATTACAGTAAAATTTCATCAGACTCGCCTTGCTATTGTGTGAAATGTAAATATAAAACACCAATTTGTGGAAGATGTTGTCCTTATCTACCTCCAGACAGTATTGAACTACATGCTCCGTAATTGGAAATGTAGTTCACATTTCATACGGTGACACTGACCGAATTACAGCTCACTTCCAGAACTTTTTTTAGCTCCATTATATTTCACATATGAAATATAAACCAGACAAAAAATTCTAAAAATCTTTATTATTCAGTTTTCCCGTTCCTTCAGGCATAGGCACTCGCGAGCTAATATTAAAGCTTTGGAAGTTCCTTTTCAAATATTTCGTGTGCATTTTGACTTATTTATTTATTTATTTATTCATTGGATAATTGAGGTCGATCGCTTTATTCCCCTTTTTTTGATTTTGTGTGCAAATTTTTAAAAAATATATAAAGTTAACTTTTACTTTCAGAATAGGTTCCGAAAGGGAATGTGTCATCCTTAAAAAAAAAAAAAAAAAAAAAAAAAAAAAAACTGCAGTAGCCAAAATCGAAAAAAATAAAAATGGGGGAATGTAAGCATCAACCACAGCTATTAAATGCAAGAAAAATTATTTTAAAATATGGAAATATAAATGAGATATTTGAAGAGAATCTTCCAGAGGTTTAACATTCGCTCGAGACGGCAGCCTCATTTTATTAAAATATGCAGTTCATTTTTAAATTATAATAGAATCCGACATAAAAAGCTGGCTGTGGATTATTTTATTGTTAATTGATAATAAATTTTCACGAAAGACATATTAACTCTATTTTTAGTTTCCAATTCAAATTCTATGAATCTAGATTTTACGGATAAGATGAAGACTGGCTTTCCCCTATTTTAGGCAGAGTGAACGAGCGATTTGAATGAAAGACACTTTTTATAGAAGTTTTACACTTGTTTAATAGCCACATTGCATCCCAGATAAGAATTCTGTTGAATGGATGAATACAGTACATTTTCTGCTGATTTTGAATACTTAATAATCACATTAAACAACCTGAAAAAGAATTAAAAAATCTGGAAAAATGTCTGACAGTTATAATCAATGCTGTTAGAATTTGCAGATAAATTCAGTTTTGTAAAATACTTTATCAATATATCTACTGTACATTTCCATTTCATGCAAAAAATCACTTAAGGGTGTTCTCAAATCGAAAAGGGCAAGTTTCTGACATAAGTTTTAATTTAATTTTGCTGGAAGATGCATGAAACTAGATGGTGTTATTGTTCAGAAACTATGTAATCGAGCTGTTTTTTCCATTTTTTTGCAAACGCAATAGATCTTTCGGAAAATAATGTGAAAGTAGGAGTTTTGAACCGAATTACCGCGCGAAGGGAGAAAAAGTACTCAAGAGCGGGCGAAAAACGGGTTTTTCACGTGATCGAATTTTATTATATCTCAATAGGTAATTTATTGATCAAAAAATAGAAAAAATAGTTCAATTCCAAATCGCTTCCATGGCCATGCTTTCCAATTTTATATCTTTCCGTTAAAAAATGAATTTGTAAATAAGTCAAAACGTTTTTTGCTTGTTGAGCAGAACAGTTAAGAACAGCCTTAACAAAAGAAAGAAAGAATATGTATATATTTAATTGCTGGAAGATCTAATCCGGACATCGCAGTTACAGAATATTGGTAAAAATTCTAATATATTTCTTAAAATTTATCTTTATATATCTTTAGATTACCCACTAGCAACTCCTAAAAGCATTTTATATGAAAACTATAAAAAACATATTTAAATAAAATTTGAAATTTATTAAAAGAGATACTTTTGTATTATTTGCACACCAGAAGTTAACAGCCTATAAGCAATCGACAATGATTTCGCTTCTTACAGCAGCCTTTTTATTCTAACAGATTGATTGGCTTATGCGCGTAGTAGTATTTTAAGTCTATAAAATTTGTGGGTTTTTTTTTATATTATTTATAATATTTTACTAATTTATTATTTTACTTATTTAAAAGTTTCATTTTCGTTATCGAATACTAGTCTGAAAGAAATGCTGGAGTATTTTTATTGTTTCGTCTGTAAATGTATACATTGAATGTAAATATTTATGTGTTTCGTAATCTCAAAGGAACAGCGCAATTATTTTTAAATCTATTTTTTCTATCAATATAACAATATGCTATACATACATTTCCTTCAGTCATTGTTCATTGGGAAAAAAAAAAAAAAAAAACTGTTTGAACCATTTTAGAAACAGGAATTATTTCGACAATTTGAAAACAACCTGTATATACTCCATATCATGATTAATAAATTTTGCCAAAAGTTACTGCACATTTCTGTTAACAGCCAAATAAAATTTGTGGGTTTTTTCTTAATATTATTTATAATATTTTACTAATTTATTATTTAACTTATTTAAAAGTTTCATTTTCGTTATCGAATACTAGTCTGAAAGAAATGCTGGACTATTTTTATTGTTTCGTCTGTAAATGTATACATTGAATGTAAATATTTATGTGTTTCGTAATCTCAAAGGAACAGCGCAATTATTTTTAAATCTATTTTTTCTATCAATATAACAATATGCTATACATACATTTCCTTCAGTCATTGTTCATTAGGGAAAAAAAAAAAAAAAAAAAAAAAAAAACTATTTGAACCATTTTAGAAACAGAAATTATTTCGACAATTTGAAAACAACCTGTATATACTCCATATCATGATTAATAAATTTTGCCAAAAGTTACTGCACATTTCTGTTAACAGCCAAATAAAATTTGTGGGTTTTTCTTAATATTATTTATAATATTTTACTAATTTATTATTTTACTTATTTAAAAGTTTCATTTTCGTTATCGAATAATAGTCTGAAAGAAATGCTGGACTATTTTTTTGTTTCGTCTGTAAATGTATACATTGAATGTAAATATTTATGTGTTTCGTAATCTCAAAGGAACAGCTCAATTATTTTTAAATCTATTTTTTCTATCAATATAACAATATGCTATACATACATTTCCTTCAGTCATTGATCATTGGGAAAAAAAAAAAGCTATTTGAACCATTTTAGAAACAGAAATTATTTCGACAATTTGAAAACAACCTGTATATACTCCATATCATGATTAATAAATTTTGCCAAAAGTTACTGCACATTTCTGTTAACAGCCAAATAAAATTTGTGGGTTTTTTCTTAATATTATTTATAATATTTTACTAATTTATTATTTAACTTATTTAAAAGTTTCATTTTCGTTATCGAATACTAGTCTGAAAGAAATGCTGGACTATTTTTATTGTTTCGTCTGTAAATGTACACATTGAATGTAAATATTTATGTGTTTCGTAATCTCAAAGGAACAGCGCAATTATTTTTAAATCTATTTTTTCTATCAATATAACAATATGCTATACATACATTTCCTTCAGTCATTGTTCATTGGAAAAAAAAAAAAAAAAAAAAAAAAAAACTATTTGAACCATTTTAGAAACAGAAATTATTTCGACAATTTGAAAACAACCTGTATATACTCCATATCATGATTAATAAATTTTGCCAAAAGTTACTGCACATTTCTGTTAACAGCCAAATAAAATTTGTGGGTTTTTTCTTAATATTATTTATAATATTTTACTAATTTATTATTTAACTTATTTAAAAGTTTCATTTTCGTTATCGAATACTAGTCTGAAAGAAATGCTGGACTATTTTTATTGTTTCATCTGTAAATGTATACATTGAATGTAAATATTTATGTGTTTCGTAATCTCAAAGGAACAGCGCAATTATTTTTAAATCTATTTTTTCTATCAATATAACAATATGCTATACATACATTTCCTTCAGTCATTGTTCATTGGGAAAAAAAAAAAAAAAAAAAAAAAAAAAAAAAAAAAAAAACTATTTGAACCATTTTAGAAACAGAAATTATTTCGACAATTTGAAAACAACCTGTATATACTCCATATCATGATTAATAAATTTTGCCAAAAGTTACTGCACATTTCTGTTAACAGCCAAATAAAATTTGTGGGTTTTTTCTTAATATTATTTATAATATTTTACTAATTTATTATTTAACTTATTTAAAAGTTTCATTTTCGTTATCGAATACTAGTCTGAAAGAAATGCTGGACTATTTTTATTGTTTCATCTGTAAATGTATACATTGAATGTAAATATTTATGTGTTTCGTAATCTCAAAGGAACAGCGCAATTATTTTTAAATCTATTTTTTCTATCAATATAACAATATGCTATACATACATTTCCTTCAGTCATTGTTCATTAGGGAAAAAAAAAAAAAAAAAAAAAAAAACTATTTGAACCATTTTAGAAACAGAAATTATTTCGACAATTTGAAAACAACCTGTATATACTCCATATCATGATTAATAAATTTTGCCAAAAGTTACTGCACATTTCTGTTAACAGCCAAATAAAATTTGTGGGTTTTTCTTAATATTATTTATAATATTTTACTAATTTATTATTTTACTTATTTAAAAGTTTCATTTTCGTTATCGAATAATAGTCTGAAAGAAATGCTGGACTATTTTTTTGTTTCGTCTGTAAATGTATACATTGAATGTAAATATTTATGTGTTTCGTAATCTCAAAGGAACAGCGCAATTATTTTTAAATCTATTTTTTCTATCAATATAACAATATGCTATACATACATTTCCTTCAGTCATTGATCATTGGGAAAAAAAAAAAGCTATTTGAACCATTTTAGAAACAGAAATTATTTCGACAATTTGAAAACAACCTGTATATACTCCATATCATGATTAATAAATTTTGCCAAAAGTTACTGCACATTTCTGTTAACAGCCAAATAAAATTTGTGGGTTTTTTCTTAATATTATTTATAATATTTTACTAATTTATTATTTAACTTATTTAAAAGTTTCATTTTCGTTATCGAATACTAGTCTGAAAGAAATGCTGGACTATTTTTATTGTTTCGTCTGTAAATGTACACATTGAATGTAAATATTTATGTGTTTCGTAATCTCAAAGGAACAGCGCAATTATTTTTAAATCTATTTTTTCTATCAATATAACAATATGCTATACATACATTTCCTTCAGTCATTGTTCATTGGAAAAAAAAAAAAAAAAAAAAAAAAAAAACTATTTGAACCATTTTAGAAACAGAAATTATTTCGACAATTTGAAAACAACCTGTATATACTCCATATCATGATTAATAAATTTTGCCAAAAGTTACTGCACATTTCTGTTAACAGCCAAATAAAATTTGTGGGTTTTTTCTTAATATTATTTATAATATTTTACTAATTTATTATTTAACTTATTTAAAAGTTTCATTTTCGTTATCGAATACTAGTCTGAAAGAAATGCTGGACTATTTTTATTGTTTCATCTGTAAATGTATACATTGAATGTAAATATTTATGTGTTTCGTAATCTCAAAGGAACAGCGCAATTATTTTTAAATCTATTTTTTCTATCAATATAACAATATGCTATACATACATTTCCTTCAGTCATTGTTCATTGGGAAAAAAAAAAAAAAAAAACTATTTGAACCATTTTAGAAACAGAAATTATTTCGACAATTTGAAAACAACCTGTATATACTCCATATCATGATTAATAAATTTTGCCAAAAGTTACTGCACATTTCTGTTAACAGCCAAATAAAATTTGTGGGTTTTTTCTTAATATTATTTATAATATTTTACTAATTTATTATTTAACTTATTTAAAAGTTTCATTTTCGTTATCGAATACTAGTCTGAAAGAAATGCTGGACTATTTTTATTGTTTCGTCTGTAAATGTATACATTGAATGTAAATATTTATGTGTTTCGTAATCTCAAAGAAACAGCGCAATTATTTTTAAATCTATTTTTTCTATCAATATAACAATATGCTATACATACATTTCCTTCAGTCATTGTTCATTGGAAAAAAAAAAAAAAAACTATTTGAACCATTTCAGAAACAGAAATTATTTCGACAATTTGAAAACAACCTGTATATACTCCATATCATGAGTAATAAATTTTGTCAAAAGTTACTGCACATTTCTGTTAACAGCCAAGCTTAAAAAATACTTGAAAAAAAAATGCTTTTTTTTTCATAACTCAACAATTAAAAAAATAATAACAACAGTTTAGAAAATATTAAGAATGTTTAGTGAGTTTCAACATTATCTTTAAATAATCAATACATATGTAGTATTGCTGATATTAGATATTAAATAAAAAAAAATCATAAGCGATTATTATTATTATAAAAAAAAATCTAAGAAACATTTAAAATACATTTTTATTTATAAAAAAAAAAACAAATCTTTTTAATATGATTTCATATCTGAGAAACGACCTCGTATATTATGTTGGTATCATCAATAAACCAACGATATTTACATTTCTACACCAGAGAAAAACAATTAAATAATAAAAAGTTTAATAATAATTTGTCTTAAGAGCTCATACAAGTCACACAGAGAAACTCGAACGAAAATGTTAAACCTATGGGAGAAACTTAAGCAGAAATCTTTACAGAAATCGTTATACATATATTTAACTTTCTTTTTCTTTTGGGATATCTGAGGTCGATATCTATTTTTGTGCTTCTGTACTTTTTCGATTTTTTTTTTTTTTTTTTTTTTTTTTTTTTTTTTTTTTTTTTTTTATGAGGACAGTTTAATTTTCACAACCGGTTCTAACCACTTCCAAATGTGAATGTATCCGCATATAAAAAAAACTGTGTCTCAAATTAGAAAAGTACAAATGCACAACAATGGGATATCATATCAACATCGGGTTTCCTTAGAAAAAAAAAATAATAATAATAAAATAAAATAAAAAATATTGAAATGCGATTGAGAAATCTGTAATGAACGCTCCGATAGGATTAACATTAGTTTGGGACCTTCTTTTAGTGACTTACGTAAGCTCTTAATCCCATTTTGCAACACATAAATCGTTTATATATATATATATATATATATACATAAAGAAATTCTGAAAGATAAATAATTTCAAATTTGCTTCTAGTATAGGAAGTTTCGACCGTAATTTTCTCATGTTAATGAATAATGACATAAACACCTTTAGAAGTTAGCACGACGCAGTGATTAAAAAATAAATAAAAGTTAAATGCAGGAATATAATTAACAGCTCCGGTGAAGACTACCCTATATGACGGCTCCTGGTGCGGGGACACTGGCCTAGCCGCCACACTTGCAGCAGCATTGCGTCCCTCCAGACAAGACCTAGATTTTACGCATAACTTTAAGTATAAATAATCCATATTATGGTTAAATTTAACCAGGGCTGGCTTGCATTGTGTGAAATGTATATATAAACATTGAAGTAGTGAAAGTTCTGTTAGTGGACGTCGTGCCACTATATAACTCCCAAAAACATTGAAGTAGTAGCTTTGTGTTGGAAAATGTAATTCGAAATACACATAATGTCACTGACAGAATGACTTTTCACTTCCAGAATGTTTTGGTATCGCCATGACGTTTTTCCTAAAGGAAGATAAATCTTAAGAAATCTCTAAACTCATTACTTTAAAAGTTATGAACAAAAATTTATTTGGGTTAAAGTGATTTTTGTTTATACGACACTAGTATCCTATAAGACAATTGCTTGTTGTGCGGTACTAAGTTTGTCTCATCTTTTTTGAATCAATATATTCTTTTAAAGCGAAAAGTTTTGATACTGCAAGATATCAGCTAGCAGATCAGCGCACCCGCCCTCCTTACACCCACCGAAGGTTATGAAATTTTTTTACGCCACATAAGTAGCACACCCTTCTATAATTAACTCACCGAATTAAGCAAATTAAACAAGCAACTGTGAACAAAAGATCTGACTAAAAAATCATTCTGTTAGAGATAATGACATATATTTTACTAATTTAAAAACAAAAGAATATTTTTTTTACAAAAGTTACTTTAATTATTTATTTATTTTTTAATAGGCGACATAATTTAAATAATATTAATCAGTGGTTAACTACTACAGATTAACATTTGTCAATTATTTACTATTTCTCAATTAAAAATATTCACCAATTACTTACAGTTATCCACGTACCAATAGCGTCAATTAAGTACCATTTTAATCAACTGTAAGAAAATCATTAATCATGAATATCTTTATATCATAACACTTTCGTCTCCATTGCAAATATTATATTTTCGAAAAATGTTCATCAACCAGCAAATCCCCCCCCCCCCCCCTGTATCAAGCATCATTTCATGTCGCATAAGTACATCATTCTGCAATTATTGCACTGAATTAAAAAAACAACCCTGTTCAGAAGACTTACCTAAAGAAGTTGTTACAGCCAATGGCATATGTCTTAATATTTTAAACAAAATTTAATATTTTAAACAAAATTTATTAAAAAAAGAGTAAATTTTCTTTTAAAGACGACATTAATTAAATAGTATTAATCAATCATTAACTAACCGCAGTCAATTTGTCAATTATTTACTACTTGTCAATAATAATCATCAATTACTATCCATAACTAATAATAACGTGAATTAAGTACTATTTTAATTAACAATAGCAAATGATTAAGCATGACCATATCGAAATCATAACGATTTCTTCCCTATTCCTTGAAACATCCTTTCGAAAAATACTCATTGTCCTTCAAACGCTTCAATAACTTTATACACTTTGCCAGGCAATTCATTGAATAATAGAGTAACCACCCAAGACATCTTAGTTCGAGATTAAGTTACTCGGGTTGAGTGTGTAAAATTTCAAAACGAGTAACACCCGAGTTACTCTAAATAAGGGAACTTTGCTCCCACAAACTTTTCGTTCTAAAAAATACAAATTTTCTTCGAATGGAAATTTTTTGGTGTTCATATGTATATTTTGCATATCTTAACATTCTATAACAATATTTAAATGATAGTAATAAAATTTCGGTGGGTATTCCAAACGTCGGTAAAAAGTTTAGTTACTGACGAGGGCGGGTAGGACGGTAAGTGTGTGTGTGTGTGTGTGTGTAAAACAAATAAATATATCCATGTATCAAACAAGCAAGAGGAAAAGAATTCCAAGTGTAAGGAAAACATATTTGTTTACTTAGATATTCTGGTGTACGTAATCACACAAAAAATATGTACGATCAAGTGAAAGGCTATATTGTTAAAATTACATGTACTTATTATTTGTAATTTTATACTTGTATACATATAACACAATAGATACGTGTAATACATACTTTAAAGCTGTTTTAGCTCACAGAATTTAAAACTATTAAACTCGATAAAACCAAAGCTAAATATAGACAATTAAAAATATATTTTAGTGTTCGTAATCAAATAAACAATAAGTAAATATGTACTTACTATTTAATGAGTTTCCCTTTATTAAACTTATATCGGAAATTAAATTTATTGCAAGAATAAAGAGTAGGAGATGTTTTCTCTTTCACAAAGAAGAAAAATCATTCGTTCCTTAAATCTGGGCTTACAGTATGTCACGTGTACGTGACTCTTTCTTTTTTTAAACCCAGCGCCGGCTTGGTTGGTTTTCGAATAAATAGTCCAAACAAATTAAAATAAACATACCTCCAAATCAGGAAAAACTGCAACAGAAGCTCGTTAAATGTTTTTTAATTAATCATTACTGAGAAACAAATCGAAAATCAAATTCCGAGCGCGGGAACACCGCTATAAACGGATTTCAAAATGGCGGACTGAGTCATCTGTCGTTTAAAAAGTTTATACCTGAATTGGTGTTCGGCTCCCACAATTTATTTAAATGAATAAAATTAAACTATTTTGAGTGTATCATAACACTTTATTCGGTGCTTACGCCAAAACGAGAGTATATTTAAACCTCATTTGGCATTTCATAAACTCAAATTAAGCATAACAATACTCCCTTTTTAGGTGCGTTCGTAATTATATAAATACGTAGCACCTATAGTCGTCGTTCAGTCCGTCCGTCTGTCCGTCTGTCCGTCCGTCTGTCCGCCTGTAACAGAGCAAAAACTACCCAACCGAATGGTCTGAAATTTCAAATATATGATTGTTGCAAAATTGTGTCGAGCCATTTCAAATTTTATGAAAATCGGATGTATAGTTTATTTACAGGGACAGTCAAAAGTTTTTCTTTACATTACGGCCAATGGGAAAAATTATTGCAAGTGCATTTTAATGATATTACAGCCTTCCGAATGGTCTGAAATTTTAAATATATAATTGTTGCAAAATTTTGTTGAGCTATTTCAAATTTTAGGAAAATCGGATGTATAGTTTAATTACAGGGACAGTCAAAAGTGTTTCGTTACATTACGGGGAATGGGAAAAAATTATTGGAAGTGCATTTTAATGATGTATCAGACTATGCGCTTTATGAAGTGCAAAAAATTATACATTCAGTACAATATGAGGTGCAAAAAATAATTATAAAACTAGTTATAGTACGAACGCACCTCATTTGCCACGTTTGACGAGCAATTTCCAACTTGTTTTTACAGTGTAGGATTTCCTTCAGAGGGGTTAGTCTGAGCGATGTTAGTGAGAACATAGATTTAATAATAACTCGTGACACAAATAGAAAATGAAATGCTATGTTTAATTGAAAATACGTGGTCTGTCTGAAAAATATTCAACCTTTGTACGAAAAAAATACAGAAGTTACCTGACATGATTGGTACCCTTATTCTTTTCGAGGTATGCCCCTCGCGAATCCAGACAAACAATTTGGCATTGACTGCAGCGTTAGTTAAGACACAAGATCTGGAATATCTTGTCAGCATAACCTTTGAGTTGTGAAATTATCATTTTGTGTAATTTACAAATCCGTACATATTTTTTCAACAAACCATGCAAGCTAAAATACGTCAATACTAACCCGATAAAAATATTTACCCGAAAAAGTTGCTATATAAAAAATTATCAAGTGACAATTGAGAAAATAACCTTACGATTAAATCTCTAGATTGGTGAAGCTAAAAAAAAAAATGCATATCAGATTTAAACAGACATTTTTCGACACTTTTGATTAGAGAAGTAACATTCTGACAAGTACTTTCGTGCAAACTATTCGCTGTTTCATATCGACATTTATTCAATGTTAACACAACTAATTCAATGCTAGATAAGTAGCTACCCGTTCTGTTGAATTTAAGTTGGATGTTTTGTTTCTGTTTTTGTTTTTATTTTTTGGAAAGGGGGGGGGGTAGCTTTATTAAATATGAAAAGTTTCTATACCTAATAATGCAAATGAATGGTAATTTAGAACGTTTTCCGTTCATATCTTCTTTTAAAATTTTGTATTTTTTAGAAGCCATTCTTAGAGAGCATGTACATATTTAAATTATCCCATCCAAAAATTTCAACCCGATAAAAAGTTTTTAGGTCTGCAGTAGCACAGAAAAGAAAATTCGAAAGTTTTCCGTTCCTGCTTCATTTTTACATAGCGAAATTTTTAGAAATTGTTCTATTGCGAGTATTTACGTCTTATAAGCAACATTCATGCAAATTTCCATCTTTATGATTCTAATATTTCGCTGTACTTCGTTATTTAGATCATCTTTAGAACTTTGTCCGCTTTACTTAGTCTTCTTAATTTCCATTTTTTTTACAATTTGTTCTAATGCATTGCAGTTTGAATTCTTTCTATAATGAGCATTTAGATCTTATAAGTTAGAACCATGGCAAATTTTAAGTTTCTAGACCCAACCGTATCACAGAAATTGCAGATTAGATCTTTTTCTATGGTGCACCCATTAAACATTTTTTTTAACTAACCAGCATTAACGACTTAAAAGTAATAGCCATGTGAAATTTCAAAATTTCTTTCTCTAACAATTCCAAATGAATCGTTATTTAGAAACTTTCTAGAACGTTTTGCGTTTATTTCTAACTTTAAAATTTCGAACTTTGTACAAAGCGTTCGTAACGAGTATTTACATTTTAAAAGTAACCACCGCACACGATTTCAAATTTTTAGCCCAAACAGTATATCAGAATTCGCGGTTTTAGAAATTTGCTGATCCTGCACCCATGGAGGTTTTTGTACCGACATAAAATACAGAAATATAGTCTTTGTTGGAGTCAGTACAGAAATATAGTCTTTGTTGGCCATCTGCATTTTCAAACCATTATTTATTAAATCGGCTAGTTAGCTTTGGACATAACATTGCATGCACAAACACACAAACGTTACTACTTTATAATAGTCGCATACACGTAGATAAAGGAGCCCTTTAACTTTTATATAAAAACATAAATACAATTCTTTTAATACGTGTTAATAAATGTATTTATTAAATTACATACAGTTTAAACTTCCAGTTTAATACTTCTTCAATTTTATTTTCATAGTCGTTTACATCATTTAGGGAAAATATCTGACATTCATAAACCCTAATTTTATCAACCTTTCTAAAAAAGCGCCAAAGCCAATATAACAACGAAGTATCGTGAAGGGTATTAGACACATTGTAATGAGGCACGTTACCGGATACAGGAGATGAATCGCTAACTTTCGTAATGCATTCTTTTCATTTGAAATACATAAACTAAATACATTTAAAAAACATGACTTTGACTGATTTCTTTTAACCCTCTATGCGGTTTGGACGTACTTTTCCGTTTCCCCAAAACAATCTAAATCTGTTTTAGAAAAATATTTTAAACATAATTGTATTTTAAAATATAATATGAAATAAAGGGACTTGGAAAGGAAAGAAAATTTACATTAAGAATATTTTTATAAGCATTTTTAAGAAAATGCTAGAAAGCCCTCAAAACGCTCAGAGGGTTAAAATAAAAATAAGTAAGAATAATAATAAGAGATAATAAGTCAAAACATTTTCTTTCAATATCAAAGAATCGTTTCTAAATTACTCATGCGAAAAAAAATTCTCTTGTCTAAATTTTAAGCCGACTAAAAATAAAGTACCGGGATTATTTCAAATGTTATAGGAATGTTACGTTATCTGGTTTGCAACCAATTTCGTATTTTAAAATGTGTCGCTTAACGCCAAGTTAATTTCATTGCAGTAAATTATTTTTAGTGTGTGTGGGTGGTGGTGGTGGGGGGGGGGGGGTTGCAAATATTTACATTTGAATTTAAACTTTTGATTATATATCTGTTACCTGTATAATTAATTAGTACCTTGATGATCGAGTTTCACTCGAAACGTATTTAAAATACTCCTTGTGTGGATTTTTTCTGAAAGCCAAATTTATATAACTATTAAAACTCTAATACAGTTATAAAAAATATGTTAGCATTATTCTTGTTTGGCGGAAAACTTGCCTGTGCATCTGAATGCGGATTATTGGCCATTTTTCTTCTACGAAGAGTGGTTATGACACATACGTTTTATTTCGCATAGCATGAACCCATTGCTGCACATATGTCATATACGGACCACATTGACACGATTTTTACTGATACTAATGTCATACCGGGTGTGCACCGTCATGTCACCTTAGCTGGCTCAAAAGTTATTTTGCTTGATATGGTAACCCGAATGTTGTATTTTATTTAGTTTAATTTTACTTTCTAAATTTATATATACTTTTTTCTTCTATATTTATTAATTAAACTTTTTTTTTTTATTTAATGTTATTCCCTTTTTAAAAATATATCTGTAACTGGTATTCGAAAACGGGGTTTTCGCAAAATTAGTGTTAGAAAAAAATCGCGTCAACGTGGTGCGTATATGACATCTGTGCCCAGATGGCAATATTGATACTTTGATGTTAGCCAAACGCAGGTGATAAATGATCAAAGCATTTTCCTATACCACATTCATATTGCATTCATTTCATTTAAAACGTGACAGCAACATACAATATAGTCTATGTTGGAGCAGTGACTGTCACCGTAAATTTGCAACCATTACTTTTGAAATCGGTTTGATATTTCCTGAGATTGTGTAGAAATCGTCATTTAGAAAGTTTTTACAACGCTTTTCGCGCATTTTCATCCCTTTTAAATTTTCAATTTTTTTCGAAACTATACTTAAAGATCATTTATACCTAATAAATATGTACCAAGCCTAATTTGAAGTTGCAAGCACCTACCGATCACAAAAATCGCAATTTAGAACGTTTTTTGCTCCTGCAACTCCCAGGTGGTAGTGTCAGCGACAAGAAATAGCGTGTATTTTAGAGCAGAAGCTGTCAGCATCAATTTTCTACCATTACTTTTGAAATCGGTTTGATTCTTTGTCAGATTGTTCACAAATCGGCATTTAGAACGTTTTTAGAACGCTTTTTGCGCATTTTCGTCCCTTTTTAAATTTCAAATTTTTAAACAAATATTCTTACAGATGATTTATATCTAACAAGTATATACCATGCCAAATTTCATTAATCTAAGTCCTTCCATAACACAAAAATGACATTTTTAGAACGTTTTTTTCTCCCTCTCTCCCCTTGGGGTTGTGGAAATAGATATAAAATGCAGCCTATCATGGAGCAAGAGCTGTCACCATCATTTTTACACAATTATGTTTGAAATCGGTTCTGCACTTCATGATATTACATAGAAATCGTAATTTAGAACGTTTTTTGGAAAGCTTTTCGCGCATTTTTACCCCTTTTAAATTTCGAATTTTTTTAGGAAGTGTTTTTAGAGATAATTGATATCTTATAAGTAAGTACCATTCCAAATTTCATGACTCTAGGCCCTATCATAACACAAAAACGCAACTTAGAATATTTTTTGATCCTGCAACGCCCGGGTGGTAGTGGCAGAAACGTAAAATATAATGTTAGAGCATTGTCTGTCACCTTCAATTTACTACGATTACTTTTGAAAAAGATTTGATACTTCCTAACATTGCGTATAAATCTCCATTTAGAACATTTTCTGAACGCTTTTAGTGCCTCTTCACCCCTTTTAAATTTCAATTTTTTTAGAAAATATTTTTAGAGATAATTGGTATGTTATAAATAACTGGCATTCCAAATTTAACGATTATAGGCCCCTCCATCACACAAAAACCGCAATTCAGATCACCCCATTTAAATTTCGAATTTTTAAAGAAGTGTTCTTAGAAATTTTTTATATCTAATAAGTAACTAATATTCCAAATTTAATATTTCTAGGCCCTTCAATAACACAAAATTCGTATATTTGGAATTTTTTGCTCCTACATCACCTTTAGGGATCACCTTTATGTAGCATCGACATAAAATATAGTCTATCTTGAAGCAAGCTTGGTCACCATCATTTTGACACTATTATTTTTTTAATCGGTTTGGCATTTCCTGAGATTGCAAAGAAACCACCTTTTAGAACGTTATTTTAGTACGCTTTTTGTGCCTTTTCACCCTTTTTAAATTTCAAATTGTTTAGAAAATTTTCTTAAAAATCCTTTTATATCCAATAAGTAACTAATATTCCAAATTTCACATTTCTAGGCCCTTCAGTAACACAAAGTCGCATTTTTAGAACGTTTTTTGCTCCTACACCCCCCTTTGGCGTAGTGGCATCGACTTGAGATATAGCCTATGTTCGAACGTGTACTAAAACAATCACTTTGATACCATTACTTTTGAAATCGGTTCAGTATTTCTTGAGATCACCTCCAACAAACAAACAAACAAACAAACAAACATTACGTCTTTATAATATTAGTTTACATATAATATTAGTATAGTCTAAGATATTTTGACTTTTTTATTTTTAATAGAAAAAAATCCATATTTATTTTCCAGTTTAAATATGTGTTATTATAGTTTAACTAGGGGGCTCTGCCCCCTACGAGCTACGCTCGTCAACCCCCGTTCAGACACCGCAGACTCTAAAAGTACGCTAATTTGATCGGCTTAAAAAGATTTCGGAAGATTGAATTATAATTTAAAAAACAGTGGCGATCTCCCTATAAACGGAATTTCTATTCAAATTTCTTTGACTGGGGAATTTTAAGGCCAAATCCGCTGCGGTACTACTTGATTAACCCGTCGACCAATTTCGCCAAATTATATAAATCGCCAAAGCACTCGCCAAATTATACAAATTGACATCATTTTTATTTTAAATAACGAAAGAACAAATAAATTAGTGCAACATTAATAAAAATAGAAATAAAACGTTGAAATAAAAATAACTTGATGACGTAGACACGTGTAACTTGCTTAAAGTCAAGTTAATGTGACATTTACCATCAACCATTATTGGCATTTAATCTTATAGTTTGGCGAATGATAGATTTTTGGTCGACGGGATAACTATGTAGTACCAAAAATACATATGTCAATCGCTGTTTTCCTCTTTGATTAAGTAAAATAAGTTAAACATTTCAAAATAAGCTAATATAAAAGGAATTAAGTAAACAGAATCTTTGTCTCCCGGTATTTTTTAACAAAGCGAAAAGAAAGTTCTTTTAATTGAGACATTTTAAATTAATCGTTTTTAATCTGACGTAATTTTGACCAAACTATTCTTTCTCTTTTTAATATTCACGTGAAAATACTTGTGTTAGAAATGAAATATTATTTGCGCTTTCCTAACATAAATAGTTGAAAAGTATCCTCTCAAAATATCAAATAAATGTCTAGCGCAATTTCTAAATTTAAACGTTTTGCAATATTATTTTGTGTTCATTTTATTAAATAACTGTAATGTGACGTAAATGTGAAGTAATTTCTCCTATTTAAGGCTTCTAACGCATGTTAATAAATTTATTATTTTACAAAATCCTTTCTCTCTTAAAATTCAAGTATAATTATAGTTTTTGTGACGTAATTTTTAATAGGTTCCTGCTTTTTGTACATAATTATTTAATTCTAATTCCAAATGTTTTTTTCTGTTTATAATAGACACGTGTAAATAAATTTTTAATTTATTCTAAAATCTGTCAAAAATATCTCTAGCAATGCTGAAAATTTGAATTTAAAATAGAAATAAAACCTCAAAAAATTAGTCAAATTTGAAAAGAAATACAGTCTGCACACCGGGAACTTCAAACGTATAAAATGATCTAAAAATGATTAAATTCCCATAAATAGTTTTTGCACCTATAAAACTTTTTTAGTGGAACGATTTTGTCCAACTTTAGCATTATTGTTCTGCTGGTATTTTTTAACAAAGCGAAAAGAAAGTTCTTTTAATTGAGACATTTTAAATTAATCGTTTTTAATCTGACGTAATTTTGACCAAACTATTCTTTCTCTTTTTAATATTCACGTGAAAATACTTGTGTTAGAAATGAAATATTATTTGCGCTTTCCTAACATAAATAGTTGAAAAGTATCCTCTCAAAATATCAAATAAATGTCTAGCGCAATTTCTAAATTTAAACGTTTTGCAACAACGTTTAAACGTTTAACGTTAACGTTTTGCGTTAGCCCCCAACGACTAGTTTACGAAAACGTCCACCCAGTTAAAATGACTAAAATTTGCGTGACGTATGTAGATAAATTGTTCTTTTTTATCAGTTTTTTTAATATAATTTTTAAACAGTTTGGTTAGGTTACTATTGAATATCTATTAAAATAATTCTTCGATTTGAAAACTGTCTGCATCAGCGTGTTTATCAAACATTTCTGTATAATACTACCAATTTTCATATTTTTTATGCATTATGTTTCTTAATATTAACGAAGAAAGACCTCCGGTCACAAAAAAATTCAAAACCGGCGGCGGCGGCGGCGGCGGTGACAGCGGTAGTTACTTTTTTTTAGAATAGAGAGATTCTAATGCGTGCATATTTACTTAGCTCCATGCTCTTTAATCCGATTTTTACTTACCCATCATACGTAGTATAGGGTAAGTCTTGTAATCGTTTTAAAAATCGAAAAAAAAATGACGGATTTACACGTTTCAGAAAATGGAGATTCCGAAAAACATATTTTTAGAAAAAAAAAATGTCCGTCCGTCTGTATGTCTGCGTGTCGGTAATTGCTCTATCTCCCGAAAAAATTAAGATAGAGACTTGAAATTCGGTGTGTACTTAGGGAGTATAAATGGAAAGAAGACTATTGAATATCAGTAACCTCGATTAACCGGAATTATTTTCGTCGGACTCTTGAAATATTCGTTCTGATAAAAGGTATACACAAATTTTCGAAATTGTTTATTTGAAGGAGTGAATATAAAAGACAATAAAAAACATAAATTTTGCATCATGAATGAACTCGATCGGATAATTAGTTGCCGAGATATTTGTAATTCTATTTTTTTACACTCTTCGATTTTACATGACCCTGTATTTCGTTCAAATTTCAATTCAAAGATATACTTTAATTGGAAATGAGACGCTTAATCCGGCACAGTAAACTGTTAGTAAATAGGATTATAATTTTTCGAGTTATAAGGATGTTTCTTTTATGCAATTCGGTACTATTCGACTATCCCGCCGACCAAAAAACTATCGCCAAACTATAAGATTAAATGCCAATAATGGCTTATCGTAAATGTCAAGCATTTAATGCTTCTCCATACCTATAAGGGGGCTTACCATAGGGAGGACCCTGTTCTGTCGCCAAATTCCCATACACCTCCATTGTAAACCAATAGTGTTTACTTGCTTACAGAAAATTAACAAATTGAGATATTTTAATGCAACAAAAAGTAATATTAGCTTAAGGGGTTATAGTAATTATATTTTAATAAGTCCAAATAAATTAAATTATGAATAAAAGTAACATGGTACAATGCTTAGCAAATATAACATGTTTTATTTTCATATTTTATATTATCTATATCCATGATGGGTAAGTATTACGGTATCCCCCAACGACTAGTTTACGAAAACGTCCAGCCAGTTAAAATGACTAAAATTTCCGTGACGTATGTAGATAAATTGTTCTTTTTTATCAGTTTTTTTAATATAATTTTTAAACAGTTTGGAACTTATTTTTGATAGTAGGTGCATTTATTAGGTTACTTTCATACGTACTTTCTGGTGCAATCAGAAACTAATTCCGACAAATATTTTTTGAGTTATGCTTGACGAAAGATTTTATTAGGCATTCTTTAGTAGGCCATGGCTTCAATATCCATTGTAGCTGCTGTATGTGATCGGAAAGTAATATTGCGCTGTGTATTAGCCTTTTAAAAGAAATGTATTTTAGAGCTCAGCTTTACTAAAGTTATCACACGATATACCACACAATCTACAAAGAAAAGATTTATTTTTTCTAGTCACGTAATTAGCCCCTCTAAATCTATCTTCTATTTATATAAAATCCAAGTCTCTGTGTGTCCCTCACTATTCCGGTAGGACCGCCTCATTGAAATGAGTAATTGTTGAAAAGTATTAATGCAGGGTTACCACAGTAGCGCCAAATGTTAGCCAACCTGGCGATAGCTGGCTAATTTGGTGAAATTCCCATTTAAAACCATTAATCTTTCATAATGAGGTCACCGAAATTTAATTTAAACTCCACTCTTTTAAGATATTTTTTCGAAATCTATGGGTGAGAATTTAAAGTACATCTTTACATCTTCCTCCCGATGCTACTAATAAAATAACCGCCAATAAACAACGGTGTACTGTGTGAGCTCCTAACTGCGCGATTTTAATGTGCTTTAGGTACTTTTCCAGTATAGGTGCTGTGGCGAACAAGGAAATTTGGTAACATATTTTCCGGGACCTATTAACTTATTCACTGTTTCATTTTATATACACACGCATTTTTTTTTCGATATTTATACGATTTATTTAACATAAAAAGGCCGTTTCTCTAATTTTATACAGAAACAGATGTAATTTGTACATAAAAACATCAATAATATACATATAAAACAAACAAAAACGCTCATCAAATTTGTTTTCATAGCCGTTTATATGATTTGACAACAAATCTCGATATTTTTCCGTTATACGGACACCATGCCAAAATGAATGCTATTGCGCCAATTATTTCAAAATGCTAAAAGATATTTGTAATTTTATGCCAGCAGTTTAATATGAGTTTTATTTTATTGCTTTATTTTATAGCAGTTATTTTTTCACTTATTTTAAGTATATATTTGTGATTTGATGAAATAGTTCGTAAAAGTCTGGAATTTTCAAATGTTATATTTTTTTAAATGCTCATTTTAGTATCGACAACGGTTTTTCTTTAATTTTTCAAATGCTTCAATTCACGATTTTGCGTCAACTTTTACGCTTGGCGACAATGGTGTCCCAAATTACACCAAGTTTTTTTTTTTTAAATTGCCAAATCCCCCTACAGTGGAAAAGTACCAAACTGTCTATTATTTTGCTCTATACGTGTTATAGTGTGTACTATATGCAAGGGGAATGGAGCGAAGAGTTTAAACATTAAATATCAAAGTTTCGGCACAGATGTCATATACGCGCCCCATATTGGCGCGATTTTTTTCTGACGCCAATGTCATATACACAACGGGCACTTAACTGGCGCCAAAGTGTCGTAATTTTGCTTGATATGTTATCCGGATGTTGTTGTTTATGCTGTTGATGTTTTCGCCAAATTTGCGTCGGAAAAAAATCGCGCCAATATATGATAACGTATATGGCAACTGTGCCAAAGTTTCTATAAAGCAGTAAAAGACTAAAAAATTAAGAACAAAATAAATGCAAAATAAGACTAAAGAAGAAAGAAAAATCATGCGTTAAGCATAAAATATGAAACACTTTCCAACACATCCTAAATGCTTTAACAAAACTTCGTTATTTAGGGAAATAAGGTAAATAAGATAACGTTACTTCTTAGATATCCCGTCGATCAATTTCGACAAATTATATAAATCAATAGTAAAACATTAATAAAAATACAAATAAAACGTCGAATTAATGGTCTTATTGGCCATTATTGGCATTTAATTAATTAATTAATGGCAACCATTATTCGCAATTAATCTTACAATTTGGCGACAGTAATTTGGTCGACGGGATAACTAAGAAGTACCAAGATAACTAAGTAAACGTTTTAGAAAACGCAAAAAAAATTAAAAATTGATTTCAGCAGTTACCGTCATAGCCAATAGTACCGTTATTACATGCCACTTTTTAGCTAAAATTTAATTTAAACTACTCTTAAAACTACTGAAATCACATTTCCAGATATTATCATCCATAGACGGTTATGTATCCAATTCTTTGCGTGACCATGTATATCATTTTATCTATATTCTACAAATATTTCTTAGGACACTAAATGCAGTTCAGCGTAAAAATGCATAACTCCTTTAAAAACCACCTTTAAGCAATTTACTCTCATACTCAGTAACCTTTACGAATTCTTTTGTGTAGCCCTGCATACGAACTGTAGCATTTATACACACAGTATAGTATGCATAAATGTAGTGAAACATAAAAGCGCATATCATAATTAAATATGCATTTCAAGCAATCATTGCTTATGTACAATACTTCGGAGAAAAGTTTCTTGGCGAGAAAGAAGTTTGCCAACGTATTTTCTGGCAACCTATTTACTGCTTCCTACTCACAAGCAATTTTTTCCATATGTATACAATTTGGCACAGATGTCATATACGCCCCATATTGGCGCGATTTTTTTCGACGCCAATTTGGCGAAAACATCAACAGCAGAAACAACATTCGGGTTACCATTACAAGCAAAATAACGGCACTTTGGCGCCAGTTAAGTACCCGGTGCGTACATCTGCGTCAAAAAATCGCGCCAATATGGGCGTATATGACATCTGTGTCGACAATTTAATATAAAAAAAGCTATTTACCCATTATTATAAAGAAACAGAAGTAATTTTTGCACAGATGTCATATACGCATGAGGGTTGGGGTGATTTTTCTACGACGCCAATTTGGCAGAAATCTCGCTTTCGAATACCAGTTACTTATATATTTTTCAATTATTTGCAATCATTTTGAAAAGGAAATAACTAAAAATAAATAAAAGTTTGAATAATAACTATAGAACAAAGCAATTTATATAATTAAAAAACAGAAAATAAAAGTAAATAAACAATTTATTAATAAATAAAAAACAATAGCCGGGTTACCATAGCAGGCAAAATAACACCATTTTGGCGCCAGTTAGGTATTCCGGTTCATATCTGAAATCTGTGCCGTAATTTGTATATAAAAAAAAAATTATATATATTTAGAAACGATTTTTTATGCATATAAGTGCATATATAAACAAAGATAAAAGTTCATTAGATTTGTTTTCATAGCTGTTTATATATTTTCGCAACATATCTCACTTTCTGATACCCGAATCGCGCCAAGCTTTTTTTAAAAATGCGCTATAATGGAAAAGT
Source organism: Maratus speciosus (assembly GCA_963932465.1). Lineage (NCBI taxonomy): Eukaryota > Metazoa > Arthropoda > Arachnida > Araneae > Salticidae > Maratus > Maratus speciosus. Next base: position 537,068,785 of record OZ010791.1, on the reverse strand, counting down.
ACTTAAATAAATAATTAACAGAAATAACAAATTATACAAACTAAAACTTTTTATTTCGAGATCAAAGCATTGTTTTTAATTTCGATTAAAAATACACATATTCTTGGATAACCTCAATTGAAATTAGTTTCACACCTTAATATCTCATTCCATAAACCTAAACAAACACAAGTGATTCATTCATCGTTAAAGGTCAAAAATATTAAATCATTGAGGTAATCATTCACAAAGTAAGTTCTCCAACAATCAATGGGCAATATTCTAATGACGTCATAGTAGGTAAAATGGTGGCGATATCGTTTGTTTATGGTTTGTAATCACAAAGATTTAATATTGCAATGTCTCTTAGTTACATTATTTTTCTGTCATATTTATGAGCTCAGAACAAAAGCCTATTTTTTCATTATTTAGTTATTAAAGACGGAAAAAAATCATAAATGCATGATTTGAAAATTTTAAATAATTTTTTTTTTTCTTAATAATAAAAAATAACATCGGGAAGTAACAGCGGGTTTAAGTTAAATAAGTTTAACTGTTTAATTCTGTTGTAATATTCAAAATAACTGTATTTATTAGATTTCAGTACTCAACATCAGGGCCCGATTAAACTTTGAAGTTAGAGGAATTACAATGTCATTTCAGGACCTTTCTTTTGGAGAAGCTTTTCTAAATTCCATATATACATTGAAAATCTTCAGTGTTAGAAATATTATTCCTAGGACTGAAATAACACGAGAACGGCCTGCAATTTTACACAAGTTTTTGAAAGCTACTTTATATCAGAAATTTTACTAAAAACTGGTTACTTTTTTGTTATAGCGGCCCACACTATTAGGATTATGACAAGTTGCAGCCAATTTCGCTAACGTCGTAACCAAGATCGTGAAGCACACACATATAATACTATATAATACCATTTCATGAAATCGTATACGATAATTTAATAGTTTTTAACCTTACTTCAAGTGTGTTATTTATTTTTTTTTAAGGCTCAACAATCTAAATTGTCCAATATATGAATTTTAAAAAATGTAAACAAAGATTGAACAGACATGACCGCAAAAAGCCTCAAATCTGCATAACACTTGGAACCAAACTGTGCAGATTAGTGGTCTTCTACCGTACACAGTTTTTTATAAATGTGTTTCGTTCTTAAAATGTGTTATTTTCATCTATCACTGCGGAACAAGCGAGAAAACTCATATTCTTGCACATGAGTTGTATATATCTTTATATCTAAATTTCCGTCATTTTTGATGGTCTACCTTTCTAGTTATATATATATAATCTAAACGGAAATTTCGTTCCGAACGCCTAGATTTTGGGTTCTACTGCATGGATTTTTACAGAACTTGTACCGTTAGATAGGTATCGTTTCAGGGAAGGTTTTAAGCTATAACACATCATTCTACCTAGATTAGGTATAGAATTATCACGGAAAGTTCTGTTATTTTGGATGAGTATGGTAAGGTTTACCATTTTATTTCTTGGCAAAATTTATCGTTGATAAAAAAAATTGAAACAGCTATTACCCTCCAAACATAAAAGAAAAAACTGTTACTAATTTTAATTTTTTTTAAAAAAAGGAAGAAAAAAATGAAGAAAATAAATCCGTTTTAATGAGGGATAATATTAAAAAAATAAAATATTTAATTTCAACAAGAAAGGTAATTTTCTTAATGCTTAAAAAATTACTCAGTTAAAATATTGCAATTGAAATAAGATTTGGCTCTTTATCTTTTGCGTCAGGTTAAGAAAAATGCATCTAAAAAATGTATAGGATGATATCAAGGAAGTTTCGATAAGTGCATGCTCAGAAATATTTGGAAAAAATATATAATATTCATCTCATGAGGAATATATAGAATATTCTTCTCATGACATATAATATGTTTATAAAAAAGTCCTTCCGGCCAGTGCCGGGAGGAACAGGTAGCTTTCATAATCCTTATTTTAAAAAACCCAACTTATATCATGCAAACACACGAAGCTCAATTTAGTGGAAACCGAATATAGGAGATTCAATACTAATTTTTATCAATATAATGAATGAGAATTTCGCGAAATTAGTCAGCTTTATCCAAGCTGCTTTTCTTTAAAGTAACTTATATTTGGCTGCCAAATTCGGAAATTTCTTAAAGTGCCTGTCATTTTAAGACAACATGGTGGATGAGGCTAAGCAGTGAACTTGGTCGAGACCTTAGTAATTGCTGTGCACATGCTCACTCACATCGGAATCGGTTAATATATAGGAGTGCTGTCGCATGCAAAAAATCAGATTTTTCAAAATGTCACCCACAATAGAAATTGAAACTGCTATATCTGCGCCATTTTTTAAGGTAAAGACAAACAAAAAATGCTCCTGAATCCTTATATCAAGATCAAATACTTAAGAAAGAAACCTTTTTCAATTTCTAATTTTTTTGCACCTCACTTTAAATATATATATATATTTTAATTTAATGGCCGCCATTTTGAAACAAGATGGCTGATGAATCTGGCCAGCGAACTTGGTCGAGGTGTTGATGTATACTATCCACATGCCTTCTTACATCGAAATAGGCGAATACGTGTGTTATCGCGTGACAAATACAAGATCGTTTCAAAATGTTAGCCATGCTAGAAATTCAAAGTGCTATAAATCAACCATTTTTTAAGATATCAACAAAAGAACAAATTTTCAGAAACAAAAACTGCTCCGGAATCTTTGCATCAAGGCCAAACACATAAAAAAAATCTTTTTCATTTTCCAATTTTTTAATACCTCATTTTGAATTTTAAATTTAATTTTTTTTAAATGGCAACCCTTTTGAAACAAGATGGCGAATGAAGCTGGCCAACGAACTCGGTCGAGACAATGGTATGTACTATGTACAGACCAAGTTACATCCAAATAGGTTCATAAATACGCCTGTTATCGCGTGACAAAAATCAGGTCGTTTTAAAATGTCAGCCACAAGAGAAATTCAAAATGCTATTACTCAGCCATTTTTTTTTAGGTATAGACGAAAGAAAAACTGTTCCGGAATCTTTGTATTTAGGTCAAACACATACAAAAAAATCTTTTTCATTTTCCAATTTTTTGGTATCTCATTTAATTTTTTTTATTTTTTACTTTTTTTAAATGGCCGCCATTTTGAAACAAGATGGCGGATGAAGCTGGCCAAAGAACCCGGTCGAGACATTGGTATGTACTATGTATAAACGAAGTTACATCCAAATCGGTTCATAAATACGCCTTTTATCGCGTGACAAAATTCAGGACGTTTCAAAATGTCAGCCACGCTAGAAATTCAAAATGCTATAACTCAGCCATTTTTTAAGATATAGACGAAACAAAAACTGCTCCGAAATCTTTGTATAAAGGTCAAATACATAAGAAAAAAATATTTTTCCATTTTCAATATTTTGGTACCACATTTCAAATTTTAAATTTTTAAAAAATTTTTAAATGGCCGCCATTTTGAAACAAAATGGCGGATGAAGCTGGCCAACGAACTCGGTCGAGAGATTGGTATGTTCTATGTACACACCGAATTACATCCAAATCGGTTCATAAATACGCCTTTTATCGCGTGACAAAATTCAGGACGTTTCAAAATGTCAGCCACGCCAGAAATTCAAAATGCTATAACTCAGCCATTTTTTAAGATATAGACGAAACAAAAACTGCTCCGGAATCTTTGTATAAAGGTCAAATACATAAGAAAAAAATATTTTTCCATTTTTAATTTTTTGGTACCACATTTCAAGTTTTAAATTTTTTTTAAAATTTTAAATGGCCGCCATTTTGAAACAAAACGGCGGATGAAGCTGGCCAACGAACTCGGTCGAGACATTGGTATGTACTATGTACACACCGAATTACATCGAAATCGGTTCATAATTACGGGAGTTACAGTGTGACATAAGTCAGATATATATATATATATATATCAATTTTGAACGGAGGGTGGTTTCGGGGTCTGGGGGTCATGATCGATGAAAATATACCAAAATTTTTTGAAATCGCTTTCCTCCGAACGGCTGCAATAGGTAGCTTTTTTGTAAAGAAAGCTACCTAAAACACCGCAGAACCTCGATTTAGCATTTGTAAAAAAATAATGAAAATTTAATTTTTTGGCGATTTAATGCTGATTGGCGGCACAATAAAATTTTGAATCATACTTTTTTTTATGATAAATATTTTTTGAGTGAAACCTTTTTCTACTTTTCATACGAAGATTGTTAGATTAAGTTTAACTTAAATAAACACATTTTTATTACTACAGTTTTGCAATATACCTTTATATGCGTATATATTAAAATTCTATTTTCGTAATTATACGGTTTAAAACAACATTTCAGTTTATTAAATTTTTTCCAAATTCAAAATTAATGTCCGATTCGGAACATTGGCAATTTGACTTCAATATTGTTAGTGTCAGAAACAAGAAATGAAGGTTATTGTTGCCATGGAAAAAGGTATTTAATATAAAATGTTTAGTGGTAGCATTTTTAATTAGACGGCTGCTGTTAAAACAAACTTAAAACGGTACTACTTGATTTATCCCGTCGACAAAATAACTATCGCCAAACTATAAGATTAAATGCCAATAGTAGCTGATCGTATATTTTACATTCACTTGACACACACGATACACGTGTTTGTTGCGTCATCATGTGATTTTCAATTTCACTTCTATTTGTAATTTTATTAATGTTTACAAATTTATTTATTCTTTCGTTGTTTAATTTTTTTTTGTCAATTTGTATAATTTGACGAGTAGTTTGGTAATTTATATAATTTGACAAATAGTTTGTCAATTTAATTAATTTGGCGAAATTGGTTGAATGAATAATGAAATAGTACCCTTAAAACTTTTCCAGCTGGTGAAGCCATGTAAATTTAAATAACTATTGCAACACGCAGTTTGTATATATTATATACGCTTAAAGATAAAAAATAATACGCTAATCCTTTGTTTAAGTTTAAATTCATTGAGTTTTAGGCATTTAAAAATTTATTTAACAAGCAATTTTCAAATGCATTTAAATATCTTGAATTTGGGATGGAAATGTGTTGGCTAGCCAAATAGCGTGGAACGTTCGTCTTTTTTGCGCCAAATACTCGAATATATATAGATATTTTCAGATTTTTACTGAGATTCCGCCGCCAAATTTGACTGATGTTTTTCTACATACATGAGTAGTTTTAAAAGCATTTTTCTTTTCAAAATAATTTGAGTATGCTCTTTAAGGAGACTTTCGTAGTGGTAACAATTTTGATTTTGATTTGTTCTTTTTATTTCTAACTCTTCCATCATGTGACTTACAGACGAAACTAGCAGATGTAATTGTAAAAATGATGGTACTTATAATTTACATGTTATATGTTTATTTTTGATTTTTGAGTTCACTTTTGTTGCCAAACAATTTGATTTTAAGCTAAAAAGACGTAAGCGTGAATTGGGTTCAAGCGATGTTTACAATAAAGGTGATTTTGCAAGTGTACGAAAGCATTTTTTCAGTATTTTTTAAAATTCAAATGTACAATATATAAATAGCAATTAATAATTTAAAAATGGAGTCGAATATTATAATTTTAGTATAAATGTCTCCCACACACGCACATACATATTGTAAAATAATTTAATTTTAGACATTTAAGAAATTTCTCATCATACTTTATTGCGAAAGCATGTCGGTTTGTTTTCCCCAAATTTGTGACTTTTATAACTTCGAAGGCAGATTAGCTAATATTGTCCATTCTTTCTTTAATAAAAAACATATCGCCAATTTCTCTTATACAAATGTTCAATGCTTGCAATGTCATGTAGTAAAGATTATTCTTAAGAAAATGTAAGCAATTATGCGTTATTTCTATCACGAAAAAAGGACATTTTGCAATAAAAATTGCTTTCTGAAATCAATTTTCGACATTCCATTCCATTCGTCATTTCTTTTTTTTTTTTTCATATCTTCCCTTCTTTTAGAAATGTTATAAAAAGATATTGGATGAATCTTCCATAATCATCTACCTTACAATTGGCGAATTTACTATATAACATTGGAAGATTCGTTTATATATGAAAGGAACCGTGGACGGTAAAATCTGATTTCAGAAGATTACGTGAAATTTGCAGCTGATCATAGTCACAAATTAACGTTTTTAGTTTTATTTAGGCAACAAACTGATGAATAATGACGTCTTGAAAATGAAAGCATATTTATTTCTCCGTCTTATTACGCTCATTTGAGAAATGCGACGATAAGCTAACGTTATTTTTTGGAGACAAAATAAGCTGGGAAAAATAAATAGCATACCGTCCCGGGAGCTAAAAAACGAACCTTTCAAATGCCAAATGTGGCCAATGGAACAATATTTGTTCATTTACCCTAGGTTTTTAAAAAAATTACCTCAGATTCAAATAAAATTTCAATCATTATAAAGCAATTTTGGCTGATGTACAACACGAGCAGCTCATCGTAGTCACAAATTAACGTTTTTAGTTTTATTTTGGCAACAAACTGATGAATAATGACGCCTTGAAAATAAAAGCATGTTTATTTCTCCGTCTTATTACGCTCATTTGAGAAATGCGAAAAAAATCTTCGGTTTGCCAAAAAAGATCACAACTAAAAATTTTGCATAACTAACTTTATTTATCATTTGCAAAGAGTTTTGATAGTGAAAGATCTAAAATTCAATCAACAGCAATTTGACATTATTTAATGGAATGTAGTTTGGAACGTAATTAACTCTGTTTTGTAGCTAACTCTGGTACATTTTTAGCCATACCGTTACGAACATTTCTAACGTTGCACATCAAACTTGGTTGTGGATCCGATTACGGATTATTGGGAAGATTTTATTGAATGAAAACTAGAGTTTTAGTTTTCTATTTGAATGGGTTATCGAGGTTATTTTCCTAGGTTAATAGTTGCATGACTAAAACTGGTATGTAAAAAGAAACGGCAGTTAAAATGACATTATTTTAATTTTATTCACACAGTTCCAATTTAAATATCCACTTTTACATGATTCACGTATTTTAAAATATAAAAGTTAAATACTGTTTTGATTGTATTTACTCTACTGGAAATCGAATATAAGGAACTGTAGAGAAAACCTGCCAAAAGAAGACGTATATTACCAAATATAATGTAACGTAGAGAGAGATTGTATTTATATAATCAGATCCGCACAAAGTACCAAGCTGAGAAGCCCGGAATAAAAGAACTAACAAACGAAAGCGAATAACCCGATCATTCTATCACCATTTCATTAAATGGTCAATCAGTGCAGTCATTGTAATTCTCTCTTTTTTAGTAGTGTGGTGATATGATAGTAAGGGCCGCATTTCCCTCCCAAACTCTACATGTGTACTAAAGAGTTGCTTCTGAATTGCCCGTATTTCGTCTAACGCATCAGATAATATAATAGCGCAATGGCGTCCGATGCGTATGCAGAAAATGCGGAAGGACCTTCCAGGTGAAGGTCCATATTAATTTAAAATACAGGGTCGGATTTTCCATTTCGTTTGATTGAAGGTTTATTTGAAAAATGGTTCAGCGCAGTGGGCTCAGCCTGCTAGTTTTTCATAAAAATATTTGTAAATGTTTAAGATTTTGTAAATATGTGGGTCAAAAGTATTTCTTAATTCCCCCAACTTGAACTTTCCACATTCCATAGTTTACGAGTAAGATGGCTGCGACAGACAGACACAGGAGTGATCTTATAATGGTTCCGTTTTTAGGGTTCCGTACTTAAAAAGTAAAAACGGAATCATTATAAGATCACTCCTGTGTCTGTCTGTCTGTCTCAGCCCTTTTACTATGCAAAGTGGAAAGTTCAAATTTGGGGAAGTAATAAAGACTATTGACGCACATATTTACAGATTAATAAATATTCATAAATATATTTAAGAAAAATGTAGAGGGTCCAATTAAGTTACCTAAAAAAAAAAAATATTTTCTTTGTATATCGTGTGGGGTATCGTGTGAAAGCTTTCATAATGCTGAAATCAAAAATATATTGTATTTTCTATTTTTGTCACGAATTATTGTTAAATCTATGTTCACACTACCATCGCTCAGACTAACCCCTCTGAGGGAAATCCTACTTTAAGGTATTAAATTTGAAAGTTATGGTGGAAAATGTAGTGCAAAAATACGCCCCCCCCCCACCAATCTAATTACGAATCTATTGAAACTAAAATTCTGAAAAAATGTGAGGTAGTAGACATTAATCTAAACCTTGCAGGAAAATTATAGCGATTACCCTAGGTAACATAGTTTTTGGGAAAATTGCATTTTTCCGTTACACTCAAATTTCGATTTACGGTCTTCAGCAAAAGTGTTGAGCAGAGCTGGAGATACCTATCGTAGCAGAAGTATAAAAGCATTGTTGATCATGAATTTTGAATAAAATCGTCGGTAATTACCCGAAATATAAACACTTAAATACACGGACGGTTTTGACATACATAATGACAGGGACAGCGTACTCTATGCTCCATCGGCTTTTAAAGCCTAGATAAGAAATTTTAAGAATATATTTATGTAATGCAATTTCCAGTAGCAGTATAAAAGCAATAAACGTCAAACTGTTAAAAACAGAATAATTTAATGAGAATTAAACTCATAAATACTATGGGATTCGCGACTAGTTTCCATTGAGTGGCTCTCTCAATACACCTACTATCTATATTATAAAGGACAAATATATCTGTGCATAACGCATACGTCATTTTGCGAATGGCAACACTTTGAAATTTGAAATAAAATTTTGGTTTTGCATTTTCTCTACTGCAAATTTTTAAACTTCTATGCATCACACATTTTAACTTTTTACACCGTCGTATAAGGAAAAAAATTCTCTTTTAAATACTATTTGTTTGAAAGCTGTATCTCAATTTGTTTTTGAGATATTAATTTTTTTGTAGTTTTTTATACAAATTTTGTAATTGTGGCAACTAAAGTACCCCATTTATTTTGAAAGTAAAGGGAAAATATTCATGATTTATTATTTTTATTCATTATATCCTTATTGATGCCATTTTCACATTACAAATAAAAGTAACTTTTTTATAATTTTTGAACTGAAAATGATGTCAGACATTAAATAAAACACGCATTCTTCTTCATAAATCAGCTACATTATAATATTTTTATATTACGCTGATAAATGAGTTTGAGGCGCTCGGCAAAATGATTCATTGAGTAAAAATGATATATTTAAAAAAAAACGATCATTTTTTTTTGATAAAACTAAATACACTGCTCAAAACAATTAAGGGATATTCTAAGTTTTATATAAAATAAAGATATAAACGAAATTTTTTTTGCCGAAAATAGAAGAAGAGAATCACAAATGCAAAATTTTCTGGTTTTCAAGCTGTGGAGTATGCAAATTTTGAGTTCGACGTCAAAAACGTCGCTTCAGCGGCAGCGAATGAAATTTGACTTTCAACTGGATAAAAGAGAATGAAGACAAGGATGATCGGCATTCAGTGATTGCTTTGTTTCGATGAGTACGATGTCTCAGCGAAGTCATTTGACAGATTCAGAAGCTTTGAGAATTGTTGGTAGGTTAGAAGGGGGACAAACTCAAGCCGAAGTAGCGCAAGCCATTGGAGTGTCACAAAGTGTCACTTCCAGGATCTGGAACCGTTTTTTGGAGAGTGGATGTGCAGGCCGAAAACCAGGGCAAGGTCGTAGACGGGCAACAACGCCCAATGAAGATCGGTATTTAGCGTTAACAGCTCGGAGACACCGAACCATGAACGCTACACTTCTCCAACAACACCTTCACTCAGCTACAGGCACCACGATTTCAACTCAGACTGTCCGAAACCGGCTCCATGCTGCAGGTCTGTATGCTCGCCGACCGATGGTATGTGTTAGATTAACATCAAGGCATCGTCGCGACCGCAGGGAGTGGGCAAGCGAGCATGTCAACTGGAGGAGAAATGAATGGAGCAATATTCTGTTTTCTGACGAGTCCCGTTTTTCTGTGCATCCGGATAATAGTCGTATTTTCATCTGGAGGGACTGTGGCAGTAGGAATAATCCTGCGTTCGTGCACGAAAGTGTCAGATTTGGCGGTGGAGGAGTGTTGGTGTATGGTGGCATCTCGATTGACGGGCGCATTGACCTCTACATCATTCGAGATAGAGCTCTGACTGGTCACCGATATAGGGATGAGATCCTCAGACCTATTGTAGTCCCTTACGCTGCAGCAATCGGAGATAACTTCATTTTAATGGACGATAACTGCAGGCCACATCGTGCAAACCTGGTGGAGGATTTCCTTTTCGAGGAAGGAATCGTTCGAATGGAATGGCCAGCGTGTTCTCCAGACATGAATCCAATCGAGCACGTTTGGGACGCTCTAGGAAGACGAGTTTCTGGCCGCCAACAACCCCCACAAACTCTCCAAGAGCTGGAAAGAGCTCTTCTGGAAGAGTGGGGCACAATACCCCAACTCGTCATTAATAGCCTCATTGAGTCCATGCCTCAAAGGTGTTCAACGTTGCTGGCCGCCCGTGGAAACCATACCCCCTACTGAAAATGATTTTCTTTGAAGAAAACACCTTTTCTTATTCTTTTTTTCTCATATACACAAATTGAGTTTTTTTCCTTTAGTACACAAATGCGCAATAAAATGCATTTTTTTCTGCCAAACATGTGTAATTTATTCTCATATAACCTACTATGTCTGTCGACCATATATCAATCAGCTAAACAGTTTACCAGATACAAAATCCACCTAAAACTGCAATAACCTTTAATTGTTTTGAGCAGTGTATTTGACCAATACTATAAATGGCGAATACTATGACAACTAAAGTCAAATTTCTGATTTTTTTTTCGCGTGTACTAAGATTAGAACTTAAGGTTTGTGCGAATGTTTACATGAAAAGTTGTACCGGACAAACGTGACTTTAACTTTGGAAATGCATTCATTAATAATCTATTCTTTTGTGCGTTAGAATACTTTCAAATTGTGAATTTGAGTGGTGCGTATGTAATTTACGAGAATGTGAAAATAACGTACAGTTTAGATTTTATGGGGGAATATTTTATGATGTGACAAAGCGAAATCCTTTTTACTGATTTTTCATCCCGTAAAAACAAACATAAGAGCTCCATCGATAACTTCATCATAATTACTCAACTTGATTACGTAATCTAATACAGTTTAATTTTTCAATAATTTAAGCAGTTGAAGTTTGTAAAAATAATATTTTGGTAATTTTGGGTTTAAAATATTATTTGTTTTAAGAGTTAGACAACCAATGTAAGATCATTTTTTGTTGTAATTATTTTTGTAGGTTTATTATAATTTCGATCTGACAGTTCCTTTCAAACATTTTAGTACGTCGAATTTCGACGGGTTGCAACTCGTGTCTTTAAAGGTTAAGTAATAAACTATATGGAATAACAAATATACGGAATAGCTATATTTGCTTCTATTTAGGTTCCATATATCTTTGAACTTTCATGGTATATCTATTTATAATTTTCTAGTTTAAAGGGTGCAAAGGTACGTTATTGTACGGAACCATCTGTGCGCGAGTAATATTCACACTTGACAGCTTTTATTTTTTAAATACGGAACCCTAAAAAATGAAGAAATATTTTCAGAAATTTTTATTATGTCAATACTTTTCTATTATGCGATTATAATCCATATTTTCCGCAGTTATTGTTTACTGATTTACCTATAAGTTATGGAACTTTAATAGGTGTGCCTGTGTTTAAATAACCCTGCTTATGTTATCTTCTGCAATAAAAGATATAATAAATAAAATTATGTTCACTGCAAAGGTTTTATGCTGTGTTGTAGTAATAAAATAGCAAGAGGTTATACGCTACAATCATGAGCGTCATGCTTAGAGTATACGGTATAGCTTTATTTGAGAAACAGATGGTATACGTAGCTTCTTAAAAAAAATCATAAGGTATATGGTGTATACCTCCGTATACCCTCTACTACACCTCTGCTTTTAGGATTGAACTGAAGGCTTTGTAAAATTTTTAATAATAACATATAAGAAATCACCCATGTATCCATTTTTAAATTACAAAACAAATGTCATCTGCGTTCATATGCGCAAAATACATTCTTGAATAATGATTAAATTTCGCATATAATTTAACTTCTAATATATATTTAGCATATATATATGGTGTGTAAAAAGTACTAACTTATTTGGAAACGGAATAAATAAGCAAAAAAAATATTGGAAATTAAAATTCACAGTTTACAGAATATTTATTAGAAAATAAGTAATATTGCTAAACTCCTCGTACAATTCTTATCTCAAATTGCGCAAAATTAACTGTTGTTTTCTATTAGTCTTTTCAAATGCCCCTTTTTGCCTACGAATTAAAATTTCTGGATTTAGGTGTGTCAAAATTTTTATCGTTTACCCTTTGAACTGCATATTGTGAATATTTTGCATTCTATTCTTAACACTGTTTGAAAACTGATCTCTACTATAGATTTGTGCTAGGATTGTGAAGGTCGCCTCTACCCCAGAGATCAAGATTTTTTTATGAAACGCGGAATAGAAACAGACTGCAAGGAGAGACTCGGTGTTTGTTGGAAAGGCGTACTCTGACGCTTTGAAGATTATTTAATCGCGAATTATTCTCTGTTTTTCTATTAAGTGTTAATGTGCTTGTCAATGTTGGTTCAAGTGTTCGTATATATATGTTAAACGTATTTTACTAGATAAGTGCATCTCTTCTGTTGTTTTCAACATCATGCAATCACAAACCGGGCTTAATAAGTATATTTATGAAAAGCAATCTAAAAGAGAAATATATTTTCTAAATTGTGGTACAATTGACTATAAAAAGAGTCGCTTTCCGTGGCACGCAATTAAAAAGTTAACATTATAAAATAAACAAAACGTGTTCATTATTACAGGTTTAATGTGACAGCAACATCACTTTTTTTCATCATTAAAACTCATGTGAGTAAACTAATCCTTTAAATGGAAAAATTAAAAAAGACATAGGGCAAGGAAGGGTAAAGTGGTCAAATTTAGATTTCATGAATTTTTTTGATAACTTGTAAATGAGAAAAGTTCCTAAAAGAAATAATAGCAGCTATAATAAGTTTAATTTCAATTTCAATTTTACCTTTTTTATTATTATTCTAAAATGTACACGTTACTTTAAAAGAAAGACTATAAAATGGCCACTTTGCTCGCCTAGGCTGGATAATATGAACAGCATGGGTAAATGAAGAAATCACTTTGATTCTGGATGTAAATTTAATCAACACAAGCTAAACACATTTAAAATAAGTATGTTTTCTAATATTTTAAATATTAAATCATTACAAGATAAAAGAAGCAGTAATGAGTGTTAATACGAGACATGGATGAATACAATTGCGGCCACGGACCAGCAGACAGTAAATGTCGAGAGTAATCCTTTATTCGCAGAAGTCATGCTTACAAATATTTAAGCATGGTCTTTCTTCGTTAATATTTTTAAAAAATGTTGCATACAAACATATGAAAATCGGTAATATTATTGAGAAATGTTTGATAAACACGCTGATGCAGACAGTTTTCAAATCGAAGAATTATTTTAAGAGATATTTAATGCTAAAGTTTACCAAAATAGTTACATTAAAATAGTTTTACAGTAGAAAAAATATACATGGGAATTAATTCATTTTTAGATCATTTTATATGTTAGAATTTCCCGGTGTGCAGACTGCATTGACTTTTTTAATTTGACTATTTTTTTGAGGTTTTATTTAAATTCAAATTTTCAGCATTTAGAGAGATATTTTTTACCTATTTTAGGAAATGGTATTAATTTAAACTGTTGCCAACTGTATAAACAGCGCAAATAATAATGTTTGCTTCAAATTAAAAATTTATTTACACGTGACTATTATTAACAGAAAAAAACTTTCAAATTAGAATTAAATAATTACGTGTGAAAAGGACTTATTGGAAATTACTCCATAAAAACTATATTTACACGTGAATTTTATAAGGATATTCTAAAATAATAAATTCATTAACATGCGTTAGAAGTCTTAAATAGGAGAAATTACGTCACATTTACGTCACATTACACTTATTACGTAAAATGAACAAAAAGAACAATTTGATATTTTGAGATTATATTAATAATATTAATATTAATTTTATCGAACGCGTTTAAACTGCTTTCGAGCGATTATTTAGTAATGTAATGAAAATAAAAAAGATTACAAGCTGAAAATGAAGTGTCATCAACAAAAATATGATTTGAAAGAGAAAAATCTGTGAAGCAGAAAATAAAGAAATATCTTAAATGGTTTAGTTAAGATTCGTTAACCTTCTGTGTCCTTTTCGTCAAAAGAAGGCATTGGTATTTGTAAAATATATTTGCATTTTGATGCAGATTTGCTTATTATATTAGCTTATTTTGAAATGCTTAGCTGATTTTATTTAATCAAAGACGAAAACGGCCATTGTATCGTTTAACAGCTGCTGATTTTTCCTTAAAATTCTCCAATCGAAGAAAAATGAATAGAAACCCATTTATGGGGAGATCCCCACTGTTTTTTAAATTATATTTCAATCTTTCAAAATCTTTTTAAAGCCAATCAAATCAGCGTGCTTTTAGAGACTGCGGCGGCTGAACGGGGGTTGGCGAGCGTAGCTCGTAGGGGGCCCAGCCCCCTAGTATTTAAAGAAAAAAAAACACGTTTTTTACAGAAACTGTTGGAAAATCGGAAAATAAATATGAAACGCTTGATTTTTCCCTAAAAAGAAGTAGTACTGATTCATTTTACAATATAGTGTACTAAATTTGCTTTTAAAGCTCATTTAGCTAAAAATATAATGGGAGACAAAATGAGGTGAGATTTATCCCCACGCGTGTGGTAACGTTACAAAAATAGTTGCGGGTGCTTACGGTTAATTTAATTATGCGCTAAACGACGCCCGGTTACATGCGCCATTTGTCTGTAAGCTCAATTATGTAATTTATTCGTAACAAATACGCCAATTGTCAGTTGACTCGATTATGTAATTTATCTCCTTAATTAATGCATATTTTACAAAGGACACCTACTTTCCATTTTTCATGATTTTTATATCAATGATTACAGTTAGATGTAAAAAGGTTAGTCATTATCCCTGTATTTTAGTTTGATCTACGAAATAATACTATAAATATCCAATATTAGCAATATTTCTGATTTTATTTACAGGTGTGTTGTATAATATTTTCAATCACTTTTGATCATTTTTCTGCATCCAGTTAGTTTTAGACTTTTTTTAATTTTAAATTCTCATTAAGTCCAAAAACAAGAATTTTCCCCTTTTTATTGTTTTTTTTCCCAGTTTTAATTCATTTCTGATAATGTTTCTTACCCCAGCTTTTTGTGTGTTTGAGGGGTTGACCTAGGATACTGCATAGTCCCTTAAACCAGAGGAGTGTAGGTACGTAGCAGAAAAAATCAAGAGATCACACTATGTATAAAACTTAAAGAAGTCTCACACTACAGTCGGTCTCAAAGCATTTCCCCCAACATAACATTTTTGTCAGCAAAAGTTGCTTGACCTTGATGAAGGAGAGAATTTTGGTGGCTATTCTTGCTCGTCGAACTTTTCCGGCATTGCACGGGAAAAGCTGGATATTCACTCACCGGTAGATCAGCTGAGCCAATAGGAACTAAACTAGGAAGATAGGCTTTATAAGAATGGATAGCAGAAATATATGCAAACATATTAATTAATCCTTCCAGATCAACACATAATAGACGTTAACGCTATAACCCTACCAAACGTTTGAAGAACCTGTTTACCGAACGTGCAACAAGCTGGATGAACATGTTTCGTAAAATGTTGGGAGAAATGTTTGTTGTTCATCGTTCTCCGTCTGATACCGCCATAGTCTAAGGACTAGTCTGGTGACCAGTTCTGAGTAAAGTATAGGCCAATATCCTCATATGGGGGTTAGCAATAAGTATGGGGTCATCAGAGCTCTGGAAATACACCGGTGATCCAATGTTTCTGTGAGTTTTTGATTGGGGAAATTGGTTGGGCCAGTTGATTGAGGTTATTGGTTGTTTTGTCGAGGCGGTTGATTGGTTAGTTGAAAATGGTTGATTAAGTTCTTGAAAGGATCTGAAAAACGTGTGAAATGATATAAAAAAACTAGTGGAACCAGAAAGAAAAGTAAAGCACGATCTAAAAAATTACAGTAAAAAATTGGCAAATAGTTTCAGTCTAAAAAAGTAAGTAGAGAGAAAAGTAAGAAAAGTAATGGAACCTGATTATCTCTAAAGCTCATGAAAATACCCAAATGTTTGTTGATAGCTGAAAATGTGAGCTGAGCTTTACTGGTGCCTTATATCCAGAATCATATTACTGGATATAGTAAACAGAATGTGTAGTTATGTACTAACAAATTTCTTTAGGCCCAGAATTGTGGACATGATTGCATCAAGTCAAGCTAAACTCCACAAAACTAAAATAATGTAAACCCTGAAGTAATATTTTAAGTATAACATTAATACAGTCAGGTTGTTGAGGAATTATTGTTATTAATATTTCTGACATAACACATATAACGTAATAATTGTTATTTCATATAATTACTGTGAAAAGGGAACTTTATGCAAATGAACTTGAGCGAAACAAATGGTTAGCATATTGTTGAATCGTACATGCTTAGGATTTTGAGCTTACTAATCACTAATCACTAATCACCCACTCGTGGACAGCCAACCTTTCGGTATAGCAGCTGATTAGTCCACGAGGGGAAACACATCTCTACTACACCGTGGAGACTCCAGTACTTTCGAACAAGCCCGGAAGCTCCAGCAGGCTGGAAGACCCTGCTTGATGAAAATTACATGATTATTACAGGTAATTCACAATGGGTTGCACTATTGAGCAAACCCGAGAAATTTTACAGTTATAGATGATGATGAATAGTTAAAATTATTTCAAAAATATATATTCTAAAAACACTCAAAATATATATTAAACATTTAATTGCTAAAAAAGACGTCAAACGTTAATAAAATACATTAAAATATCTTAATAATTTGACATGTTTCGATTGAATTTACTCAATCATCATCAGAAAAACAAATAAACACAAAGATGGAAAATGACAATAAACTATTACAAATGAAATTTAAAAATAAATAAATAAAAATCACGCGCGTAATATTTTAACATGTTTCACGTTGCCCTATATTATTTTCAAATTATCTAACAATTCAATCCAAATATTTGGGATTTGAAATGACAAGGAATCATTGCAGACCATTGAGTTTCTGACGTAAATTTCAATAGATTCTCTAATAAAAAGTTGCAAATAAAAATCTGACCTATAAATTAATCTACTTTCATTAAACAAAATATTTATGTTTTCTATTTTATTTAGCCTAGATAATGCGGTTTTACCTCTATTAAATTTTATGTCTGCAATGTGCTCTTTACATCTCACTTGGAATTTTCTCTGATTTTTAAATTTCATTTGTAATAGTTTATTGTCATTTTCCATCTTTGTGTTTATTTGTTTTTCTGATGATGATTGAGTAAATTCAATCGAAACATGTCAAATTATTAAGATGTTTTAATGTATTTTATTAACGTTTGACGTCCTTTTTAGCAATTAAATGTTTAATATATATTTTGAGTGTTTTTAGAATATATATTTTTGAAATATTTTTAATGGACGTATAAGAGAACTTCTGCTTATAATTTAATATAGTTAAAATTGTGTTATAATATAAAGTTAATATAGGCACTTAATTACATCTCATTATTTAGTAATTTAACATTTAAAAAGTGAGTATTTACACTTAAAATTTAAGATAGGAGAATTATTTAAGGTAAACAATAAATAGTAGGATAATATGACAGAGCTTTATTAAAATGACAAATCAATCAAAATGATTATTAAACAGTATGAGTTGGAATTAAAGTGATGTCCAAGGAATGTCCAAGTGAAGTCCAAATTCCTGGAATGGAATTTGGACCATACATCGTGCTGAACGATCTCTATGTTCTCGCTCATTATCAAATCAAACTCTAATCTATTCTTATGAACCCAAATTTTTAAACTGCTTATCAATGATTGGAATTCAGAATGAGTTGATGTGCCTTTAATAAAAATTCATTACCTCCCTCGTTGATTTTAAGGCACTAGTTAAGCTCAGCCCACATTTTCAGCTATCAACAAAAATTTGGGTTAATTTCATGAGATTTAGAGATAATCAGGTTTCATTACTTTTCTACGCACTATTTACTCTTTCAGAGTGAAACTATTTGCAAATTTTTTACGGTAACTTTTTTAGATCGAGCTTTACTTTTCTATCTGGTTCCAGCAGTTTTTTATATCATATATATATGATTCGTATCCTTCCATTTATTTGTAACATTAATATAGATATTTAAAATCAAATGTACTTTATAATAGACCCATAATTTATCAGGAATCATTCATTTATATCTTTTCAAAATAGCACGTATTTTAATTATTTTTTTTATCAATTATTACGGAAAAATGGCAAGAAAAAAATATAATAATCTACTATTTTACAATCTATCCCTTAGCTCTGTTACTATTTTCTCTTTACTTCCGAGTACTTCTGTTGCCAAAATTAAAGAAATAGGGTTAAAATCTACAAAAAAATTAATAACTCAAAAATGCATTGATATGCAGTTTTTAAATAAATTGTATTTAAAAGTACTTTTTTTCCGTATACGACATATAAAAATTGAAAATGTGCGATGCTTAGAAGTTTAAACAATTGCAGTAGAGATTATCCAGTACAATGATTCATATGCTTTGTTTTACGGTTGGCTTATTTAACAGGATGGTACTTTTTAGAGACGACATATTAATTGCTGGAGGCTACTTGGGGCTAATAAAATAAAAATAAAATAAATGTATTCACTTTAAGTAGATGTTTATTTCGGAAAGTGTTATTTACATTCGTTATCAAAATTAAAGGATAATGAGAAAAATTATGCTCACTGAGGTAGTGTTGTAACCAATTCTCAATGCTGCAATTATTAATGTCAATTAAAACTATTGAATACAAAATTGCACTTCTGCGCATACGTTAGCGTCAGAAACATGCAAATTAGGTGATTGACAATGTTGTGCGCAATGGACATATGTTGGAATTATGGCCTTTTGTGTTGTTTAAAGTGAAGTCATTAGTTATGGCTCAAAGGCATAATTTAAGTGAAGGTCAAAAGTTGCGAATAATTGGTAGAATCGAGGATGGTCAAACACAAATTGAGGTCGCCCAAGATTTGAATATTCCTCAAAGTGTCATATCAAAAGTTTTGAGCTGCTTTTTAAATATTCGATCTTTTGATAAACAGCCTAGTCAAGGGAGACCTACCGCAACAACTGAATCCCAAGACCGTTTTCTGTGATTATCAGCTCGAAGAAACCGTGAATCGACTACAAGAGATTTGGTTTCAGGCTTTCATGCTACCACAGGAACTCGATTTAGCCGTTCTACTGCTGCACTAAGGCTTAACGAGGGTAGACTCTATGCAAGTAAAGCAATAATTGGTATCCCCTCAGCCCAGCTTCCAAAGGGGCCCGTTTAATCTGTTGCCGTCGTCATGTTCAATGGATCTAAGATGACTGGGCTCGAACAGGATATTTCATGGACAAAGGAAGACAAGTTATTTTTTCCTCTCCCCAGATGAAAACACGTCTAGAATCAGTGTTCAGATTATATCTGGGCTCGTCAGTAAACAATACTTGAGCCCAGTCTTCTTGGATCCATTGAACAAGACGAAGACAACAGTTTAAACGTGCCCCTTTGGAATTTGGAGTGCGTGAGATACAAACTATTGGTTTTCTCACATACAGTCCACCCCTGTTATTCCTTCTTGCAGCAGTAGAACGGCTAATACGAGTTCCTGTGGCAGTCTGAATATCTAAAAAAAATCACTTGTAGTCTCTTCGCGGTTTCTTCAAGCCACATTGACAGAAAACGGTCTTCGGATGCAGTTGTTGCGTTTGGCCTCCCTTGACCAGGCTGTCTATCAACGGATCCAGTGCTTAAAAAACGACTCTAATCTCTTGATATGACACTTTGAGGGATATTCAAAACTTGGGCGACCTCCATTTGTGCTTGACCTTCCTCGATTCTGCCAATATTTCGCCACATTTGATCTTAACTTAAGTGATGCATTTGAGCCATAACTAATAAGTAATGATCATACTCAGACACCACATTCACTTTAAACAACACTACAGACCAGAATTCCAACATACGTCCACTGCGCACCATATTGTCGGTCATCTAATATGCATATTTCCGACGGTAACATATGCGCGGAAGTGCAATTTTGAGTTCAATAGTATTTAATTAACAAAAATAATTCCAGCATTGGGCATTGGTTGCAACATTAATTTTGTGAGCAAATTTTTTCTCATTAACCTTTAATTTTGATGACCAGTGTATATAATATCCTAAACTATATATATTTGTTAAATTGATTTCTGTTAAATATTTTCTTTCATTTTTTAATCTTTCGATCTGGATGGATTAAATGTTTTATTTTATATCAATATTGTTAGCTATCATAAAATCTTTCAGTATAATCTAAATGTGCACAACATATCTCTTCTTAAATGCATTACTTAGAATACAGATTTAAGAACAAAAATGGTAAGCAGAGCCATGTGATTTTGCCTTTTGCACTAAATATGAAAAATTAATTTATCTGAAAATTATCTATTGTAGAACTGACATTATGATTAGAAAAATGGTACATTATCTCAAAATATATTTATATAAGAAAACATTGAGAGATGAGCTTAATACTCATATAATAAGGGATACAAGTACAATGACCCTTTTATCTGATGTACATGTTATATATATATATTTTTTAAAAAAAACAGTAAATTAACACTTCCCTGCAAAAGATTAAAGTATAAAAATTTTATATTTATTCTCAAATAGTTGTAAGCGTAAAGAACAAATTTAAAGAATAAAATTTATTCCATACTCTTTGAAGTTATTTTAAAAGTTTAAATAAAATATTTCGAGATGATAGTGTAATTAGCTTAAACTTTTATAAAAATGTTAAATCATAAATTCATATTCATCTCTTAATGACAATTTAATGCATTTTACCCTATTCAATTCTCCGTTCTTATTATTATCTTTAAATTTCTTTCACGGAGACGAGAATAATTAAGATTCCTTATAAAACCTTCTTATGTTTTATATATAAGCCAAAAAAGAAGCTTAAGTAGAATTTAAATATTTCATTTAATATCTCTACAGTTAAATTTAAGAAAGATAATTCAATTGTATTTTCCAATTGTTTATAAGTGATGAAAGTGTTGTATTGAAGCAATTGTGAATTAAATAAACGTAACTGATTTCTGAATCTTTTCTTTCAATCGGATGTTTAATTATGATAAAAGATACAATGAGTGTAATTATAAAAATTCAAAGAAGTCTTAAGACAAAATAAAATTTCAGTGAAAAAATATATTTTATTGGGCTATACAAAAAAGACACACAAACACACATACAACCTACGGTGAAGCGTTTTTTTTTTTTTTTTTTTTTTTTTTTTTTTTTTTTTTTTTTTTTTTAAGTAGGTTTCGAAATTTGGCTTTATAATAGCACATCAAAGGCGTGCAATATTACCGCTGAAAACAAATGTCTAGAGTTTGCGCTTTTGGTCCAAAAGTTGAAATTTTTGGTAAAATTTGACAATTTGACAATTTGACAAAAAGAAAAAAAAATAAAATTTTTCTATGGGACGGGTTATGACTTAAAACTGCACATAAACCTTTATTGTTATAGATTTAAAATATTGAAAAGATAAAATTAAATCTTTTTTTCTATATAACTGGAGCAAAACTGACAACTTTCGGTAAAAAAAGGGATTTGCCTCTCTGCTACAGTATATAATGAAGCATTGTTTTGAGTACAGATCTTCGCTAGTTGCTTTCACAACTACCCAGTACATCATAACACGTGGAGTTGGCTGCATATCATGTCCTACCCGTGCCAGCCCAATCACCATACCATATGAGCACAATGTTTCATTTACACATTAAATTGTGATTTTTTATCAATGACTGGCGTAAGTTTTCTATGTATCAACCTATCTCTTCTTTCGTATTCACAGGCTTCAGATATGGTGTTGTGACCTCCTTTACTTATCTTTCTTCTTCTTGCGTATGAGAATACACACAAAGTAACGCAGTGGGAATGTTATTAAGCGAATCTATACAGCCATCCATTATCTTTATCAAAATTGCATCCGATAAATGCGTACTGATTAGGGGTTATGTTATCGCAACAGCTTTCCAATCAATTAAATTTACATAATCATCTGCTTCATAGTTGATTGTCTGTATTTCATATTTTCGTATATCATCATTTACTGTACCTCTTGCATTTATTATGTGCTAGCATTTTAATGTGATGGCGGTCGTGATAGAGCATTGTGATTAAAATTTGCTCTGAGTCTGCAAATTAACCATTCTCCTGAATAACATTTTTTACAAATTGTTTTATGCCATTTTCTGATTTGTTCACTAGCTGAGTAATTTCCCATAAGTTTTTTTATCCTTTATTAGAGGTAGACAAATTGCGATTTTTTATCAAAGAGTGGCGTAAGTTTTCCATGTATCAACCTATTCTTGATGTATCCATCTCCCATCTCTTCTTTCGCATCCGAGTAATTTCCCATAAGTTTTTTGTTCCATTTTTTAGATGTGGATTGCATTTGATAGTAAACCATCCTGGGGCATAATCTTGGGTTACATATTTTGTGAGTAAACATGGTGATTCCGATAGGTAGTCAGTGATTAGATAAAGGTGATTCGCCTTTTTGAGCAATCTTGCGTGGGAAATTTTTCATGGGCTCCTATTTGCTAATTCTTCTGAACAATATCCTGGTAAAAAAGCTTTGAAAATTTCCATCTGGTATTTCTGGTCTATGTTGTGTGCTGTTTCCTCGATTTCCGGAAACAATTTTTCCAAATTACTCTTCATGGGTTCAAAAACTGCAATAGGCTGTGAATGGCACGTGAACAAAAATTTCCCTATTGGTTCGGTGAATCCATGTGGGCCAGAGGTTTTCTCATCGATCTTGCTTAATAAATGACGGAGAGGCAATTCATTGGAGTTTATCTGGTATATGATCCACTGTAATGGTCTTCCAAGATTTTCTTCTGTTAGATGGATTACTCCAGCATGCTTCCTAGTATTCGCAGGACATCCATCACAATCTAAGCATGAAAGACTTGATAAACCAATACCTTTATCTTCTAAAAATTTCCACATGCAGTTAAAAATATCTTTTTATGATACAGATGAGGAAATTACGCGTCCCAAATATTGTAGCCTGGCTCCTCTAATATTGTAACTTGCTCCTTTTTCATAACTAATTGGTAGGCATGCTTATCACTACTTTTTTTCTATATACATTGTGTCATCTTTTAAGAAGCCAAAGTATAAGGCTCATATTTTTTCTTTAGGTGGCTGTTCCATACGTTGAGACGACCTCACCGGTTGGCGTTCGCGTGTTGCCTTACTTATATCTATCACTGGTACAGGTACATTATGTTTTCCATTGTCCTTTGATGGACGTGCACCATCCTGGTAAACCGCTGCGCTGTAGCAAGGTCTGTAGCAGACCGATAGGAAATTCCATACCTGTCTCATGTTCTAGAAAACATTTCAAGCTTCATTCTAGTTTGGGTATTGGAATATGAAGATGGGCATTCAATTGAACTATTAAACATATGTAAAATAATTAAATTTATTGTAGAGAAATGAATAAAATAGCTTTCATGGTATAATTTTCTCCCGTGGTTATAAAAGAATTACAGATATTTCAGTTTAGAATGAACGCTTATTAGGATATTGATTTTCTAAAATGCATTGATTTTTTTGTACCATATATCCACTACTAGATATTCTTAAAAAATGTACGTGGGGTAGCAGAGTAAAAGAGTTATACATAGTTTTACAAATTTTAGTATTGTGTTTGGAAGGAAGAATTTCTTTAAATTAAAATATATCAAATGGGTAAGTGTGTTCACACATCGCACACAGGGTTTCGTTTAAAATCTCTTTCAAGACACTTTATCCCTATATCTACTGGCGGCACTTACAAGTACCACTCACTTTAAACTTTCATCCCACAATGAATATTACTAATATTCTAATGATACTTTGCCGAAACGCTCTTTTAACTCCATTTAATCCAGATACATGACAGCAATAGTTCTAGGTTTGTTATTTTATCGTGGAAGGACGCTATCTTTGAAACAGTCGATGTGTTTTGTGACGTCATTTTGAACGTATTGTCACGCTCGTCTTTTTAATGTTGCAAACGCAGTTAAGGATATATGAAAAGTGTTGGATTTTTTAATGCGTTCATTATGATGTTAGAATACAATTTCACTCTGGAGCTTCTGACAATTCAGCTTCAAAAAGCAAATGTTCATTTGAATTAAAGTCTGAACTTCTGTAAATGTGTTCAGTTAGGTTCCCTCTATCAGACAGAACTGCTGAAAATTACATTTTAATATATAAAAATATAAAAATATGCATATTTCATCTTTCTTTCCTCATTGGTCCAGTTGCCCCCCAAAATGGGGTAACTGGACCAAGGGGGTCTATGTTTCACACGCGTTTATATTTTTTCATATTGGATATAGGGTCCTGTTTGAAAAAGTGTAAACAAATTTAAAAAATTTAAACCATGCAGATCATGTAAATTATATGTCAATAAACAGCGTTGTAAGGGAATCCTTTGCTGTCAATATGTCTATAAAAGCACTAAAAGTGAAAATATTAGATTTATTTATACCAAAAACATAAAACTTCAGTAAGTACTTATGTACTTTAGAATAGATAATAAGCATAAAAGTCACATGCTTATGTTAAGGGAAAAAATAGCAATGTAAATCTATGAACAAACGGCTACGTAAGTACATTATCTTTATCCAGGGTTCGCATTATATAGGGAAAATTTTATTGTTCCTACCAGAACACTTAAAGAAAGGTGCGGTGAAGATACTATTTTCAAAATAGTGGTAGAAACGATAAAAAATTCCCTATAGAATGCGACACCTGGTAATAGTACAGTTTCAAGGTCTGGCTATCTAACTTTCAGGGGCAAGGTACTTGCATTCTTAAAATGTTGAAATAATTTACTGACACCAATATTTACTCGAGAATCTATCTGAAAACAAGTAAAAGTATATTTTCGCGTGCTTAGTAAAGGTGAAATTTTCAATATAAAATTCAGGTGCCAATGGGACAATTAGGAATTTTAATTAAGTGATGCGATAACGGCATCACCACCTCTCAACGGGTCAATAAATTTGGTTTGGCACCACTCAATATGCTTTTTTTTAAATTTCATTACGCAATTTTAATAAGGTATTCTATCATTTCCTTTATTGTGAGCAAAAACAAATGGAGAAATTTACTTCCAGTAGTAAGAGAAACTAAAAAAAAAATATTTATAACTTTTAGTGTAACTCTATCCAGCATGGTCCAGTTACCTCGGATACATGTCCCAGTTACCCCGTTCTTGAAAAATTTATGGGGTAACTGGGACACCGGGCTTACATTTGAAACATGAAGTAAATATGTATAGATACCTAATAATATTAATGTAGTTATATGTCTAATCTTTAAAAAAATATATTGTTTAATAAAAGTACTTACAGTATTTTAATAAAAAGCCGAGGATGTTCAACCATACTGACGTTGTTTTTAAAAAAAGAAACGTAAATTTTTGACAACCTATCACAGCGAAGTGAGAGTTATGGTTGAATTGATACACGTTGTTTTAGGAAGTAGAGATTAACCTCCTGAGACCCAATGTATCTTTACAATTTTTTTTTCACGTTTATAAATAATATTTAATAAAAGGAAATTGGTGTGTATGGAACCTTACAGATAGCAGAACTAAACAAAATAGCAATTTGTTTCTTATAGTGCTTTTTTAGCGAGATACGTGTTATATCAAAATGGCTTGCAGCAAAAATGCACGAAATATACAAAAACGAACACGTAAATAGTTTTTCAGTACGTTAAGATACCATTTGTAGAGTCCATTAGAAATAAAAAATTATTAAATGTATAATCATTTCACGTTTTGCAATGTTTTTTCAATGCAATGCAAAAAAAGTAAAATAAAGAATCCTAACAAACTGTCAAAATATAGACTTATTGGGTCCCCATGTATCATCGCATTTTATGTACAAAAAATACATTTTAATTTTTTTCACTTTTCAATCTTTCTTAGTTATCGCTTTGTTAATATAAATTCATAACTGAAGTTAAAAAAATATAATAATAAACCATGGGGTCTGAAGAGGTTAAGTGGAATTGTTCACAAAAGCTAAAACTTAAGAAACACCAACAGTTTTTTTATAAAGAAAAAGTTGTGGAACCGGCTCTTCTTTGCTATTCTAGAAATGACATATGTAAATTCATATGTTGCATATGTGGAGATGCGAGAGAACATGTTGTCCCTGTAATATAAACGTCGCATAACTAAAGGACTGCAAACAAGATGGAAATGTAAAAAAAAAAATAGCTTTTTAACCCTTTCAGTAGCAAAGCATTTTCAATGCTAAAATGTTCAAATAAATGACTGGCACCGGGATTTGCCAAAGCATTTATTTGTAAATATGAAAAAGGCTTTATTTAACATACTTATTAAATCGAAAATATTTTACTACAATTCTGGTACCATGGGAAATACCTTGTGAGTTTTCTGTTACGACATTTTAATTATAGTGTACTGACGTTACCTTAAAGCACCACTTTAGTTAATTCCGTCTAAAGAATTAAATGTCTCATGGTTGAGTATTTTTTTTATGTTTATCCTTTAATTTTCATTGTAGTAACTGAAAATAAATTACATGAAAAAAATTGCACTACATCATAATGCAATATATAAAGTGTTATCCTTAAATTAGCAAATCAAAACTGTTGATAAAAAATTAATAATGACTTGCATAAATGGCAACACCATTATTAAATAGACGTAACTAAATTCGGAATTTTTTTTTATCAGATTAGACATTTTTTTGACGGAGCAATCGTTTGCTCCTCCCCCTTTCCCCCCAACAAAATTTCAACTCGCCATAAATTTATAAAATTCTTATTATGTGTTATAAACTATGTCGAAGTTTAAAAGCGATCGGTCCTTTAGTTTTCGTAATTTCAAAAAAAAATATTGTCAATTGTCTGTGCGAAATAGCATCTCTTTTATAAGTTTAAAAATCAATTTTTTCATAAATCGGAAAGTTATTGTCCGATTTTTTAAAATTTAGAATTTAAGATTTAGTATACGAAATAACATTCGAATGCGAATGAACCAAATTTGTAAAATCAATAGTTAAAAATTTTCTACTGCGATTACCAAATCCTAGTACAAAAATTTAACTATTTGCCTTTGCGTGTTCCGCGGCCTGCCGTAGAAAAAATGTATTTCTGGAATTAATTACCAAAAATTTAATTACCTTTGCTTCCGATTGCAGAAATTAAAAAATAAAGACTTTTCTAAAAGTGAATGAAATTTTACTTCAGTAGGCGTAAAAATTGTAGCTCAAAAATCGATATTAAAAAAAAAAATGGTTCTGTAAAAAACTTCTTAGTTCGTTTCTGACCGCGAGATGCACTTGTTTTATATTCTCTCATTATAGAGGAAAATTCAATGCCATCAGACATCTGACGTATTCACAACGGAAGGCAAATAAATGTTTTTTTCTATTTTTAAGGAATTTTCGAGATACTTGTTTTATATTCTCTCATTATAGAGGAAAATTCAATGCCATCAGACATCTGACGCATTCACAACTGAAGGAAAATAAATGTTTTTTTTTCTATTTTTAAGGAATTTTCGAGATGTATGGTACGATCGAGAAATGTTTTAAAATTTCTGAAAGCTGATTTTTCCCTCGTCATGTAGTACTAATTTCAAATTTCTGGGATTCGTAAATAAAACGTAATCGCCCCTTAAAGAAATCGCCAGTCCTTGCCAGCCGTTAAAATGACACCTGTTTTTAATCCGTGGAAGAGCTCATTTTTGTAATCTGATAAAAAGTCCATTTTTGTTGAGTTATGAATGCCTTTCTTATCTTGCTATTCGGAGTTTCAATCAATAACGTCCGGTAATTACGACTTTTTCAAAGTTTAAAGATTTGTCTTTTGCTGTGAGGTGTTGAGGTATAAGTATGCAAAATTTCAAGTCTCCAATATATAGAGTTTCAGAGAACGGGCTCTGTGACAGACGAACAGACAGAGAAGTGAGACGAATACGTTTTCTTCAAATGAACGAAACCCTTAAACTGAGTTTTGCTTTAAAAAAAAAAAAAAAAAAATCATACTAGATTATATGATAAAAATCTTTTGAAAATAAAATTCTTTTTATACATTTTTTTTTAATATTATACATTTTTATTATGTTAAATCGTATATTATATATTGTTACAAATATGTTTTTATAATTTTAATAAACTCTATACATCAAATCATAACATACATATTTTTGAAATGTTTCCCTATTTATATTCATTCATTTCACTGAAACCAAATTACATTTTCACGATTATAAGTATGTAAATATTTACAAAATCTACATTTTCAATAAGATTAGGGATGCAATATTTGGTGAGAAAATGAAATTTTATGATATATGAAGAAGTGAAAGTGGTTTCTTTTGATATGTAAATAACTTTTTTCATTACGTCTTTCGACGACATGACATATGAGTATTCCATATATTGAATTTCTAATACTTGATTTAAAACGATCAGGTTCCAGATTTTTGATAGTAAAACTACTTTAAAATATGTTTATGATTCCTTTTTTTTTCATATGATATTTATTTTAATAAATTTTTACGGTAAATAAAAAAAAAATAAACAAATCACATTTAATATCCATTTCAAGTCCCGTTATAGTCATTATGCACAATTAATGAAAATTTAAAAGATATTTAGTTGATATGGGAGAACTGCGATATCTTTAAATTGAATATAATTCTTTAACAAATACAGTGAAAGCATAAGTACTTGATACGCGATAGATTTATATTGCGAGCCTCGTTTCCTATACAATTTGTTTCGCTTGATGCTTATTGTCACTCGTTAAAATGTGGTTTTAATTGTTTAGAAACTCCATGCATTATATGGTAAATATAATGCATATATTGAAATTCCACCAGAAATTTAATGCCGCATTTAAGAGTATTCGGTCTCTCTTGACTCAAGTACTAAAGTCCACTAATACTAAACTAAATACACTAAAAGTAGTGCAAATGAAACAAAATGAGTATAAATGGTTAAATATGCTAATACTAAGATAGATAGCTAATAATGTGATAAATTGATAATTCTAGACTAAATAGGCTATTACCAGTGGAAATGGCCTAAACAGTCCAATACTATGCTAAATTTGTCAAAACAGGCGTAAATGCGCAAAATAGGCTGATGATATGCTAATTGTAGTCTAAATGGAATAATAGCAGGATGAATTGGCTAGTTGTAGTATAAATAGTTTAATCCTAGTGCAAACAGACAAACGGTGCTGAAGTCGCCCGTTATTCAATACCGTTTATGTTACTAAAAAAAGACGAAAATATAAATTTTCCAAAGATTTACTAAAAATGAATTCAAACATCCGTAATATATTCTAACGAAATTCCATATATTTCGCTTCAATTGATTCAGAGGTTTAATCTTTAAATTCAGTTTTCTCAGATTGCGTTTTTAAAATATGTATTCAGTATATACATTATAATAGAATAGTGTCAGTGATAAAATTGTAACACATCTTTTTCAATTCATAGACTATTT
The DNA here is from genome assembly GCA_963932465.1 of Maratus speciosus. Lineage (NCBI taxonomy): Eukaryota > Metazoa > Arthropoda > Arachnida > Araneae > Salticidae > Maratus > Maratus speciosus. The sequence goes on along the minus strand of OZ010791.1, from coordinate 537,038,926 downwards.
TTGGGGCAATTCTTCACATGCATTTCATAAAATTCATAATCGTATTTCCAGTATTGTCAAAAGTTTATAAACAACAAATCAATTTTCAGCGATTGGTGATCTGTAAAGTATTTTTTTCCATATGGCACGATATTTACATATAAAATATTTAAAATTATAGAAGTTTAGTTCTGTAATTTTCTTAAATATAAATAAAATTGTTTTTTTTTTTTTTATAATATAACGAATTAAATTCTTTTCCTTCATAAAATAATTTAACAAAACATCAATGAAATATTATTAAAAATGAGGAAAAATCTATCTCAAATGGTACCGAAGAACCCTAATTTTATAAAATTGTAATATATCAACACTGAGCAAGAAAACTAACAATTACCGTTATAAAGTCCTTAAATTAAGTAAATGTATTTGACAAGTTTTATAACATGTATTTCATTTTAGGAACAGTTATGTTATGACAAAATTGTCGACATGTCCTACGTGACTTAATGTTAATACTAAACTAAACTTTCGAACGAAACGTTATTAAATAAATATTTTACGAACGCTGTGTCACATATGAATTCTGTTCTTCGCGTTTGGTTATAAATTTGGCAAAAAGATATTTCATAATTTGTAAATTTTAAGCACTGAAAAATTTTATAGTAATAATTATATAAATTTCAGATAAATCTGGTTGTATGTTTCTTAAATCACATTGCAACCAAAAGCAGTCGCCAACATGTTAGCATATTTTATGCAAATAAAGTTATTCTGATTAAAATCTTACTATTTATCTTTTTTTTTTTTTACTTACCCATCATAGGTAGTATAGGGTAAGTCTTGTAATCGTTTTGAAGATAGAAATTTTTTTGACGGTTGGTTGGTTGGTTGATTTTGACGGCCGATTATCTACACTAGGGATATAGGCCCGAGGGGGGAGTGCCCTTCGTGGGGGTCTTTCTAAGGGAACCTAACCCGTATTTACGCATGTATATCCCATGGCTCGAAAAAAACCACGAAATCTCCGAACGATTAAGCCGACGGGCGCGATTGGGATTGAACCCAGCACTTCCCGTCTACCAGCTTCGAGAGCAGAACCTCTCAGACACTGGTGGGGCTTTTTTTGACGGAGTCACACGTTTCAGACACTGGAGATTCCGAAAAACATATTTTTAGAAAAAAATTGTCTGTCCGTCTGTTTGTCTGTAATCGCTCTATCTCCCGAACAAATTGAGATAGAGACTTGAAATTCGGTGTGTACTTAGGGAGTAATAATGGGAAGATAATACGATTATAATCTTTCGAGTTATAAGGATGCTTCTTTTACGCAATTCGGTACTACTAGATTATCCCGCCGACCAAAAAACCATCGCCAAATTATAAGATTAAATGCCAATAATGGCTTATCGTAAATGTCAAGCATTTTATTCCTCTTCATACCTATAAGGTGGTTTACGATAGGGGGGACCCTGTTCTGTCACCAAATATCGCCAAGTTTGTCGAAAAATTGGTGATCTATCGCCAAATTTGGCTGCCCAAATGAGTAGCCAATCGTTACGCCAAATTGGCGGTCTCTCTAATATTTCGCCAAATTCCCATAGACTTCCATTGTAAACCAATACTTGCTTACAGAAAATCAACAAATTGAGATATTTTAATGCAAAAAAGTAATATTAGCTTAAGGGGTTATATTAATTATGGCACAGATGTCATATATGCTCCACATTGGCGCGATTGCCAATTTGGCGAAAACTTGAAAAGCATAAACAACATCATCCGGGTTACCATATCAAGCAAAATAAAGACATTTGGCGCCAGTTAAGTACCCGTTGCGTATATGACATTGGCGTCATAAAAAATCGCGCTAATATGGAGCGTATATGACATCGGTGCTTTAATTTTATTTAAGGGAGTCCAAATAAATTAAATTATGAATAAAAGTAACATGGTACAATGCTTAGCAAATATCACATGTTTTATTTTCATATTTTATATTATCTATATGCATGATGGGTAAGTATTACGGTGGCCCCCAACGACTGGTTTTATAGTTAAAATTGTAACGAAAATAAGAGTTCAACTTGTAGTGCATCACCCTGCAATTTTGACATAATAAATTCATTTAAGCCTACACTGTTAAATATCTGCCCAAATTGTCGAGTAATCCGACCGCTTTTATAGATAACAATTACTTGACCATATTATTACACGTATTTGACCATATTATTGACCATATTATGGTCAGAATAATGTTAAATTATGGTTATGTAACCGTTTTCTATAAAATCGGTCGAATGAGAGGAGAGCTTGCTGCAAATGTTTAACAGTGTAGTACCCTATGCAGTTACATTTTAGCTCACAGGCTATCAAAGCCTGAGAGCTAATGTGCCCGCCCGTTCTGTATGTATGTATGTATAACGCGATAACTCTTGATAGAAACATCCGATTTGCTTCAAAAATTTTTTCTAGGTTCATTGTGATAAGGCGCTTCTCTGATTAGTTATAGGAGTTCATTGGTTAAGGATAAGGGGGGAAAAGGGTGGTTAGTCCACCACCCGTTAATTCAGATAAATGGGTTTTTCATGCAGAATTATTCGATTTGCTCCGAATTTGGTTTACCGGTTTATTATGTTAGGGAACTTCCCTGATTAGTTTTGGGGGTTCATTGGTTAAGGATAAAGGGGGAAAAGAGGGGTTAGCTTACCCTTCTTAATTTAGATAGTTTTTCTTGCAGAATGATTCGATTTGCTCTGATTTTGGTATACCGGTTTATTATGTTAAGGAACTTCCCTGATTAGTTTTGGTGGTTCATTGGTTAAGGATAAAGGGGGAAAGGGGGGCTAGTCCACCCTCTTAATTCAGATAAATGGGTTTTTCATGCAGAATTATTTGATTTGCTCCGAATTTGGTATACCGGTTTATTATGTTAGGGAACTTCCCTGATTAGTTTTGGTGGTTCATTGGTTAAGGATAAAGGGGGAAAGGGGGGGCTAGTCCACCCCCTTAATTCAGATAAATGGGTTTTTCATGCAGAATTATTCGATTTTCTCCGAATTTGGTATACTTGTTTATTATGTTAAGGAACTTCCCTGATTAGTTTTGGGGGTTCATTGGTTAAGGATAAAGGGGGAAAAGAGGGGTTAGCCCACCCCTCTTAATTTAGATAGTTTTTCTTGCAGAATGATTCGATTTGCTCTGATTTTGGTATACCGGTTTACTATGTTAAGGAACTTCCCTGATTAGTTTTGGTGGTTCATTGATTAAGGATAAAGGGGGAAAAGGGGGGTTAGTCCACCCCCCATTAATTCAGATAAATGGGTTTTTCATGCAGAATTATTCGATTTGCTCCGAATTTGGTATATCGGTTTATTATGTTAGGGAACTTCCCTGATTAGTTTTGGGGGTTCATTGGTTAAGGATAAAGGGGGAAAAAGGGGGTTAGCCCAACCCTCATAATTTAGATAAATGGGTTTTTCACGCTGAATGATTCCATTTGCTCTGATATTGGTATACCGGTTTATTATGTTAAGGAACTTCCCTGATTAGTTTTGGGGATTCATAGGTCAAAGATAAAGGGGGTTTAGCCCACCCCTCTTAATTTAGATAAATGGGTTTTTTATGCAGAATTATTCGATTTGTTCCGAATTTGTTATACCGGTTTATTATGTTAAGGAACTTCCCTGATTAGTTTTCAGGGTTCATTGGTTAAGGATAATGGGGGAAAGGGGTTAGTTCACCCCCTCTTAATTAAGATAAATGTTTTTTTCATGCAGAATTATTCGATTTGCTCTAAATTTGGTATACAGGTTTATTATGTTAAGGAGCTTCCCTGATTCGTTTTGGGGATTCATTGGTTAAAGATAAAGGGGGGATAGTCCACCTTCCTTAATTTAGATAAATGGGTTTTTTTTTTGCAGAATTATTCGGTTTGCTCCAAATTTGGTATACCGGTTTATTATGTTAAAGAGCTTCCCTGATTAGATTTGGAGATTCACTGGTTAAGTATAAAGGGGGAAACGGGGGCTAATGCCCTTTCACTTATTTTTTTGAGGGGCATTATTCCTTTAAATAAGAGTATAATATACAATTAGTGTGAATAGCCTGTGAGCTCAATGCCATCAGTTTAGCTGGGCCCTTTTCTTTTTTATTATTACTGCATTTTTTTAATCTGAAAAATGTAATTTTATTAGATCAAAAGTGCTTTGTACTATACAGGTTGTGATATTATTCTTCATTTAGGGTATACGTTCAATGCAACGCACAAAAATCAGATAACCCATAACACCATGGAAAAACGTATCAAGAAATTTAAACAGACATGATCTGATGCAAGCATATCAGGAAAACGAATGACGGCATAATCAGGGTTGTAGTGGAGGGTATACGTAGGTATACGTCCTATACCTTCTGGATTTTTATAAGAAGCTCCGTATACCCAGTGTTTCTCAAATAAATCTATAGTGTATACCCTAATCGTGAACGTTTATGTCTCTAGCGTATACTCTCTGCTTTTTTTTTACGACTACAACACTTAGCAGACAACGAATAATAGGAGATACTTTGTCAGGTGATTGCCGAAATTGATTGGATTATCATTAGCCTACCTTTGTGTGCCACCATGGAAGGGTGACATGTGGAACATATTCCTAACTGTTGCATAATAAGATACCATTTGTAATAATAAAATAAACATTAGTTACCGTTTTAACCATTTGTATGGAGACTTATGATTCACGCTGTAAATTGAAATGTGGGAAGAAATTTAATCTTAGATTTAATCTTGAAAAAGATTATTATGTACAGTGGGGAAAAAAAATGTTAAAACATTGCTTAATTTTACATGCGGTATTTACTACGTATTCAATTTTAATAAATATTATGACAAAGTTGTCGATAATTCCTGCTTAACTTGATGCTAAAAATAAACTAGCCTTTGGAATCAAACTTTATTAACACGGCATACAGTCATATATAGCCAGCAGTGTTGTCAAATCTAGTCGTTTTTTTTATTCATAAATTTTATGTTCACTCCAGAAAATTTTTAATACTAATTTTCCTTTATTTTATTCATAAAATATGTTTTGCATTATAAAGGACAAACATGTCCGTGCGTAACGCTGACAATTGACTTTTACTGCATTTTTTTTAACTTCTCAGTGTCGCATAGGTCAATTTTACACTGTCGAATGGTAAAAACAATGTACTTTCAAATCCAATTTGTTTCAAAACTGTATCGAAATTTACTCATATTTCAGAGTTTTAAAAATAATTTTCAAGCATGATTATTTTAAAAATCTATCTCTATGGAGTGGAGACGATTACGAAAGATACATTTGTTTGCGCTTACATTATTATAAATAGTCCAGCTTCCGGATTACATTCAGTAAAGACATTAACACTTCATCATACATTAAATAAAGTAATAATACAGTCCTCCCCACTTAATAGGGTCACGGATAATCGAATACTCTGCTTTCGAATGGCATCCTACGAAACCGAATTTTAGCGGACAGGTCAAGTGATTTCCCCATCTTGATCTCCCCACCAGTACTTCTTGTTGTAAATCAGACTTTAATGGTAATGCGCCGTCACTTCGAGATTCGAGGTGGTAGTTGTGATATTTTGCACTCATTCAAAAAATAACCCGATATTTACTCCTTTAAAATTCAAATTAAACAAACCTCTTTAAACTATTTTTTAAGGCAGTATAAGTAACGTAAATTAGAAGTAGCAAAGTTTTGACCAAATTCAAACGAGCTGTATTAAGTTTGATGTAAACCATATACAGTGAAACCTCTCTAAGGAGACCACCCAATAGACCATACGAAATCTGTCTTTCAGAGAAGTAGTCTCTAAATAAAAGTGATGGGTAAAGCGAAGTTTTATGGAATGCATACTATAAGAAAAATATTATTGAATTATATTATTATATTTCCTGCCTATACAGCTTTAAAGCAGGAATCAATTGTAGCTTGCTTTGATTTTAACAATTTTTCATTAACAAGTTTTGTTTCTAAACACTCTTTGATCTCCTTAAGCAAATTATTTATTTTATTATCATCTCTAACAAGTATCGAGCGCTCTATCAATCTATTGATTTCAACAAGTGTTCCTTGACATGAAATAGAAGCTTTAACTGACGAAAGCTCGTCGTATGAATCAGAATGAGCTCCAAAAATAGATTTTGAAAAATCTCGATTGTAGTGTCAATCATTTTTATAAATGATTGTAGAATTTAATTTTTATATAAAAATTTTGAATCCTTAACTTTGTCGAGATTTTTAATACTATTCTTCTAAGTCTTCAGATAAATCATTGTAACACTCAAGAGCTTCACCATATTCATGTGATTTGGGGTCATAATCAACTTTATCTGCGTTTGATAGCTGGATCATCTCATCTTCTCAGGCACTTATCATCTATGGACTTTTCTTTGGATACGTTGCAGAGTCTACAAGTACTAAAGCAATTGACAATTGTTTGTGTCTTTATGTTAAAAATCCTATGCACATTTTATACATCGAATAGCATCTAGTACTTTGATAGATTTCACAACGTCGGTCGCATTTTTTGGTCTCATCTATTAGAGAAATTGTCTTTCGGTGAAAAACAATAAATAATTCTCTGATCTAACGGCTGAACTTTGGATGTCGTTTTGGGAGGGAGAAATTCCGGTCTCACACTTTTCTGCTATGCATAATACAAGTGATATGGATCATTTTCCAAAATAAGAGTTTGTCAAAATCATGTAAAAAATTTTCAAAAATGGCGGATATCACCACGCCTTTCTGATAGATTTTAAAATCACTCCTATTTATGTCACATCAACATTTTAAAAGCAATGGAGCTTTTGAGCCTTCCTTATCGTGATTGGTTTTTCTTTCTCTCCAGAGGAATTCCCACAAAGGGCCGCAGCAAGTTGCTGTTCGGCCTGTTTTCCTCCTTTTGCTTCATCCACTTTCTCCATAAGAGTTTTAGTGGGAAAGGCACGGAAGAATGATCCAGACTCATCCAGATTATAAATACTGTGAAAAATCATTGAAAGGCGAAATTTCCACTCCACTAACACCATCTACATCGGCCGATTCTCCACAAATAGTTTCGAAGAATATATTGTTTCGGTGACAAAACTTCTCCAGCCACCCATTTCATGCACAAAAATCTTTTTCCCGTGTAGCTCCTGTAATTTGAATGACCCTATTTTTCAACACAGTCCCACTCAATGGAATACTCTTTGACCTCGCACACTTAAACCATTGCAATACAGCATCGTTAAGATCGCCAATTTTTTCCTTCCTTTTCTGTTACTTCAGCAAGATTTGAATTCTTCCTAATATTTTAACAGAAAATCTTTGTTTATCAACGCATTGTTTATTTGAGTTTTACTAGAATTAAACTGTGCCGCCCATTTCGTCTCTGATGTTCCATTCTCGTTTGCTCTTAAAACTTTCACTTTATCTTCCAAAGCTAACACAATTGTCTTAGACATCATCTAAATTGGTATACTAAGCACACGGCAAGAGCACGATATGCACTTCAATGCGAATATGCACTGTGTCATAACTTCCACTGTTAAGCAAATGTATGGTAATAACAGCAAATAGTAAACTTTCCAAGAAAAGCAACAGAATTGAGGTAGACCGAAATCTGGACCGCTCCCCACTCTCCCTATTGAAAAAGTTCCCTGCACTTTACAGGTGTCTGTTACTCAGCCAATTCCAGGAAAGTGGACAATAGATCTTTTCCCACCAACACCAACTATTTTTCCGTAACCATTGTGGCGTTAAACGCGGCAATGCACGAGAACCAGTTTTCGATCTTGATTCTCTAGGTCTAAGGAAATAGTCTTAGCTGAGCGTGTTTTTCGAAGAGAAGTGGAATTTCGAGATTTCCCTATGTAAAGAAAAGTAATCCTACTCTTCGACTTAAAAGTTGAAAAGTGGTCTTTCAGGGAGGAAGACTGGAAATAGTAGTCTTTTAATGGAGGGAAATTAACATTGAGTCTATAACCAAAAATTATAGACTATAAGTTCAAGGTCTTTATGAGAGGTGGTATCCTTATAGAGGTGGCCTTTCAGGGTTTCACTGTAAATCTATGTACTGAGATTTACAAATCAATGAGATTGTAAATCTCATTGATGAGATTATGAGATGAGATTAAATTGACAGAGATTAATGTCTGAGATGACTGAGATTAAATTAATACGTGTTTACTTCACATTAGCATTTGTATTAATTTTAGTTTATGTTATTCTATTATTGATTTATTATGCTGTTAATTAAATACACCATAGATGGTTATTTCGCCTTTTTATTACGCATTAAATATTACAGTTATGATTTCCTGTTTAATCAAATAACCCGCTTAATCGAATATTAATTATGGAACCACCAATATTCGTTTAAACTGGAACGACTGTGTATGCATTTGAAACATAAATGCAATACATTAAATCAAACTACGCGCTTAGACAACTGAAACTATCAGAATGAAAAAGTGTTGCGATGTTTGGCGATTTTTTCGTCTGTTTACTCCTAGCACGAGTTCAATACGAAATTATTGGTTTTATTAAATTTCAAAACTTTATTCGAATGCATATATGTTACTTTTCATATAAAAATGATTTTGGTATTTATAGTGAAAAATCAAAAAGTCTTATATAAAAACTATATAAGAATTTTCAATTAAAACAAAATAAAGAAAATGTATTCACCTATATTTTGCAACCCGGTACCCCGGGTCGGAAATCCTAGTCATTGTAATAACCAAAGATAACTATGCAAACTTTCTGTGGATAATTTAGAATTATTTAACAATAAGTTCATAAATCACGAAACACTATCTACTTATGAATTAGGAAAATTCATGATATTTAAATTATGTGCAAGTTTCATCATTATAAAAAAAAAAAAATACATTGATATGTTATGCTTCTGGTTGGAGAATTAACAGATTTCTTTTTTCTTTTAATCCTTCTTTTGGCGCCTCATGTCTATTTGCTTACCTTATATCATAAAACCTAAATCAACCGTCGGCAGAGTCGGCAGGGATTTTTGAACTTTATAAACCTCTTTCAGAGTGCACTACTCGTACAAACACTTATAAATATTTATGTATATTGACGTACGCTTCTTAATATGCTTTTCTACAAAGTATTAAAAAGTTCTTTCGCAATTTAGAAAAATTGAATTATTAAAGTCTAATCCTAAAAGTGGGAGGAAAGTGTTCAATTATTTCTTTACTGTGGATTATATTAAAAAAAAACTGTAGGATTGTGAATGTACTACATATTTTCAACAAATGCAGAACATTATATCCATGACATAAAATCATACAGCTATTCATATTATATCACATAGTCTTGAACGAAAATGAGGTGGATGCCACTTTTTTAAAATTATATACTAGGCTGAGCAAAAAGTTCTGGGAAATTTGTGAAAGTTGCATTGTTATGCGCAAATTAATAACAAAAGCATTAAGAACTATTCTTCGAAGTAGAAACCATCATAGTCCATGACTTACTGCATTCATTCTGGTTTGCCGGAAGTTGCATGGCGGCTTCTTGGAATCGAAAAACTCTTGACATGCTTCTTCAACTTCATTAAAAGATTCATATTGACGACCCTTAAAAAAAGTGTTATATTGATCGAAAGAGGTCATTATCGGATGCAGCCATGTCTGGAATATAGGCGGGGTGTGGGAGAATTTCGACGTTGTCCAACTGTGCCCTTGGTCCTCTGGGCCAAGCCGCATTTTGGCGGGCCAAGCCGCCAGGGTTTGGCATTGTCCTGCTGAAACAAAACGCGCTTTCGGTGGACCAATCTTGGATACTCCTGCACCGATTTTTCGCGATCCATCTGCTGGCAATAGAACTCGGCATTGATGGCACGACCATCATATATGATAAAAATTCTGGTAACAATTAGATTAAAAATTTCCCAGAAATTTTTGCTCAACATGTTACATGAAAATAATTTGAAATATCAAAAATAACATAACATTTGCTAAAAGTGATCAAAATACATTTATAAAACAAATAAACATCGTTATTTATTCAGATCGACATGTTTCATTGCACTGACGGCGACATTTACAAGATGACTGATACAAATATTTTCGTAAAAAATCTTAAATAGAAAAACTCGTAAACAAAATCATGCAATCTCACGCATAATGAGATGAACAAACTATTAAAAAAGGATATTTTCGGAAATTTATGAATGGATATTGGGGATTTTCCACGTGTTTTTTTTTTTTAATAGTAATAACATCATTTATTATTTTGTATTAATAGGTGTACCATCCTGTCAACGATTCATTATGCCTCGAGATGAACGAAAAATCCGTTTCATTTGTCTTAAAAACAGACAAAAGCCCACAAAACAATTGACAAGAATCGTAAATTAAGCTGGCATTGCTATTCCACCAGAACAACAAGTCGCTATATTGCAGAATTGGGGTATAAGTGCCTCAGGTTAGCCAAGAAACCCAAACTGACATCAGCTATGAATCTGAAGTGTTTATCTTGAATCAAACAACATCGACACATGACCACTTAAGACAGGAAAAATGTGAATAGAAAAGTTTTATTTTTGTGTTTTTCGCACTATATATATTTTAATTCCTCACTAAACCTTCGAACCTAATTGTGAAATTTTCCAGGTCTGTTTCTCTTACGAGTTTCACATCGAAATAATGACAGACAAGTTTTCGTTTTTTCGCCATAGAAAAGATGAAAATTGTCAACCGGACTGTATTTCAGAGACGGTCAAGCACTCACTTAAAGTCATGGTATGGTCTGTCATCAGTGGTAGTGGTACAGACAGTCTTTACAATGTGGATAGCGTGATGAATCAGGTTCAGTGTAAAAAAAGTATTGGAAGGAAAGTTGATCCATCAACTAAAGAATGGTTTCTCGATACCTCCAAATGTATTTTCATGCATGACTCGACGTCATTTCTTAAACGAAGACAATAACAGAATTCTTAACTAATTGCAAAGTAAATATTTGCCACGGCCGGGCAATTCTCCGGATTTAAACCCGAACGAGAACGCCTGGGAGCTGCTAAAGCGAAAAGTAACAAAACAAACACGAGAAGGAAAAGAAACTTGATAGAAGTCTTGTGTAAGGTCTGGCACCATGATGAGAAAGGAAAAAAAATGTATAGAGAGCATGCCAAAAAGAGTGCAGGCCATTTTCGACGCTAAGGCACGTTTGACGAAATATTGAGGATATTGTCTTGAAACACTTGCGCTAAGTTTTGTCATAATAAATTTCTATTTTATGAACGAAAGTTTTTATTGTTAGACCTTATGCATTCTATCCAAATATACCTATAATAGCTTAACAATCCATGAGTAAATAAAAATATATAGTTTTAAGTTCATTAAAATGTAAATTTATGCGTGTAACTAATAATTTGGCCACCCACTGCTTATAAAACTGCTTTGTTCCATCTTCGTTGGTTAAAGGTATTTATTTACCATCCAAAATTCGAGAATCAATAGAGATATTTTTATGCAACAAGAATATTTGCAATGATTCAATGTCCCTTGATTTACATAAAATTTGGAAAGAGATGCTCTGTAATTTTAGTAACAACTAGGGGATCGAACCCGAGCTTCTCGGGTTACAGATTACAGGTGAAAAACATTTTCTTTTTTTAACTCTAATTATTTTTTTACGTGTAATATATATTTTAGATTGCCCACTAACATCAAAAAGAAATTTTACATGAAAAATATCAATTATGCAATCAAATAAAGTTTTAAAATTTATTAAAAGCGATAGTTTCATATGTCACCGCTTGCCAGGAGTTATTAACCCAAGATTTTGTGACTTACGTCAGTCTTTCTGATCATTTCGGGGCTTTTAGTGCGTGGTTCAATCTCATGTCTGTTAAATTTGTTTCTTATTTACATTATTTTATTCATTTTCTATAGAGGAAGTTTTAATTCTGTTATGGAACATTAGACGGGAACAAATGCTGAACTTTTTACATTGCTTTAAGGGCAAGCGGATTAACCTTTCGTAATCGAGCTGCCCGTGATAGAGATAAATTTAAAAATAATTTATGCTTGAAAATCTATATATATTACTCTATCGTACATGGCACAGAAAGCGCGATTATTTGTTAATTGTTTAATGGCAAAGTCCGAATGAAACGCATCTCATTGGTTATTGTGTTATATTTTTAAAAATGGAATAACAATAAATAAATAAAAAGTTTAATTAATAATTATAGAACAAAACAATTTATATAATTAAAAAAAATAAATAAAAGTAAATAAACAATTTTGTTAATAAATAAAAAACAACATCCGAGTTACCATATCAAGCAAAATAACGACACTTTGGCGCCAGTTAAGTACCCCGGTGCGTATATGACATTGGCGTCAAAAAAAAAATCGCGCCAACGTGATGCGTATATGACACCTGTGCCATCTTTTATTCATCTCATTTAAAATGTAATAAATAAATAAATAAATGAAGGTACTTTTTCAGTATAGGTACTTGGCGAAATAGAGAAAAGGTCCATGGGGAAAATGAAATTTGGCAACGCATTTTCTGGCAACTTATTTAATCAAATTATTTTTTTCGAATAAAACTAAATAAAAGTTGCCATGATCACAAAGAGTTCGTACTTTTACGTTAGCCTGGCGCAATTCTCGCCAATAGCATTTTTTAACTCGCCAGCAGCATTTTTTATTTTTCGAGGGGTAAATTAAAACAATGCTTTGATGTTGAAATTAAATGGTTTATTCTATTATTTATTCTTTTTCTTTTTTTTAAGATTTTTTTTTAAGTGAAAGTCATGAATATGGGTATAATGTTTGGCGATTTATCACCTGTGCACGAGCTCTCGAATTCTCTATTAGAATCTTCCAATTTGGCTAAAGATTGAGCAAGTAAATTAAACTATGAATAAAAGTAACATGATACAATGCCTAGCATACATTTAAGGGAGACCAAACTGGTCGGCACGGGCGAAAATTATTTTAAAAACCTTAATAACTCAGTCAATTAAAATACAATTTTCAAACAAATTGCATTTGAAAGTAGAATTTTTTCTCTATTTGACGGTTTAAAAAGTTAAAATGTGCGATACTTAAAAATTAAAAAAATTGCTTTCATAGCACGCATTTTAATTTCAAATTTTTTTTCGATTTTTATGAGAAAATGGCAACAAAAAGGTACATATATTATTTTCTTTCCTCCGTGATTATTTACCTTTCCTTTTAACCCTCCACGACTTTCAACTGAAATGGAGTTCTTCAGTTCCACAATTACAAAAAATGTATTAATAACTACAAAAAAAATTAATATCTCAAAATTAAATTGAGATACAGCTCTCAAACAAATTGTATTTAAAAGAGCATTTTTTTCTTTATACGACGATGCAAAAATTTAAAATGTGCGATGTTTAGAAGTTTAAAAATTTGCAGTAGAGGAAATTGCAAAACCAAAATTTTATTCCAGATTTCAAACTGTTGCCATTCGCAAAATGACGTATGCGTTACGCACAGATATGTTTGTCCTTTATAATATAGATAGTAAAAATTAATCCACAAGCAAATAGTCAAGATAATTTTATTTTTATTTTATGTTTTGCATTTTTTCCCTTATGCATGTTCTCTTGTGACATTGTTTACCATATTACTGTTTTTTTAATTATATGAAACCTAATCCACCCTCGCAAATAGCTAATTTAATATTAATTTAATTTTATGTTTGCAATGTTTTTCGTTATGCATCATGTCTCGTGATATTGTTTCTATGTTTATTATTATTTTTTTTAATTATGTGAAAATATTTTCTATCGTGAATGATTTTGAAAATGTCGCCGTTTGTGCGACGAAACGATCGTCAATCTTAATAAAGATATTTTATCACTTTTTATAGCATTATTTAACTTAATCTAGCTAAATGCTATAAAGTATAAAAAGTAAAGTTTGATGTTATATAATGTTAAATTCAAGTGTATGACTACCTAGGTTAAGTTTAATGTTCTATAACGTTACATTTATTGCTACTCTATGCTCTGTTTAAATTTGATAAGTAAAATCAAATTATTGTAACTTAATGAAAAACCCACAGTGTGTAATCTGAAAAAAAAAAAAGTGTTTTATGATGTCGACAATAATTGATAAATGACATGTAATAACTTGACATTGTAGCAACTCTCTTTTCTAAAACTACTGATACGATGTTAATATTTTTTTAATGGTTTTGACAGTATATAAACTGGATATTAATCGCCTACTAAAAACAAAAAGGAACAGCTCCGTTGATTTTTAAAAAATCTATATTTATTTAAATTAATTTTTTAACTATTTTCATTTCTATTTATTTATTATTTAGTAATAAACTATAAGTTTATTATGAAGGTAATCCCAAAAATATTTAAATATATATTAAAATTGCGTCAGTAGTTCTAAGAAAAGCTATATTAACCCACTCACTGCGTATTTTTTTTTTTTTTTTTTTTTTTTTTATCGAAACTTGTTCAAAAATTGCACATTTTTTAAATACATATTTCAAATCTCTCTCTCTATATATATATATTACAGTTTAAATATGTAAACATTTTTTTTTGGAAAAGGGTTCAGTATCTTAGATGGGATAGGATATTAGAAATCAGGCTACACCAGGGCTGTCACTGGATACTATTTTTTGTTAATTCTCACACCACTGTTTTAAGGAAATCGATTTTACAGTATATTTCTCTTGCATATGTTGTTAAAGTCTATATGGAAATTTTAGTATTTAAAAAGTGGTTCGAGTTAAATTAAAAAATAGTCGCAGGTGCAAAAATTGAATCCCCGAGGAAATCTCGTGTTGCGCAAATTTTGCCAGTTTTACGTTGCTCAAGGAAATCTCGAGTTGCACAGCGAGAGGGTTAATTATTTTATATTACCAGATTTTTTATATTTTTTATATTATTATTTATATACCAGATATTTTACACTAGATTTTACAAATGTTATCGTTAAAACCATATTTCGGAATTTTACAGATTCACATCAATAAATGCTACGTTTTAGTGGCAAAACTTGGGATGTAACAAACTTCAGTCTTTTACATATAAGCCAAATTATTATCGTTAAAAAATTCATGTTTCAACTGGAATTTAAAATTCTGTGTAAATGTTTATTTAGCAATAAAATTTAAACCGCTGTGTATACATTATGCACATAAATTTGTAATGTTACTTCGGTTTCAAAATAGAATACGCACCACTTATAAATATATTTAAATAATAGATATATTTTTCTCTTTGATAAGTTTATTATTACTATTATTATTAGTAGTAGTAGTATTTTGCAAATATATCAAAAGGCTAATAACGTTTATATATTTTAAATATAAAGTTATTTGCTTTAAATTTCGCTCATTTGGTTGTATAAATATTTTTTGCTGCAATTGTATTAAATACATAACGTCTATTTATTTATAAACTGATCTGTTATTATGTTGAGTATAAAATAAAATATCTTAATACATAAACTCTATGTATAGCCGTAAAGCACATTTCTTCTTTCAAATATATCTGAAACATTAAATCAAAATTCGGATTAGCATTTTCGAGAAATAATAATGCATTTCATTCGATTCTAGCATTTTGAAATTGCTTTGCATTCATTACTCAACACTTTAAAATATATTGCATGAGCTGAAAATACAAACTTACATATTGAAATATCATGCGTGAGAATGCATGAAATGAATTTAAATATCATATATATTTGATAGCGAGGTATATGCATTTAAAAATATTTATTTAGGAAATACAATTTTTCAAAATATTGAAGTCAAATGTACGGTAACATTAAAAGACTGCTTTATTAATCTATGAATTTCGATTTAATAAATTCAAGCGATGGAAAATTTTTGCTAATGGATTTTTAAAACATTTTGGACTTTCACTAATGCAACGTGCCTTTGAAATGTAAATTTCGTTATCTCTAATTTTTTTTTTTTTTTAAAAGGGATCTTAGAATAAATTTTGAACTAAATATGAATATTTCTTAAATTTTGCAGATAATGTTAAATATATAATATTTTTAACAATGACTATTTTGTGTCATAATCTAAAATATTTAATTATAAAGGAGTATATACATTTAAACATTTAAAGATGGATTTATACTTACTTTTATTGCTTCAAATTATAAAATGAAGAAAACATGTTTTAGTACTTGAGTAAAAACTTGAGTATATATATGTTACTTGAGTATATATATGTTATTTTAATATTAAATTTTACTGTAGCGCCCTCATCTGACTCTCACTTGAACAGTACAAAGTGGGTTATTTGCCTACAGTAGTTGGTTTCGCCTTTTGCTTGGCTCTGACATTCTTGTCTACTGTTCATGAGATCCCTGGTTCAATCCGTGGCAGCTAATTAACAATCACAAAAGCGTTAATCCGGACGTGATTGCAACAAAAACAATCTCATCAGATCCAATTCAATCTCTGAATTTGGTACCCGAGCTTTATTAGGAAAAGTAGTGATCTCATCTCACTCTCACTTGGAACAGTATAAAGTGAGTAACTGGCTTGTCCTTTTGCTGGTCACTAACATTGTCACCTACTCTTCCTAGGACCTCTAGTTCAAACCCTGACAGCTCCCGTATATCACTAAAATATAAAAATATTTTTGTATGAGTTTAGAGGGAAATATTGTTTTAATGGTATAGAAAGAAATTACTGGGTGGTCATAAAAAAAACTTTGCCTATATATGGAACTCTAGCGGCCTGTTCGTTTAAACGATAGAGATGAGATTTCAGATATAGCTATTCAGAGGTATGAGCTCGGGATTCTGTGAACGGCATCAAATTGGCGCTCACGGTTACGGTTATATTTAAAGAAACTCGAAATTTTCGAATGGCAACGCCCATTTTTTTCGTCGCAAAATGCTCAGCGCATGCGAAAACCCTAAATAGTGCTGGAACGGTACGTGTATCGCAATAAACTGGCGCGTTATGCACGCACAAAAAACAGCTCTGCGAACGAAAAAAAACACGATCAGGGCGCACGGAGGAAATTTGCATATGACAGAGGCAAGACACCAATCACAGAACGCCGGTCGCCAGAAAGTCAGTATAGAAAACAGATTCTTGCCTCTGTCAAATTTCCTCCGTGCGCCACGATCGCGTTTTTTTCCGATTGCAGAGTTGTTTTTTGTGCGTGCATAAAGCGTCCGTTTATTGCTATGCATGTACCGTTCCAGCGCTATTTACGGTTTTCGCATGCGATAAGCATTTTGCAAAAAAAAAAAAAAAAAAAAAAAAAAAATGGGCGGTGCCATTCAAAAATTTCGAGTTTCTGTACCTATAACCGTAACCGTGAGCACCAATTTGATGCCGTTCACAGAATCTCGAGCTCATACCTCTGAATAACTATATCTGAAGTCTCATCTCGATCGGTTAAACTTTTCGGCCGCTAGAGTTCCATATATCGGTAAAGTTTTTTTTATGACCACCCTATATATGATGAATCCATTACATAGCAAGTTTTGTTTGGACTTTTTTTTTCTTTTAATATTATTTCATAAACGTTTAATTAATGAAACTGATAAATAAGTTCACTATTGTGTACGCGATTACAAAGTTCAGTGTGCATTTGATAATTACATAAAAATAATTCTGCTTGGTAATTTAAATTTGACCTTTTTCTCACGTGGATATTTTGAGTAAAGAGTAGACGTCGTATTGTATTACATATTACGTTTGCGTAAAGTATCTAAATTTGCAAGTAGGGCATACCATAAAGATTGATTTTTATCCTTTGCCACCATAATCAGAATGAATATGTTAACAAGGAGTAATTTCTGTATTCAGTTAAACTGTCATATCATAGTTCATCAGAATATCGCGGATATCCTTACAGGATAAATACATTTTCCTGACATACCAATAATCCTTGTATGCAAGCTTTGATTTTTTATATTCTTGAAATAATTTTTGCATTCGGGGAAACTCATCGCGTACCGGAGCATCGAGCCAGACTTCACACGATATACAGCATGTCCATAAGTTATCTTTACAACTTCAAATCTAAATAACTAAAGAGTGGAACAACACATCTCAGTTCTGTTTTCATCATTTAAAAGAGAATATCTGAACGCTTTGTTTGATTTGTTTTTCAGGTATATTAAGTAAGTGGTGAAGAGAGTAAGTGGTGAGAGACGTCACATTTACACAAAATGACTACTCCACAGGTGAAGGCGAAGTGTGTTTCATGTTTCATAGAAACAATTTCAGAGTTAGAACACCCTTCATCTCATAAGGGCTGTACGCAATTTCCCCTCAAACCACAATTTAGAAAAACGTATGCTAAAGCCGCTGCTACGAATAAAAGTGTAAATCCTGTTAAAAAACCTGTGTAAAAACCTGACAACAACGTCATCTTAACTCCCACCAATCCGAATACTTCTGAGTCCAAGGCTCCGCCTCCAACTCAGCTGCTATATTAATTGCAGGAATTCTCAGGTTCTATCCCTATGATAGCTGAGATCCTACATAAAATAAAAGAAGAACTCAATGTAAGTTCATTTAATGAAATCCAAAGTAAACTCAACAGTGTCCTAGAACATATTCAAACTGAAAAATTTTCTATCTCTAAACTTTAAGCCTTCAGTGAGATGCTAGCTGGTAACTTTAAACTTTCTCCTAGTAGCGAGTTATAAGTTCGCTTATGGATCCTACCCTTATTAAATTTTTATTATATTTTTATTATTGTTATTTTAAAATGTATGGTCACTGGAAAGTTTCTTTTTGGTAAGGAATTGGGTTTTGCAACCTTTCTTTCGGATATTCTGAACTTTGAACCATTTTTTCCTATACTATTCTCTGATTTTCTACAGCGGACTTCACGTCACAGTGAAGCCCCGCCTCCTTATTTCGGATTGTCTGTGGCCTTTCCTCTTTCTCTCTTTTTTTACTTTTATACTAACACATACTTAGTTGCTTTGCACTACAAATATACTTACTTTTACTTTTTATTTCATGATGTGCTATACATATACTGATCTACAGGTCGTGGGTTTTCTCTGCTAATCGGAAGCCCCTTTAACTTTCTGCTGTTCACTGTTCACTGGGTTCTGCTTATACACAGTTCCAACAACATTTCAGGACTAAATATGGAAGAGAACCACCAACAAGACAGTATTTAGTGCAATGCATTAGGCAATTCCGTAATTCTAAGAACATCGTAACCTAAAAAATCGCATTGATAGAATATCAGGTCCCATATTTGTTACAGAGATTGCAGGTCATCATTAGATATTTATGCTAAACAAATTTAGACGTCATTAGGACTTAAAAATAAAAGAATAGTCGTATTTCAAATCAATTTTTTGCCAGAAAAATGTATCCGATAATGCAAATTTGATTTACTCTTATAGGAGATCATATATGATAGTATAAATAACTATTTCGTTGTGCAGAGAGAAGCCAGATACATATGGTTACTAAACGGCGCACCTTGTAAAGAGTATCATAAAAAACCTCCATTCATATTTCCTCGTGATGATAATTGGCTGTCATAAAGACAACCAACCAACCATTCATATTTCACAAATCAATACGATTAAATGTTAATAAATGTTTATATATGTATATAACTTAAGATATTATTTATATATATAAGATACTTTAAATAATCTTGCATTTTTTAACAGTTTGAAAACCGATAAAATGTTACATCTTCATTATAAAATTTATTTTAAAATAGTTACGTTATCTTCTATGTAAATACTGACAATACTGATAAAATTGCACCTTAAACACTCAGCATAGCCAGATACAAATAAACAGATTACAGAGATTTCCAGTAAATGTACTTATTTATACATCTGTCTCACGTTTGATTTGACACGTATTTTTGTCTATGTCTAATGCGTCACGTTTAATTGCTAGTTCGATAAGTGTGTTTATGTATATAAAATGTTTTATATGGTATAATATGCACATTAATATGTCTATCAATGAAAATTATGTGTATCTGTATATATGTGTGTGTGTGTATGTGTGTATAGATATATAGGGGAGACTAGGGAGGGTTGACCCACTTTTCAGAAAATGATTTTTATTTTTTAAATATTGAACGCAGAATAAAGTTTTATGTATCATTTTATTCGTTATACGATCTATAAAAATAAAATTGCTACATAAGTGTAACATATAAGAAATTTCAAAAATAATGGAATTTAATCATGAAAAAATAATGGGTCAAGGCTCCTCACATATGGGAGGTATGACCCACTATATGGGAAGCTTGACCCACTTTGTTTTATATTGCACTATTTGTGAAGAGAAAAAAAAAACATTATTCTACATGCTTTAATTATTATAAAAAAATATTTTTTTTAAATATGAGGATTAAAAAAAACTGTAAGACGCAATCGCAAGTTAGAGGAGAAAAATTTTGTTTTAAACAGGATTTTGTCTCAGTGGGTATAATTGTACAGCAGGGAAATTAATTTTTAACATTTAAGGAGTATTCTGTTAGAGACAGGTTCCGTTTTCATAGTGTTTTATATTATTATGTCCGGATTTAGGAGCTACTGTCCCGCTTTTTTTATATCCTTGTTCTATTTTTTGTGACACTCGATCTGACAACTCTAGTGGTCACATAGTTTGGCTTCATCTCACTGTATTCACACTGGTGAAATTTTCCTACATACCTTCCTAAAGATTTTCGATCAATGCCATGTTCTTTTGCAGCCGTATAAGCACTTAACTTATCATTAACATGATTTAAACCTTTAAGGAGCAAATTACTTTCAGTTCTAAAATGTTGAAATAAATGACTGCCATAGGAATTCGCGAACAAATTTATTTGGAAATAAGAAAAAGGCTATATTTCACATACATATAAATGGAAAGTATTTTAGTAAAATTCTAGTGTCAATGTGACGTTTCGAAATTAAAATTAAGTGGTTTTATAAGCATATCACTGCGCCTGAAAGTGTTAACCCTTTCAGGGGCAGAAGAATTCTGTTGTAAAATGATGTAAAATGGTGAAATAATTGACTAACACCAGAATATTGAAGCGAATTTCTTAGCAAATAAAAACCCGCTATTTTGCTCTTTCATTACAAAAGTAAAATTTTATTAAAGTATTCTTCGTACCATTTGTCAGTTTTCAAATTAAATTTCAGTGGCTAGACCCTCTAACCACCGCCCTTGAAAGGCTTAAGACTGCTGCTTTAATCCTTTTTAGACTTTCCCACCGTTTCCATTTACCTATCGTAAGTAATATTTAAGTGGAAAAAAGTTCGTATCAACCTTCCCATTTTCTAGCATTTTTCACATCTTTCTTTAGTCAGTTTTAAACAGTTTCTTTTCCATGACGCCATTTTACTGTAGCTTTACCGAATTAGCGTGTTTGCATTATTTATATATATAACCATTAACTTTTCATTATGAAGAATGTATGATAAAAATATTTCCAAAACCACATAATTAAGGGAGCCTTGAGCATCTGGTCAACCGTCCCTCACATTGACTGGTTCAAGACTCCCTACATAGACCTTTTTTAAGGAATATTACATTGTTATGTTAAGCCTAACTTACTGTACAGTCTTTGTAAGCTGAAAGTTGAAGTATGAAAGCTCGATATTTCTGCATTACTTTAAACCTACTTACTTAAATTTCTATAATATAATTTATTTGAAAATGCTTACAAAATATTTCTAAAAAAAACACAACTTCTAGGTTGAAAACGCCTCACAATTGATTTTTCCACACCTATTTCGATTATCTCTATGAAACGAAGACTGTTGTTTCAGCATTCCAATAGCTTTGGTTGACATCTATTGATAAAACTCTGAAATTCTTTTAAATATGAAAATTGATAGATGGGTCAAGTTTACCGTATGGTCAACCATCCCTAGTCTCCCCTATATATTCAATAATCCAATACCGAATTCCCATTTTCTTTTCTTCAATATTTTTAAGCGTAAATTTTACATTGCTATTTAAGTTTGTACTGTTATCGACAACTTTTTTTCCAATAATAGATGTTTTTATAATGCAGAATATTATATTGCTGTAAGTTCCATGAATTGTTTGAGAAAAATTAGGAAATCAAAAGCATTTATAACCATTAATTTTATTGCAAATTCTTTTGAAATATAAAATAACACAGGATTATATATGCATATTATGTCCAAAATTCCAGCTTACGTCTTCCATTTAGCTTACATCTTCGTGACCCATGGTAGTGTGCACTGATCTTTTTATATACCATAGAGATTTTTCACGTCAAAATAAACAAAGAATTATGCATATTTCCCGATATATTGTGCACGGTAATTTTTATTTCAATCTTGGAACATTTTTATTTAATTTGTTTATTCCGTTTTTTGATAATATTTTCAACATAAAAATAACAAATATTCGATTCGTCTTTTCAATCTAATCTCTTTTCATAATACATCTTAACTCTTAAATGCGCGATTTTTTATTTTGTTTCGAAAAAATTATATATGATCCTCTGACAGATTTCTTACACCGGAAAAATAAATAAAAAAATCAGACATGCATTTTTCATATAATGTGTCAATCTTTTCTCCTGTGTCACATCTGCAATACAAGTAAAAACTACTGTCGTGTGACTGTTTTGCCCTAAAATATTGCAAATTAGTAAATATTTTAATAAGTATCTCTCCAAATACCTTATTTTATATAATTATTTATTTATAAAACTTACTCTTCAACCCTTTAATTCCCACGAAAGAATACGTTCTTGAAATTACGTAGTTCGGAGAATCTGACTTTACACCAAAAATTTCAATGGTTACTTTCGCTTAATTTAAATAAGGAGTGTTCCTTATTAATTAAAGCAAATATTGCTATTTTAATTTTCGGGTGTCAATTAGGT
Organism: Maratus speciosus; assembly: GCA_963932465.1. Taxonomy (NCBI): domain Eukaryota; kingdom Metazoa; phylum Arthropoda; class Arachnida; order Araneae; family Salticidae; genus Maratus; species Maratus speciosus. Next base: position 537,016,051 of record OZ010791.1, on the reverse strand, counting down.
ATATAAGACTAAAAATTCTAGTTAATACAAAACACTGTTGTTTGCATATATGCAAAGCTGCGCACTAAAGGGTTAAAGTTTAATTTGTTCTTCATTAAATGAGTTTGGCAGGTTAATCTTATGCACTCAAACTTAAAATATGGTTCAATTAATTTCAATTAAATCTTATGACTTAGATAAATATCATTATTTTTAATGACTTTATTTAAAATTAAAAATAAGAGCATAGGTACCATGTCTAATAGTTCTGAAAGGTTAACATTCTCTGAAAATTGCAAGAATAAATAATGTGAAAACTTTTTAAACATAGTTGTGGTTTTATCGTGTATTTCATTTCTGTAAGGGAATTCCTTACAAATTTCATTAACAATATGTATTTACAACTGTGCCACATCTATGCTAAGAGTTTGAGGCATAGTATCAACTTATAGACTCCTATATATAATCGACATATTATCTATGAATAGAATTGATGAAGACATTGCCTTTCACAACGTGAAATGATCAATTATCATTAACACTTACTTCTATATAACTCTGGGAATGATGAAGAGGTAGAATTCTCTGTGAATTATATCCAATACCCAATTACATTATATAATCATAGTGGTTTCTGCGTATGATTCGTATTGTAGTAAAGTTCAATATAGTGGATATACTCATATATTCTTACTAAATCACCACATTTCTCATATTCCTTCTAAAACGAGATATAAGCAATTTTATGAAATGTTCTAAATTTATTGCCATTTATCAATCACATAATCTATGAGAATTGAGAAAAATCTCGAGCTTTAACAAAATAAATAGAATTTAAATTATAAACTTAAATTTTTCTGAAAGCATAAACATATGTTGTGTAATTTATGAAAATATTTCATTTTCCAATTTAATATTTGCCTATGTTTTGAATGAACGAAACGCAATTTAAATTCTCACTTTATTCTAGCTCTAAATATTCTAAATTCAGTCGTTCAACTTAATGCAAAAATTAGTGCTAACTAACATGCGCGAATACAGTAGAACCTCTTTTATCCGAAACTCTTTTAACCGAAAACCTATTTAATGCATTTATTACACTATCATATTCCTTGTGTACAAAATCCGTTTTGAAAACATTTTTTTCCCTTCAATATTCCTTATGTACAAGCGGTCTTTTCTGAACTACGATATAGGAGAGACTAGGGAGGGTTGACCCACTTTTTACAAAATGATTTTTTACTTTTTTAAATGTTGAACGTAGAAGAAAGTTTTGCATAACATTTTATTCGTTATACAGTCAGTTATCAAAATAAAATTGCTCATAAGTGTTACATATAAGAAATTTGAAAAATGATTGATTTTAAGCATGAAAGAAGAATGGGTCAAGGCTCCCCACGTATGGGAGGGTTGACTCACTATACCGGAGGCTTGACTCACTTTGTTTTATATTGCAATATTTGTGAAGAGAAATAAAATCAGTTTAAGAAAAGCAAAATAAGTTTATGCTACAAGCCTTAAGGGGGTAGGATACCTTTAAACCTACAAAATTGTCGAATATTTTTAATAAATATTTTGATTTCGTAATTATTTCTGAACAATATGCAAAAAACCACATTAAAAAATTCCCATTAGTTTACTATTTATGGCAGTTTTATTAAGATTAAATATTAAGTTTTCATAGAACAATTAAACTTGGCGTTGCGTTTACTCAAAATGATGAATTTTGATGCAGCGTGCAGTGTTACTAAAAAACTATGCACGGCAATCAAAAGAAAACTTCAAAACACAGTCATTTCTGTATTATTTACAATTTAAAATCATAAAAAGCTATTATTTTTTGAAATTATTTTTTGAGTGAAAATTTTTAATTTTCTGTTAATTTTTAAATTATAGATTCACATTATCGTCGAATATAACACTGCGTAATTCCATTCACTCAAAATTTCTTTGGTTTTATTCTGAGAACGCCATTGGCTCCAAAATTAAATTTCCACACGAACGTGATATCCTGTACGGCTTATGGAACGATTTCACTAGTATCATATAAACATGTAGATCTTAAGCACCAGCATACCCACATTATGTACTCAATGAAGAAATCATGGTTTTTTGCAGTCGAAAAATCGTGATTGAAGAGTGGAAGGTCAGGCTGTCGGCCATTGGAATGTTTCCCGAAGCATATATAACCGAAGCCGATGGATGCATCAAAACGTTTATTATTCGACCATATAAGGCACCAAATTCCACTAGTTATAGGTGATCCATGTGCGGGCAGTTGCTAAATAGTAAAATGTACAACTAGATGTTACGTATTAGAAAAAATGATGAACATTCAGGGAAAAAAACACTCCAGGTGGCGTGGTTTAATTAAACAACTCAATAATCGTAAAATTCTTTCTCTCTTAGCCCATGCAACGGGTTATACAGGGTGTTCGGTCTCAACGGTGTCCAATGGCTAATTCCTAAACCGTTAGTCATAGACATATAGTTCCAATTACAAAAATGTTTTAAATTAGCTAAAGAAACATTTAAAAAGCGATTTGGGTCAATAAAAACATTTCTTAAAAAATTACGAAATTTAAATTTTTATACGGTCCCCCGGTCCTATAAGTTATATTTAGTAATTTTTTCCTATTACACTGACAAGTAAGACAAAAAAAAGTCCCATTCATATAACGCTAAAATTGAGCGAGTTATGAAACTTTAAAAATGCATAACTTATGCCACTTTTCTACTCTGAAAACAAATGAGTTCGGCTTGGCTTTGAGGGATCATATGCCAAGTGTTTAAAGTATTCGAAGGCCTTACTTCATGTATATCTGCGCTTTGAAAAAAAATCCTACAAGTATTATGATTAAGTCTCAAATTGGCTAAAATAACATAGGTTTTATTTTGTCAGGATTTGAGACTGTTTCTCTTATGATTTCTTTTAACAAAAATTATGTTTTTTTATAAGTTTTTATGTTACTTCAACAATCATATGTATGTTTTTCCAGTTCAAAATTTGTACTCTAACTTCAACTCACTTTTAAATATCCGATCGAGATTGCATGCATTTTACATACTGGCGCAAATCCGATAACAATCTAATATTATTAAGATTTTCGGTGGTTACCATTTATACTTATTTTACAGGATAACACAAAAAATTTTGGATAAATTTCTGCCAATGAGTTTAAGAAAAAGTTTTAGATTAGATAATACAAGACTGCGATTGTTGGGTTTTTCACATTTATGTATTTTTTAGCATTGAATCCGAAAATTACCTTAATTTTTAACCGTCATGTCAGGATATTTCGCAAATCATAAATTTTCAAATTTAAAGAATAACAAAAATCGAATACTATAAAGTAGCGGAGATGGTTGTTTTTTTAACTTTTGATAATTGATTTTTACGCACTTTTTAGCACTGAATCTGAAAATGACCTTCATTTTTAACCATCACGTTAGAATTTTTTTTTGCAAATCGCAAATGTGTAAGTTAAAATATAGCTAAAATCTCATACTATAAAAAATATGTAAAACATTTTTTATTTTATTTTATTTTATTTTATTTTATTTTATTTTATTAAAAAATTTATTCGATATTATTGCTTATCCTGGGATTCTTACAGCTAAACAGCTGAGTGGTCCGATGAGGTGGGGGAGGAAATACAATTTTAACATTGAACTCCTTAACTTTGAAATTTGCAATGTGCGAAAAATCCTGATATGATAGTTAAAAATGAAGTTCAATTTCGGATTCAGCGGTACAGAGTATACAAGAATCAATTATCATTAGCTAAAAAACATGACAAAACCCAACTTTTGCAGGCTTGTGCAATCTAATAATATTTTAAAATACGTATCATTTTGTAAAGAATTGAGGCTGTTAATTTAGAATAATTTTATTTAAGAAAAATTCATTTTTTTCTTTCTTCTTAAATGTTTATTACAAATTGTATATTTTCAATTAATATGCCAGAATGATTAAAGATTTCAAATTTATATTGAATTGTTAATTTTACTCCCAGATATTTTTATATCTGACGAAATTATATTTCGACTAAATTTGTGAATGACGCCAAATTTGCAGCAAAAAATATGCTCCAACTTTAAACAGCTATTACTCGGTCAATTTTAATCGTAGAATAACGGGATTTTTTTTGTATTACTTGTCAGGGTAAAAGGAAAATTTCACTAAATATAACTTATAGGACCGGGGGACCGTATAAAAATTTAAATTTCGTAATTTTTTAAGAAATGTTTTTATTGACCCAAATCGCTTTTAAAATATTTCTTTACGTGATTTAAAACATTTTTGCAATTGGAACTATATGTCTGTGACGAACGGTTTAGGAATTAGCCATTGGACACCGTTGAGACCGGACACCCTGTATACTTAAGAAAACTGGATGCGTATGAATACAATACACGATAAATGACAAATCCCGTACAAGGATGCGATAAGAGCAGAATACGATAGGAGTAGCTCCAGGGGGAAAGGCGGAAGCACGCGTGAAGACGATGCGATCTCTTTAGCTTCGGTGTCAGAATTATTGCCCAAACAATGGCGGAATTTCCAAGGAATGATGGGAAAAAAAGTCCTTCCGGCCAGTGCCGGGAGGAAGAGGTAGCTTTCATAATCCTTATTTAAAAAAAGCCAAATTATATCATTCAAACACACGAAGCTCAATTTAGTGGAAACCGAATATAGGAGATTCAATACTAATTTTTATCAATATAATGAATGAGAATTTCGCTAAATTAGTCAGCTTTATCCAAGCTGCTTTTCTTTAAAGTAACATATATTTGGCTGCCGAATTCGGCAATTTCTTAAAGTGCCTGTCATTTTAAGACAACATGGTGGATGAGACTAAGCAGTGAACTTGGTCGAGACCTTAGTAATTGCTGTGCACATGCTCACTCACATCGGAATCGGTTAATATATAGGAGTGCTGTCGCATGCAAAAAATCAGATTTTTCAAAATGTCACCCACAATAGAAATTGAAACCGCTATATCTGAGCCATTTTGTAAGGTAAAGACAAACAAAAAATGCTCCTGAATCCTTATATCAAGGTCAAATACTTAAGAAAGAAACCTTTTTCAATTTCTAATATTTTGCACCTCAATTTAAATATATATATATATTTTTTAATTTAATGGTCGCCATTTTGAAACAAGATGGCTGATGTATCTGGCCAGCGAACTTGGTCGAGGTGTTGATGTATAATATCCACATGCCTTCTTACATCGAAATAGGCGAATACGTGTGTTATCGCGTGACAAATACAAGATCGTTTCAAAATGTTAGCCATGCTAGAAATTCAAAGTGCTATAAATCAACCATTTTTTAAGATATAAACAAAAGAACAAATTTTCAGAAACAAAAACAGCTCCGGAATCTTTGTATCAAGGCCAAACACATAAAAAAATCTTTTTCATTTTCCAATTGTTTAATACCTCATTTTGAATTTTAAATTTAATTTTTTTTAAATGGCAACCCTTTTGAAACAAGATGGCGAATGAAGCTGGCCAACGAACTCGGTCGAGACATTGGTATGTACTATGTACAGACCAAGTTACATCCAAATAGGTTCATAATTGCGCCTGTTATCGCGTGACAAATATCAGGTCGTTTTAAAATGTCAGCCACAAGAGAAATTCAAAATGCTATTACTCAGCCATTTTTTCTAGATATAGACGAAAGAAAAACTGTTCCGGAATCTTTGTATTAAGGTCAAACACATACAAAAAAAATCTTTTTCACTTTCCAATTTTTTGGTATCTCATTTAATTTTTTTTATTTTTTAATTTTTTTAAATGGCCGCCATTTTGAAACAAGATGGCGGATGAAGCCGGCCAACGAACTCGGTCGAGATATTTGTATGTACTATGTACACACCAAGGTACATCCAAGTCGGTTCTTAAATACGCCTGTTATTACGTGAGAAAAATCAGGACGTTTCAAAATGTCAGCCACGCTAGCAATTCAAAATGCTATAACTCAGCCATTTTAGGTAGCCTTCTTTCCAAAAAAGCTACCTATTGCAGCCGTTCGGAGGAAAGCGATTTCAAAAAATTTTGGCATATTTTCATCGATCATGACCCCCAGACCCCGAAACCACCCTCCGTTCAAAATTGATATATATCTATCTATTATATATATATAATCCAAACGGAAATTTCGTTCCGAACGCCGAGATTTCGAGTTCTACCGCATGGATTTTGACGGAACTTATACCGTTAGATAGGTATCGTTTCAGGGAAGGTTTTAAGCTATAACACATCATTCTACCTAGATTAGTTATAGAATTATTACGGAAAATTCTTTTACATTGAACTTTGTAACTTCATATTTCCTTAAATATCTGGGCTCCTATTGGTCGTAGAGCTTAGATCTCGCGCCAAAAGTAGCTCCGAAGCACCCAATCAAACTTTTCCCCGCGATTATTTTGCCGTCTTCTGATTTCCTCTAACTCTATTAGGGGCCCGCGTAGGGCCCCTTTAACATATTTTTCGTAGTAATTTCAGCAATTATCTTACATTAATCGTTAAGACCGCCACCCTCCCGATTCATGTATCTACGGAAAGGTTGCACGAAGGAGTTTCGTTCGGATACGCTTTCGTTAAGAATAGAGTGCGCTCCCTGGTGGTGGAATGTGGAACTAACATAACGCGATATTGTTAAAATTGGGAAATCTAACAATGCGATCTGTTTTAAACTTTGAGATAGTTCATAACACATAATCTATTATCTATTCTATTATATATATATATATAAAATCTATTATCTATTCTATTATCTATTATATATATAAAATCCAAACGGAAATTTCGTTCCGAACGCCTAGATTTCGAGTTCTACTGCATGGATTTTTACGGAACTTATACCGTTAGATAGGTATTGTTTCAGGGAAGGTTTTAAGCTATAACACATTATTCTACCTATATTAGTTTTAGAATTATGACGGAAAATTCTGTTATTTTGGGCGATAAGGTTACCATTTTATTTCTTGGCGAAATTCATCGTTGATAAAAAAAATTGAAACGGCTATTAAACCTCGAAAAATAAAAGAAAAACTGTTACTAATTTTATTTAAATGAAAAAAAAAGGAAAAAAAGAAAAAGAAAATCCGTTTCAATGAGTGATAATATTAAAAAACGGAAACATTTAATCAAAACCTGAAAGAAATATTTGTAATGCTTAAAAATTAATTTAATAAGAAATATTACACTTGATACTCAATATTTGGCTCTTTATCGCTTGCGTTAGATATGGAAACGAATCAGAAAATTTGATTAGATGAAATTTTAACGACATTTTCTTTCTGTTCTGCTCTTTTCTTTTTTCTTTTATATCTAATTGTCCCATCACGTGTCTTAAAGAAGAAACAAGCAGATGTAATTGTGAGTCACATGTGTAATTACTATTTGTTTCTTTACAATTTTTTATTTTTCTTTTGTCGCCAAACGATGTGATTTTAAGCCAAAAATGCATAAGCGTGACATTAGCTTGAGGATGTTCTCACAAATGGTGTTTTTTTAGGTGAAAGAGATCATTTTTGGGGTACATTTTCATATTCAATTGTAACTTATATAGATATCAGTTCTTATTTAAAAAATGGAATCGAATGCTTAAATTTCAGTGTGAATCTCTGCCACACATACATATTGTAAAATAATTTCATACTTTTTAAAATGTTTTTCGCCGTAATTCCGAAAGCATGTGATATTTATAAACTCGAACTCAGATCAACGAATATTACCCATTTTATATAAGCAAATATTATCTATTGTTTATTTCATTTTTTCTCAAGTCATATCGCCAATTTCATTTATAGGAAAATTCACAGATTCGAAATCTAGGAAATAAAGATAATTTTTAAGGAAATTTATGTTTTAATACGTTATTACTATCGAAAAATTCAACATTTTGAAAAAAAAAAAAAAAATACAAGTCTTTTGTAATTCGTCATTTCTTATTCGTCTTTCTTCGTACTTTCTCCTCTGTTATGTAATATTTCAAATGATATTGGACTAATTTTCGATCATCGATTCACCGCAAAATGGAATATCTAATATAGTATATAAAATAAAGTCTGGATTAGGTGACTAATTAACGCACAGCGCAAACTACTGAACCTAAAATCTTGAAAATCGTGGTAAAAATACTTCTTATGACATAGACTTCTGCTAAGAAAGGACTTTCTAAAGTGTCACCCCTAATGGTTTTTGCACGTGGAGGGGGAAAAAATCGAATATAAAAATTATGCGTCAAATGATAGCATATTTTAATGTAGTTTTGTATGCTGAATCGAATGCTACCAAATAAATTTTTATAAGCCAACAGTTCATGGCACATTTCATATTTTTCTAATTTGGCGGTGTCTTTGGCATCTAAACCTCAAAATATCTATCATTACATCCGTTACTCTAGCAACGGAAAAAATTCAAATCAACCCTTTTGGCTAAAAAATAAAAACGGCTCTATGAGTTTGAAATAAAAATGCAAGCATCTTAATTTTTTTAAAAAAATAGTGATTTTATGTAAAATAAAAGGAAAAAAATTACTGAGAATTTAGCGTTATAAAACAAAAATGGAAAATGTACTACTTAGATATTCCGTCGACCAAAAATTTATCGTCAAACTATAAGATTAAATGCCAATAATGGTTGATCGTAAATATCAAATTCACTTGAATTTAAACAAGCTACACGTGTTTACGTCATCAGGTGATTTTAATTTCGACGTTTTATTTGTATTTTTATTAATGTTATACTAATTTATTTGTTATTTCGTTATTTAAAATAAAGATTATGTCAATTTATATAATTTGGCGAAATGGGTCGACGGGATAACAAGTAGTACCAATGAAAATATTTAAGTATGAAAGCAATGTTTGTAACGACTTAAAAATTATTTTCATATATATAAACTCGGTTTATGGCGTCAGATGCCGTCATCCGAAGAATCTACAAAAGTCTTTTTCCATTTTTTCCGGTCATAGGTTCCTCAATGAAAGAAATTGGAATTGGAATAATATTGTGCGATTTATAAATTGCTCCTCGATAAGAAGAAAAAATGGTTACATTTATAACAACCGTGCGCACATTTCGCTGATAGCATTTTTAAAATTCCCAGTAGCAGTAGTTACATTTTGCGTATGTAAATTAAAAATATTTTTTTGTTTTTAATTATGGCATTATTTCCTGCTATTGTTTATCTTTTCAGTTTTTTAAATGAAATTAGTATAAGGCATGCATTTTAAATGAAATGAGTGAAAGGTTTGTGTTTTAAATGAAAATAATAAAATAAGAATATGCTATGAAAACAATCTTTATTGATTTATTATCTCCGCCCGGCTGACATAAAAATATCACAAAAGCCACATATTCATTTTTCTTTGAGTAGTTGCTCATGAGAATTTAAGTTAACCTTCCGTATTCGGATACTTAACATATTGGTGTATTAGCTTTAATGTTGAAAGCATCGTTTATGTTTGAAGCGAAAACTTTACTATTACACAAAATCGCATCATCATCATCTACTATATATTTACAACGGAAATTTGTATTTCATTCCGATTGTTTATAATACTATCGTAGGATATACCACAATTAGTTGGGTAATAATTTTGGAAAGGTTTTAGTGTATACATATTGTTCAAGGGTACATAGTTATAGAGCAACAGTAAAAGTTCAAAAATTAAGTGAACCTGATTATGAAAGTTTAGCCTTTTTAAAAAAATCTACAGACCATATTTTGTTACAAGTGGCCCTGTTGCATGACTTTTAGGAATGGTGTTAGTATATACGATTTCATTATATGTTGATTAGTTACAGAGGTATTGATTCCTGTTGTCATAACGGTCTCATTACCCGACCATAAGTGCGCTGTTTATAATCAACTAAAACAATTACTTCTTAATTGCTAAATTTTGTCCAACGCTTAAGATAACATTATATCGCAATGGCGTTCGCATCGTTTTCAGTGATGAGCAAGGTCAAGCTGAAGATCCATATTGTTTAAAATACAAGTTCAAATTCACCATTTAGTTTAATCCAAAGTCCATTTTGAAATATTGACCAGCGCAGCGGGCATAGCCTGCTAGTTATATATATAAAATCCAAACGGAAATTTCGTTCCGAACGCCGAGATTTCGAGTTCTACCGCATGGATTTTTACGGAACTTATACCGTTAGATAGGTATCGTTACAGAGAAGGTTTTAAGCTATAACACATCATTCTACCTAGATTAGTTATAGAATTATTACGGAAAATTCTATTATTTTGGACTTTGTTACTACATATTTCCTTAAATATCTGGGCTCCTATTGGTCGTAGGGCTTAGATCTCGCGCCAAAAGTAGCTCCGAAGTAACCAAGCAAACTTTTCCTCGCGATTATTTTGCCGTCTTCCAATTTCCTCTAACTCTATTAGGGGCCCGCGTAGAGCCCCTTTAAAATATTTTTCGTAGTAATTTCAGCAATTATCTTAAATTATTGGTTAAGACCGCCACCCTCCCGATTCATGTATCTACGGAAAGGTTGCATGAAGGAGTTTCGTTCAGATACGCTTTCGTTAAGAATAGAGTGCGCTCCCTGGTGGTGGAATGTGGAACTAACATAACGCGATATTGTTAAAATTAGGAAATCTAACAATGCGATCTGTTTTAAACTTTGAGATAGTTCATAACACATAATCTATTATCTATTCTATTATATATATATAAAATCTATTATCTATTCTATTATCTATTATATATATAAAATCCAAACGGAAATTTCGGTCCGAACGCCTAGATTTCGAGTTCTACTGCATGGATTTTTATGGAACCTATACCGTAAGATAGGTATTGTTTCAGGGAAGGTTTTAATCTATAACACATTATTCTACCTATATTAGTTTTAGAATTATGACGGAAAATTCTGTTATTTTGGGCGATAAGGCGAAAAATTGAAACGGCTATTAAATCTCGAAAAATAAAAGAAAAACTGTTACTAATTTTATTTAAGTGAAAAAAAAAAAAGAAAAAAAGAAGAAGAAAATCCGTTTTAATGAGTGATAATATTAAAAAACGAAGACATTTAATCAAACCCTGAAAGAAATATTTGTAATGCTTAAAAATTAATTTAATAAGAAATATTACACTTGATACGCAATATTTGGCTCTTTATCGCTTGCGTTAGATATGGAAACGAATCTGAAAATTTGATTAGATGAAATTTTAACGACATTTTCTTTCTGTTCTGTTCTTTTCTTTTATTTTTATATCTAATTGTCCCATCACGTGACTTATAGAAGAAACAAGCAGATGTAATTGTGAGTCACATGTGTAATTACTATTTGTTTCTTTACAATTTTTTATTTTTCTTTTGTCGCCAAACAATGTGATTTTAAGCCAAAAATGCATAAGCGTGACATTAGCTTGAGGATGTTCGCACAAATGGTGTTTTTTTAGATGAAAGAGATCATTTTTTGAGTACATTTTCATATTCAATTGTAACTTATATAGATATCAGTTAATATTTTAAAAATGGAATCGAATACTTAAATTTCAGTGTGAATTTCTGCCGCACATACATATTGTAAAATAATTTCATACTTTTTAAAATGTTTTTCGCCGTAATTCCGAAAGCATGTGATATTTATAAATTCGAACTCAGATCAACGAATATTACCCATTTTATTTAAGCAAATATTATCTATTGTTTATTTCATTTTTTCTCAAGTCATATCGCCAATTTCATTTATAGGAAAATTCACAGATTCGAAATCTAGGAAATAAAGATAATTTTTAAGGAAATTTATGTTTTAATACGTTATACTATGGAAAAAATTCAACATTAAAAAAAAAAAAATTACAAGTCTTTTGTAATTCGTCATTTCTTCTTCGTCTTTCTTCGTACTTTCTCCTCTGTTATGTAATATTTCAAATGATATTGGACTAATTTTCGATCATCGATTCACCGCAAAATCGCATATCTAATCTTCTACTATATATATATAATCCAAACGGAAATTTCGTTCCGAACGCCGAGATTTCGAGTTCTACCGCATGGATTTTTACGGAACTTATACCGTTAGATAGGTATTGTTCCAGGGAAGGTTTTAAGCTATAACACATCATTCTACCTAGATTAGTTAAGAATGATTACGGAAAATTCTGTTATTTTGGACTTTGTTACTTCATATTTCCTTAAATATCTGGGCTCCTATTGGTCGTAGAGCTTAGATCTCGCGCCAAAAGTAGCTCCGAAGCACCCAAGCAAACTTTTCCCCGCGATTATTTTGCCGTCTTCCGATTTCCTCTAACTCTATTTGGGGCCCTCGTAGAGCCCCTTTAAAATATTTTTCGTAGTAATTTCAGCAATTATCTTAAATTATTGGTTAAGACCGCCACCCTCCCGATTCATGTATCTACGGAAAGGTTCCAGGAAGGAGTTTCGTTCAGATACGCTTTCGTTAAGAATAGAGTGCACTCCCTGGTGGTGGAATGTGGAACTAACATAACGCGATATTGTTAAAATTAGGAAACAATGCGATCTGTTTTAAACTTTGAGATAGTTCATAACGCATAATCTATTATCTAATCTATCTATTCTATCTATTATTATATATATAAAATCCAAACGAAAATTTCGTTCCGAACGCCTAGATTTCGAATTCTACTGCATGGATTTTGATGGAAATTATACTGTTTGATAGGTATTGTTTCAGGGAAGGTTTTAAGCTATAACACATCGCTCTACGTAGGTTAGTTATAGAATTATAACGGAAAGTTCTGTTATTTTGGGCGAAAGGGTTACCATTATTTTATTGGCGATGAATTTTTTGATAAATGAATTGAAATGGCTGTACATAGCGGAAAAAAACTGTTACTAATTTTATTTAAAAGGAAAAAAAAAAAAAGAAAAGAAGAGAGAAAATGAAAAAAAAAATGACGAGTGGTAATATTGGAAAACGAAAATATCGAATTTAAACATGAAAGAGTATGTCCGTAATGCTTAAAAATTTATTCAATATGAAAGATTGCAGTTTTAAACTATGTTTGGCAATTTATCTCTTGCGCGCGGTTAAATAAAATGCATCAGAAAATTTTATAAAATAATATCTGAGTGATAATTTTGTTTTTGTTTTTGATTTCTTTTAAATTTACTTTTTTTTTTTTTTATTTAACTCGACCATCATGTGACATAAGGAAGAAACTAGCAGATGTAATTATAAAAATGACGATACTTGTGAGTTACGTATTGTATGTTTTTTGCGATTTCATTTTATCGCCAAACGATTTAATTTTAAGCCAAAAATGCATGAGCGTGTCATCGGTTTGAGCGACGTTCACAATATTGGTTATTTCTCAATAAACGACAGCATTTTCTGGAAATACCTAATTCTACTTATATATATATATATATATATATAATTCAAATGGAAATTTCATTCCCGCTGCTTATAACTCGAGTTCTGCTGAACGTACACTGTTAGATAGGTAATTTTTCGGGGAATTTTTTATTACATAACACTTCGTTCTACGTTTCTTGGTATTGAATTATGGTTTAAAGATCTTTAATGAGATGAACCTGATAATGGAAAATTAGCCCCTTTAAATGATTCTGCCCAATGTATTTCGATGGAACTTGGACTGTTAATTAGTTAACTTTCCAGGGGCATTTTCAGTATACAACATGCCCTTCTATATTGTTCAGCCATACCGTTTTTGGGAAAATTCTGTAGTCTGGTGCACGCAAGTATCACAATAGCCTTTTTAAAAATTAAAATAAACGGTTTTTGATAGACTTTGCATTATTAGTTTGACAATTTTTCAGAGATAGTTTTAGTATATAATATATTGTTCGACACTGTTTAGTCATAGAGCAATGGGTTAAATTCTGTAATTTTCTAATATAGCTGCGAGTTGGAAAAAATGGGCTTGGCGAGACAAGGAAAGTTTTCATCCATATTTTCTGTTCAGTAATTAGATAATTTATTTACTATAAAGAATACATTTATCTCTTTTTTATATAAAAACAGAAGTAAATTGAATATAAATAACAAAAATATTAATATTCATAAATAAAAATTTATATAGGAATATATATATATGAATACATATTTTAAAAAGCTTAAAGTTCATTTTATTTGTTTTCATAGCTGTTCATATCATTTGGCCACAAATCTCACTTTCTTAAGCCCTAATTGCGCCAAGCTTTTTAACATCTAACAGTACACATTGATCTTAAAATCAGGAAATTTGGAAAGCAGATGTAGTTTGTAAAGTATGCATAAATTAAGGAGATAAATTACGTTATCGAATCCACAGATAATTTTCATATTTGGTACCGATAAGTTACATAATTGAGTCTACTGACAATTGGCGTATGTTACCTGGCGTGGTTTGGTGCACAATTAACTTAGGAAAAGGTTTAAACTGATTCTGTGTTTTTAAAGCGGAGCTATTATATAATCGAATTAACACAGAATTAGCGTGATTTGAAAGAAAACTTTTTGGCGACCTTTTCCTATTTTTACGTTATACCAACACCATACCAAATTGTATGCTATTGCGCCATTCATTTCAATCCTAAATGTGCAAAATTTTTTGGTAATTTACAGTATAGGGATCTTGGCGAAACAGAGAAAATAGCCTTGGCGGAGAGAAAATTTGGAAACATATTTTCTGGCAACCTATTCACTGTTTCATTTCATATAAACAAGCATTTTTTCTGTTTATACAATTTATTTAACATAAAGATGCAATTTATCTAATTTTAATTAGAAACAGAAGTAATTTGTATATAAAAAACATTTATATTATACACATATAAACAAACAAAAAATTTCATCAAGTATGTTTCCTTAACTGTTTATATCAATTGGCAATAAATCTCACTTTCTGATGCCCGAATAGCTCCAAGCTTTAAAAAAAAAACGCCAAGGCACCTGTCGTGGAAAAGAAAAGTACCAAATTTTATTGCAAACGATGCCAAACTTTGGGGCTTGATATTTATGGAACGCGAATTTCTTTTGGCTTTAATTATTATTTATTCGTAACACTGCAAAAAATTTTAATTTACTGTTTTTTGAAGGTGGAAGTATTTTTTATTATCAAGTAAAATTAAGTTATAACTTCATTTATCGCTGAATAAAACATGGAAATGTTTACTGCAGTGCCAAGAGACACTTAAAATGTCATGCGCGTAGTTGGAAATTTTGAAAAAAAATATTTTATAATATCGGAACCCACAGCAAATTGGCTCATTTTAACGACAATGTTTTGGTACAAAATGAAATACATTTGTTGTAGACATAATAGTAAATGTCAATACTCGCCGATTGAAAAGTCTTTAAAATTATTCAGCAGAGACAACGAGAAATAACTTGCAGTTTCATAAATTTTAATAATCAATATTCTTATCCATCTATCTATCTACTTCTGCTTCTACTATATATACTAGAGTAAAATGGAAATGGGAAATTCGTCCGGGTTGCATATAACTTGAGCTCACCTGAATGGATTTTGATCATAATGATAGTTAGATAATTTTCCAGTGAAGATTTTAGTATATAAAATATCGTTCTACGTTGCTTATACATACAATTATGTTTTAAAGTTATATAATCAGACGAACCTGAGCATGAAAGATTAACCTTTTTAAAAGATTCAGCCGAATTGATTACGATTGAATTTTCACTGTTAGTTAAATAATTTTTCAGGCAGAGTTTTAGTATATACTATACCCTTCTGCATTGTTTAATAATAGAGGTGTGGTGGAAAGTTCTATAATCAGTTGAACCCGATTATAAAAGTTTAACATTTTTTAAAGTGCTACAGAACGGATTTTGATAGGAATTTCATTTTAGTTAGATATCTATTCAGACATGGTTTTAGTATTTTGCATATTGTTCTACGTTGCTTAGTCATAAAGTAATGGCGGAAAGTTCCATAATCATATGAAACCGATTATGAATGATTAGACTTTTCAAAAAGTTCTAGATGGCGGATATTGATAATACTTTCTTTGTTGATAAGACAATGTTTGCGGAGGTTTTAATTTATTGCGTATCATTCTACGTTGCTTAGTTACAGAATTATGGGGGAAAGTTCTATAATCAGATGGACCCCTTATGAAAGATCAACCTTTAAAAAAAGTTTTACTGGATGGATTTTGTCCGTTTGTTTGTTTGCATTATTACAAGTAGTTATATAATTTTTCAGGGTTTGTTTTATTGTATTGCGTATTGTACTATCTTTCTTTACCAATCCTACTGTTATTGATCAACTAAAAGGGTTAAGACCTTAATAGCTGAAAATTTGTCTACACATTAGAAAATATAATAGCACATTGTCGTTCTTATCGTTTTCAGCAGTGCGAAAGGACATTCCAGGTAAGGTTCCATATTGCTTTAAATCACAATGTCAAATTCAATGATACATTTTGTTTAATTCAAGGTCCATTTAGATAAGCAGACCAGCGTAGCGGGCATAGCCTGCTAGTATAGTATATAAAATAAAGTCTGGATTAGGGGACTAATTAACGCACAGCGCAAACTACTGAACCTAAAATCTTGAAAATCGTGGTAAAAATACTTCTTATGACATAAACTTCTGCTAAGAAAGGATTTTCTAAAGTGTCACCCCTGATGGTTTTTGCACGGGGAGGGGGGAAAAATCGAATATCAAAATTATGCGTCAAATGATAGCATATTTTAATGTAGTTTTGTATGCTGAATCGAATGCTACGAAATAAATTTTTATAAGTCCAACAGTTCATGACACATTTCATATTTTTCTAATTTGGCAGTGTCTTTGGCATTTAAATCTCAAAATATCTATCATTACATCCGTTACTCTAGCAACGGAAAAAATTTAAATCAACCCTTTTGGCTAAAAATTAAAAACGGCTCTATGAGTTTGAAATAAAAATGCAAGCATCTTAATTTTTTTAAAAAATAGTGATTTTATGTAAAATAAAAGGGAAAAAAATACTGAGAATTTAGCGTTATGAAACAAAAATGGAAAAAGTACTACTTAGATATTCCGTCGACCAAAAATCTATCGTCAAACTATAAGATTAAATGCCAATAATGGTTGATCGTAAATATCAAATTCACTTGAATTTAAACAAACTACATGTGTTTACGTCATCAAGTGATTTTAATTTCGACGTTTTATTTGTATTTTTATTAATGTTTTACTAATTTATTTGTTATTTCGTTATTTAAAATAAAGATTATGTCAATTTATATAATTTGGCGAATGGTTTGGCGATTTATATAATTTGGCAAAATTTGTCGACGGGATAACAAGTAGTACCAATGAAAATATTTAAGTATGAAAGCAATGTTTGTAACGACTTAAAAATTATTTTCATATATATAAACTCGGTTTATGACGTCAGATGCCATCATCTGAAGAATCTACAAGAGTCTTTTTCCATTTTTTCCGGTCATAGGTTCCTCAATGAAAGAAATTGGAATTGGAATAATATTGTGCGATGTATAAATTGCTCCTCGATAAGAAGTAAAAATGGGTACATTTATAACAACCGTGCGCACATCTCGCTGATAGCATTTTAAAAACTCCCAGAAGCAGTAGTTACATTTTGCGTATGTAAATTAAAAATATTTTTTTGCTTTTAATTATGGCATTATTTCCTGTTATTGTTTATCTTTTCAGTTTTTTAAATGAAATTAGTATAAGGCATGCATTTTAAATTAAATGAGTGAAAGGTTTGTGTTTTAAATGAAAATAATAAAATAAGAATATGCTATGAAAACAATCTTTATTGATTTATTACCTGCGCCCGGCTGACATAAAAGTATCACAAAAGCCACATATTCACTTTTCTTTGAGTAGTTGCTCATGAGAATTCAAGTTAACCTTCCGTAATCGGATACTTCACATATTGGTGTATTAGCTTTAATGTTGAAAGCATCGTTTTTGTTTGAAACGAAAACTTTACTATGAATTCTATTACACAAAATCGCATCATCATCATCTACTATATATTTACAACGGAAATTTGTATTTCATTCCGATTGTTTATAATACTTTCGTAGGATATACCACAATTAGTTAGGTAATAATTTTGGAAAGGTTTTAGTGTATACATATTGTTCAAGGGTATGTAGTTATAGAGCAACAGTAAAAGTTCAAAAATTAAGTGAAAATGATTATGAAAGTTTAGCCTTTTTAAAAAAATCTACAGAACATATTTTGTTACAAGTGGCCCTGTTGCATGACTTTTAGGAATGGTGTTAGTATATACGATTTCATTATATGTTGATTAGTTACAGAGGTATTAATTCCTGTTGTCATAACGGTCTCATTACCCGACCATAAGTGCGCTGTTTATAATCAACTAAAACAATTACTTCTTAATTGCTAAATTTTGTCCAACGCTTAAGATAACATTATATCGCAATGGCGTTCGCATCGTTTTCAGTAATGTGCAAGGTCAAGCTGAAGATCCATATTGTTTAAAATACAAGTTCAAATTCACCATTTAGTTTAATCCAAGGTTCATTTGGAAATATTGACCAGCGCAGCGGGCATAGCCTGCTAGTATATATATATATATCTGACCTATGTCACACTGTAACTCCCGTAATTATGAACCGATTTCGATGTAATTCGGTGTGTACATAGTACATACCAATGTCTCGACCGAGTTCGTTGGCCAGCTTCATCCGCCGTTTTGTTTCAAAATGGCGGCCATTTAAAATTTTTCAAAAAATTTAAAACTTGAAATGTGGTACCAAAAAATTAAAAATGGAAAAATGTTTTTTTCTTATGTATTTGACCTTTATACAAAGATTCCGGAGCAGTTTTTGTTTCGTCTATATCTTAAAAAATGGCTGAGTTATAGCATTTTGAATTTCTAGCGTCGCTGACATTTTGAAACGTCCTGAATTTTGTCACGCGATAAAAGGCGTATTTATGAACCGATTTGGATGTAACTTCGTTTATACATAGTACAGACCAATGTCTCGACCGGGTTCGTTGGCCAGCTTCACCCGCCATCTTGTTTAAAAATGACGGCCATTTAAATTTTTAAGAAAAATTTAAATTTGAAATGTGGTACCAAAAATTGAAAATTGAAAAAATATTTTCTTCTTATGTGTTTGACCTTGATAAAAAGATTCGGGAGCAGTTTTTGTTTCGTCTATATCTTAAAAATGGCTGAGTTATAGCATGTTGAATTTCTAGAGTGGCTGACATTTTGAAACGTCCTGATTTTTCTCACGTAATAACAGGCGTATTTATGAACCGACTTGGATGTACCTTGGTGTGTACATAGTACATACAAATATCTCGACCAAGTTCGTTGGCCAGCTTCATCTGCCATCTTGTTTCAAAATGGCGGCCATTTAAAAAAATTAAAAAAGAAAAAATTTTAAATGAGATACCAAAAAATTGGAAAATGAAAAAGATTTTTTTTGTATGTGTTTGACCTTAATACAAAGATTCCGGAACAGTTTTTCTTTCGTCTATATCTAAAAAAAAATGGCTGAGTAATAGCATTTTGAATTTCTCTTGTGGCTGACATTTTAAAACGACCTGATTTTTGTCACGCGATAACAGGCGTATTTATGAACCTATTTGGATGTAACTTGGTCTGTACATAGTACATATCAATGTCTCGACCGAGTTCGTTGGCCAGCTTCATTCGCCATCTTGTTTCAAAAGGGTTGCCATTTAAAAAAAATTAAATTTAAAATTCAAAATGAGGTATTAAAAAATTGGAAAATGAAAAAGATTTTTTCTATGTGTTTGGCCTTGATACAAAGATTCCGGAGCAGTTTTTGTTTCTGAAAATTTGTTCTTTTGTTGATATCTTAAAAAATGGTTGATTTATAGCACTTTGAATTTCTAGCATGGCTAACATTTTGAAACGATCTTGTATTTGTCACGCGATAACACACGTATTCGCCTATTTCGATGTAAGAAGGCATGTGGATAGTATACATCAACACCTCGACCAAGTTCGCTGGCCAGATTCATCAGCCATCTTGTTTAAAAATGGCGGCCATTAAATTAAAAAATATATATATATTTAAAGTGAGGTGCAAAAAAATTAGAAATTGAAAAAGGTTTCTTTCTTAAGTATTTGATCTTGATATAATGATTCAAGAGCATTTTTTGTTTGTCATTACCTTAAAAAATGGCTCAGATATAGCAGTTTCAATTACTATTGTGGGTGACATTTTGAAAAATCTTATTTTTTGCATGCGACAGCCCTCCTATATATTAACCGATCCCGATGTGACTGAGCATGTGCACAGCAATTACTAAGGTCTCTATACTATCCACATGCCTTCTTACATCGAAATAGGCGAATACGTGTGTTATCCCGTGACAAATACAAGATCGTTTCAAAATGTTAGCCATGCTAGAAATTCAAAGTGCTATAATTCAACCATTTTTTAAGATATCAACAAAAGAACAAATTTTCAGAAACAAAAACTGCTCCGGAATATTTGTATCAAGGCCAAACACATAAAAAAAATCTTTTTCATTTTCCAATTTTTTAATACGTCATTTTGAATTTTAAATTTAATTTTTTTTAATGGCAAACCTTTTGAAACAAGATGGCGAATGAAGCTGGCCTACGAACTCGGTCGAGACATTGGTATGTACTATGTACAGACCAAGTTACATCCAAATAGGTTCATAAATACGCCTGTTATCGCGTGACAAAAATCAGGTCGTTTTAAAATGTCAGCCACAAGAGAAATTCAAAATGCTATTACTCAGCCATTTTTTTTTAGATATAGACGAAATAAAAACTGTTCCGGAATCTTTGTATTAAGGTCAAACACATACAAAAAAAATCTTTTTCATTTTCCAATTTTTTGGTATCTCATTTAAATTTTTTTATTTTTTTAATTTTTTTAAATGGCCGCCATTTTGAAACAAGATGGCGGATGAAGCTGGCCAACGAACTCGGTCGAGATATTTGTATGTACTATGTACACACCAAGGTACATCCAAGTCGGTTCATAAATACGCCTGTTATTAAGTGAGAAAAATCAGGACGTTTCAAAATGTCAGCCACGCTAGAAATTCAAAATGCTATAACTCAGCCATTTCTTAAGATATAGACGAAACAAAAACTGCTCCCGAATCTTTTTATCAAGGTCAAACACATAAGAAGAAAATATTTTTTCAATTTTCAATTTTTGGTACCACATTTCAAATTAAAATTTTTCTTAAAAATTTAAATGGCCGCCATTTTTAAACAAGATGGCGGGTGAAGCTGGCCAACGAACCCGGTCGAGACATTGGTATGTACTATGTATAAACGAAGTTACATCCAAATCGGTTCATAAATACGCCTTTTATCGCGTGACAAAATTCAGGACGTTTCAAAATGTCAGCCACGCTAGAAATTCAAAATGCTATAACTCAGCCATTTTTTAAGATATAGACGAAACAAAAACTGCTCCGGAATCTTTGTATAAAGATCAAATACATAAGAGAAAAATATTTTTCCATTTTTAATTTTTTGGTACCACATTTCAAGTTTTAATTTTTTTTAAAAATTTTAAATGGCCGCCATTTTGAAACAAAACGGCGGATGAAGCTGGCCAACGAACTCGGTCGAGACATTGGTATGTACTACGTACACACCAAATTACATCGAAATCGGTTCATAATTACGGGAGTTACAGTGTGACATAGGTCATATATATATATATATATATATATATATATATCAATTTTGAACGGAGGGTGGTTTCGGGGTCTGCGGGTCATGATCGATGAAAATATACCAAAATTTTTTGAAATCGCTTTCCTCCGAACGGCTGCAATAGGTAGCTTTTTTGTAAAGAAAGCTACCTAATGCTATAACTCAGCCATTTTTTAAGATATAGACGAAACAAAAACTGCTCCGAAATCTTTGTATAAAGGTCAAATACATAAGAAGAAATATTTTTCCATTTTCAATTTTTTGGTACCACATTTAAAATTTTAAATTTTTAAAAAAATTTTAAATGGCCGCCATTTTGAAACAAAATGGCGGATGAACCTGGCCAACGAACTCGGTCGAGAGATTGGTATGTACTATGTACACACTGAATTACATCCAAATCGGTTCATAAATACGCCTTTTATCGCGTGACAAAATTCACGACGTTTCAAAATGTCAGCCACGCTAAAAATTCAAAATGCTATAACTCAGCCATTTTTTAAGATACTAGCTGACCCGCCCAGCGTTGCCCGGGCCTTAATAATATTCGTAAATGAATCTGAAATTTTTATCGCAGGTGCATACAGAGGGGAGTGGGAGTGGAGACTGCAAATTACCATGGCCCGACTCTTGTTCAGTTCCAAAGTTGTGTAAATTCACAGGTTAAGTTTTTTCGTTTTTATATGTCTCATGCTCTTTTTATTCCAAATTAATTGATGAATTCAATTGAAATTTAATAATATTTTCAATAATTTAATTTTTTATTTAAAATCTTTAGATGAAAAAGCAATTACAAATACAACATAAACTGTAATAATTGAAAAAGAAATAATAAAATTGTAAGCAAATATTACTATATAGAATATTTTAAAAAGTACCATCCAGCAAATTTATTTTCTAATAGAGTAAAGCCTGTTTCTGATGGAATCCTGCAATAAACAAAAAAAAAAAGTTACAGCTTCCCTCTCTCCCCAAAAATGTTATTAAGCTTTGTTCAATTTAAATAACCTGCATAAAACGGAATTTATCACAGGTCGTTTCCGTCTAAGCAGGTTTTATTGTATCTTACTTCTGGTGGGCCCATAATAATATTCTTAAATGAACCTGAAATTCGAATCGCAGATCCGTACAGAGGGAAGTAAACAAAATTACTTGACGTCATGACAACATTTTTAAATTTCTTGCTGCTGATTAATTCGCATTTCCAATATAGTGCTTTGCAGAAATTGCATGTTTTACTCAAAGTTCCACAGTTGTACCCCCCCGGAACGTTTAAATCAATAATTTGGATTTCAGAAGCAATGCGTGCACTCTGCGGTTATTAAGCCTATTTTAGCGATCGCTTATGCTCTGTGTTTCACTTTATTCCCGATTCAATCTATTTCAATTTTCAGTTCTTAATTCGGCTTCTTCTTCACTTTCGAGTATTCACAGAGATCTTTTACGGGCATTTCAAATGATATTTTGAAGCTCTATAATTGCAGCAAAAGAGGGATACATCATGGAGCTCTCTCCTCTACGGCAAAATGTAAATAAACCCGATCGCCATAAATCCTGCCAAAGGACTTTTCACAATAACCAATGAGATGAGTTTCTCGGGCGTTGCCATTAGACAATAACAAATAATCGCGATTTCTGTGCCACGTACGTTAGCGTAATATATATATAGATAGACGAAACAAAAACTGCTACGGAATCTTTGTATAAAGGTCAAATACATAAGAAAAAAACATTTTTCCATTTTTAATTTTTTGGTACCACATTTCAAGTTTTAATATTTTTTAAAAATTTTAAATGGCCGCCATTTTGAAACAAAACGGCGGATGAAGCTGGCCAACGAACTCGGTTGAGAGATTGGTATATACTATGTACACACTGAATTACATCCAAATCGGTTCATAAATATGCCTTTTATCGCGTGACAAAATTCAGGACGTTTCTAAATGTCAGCCACGCTAGAAATTCAAAATGCTATAACTCAGCCATTTTTTAAGGTATAGACGAAACAAAAACTGCTCCGGAATCTTTGTATAAAGGTCAAATACATAAGAAAAAAATATTTTTCCATTTTTAATTTTTTGGTACCACATTTCAAGTTTTAAATTTTTTTAAAAATTTTAAATGACCGCCATTTTGAAACAAAACGGCGGATGAAGCTGGCCAACGAACTCGGTCGAGACATTGGTATGTACTATGTACACACCGAATTACATCGAAATCGGTTCATAATTACGGGAGTTACAGTGTGACATAGGTCATATATATATATATATATATATATATATATATATATATCAATTTTGAACGGAGGGTGGTTTCGGGGTCTGGGGGTCATAATCGATGAAAATATACCAAAATTTTTTGAAATCGCTTTCCTCCGAACGGCTGCAATAGGTAGCTTTTTTGTAAAGAAAGCTACCTAAAAGAACATTATCGAACAATTCTGTTAAAAACATTAGAAAGAAAAATAATTTATTTTTAGAATAAAATGAAAAATGAAATTTAATGGGTTTTATGAGATGAGGCGAATCGATTAAGGTTTCTAGACTAATAAAGAATACGCGGATTAAATGCATGAGATAAAATACAAAAGATATTAAGATATTATTAAAGACTAGAGGATCGTACCCGGGATTCCCGAGTTACAGAATATAGGGGAAACTTTTTAGGTAGCTTTCATTACAAAAAACTACCTATTGCAGCCGTTCGGAGGGAAGTGATTTCAAAAAATTTTGGTATATTTTCATTGATCATGACCCTCAGACCCCGAAACCACCCTCCGTTCAAAAGTTGATATATATATATATATATATATATATATATATATATGACTTTTGTCATACTGTAACTCTCGTAATTATGAACCGATTTGGATGAAACTCGGTGTGTATATAGTACATACAAATATCTCGGCCGAGATCGTTGGCCAGCTTCATCCGCCATTTTGTTTCAAAATGGCGGCCATTTAAAAAAAATTTAAAAATTTAAAATTTGAAATGTGGTACCAAAAAATTTAAAATTGAAAAATATTTTTTTCTTATGTGTTTGACCTTGATACAAAGATTCCGGAGCATTTTTTGTTTTGTCTGTATCTTAAAAAATGGCTGAGTTATAGTACTTTGAATTTCCAGCTTGACTGATATCTTGAAACGACCTGATTTTTGTCACACGATAACAGGCGTATTTATGAATCGATTTGGATGTACCTTGGTGTATATATAATACGTACCAATGTCTCGACCGAGTTCGTTGGCCAGCTTCATCCGCCATCTTGTTTCAAAATGGCGGCCATTTAAATTTTTTAAAAAAATTTTTAATTTGAAATGTGGTACCAAAAAATTGAAAATTGAAAAATATTTCTTTTATATGTGTTTGACGTTGATACAAAGATTCTGGAGCAGTTTTTGTTTCGTCTATATCTTAAAAAATGGCTGATTTATAGCACTTTGAATTTCTATCGGGGCTGACATTTTGAAACGACCTGATTTTTGTCACGCGATAACAGGCGTATTTATGAACCGATTTGGATGTACCTTGGTGTATACATAATACGTACCAATTTCTCGACCGAGTTCTTCGCCAGCTTCATCCGCCATCTTGTTTCAAAATGGCGGCCATTTAAATTTTTTTTAAATTTAAAATTTAAAATGAGGTACAAAAAAAATTGGAAAATGAAAAAGATTTTTTTTATATGTGTTTGACGTTGATACAAAGATTCTGGAGCAGTTTTTGTTTCGTCTATATCTTAAAAAATGGCTGATTTATAGCACTTTGAATTTCTATCGGGGCTAATATATTGAAACGACCTGATTTTTGTCACGCGATAACAGGCGTATTTATGAACCGATTTGGATGTAACTTGGTGTGTACATAGTACATACCAATGTCTCGACTGAGTTCGTTGGTCAGCTTCATTCGCCATCTTGTTTCTAAAGGGCTGCCATTTTTTAAAAAAAAATAAATTTTAAATTTAAAACAAGTTTTAGAAAAATTGAAAAATGAAAAAGATTTTTTTTATGTGTTTGACCTCGATACAAACATTCCGGAGCAGTTTTTGCTTCGTATATATCTTAAAAAATGGTTGAATTATAGCACTTTGAATTTCTAGCATGGCTGACATTTTGAAACGATCTGATATTTGTCACGTGATAACACGCGTATTCATTAACCTATTTCGATGTAAGAAGGCATGTGGATAGTATATCGTAATGTCTCGACCAAGTTTGCTGGCCAACTTCATCAGCCATCTTGTTTCAAAATGGAGGCCATTAAATTAAATAAAAAAAATTATTTAAAGTAAGGTGCAAAAGAATTAGAAATTGAAAAAGGTTTCTTTCTTAAATATTTGACCATGATATAAGGATTCAGGAGCATTTTTTGTTTTGTCTTTATCTTAGAAAATGGCTCATATATAGCAGTTTGAATTTCTAATATGGGTGACATTTTGAAAAATCTGATTTTTTGCCTGCGAGAGAACTTGTATATATCAACCGATTCCGATGTGAGTGAGCATGTGCACAGGAAATACTAAGGTCTCGACCAAGTTCACTCGTTAGCCTCATCCACCATGTTGTTTTAAAATGGAAGGAATTTCAAGATATCGCCGAATTTGGCAACCAAATATAAGTTCCTTTAAATAAAAGCAGCTTGGATAAAGCTGACTAATTTCGCGAAATTCTCATTCATAAAGATTTAATATTGATAAAGATTAGGATAGAATCTCATATAATCGGTTTCCACTAAATTGAGCTTCGTGTGTTTGAATAATATAAGCTTGCTTTTTAAAAATAAGGAATATGAAAGCTACCTCTTCCTCCCGGCACTGGCCGGAAGGACTTTTTGTTTATTGAAAACTAATTTTTTTTTTTTTTTATATGCAATAAATTTTTTTGATTGCCCACTTAGATTGAAAAGCATTTTTCACACGAAAAATACGAATTATACAATCAAATAATTTTTTTAATTTAACAAAAGCGATATTTTCTTATTAATCGCATGCTAAGAGTTATTTGACCAAGATTTTGCTACTTACGGCATCCTTTTATATTCCGATAATTTCCGAGCTTATATATGTCTGTTAAATTTGTGTTTTATTTATAATATTTTATTTATTTATTCATAGGGAAGTTTCTTTAAATGGATATTAGCCGTAAGAATATGATGAATTCTTTATTTTGTTTTAAGGGCAAACGAATTAATCTTTCGTAATCGAGCTCCGCGCGATATAGATAAATAAAAAATATTTCATGCATTAAAATTGTTTTTAAAACCATAGACAATCAGTAACCTGTGATGACCTTTGCAAACAAATTCAATTTGAATAAAAAAATCCTATTTGATGAACCAAAAATTTAAATTCTATGATTACAAATATGTCAGATTTGTGTTTTTTTTTTTAATAATATTCTTTTATTTGTTTATAAAAGAAGTATTAATTTGGTTAATTCGTCTTTCACAAATATGTTAGATTGGGGTTTTTTTTAATATTATTCTTTTATTTGTTTATAAAGGAAGTATTAATTTCGTAATGCAAAAATAGTCAGAAAAAAATGCTGAACACTGTTTTTGCTTTATGTGCAAAATGTTTATTATTATTATGAATTGAAACCGGTACGTAATAAGATAAACTTTAAAAAAAAAATCATGCTTAAAAATTATTTGAAAAACATAATACATCAGTCAATTAAGATACAGTTTTTAAACAAATTGCATTTGAAAGTAAATTTTTCCCTATGCGACAAAATTGAAAATGTACGATGGTCAGAAGATTAAAAAAATCTAGTAGCGAAAACTTCAAGACTTAAATTTGATCGTGATATGTTGCCATTCGCAAAATGGCGGCAGCGCGTTTCTTCGCATAGCTACGTTTCTTCTTTATAATATAGATACGTAATCAGTAAAATCTAATAAAGATGAGTTATTACGATGTGGTTATCAATTTAAGCTCTTATGCTTGGTATTCCGGAATAAAAACAGCAATTTTTTCCTTCTCAAAATTTGCATACGCGCTTCTCATATCCATATTCATCATTTTTAAAAAATTTGTATTTTGTTTGAACATTTTAAAATCATTTTAACTCAAAACTGGAAGTCACCATTGTCAGCTTTTATGTGAATAGACGCACTCTTTACTTGAGATTCTAATCTCAATTCAGGAGAGTAAAAATTTTCATAATTTATGTTTTTTAGACGATTTTGTGTTAAAATGTTTAGTTTTATCTAAGAAAATGATCGTTTTCTTTTAAATATGACTTCATTTTCACTTAAATAAGCATTTCACCTAGTGTCTGAAACTTATTATCTGTACACATGCTGAAGGAAAAACAATACAGAAAATTTATGAGGAAAAATACACTTTTCAAAAGCAGTATGTCATTTTCCGTTATTATTCCACTAATATAATATTATGCTCCTAATGGGATTTTGCGCCACTAAACCCTATACAACAATTTTTGTAAACAATTTTGAATTTTTATCAGAGAATCGCATGAATAAAGATAAAAATACCCCATTTTGTTTCTCTCTTGTCTGCAATAATGACAGCTATCTAATTTTCATCATTTTGGAGAAATTTCATAAAATGCATTTAATATTAAAATATAAAAGTAGGGATATTAAAAAAAAAAAAAAAAAAAAAAAAAAAAAAGATAGTGCGATCACATCTAGAAATGATCAGCTTTCAGTTGAAAAACATTTTTAGTAACACTGGTTCAGCAGAATGATCAGGGCAGATGACTAAAAAACACAATTGTGTTTTAAATATATAGATTATTTAAAATTGTGAAAAATTAAATTAATCAAATTATGTTATTTTGATAAAATTATAGTAGAATGTCCTAAAGAATAGCATTAAAGCTTTATTATTAGAGGGAATTTTGGACAATAACTTCAGGAACATGATATTATTTTAAACCTCGAGTTATTTGTTTGCTTGTCTAACTCGGCGTAGCAAATCTATCCAGGCGAGAATCATCAATATCTGTAATATAAATCGCTATTATTCCTCTATATAGAGGTATTCCGCTATATACCTCTCTTTTATAAAGACACTCTAAATTTTTGTAAAACATTGCGTTTTATCAGTGTGTGATTTCGATTACATTATTTTCAAAAGTGAAGCATTTTAACCTGTGAAGAATTTGAAAGCAGAAGGGCTGTGAAAATGACGCACTTCTAAAAAACATAATTCAGTTTTAAGGATTAAATTACACGCTGTTTTATAAAATGTCGTCATTTGCATCGCTAAAGCAATCCACTTTTACAATCCAATCTTAAACTTCGTCTATAGAAAAGTATGCATATGACATCATTATCGGGGAATAACAGACAATATTCTTGACATAGCCCGTATTTTAATTTCAACATTTAATCTGGTTTTATAAGAAAATGGCAACAAAAAGATACAGTAATGTCCTATTTTCGACTATTTCCCGTTTACTTTCAATGACTTTCAATAGAAATAGGGTACTTTTGTTGCCACAATTGGAAAAATGGCATTAAAAACTACAAAAAAATTAATATCTCAATAATAAATTGAGATAAGCTTTCAAACAAATTGCATTTAAAAGAACATTTTTTTTCCTTATACGACGGTGTAAAAATTTAAAATGTGCGATGTTTATAAGTTTAAAAATTTGCAGTAGAGAAAATTGTAAAACCAAAATTTTATTTCAAATTTCAAAGTGTTGCCATTCGAAAAATGACGTATGCGTTACGCACAGATATGCTTGTCCTTTATAATATAGATAGGAAAAAAAGGAAAAATGTTAAGAATTTGTAATAGTTTTACTAAGATATTTTAATTTTAGTAATTGGAAACAGATGTTGAATTGTAATTATATAATTGTTATATATATATATAACCATTAAATAAACATTGCCGACCACCAGCAAAAACTGTGAAATTATGAATAAAATGACATTAACAAATACAGTTCCCTCCAACACACTTAACATAGATTCCAAAAACATAGTAAACAACAGAACAGAAATGGAATAATGGAAATATGTAGAACTTAGACAGACTTTTTGGGTCCGGAATGCCTTAAGTTCTGCAAATAAAATGTGTGGTTTCATCTTCATATTAGCCATGAATTAGCTAAAGAATATTTATTTGGGTCTACCACACACATAAAACCGAAAATAAACCATTGAACACCAATTAAGTTTTTTAAAAAAGTCAAGAGAAAAAAATATAGAGGAAAAATAAATAAACAAATTACCAAATTAAAATTCATACTGCCATAGCATTAGGTGTAACAAATACACTCATTATGCATTTTATTCTGATTTAAGATAGTATAATTTGTATTAGAAATTAATATGATAATATATATCTATATATACCGGGTGTCCCAAAAATGACTGATGGATTTTAAAATTCAATAACTTGCAAACGGTGACAGATATTAAAAAAATTCCTCAAGGAATGTTATGTAAGATGTCAGGAGTTTTTATGCTTCAATTATCAGTTTTAGTTACAAATAACATCGATAGATGGCGCTGTAAGCAATAACAGCTAAATCTAGGCTCGATTTTTCGGCCCCTCTCTTCTTCCATGCGAAAAAAGGAGATTAAAATTTATTGAACGGATCCCAAAGTACCAAAAATCAGGTGTGGACTGAGCGCCAATTGCCCTCCGCGCCATCTATTGTTTGAAATTCGAACTAAAATCAAGAATCGCAGTACAATAACTCCTGACATCATACACAACCCTCCTGTAAGAATTCTTTTAATATCTGTCACTGTTTGGACGTTATTAAATTTTAAAATCCATGAGTCTTTTTTGGGACACCCGGTATATATATATATATAAATATATAACTAAAAAATTCCAAAGTAATTTCAAGCATTACCACAAACTGTCAACTTTAATAGAAGTACAAAATTAACTGAACCAAACCAAATAAGAACTACAATTTAACTTAATAAACAATCTTAAAGAAACACAACATAACCAAATATATATGTATATATATCAGTGGTGGAAAATTGGCGCAGAGGCGGAGCCTATTGACACCACTAAATTTTCATGGTATTATTCAGTTTAATAAAAACTCAGAAATTTGATCATTAGGTAAGAGGCAAAATACTGCTATAATTTAGTGGTGTCAATAGGCTCCACCTCTGCGCCAATTTTCCACCACTGATATATATATATATATATATTTGTATCTATATATCTTTGAAGTTAAGAATTTTTAGGTGAATGAAGAATATAAAAAATACTGAATAAACTAGCTCTATCACATTGTGTCTTTGAACGTCACACATTTATAGTACTAAGATTGGCCAATAATGAAATATTATTCTATAAAAAAATACAAAATAAAAACCAT
This sequence comes from Maratus speciosus, assembly GCA_963932465.1. NCBI lineage: Eukaryota > Metazoa > Arthropoda > Arachnida > Araneae > Salticidae > Maratus > Maratus speciosus. The sequence goes on along the minus strand of OZ010791.1, from coordinate 536,985,048 downwards.
GTTACTTAAAAATTTTTATCCGTATCTTTTTAAATTATCCACCAGAATTTTACAACAGAATTCAGAATTTCGAAAAAAAAATTCTAACAACAGTTATTTCATTGGTGGTATCTCCACATCGAATTAAAGAGAATATTTAAAAAGAGTGGTGTTTCTTTTCTTATATTTCGGATGAAGTTTATAAATTAGCGTAATACCGAGTTACCTACATTAACACTTAAATTAATATGTCTACTACATTTTTTTAATAACAAAATGATTTCATCCTGTATTGACACATTTGTCTAGATATTTTTATTAAAAACATTTGTATTATTTATATTTTGCTATAGGGCATCAACATGGGTAATGTTGGCCGAAAAAATATTCATTATTTTATTTAATTTCTATCATGCTATTTAATCTATTATGTGTAACAACTAATTACAGTTGTCGTTGTTGCTTTCGTACTTCTAGTTTGTTCATAATAGTGAAAATTAATCACACTAATCAGACTTATTATATCCGGATTAATTTTAATAACAAACTATTCTAGATCAAATACGGATATTTGAAAAAGGGGGGATTTTTTTGAAGATGTACCACAGGACAATAAAGGAGTTTCCTATCGAATTAAGAATTTAGGAAACATCAATTATACATAAAAATAAGAACTCTGATCTGTTTCTATCGTTTACAGAATTATTAGATTAGATTTTTGCCTTTTGCTAAAAGTTTTATTACAAAAGTGTGACAAACGAAGTTTTGTCTTCTGATAATCTCTCTCACCTTTATGCAAAGAATGAAGGTAACTGGAAACAGTATTCATATAATTGAAGGTCATTTATATTGTAGTAACTTATCTCCCCATAAATTCTAACGTTTTACACTTCTACACTCCTTAGTTTGGTAATACTTCTTAAGTTTGATTTGATGTGTAAATGGAAGTAAATTTTTACAATTAGGTTTTTGTACTTCTAAAGATAATCTGGAAATTTTTTTTCATTCTTAATCTACCAATACAACATATTAATTAATAATTGGAATTTTTTAGATACAAGAGGATGCTATACCGAGAGCGTGGGTGACGGAACAAAGTGACCGAAACTGCTCACATGAGGATTTCTACAATGATTTTAAAGATAATGTTTGGGAGTAACAGCATGCAAATCTGACAAATTTCTAAGACTGAAGACGCGTTGAAATGATTCAAATGATCTTTAGAAACAAAGCTAACCAGAGGACAAAATAAATAAGGTGTAATCCACTGATGATAAACATGGGAGTCCTACAAAGGAAATACATAACTGTGTCGATTGACAAAATGAAATAGAAAAAAATTCTCGAGTAGAGACTATCAAGAGACCGAGATAAATTTTAATTGCAGAGGTCGTACGACATATAGCAAAGCACAAAAGTAGTTATAAATATAATGGTAGGGGGACATCAGTTAAAAGCATAAAACTTAAAATGCCCATGAAATAATGTACAGATGGAAAAAACTTTAACAAAATCGGACAAAACATACAATTATTTTGATGATAGGAGACATCCAGATGGAGAACAACATCAAGACACTCGTATGCCTATCTTCTAATCATAGGTGCATTTTCTGTGAGAATATTCCACTTTAAATTAAATGTAACATATTTATTTATAATCGATGTTTTAATGCACCATGAATTAAAGTTTAAATTATGCTCATAGAAGTCTAAAATCCATGCTTTATTATCATGCTTTATTATCTTTTTTAATTTTACTGTTGCATAAAATGTTATTTGTAGAAAATTTGCAATATATTAACCCTCCATTACTCGCGTGGGGTGTTCTGATCACCCCACGAGTAAAAACATGCGCACAAGAACAGAGTTTTTCAAGCTCAAGGTCAAATATTTTCAGTAGCTGCACATTCCTAGAGGCCACGCCTACTGACGACAGATGTTCATTCTACCATTTTTTCCGAAGCAGTGAGGACGTGAAAATTTTCCAACGGGGTGCTGAGCAATCAAGGAATATTTTTTGACTGAAAACACAATTAAGGTAAGCTATATTGCAGATTTATTTTATTTTTATCATAATAATAATTAAATTTATGAATAATTTTTGTTTTATTTTAATTTATTTTGAGTCTTTTACATCGATATTTTGCCATTTTTTCTAGAAAATGTCGAAATCTCCGTGAGAAATGGAGCAACAGCGTTTGCGGCATCTTTTGGCTTCTGTTTCATCAGATTCTGAAGATGATGAGGTAGCAGGTACAGATAATACTTTTTCGGATGATGATGAATACTTTGAGGAATGTTCTGATCACAACTCGGAATCAGAACAAGAACCTGATGAAATATCGGAACACGATTCAGACATCGAACTACAGTCTGACTCTCCGTATTACTTAGGAAAGGATAAAATCACGAAATGGTACAAGAAAAAAGGCAAAACTTCTATACGTACGCGTTCTTCGAACATAGTTATTCACTTGCCGGGTGCTAAAGGCGCTGCTAAGTCTTGTAAAACACCTATTGAATTTTTCAAACTGCTTATATCAGATGAAATAATCGAAGCTGTGGTTAACCCTTTGAGCTCTGCCGGGTGAATTTTCACCCACATAAAATCAAAATCTTTTAATTTCCTTCAAAAAGTCTCCATTTTAATTGCAAAAACTGGCTTTTGTATATTTTACTTGTCTTCTTAAAATCTAGATGGCAGCACTATTCTCCGCAAATATCTAGTAGGTTTTTAATGCGACCTTAAAAACACTCCAATTTTGAAGGTTTAGAAATTTTGTATTTTTCAAGCATTATAAAGAAATATTTTTCAAAGCAGATAACATTTTTTTCTCTTGGACACATCACACATTTAATAATAATTACATGCAAATCACTAAACTGAAAATTTAAATAATTACAGGGGATAGACATAAGTAATGGTAGAATTTTCTACCAGCAGAGCTCTAAGGACTACAAAAATGTGCTTTGTCACTAGATGGCAGCACTAAAATTACATACCAGACAGTGTTTCAGAACCGAAATTTAGTTGCTTATAATTTAATTCCAAGGAATTTAAATTTGTGTTTAATTCAGCAGATTGACGAGTTTATTATGTTTTAAATATTTCTAAACAAAAAATAAATATTTTTTAAATCTGTTTCATCTATAAATTTGATTAGTTTGTATTTTTATATTATGAATTAAAAAATTTTAAATTTTGAATTTTCTCATTTAATAAATTTTTAAAATATTTTAACAGTCTTAGAATTTGTTTAAACCATGTAACTGCTTAAAATATGTTGAAATTTCAGCAATTATAGTAATTTTAGAATAACTTTGAGGTGTCATTTCTTGTATTTGCGTGTTGAAATGAATGCTCTAGAGCTCTGATGGTGGAAAAACTTCCCACGTCCCCCAGCCTAAAGGGGGTATTTAAAAAAAAATTAATCACATGGTTCAATTTCAGACAGTCCCCTAATCACATTTTAAGTGTTTTTCTAGCATATTTTTAAAATTTTAATAACCCGGAGCTCAAAGGGTTAAGCACACAAATGTGTATATAAATAAAATACAATCAAATTTTTCCAGAGAAAGTGACTGCAAAGTGACAAATGAAACCGAAATAAATGCTTTCATTGGCTTATTAGTTCTTGCTGGATTATGTAAATCTAGTCACAGGAAATTGAGCGATTTATGGAATATTTCCCGTCTTGGTATTAATATATTTCACAAAACAATGACTTATAATCGTTTCTCGTTTCTATTACGTTGTATTCGTTTTAATAATGTTTTAGAAGTGTTTAAGAAGCTTAAATCCTGATACAAGTTTCGAAAACAACAACCCTCCAAAGAAAGGTCGTTGTGTGATGTGCCCTCGATTAAAGGACATAAAAACTAACTGCTACTGTGTTTCTTGCAAAAAAAATATGTGCTTAAAACACGTGTCTTCCGTTTGCCCAAATTGTTTTAAAGAATAATACTATTAAATCATTACGAATAAACAAATCTTAATGTATGTTATAATATAGCAAATAAATGTCATTATCCAATATTTTTTGAGTATAAGTAATATAAGTAGTAAATGTAAATATTTTTTATATAAATGTGACTGTAATGTAGTAGTATATGTAAAGTTTTTTTATCTATTTTTTATAAAATTATATTTTTCTTGTATTTCCAAATTATTTTTATTTATAATAAGTCAAAGTAAGTTACTTTAATTATGAGTAGATGAAAAATTTATTATAATTCATTATAACTTGAAAATTGCAATAAAAAGTTTGGGGTGTTTACAACACCCCCGCGAGTGATCGTGTGACAAAAACAGGCGCGAGTGATGGAGGGTTAAGAAGTTCCATTTTGACATATTGTTAAGAGCATTAGATTTGTTAATTTGATGAGATATGATAATCATTTAAAAAAATAATCTACATTATCAACTTATTTTGTTAATGGAAGAAAAATTTTGTGACGTACGTAATGATTTTTTTTTTTTTTTTTTTTAAATTAAAACTTTTTGTAATTTTTCTTTTCTTTTATGATTTATCAAATCTTCAAACTCGTCTTATTTTTTTGCAAATCTAATTAGGTCCAATCTATGTTTTATATCTTAGATTTGTTTCATTTAAAAATGTCTCTATAAATAACAGATTTCAATCACTACAATATTATACGTAACTACTTTGCTTATTTTAATGATCAATTCTTGTTGTTATTTTTCCTATAAATTTATATTTATGTTTAAAAAATACGACAATTAAACTACTCAGACGTCATAAATTTTAAAATCCTTCAATAATCTATTCAACTTGTTGTAATACCTTGTAGAACACCGTGCGTCAAAATTAATGTTAGAGACAAAATAGAACCTTCCGAATTTAAACCGGGAAACTTTCACTTGTAATCTAGAACCATTTCTTTGATCAGCAGAATTTTCTTAAGATGGCAGCATTATATTTATCAGCCATCCTTAGTCTGATATACTTTTTGATGTGTCGTACAGAAAAAATACAGAGTACTAACAAAAGGTTTCAAATAAAAAGCCATTTGGTAATTTTTTTCGAAAAATATCTATTGTTCTTACGACAATATAGCTTATAACATGGTTGCAAAATTTAAGCTACAACGAAAACACTGCCTCCATGCTATCGATTTCATTTACACACATACATACACATACTACATCGCAAAATAGATAAAGAGAACTCTGGGGGCGCTCAAATTGTAAGGAAATTTAATAATTTACACATGCATACAAGCCTAGATAAACAATATTTGTAAACGCAACTAAAACTGTTTTAGATGTCATGGAGTAAAAATTTTACTATTTAATAATTCCGCATAGTTGAAAAGATTTCCTGATTTTGGTTGGTTCGCATTTATAGCGGAGTTGACCTACGATTTTCCTGTAGGCTACAATTAAAGATAATACAAAGCGGGCCACCACTCATGGATCACGCAGATTTTGATGATTTTAATGTATGTTGTAGGGATTATAACCCTAATAATTCGGGTGAAATGTTTTTTTTTTCAAATGGAGCCTATTTTTTTAGAAAATCGAAATTAAAGTACAGCGTATGTATCAAATACCGATTGGTTTGCTGTTTTGTATGCTATCGTACGTTTTTGCGTACTGTCGAGCTGATGCGTATTCAAACCTATCTTGGCATATGCTAAATGAGTCTCTGTAGTTGACAGTTAACGACTGGGATTATTAACGCCGCCACATTGCGCTATCGTGTATGGTCGGGGTGAAGAGAAACTTTTTCTCTGCTCCCCATGGCAACGAAGGACGCGCGATGCGCGTGCATCCTACCTTAGAATGCGACTTCGTTTTTCATGGCTGGAATGATAGGGAGAGATGTTTTGATTTTAAAAAGCAAGATCGCTGTAATTTTTTTTACAGTTTGTTGATGAGGCTAAGCCTCCCTTGTTCGAAAAACCAGATTAAGTATTTGATAATACTTGTTGTAAATATGTATAGCATCATGTACCTGTAAATATTCATTAAATATTTCAAGAAAAGAATCCAGAACGCACCTCCTTCATTGATTCTATGTTCGAATGATGTGAAATTTTCTACATGGTGCATCACGCCGGGAAAGAAAGAAAAAAAAAATTGTTACCTTTTCAATGTTAGAGGATAGTAAGTAATAAGAAGACGGCAAAGGTAAGAAATCTTTCATATTTTATTTCGAAATGTCTCATTTAGAAAAGTTGAAAAAGAATCGTACAGATTTGAGAACAGCAGTAACAATGCTGATTAATAATATAGAAAATGTTATGAAGGATAGTCCAATAGATTTTGATAATTTAGAAGAATTATTTATTCAGTTAGATACTAAAGCAGAATTATTGAAGTCAGTTGACGAGAAAATTGAGCCCCTTTTAGGGTTAGACGACTATGAAACTGAAATCAATTCTGTTTATGATTACGCGGATAAAATATCAGTTGCAAAATTCCGGGTGAAGAAAAAATTAACCGAAAGCAAAAAAATTGTTAATATTGAAACATTAAAACATTAAATAACAGTCAAGATTTAAACTCGAATGTGATTAATGATGAAAACTCAGTTGTTAAATTGCCAAAACTCAATATACAAAAATTCTATGGCGACTCTACGCAATTTATTTCATTTTTTAATACATTTAAAAATACAATTCACGAAAATAACTCGCTTTCGAAAATTGAAAAATTTCATTATTTGAAGAGTTATTTATCTGGAGCTGCGGCTAATGCTGTAGAAGGTTTTGAAATATCAGAAGCTAATTATGACGCAGCCTTGAAAGTTTTAGAAACGCGTTATGGCCAAAAAGACGTGAGACGTAGCTCCACAGGCTATCAAAGCCTGAGAGCTTATGTTCTCGCCGATTCTGTATGTACGTGTGTACGTACATACGTACGTACCGCGATAACTCTTGATAGAAATATCCGATTTGCTTCAATTTTTTTTTCTAGGTTCATTCTGATGAGGTGCTTCCCTCATTAGTTTTTGGGGTTCATTGGTTAAGGATAAAGGGGGGATAGCCCCCACCCCCTTAATTTATATAAATGGGTTTTTCATGCAGAAATATTCGATTTGCTCCAAATTTGGTATACCGGTTTATTGTGTTAAGGAGCTTCCCTGATTAGATTTGGAAGCTCATTATTTAAGTATAAAGGGGGGAAAGGGGGGCTACCACCTTAATTTAGATAAATCGGTTTTTCATGCAGAATTATTCGATCTGTTACAAATTTCGTATACCGGTTTATTATGTTAAGGAGCTTCCCTGATTAGATTTGGAGGTTCATTAGTTAAGTATAAAGGGAGGAAAGGGAGCTAGACCCCCCCCCCCCCACTTAATTTAGATAAATGGGTTTTTCATGCAGAGTTATTCGATCTGCTCCAAATTTCGTATACCGGTTTATTATGTTAAGGAGCTGCATTGATTAGATTTGGAGATTTATTGGTTAAGTATAAAGGAGGGACAGGGGCTAGTGTCCCTTTAATTTAGATAAATGGGTTTTTCATACAGAATTATTCGATTTGCTTCAAATTTGATATACCAGTTTATTACGATATGGTTTCCTTCATTTGATTTGGAGGTTCATTGTTTAAGTATAATAGGCGGGAAAAGGGGGAATTGCCCCTCCCCTTAATTTAGATAACAGTGCTTTCATGCAGAATTATCTAATTTTGTTTAATTTTTTTTCAACCGGATCCGAACTTGAAGGTTCCATTTGAAGTCAACCCGAAAACCGACCACAACAAGGTTTCGGATTGAGTTCAATTAGAACTTTCATGTTCGTATCAGGTTGCCGGTGGACGGCGATTATTTTGACTGGCTTGCGTCGGGTTATAGTTCTTTGGAATATTTTTATCGATTAAGATTTGGTTCGGGACGGGTTTCAGGTTGACTTCGAATGGAATTTTTAGGTTCTGGTAGCGTTGCGCGTCCACGGAAACTAATTTGTCTTGTTCGGATCCGGTTATGGATCTTTGGAATATTTTTGTTGGTTATCAGATTTGGTTCGGGATTTCGGGTTTTTTCAAATAGAACTCTCGGGTTCGGGTCGGGTTGCATGTAGACTGAAATTATTTTGTCTTGCTCGGGTCGGGGTACGGTCTGTTGTAATTTATTTTTCGGGTTTGTGTAAAGTTATGTGTTAATAAACCTAATAAAAAGAAAATTGCCCAGTTAAACTGATGGCATTGAGCTCACAGGCTATTCGCAGTAATTGTATATTATACTCTTATTTCAAAGAATAATGCCCCTCGAAAAATAAATGAAGGGATTAGTCCCCGTTGCCCCCCTTTCTACTTAGCCAAAGAATCTCCAAATCTAATCAGGGAAGCTACTTAACATAATAAACTGGTATACCAAATTTGAAGCAAATCAGATAATTCTGCATGAAAAAAACATTTCACTAAATTAAGGGGGAGTATTAGCTCCCCCATTTCTCACTTTATGCTGAACCAATGAACTTTCAAATCTAATCAGAAAAGCTCCTTATTAGAATGAACCTAGAAAAAAAATTAAACTAAATTAGATAATTCTGCATGAAAACCCATTTATTTTAATTAAGGGGAGGTGCAATTGCCCCCCTTTCCCCCGTTTATACTTAACCAATGAACCTCCATATAAAATAAAGGAAGCCATATCGTAATAAACTGGTATATCAAATTTGAAGAAAATCGAATAATTCTGTATGAAAAACCCATTTATCTAAATTAAGGGGACACTAGCCCCTGTCCCTCCTTTATACTTAACCAATAAATCTCCAAATCTAATCAAGGCAGCTCCTTAACATAATAAACCGGTATACGAAATTTGGAGCTAATCGAATAACTCTGCAAGAAAAACCCATTTATCTGAATTAAGTGTGTGTGTGGGGGGGGGGGGTCTAGACCACTTTCCTCCCTTTATACTTAACTAATGAACCTCCAAATCTAATCAGGGAAGCCCCTTAACATAATAAACCGGTATACGAAATTTGGAGCAGATCGAATAACTCTGCCTGAAAAACCCATTTATCTAAATTAAGGGGGGGGGGGTCTAGCCCCCTTTCCTCTCTTTATACTTAACTAAAGAACCTCCAAATCTAATCAGGGAAGCTCCTTAACATCATAAACCGGTATACGAAATTTGGAGCAAATCGAATAACTCTGAATGAAAAAAACATTTATCTAAATTAAGGGGGGGGGTCTAGCCCCCTTTCCTCCCTTTATACTTAACTACTGAACCTCCAAATCTAATCAGGGAAGCTCCTTAACATAATAAACCTGTATACCAAATTTGGAGCAAATCGAATAATTTTGCATTAAAAACGCATTTACCTAAATTAAGGGGAGAGGCAATTACCCCCCTTTCCCCACTTTATACATAATAATGATCTTCCAAATGTAACCAGGGATTCTCCAATTAGCCCGGCTCTTAGAGCCGGATTTCTCAATTAGCCTACGACATATATATATATCTTTATGCATGCCATTTTCTGATAAAATTCAAAAGTGTTGAAAGGACATAATTTTTTGAGCAAAAAAGTACGTACTGCTTATGAAAACACACATTTTACCTCATAAAGTTTTCAGATTATTTTTTTCTTTGTGCATGTGTACTGATACTCAGTTTGAAACACTAGGCAAAATGCTTAAATGAGTGAAAATGAAGTCATAGTTAAAAGAAAACAATCATCTTCTTAGACAAAACTGAACATTTTTACACAAACGTGTCTAAAAACATAAATTAGGGCAATATTTACTATCCGGTACTGAGATTAGAATCTCGAGATTAGAATTACGAGTGCAACTGTTCATATCCAAAAATGTTGCTGAGAACCTTGAATACACGTTTTGAGTTAAATGATCAAATTAAAATATCAATTCTTTTTAATGGGTAATACGGATATGAGACGGGCGTATGTAAATTTTCAGCAGCAAATAATAATGTCGGGTTTAAATTTTGTGGGGAAGAAATTCTATGATCGTGTTAAAGTGAAATAAATTTTGCAGTTTTTTATTTCGGAATACCAAGCATTAGAGTCTCAATTGATAATTTCACCATAATAACTGATATATATATATATATATATATATATTATGGTGGTCACAAGTAACATGGGGGGAAAAATTAACATTTTCTTCCGGTGGACCCCACTAAAAGTTGCCAATCAATTAGAAAATGAGATTGGCAAAGTTTCAGCTCAATTGAATAATATTAACCCGTGACTCATCGAGGTTGAATTCTTGCGATTTTTGGCGAAAAACCGTAGTTTTTTTTTTTCATTAATTGAAAACTACTCTTCTTAGAAACCTGATTCTTATTTTATTTCACAGAAAATATTATTGCCTTGAACTTTTACTCTCATCAAAGCTTATATTTAATGACATTTGGTGTTTTACAAGTCAGCTTATGAACCATACCCTCAAACTCTGCATTTTTGAAAAATAAGTGAAAAATGAGAAATGAATAATTTTTATTAAATTTCATGTTATTATTTTTATTATTTGCATTAAAAGGCAAAAGAAATTGGACAATTTTTGTAATTTTAACAATATTTTACGAATTATAGTTAATTATTAGTTATCTAGTTCCGTGTATGGAAAGAAGTCCAAATTTGTATTGCAGTTGAAGCGCATTTAAAACGAACCTCTGAATTTCTCTTTTTATTACATGGCTGTTTTTATTACCTTCTATCATTATTTGTTTTTTAAATCGACGAAATATTCCAAACTCCACCCCCTCTTTCGGTATCATGGTAACAATGCAAGATTTTTTTATTAGGCCACATGCTCATCAAATCACCGGCAGTATGTTATCAAGTAATTGTCAAGTTTTATGTATTTTGTTTCATAATATTCCGAAGTTAAGCTGAACACCAGAGAAGCTGCTAAACTTACAGTACGCCCACCAGTTAATTACAAATTTTAATTTTAAGTAGAAATGTAATAGTACTTCGCAAACAACTATTTCGTAAATAAAGAACTGATTTCATCAAAAACAGATTTCACAATTCCTATTTACAGGGAGCTTTTGTTAGCTACGATGGAAAACTGTTTCCTCATTTTTTGGATAAAGAAAATGTTTACAATTTATTTATTCGAAATAGATAGCAGTTGATTGTGGATAGCAGTTTTAATTAGTTGTGGAGATGGGGAACACTTAATAAGAGTTCCTCACCTTAAAAAATAGTAGCGGAATAACTCGGGTAAAAACTGTATCTTCAGCAGTTGAAGAGCGGGTGGAAGGTGGTAAAAACCAGAAAATGTGTTTTGATACCACTACAGTAAAAACTACTCGCCTCAGAAGAAGTTGCATGTACCTATATCAATTATTAATGTAAAATCTTCTGTATTTATCATGTCGCCACCATAATTTACAAATTAACATAAAAGCTGTTTTCAGCCAGTTATTTAAAACAAGATTAAGATTGGATGGTCCAAGTTGGACCAGATTAAGTACGAAAATGCTATTGATGGTAAAATATTAGATATAAAATACTTAATTCAGAAGAAATTTCAAGCTTTTTTATAGAACATTTAAAAAAGTAATAGCCCATGGGTGATTATAAAGAATTTATCTAACTTTGTTTAATTTTTACAGGACATCTTCCTCCAAAAGACATCCAATTTCAATTCATCGACAATGGGTAACACAGGTAATTTATTCTCCCAAAATATATCTTTTCAGGGATCAGTTCTCATTAACAAATTTAGAAAAAGAAGGTGTTAGAGACATTTGATTATTTATAATCAATATTTATGTAAAAGCATGGTTCAACGCTTCCACTTGCCCGCAATCAAGAACTGTAATTATTAAAATCACTTGTTGAGTACAGAAAAATTTATAAATAGCGTACAGATAAAGCACTCGCTAAAATGATAAACCACCTTTGGTATCTGAACTCTGTTCAAGTTGCATTTTCTTTTTTTTTTTTTGATAACACTTTGGGAAAGAAAATAATCATGGCTGTAAAATTAATATTATTTGAAAAAGAAAATGATGTTGATGATAGGAATGTAAGAGCAACAATAAATTTCAACCAAGTGAATTATTTATTGAACAAATAAGTCGATGATTTTGTTTAATATCAAGCTGATTTTTTTAATAAGATTGTATATTAATATACAATTTTTAAATACTGATCCCGATGTATGATGTGAAAATAAACATTATTTGAAATCAAGAAAAATACTGTATGATTTTAAGGTAACACAGCTGAAAGGGGAATAAAATTAATCCATGATTTCAATTCCTGTTTAACAAAAGACGAAGAACAAAAACGTTTCTGCTAAAAGCTGTATCTGAATGTAGAAAAACTTTTCAAGACGGACCTTATCCACCTTAGCATGACAACGGGGTATATGATGTAAGGGATAGTAATTTCTTTTCTCTATAATGCTTCCTTTCTTGTAACACAACTTTAATAATAAAATGCATTTTAAAATTTTTGTTCCCATTGTTAGACTTTCTTTGCCCGTTTTTTCTTTTAAATCTTTCAGTTTAAACTTCAATTTTTATCATAATTAAAGCCTTTATTACATACAAAATGAAAAAACAAACAAACAAACAAAGAAAAACAAAATTTTGAAAGCAGATGAGAGGGAATGTCACATTGTTTTTTCGCATTTTTATTCAGTTTTTAGGATTCGGACCAAGTCTGGACCAGAAAAATGCGCATATGTTTAAATGGGTACATTTTTACAAAAATGTAGCAAGTGGTTTTTCAAAGCAAGAATACTTTTTATGAAATGAGATCAGCATTATGTTTCTACGTTTAACTGTATTCATTTCATGAAGAAAAAAACAAATTTCTTTTGCGAAAAATCACATTTTTTCTGAACTTTGACCTCAATGAGGCACGGATTAATATTATCCAAATGAGCTGAAACTTTTTCAATCTCATTTTCTAGCCAATTGGCAACTTTCTGGGGAGCCCCTCCGAAAAAATTCGAAAATTTATTTCTTGTGACGACCCTAATATATATATATATTTTACTGATTATGTATCTATATTACAAAGGGGAAACGTATCTGTGTGTAACGCTTACGTCACGAATAGCAACATTTTACGATCATATTTCGGTTTCGAAATTATCGCAACAGCAATTTTTAAACTTCTGAATATTTTAAATTTTTAGAACGTTGTATGGGGGAAAAATCTAGTTTAAAATGCAATTTGTTTAAAAACTGTATCTCAATTGACTGATTTATTATGTTTTTTTAAATAATTTTCAAGCAGATTTTTTGTAATTTATCTTATCACGTGCCGGTTTCATTGCATAAAAATAATAAATATTTTGCACTTAAAGCAAAAAAAGAAAGTTCAGCTTTTATTTCCGACTAATTTTCAATAACGAAATTAATACTCCCTTTATAAGTAGTTAAAAGAGTAATAAAAAACAAAACACAAATTTTAAATATTGGTAAACGAACAATTTTCATTTTTAGACGGCCAAATAGAGGAAAAAATATTTCCAAATTGAATTTTTTAGCAAAGTGCATCTGACTTTAATGTAGAGTACTGATTGTCTATGGTTTTAAAAACAAGTTTCAAGAATCAAATATTTTTAAATTTATCTCTATCGCGTTAAGCGACAGATTACGACAGATTAATCCGTTTGTTCGTAAGACATCAATAAAGAGTTCATTATTTTCTTTCGGGTAATATTCCATATTTAATTAAAACTTCCTCTGTTAATAAATAAATAAAATAATATGAATAAAACACAAATTTAAGAGACAGGTAATTGAACTACGTGCTTAACTTCTTTGTTCCCTGGGTCCACATATAAGGACCTCCGTTCTGCCACCTTTTATTAAAGATAATCGAATATAATTACAATTTCGGAATCAAAATGATATGTTTCGAAGTCTAAGGTTCGAACTAAAGCAAATAAATTAAGAATCTCGATCTGAAGTTAAATAGCAGAAGACGTAATTCAGTAATAATCAATAATATTGAATCAATACTTAGTAACGGAGAGGTTAATAATCTCTTAAATTATCATAATATAAAAAGATGCCATAAGTAGAAATGTTGGTCAAATAACTCGGCGCATGCGGCTAATACAAAAATATTTCTTTTGCTAAATTTAAAAATTTTATTTAGTTGTATAATACATTTTTTTTCATATGAAAAATGACTTTTTTTGTTAGTGAGCAATCTAAAAAATATTTTGAATGCAAAATACAATATTAGTTTTCAATAAAAAGAAGGTTTTCACCTATTTTCTCTAACCTGGGAAGGCTGGGTACGATCCTCTAGTTTTAATAAAATTCCAACGTGAACCCTCTACTTTTCTGATATATTTATTAAAATATTAATACAACTTGCGTATAATTTAGTTCTTTAAAAAGCAATGTCTAACATGTAATCAAGGTATAGAATAATGATGAAGTAATTAATAAAGTCTCCCATTCCAATTTTTATAATTAAATATTGAAATATCAGTGAAAATTACGTTCTGTTAGCACAATCATATGATTTTAGTTTTTAATTTTATCATTGAAAAAATACATTTCAAGCTAAGCATAAAGTCATTTTCACCGGCGCAAGCTTTTCACACGAACGTAAATTTATGCATAAACACCTTGAATTGAAATAAAAATATATTTTCTAATTAATTGTTATAAAAAATGGAATTTATAAAATCATAATTCATAAAGGAAAAGTAAACTGCATAGCCGCTATTCTCATGATGTAACAGTAAATACGAATTTTTATTAACTTATAAAAAACAACAAAAAACATACTCGGGCAGAAATATTTTTCTCGAAATTGAACCTGCAAATTACAAAATATACGTTCAAAAAATCGTGTGTTTGAATATATTTCATTAGATATTCGATTTGTATTGTCGAGCTTCTTGAAAAAAGGCATTGCTTTTTTTGCTGGGTGCGTGTATTATTCTGCGATATTGACGTCATATGCACACATTTTATAGATGATTTTTAAGACTGGATCATAAAAGAGATCTGCTTTAGCGGATTCAAATGATGTCATTTTATATATGTTACCGGCCAAACCCGATTTTAGGCCAAACTAGATTGGCCTAGGCCAAACTAGTTTATCCTAACGCGCATAGGATAAACTAGTTTTTCCTAGCCCAAACTAGTTTTTCCTAGGTCAAACTAGTTAACCCTAACGCCTATAGGATAACTAGTTTTTCCTAGGCCAAACTAGTTTTTCCTAGGCCAAACTAGTTAATCCTAACGCCTATAGGATAAACTAGTTTTTCCTATAGGCGTTAGGATTAACTAGTTTGGCCTAGGCCAATATAGAATATAGTTTGGCCTAAAATCGGGTTTGGCCGGTAACATATATAAAAAAATGCATGTTTTTTAATTCTTAAACGGAAATATGTTTTCTAGAAGTGCACAATTTCCACTCTAGCTGCTTCGCTTTTCTCTGCAACGATAGTAGTAATTCATTCTTTGGATAAGAACATACTAGAATAGTAAAACTGTGTTTTCTTATATTTAAATGATTTACGAATGTGGTGATTTCCCCTTCATTTTATAGACGTTAAGATATTTCCATCATAAAAAATAATAATATGCCTCATTGAGTTTGACCAAGAACTAAATGTTCTTTATATTTTATGGAGTGGATTGCATTTCTATTACATTTACAGGGAAGCAGAAAGCAAATCACTTACAGGATTGTCTAATATTGGAGCGCTTCTAGCTATAGTACGCATTTTAAAATTTCAAAAATTCCTAACGCATTATATGCTGTGTAAAAATTATACAGATTACACAGAGAGATGCACGAAAGGGCACACTCACAGTACTGAAAATGGACAGCACTTACTGAATATGAAATTTAGCTGAGTTATATGCTTTATTATTTATCTAATTTCATTGTAAGGAAATATTCAATTTCTAAACAATATTATATTACAGTTGAAAAACGATCCAAAATCAATGCCAGTTGCATTATTTTGTTTTTTTCGATTAGGATACTATCAACCAATTCCGTGTGTGGAAATTAAGTAAAATATGATTCCGACAAATGTTTTATAAAATTCACATTGGAAATGCATACCTTACGAATCATTTAAAAAATGATCTACATTCTAAGTACATAAAAATCAAAAAATGTTTAAATTATACATAGAAGTGTTACAGTTGTACTTTGATGCTGTACATGTAAATTAATGAATATCACACATGTACAGATATCTAAGCATGAAAAGTACTTTCATCTTTTGAAATTTAAAGCGTGCGCTTTAACCCCTTGAAGGGCGGTGATGCCATCACGGCATCACATAATTTTAATCCCAAATTGCCACATTGGCACCGGAATTTTATGATGAAAATGCCATCTTTATTAAATACGCGAAAATTTACTTTTACTTTTTTACAAATAAAATCTCCTGTTAATACTGGTATCATTAAAGTATTTGAAAATTTTACGAATACAAGTACCTTACGCCTAAAAGGGGTAATTGTTTCTTATTTGTTAAGAATAAATTACTTTTCTATGTTTATAACACTTGGAACTTCATACTTACTTTAACACACATGATTTTTCAATCAATATATGCCTGTCATTACAAAAGACGATGAAATATTTTCATTATAAAAATGATTAACTTTGTTAATGGATCATTTTTGCTTAAGAACTAATTACATTATTAACTCTTGCTCTATTAAAACTATTGCCATTCCATGCTCATTTGTGACACATTTCAGTACATATTATCAGATTTTAAATAATTTGAAAAAAAAAATTGAAAGCATAGTCAAATAATAAAGAATAGTTTTCTCTTGTTTATCAGAATGAAATTAACATCCTTAATTAAACATTTGGAACTTAATTATTTTAAAATTTTAATTAAATGGAGCTTTGCAAACACAATTGGCCCTTATTATCTTGAGCGTGTTAAGATATTTTGTTTAGAATATTTGTTCCAAAACATTGTTATAAAATATATATATGAAAGATTTTTTCTTAATAATTAATTTGTGTTATTAGAAACTATTGCATACGTTTTAAGCAGAAAATTAAATAA
Source organism: Maratus speciosus (assembly GCA_963932465.1). Lineage (NCBI taxonomy): Eukaryota > Metazoa > Arthropoda > Arachnida > Araneae > Salticidae > Maratus > Maratus speciosus. The sequence continues at coordinate 536,968,082 of OZ010791.1, read as the reverse complement.
AACAACAAAAGCTTTCGAAAGTAATGTATGCCATTTAAAATAAAGAATATTCGTTTTTATTATTTTATTTTCTTGTATTTTATTTTATTGATATTCTATTGTTGATGTACTTTTATTCACTTTAAACATTTTAATTTCATTAACGAAATATGGAATAATTATTTAATTGTATTGATATTTTAATTCTTATTATCTTTTTTTAATATTATTTTAAAATCCGAATTACTTTAATGATTTAACAGAAAGACTTGTGCAACATTGAGATATAATGAAGCCTTTTATCCGAAATACGAAATTAATAAATACTTCCAATGGTATGTTAATAATTAAAATTTAAACAAGTTATTGGATATTATTCTTTTAAAACAAATGAATTTTATATAATAATATATGGTGAATTTAAAACATATTGAAGATTATTAGAAATAAAATTGGTTATCGTATCTTTTCATTAGTGTAATGATATAATAAATATATATATTTTTTATTATTGAACAAAGGAAATTTTATAAACAAAACATCAAAATTTTTAACTAAAACTATACGAAATAGCTGGAAATCTTTCTATTATGTGTTAAGAAAATAGAAATATATTTTATTTGTTTATGTGTGTGATCTTCTCTCTTATGAAACATTTTATTTATTTAGATAAATAAATTTTGTTAAAGAAGCATACAACATTTTCGTTAATTGCATTAATACATTTAATTTTGTGATTCTAGTTTATAAATTCAGTTTTTGTCGAAAGACTTAATTTGCCGTTAAGCATACGTAATCATATCAATTGTTAATATTAAGATTTTCATGCTATTTATAATAATTTTAAGGTTATATAAAAAAATGAGAATTTCCACTTTTAAATCACACTGGCTCATGGGTCATTCCACACAAAATGAGCAAAAATTTAAAAAAATTCCTGGCTGCATAATAACCGATTTTAATAAAATTTGATACACAGATTAAATTCATGTTCAAATAGAGCATTGCAAAATATTTCGACTTTTTATTTATTTTATTATTTTTTTTTTTTTTGAAGTTCTGTGAAAGTTCTGGACATTTAAAAAACTTGTGACAAAGAATGGCATGTGTACAATCGTTCAAAGTTGCAAGTTTGAAGTTCCGTATCTTCAAAACTATTTAACATAAATTAAATATTTTTGTAATATTGTAATCTCTGGAAAATTACCTTCATATGTATTTAGTAATAATAATTTGGTAACGCCTTGTTTAATCTTAAATTTGTTTTAAACATTGAAAATTTACAATTTTGAGAAAATTAAAAACTTTATAAAAATTAAAGGAATTCAAAAACAACTGTGGAATTGATGCCTGATGTAGTGTTACATATTAAGATCGAATTTTTAATGTTTTTAAGTTGCCATGTATTTCCTACACCTTTAAAAAAATTTAGAAACTTAAAAAAATGACAAAATCGTAATTTTTCCTTTATTGATAGGAAAAAAGAAAAAGAAAAAAAAAGGAAGGAAAGGTCAGACATTGCAGTTATTGCACAGACATAGAGATCAATAAATCCACGATTTACTCCAAAAAATTTAAGATTGCCTTTTGATTCTTAATGTCACAAAATTGGGTTAAAAAGGTATTATTTGTTGCATTCCAAGGACTTTCCTCTTTGAACGCGAGCGCGTTTTTTACAATATTGTATATATTGCGATATTGCGATACAATATTGCAATTTCCAATGGAAAAAATGTAGTGCTGTAATCTATGGATTAAGAGGATAAATATATAATTTTTTGTTCAACGTCATATTTTTTTCGGTAGTTTAAAATAAATATATTAATAGCCAAAAATAAAAGTTTCTATATTTAAAATATACACTTTTATCATTAATCTCAAATAATTTAAACATCTTAAAAGAGGTTTCCTGTACATACAAACAGGCAATAGAAATATTGAATTTTACCCTCAACATTTTTTATTTATTTTTCTTCACACTAAGGAATAAAAAGGCAAGAATGAAAGTTTCGATATTTAAAATATATACTTTTAGCTATAACTTCAAGGAACTTTAAACTTGCCAGAGCTGTGAGTCGTGTACAAACAAGCAGTAGCAATATTGAATTTTTCCCTCAAAAATTTTCAAAAATATTCTTTTTTCTCATTAAGGAATAAAAATACAATTACTGACTTATGCTACTATGTTACTTATTATTCATTCTTAATTATAATTCATTTTTAATATAAACTTTTTATCCTTAACGGTAATAATCAAAATTGATATTTCAGGCATGTAGACAATACCTCGATTTTGCATCCACTTTTACTGTAAATTTAAATATTCAAATAATCCATCCTGACATCTATTATGTTACATTTACTCATAAATGGATATGATCTACTTATATACTGATTCTTATTACAATCTGTGACATGTCAGCCACAGCTGATTTCCTCATTTTGTATGGAATGACTCTAATATTAACATTATCTATCTAATATAATTTATTCGCCTAAATAGAAATAGTTAAATTTCAAGTAACAAAATAAATAAATTACATACTTTCTACACGACATTAAAAAGGTTTATTGTTTTTTTTGTATATCTTTTTTTATGATATACATTCTTTTAATATAGAAATCTTTATTCTTTATCTTTATTTCAGAAAAAAAAATTGTAATTTATCACACCCAATGTAATTTCATTTGATAAAAAGTATTATGAAAAATTTGTCAATAATGTTCATTTACTTACATTAAAGCTATTAAAATGTTTAATTTTGATGCTTTTACATAGTTTTGTGGATACAACAATGCCTCAAAAGTCCGCCAAAGCAAATTTTTAGGTGTCGGCTAAATTGCACACATAGTCACCACAATGAAATTAAACATTTTTTAATAATAATTAAATTTAACTTTTTCTGATTTAAAAATAAAATATAAACATTTTAGTTTATATTTTGTTACACAATATTTCGACTCATAGAATTTTCGGAAATATCTTAAACTGCACATTTCAAGATAACTCTAGTTATATTGGCGTTTACTTCAACAACTATTATTTAACCCTTAATGGACGGTAGCTTGTTATAAATGATTTTATTACTACATTCCAGTCACACCACTATTATTTTAAAGTAAATTTTTAGTAAATCTCTCTCGCACATGGTCTAAAGTTGATGATAACGCGGAAGCCCCTCAAAATGTCTACACTGTGAAGCACTGTTAAACACTCGTGAAGGTACAGGTAAATGTGTTTCTTAAAAAAAAAAAAAAGTAGTATCAACCGAATATATTCGTGTAAGAGATACATATTCATGGAGCAAGGGTGGTGGGTACTTCGAAAGATACTGTTTAAATCTTCAAATAAACAAAATACGTCTATTTGAAAATAATGTATGAAAAGTAAACGTGAAAGATACGGGAAAGTTTTTTATCAAACTTGTTTTGCACAGTTATATATTTTATTAAATTATACAATAAAAAATATTGTCTTTGAATGCGTTGTTGTTGCTATTCCAATTTAGTATTTTTAAGCCAAGAAAAGTTAAATGAAAATTATTGTGATAATGAAAATACATGTATCACAAAAGATAAGAAAAAAGATAGAATACTTAAAAAACGATTAGTATTTTAATGGTATTTTAATAAGCTCTCTGTTTTATCTTTTAAACAGGCAACTGGCGATGATTTTTAATACATTATTCATATTTACTTATACAGTATCCAAGAAAGAGGCTACGAAGACTATTACTTTTGTGAAACTGACGTTATGTGCAAAAAAAAAAAAAAACATATTTTTTAACTCGTGTGTGCTGATAAAAGGTAAAAATGATGTCGCAAACAAAATAAAGGATCCATTTTAATTTATGTATTTGAAACATATTACTATGATTTTCCCAACAGATTTATTTATATCTTTTTCTACAGTACCGTTTTTAATGCCCAGAAAAAAACTATTTTTTAAGGTCCAATTAAATAAGAATGATTTAAAATGATATTTATCTGAATATATATGATATCAGGTATAAAAGAAAACGTGTATTTTAACTCAGATAAAGAAACATTTTTAATAATTGCGGTGAAGGGACCCACATATCACTTATTTTTATTCCCGTCTGTTTCAAGATTCAAAAATATAGAAAATAGGGTTTTGTTCCTAAAAAGAAAAAATAATCTTTTCACTTTCATATAAAAAAAATTTCCAAATTTCGGACTTGTTATTAGGAATTGACCGTTCTTCGTACAAACCGTTACCGTTTCAAGAAAAATTCACAGATGGTTTCAAATTTTCAAAAGCGGAAACGGTAACAGTGCACCTAGAATATACTCATCTTAATTTTCTGAACTTTACGTAATTTGTATTTATTAAAGGCCGACATTCGCAGTTTTTCCCATTCAAACGTGCCTGTTTGAACAAAAAATTGTATATTCTTCGAAAATATTTTAACTAGGATTAAACAATACAACATTGATATTATTTATTTATTATCTCGATGTAATGTTTACTATATATTAATTTTAAATTTTAGTTTTGTTATATCATGTTGTTTTCTTAGTGATATAGGGTATCCAAAAAGATCCGTACAACTTCAAAATTTTATTTAAAAAGAATAATAGGACTACTGCAAAGCTAATTACAACAACAGATTAAAAGAAATAATTCAAAAAGTTTTTTTACTGCTTTAGTAAACTTCAACATGACATCTTTCATACCACGAAGATTTACAGAATATTCCAATTCAATCTACGAGCATTTTAGCATGCTAACATCCACCGCATCCTAGCAGCTGATGTTTTGTTTCAATTCCATGAATTAATTTTGTTGGGATCCTACAAAATGTTTCACGCACTCTTTCCACACATTCTTCTCTAGTGTTATGGCGAACATTTTGAATAGCGGAATTCATTAATAATCGTTTACATGTTGTGCTGCGCCATCTATGAGTAGAAATTTCCTGTAGGAAAAAAACATTTTGAGTTATTCTATCTATTGCTGTAGGCCTGTTTATTTTTTAGATAAAGCTTTGCTGTTATACATATTTTTTGTAACACCCTGCATTACATAATGCTTGAAAACTTTTTTTATCTATAAAATAGTGTATTTTGTATTATAAAGCGTAATTACATCTATATTAACAGAAATACAATGAATGTGTATATAAAATTATAAAATATATCATATTTTTTAAACTTTTCTATTCCCTCTATTTCTCTTTTAAAGGTAGCATCTTCAGAAAAGTATTACTTGAAGGAGCACAGTTTTCTTTCTTATCACACACTTTGTTTGGATGGATAAACTTTTATCTTCTTCTTACATTACACTAAAGGAAGTTTTGCTTTTACTCAAAATTTCCCCAGATGTTTTAAAAAGGAAAAAAAGTTTTTTTTTTTTTTCCAAAGAAATCATTTTTATCTATTGTGAAACATTTTTATAATTGAAATTTTCCATCAAGTGATTTCTGAGCTTCTTATTGTTAAACGAAAAATAAATTAACTGGAGAAGAAATGAAAATTTTGTGCAACATTTCTGTTACAGAATGATTATTTATTTGAAATCCAATAATATATAAATGTTAAGTAAGAATATAATAATAAATGAAAGTTTGTCTTATATTCAAAAAAATTAAAGTTAGTTATTTAAAATTTAAACAAAAAATGTTTTATAAAATACCGGCTGATGCAGAATCAGAAGGAAAAGTCAAAATTCGATAATTCTAATATTGCAAAACATATAGTTAGTATTATATTAGACGTTTTAGGGAAAAACAAAAAAAAAAAAAGCAACGGATACTTTTAACTGAAAAGGCTTTAAATTATTAACAGTCTAATTTCTGACACAAGTGACCCTTCAGTTGTGATTAGTTTGCATAATGAAAATTACATATATTAAATGTTGTGAATGCAACATTTGAATCATTCTGTTCAATGTTTCAATTTTTATTTTCTTATTAGTATCACTTGATGACAAAACCACGACAGCCAGTATTTCCGGGACCACTATAGTGGTAACTGTTGGTATTACATAATGCTTATAAGAATTATTATTATATATTATTATAAGAATTCCTTTTAAATGCTTTTACATTCCATATACAGGGTGAATCAAAATAACGTGGCCAAATTTAAAGGGCAAAGCTGGCACACACAATGAATAAAAAATCACATAGGAACTTCGGGTAGCGAACACCATCCTTCGCCGCTAGAGGGCATTTCCATGAAAACAAGAGCTGAGCAAATTGAGTGACTTTATATGCATCATTTCAGCATGACACAGCTCCCGAACATTTCTGGAGACAAGTCAGAACTAGGCGTTGGTTTGGTAGAGGTAGACCAATTGCATGACCGCCGAAATCACCCGATTTTACTCCAGTACTTTTTTTTTCCTTATAGCTCTTTTAAAGTACTTATTTACTAAACACCTGTTCCATCGCAGGAAGACTTTGTAGGATGAATTGTTGCCGCAGCAGGATGTATACGAGATACACCTAATATTTTTCAGAAGGTGCGCCAGTCCATGCATTGTTGATGTAATGTCTGTCTCCAGGCCTCTGGCAAAATCCTTGAGAATCTCCTGTAGCAGTATTGTTTGGAAATGTGTAACATTTGTGGAAATACAGGTATAAATAAAATGATGTAGAATGATTTATTCTATTTGTATTAAACATAATTTTCATTCCATTTTGTACCACCCTGTATACTTGTTTAAAATTCAGTCTGCTGCTTTCTAGTGTTTTTAAGTTAGAGATTTTTGTACTTTATTTCTACTTTGGGAATTATTATTTGGGAATTATCTACATATTTCTACTTTATTTCTACTTTTATTTCTCTTTTCTCTATTGGGAATAAAATCATGAAACAGAAACATTTTTTCTTCTTATGAAGTTATAAGGTAACTGTACGAGTAGTGGACACTTTCGCACAACTTAATGCTACTGCTCTTAGTTTTAGAGACTGCGACGACAACGGCGAGTAATCGAAATGTACAATATTGAACAAATACACATATTTTTAAGTCAGTAGTAATACAGAATGATGAAGAAACATTGTAGAAGTGTCTTCATAACATTTAAAAAACTAGCGTATGTTTGTTTGCTTTTAGCAAAAAATCATGTTTACACCAGAAAGTGTACTCTCAATTCAAATAAATATATTTACACTTACTTTGTACTACATACTACTATAACACTTAACCGCTGCACCGAACTAGGCGTTTTACAATACCTTCAAAATAAACTGAAGTATATCAAAATATGTAAAAAGAAATTTTTTAAATTAAAAATAACGAATTTTTTATTTTCGAGTACCCATATAATAATTTCATTGTCATCCGCTTCTAGTTTTTGATTTATTCATTCCTGTTTATTAATTCAACCAAAACGTCTCTCCTTTTAATCGTAGGAATAAAATTAAAGCAGATTTGCAATCGTAAAAGATTGCTCTTTCAAATAAAAAAAAAAAAAAAACCAAACAATTAGAAATTAAATTTATATTAGCGTTCATTTTCTGTATTTGTTTCATGCGGTTTCTAGATCGTAGGATTAGTGTAACACTTTATTTCTATGTGACGTTATTAGGGTATTTATTACCTATTATGTACTTATGTGTGTATTTATATCATTACTAGAGTGAGATAACATCTTTATAATTTCCGTTTATGCTAATTACAACTCAGTGTTTTAAATTTACCCGCTAACGTGCGGTTTTGCTTACTGATATGTCTTACAATCTTACTATAATCTATTCCTAGCATTTGACTACCAACTTTTGCATTGGAGAAAGAGAAAAATAAACGGTCAAGTCCGAGTATTACTCGCGCACATAGGGTTCCGTACAATAATATATGAATTAGTAAGAGTATTATTTAAAAAATACCGTTGCTAAAAGAATACTAAGATTTTGTAAAAACTGTACAACGTAGGGTTGGGTATCGCTGTATAGTATACTAGGTGCAAAGGAAAGTCCCTTTAACCTGAAAATACTTGCGAACGGAGAGAGCTACAGCTATACAAGTGAGGTAACGGTACAGTAAAGCGACTACGCCCGACCTAATGCAAAGGACAGTAGCACCCCTAGTGGCGAAATTTGGAAGATAGCCGTTGCAAATCGAATACGAAAAGAGGTAGGGCAAATTTTTCAATTAGAAAGTTTTAGAGTATCAATTAATTAGTACGAAACGACATTTGATTCACACGGATAAGATAAATCGTCGCCTGCATACACAAAAATGTCCGGAATCGATGAGCGACGATTCTACTTTGCCTATTCACATTCCGGATACATAGCAGTGCACAATTGCAGACTGTGACGTTGTACTGTGCTGTAATGTCTGTAAAGATTCAATTTCTGATGCATTTAAAATTTTAGAATAGACCTGTCAGGGCCAGAAGAGTTCTGTTCGTAAACTGATGAAATAATTGACTGACACCAGAATATTCAAACGAATTTCTCAGAAAACAAAACCCCGCTAATTTGCACTTTCATTACAAAGGCAACATTTTATTAAAATATTCTTGGTGTCATTTGTCAGATTTGGAATTAAAATTAGGTGGCTAGACTGTCTAGCCACCGCCCTTGAAAGGGTTAAATCTATGTCGTCGTATTGAAGAGGCTTGCGATAGACGTTCCATGCTGAGAAATGTGCATGCAGAATTACTCTCACGACAACATGTATCGTGAGCCATGGCGAACTTTTCGAACATACTGAACGTTAACTTTTTATCACTGTGAGACATTTTGTCTTTTTTTGTGTGTGATATTATCAAAATGTATTGAGATAAGTACGTATTTATAGCATAAATTGTGCGTATTTCTACATACATCTGACTATTCCATTCAAACGTTTACACAAAATGGAGTGCATCGATTTTGGCTATTTTTGGGTAAACAGGCGAAGATTTATCTTATCCATGTAAACTAATTGTCGTATTCTATTAATTAATTGATTCTCTAAAACTTTCTAAATGTAGATTTTGCTCTATCTCTTTTCGTTTTCGATTTGCAGTGGCTATCTTCAAAATTTCGCCACTAGGGACGCTACTGTCGTTTTCATTAAATCGGGTTTAGGAGGTTTACTATGCCGTTACCTCACTTGTATAGCTGTAGGTCTCTCCATTCACAAGTATTTTCAAGTTAAAGGGACTTTCCTTTGCACACTGCATACTACAAAAGTATAAATGGATATACCATGAAAGTTCAAAGATATGTGGAATCTAAATAATAGCAAATATAGCTATTCGGTATATTGGTTATTCCAAATAGGTTTTTAGTTAACCTTTAAATACATAGTAGGTGTATTGAGAGAGCCACTCAATGGAAACTAGTCGCGAATCCCATAGTACTTATGTGATTAATTCTCATTAAATTAATCTGTTTTTTTTTTTTTTTTTTTTTTTTTTTTTTTTTTTTTTTACAATTTGACGTTTAATGCTTTTATACTGCTATTGGGCATTCCATTACATAAATATATCCTTAACATTTGTTATCTAGGCTTTAAAAGCCGATGGAGCATAGAGGACGCCGTCCCTGTCATTATGTACGGCCAAACCGTCCGTGTCTTTAAGGGTTAATATCTCGTCTAATTACCGACGATTTTTTCCGAAATTCATGATTACCAATGCTTTTATGCTTCTGCTACGATAGGTGCCTCCATCTCTGCTCAAAGCTTTAGCTGAAGCCCGTAAATCACGATTTGAGTGTAACGGAAAAATGCGATTTTCTCTAAAACTATGTGACCTAGTGTAATCGCTATAATTTTCCTGCAAGGTTTACATTAATGTCTACTACCTCTAATTTTTTCTTAATTTTAGTTTCAATAGATTTGGAATTAGATGGGGTGAGAACATATTTTTGCACTACATTTTCCACCATAACTTTGAAAATATAATAGCTAAAATTAAATGAAATGTACTTTTGATTTCAGCGTTACGAAAGCTTTCATACGATATCCCACACGATATACAAAGAAAAGATTTTTTTTTCAAGTAACATAATTAGCCCCTCTACATTTTTCCTAAATATACTTATGAATATTTATTAATCTGTAAATATATGTGTCAATAGTCTTTATTACTTCCCCGAATTTGAACTTTCCACGTTACATAGTTTAGGAGTAAAAGGTCTGTGACAGACAGACAGATAGACACAGGAGTGATCTTATAATGGTTCCGTTTTTACTTTTTAAGTACGGAACCCTAAAAATAAATATAATTACAATAAAGCTGTTTCAAATAAATCATATAAAAATGGTCACGGCAGTTCTTTGAAATTTTCAAGTTAGTCTTTTCAATGAAAGCTTTTTTAGGGTTTCGTGAGATGAACGAAACCCGTATAGTCTCATGTCTATGTTCGTCTGTCACGACCGTCGTACTCGCAAACTTTTTAAATTACAGGCTTGATTTTTTTTTCATAGAACCGAATACATTCTGACATTGCCAAAATCATAAACTTTCTAAAAAGTCTTAATGAACGCAAGTTGTTAATTAAAAAACCCAATTAAAAGAATGGAAAATGTTCATAATTCAACACAAGCTTTGATTTTAATCAAACTGCAACGATTTGCTGTCAGAAGCGGGAGGGTTTACTATAATTTAGAAGGGATTCCATGGCAATAAATCTACCGGGCGTTTTGAAAGACGCTAGTATTTTATAATCTACCGAACCTAAAAACTTGAAAATTTTGCACGCAAACGCAAACGCAAGAAAACAAAAATATTTTTCAGAATTTATAGATTATTTTCAAAAATTCCACCTAAAAGCTAAAAAATCCATTAAAAATCGATTTATATAAACGTATTTTATTTCCTTTCAAAGATACGCAGTAGAACACAGGTGTTTCAAAAATATTTCATGGCCGGACAGCTGACGCCTAGGGTATTTATTGTCATCCTGTAATTTTTTTAACAAATATTGCATTTATAGATTTAATTTTTAAGCATCTATATGTAATTTTTGACGCTGATTGCAAATGTGTAATTTTCGTTAAAATATTTCCAGTAGAACTCTAGTTATCATTTTAAAATCTGATTTAATGAAAGGATTTATTTCCAGTTTCAGTTTCTCTCCGCGAAAACGTTAAAAGCGTTACATCTGCTAAAACTACAGATCGATTAAGATTGTTTTTTGAGGCTTAAAATTTTTACAAATACTGCATTTATAGATTTTAAACTTGTGCATATATTAGATTAATATTAACACAAATTATTCGATTATATTAGTTTAATATTAATACAAATTTCGATTAATATTGTGTTAATATTAATCTAGTGTAATTTCGTATCCAGCGATTTCTGGAGTTCCATTACCTGAGATTTATTCTGTTGAGCTGAACCAGGTTTCAGACCAGATGCTGTAATCATCAAGGTTAGCTGGGTGAAAAAGTTCGACCAGAATCGTCCGGGATAGCTCAGATGGCAGAGCACTAGTGGCTTCAGCCAGGAGGTCCCGGGTTCGAATCCTGGTACGGACATTTTTCGCCCAGTTGGATATTTACATCTAATATGATTTGTGCATATATGCTTATTTTTCGACTCTCTTTCCGAATATTATTGTAAAAATCGATTAAGAATTTTTTATTTTATCTAAAAATTTTGTATGACACTTTATTTAAATCTAAGCGTTTCTCCACTAATGTTCATTATTTTGCGTCCTATTTTTTATTCTAGGCTATATAAAATTAGCATATTGATCATTTTATTTATGAGTGGTTGAAGTTACCACTATTTCCGAATATTAATTTCAGCAAAAAAAAATTAAATTAAATTAAAAAAATTAAATTAAATTAAGAAAAATAATCAAGTTATCGATTTTTAAATTTCAGATATTTTATAACGCTTAATTTTTTTTTTAAATAGTGTGTGTGTCGGCCGGGGGGGGGGGGGAGGGGTGGCGGAGGTATATCATTTCTAAGTTTCTTTTTTGCCTCTCTGGTCTCTAACTTGTGTATTTTAAGCAATTTTTCTAACTCGGCTCCTATTTAAAGTTCAGCGATATCCGATCTCATTTGCAGCCTTGACCGAAGGGTGTATCCTGTCGGGCCCGACATCTTGCTGGGGTCTATTTTGGCCCCAGCCAACAAGGTGCATTCTCCCGTGCGGAAGTGGGGGAATATGAAATTGATTTTTTTCATGTGACATTTTTTCTTGACCGATACATTACTGAGCGCCCACTCCCCGCCTATTAGCTCATGTTTTCACCTCTAGGTGGTTTCTCACCTTCTTTTGTTTATTACTACCCCTTAAAATTCCCCCAAAATTAAGAAAAATATCTGCATATCAAATCTCAACAATTAGCATCTTCTCATCCATTTTTGTCTTTCTGTCGCCAGCGAGCACTATTGAAAAAAATTCTCAAACTTCAAATTTAATCTACGATATATCTTGTAATATCTTAAATGAAAAGTCATGTGTCCAATAATGTTATTATTCATACTCTCCCTACCTCCAAACTCACACCTATATGTCATACCGATCTATGTAATGAATTTATAATTATAAATTATCGATTTGGGTTTATTAATTAAAGAACACAGTGTTTTGAATGGAATATTAAATGAAAACCTCTGTACGATCTGTGATCACACTTACTCACTTGTTTTCTTTCTGTAGCCATTTAAAGTAGTTGAACCAAAATGAAAAATAAAACAACACATTGACTAGTTTCTTTTTTTTTTAATATCATTTAAAGCATTTTCTGCTGCAACCTTCATATGTTATATATTTTCTATACACTTTTATAATTTAACTAATCCAGTTTAATAAAATAACTCAAAATAAATATTTCATCTTTTATGTTCTGACATGAAGCACTGACTAAAATTAATAAAGTATCACTAAGTTTAAAAAAAGAACTTACACTGAAATATTACATGTTTTATTTTACATATTGGCGAATGTTGTATATAAAATATATACTTATGTGAAATGTTTAATATATGCTAATTTATATGCATGAAGAATAATTATATATTTCATATTTTTTATGTGCAGATGCTGTTAAACTTAAGTAGTATTTTTTTTAAATAAAAATTATAATATAATGAACCAAAACTATGAAGCAACACAATTGAGAAAACGTTTATTCGGTAAAAAAATTATAACCAAATGTAACTGATTTTTATTTCGTAAAATATTACTTCATTAGAGAAAGCTGTAAATAATTGCCCAGTATTGCTAAATACATTTATATTTCAAATTCTTAGTAGAATAAAAGAATAACTATAAATAATCGAACTTTTAAATTCTACACACATGCTTTAATTTAGCTTCCTTTCATTTCAAATTTCAGATTTTATTTCAAATGCTCGCTTTGGAACGTACGTGAAAAAGGTCCAAAATTAGGACATAAATCTTTCTTTAAACTTTTAGGAATAGTGTAAATTGGAGCACAGAATTCGTACCTTTGCAATTCTCGAAAACGATAATTTCCGAAGAAGAGATTTTTTTTTAAAAATTATATATGTGTTTTGTTATGTTTATTTAAATATTATTGTTGTTTATAATGCATGATTAAAGTCATCATTATTAAAACTAAATCAGATTATTTATTTAATAAAGCATTTATGTAGCGTAGGCAAAAAAAAATAAATAAATAAATAAATAAATAAATAAATAAATAAATAAATAAAATAATAAATAAATAATGAAATCTGAACGATGGAAGCAAGGATCCAAATTTCAGTTTTAATTTAAGCGAAAAATCTGTTTTGAATCATAAAAACATTTTACAAGTATATGCTAATCATTTGTTAGGTATATACAGGTTGGTCATAAATGAATTTCCCCGATGTGAGCACCTCTAGGTAACTAATCGCTCTACTTATCGAAAGGAAATTTTATATTTAGTTATTTGAAGGTATGCACTCGATATCGTGATGGTTTAGAGCAATAGAACTCTTATGGTTACGGTTACAGTGAAAAAATTTCGAAAATTTCGAATGGCAACAAATTTTTTTTTCTTATGCAAATTCATCAGAGCATTAAAAAACCATAAATGGCGATGGAACAATACAAGTATGACTAAAACTTCCGGTGTAATATTGGGGCACTCAATCCTAATAAGTTACTATGTAACGTAATATTCAGCACACTAAAACAAATCATTACATTTTATTTTCATTATGTGTACAGAAACACAACTCAAAAAACATTTAAAAACATCTTACAACATTACTCAGTTCACAAGTGGGAAAAAAAGTCGACTACTGAAAAACATGTTTTGTAGCCACTCCCTGCGTTCCTCGAAATGGTCTTTTTCGCAAGTGTTTTACGCCAGCAATTTTCTTCGTACGTATATCATTCCAACGCCATTTATGGTTTTTCAATGCTCATGAAAAAAAAATAGTTATTGCCAATCAAAAATTTCGAAATTTTTCCACTGTGCCCGTAACCATGAGAGCTCAATTGTTTTAAATCATCACAATCTCGGGCGCACACTTTCAAACAAGTATATCTAAATTTTTTTTTCGATTGGTTGAGCGATTAGTCCGCTAGGGGCTCATATATCGGGAAGTATTATTATGACCACCCTGTACTGTAATATTTTCTACGTTTTTGAAATTGAAATATGAATGTTTTAACCAGAAAATATAATTAAAAAATTAAATGAAATTTGTGTTGCATTTCAATAAGAAAATGCGCCCTGATTAATGCCTTTTTTGTTAAAATGGTTTTTGCCGCCTCCTTTACAGCTTTTTCTGCCCAAGCTTGGTGAGAGTTATCCTGAGCAGTGCTAACTTTTATTCCTTTTTACACCTTTTTCTTTATGTATGTTATTTTCTTTCTATGGTATATTTTCTTTATATACCATTTACAGGGCTCCCAAATGGTCCGCCAACTGAATACCAATAAATTTTAACAGAAAATTTTATGTAAGGTTTGCGCTAGAATTAAAGGTGAAGCTTTCAAAGGTGATACCGGGGCGGTTTGTAAGAAAAATCGAAAAAGAAATTTTTTTCTAAAATAATATTGGTATTCAGTTTGCGGACCATTTGGGAGCCCTGCATTTACTAAGATTCCTATAACTTACTTGACTTAAATTTAAACTTTATATTTAATTTTTTATATTTTACTCTAAAATTTATTACTTTTATTCTTTTTCTTTAAAATTCTTATTTTTCCTTTAATTAGTTCTATACTACACGTTTTCTTAACTCAAAGGCTCACATATTCATAACACATTTCATATATAGTCTGGATGTTAAGCTGATCTCAGCTAGGAAACCCCGCAATGCTGCACACCACACACACACACACATATATATATATATATATAATTAAAATATGTTTATAAGATTTAAGGATGATTAGATGGATAAGGACGATAAGATTCAATTACATTTTGGAAATTTTCAAACACCAAACAATTTGCGAAAAATACATCTATTTTTTTTTAAACGATACTTTTAAATGTAACATATTTTTTTCTGATAATTGCTGATTTTAAAATAAAACAATAACTATAATTATAATACAAATAACGGCATGCATAATTTTCTTATATCTCGGAATTTCCAAACAAGTGAATTTTAATGATAGAAAAAACTGTAATAGTGCAACGTAAAAAGTAATATTTCTTCTTTTAAATGACTTTAATAATTATCGATTTTATATTTTCTGGAAAGACCTCAAGTGTTGTTGAAATGCATTTTACTCACGTATAATTTAACTTAAGGACAGAATCATACGTGAGAATTCTTTTCTTGGCCTTCTAAAGTTTCATCACGTTTCGAAGATATCATTAATCAAAAAGGAATATCTTTTTAATCAAAGAAAAAAAAGGAAAAGCTGAAATGGAATCATGAAAAAGGAAAGATGTATTTTTCTATCAAGTAAAATTATTCAAACACTTTAATTTTTTACCGAAGCACAGACTCATACAATGTAGAATATTATTTACCGTGCTACGGTAGTTATTAAAATGTTTCGTCTGACACAGTGATGCACAAATTAAGGCAATTTGACAAATTGAGTAAAATTGTGGCCTGTGAATTTCTTCAATGTATAATTGGCAAAAATCGCAATTTTTGACCATAGTTTGCAGGAAAAATTCGTGAATTTCTTCAGTTTGCCGCAAAAACAATTGAAAATTTCGTAAGTCCGTTAAATATCGCAAATTTCATTAATCTCATGGCCGATACAATTTGTATCAATATAGGAAGTTTCCGAATTGCTAATTTCGTCAGTCGCGAGTCGGAAAATATCTCAAATTCCATCGATCGCGCGCGGAAAAGTCACGAGTTTTGTTCATGGAGCACGGGGAAATCGTGAGTTTCGTCAGTTTATCGAGAAAAAATACCACGAATTTTGCCAATTTGCAACGGGAAAGCTGCAAATTTCGTCGGTCAATTAAGAATTTGCAATTAGTTAAAAATCGCAAATTTCATTAATCGCCCAGCCTATACGATTTGTTTCAATGTAGGAAAGTCTCGAGTTGATAATTTCGACAGTCGGTAGGCGAAAAATATTTCGAATTTCATTGATCGCTTACGAAAAAGTCACGAATTTTGTTGATCGAACAAGGAAAAGTTTCGTCAGTTTATTGAGAGAAAGAAGCGAATTTCACAATTTGCCGCGGGAAAATTGCAAATTTCGTCAGTCAGTTACTTATTGCGAATTTCGTTGTCTCGGCGAAAAAAAAACCGCGAGTTTCGTCGATCAGTCGCGGAAAAATTGCATGTTTCATCGATCGCGCGCGGAAAAGTCACCAGTTTCGTCAGTTTATCGCGAGGAAAAGTCGTTAATTTCGCCAATTTGCCGCGCGAAAATTCCAAATTTCATCAATCAGTGAAGAATTGTTAATTTCGTTAAATGGTCGCTGTAAAATCGCGAGTTTCATCAATCTGGAGCGAAAAATAGCGAATTTCGACTATCACACGCGGAAAAGTTGCATCTTCCGTCGATTGCCCGCAGAAAAATTGCGAGTTTCAAGAATAAGAAATGGGAAAATTGCGAGTTTTTTCAATTGGGCTTAGAAAAGTCGCGATCGTTGATCGTTCGTTGATCGAGAATTGGCAAATCGCGAATTTTGTCGACGAAGCGGGAAAAAAAGCAAATTTTGTTAATTGACTGCGGAAAAATCGATAGTTTCGCCAGTTTATTGCGAGAAACGTCGCAAAAATTGCGAATTTGCCGAGGGAAATAAACTTTAAATTTTGTCTATCCGGAATGAAAAGAAGTTCTGTCAATCGGGCGCGTAAAAATAGCGAATTTCGTTGCTCGTGAACGAGAAAATCGCGAATCTTGTCGATGAAGCTCGAAAAAATTGCAAATTGTGTTGATCTGCTGCAGGAACATCGAGAGTTTCGTCAGTTTATCGCGAATTTCGCCAATGTGCCAGGTGTAAAATTTAAAATTTCGTTAGCCAGCTATGAATAGCGAAAATCGTTGAATATGAGTGGAAAAATCGCGAATTTCGTTGACTGGACGCGGTAAAATCGCTAACTCCGTTGATAAGGTGTGGAAAACTCATGAATTTTGTCAATCAGTCGCGGGAAAATCTCAAGTTTTATTGATCGGCTGCGGAAAAATTGAGAGTTTCGTCAATTTAACTTCGTTCGTAAAGTCCATATTTTTTTCGTGCCTATATTTGTTTTTTAGGACTTTTAATAAAGCAAAATTTACACCTCCGAATAAAGTCGAGGAATAATTTCACTCCTTGAAAATAACACTTGCTATATCTCTGTTAGATATATACACATAAATGTTGATATATCCTGCCTAGGCGATCCTGAAGAGGTAAAATTCCCACACATTTGAAACCATAAGCCACATATCCCCCCACCTCCCCAAAATGGAATTATTTATCTCTGTGTTACTAATGTGGCCCTCAACAACTTAGACATTTTTGTATGCCTCTTAAAAAGGTTGTGTACCCCTAGTCTAACATAACTCAGAAAAAATAGTTGAAGGATTTCGTTCTAATTTTCATAGAAAGTACTTATGAGGGTAACAGCGATATGTTCATGTTCCAAAGAAT
This sequence comes from Maratus speciosus, assembly GCA_963932465.1. Lineage (NCBI taxonomy): Eukaryota > Metazoa > Arthropoda > Arachnida > Araneae > Salticidae > Maratus > Maratus speciosus. The sequence continues at coordinate 536,950,148 of OZ010791.1, read as the reverse complement.
ACATTTTAAACCGTTTGGAAATTATATTAAAAAATATATATACAAATGTACGACTAATGCACATACATCACTAAAAGTTAGTGCATACGAAATTTTCGTCGGCCTGAGATTTGCGTAGACAACAGGATTACATATCATGGGGCTTAAATCAGTGAATGATCAGTGAAAGGGATGTTTTCTAAATGTATTTATTTTAATGAACTACTTGCCGTGTGAATAAGGTATTTCAACAAAATCTGACGATTTATTTTATGTCCCCGTCTAACATAAAGATACCAATTTTGGAACTGCGAATGATACATAGTATGCGAAAAAAAAAAATAATAATTGTATTATAAAACCATTCTTTGTACAAAAGAAATAACAAATATTCCACATTCAGTAAAATACTATGTTCGATACAAAACAAAGATTTGAGTGCAAAAGTAAGTTCCTTGAATATATACTATAGTTAAAACATTTCAAGTGTGATCCGAAGAAAATAATAATCTATAAACATCCATGTCTTTAGTATATGCTAATCTGTTTTTAAACAGATAAATAAATACGGAAGTCATCATTTTTCTCCTTTCTTCACTGCACTATGCATTGGATATATATTTAAAATGAAATAAAAAATTAAATGTAATTGAAATTTTTATACCTGTGGAAATTAATTTAAGCTAAATAAAAATGTTAAGGAAAAGTTAAAAATACCACTAAAATAATATCAAATGTGTACTCATGCTAAAATCAAAATTAATGTTTTACAAACATTCTTGAAATGTTTTAATGGATATGATATTAATCAAAACTGCGCAATTTCTTTAGGGAAAAAAATGCTATATTCCGGTAAAGCGGAGACTTGCGGAAAAAAAATCTGCAAAATTCAGTTACTTGAATTTCGTTAATAATATATTTGTATCTTACAATTCTTCTTTTAAATCTTCTAATCTTTCTTAATCTAAACTTATCTTCTTTTTATATATGTCAGAAAATTAACTATTTAGAGGAAATAATCATGATTAAATTATGCACATTTTGGAAAGTTTATTCATATAAATTGATTTTTAATTTGTAGAAATGAATGCAGTTGCGTTGTTACTGATAACAAATAGGACACATGATGCAATACTGCATTGGATACTTAGTTCTTTTATTTCGTTTTAATATATGTACAGTTTATTTAATCATAATGAAATGAAAATTAACAAAACAAATTTAGAGCCCAAGACCTTGCTAAGGTATTATAAACGGTGCTGTTGTATGATTTCTTTTAAGTAACGTATAAGTATGCAGACTTGGTACTTAGCACTGTGCTAGACATGATTATGCTTTTGGTATGATATCCTTAAACTTTATAATAAGATATTTTTGACATTCTACGAAGTCTTCTTGAGGAAACATTTTAATTACAGAAGAACAACAAAAAGAATTTTTATTTTAGCACGAATTAGCTATATTTATACAAGTTAGCTATGTATATAGCTATAATATCTTTACTAACTAATTTGGTTAGGTATTAGGTAACAAATTATGTATATAATATACCTATATTTTATTGTTTTTCCGCATAATGTATTTAAAAGCTTTATAATTGAAAAATGTCCTTTCGTGCTATTTTTTTGTTACCTAAATTTTATCCTTATATATATTTTTTTCAGAATGTAAAAAAAAGAAAGATATATAATTAATAAACAAAAATATTACAATTATACATTTTATTAAAATGGAAAATTTTGAAAAATAAATTGCTATGGAAATATTACTGGATGATGTTAAACAAGACGCTTTTATATATGAGAAAATAAAATTAAATACATTATTAGAGAAGCAAAAATACGAGAAATATAAATAATAAGAAATATAGAGAAAAGTGCAAAAACTGAATCTTTTTACGATGTAGACATTTTAAATCTCTGTGTAAAAGAAAAAGTAAATAACAACTTTGGTCTGAGGGAAAAGAAAAAGAAACATTCAAATCCTAGTTAGATAAAATAAACCGAAGAAAACTACATTGTCAATTAGATTTTTGATGAAATTATTTCCTTTCTTTGAAATTTATTTTACTGAAATTCTACCGGGAATAAGAAGTTTTTATTTTTATTTTTTATAATAATAAAGCCTTAAATTAAAATAAAATAAATCTCTGATAAATATTTTTTCCTTTAATTATTTTAGCTCTGAAAATAAATCTTTTTTCTTAGTAGCAAAAAATGTTGTTTGGATAAAAAATGTTCCAGCACTTAAAATATATTTATTAGCATATTAATCAGAATGCAATATATACTGTTGCCCACTGGCAAATTTCATATCAAACACGTATTTCAAATAATAGTTATTTTTGAAAGAAAGGCAATTAAATTATTAAACTAAGGAAGATTGAACTTAAATACATAAATTTAACTTGTTGTTAAATATATATATATATATATATATATATATATATATATATATATATATATATATATATGTGTGTGTGTGTGTGTGTGTGTGTGTGTGTGTGTGTGTGTAGGTGTGTGTGTGTGTGTTTCATTATTAGATCAAATTCCGCGATTTTCTTATCTTATTCTAAATTAATACTTTATATTCACAAAATCCTTATTCTTAAATAATCTCTATCGTTAATTCTGTTAAATTCCCTTTAATTTAATGTCTCACTCGTCTAAATTACTTAAATATTACACTTTTAGTATTCTTAAATTAAATGTTCCATTTCCGCTCTTTTCTTCTTTTAGAATGTTCTTTTAGCTTCCATTTTATTTTCCTGCGCGTATTCCGGTGTTATCCTTTTTTACCTTCAAATTCATGCACTCGCTTTGCCAGCACTATTTCCATGGCGTTGTATTCTTAATTATTAATTGGTTGAGAGAGCGACCTACGCCATATTTGTATTCCTACACTTGACGCACAAAAAGCCGATGCTCGCTGTGTTTCAGCAGATTCTAGTCGTACTTCCTTTTTTCATACTACCCCATGGTCACCGTCCACGTATACGACTATCTACAACTTGCTTACTCCCTAAATTATTACTATGAAGCGATGGCTAAAATTCTTTGTGGAAACTGCGCCGCCGAATGCTGTTTTAATAAAAAGATGAGCTGTCTTTTCGTTTTGTCTCAATTATTTCTATAGAAATTTTCACGGAAAAATGTATTCCATTGCCTTCACTCGTCGACTTATAATCATCATATAACATCAATGTCGTAGTCTTTAACACGACAGGACTCCAATCTTCGTTATACTAGTACAACACGATTGAATTTACCTGTTCTGACAAGTTATACTACTCCATTACTGCTGGACGTGAACCACTACTGATATCGTGACAGACAGTTACTTCATTCCAACTAGAAAAAATAATCCAATGTTGTGCCATAAAGCAACATTTATATATATGTATATATATATATATATATATATATATATATATATATATATAGGGGATATAATAGGGGGGGCTGTCCCCTTCTAGCTAAGATCGCCATGTCCCTTACACGTATCACAGCCTCTAAAAACATAGTAATGTGCCCTGTTAAAAAAAACATTTCCAGGTTACGGAAGATTGACTGATGTTATCATTATAACAGTGACTAACTTTTGTAATCGAGTTGCCATGCTTTTGCGTTTGAATGGGATATTTTTCTGTTATCATGACCTCACCCATCGCTGTCGTAACACCTGGTGGCTGTTTTCAGAATTGAACAATTGATGCGATCCATTAAACATTAAAAAAACAGTTTATATTAAATAGTAAAAATGTCGTTTTCTTTCTGACTTTTAAAACGACGCTATGAAAAATATATTTCCTTTAGATTCGAGGTTAAAATAATCAGTCTGCAGAAAAATAGCTTTCAGAACCACGGTATTTAAAAACACTGTGTTTTGTAATTTTTAAACATATACTTTATGTTTTGAAAGAGTTTTAAATATTTTCTGGAAAAGGTATAGCTTATTCATGAATATTTTTCTTTATTTAAATACACCATCAAGCGTATTTCACAATTTATAGTGTTTGTATTAATTAATAAGAATATCCTATTTTTCTAAAATGTATTTATCGAAATTAATTTGTTCAAAATAAAACGAAAGTATTTTGCGCAAATATGTACCTATATTTGCGTTGCATCAACTGATGTAACGTATAAACAATTTTGCTGGTCGCACTACTCTTATACCATGTGACGTCACATTGAAAATTTCTTACATATATTTTGCAAGGAAATTTAGGTATATCTTTTTTAAGTTGACAAATCCTGAAAAAATTCATTCTGAGATAAATGAGGTTAAAGTCGGGGACGAGGGACCTTAAAAGTTATTTTTTTTTTCTAAATTACACGTTAAATATTATTCAAGGGTACATTATATGCATTATGGAATGCATTTATCACAATAAATAAATAAATAAATATTTTTGAGGAAAAAAAAAAGAAATTTTACGCGTTATCTTAGAAATTTTCAAAATGTCGCCTGTGCTTTCCATATCAATGAAAATCCACAAATTTTTTATAAAAGCTTGGTTTATATATATAAATAAAACTGTGCGTCGAATTCTATATATTTGAATATAAAGGCAAGAAAAAAAAATCAAAATTTTTTGCACTTCTTTCGAAAAAAATTTCAAAATTTTGCTTTTTTTTTACCTTTATATAAAAATGTATAAAATTCGATGCACAGTTTTATTTATACAGTAGAACCTCTATTATCCGAAGTAATTGGGACCGACAATTTTTCGAATAATCGAGACTGCTTTAATTTTGAAATTAAGAAGAAATGTATGCATTATTTCTTAATGTGGTAACAAGAGCTTAATAAAAATAAAACAATAGCAAAATAGAAACAAGAATAAATTACATGAATTTTAATTTTGAAATTAAGTGCTTTTGCATATAACACATGGGTTTGAACAATTCTTTCACTGTTAAAAATTTGCAGCATTCTGTCCAGTCACTTAACCGTTTTTTGAAAAAACGGTTTCATAACCATAATTTAACTATATTCTGACCATAAAATGGCCAATAATATGGTCAGAATAATGTTAAATTACGGTTGTGTAACCGTTTTCGATAAAAACGGTCAAATAACTGGACAGAATGCTGCAATTTTTTAACAGTGTTGCTTGTCGCAGTTTCGATTGTTTTTGCTTTGAAGCCCTATCACGGAATTTTTTAATGTTATAGTTCTACAGCATCACAGCCTTTCTGCTGCTCCAGCCATGCCAAACCTTTTGCAAAACATGCAAAAGCTTCAGAATTGCTAATTTGTTGGTTTTCTTAGTTTCAATCCGCAGCTTACGGGAGCTCAAATTAAATTCAAATGAATGCTATGAAAGGTACTACTCGTAGTTCGAAAAGGATCGCTTGCACACAAGTAATATGATAGCTTTTTCTTAAAGAAAAAAAAAAGCTTTCAAAATGGATTTAGCACACAAGTAATGTGATAGTAAAGAAAAAAAAAAAGCTTTAAAAATGGATTTAAATTAACCGAGAGTTTCGGTTAAAAGAGTTTCGGATAAAACATGTTCTACTATATATATAAATCAAACTTTTATAAGAAATATTGGGTATTTTCATTGATATAGAAAGCTCAGGGGCATTTTGAAAATTTCTATGATAACACGTAATATTCCTCTTTTTCTCAAAATTTTTTTTCTTTCTTTCTTTATTTTTTTTTTGTGATAAATGCATGCCATAATGCATATAATATACCCTTGAGTAATAAAAAAAAATATTTCATGTTTAGGAGAATTTTTAGCCCCGTTTATTTGGGGGATTTTACATATGACGCAATACGTAATTATCACTTTTAAATGCGTTTCAAGTGTAATAAATTTATTATCTTAAATTTTTCGTACTTTTTTAATATTTATGGGCAAATATTTTTAAGTTGTTTTCCACATTTTCTGCTTTTAACGCGAGGCCATTTAATTTTTACTTTAAAATTTTCTTTTTGTTTTTAATAATTTTGCTTTTCAATTTCAATTTTAAAATAACGCCAAAAAAAAAAAAAAAAAAAAAAAAAATCAAATTTTCCTGAAAAAATAATTTGATCACAATATTGTTTCACTATTTACTGAAAGAAAAGATAATTTCAATTTGAATTTGAAAATGACGAAAAAGACGGAATCTAATAACCTATAAATCTTTCCTGTTCTATAGTTTTTCCACAAAAATGGAGGAATTTAGTTGTCACTATTAGATAATTTTCATTAAAATTAGAAAAAAAAAATAAAATTACTGGAAAACTTATTCAACTTTTAAAATTCTAATACCAGTTTTGACACTTGTGGAACAATACGGATAACTAGCATTAATTTCACAGTCAAACCTTCCATGTTTTAGGATAAATAGCCATGAAACATAATCAGTCGTTTTATAAAATCGTTTCATAAATTCCTTTCATTAGGATTTTATATATACAATCATCCCCCGACTTATGTAAGTAATGCGTTCCGTAGAGTTTTACGTAACTTAAATTTTACATAAGTCGAATTTGTAACTTGCTTAGGCAAAATTTTATAAGTAACTGCAAAATACTTATTATATATATGTGTATGTATATATAGGGGAGAATGTCCAAATACCGGCTACCAGTTTTGTTTTCAATCTAGATCATACAGTTTTCAAAATTAGTAAAAGTAGAAGTGACAGCAGGATACCTTGACATGTTTTACACCTGTTTAGAGAAAAAAAAGTCGGTTTAAAAAAAGTTTTCTGTTTATAAAAAGCAATATTCCGAAAGTCTTCAAATTTTGAGTTTAGAAAATGGGGTCTAAATACCGTCTACCTAAGTTTATTTCCAGGAGATCACACAACTAGAGCTAATGTCAATTATTAAGCAATTCGAATAATATTTCATTAAATTTTACTGATTAATAACATTTCTTATGTGCAGAAAAAATGCGCAATTATTATTAAACAAGCATTTTTGTCAAATTTATAAAATTCTTTACGACTATCTCTCGCAGTCTTATTTCCCTTATGTTTCTAATTTTGTTTTTTAACGTGAAAAAAAAAGTTTGCTGATTAAAATGAAAATTATTTCATCTGAAAAAATCACAAAAATAATATCATTCTCTGCGTCGGTGCAGTCGCTATAGGCTTACATATCGCATTCTTGTCACTGAACCCGGAATCCCCTCCCACACTCTTGTCCGCAGAGAAAGCACCCATGCAGAAGACACAAATTGCATCATCTTCCTCTGTTGGATATCTTCCTTTTTCACTTTTTAAAATTCCAATTTCTGCCCCTTTCACCTTTTTTCCACCGTCATTTTTCTTCTTCTCTTCAGATTTATTGCAGAAAATTTTAGAGTGTCTAATAGCACTTTTTTGTGAAGTGATTCAGTAACCAGTTGCGCTTCTGGAGAACTGCGGCCACGATTGCTTTTTTTCATATTGCGGAATGGGACTGGAACTATTTCTGAACCATTTAAATTAATTAAACTATTTAAATTATTTTTTTCCTCCCATTCAACAAGAGCAACCGAGAGAGGTCCAAATACCGGCTAGCCCGTATTTGGACTAGCCGGTCCAAATACACTGCTCAAAACAATTAAAGGATATTGCAGTTTTAGGTGGATTTTGTATCTGGTAAACTGTTTAGCTGATTGATACATGGTCGACAGACATAGTAGGTTATATGAGAATAAATTACACATGTTTGGCAGAAAAAATGCATTTTATTGCGCATTTGTGTACTAAAGGAAAAAAACACAATTTGTGCATATGAGAAAAAAAGAATAAGAAAAGGTGTTTTCTTCAAAGAAAATCATTTTCAGTAGGGGGTATGGTTTCCACGGGTGGCCAGCAACGTTGAACACCTTTGAGGCATGGACTCAATGAGGCTATTAATGACGAGTTGGGGTATTCTGTCCCACTCTTCCAGAAGAGCTCTTTCCAGTTCTTGGAGAGTTTGTGGGGGTTGTTGGCGGTCAGAAACTCGTCTTCCTAGAGCGTCCCAAACGTGCTCGATTGGATTCATGTCTGGAGAACACGCTGGCCATTCCATTCGAACGATTCCTTCCTCGAAAAGGAAATCCTCCACCAGGTTTGCACGATGTGGCCTGCAGTTATCGTCCATTAAAATGAAGTTATCTCCGATTGCTGCAGCGTAAGAGACTACAATAGGTCTGAGGATCTCATCCCTATATCGGCGACCAGTCAGAGCTCCATCTCGAATGATGTAGAGGTCAGTGCGCCCGTCAATGGAGATGCCACCATACACCAACACTCCTCCACCGCCATATCTGACACTTTCGTGCACGAACGAAGGATTATTCCTAATGCCACGGTCCCTCCAGATGAAAATACGCCTATTATCCGGATGCACAGAAAAACGGGACTCGTCAGAAAACAGAATATTGCTCCATTCATTTCTCCTCCAGTTGACATGCTCGGTTGCCCACTCCCTGCGGTCGCGACGATGCCTTGATGTTAATCTAACACATACCATCGGTCGGCGAGCATACAGACCTACAGCATGGAGCCGGTTTCGGACAGTCTGAGTTGAAATCGTGGTGCCTGTAGCCGAGCGAAGGTGTTGTTGGAGAAGAGTAGCGTTCATGGTTCGGTGTCTCCGAGCTGTTAACGCTAAATACCGATCTTCATTGGGCGTTGTTGCCCGTCTACGACCTTGCCCTGCTGGTCTTCGGCCTGCACATCCACTCTCCAAAAAACGGTTCCAGATGCTGGAAATGACACTTTGTGACACTCCAATGGCTTGCGCTACTTCGGCTTGAGTTTGGCCCCCTTCTAACCTACCAACAATTCTCAAAGCTTCTGAATCTGTCAAATGACTTCGCTGAGACATCGTACTCATCGAAACAAAGCAATCACTGAATGCCGATCATCCTTGTCTTCATTCTCTTTTATCCAGTTGAAAGTCAAATTTCATTCGCTGTCGCTGAAGCGACGTTTTTGACGTCGAACTCAAAATTTGCATACTCCACAGTTTGAAAACCAAAAAAATTAGCATTTGTGATTCTCTTCTTCTATTTTCGGCAAAAAAAATTTCGTTTATATCATTATTTTATATAAAACTTCAAATATCCTTTAATTGTTTTGAGCAGTGTATATTTTTATCGGTTATTCGACCGGTATTTCGACCACTGTAGGTAGCCGGTATTCGGACCACTGCTATGTTTAATTTAAAACCGGTATTACTCATTCATATAATAAGATACCAATAACGTGCCCTTGGAAATTGATAGCTAAATATGTCTGGAAAATAACTTAATTATCAATTCAAGCCAGTATACGATCAGTATCTCTCTATTCTAAAAAAAAGTAACTACCGCTGTCACCGCCGCCGCCGCCGCCGCCGGTTTTGATTTTTTTGTGACCGGAGGCCTTTCTTCGTTAATATTAACAAAAATAATGCATGCAAAAATATGAAAATCGGTGGTTTTATACAGAAATGTTTGATAAACACGCTGATGCAGACAGTTTTCAAATCGAAGAATTATTTTAAGAGTTATTTAATGCTAAAGTTGGACAAAATCGTTCCACTAAAAAAGTTTTATAGCAGCGAAAACTATACATGGCAGTGTAATCATTTTTAGATCATTTTATGCGTTAGAATTTGCTGGAGTGCAGATTGCATTAATTTTTTTATTTTGACTCATTTTTTCAGGTTTTATTTCTATTTTAAATTCAAATTTCCAGCATTTCTAGAGATAATTTTTACAGATTTCAGAAAATTGTACTAATTTAAACTGTTGCCAACTGTATAAAAAGCGCAAGCAATAATGTTTGCTTCAAATTAAAAATTTATTTACACGTGACTATTATAAACAGGAAAAAAACTTTCAAATTAGAATTAAATAATTACGTATTAAAAGCAGGAACTTATTAAAAATTACGTCATAAAAAGTATACACTTGAATTTTAAAAGAGAAAGGATATTGTAAAATAATAAATTCATTAACATGCGTTAGAAGTCTTAGGAGAAATTACGTCATATTTACGTCACATTATAGTTATTACATAAAATGAACACAAAATAATATTGCAAAAAAGTTTAAATTTAGAAATTGCGCTAGACATTTATTTGATATTTTGAGAATTAATTTAAAATGTCTCATTTAAAAGAACTTTCTTTTCGCTTTGTTAAAAAATACCAGGAGACAAAGACTCTCTTTACTTAATTCCTTTTATATTAGCTTATTTTGAAATGTTGTTACACGTGTATACGTCATCAAGTTATTTTTATTTCGACGTTTTATTTGTGTTTTTATTAATGTTGTACGAATTTATTTGTTCTTTCGTTATTTAAAATAAAAATTATATCAATTTGTATAATTTGGCGAGTGGTTTGGCGATTTATATAATTTGGCGAAATTGGTCGACAGGATAATCAAGTAGTACCGCAGCGGATTTGGCGTTAAAATTCTCCAATCAAAGAGAAATGAATAGAAATTCGTTTAGGGAGATCGCCACTGTTTTTTAAATTATAATTCAATCTTTCGAAATCCTTTTAAAGCCGATCAAATTAGCGTGAATTTAGAGTCTGCGGTGTCTGGACGGGGGTTGGCGAGCATAGCTCGTAGGGGGCCGAGCCCCCTAGTATTTAGAAAAAATGAGAAACACATATCTGAAAAACTTTTGATGTACCAGATTACGTCGTTTCGACACTTTTGCATTTGCTGTTTGTAAGTGAGACAGATTTCAGCGACGTGCTTCTCGTAACTTTCTTCTCACAATTAAAGTTACAAATTCTGCTTATCGCCGCTAGGGTGCGTTGCGCTCAGATCACAGAACATCAAGTAGTCAGTATTTGGACCCTCGCCGGTATTTAGACCTTCTCCTCTACACACATATATATTATTTACACTGTCTTATTTTATAAATAAAGCATCATGCGACAGTATTAATATATAAACTATAAAAGTAGGAAAAAATATAAAAACAAACTTAAATAACACTTTTCAAATATCTTGTGCAATACGGGATTTGTAAATGTAACATTGGTGAATCGGTTTATAACAATTTTGAATCTACATCAAATGACTAAAAATTGAGAAGTAACTAAAGATGACTAATTAAACCTATTCTCCATATTTCTGATGGCAAGACAAATGAAATAGCACTCACAAAATAAAATAATCTTCGATAAGCCCAAACTGTATTCTTTATGAATTAAATGACAACTATGAATAACTAACAAGAAATATATAGTTGTTCTGTTATATATTTGATTGTATATAACAATAAAAATATAACACTGTCTAATATATAAACAATATTACAGTTGTATATACATATCTATACTAATATTATAAAGAGGTAAAAAATCTTTATTTGTAGGAGGTAAGCTCTGGAACTACCAAACCGATTCCAAAAGTAATGGTATCAAAATGATGGTGTTAATCCTACTTAGAACATAGGCTATATCTTATGTCCGTTCCACTGGCCAAAAGGGGGTGCATGACAAAAAACGTTCTAAAATGTGATTTTTGTGTTACTGGAGGGCCTAGAAACATGAAATTTGGAATGTTAGCTACTTAGAAGATACTAATGATCACTAAAGACATTTCTTAAAAAAATCGAAATTAAAAAGGGGTGAAAATGCACGAAAAGCGTTCTAAATAACGTTCTAAATGGCGATTTTTATGCAATTTCAGGACGTACCAAACCGATTTAAAAAATAATAGTGTCAAAATGATGGTGACAACCCTTGCTCCAACATAGGCTACATTTTATGTCGTGCCACTACCCCTAAAGGGGATGGAGGAGAAAAAAAGCGTTCGAAATTGCGATTTTTGTGTTACTGAAGGGTCCAGACACATGGAATTTGTCATGGTAGTTACTTATCAGATATAAATGATCTCTAAGAACATTTAAAACATTCTCTAAGAAAATTCGAAATTTAAAAGGAAGGAAAATGCGCGAAAAGAGTTCTAAAAAACGTTCTAAATGGCGATTTCTACGCAATCTCAGAAAGTACCCAAATTATTTCAAAAATAATGGTTGGAAATTGATGATGACAACCCTTGCTCCAATATAGGCTCTATTTCATGTCGGTGTCACTACCGCCTAGGGGTTGCAGAAGCAAAAAACGTTCTAAATTGCGATTTTTGTGTTACTGAAGGGTCTAGAATCCTGAAATTAGGCAGGGCAGTTATTTATAAGATACAAATGATCGCTAAGAATATTTTCTAAAAAATCGAAATTTAAAGGGGTGAAAATGAGCGAAAAGCGTTCTAAAAAACTTTCTAAATTGCGACTGCCACGCAATCTCAGGAATTACCGAACCAATTTAAAAAATAATGGTATGAAAACGATGGTGACAGCCCTCGCTCCAACATAGACTGTATTTCATGTCGGTGCCACTACCCCAAAGAGGAATAAGAAGCAAAAAACGATCTAAATTGCGTTTTTTGAAATACTGCAGGAGCTAGCAACTTGAAACTAGGCATGGTAGTTACTTATAAGATGTAAATGATCTCTAGGAGCATTTCTTAAATAATTCGAAATTTAAAAGGGGTGAAAATGGACGAAAAACATTCTACAAAACGTTCTAAATTGCGATTTCTACGCAGTCTCAGAAAGTACCCAACCGATTTCAAAAGTAAATGTTGGAAATTGATGATGACAGCCCTTGCTCCAACATAGGATCTATTTCATGTCAGCGTGACTACCACCTTGCGGTTGCATTTTGAAAAACGTTCTAAATTAAGATTTTTGTGAAACTGAAGGGGCTAGCAACATGAAATTGGTAATTACTTATGAGATGTAAATACTCTCTGAGAAAAGTTCCTTAAAAATTTGAAATTTAAAAGAGATGAAAATGGAAGAAAAATGTTCTGAAAACGTTCTAAATAACGATTTCTACGCAATCTCAGGAAATATAAATCGATTTCAGAAGTAATAGTTTCAAATTGATGGTGACAGTCCTCGCTCCAACATAGCGTATATTTAACGTTGTTGTCACTACCACCTTGAGATTACAGGAGTAAAAAATGTTCTTAATTGCGTTTTTTGTGTTACTGAGGGGGTCTAACATTTTAAATTTGGAATGGTAATTACTTCAAAGATGCAAATGCTTTCTAAGAATTGTCGAAAGAAAATTCCAAATTTAAAAGGATGAAGTGAGCGAAAAGCGTTCTATAAGCGTTCTATAAGCGTTCTAAATTACGATATTTATGCAATCGTATGAAATACGAAACCGATTTCAAACATAATTATTGCAAATTGATGGTGATAGAACCTGCTCAAACATAAGCTATATTTTATGTCGAGGGTTGCAGGAGCAAAAAACTATGCCTACGATATAACTATAAACTATGCCTACTACTACGATATTTATGCAATCGTATGAAATACGAAACCGATTTCAAACATAATGGTTGCAAATTGAGGGTGATAGAACCTGCTCAAACATAAGCTATATTTTATGTCGAGGGTTGCAGGAGCAAAAAACTTTCTAAATTGCGATTTCTGTGGTACTGAAGAGGCTAGAAACTTTAAATATATCACGGTAGTTACTTATAAAATATAATTGTCCTCTAAGAACAGTCTAAAATAAATTTGAAATTAAAAAAGTGTGAAGCGAAGGGAAGAAGCGAAAAGCATTCTAAAAGAGTCCTAAATTACGATTTCTATGGAATCTCAGGAAATAAAAAACCGATTACAGAAGTTATTGGTTGCGAATCAAGACTGATAGTCCCTGATCCTATACGGACTATATTTTATGCCGGTTTCACTACCACCTGGTTGGCAGGAACAACAAGAACGCCTTTAAAAACATCTAAATTCCATTTTCTATATAATATTAGGAAATACCAACCGATTTCAAGGTTAATGTTGGCAAAGTATTGGTGACAGGCTCTGTTTCAACATTTTTCGAGACATCCAATTTAACTCTGTTTTGGCATTTTATTTTGGTGCCACTAACTCCAGAGTGGTAGTAGACTGTTAGACAAGAAGCTTGGAATTTGCCATGATGGTAATTTTAAGATGCAAATGTGTTAAGATGGTTTCTAAAAAAATCAAAACTTCAATTGAATACTGAAATGATCGTAAAAGGTCTCAAAATACTTTCTAAATTATCATTTAATTGGAATTAGTTTTAGTTCGTTTTATTAATTAAAATCTCATTTCTGTCTATTGCATTTTTATAGTGAAGCTTAGTCAAAGTATGGCTTAATTTGTAATTTTTGAATTATTTCAAAATGTGTTCTTCTAATAAAAAATAGTCATGCAAATATCACTTGGCATATTTCAAGTATTACGCGAGCAAATCCGCGGGGTTCGCTAGTATATATATATATATATATATATATATATAATTCATAAAATAAATATCAGATGTATGTAACTGCATATCAAATGCTCTAGTACGTTCACACATGTAATTTTCGAGATTAATTACGTAACTGCTGTTTTACGAAAATCGCGTAATACGTACATCGGGGGATGCCTGCATAGGGTAGATTATAACAAAAAAAATCTGATAATTTTAATCCTTATCTGTTTTACGTTCTTTTAATATTAAATTTCATTTTTAGGGTTTCGTCCATCTGACGAAACCCTATTCGTCTCAGTCCTCTGTCTGTCCGTCTGTCTGTCTGTCACAGAGCCCGTTCTCAGAAACTAAGTATGATGGAGACTTGAAATTTTGGATTTTTATAGCTTAACACCTCATAGCAAACGACAAATCATAAAATTTTGAAACAAAAACTTATATTTACCCCACCCCCCACCCCTTTGGGCTCTAACTTGCGTATTTTAAGCTTTTCTTTCTAACTAAGTCCCTAATTAAATTGCAGGCTTGAAATTTTGGATTCATATAGCTGAACGCCTCACATCAAACGCAAATCATAAAATTTTTAAAAAGTCTTCTATTTACCCCCTCTGGGCTCTAACTTGTGTATTTTAAGTTTTTTTTTTTCTAACTGATCCCCTAATTAAGCTGAAGATTTGAAATTTTGGATACTTATAACTGAACACCTCACATCAAATGACATATTATAAAATTTTGAAAAAGTCTTATATTATTTAGCCCTCCGGACTCTAACTTCTGTATTTTTAGTAATTTTTCTAACATCCACATTTTTTACCCGAGGTGCACTTTTCTAACTTTTGCCGACGCTACTTTAACCACTCTTTCATATTATGCGCCATAGCCGTACATATTTTAGTTCAATTTTTTACCGCCAGGGGGCGCATGTGCTAGGTTGCGGGTGCTATGTGTCCGATCCCCTCGACTAATATATCTACGGATAGTTTGTAAAACGTAGTTTCGTTCGGATATAAGTTTGTTCAGAATAAAGTGCTTTCCCTGGTTTCCAAATTTGGAACTAACAGATTTTGCAAAAGAATAAATTGGAATAGTAAACGAAACCCTCTGTGCGATCTGTGATCACACTTACCCACTTGTTCAATTTATGTATAAATATACTTATGATGCTGCATTAAATGTATAGTTATTATTTCAGTTATCATTAATATTCAGCTCAATTACATAGCTATGACAACTAGAAAAATTAAGGACGGTCTTAAGGAGCATATCAAAGACATCAAGCATAATAAACACATCACTACCAAGAGTAAACCAGAACATCGACTTAGACTTCAAAAACGCAAGAAACTATACTTCGCATTACTACCCATCGATAATCAGAAAACCACTAGGTATTTTAACTCAAGGAAAAAAAAAAAAAAAACATTCCGCAATATGCTCTCCTACAGTACACCCCAGATCTAGTATAGCACATAAAATGTCTCTGTGGAAGTTGGAACATAACCGTTGAACACCCTACACTCCTCCTTTGTAATAGACACCTCTTCAGATATTTAACCAATAGTCATTCACGAACAATAATATCTCATAAATTTATCCTGATGCTGACTGTTTGAAAGTTAGTGGAAAGCGCTTCAGTGCCCAGTTTTAATATCTTCGAAGTTTGTTTTATATGTTTAAAAATAAAAAATTAATGTACTTTTTTATAACATTTTAGCAAAATAAATCATAAGTTTTGAATTTTAAATATTTTATTCCGCTATACAAAAATTATTCGCTATACAAAAAAATATTTAACCAATTTTAAATTTCTGTTTTCTGATAAATAACACTTTTCTACTATTTTTCTCTATCACCGAAATAACATATCTCTAAAAGAAAATATGCATTATTTGAAAATATGCATTTTTTACACGTAAGATGCAAAATACTTATGTCTTAAAAGCAAATATTTTGTGTTTTAAATTTTAATATTATTCTAAAAATGCACTTTGCTTTTGTTTGAGAATTTTTTCTTTAAATATTTACTTTTTCTTTGAAACAGAAAAATACCCTATTGGTTATTTATTCATAAGCCATATATGTTTCATTTTAAATTTTCTATTACACAGAGGTACGTTGATAAAATCCATTATCATGTGTTGCGTTTTGTATATCATTAATATTATTTTTATTTGAAACTCATATTAAACCATTTGTAAAATATCTGAAAAAATGAATTTCATTGCTAAAGAAAAACATGTGAAATGTTTTGACCTGAAAGTGTAACCTAAGTATTTTACTGTAAAATTTCATTAATGACTTTTTAAAGACTTTCTAAATTCATTTTATCCGCTGAAAGAAATACGATAAGCAAACAAGTGAAAAAAAAAAAAAAAAAAAAAAAAAAAACGTGCGAGACAGCGATTCAGGAGCACAAAATGGAGAGTACACGTGTATCATTGCGCAATACAGAAAAAAAAGATGCACAAAACTGTAAGGGATTTTTAATTCTTTGAGACGATCGAAAGAACATGAAAAAGTGCTTTCGGGGAGAAATTTGGTTACATGTAAATCATAAAAGAAATAATTTTTTGAAATGATGCTAGGTATTTAATACGGCGTGTGGTCCCCTAGAACAAATAAGTCTGCTGCACTCCTTTTTTTCATTAATGCGAAGAGGTTATCGATAAGACTTTAGTGATATTGTTAATATCCTCAAGAATTTTGATCTCGATGTTTCGGATAGTAAGAGGTGGGATTAGTGTCACTGCAATGTGGCTGTGTCCCAAACATGCTCGATCGGATTCACGTCAGGAGAGCATATAGGTTAATTCATACGCTGTATTGTTTTATCTCGAATCATGTTGTCCACACGCCGACCTGTATGCGATCAGGCATTATAATGCATGAAAAGTGGGATTCACCAATGGCCGCAGCGTTAGGTACGATATGAGGTCACAGTTTCTCGTCTGCATAACTTTAGGCCATCGAAGTGCCATTTCGACACAACTTTAATAGTCCAAGAAGTCAATAGATGTGATGTTTAAGATATAGTTTCTCTTCATGTATGAAGTTCATATCATATTTACTGTTTCCCAGAATCCAAAATAATTGAAGCTAACACATATTCGAGGAAAACGCATCTAACAAGTTTCATAGAGATATTGATGCGTTATCGTGTGACACAAGGAAAGACCTGTAGGAAGTTTTTAAATTGAATGACATACAATATGCAGGTAGAATGAATGTGCTAGAAAAACCAAAAGTGACATACACATGTTTTTATTTTATGTTTTTTTTATGTTTTTTTTCACACAATTAAGCAATGCGTAACAATGAAAATTAATATATTTAATAAATGGAAGTCTCCGATATGTGAATTACCACAACATAATAAAGAGCGTCTGTTTTTAAAAATTAAAAGGAAAGTAATATATTCTTATTATTTACCATTATAAAATATTTATGTTTTTCTTAATTAATTTTAACCTAATAGTAAATTCTGCATCATTAAAAGAGTATAACCTCTTCAGTTCCGAAATTAAAATAATAATACAAATGCTTACACTGTAAAAAAAATACTGCCAGTTTTCCGGTAGGAATCGGAAAAATAGTTGCCCTTACCGTAACGGAATAGTTTCCGACCCAACTCGGAATAAAATACGTAAAAATAAGGAAATAGTCAGTAAAACGGTATTTTACTACCTTTGGTCCAATTTTACGGATTTTATTCCGAGCTGGGTTAGAAATTATTCCGGTACGATAAGGGCAAATATATTTCAGATTCCTACCGGAAAACTGGCATTATTTTTTTACAGTGTATTCATTTGTTTTTCTAAACAAAATGAAATCGTAAATAACAGAAAAAATATCTTTTATGAATTTGAACCTTTAGGCGCTTAGTAATTTAGGTTAAAAAAATATGGATCTGAAACTATAAGCTCCCTTAAAACACAAGTTTAATGCAAATTAACCAAATTAACGCAATCACAAATAAGAGATTTAAGCAACTAATCTACAAATACTCAAACTTTAATATTGAAAAAGATCTTAGTTAAATACTTATGAAAAATTCTCATTTACTTGGCACACTATCTTTCGCGTATATTCCTGGCATTTTGCAAACTCAGATGAAAATAACATTTATTTTATGTGGGAATTAGCTTAGATGCTACAATTTATTTGTTTTCTTTGAACGGAAAAAAAAAAAAACATTAAGCTATTAAAAAATGATGTGAAAATGTAAAAAAAAAATTGGACATCAGTTTTAGAAGTAAAAGAACAGAGGTCCCCGTATGGGGCGCCAGAGACCGAAGATGCTAATTAAATATAAATTACTAATTTAATTATAAATAATCCAATTAATTATAAGCTATAACAATAATTTATTGCAGATTTTAGGATTTTTAATGAAACAAAACAAAACAAACTCATACCTGTAATCGCCATATAAAATATTAATAAATAAAACATTTAACAATTTTAAACATTTGCTTACTTGTAAAAATGAATACATTTTAAAGACTTAAAAATTACCGTCCCATAATCCGAAAATCAGCGAGTCAACAGAAAAGACGAAAAAATAGAAATAACAAAAACGTCTTTCAACATATTGGAATCTTTTGCTTAAATCAAGTTAAATTTTATTTATAATTTCCTTTTCCTCTTCAAAGAAAATAGAGTGTTATTTTTTCTGAAAAGAAGCACCATGGAAAATTTAAGTGAAAATATTTTATTTAATCATGGATCGATCGCATTCGTATGCAGTACTTTCAATATTTTATGCAGAGCAAACAAAATATATTCATTCACTGAATTATTTTCATTTTGTTAAACGAAGTCATAGCGTGTAGTTCAGATTTATATCAAATACAGTAGTTCTTTGCAAAAATATTTTTTTTTAACACTCTGCAAATATTTTAAAATTTTCATTTCCGAGAATAAAATATTTATAATATATATTTCGACAAAATTATTTCATTTTAGAGTAAATATTTGCTTAACTAATATTGAAGTTGTCGTAATAAAAATCAAATGCTCTTGAAGAGATAATCCATTTTGCAAGGTTTGATTTCTGTGTTTTTCGTTGTAAGAATGAGCAGGGCTATTTTTTAAAAACGTTGTAATAACTCTTTAAAATCTTTTCCATAGTGATAAATTGTTTTGAATGAAAATTTTAATGGGAACTCTATTCACGTGGTTTGGTTGCATCGGAATATCTTTGGCACACAAATATGCCAATGTATTACTATAGATTGAATTCATAATAAATAAAAAGGAGTTTTCATTATGTGAGTATGTAAAAAATATTGTAATAAACTAAAAACATTCCAAGAGCGGCGTAAAATATTTCCATTTATCAAGTCAAATAGATTTGGTCTAACTAAATTCTATCGTAATAAAAATAATAATATTAGTATAACATTCATAGCATGAAAATATTTATAAAATTTCCCTGAATAACTAAATAAAACATAGATTGTTTTAGTACAACTATATTTATTAATTAGGATGAGCGAAGCGAATCCTCTACTAGTCTACTCAGATTACATTTTGTCGTACACTTTACAAAAAAAAAAAAAAAAAAAAAAAAAACTATTCAGTATTTTGCCTTGAAATTAAACTTAAAAATACATTATGACCTGTAGATTCGCACAATGTTATTTCTTTTCACAGAATAACCTGAAAAAATTTATTATTTTAATTAATTTATTTTACATGTTTTTCCATTACGGATGCATTTTTGAAAAAAAAAATAAACACGTATATTTTCAGAAGAAAAATTAATAAATCATGGAGTCAGTACTTATAGATAGAATCATGATTAATTAAATAAATAAAATATATTTTCACTTTTCCGCCAAAATATCTCAAAAACTGTTTTTTAAATTTAACTAGCTGTTTAACCCGTTCTATGAACGGGAGTATATGAATTGAATTCTAAAACCAAAATTAAAAATAACTATTCGATTTAGTAAAATATTTTTCTACTACTGCTCATTTGTTCAATAAAATTTAATTTTTCATGTTACTATGGCAGCAGACGATAAAGCTGTATCTTTGGAATAAGGAATAAATAGCATAGAAAGTTTCGTTGGAGTTTGTGATAAAATGTTTGCGTTTATCTAAAAAAAAAATTGTAATAATTAAGAGGAATTAAATAATCTCTAATTATTTGCATGTGAGGTAAAAGAATTATCGTAATACCCGCTGGAGCTTTTTAATATTGCAGCGTGGCATACATAAAATGTATATCTCTAATTATTTGCATGTGAGGCAAAAAAACTTATCTTAATGCCGGTTACATCTTTTTAATATTGCATCATGGCATACGTAATATGTAAGGTAAAAGAATTACCGTAATACTGGCTAGAGCTTAAAACTTTACTTGCATTAAACTTTCTTATATTAAACAAGTTGGAAATTGCTCGTCAAACGTGGCAAATGAGGTGCGTTCGTACTATAACTAGTTTTATAATTATTTTTTGCACCCCATGTTGTACAGAATGTATACTTTTTTGCACTTCATAAAGCGCATAGTCTGATACATCATTAAAATGCACTTCCAATAATTTTTTCCCATTCCCCGTAATGTAGCGGAACACTTTTGACTGTGCCTGTAATTAAACTATACATCCGATTTTCCTAAAATTTGAAATGGCTCGACAAAATTTTGCAACAGTTATATCTTTAAAATTTCTGATCATTCGGAAGGCTCTAATATCATTAAAATGCACTTGCAATAATTTTTCCCATTGGCCGTAATGTAAAGAAAAACTTTTGATGTCCCTGTAATTAAACTATACATCCGATTTTCCTAAAATTTGAAATGGCTCGACAAAATTTTGCAACAGTTATATTTTTAAAATTTCAGATCATTCGGAAGGCTCTAATATCATTAAAATGCACTTGCAATAATTTTTCCCATTGGCCGTAATGTAAAGAAAAACTTTTGACTGTCCCTGTAATTAAACTATACATCCGATTTTCATAAAATTTGAAATGGCTCGACAAAATTTTGCAACAATCATATATTTGAAATTTCAGACAATTCGGTTGGGTAGTTTTTGCTCTGTTACATGCGGACAGACAGACGGACGGACAGACGGACAGACGAACGGACTGAACGACGACTATAGGTGCTACGTATTTATATAATTAAGAACGCACCTAAAAATGTATGTTATTTGAGAGGAAAATATACATTTGAATAGAATACTTTATTAAGATTGGTTGGGGATGGCGCATATTTTGTCTCTCATTCCTTTTAATCATATAATAGTTTCACGATTTCTTTTGTGAAAATTTTAAAATACTTTTTTTAGGAAAATTATAGCATATTTTTAATGAATTAAAATTTCTGAAAATTCAATTATTTAATTAAATTAAGTATTTTTTAGTGTTAAGAATTCAAATACACAACTTATTCTTATTATGTGAAATAATTTACGCAGACGAAACCTACGCATTTTAAAAGAATTATATTATGATTTTTTTTTTTTTTTTTTTTTTTTTTTTTTGTAAAGTGGCAACAAAAAAATTGTAAATAAATAAAATTAAATGTTAAATTCGTTATATAAAGTATTATTCGAATTTGAAGGTTGAAAATTTAACCAAATGAAATATATTTACAATTAAGAAGTAATTACTATTAGTATTATTTTTAATATGTTGGCCGTTTAAAAACAATTTATGGAATGTGTTAGTTCCATTATAAAGAATGCCAAGAAAACGTACACTTACTTGTCGAAAAGAACGGGAACATGATTTAGCTTTAAGGCAAGAGACTAGATACTAGCTCAAAAAACGACGACATGACGAATCTCTGCTGACAGATAATGCATGTGCTCGGAAATATGCTTTAAAATTTGAAAATGCACAATATATATATATATATATATATATATTTGTAAAATTTGTCATCGACGTTGGTTTGACATGCATATTCAATCTGACGGATTTTGTAAGACTTGCCATAAATGTATAGTAAATAATGAACTAAAAATTTTTTTCTGTAGCTAATAATATGGATCCAGGTCCACAACCGGAAATATTGAAGAACTTAACTTTCGTTGAGGAGCAATTAATTGCCCAAGTTCATCCAATTATTACTGTTTGTCGCATTAAAGGTGGTCAACTTGGATACAGTGGGCAAGTTATTAATTTTCATCAAGATATTACAGAATTTTGTACTTTATTACCTCATTCCATAGATACTATATCACAGTACATCTTTGTTAGAAGACAAGATGGTGAAGAATTCAAAGATTTTATAGTAAATCGTGAAAACGTTAAGTCTGCTTTAGAATATCTAAAGGAAAATAATCCTCGGTATCGTTATATTACTATTGATGAAAATAATTTGCAAAGTTTACCCGAAAATGAAAATATTTTTCAGCGAATAATACTCATTTAAGAGCAACAGCAGATTTATTTACCATCAGTTGAAAAAACTTTGAATTTTGTAGATGATAAAAGCTCATGGACAAATAATATATATGAATCCGGAGACCCAAATGTGGCTTTCAAATGTAATCGAGAGGCAATAAATAGTATGTTAGGTATTAAAGAAGGAAATGATGAATGCAGTGACATTCCTTGGCCCCATATAGATACTAAGCCTATAAATGAATTTTCATGTGATGGATATATTTGTAGAGGTTTTCCTACGTTATTTCCAACAGGAAGAGGTGATCTTAGAGATGCTAGAGTTCGTAAAATTACACCAAAATAATACCTTAAATTTCTCATGATATATGACGATGGAAGATTTGCACGGTATCCAAGATTTAGATTTTTTGCTTTCAATACAATAATGCGTTGTACAGCATTACAAAATGGAATTAATTGTTTAAAAAAAAATTCTCGCCTACATGATATTGTAACAGTTGAAAAACTTCAGGAACGGTTGCAGAAAGATCCTACATTGTACAAGTCGATTTTATATTTCAATGCTAATCTAAGATCATCGAGCTCTTATTGGTTTATCAGATCACGAGAGTTGTTAGACATGGTTGAGGAATTGGGAACTAACTCCTACTGTTTTCATTACACTTAGTGCAGCTGATTTATACTGACCTGAAATGTATCGCATTATTGATGCAGACTATGTTTACACTAATTGTAACCAAAATTCTGAATTAATCAGAAAATCAAAATTGTTGAATTATAATCCTTTAATCTTTGCTTACTTTTTTCATAAGCGGTTGGATTTTTTTATGGAACATTTTTTCATGAAATATTTCAAAGCCAAGTACTTTTGGTTTCGTATCGAGTTTCAACATAGAGGTAGTCCTCACATACATGGTCTTTTCTGGTTTGAAGATGCTCCTGATGTAAATAATTTTAGTTCAAATGATGATGAAAAGATACGAAAAATTGTAAAAAACTCATATTCATAGACAAATTCATATCGACTTGTCAACCAGATCCTAATCAAATTTATGATATACATCCATTTAAATTTCATTTTACGGATGTGCCTGATGAAGCTGCTGACTATAATCACTTAATACGTGCAGTACAAATGCATAAATGTTCTAACGCTTATTGTAAGAGAAAGAAAAAAGATTCTTCTGAAGTCACATGCCGTTTCAAATTTCCCAAAGAATGTTCTCAAGAAAGTAAAATTCAGTTCCTTACTAATGAACCTGAATACATTTCAAAAAGAAATAGTCCATATTTAAACAGTCATAGCCCACAAATTTTAAAAATTTGGCGAGCAAACATGGATTCCCAAGCAGTCATTTCCATTCACGCAGTTCTAAAATATATTGCTAAATATGCTAGCAAAGGCGAACCCAGATCAGAAGGGATGAAAGATTTCATCAGACAAACAGTTCAAGAATCACGCGATAATATCAAAGTTCAGCAGATAATTCAGAAGATTTTAATAAAAATGTGTGCTGAACGTGATTATTCTGCCCAGGAAATATTTTGCGTGTTAATGGGATGGCCTTTGTATAAGTCATCTCGTCAGTTTGTCACCATGAATTTAGCAAAGTACGCATGGGAACAATTAGATAATGAATAAGGAAGATGGAAGCATATCCGTTTCAAATATTTTAGAAAAGTACGAGCAACGCACAGTGAGATTTGAAAATATGTCTTTGCAGAATTATTTCACGAACGTTTATAAACGCGGTGAAAATGTCAGTATCAGAAAAAAATCATTTATCCCCAGAATTATAACGAAGTTGAAATATGATCCCAATAATGTAAATAATGAGGATTTCTATAAGCAACAAGTTATGTTGCATATTCCTTGGCGTGATTTTCCAAGTTATGAATCCAAATAATACTTCATGGAAAGTTATATATAAACAGCATTTTGAGAATAATGAAATTCAGAGATTGGATTTAGAATATCTGATGCAAAATTTAGAAGATGAGGAAGAATTTGAAGAAATTGAATCTACTGAAATGGATAAACCATTTGACTGGATGAATATCGCTTCAAGACAATATAATGCACAGGATGAATTAGATTTGGGCAGAAGGGACATTGCTATAAGGTATAACAGGCATACCATTCAAAGTCAAGATTTGCTTAATAAATTACAGAATTTTATTGAAAATGAAAAGATGAAAGAGAGTGAAAAAAGTGGTTGTGTCACTGTTCCTTCTAATTTGCCAAATTTCGTCTTTTCCGATGAACAGAAAAAAATAATAAATATTTTTGAAGAACAGCTCAATTTCTTGCAAGGTCATAGGCGAGAAATGGCAATAAAAAGAATTGTTGTCCCAGGAAAAGCAGGTTCTGGAAAAAGTACTTTAATACATTACTTCACTGTTCGATTAAATGAAACATTTGGTCCATCTTCTTTTCAATTGCTTGCACCAATTGGTGTTGCCGCAGTCAATATAAATGTATCAACGATTCATTCAAAACTTTTATTGGGACTAAATCAAAAGCTAAGAGATCTTAGTATATATTCGATTGGTCAACTTCAGGAGTTCGAAATTGTAAATTCATAATTATAGATGAAATGAGTATGATTGTATACAGTCTTTTGCGAAAAATAGATTTACGATTACGTAGTGTTGTGCCATCGAAACAAAATGAACCTTTTGGTGGAATGTTCTTATATCTATTTGGATATATCAAACAACTACCTCCAGTAAATGACAGGCCTCTTTACAGTAACAAAAATCAAGGAAGCGAGTTTCTTTTTGAAGGACAATTGTTATTTTCTTCGACTATTCGAAAATATTTTTTTTTATCATCATCCTTCCGGCAAGATGAAACTCAACAAATATTTTGTAGCATACTTGATCGAATTAGCAATGGAGAATGCACTACTGAAGACTAAGAAATATTAATGAATAGAAGATTACAGTCTCTTTCAAAAAGCGAGCAGCATTTATTTAAAGGTGCAATTAGGCTGTTTTCAACGAATAAAGACGTAAAAGAATACAATAATGAAAAATTAAAAGAACTGCGTCAACCTGTTGCCTTGATTCAAGCTCTTCATAATTGTACTAAATCAAAGTTAGCCGATTCTGAAATGACAAACGGACTTTAACCATTTCTTACTTTATCAATTGGGTGTAAAGTAATGTTACGTTCTAATTTGTGGACCAAAAAAGGTTTAGTAAACGGGGGCTTTAGGCTATGTTGCAGATATTATTTATGAAGAAAATCACGGGCCACCAGACCAGATGCCGCAAATAATCATGGTTAAATTTGAAAACTACAGTCATTCAACTTATGAGAATGGCTACGTTCCGATTATACCAATAACTAAATTCTGTAAAAATGGAAATATAAATTACTCAAAAATACAATTTCCTCTGCAGCTAGCTTTTGCAGTTACAATTCATAAATCCCAAGGTTTAACATTAGATAAAGCAGTCGTAGATATTGGGGATAAAGAGATATCAGTTGGCTTAACGTACGTAGCGTTATCGAGAGTGAAAACCCTTCAAGGTTTAGCATTCAATAGAAAATTTCCTTACGAGAGATTCTACAATATAAAAAATTCTCGTATGCTAGTATGCAGAAAAAAAGAAGAAATTAGAATGAAAAGTTTAACAGTTCATAATTCTTAATATCAACCAGGGCAGATTTCAAATGTTTTTCCAGAAAATAAGATTTTGAAGAAGTAACTTTCTTCAAGCTCTCTTGGAAAATATTATTCTAAGATTGCTATCAAAGATTATTTGATGTGAATTACAAAGATTAGAAACATACCTATTTCAAACCATTTGAGAAACCACCAGAGGCTATTGTAAAATGTAAAAACATCTTTAAAAGAGAATTTAGTTAAAAATTTAAAAATATTTTTTAAAATTTTGCTTCGAAAATACTTTTATTTATACCAATCTTATATCACAAATAAAAAATTCCGAGGAAATTCTTAGTTATTTGGCTGAATTTACATTTCTAAAATTAAAATGCGCCAAAACATAAAATAACGTTCTTGCTCAATAAAGATGCAAAAGAAAAAAAAAATATTGTTACTTTCAAATATTTATCTTATTAAATAATGCTTCGCGAATCCAAACAAAGTATGGCTTTTGTTAGTATATTTGAAATTACACGTGGGGTACTCCCTAAAAGTATGGTTATTTGTTGCACGTTCATTTGTTATTTACCGTATGGGAATCAGTGGATTTGTAGTTAAACTTAGTATGTCAACATATAGGTGTCGGTGGAGTTTAAAAGGATCTATATTTAGATAAAGATCTATATTTGTTATTTTATTTTTCAAAACTGAGAATCCAAAATAAAACAGAGATGTACAACGAAATAGCTACAGTTAAAACATTTGTATTAAATATTCCAGCTTCCCTAATTGTCCTGGTTTTAATTATTACTATTAGGCGTAATCAAATAAAGTGCGGTCGACAGTTCTAAAGAGCGGAACATAAGGGAGCGCAAAACGGAATTTAATAGAAATAACTGTACTTATTTAAAATTACAATATACACATTTGTTCAATAATAATCACCTATGGCGTTAAGACACGCATCCCTCTGTTTGAGAAAGTGCCGAATTATGTCGGAAAAGAAAGATTTCGATTGTTGCTGAAACCCATGTAAACGTTAAAATCCCTTGCCATGTCAAGGATACTTCGCCGACTGTTCATCTTTTTTTCTTCTACCGTGCCAGTCATTCCTTTTCATTCTTATACAGAAATGCCAATACCGGCAATCAGTGCATCAGTAACAACTTTATGCACGCGACCAGGACTCGCCAAATCCATCGTTTCGTCACTGCCGTCGTGGAATCAATAACAGTTGTCTTTGTAAAGTACTTTACTCGATACACAGCAATCATTCTCTGATGTTCTTTAACAGAGTTGCAACCCTCTGCCAATAAAACTGTATTACTGCACCTTGGTCTTGTTTGGTAGAGTTCGTAATCGTATCTTGAACTTAATGCCACCTTTAAACAACAAAAGCAAAATAGCCGTTTCGCAACGCAATGCGAATATTATAGGAATAGAAAGGACGTTTTTTACTCATGCACATTATCTACTTTCAGCTCGTCAATTTGCACGCTTCGAAAGATTCTCATTTAAACACGTCTCATTCTTAATGAATATTACCCTATGAATTTAATGATGTGTCTGTAGTAGTCGGGATTCCATAAGGAACTGTGATCAGAGACACAGTCATAGTTCATCGCGAAATGCCCCGCCGGGATTAGAGACCAAAGCGATATAAGTAAGCGTCCTATCTTAAATGGGAGAGGTATCCGCAAGATTAAAGGCGAGGTCACGTCAATCAAGGTCATACGCCACCTAGCGGACGGAGTGAACTACAAGAGGATTATTAACTTCTTTCCCCTTTATGGATGATCTATAAGTTCGATATCTATGAAATAACTATGCGCACGCGCAGCCGTGATTTTATTCGTTTGTCGTCTGCAGTACTTAATTATTGGAAGTATAGATATAATTCGATTTATTTAATTTATTAATTGAAGTTAGTTATTTAAACAAAATGAGTTCTTTTAAGAACTTATATTATTTGGGAAAATGCCACGACGGCGTTTTAATTATTGCAGTTTTCAAAACTGCAAAAATAACTCTCTATATTAGAGAACTCAGTTTTTTTCGCTTCTCAAAAGAGAAAAACAGGTTAGTTTTGTGTTTTATTATAATTTATAAAAAAGTTAAAATATTATTTAATGTATATTATTAAATGTCAGTGATTTTAATATGTTCTATTTGAATTATGTTTTTGTAGTTCAATGAACAAGGACATATAAAAATTAGTTAATGTATGTTAAGATAGAATTTTACAGCAGCGTTTTTAATTCAATTCCTGATAAGATAAAGTTATAAAAATTACATAAACATGTGTATTTCCAATGAGAATTAAACGTTTCATTACGCTTAGAGTTTAAGTATAAATTATTTAATTAATTTTAAGGCATATTTTTTATTTACCGGGCGCAGGCGATAATTTGCCAAATATTCTCTTGATCGAATTGTATTTATAATATTTAAAATAGAAGCATTTCATTCATTCCATTTAAAACTCATTTAATTTTACATTAGGATCCACTTTAATTAAAAATGCAAGCAGTAATTCTTGTACTATTAAACCAGCAATAATTGATTATTTATAGTTTTAAATATTTTGAGAATTTTAGACAAAAAATTCCTAAAATCGACAAATTACTTTTTTTTTAAATTTAGAAATATGTCGGTCATTGTGTCATATCCGGGAAAAATAGTTTTCATGGGATACCTGCACTTCGCACAGGTGAATAACATTGCAGAAAGCATTCAAAGTATAGAAGAAACTTCAAAAATTGGAATAAAATATAAAATATTTACAAATAGTACGTGGTATGCTCAATTAAACATTTATTTATCTTACACCGGTTTTTCGCAGGGGTAAAATGGTAAAATGGATAACTTTCCGTAATCGGGCCGATAGCCATGATTGGCGTCAAATGAGAAAACAGTATACAATTGTGACTGTATAAAAGTTAAATAATGGTTAGAAAATGAAAGTAACTTTTATCGAAATAACCCAATTGCGGAACATTCTCCAAATTTGAAAAAGGCTTATGAAACACACAACAATCGCCAATAACTGAAAACTATAGACTAATAATAAGGTCGACGTAGCAGTTGTTGGTCGGTAGCCAATAATTTCAAATTTCCCTTTTAATTTTGTCCTGTTTCAATTTTTTTTTTTTTCAATCTGGCTTTTGCAAAAGAGTCGGAATAAGTAGCAGAAAAAAAGGGCTGCGGACGACGGAGATGGGCCAATTGAGCGTATTAAAATCACTGACATTTAATAATATATATTAAATAATATTTTAACTTTTTTATAAAAAAAAATTATAGGGCTGAAAATCACGTTTAAGATGCTTAAAGGTTTTAAATATTTCTCTTTTGCAATTTCCCAAACAGCTGGTATAGTTTAGAAATCGTAGTTTGTTACATAACTTACTCAATTGTTGTACTTGCATGTACAGTTGTAACAACCATAAAGAATGTTTAAGGATTTTTCAGCTACGTTTAGATAAGGTAAAATTAATTTCCTAATTTATACTCAAGTTGTAAAAATACTAAAATGTTGTATTGTTACTAGAAACACATCCATGTACATAATTTTTATTTTTCTAGCATATCTGGGAGGAAAAAATCGATTAAATCTTTTTATCTTTTCATATATATCAACAGGGTTAGATTAAATAAACAGTGTAAAAAAGTACTTTTATGTTAGCCGGCCGCAGCTCACAAACCGTCAAATATTTTCCACATCACCAGCGTTTATGTTGCATTCATTTCATTCAAAATATAAAATCATCATTTTAAAAATATACTCGTCATTTGAAAAACATAACTTCATTTAAAATACATACATACTGGTATATTACATCAATTTAAACACATGCTTTTCGCTCATTATATTTAAAATACATTTTTTTTCTAATAAATAATAACATAAACCCAAGGTGGGCAAGTTTCTTCCAATGTGGAAATAAACCGGGAAAAAACCATGGAATTAAAAGTTACGCCTATAACTTTTATTAACAAAAATGGTTTTCTTTTAGCCTGAATAGCTTGCATAAAATTCAGGTCTATATGAAGATATTTACAGTTTAAGAGTTATAGGCGGAAAAGCAGACAAAGCCATTTTAGAGAATACCTGTTAAAATTTTAATCGTGAATTTAATATATTTACTCACTCATGGAAGATTAACCTTGTTTACCAGATTTATTGCAAAATATTTTTGTTACAGCTTGTTTTGATAAAAATATATGTATTTAAAAAATAGTTGCGATGTCAGTTTAGTTTCGGGGCAAAAGGCAATACTGTTTACGTAGCATTAGTGCTTTTTCTCCCGAAATTAAAATGACATTGCGATTTTTTTTAATACACATATTTTTATCAAAACAAACTGTAACAAAAATATTTTGCAATAAATCTGGTAAATAAGGTTCATCTTCCATGAGTGAGTAAATATTTGAAATTCATGATTAAAATTTAAACAGGTATTCTCTAAAATAGCTTTGTCTGCTTTTCCGCCTATAACTCTTAAATTGTAAATATCTTTAAATAGACCTGCGCACGAGATGCGCAGATGGTAGATATTCTGTCATATATGACGTCATACAAAAAAACCCGCGTATTTGCGTTATTCACTCCATCCACAAGATGGCGCAGCTGTGTCAATTTACGACAGATTCCAGCATTAACTTTGTACGCTTACTTATAGCGCTTTGTTAGAGACCAACTGAACAGAACGCAGAATTTTAAGAGACACATTCGCTAAGTAAAAGACATCACAACGTTAGTGTGTGATAGATTATCTATTACATTATATAGCACAAATTACGATTCGTTAATCTAATAGCAGTGGCTACGAGTCCTCATATTACTGTCGATTGACAAACAATCAGAAATGGCTGGGGTACACTAAACCCTCAATAGAAAAGACTATCATAATCACACCCCCTGCCCAGTACACTGAAAACAAATCTGTAATCTGTTACATAATTCTGTATATTTACTCAAATTTTGCTTTTACACTGTACAAAAAAAGATGTAAATCTGCGAAACTAGTTTTTGTAATGCTGCAGAAATGTGTAGCTTTACAAAGTATCTACTAAAATTACAGAAATCTAACTATTTTTTTTTTAATCTGTAAGTTTGCAGTTACATAAAAAGTTGCAGGCATCCCAGTTTCCTAAAAAAATCTTATTAACCTTACAGATTTTTTTTTAATTTACAGTGCAAAAGTGTGTCTGTTAAATGAATTTTTGTTGTTTCCGAGAAAAAATAAGTTATAGGACAGCAGTTTCCTATTAAAATTTTACAGAACATTAAAAATTATATATATATATACACACTGCTCAAAACAATTAAAGGACATTGCAGTTTTAGGTGGATTTTGTATCTGGTAAACTGTTTAGCTGATTGATACATGGTCGACAGAAATAGTAGGTTATATGAGAATAAATTACACATGTTTGGCAGAAAAAAAATGCATTTTATTGCGCATTTGTGTACTAAAGGAAAAAAACACAATTTGTGCATATGAGAAAAAAAGAATAAGAAAAGGTGTTTTCTTCAAAGAAAATCTTTTTCAGTAGGGGGTAT
The DNA here is from genome assembly GCA_963932465.1 of Maratus speciosus. NCBI lineage: Eukaryota > Metazoa > Arthropoda > Arachnida > Araneae > Salticidae > Maratus > Maratus speciosus. The sequence continues at coordinate 536,918,369 of OZ010791.1, read as the reverse complement.
GGTTTCCACGGGCGGCCAGCAACGTTGAACACCTTTGAGGCATGGACTCAATGAGGCTATTAATGACGAGTTGGGGTATTCTGCCCCACTCTTCCAGAAGAGCTCTTTCCAGTTCTTGGAGAGTATTGGGGGTTGTTGGCGGCCAGAAACTCGTCTTCTTAGAGCGTCCCAAACGTGCTCGATTGGATTCATGTCTGGAGAACACGCTGGCCATTCCATTCGAACGATTCCTTCCTCGAAAAGGAAATCCTCCACCAGGTTTGCACGATGTGGCCTGCAGTTATCGTCCATTAAGATGAAGTTATCTCCGATTGCTGCAGCGTAAGGGACTACAATAGGTCTGAGGATCTCATCCCTATATCGGCGACCAGTCAGAGCTCCATCTCGAATGATGTAGAGGTCAGTGCGCCCGTCAATGGAGATGCCACCATACACCAACACTCCTCCACCGCCAAATCTGACACTTTCGTGCACGAACGCAGGATTATTCCTACTGCCACGGTCCCTCCAGATGAAAATATGCCTATTATCCGGATGCACAGAAAACGGGACTCGTCAGAAAACAGAATATTGCTCCATTCATTTCTCCTCCAGTTGACATGCTCGGTTGCCCACTCCCTGCGGTCGCGACGATGCCTTGATGTTAATCTAACACATACCATCGGTCGGCGAGGAAACAGACCTACAGCATGGAGCCGGTTTCGTACAGTCTGAGTTGAAATCGTGGTGCTTGTAGCCGAGCGAAGGTGTTGTTGGAGAAGAGTAGCGTTCATGGTTCGGTGTCTCCGAGCTGTTAACGCTAAATACCGATCTTCATTGGGCGTTGTTGCCCGTCTACGACCTTGCCCTGGTCTTCGGCCTGCACATCCACTCTCCAAAAAACGGTTCCAGATCCTGGAAATGACACTTTGTGACACTCCAATGGCTTGCGCTACTTCGGCTTGAGTTTGGCCCCCTTCTAACCTATCAACAATTCTCAAAGCTTCTGAATCTGTCAAATGACTTCGCTGAGACATCGTACTCATCGAAACAAAGCAATCACTGAATGCCGATCATCCTTGTCTTCATTCTCTTTTATCCAGTTGAAAGTCAAATTTCATTCGCTGCCGCTGAAGCGACGTTTTTGACGTCGAACTCAAAATTTGCATACTCCACAATTTGAAAACCAGAAAAATTTGCATTTGTGATTCTCTTCTTCTATTTTCGGCAAAAAGATTTCGTTTATATCTTTATTTCATATAAAACTTCAAATATCCTTTAATTGTTTTGAGCAGTGTATATATATATATATATATATATTTTTTTTTTTTTTATTTATTTTTTTTTTTTTTTTTACTGTGCACTGAAAATTTGTTAAAAAATTAAAACCTTGCCGGTTGATACAAATGGGCAAATAACATATATGTTTACAGAAAATTTTTAATTTGGCATAATATTTTATAACTAAGCAGATTCTTTTTCTTATACTTTATGTTCAAATTTACTATAAGAGAAGTGAGAAAGTTATTTTTTACGCCTGACATATTATTTTGGATGATACTGTTTTACATCAACTTGTGTAGTTTTCTGTAAAATAATAAAAAATGCGTAAACATTAAAAATCATATCTCAGTATACGTCAAAAATGTCCATACATGCGAGAAAAATAAACACTTAAAGATCATATCAGTTGACAGGTGTACTGATGCGAAATGATGACATAGATATATACGACAATAAATAATTGTGTAACAAAATTGCTTTGAAAGGCGTAAACAATAACAAAAGTGAACTGTGTGGCTTTTTAATTCGCAGACGCACGCCATCTAGTTTCTTTTGACTTTGTTCACTTAAAAGAATTCTTTGAGAAACAAGTTGGAGAAAATATTGCAAGTGGGTTGCAAAAATTGTCAAAATAAAAAAGGTTCAAAACGCTGTGTTAATTCGAGAGATAAATAAATTGATTTCTAAGGCTTGATAATTAATACAATAAGCTAATGAATTTTACTTTTTAATAAAATTATTTTATAAAAGTATTCCTTACCAATCATTAGAACAATAATCAACATTTTGTTTTTCAGTTTAATGTTTTAAAAGTATACATGACGGAATTGTTAGGGGTTCAAAAGAATATTTATTGCATTCAGTTTTCTATTTCATATTTAATTCAATTTTTATTGTAAACAAATGAATGTAAAATGTAAAGATTTAAAAAAAATAATAACATTTGATAAAAAGTGAACATAACGCGAAAAATACCAAACGGCAAAAGAAAAAAATGTATATATATATATATATACATCTTACACATTTTTTAAAGTTTGAGTCTTTTTAAGAAAGTGTGTATTTTCTTTAACGCGCGATAAAAAATAAATAAATAAATAAATAAATAAAGCAGTTAGAGAAGTAAGAAATGGAAAATCCCTGCCTTACTTTGAGAAACTCATTAACTTAAATTTCTCAAAGATAAGAATTTTTTATAGAACGAAACAAAAAATATCTATTAAAGGAAGATGATTTGTTCAAAGTGTACATGTGACAGACTTGTTTAAATTGCAGAAAGAAAAATGGTTGTCAAAGGATATGATGTAAATAAGTGTAGAATACATGAATTATCTATCTTTATTTATTAACAATTTATTCTGTATTTTTTTTTCATTATACATAAATTGAATGTATATTATTTGTATTCCAAATGTCTGATTTTTAATGTTTTTCGCTTACATGTATATTTTACTTAATTATAAAATGCTAAAAAATCTATAAAACATTTAAAATACGCTGATTCTTTTTGGAAACATATCTACCACATAGTTTTTCTTTGTTTCATTGTCATTATTTTTTTGTTTGTTTGTTTTAGATTCTTTAGAATGTTTGGAATGTTTAATTAGGTCTGAGATATATGAAGTTTATAGATGTTTCAAATGCACTTTAGATAAAATGTAAAATAAATTCTACTTAATGTAAAAACAACCTTTTAAAATTAATGAATGACTGCTAAAAGGTTGAAAAGGTAATTTACTGGTAAACAATAGAACTCTAATCGTTTGGAAATTACTACGTTTTCAAAAGAAGCATTATTTTCTTTTTCAAATATTCAACAGTTTTAAAAATGTTTAAAAATGATTTTTTGAGAGAAATCATCACACGCATCAGGCATGCTATGCATGCATAGTCCTTCACTAATTAAATATTACAATGAGCAAAAAATATACAAATAGCAGTAAATGAGATGTTTTTATAGTTAAAAAGTAAAACTTTCACAGTAAAGCTTCATGTTTACTTTTATATCGTTTTCAGGTATTTGATAGATTTATTATCCTGAAATTAGTAATATGTTCGTATATTATTACGTTTATAATGAAAATAAGAAAAAATATATACTTTCTTTGCTTCCTAAAAAATGATATTTTAATCAAAGAATGGATGATGAATATTGTATATATGAATCATGTATAGTAATTATTTATCAGTCTGATAGTACTTTCAATTTATAAGGATTAACAAACTGTTTTTAACATAAAGAGAAGCACTTGAACAAGGTTTGAAAAATTACACAAATTTTTATTATCTACAGCCCTTCGCAGTTGACCGAAAAGTAGAATAAATGAAACGTTTTTTGACTGAAAACATTTTGTTTCATAAAATCAACTTTCTATATAATATACAAAAACTATTCTTAATGTTTTAAAAAGTGGCGCTATAGAGATTAACGTATTAGTATTAATCAGACATAAACAAAATACGAATAATAAAAAAGTTATTTAAGAGGAACTGAAAAACATGAAATCTAATTGAAACGAATTTTTATTTTTTAATGATCCACAATTTTTCGTAATTTTCGAAATGATAGTATTCACAACGCGTGTTAAAAGAATACACAAGTAATATTCTTATATTGATGGTCTTTCTGTACAATCAAAAATAACAAACTAAAAAAAATATTGCATAGGATAACATTCTTCATTTAATGCTTAATAATCTTGAGTTTTGAACTCTCAGCAATCTTAAATAAATTTCATATCCCTGATGATGAAAAAAAAATAGTACAACGGAAATGAGAATCCTCTAATTTCAATTGGAATATTCTTGAAAGAAATGATATGAAGTGTCATTTGCATCACAAAAGAAAGGAAAGTTTTAAAAAGTTTTTGTTCAAAAAACTTTACATCTCATAGGAGTATAGAGCCAGGATGAATTCGTGAAAAGTTTCAAAAATGAGGACATTATTATTATTATTTTTCTTTATTTGGAAAATAAACAAAAGTAAAATTATTTCTAACAGATTTCGCAGTTTATAAAAACGTTACAATTTAGAAAAATTGAATGACATATTAGATAGAAAAAAAAATTACATTTAATAAACTAAAATTAATAATGTTATTATAGCATAAATAAATATCGTTCAGCATAGTTAAATATTATTATAGCGTTTTATCAACTACATAAAAAAAAATATTTCAATGCATTATAATGCAAAGAATCCAAAGTTCGAACGAATAAATATCACCTAATAAAAATTTATTACTTGAAAGAATGCTACATGAATGTGGAAATGTTGTTAGTTATAACTATAACTATACGTTATAACGAACCACAGATAACAATAAATCAATATATAAAGCGCGTATCCTGCATACGTGAGATGAGAAATTCTTTAGACATCATGAAAATATTTAAAAAAAAAACAGAGATTGAAATCTCATATCGCGAATAAAAAAGATAAACGTTGGAGTTAATTTAATTTAGAAGCAAAATCTTGTGCAAAGGATAGATTAATTCGTCTTTAAACTGTCTTGAAGGGAATAGAACAGAAACTTGAATAGGAATACATGCACTCTCAAAATTATTTTCGTGAAAAAGCGTAAAATGTACCGGCAGCACAGTTGCCGCAAAACCCCAGTGACTGTAAGAAAGTTTTCTGCTATTTGACGATATTTCCGTCTTCAGATTGAAGGTTCTCTGTATAATTTGAGCTCAAATTAGAGCATTTTAGGTGATTGGAGAAAAGAAGGCCAAACATAACATATCCGTTTCAAAAACGAAAAAATACTGGCAGCACATCTGTCGGAGAGTATCTCTTGTTTCTCGAAAATGCAGTTAAAATTGGAGATGTTTACTCATTTTTTTTTTTTTTTTTTTTTACATTAGATCGATGAAGTTTTAGTATTTGGAGGAAAGATTGATCAATCCATGTAGAATTTTTTTTTTTTTTTTTTAATAAAGTAACGTAAAAAAGTAATAATTCGCGGATTTTGTTTCTTGCATGTAAAGAGTATGCCACACCTAACAGCATAAGAGTATCTGGATTTGTACAATTCCAAAACAAATATTGATTAGAGTATTATGTTTTATTTTAATATAGAAAATATTACAATGGCTACAATAAATCAAGGAGACTACAAAGTTTGGTATTCATACAAACTTTCTGATCAGAAGTAGTGACGTCAGCCTCCTTTCAAATTACAAGGAGTATAAGCCCCTTGATATACGTATTGGATAACTTGAGGTGAGATGCCGTGTTGCAAAAGTACGTATAATGAATAACGAATAATGTAGTTTTTATATGCGCAGGCGCTGTACAGAAACCCTGCTCAATTGTAATGAAGAGGGTTCACTTGTGATGCTTTAATTTCCGTTTGCGGTCTTAAAAAAAAAAAAAATAAAATAAAAAAAAAAAATAAAATAAATAAGAGGTTCTTTTTTATTGCTATTTCGCCTTAACACTTCTGGTAAGTGACAAAAATCTTTTGCGTGACTTCTTTTTTTGCCTATATAAGTCTTTGTTTAAACACCAGAGAAAGAAAGATGATATTTTTAGCGAGTACTGGTACCTGACCTTTCTGAAAATCATAAATGGCTTTCGGTTCCAGCTTCTTCACGTCAGTGGGGTTACCGGCGTCTTGTCCAATACTTTAGGATGAGTCGACGAAATTTTTTGGAGCTAAGATGCCGGTTATTTTCCGTTGCGGTCAAATGCGTGGTTGTTTCTTCATTGTTTAATTTACTCTTGGCTATTAACTCTCTTGCCAGGGATTTTAATCAGATACTTTAAATCAGTGATTAAATCGTTATTTTAATCAACTGATTAAAAAAATCATTGATTGCAATAATAAATTTTCTAAATGCTTAAAATGACATAAAGAAATATTAAAATCTAAGATGAAAATAATTTGAAAGGTTTCTATATGCATTAGGCCTTATAAATAAATTTTATTGGCCTTATAAATAATTGGTTAAGCAATATTAATTTTAATCATTGATAAAAAGTTGATGTTAAATACAGTTATAAATAATTTTTATAAATATAAATATCGGTAGTATATAATATAGTTTTAGATAACTAGGGTCTTCTGCTCCCTACGAGCAACACTCCTCAACAACCATCAAGACAGCGCAGGCTCTAAAGACACTGTAATTTGATCTACTTTCAAAAGAAAACGGATTAAATTTCCTACCAAGATTCAGAAGATGAGGATTTTTTTAAGTAAATGAGAATCAGTGCTCAGAGTGTCTAGCAGAATGCAATAAAACCTCTGAAAAATGTGATTGGATCAGATGCATTCAGTGAAACTGTTGATCATATAAATGTTGCTCAATGGTTACTAAACAAATGTGCAGTCTGTGGCAGATCTGAATTATAGCTGAAAAGACCAAAGGGGCATATGAAAAACACCAACAAAAAAGCTGCACGCTAAAGTACTTTATCACTGTGATTTTATCGCACATAAACTTATTATAATGTTTAAAAATGGGCATATTTAAGAGCCATAATTCTTTTACATCATAAGTAGAACATAACTTAAAAAAAAAAAAAAATAGTTTGTCCTTTTATTAAAGTGACAACGTTTGTTACATTCATATTTTTGTAATCCCCTAATATTAAGTAAGTTAACATGTTTAGAATGTCTAAAACATTAAAGTTACTTTTATTTGCCCCATTATGTTTTAAATTGCTTCACAAACATTATTGTTTACATTAAACTTCACAAAGCATCTTACCCTAGATAGTTGCCCAGCTTACCCATAGCTATGGGTAACATGCCGAAATGTAAGTGTTTAGAAAAAGAAAATTTTTGATGCTTTATATAATATCTGTAATATGAAATAGGGTTTTAAATGATACATAAGGGTACAAACTTTAACAAGAAATTAATGAGTAACAAATAAAAACAACAGGCGATTTTTAAAACAATAAAGTCAAAAACTACGGCATCTTCACCCAATATACATTATGTTATATAAAACTTTTACTTGGTAATCTATCTATATTATAAAGGACAAACATATCTGTGCGTAACGCATACGTCATTTTGCGAATGGCAACACTTTGAAATTTGAAATAAAATTTTGGTTTTGCAATTTTCTCTACTGCAAATTTTTAAACTTCTAAATATCGCACATTTTAAATTTTTACACCGTCGTATAAGAAAAAATATGCTCTTTTAAATGCAATTTGTTTGAAAGCTGTATCTCAATTTATTTTTGAGATATTAATTTTTTTGTAGTTTTTGATACCATTTTTCTTATAGTGGCAACAAAAGTACCCCATTTCTATTGAAAGTCATTGAAAGTAAACGGAAAATAGTCGAAAATAGGAGATACTGTATCTTTTTGTTGCCATTTCCTTATAAAACCTGAAAAAAAAATGCTGAAATTAAAATATGGGTTATGACAAGAATATTGTCTGTTATTCCGTCATAATGACGTCACATATACACATTTTTTGTAGACGAAGTTTAAGACTGAATTGTAAAAGTGGATTGCTTTAGCGGAAGCAAATGACGTAATTTTATAAAAAAGCATGTATTTTAATTCTTAAACCTGAATTATGTTTTGTAGAAGTGCGTCATTTTCACAGCCGAGCTGCTTTGAAATTCTTCACAGGTGAAAATGCTTCACTTTTAAGAATAATGTAATCGAAATCACACACTGTTAAAACGCAATGTTTTACAAAAATTTAGAGTGTCTTTATAAAAGAGAGGTGACATGCAAATAATAGAGATTTATATTACAGAAATTGATGATTCTAGCCTGGATGGATTTGCTTCGCCGAGTTAGGAAAGCAAACAAATAATTCGCTGTTTAAAATAATATCATGTTTCTGAAGTTTTTGTCCAAAATTCCCTGGAATAATAAAATTTTAATGCTATTCTTTAGGACATTCTACTATAATTTAATCAAAATAACATAATTTGCTTAATTTAATTTTTCCTAATTCTATATAATCTAAGTAACCTAAGTAATCTATTAAAACACAAGTGTGTCATTTAGTCATCTTCCCTGATCTTTCTGCTGAACCAATTTTATTAATATTTTATAAAACTGAAAGCTCTTCATTTGTAGATGTGATCGCACTATCTGTTTGTTTTTTTTTTTTTTTTTTTATATCTCCACTTTTATATTTTAATTTAAAAAGTATTTCATGAAATTTCTCCAAAGTGGTGAAAATTAGATAGCTTTTATTATTGCAGACAAGAGAAAAATAATGAGGTATTTTTATCTTTATTTATGCTATTTTCTAATAAAAATTCAAAATTGTTGATAAAAATATTTGTATAGTGTTTTGTGTCGCAAAATTCCATTAGGAGCAGAGTATTATATTAGGGCATAATAACGGAAAATAACATATTGCTTTTGTAAACACTCATTTTTCCTCATAAATTTTCTATATTGTTTTTCCTTCTGCATGTGTACAGATACTAAGTTTCAGACACTAGGCGAAATGTTTATTTAAGTGAAAATGAAGTCATATTTAAAAGAAAACGACCCTTTTCTTAGATAAAACTAAACATTTTATCACAAATGCATCTAAAAAACATAAATTACGGAGATTTTTACTCTCCGGAATTGAGATTAGAATCTCAAGTAAAGAGTGCGTCTGTTCACATAAAAGATGTTTCTGACAACCGTGACTACAAGTTTTGAGTTAAAAAGGTTTTTAAAGGATGAAACAAAATACAATTTTTTAAAAAAATCATGAATATGGATATGAGAAGTGCGCATGCAAATTTTGAGAAAGTGAAGTTTGCTGTTTTTCATTCCGGAACACCAGCATAAGATCCTCAATTGATAACCACGTCCTAATAACTGATCTTTATTATATTTTACTGATTAAGTATCTATATTATAAAGAACAAACGTATATGTGCATAACGCTGACGTCATTTTGCGAATGGCAACACTTCATGATCAAATTTCGGTCTTGAAATTATTGCTACAGCAATTTTTTAATCTTCTGACCATCGCACATTTTCAATTTTCGTCGCATAGGGAAAGAAATTTACTTTCAAATGCAATTTGTTTAAAAACTCTATCTCAATTGATTGATGTATTATATTTTCTAAAATAAATTTTAAGCATGATTTTTTTTATCTTATCACGTGCCGATTTCAATACACAATAATAATAAACATTTTGCACATAAAGCGACAAACATTTTTCAGCATGTGTTTCTCACTATTTTTGCATAACGAAATTAATACTTCCTTTATAAACAAATAAAAGAACAATATAAAAAAAAACTCACCAGTCTAACATATTTGTGAAAGACAAATTAACGAAATTAATACTTCTTTTATAAACAAATAAAAGAATAATACTGAAAAAACACAAATCTAACATATTTGTAATCGTACAATTTAAATTTTTAGATCGCCAAATACGATTTTTTTTTTCAAATGGAATTTGTTTGCAAAGTTCATCTGGGTTTACTGATTGTGTTTGGTTTTAAAAACTATTTTAAAGCATGAAATATTTTTTAATTTATGTATATCGCGCGGAGCTTGATTACGAAAGATTAATCCGTTTGCCCTTAAAACAAAATAAAGAGTTCATCCTTTTCTTACGGCTAATATTCATTTTAAAAAAAAACTTCCCTATGAATAAATAAATAAAATAATATAAATAAAACAAAAATTTAACAGACATGTATAAGCTCTGAAATTATCAGAATATAAAAGGATGCCATAAGTAGCAAAATCTTGGTCAAATAACTCTTAGCATGTGGGCTAATAAGAAAATATTGCTTTTGATAAATTTCAAAAATTTATTTGATTCTATAATTCGTATTTTCCATATGAAAAATGCTTTTTTTAATGTAAGTGGGTATCTAAAAAATGTATTGCATATAAAAAAAAAATATTAGTTTTCAATTTAAAAAAAAAATGTTTTCATCTATATTCTTTAACCCGGGAAGCCCGGGTACGATCCCCTAGTATAATTAAAAGACCAGGTTGTTTTTTTTGTCTCAGTCATGACTTCCTGCTTAACCAATTTTGAATATATATATATTTTTTTTTTACATAAAAGCTGTTCATTTGTAGACGTGTCCATACTAGGTATTTTTTAATTAATTTCCATTTTTATATTTTATTTTTAATTTTAAAACCTTTTTATGTTATTTTTTCAAAATGGTCACAATCATGTTAATCTTTTCTCTCTATAAAGTACACTGGTGTTCAAAATTAAGGGCCAATCACTAAATGCTAATTTTCAAGTACGCGAATACTCAAAAGGGAAATAATATAATTCGAATAATTACTATCTCTACAGCACAGCTGGTCCATATAATATCTCATTCATGTCACAGATGGTTACAGTCACAGTCACTACGGTGAAGCGAAAAAAATAGGAAATTCCATACATCTCATTATCAGTCTCAATTGATCACTATATGTGACCCCACCGAGACGTCACTGTGACTGCTTCTTTGTGACGAGTCACCAATTGACTTTACAATTTAGTTACATTGTACCTCTTATGTGACTGTCATAGCAGACTCAATTTCAAAGTCATCGTGAACACTGCATTGTGATAAGTTACCAAATAATGACACATTAAAGTCACATGATGACTTTCAGGTGACAGAGAGACTCTGTGAAGTCACCATTGTGCTTTTTGCGAAAAGATACCATGTGACTATAATGTGGTATTATTTGCTGACTTATCATAATGCAACGTCCATGATGACTTTGAAATTGAGCTTAAAAATGACAGTCACGTGAAAGTCACAATGTAACTACATTGTAAAGTCACCTGGTTACCCGTTATAAAGAAGCAGTCACATTGATGTCTCAGTGGAGTCACATATAGTTATCATTTGAGACTCATAATGAGACGTGTGGAATTTCCTACTTTTTATTTCACCGTAGTGATTGTGACACTTGTGACCATGTGTGACATGAATGAGATGCTATATGGACTAACGGTGCTGTAGGGATAGTAATTATATGAATTATATTATTTCCTTTTGAGTATTCGCTTACTTAAAAATTAGCATTTTCTGACTGGTCCTTAATTTTGGATACCAGTGTAAATTTATTTTGCTTTATCACATTCCACCAGTCAGAAGCTCGATTTCATCAGTGAATGTGTCATCGTATATAAAAGAAAAAAAATTATTGGTTTTCATAACATTTAAACATAATAAACGGATTGCGTAGAGTTATATATTAATCGCGGAAGAACAAATTATTTATTGAGAAACAATAATAAGTAATCTATGGAAATAAAATAACAGAAAATAATCTATGGTTAAAAGTTAATATCTAAAGCGAAAGGTTTTCCATGAAGAAAAGGACCTCATTCAGAAAAGAGATAAAATTGATCCATGAATATGATATATATTGTTATAATTCTGTATCAGTGATGACATCATATTCACTGACGTTTATAAAATCATCTAAATAGACTGAACTTCTGCTGTTTATTTAAAGATCCTTGGTATCCACAAATAAAAATATTTCTGAAAATTACGTCATTTCCATTTAATTATAATCTATAGTATATATTTAAAAGACAAGGCTGTTTTATTAGTCATCTAGCCTGAGCTTTCTATTGAACCGGTTTTGAAAATTAATTTTTTAAATTAAAGTATGGGAGACTGGGGCAAGATGACTATGTTAACAAATTTGTTGTTTATTAATTTATTTTTAAGTATAGTAAAATTAATTTTACATGAACTGTTAGAGTATTCCTTTGTAGCATTATATATATTACCATTTAATTTTTCAAGTAAAAAAATAAAGGATAATTTTATTTTTTCATAACATTAACAAATCGTCATCTTGCCACAGTACTGGGGCAAGATGTCTTTGGTCTTGGGACAATATGACAACACTGAAAAAAGGTGAACATATTTTATTTTTTGAACATATTACATGGTTTAGCAAATGATAACTGTGTTTTTACATCTTACAAAGTACAAACTAAGGATAATACATTGTAACATAATGTCGAAGTGTTTAGTTATGCAGCTAACAACAGTCACAAATAAAAATGCCATTTTCGTAATTGGAACATTCCTCATGCCACCACTATTGGCATTTACAGCACTGGATCCATTCTTCTGTTGGTGGGTCACAATATTCCTCTTCAGAAGCACGACATCTGAAAACACCATCCTTTGAAGTTGATGCAACTGGACTGTTTGGCATGCATTTAATAGACTTAGGCCTACAGGAACTTAGTTTAAGTTTTTTTACTCCCTTTTTAGTTTCACGAGCTTCTTTTCTCTGTTTGTTTAAATGCTCTTGTTCTTCCTTCTGCTTTTCCCTTTGTTCTAAGACTTCTTTGATGGGTGTGCTTGTAAGAATGCTTAAGCTCAGTGTTTTTCTTTTTCTTTTTTTCTCAAATTGTGTTGCTTTAGGCAATGGTTTGAAATCTAACACACTAATAGGCTTTTTTGGTGCATCGGAATCAGCATTTGCCTTAAGGTTTGGTTCTTTTGGAGGGTTTATACGTTGGTTTTCTACTACTAGGGTCTGAGGATGACGAGTTCGTCATCTTGCCCCGGACTGCCTGTTTAAAAATATTGCTTTTCATTGCCATGAAGAAAGGCGATTAATTAACATTTATTCGTGGTAATAGGTAGTATTTAAACTACGTTACTCATAAATATTAAAGAGAAACAATACATCTTGCCACTATTTGTAGCAGAGCTTATCTACACATGCATAAACATTAGAACGGGGCAGCGGTAAACAATCAAAGCTTCACAGCTAACACAAAAATGACAATTTCAGCGTCCCCATACTATTGTTTAACGAACGGCGGACAAGAGAGCCAGTAGTGTCCGGTTGATGCTGTCACCTAGTGGAAAGCGGAAAATTAAGGCATTCGTAATCTTGCCCCGGTCATTCCTACTTTAATTGTAGATGTGAACGCACTCGCTGTTTTTTAATATAATTCCAGTTTTTTTCTTATTTTAATTTTAAAAGTTTTTATAAATTTCTTCACATTGGTAGCAATTGGTCTAGTTGCATTTTTAAAGAGATAAGTGAAGCAATTGGAATTCCCATATCATTACGGATGACGTTTTCGTATTACAATAAAAATAACGTTTTAAAAACTTTTGAACAGAAAATGACGTCACTATATACAATAATGCATTTTTATTCACAACCCTTTTACCTTTCAATATTTTGTCATTCTGCTGACACTGGGATTCAGACGCTCATCTCAGACGGTTTCAGTGAGTGAAAAAGTTGTCATAGTGAAAATTAAATTAGTATTTTCTTTGATAAAACTATATATTTTACTGCGGGTGCGTCTAAAACTAAATTTCTGGATTTCGCCGGCCCTCAGATTAGAACTTCAAGTAAACAGCATGACTGTTTACATGCAAAATTGTAACTGGCAAACCTAACACCAAGTTTGGAGATATTTTTAATAAATATTAATTCATTATTGTAATTATATTAGTTATTTTTTTTAATTCGGACAATTGGTTCTTTTAAACATTTTCATTCATCGAATTCGACGGGTTTTGACTCGTATACATTTAAATTACTCTAAGTTTCAGGTATATGTATTATTTCCCTATTTATTAATAATATCTATTATTTATTCCTAATTCACTTCCTTTAAATTTAAAATTCATACATTAATAATTATCTTATTCTAAATCTTAATCTAAAATTTTTATCCGTGAAACGTTGTATAAAATTATTGCCAAATTTGTGAAAGATTGTAGTTGGCTGCATTAAACTGGTAGAATACTGGCGGCTCGTGAAAGGTTGTGTTAGTTTTGCAGTCGACAAATGCTATCAACTACGTAAGTTTGTTGGTAATAGCTGAAATCGGCTAAGTCCATTTGAAACACAAGTATTCGTTTTGCAGTCGTATTATTATCCAATGATCAGGGCATACGTGCACTGCAAAAATATGCTGCCAGTTTTCCGGTAGGAATAGGAAAAATAGTTGCCCTTACCGTACTGAAACAATTTCCGACCCAGCTGGGAATAAAATCAGTAAAAATAAGGAAATAGTCAGTAAAACGGTATTTTACGGATTTTATTCGGATTTTATTCCGAGCTGGGTTGGAAATTATTCCGGTACGATAAGAGCAACTATTTTTCCGATTCCTTATGGAAAACTGGCATTATTTTTTTTTATTTTTTATTTTTTTTTTTTTTTACAGTGTGTAGCAAGGCATTGGATTTAGCAATTCCGTAGTTTCTCCAAAAAATAATTAATAGAATAGTTAACTTAGAATACTTTAAATGAATATTGCAAAGTAAAATTATTATATATCACATATATCAAAGCAATCAGACATTGTTGGACAGTTTTAGCTAATCCCTCACTATATATTTGTCTCGCAGTTGGTGAAATTAATGTATTACTAATACTTCTTTAAATATGTATGAAATTAATATTATAGAACATCCTTATGATTCTGCAATTATCTATGCAATCAACATGTGTAAAATATCACAGTTTAAAATATCGTTGATAATTTGACGGTAGAATGTACTCTTAAATTTAGAAACGCTTACCATTTTTAAATAAATTTAAAATCTGCAATGTTTGAGAAGAAAAATCTTTGGAGGAAGTTAAAGAAATTTTATCCTCTTTTAACAAGAGTACTTTTGAATGAAATAAGATGAAATATCATTTGCATCACAAAAGATAAGGACGAGTTAAATGTTGTTTTTTATGAAAGGTTTTCCATTTGAGAAGAATCTGTGTACTATAAAACAGTGAAAATCCAAAGATTATTTTTTGTTAAATAATTTTTGTAATCCTTAGGTTATCTGTCAAATTATATGCAGCAAATATGCAGTTTCTAGAAATTTATATTTATGGAATGCTGATTTAAAAATATATAAATTCTACATCTTTTTTTTATTTTCATTCAAGATTACAAAAATTAGAGTCTGGAAGTTCTAAATTTAAAATTCTGAAGAGAAACAATTATTTCTAATAAAGCACAAATTGAAATTTGCGATATTCATTTTGCCCCCTAGACAGATAAAAATTAATTATTTTAAAAAAGTGAATTTCCAGTTACCCACACTCTATTATTAAAACAAAAATCCCAAATTCGGAATTAAAAAAAGAAAATAAATAAGGAAAAACATAGATACATACAAGATAATATGTAATTTTTTAATTATAAAATATTATAAAGTAAATGAAATTTAAGGATATATATTTCTTAAAATCATGTATAAAATATGCATTTCTGTATGTTTTTGTTTTAAATAAAATAGAAATAACAAACAGTATTTAATTAAAACATAAACATACTGATGGTGTTTGAGAATGTCACATTTTCTAATAATCTACAGTTCCTTGTAGTTGGTGAAATGATAGATTTTAAAACACTTCTTAAATCTTGAAAAGTTTTAAAACGCTTAGCATTTTTAAATAAGTTTCATATCCTTAAAGTTTGAGCATTAAAAGTTTTGGAGAGACGGAAATGAATTTCCTCTTCTTTCAACTAGAATACCGTGGACTGAAATCAGATGAAATGTCATTTGCATCACAAAAGGGAGGAAAGGTTTAAAAGGATTTTTTTGCGAAATACTTTTCACTTGAAATAAGAGTCTTGAAGGACTTGTGGAATATTTTAAAATTATTATTTGAGTCAATTTATATTTTTCATGAGTGGCTCACTGTCAAATTACTTTGTAATACTTCGATATAAATACAAAATAGCAAAACCCGTGCTATTGCTCCCGTAATAGTTGAAATATGCTAAGTTTTTGTTAAAAGAAATTATACTGCTACGAATAATTGAAAAATTACTAATTAAGTCACAGTTTAACTAAACTTCATTATTATACTGCTTTAGGCGAAAATGAGACCTAAGTACCAAATAACCCTCTTCCGTTTGACCGGACTGGTTGCCATTACCCGAAAAGTGTTACCTTTTTAAAGGTAAATATTGATATGCATTCTTTTCTTCCACTTTAAACGCAATAAAAATGTGTTAAGAAATAGTCAGAGTTTGTTCTTTACTAACCTTTAATGCATCGCGATTTTATTATGCTGACTCGCAAATAATAATGTAAGTGGTATTCCGTTGTACCCGAACTTCCGCTCTCTGTGTCTCTTTATCTATATTCGAGTATATACAGGATATCCACAATTAAGCACGTATTTGAAGACTCTATGAGCTAAATTATAAGGAATATTTTTAAACGCTTTTATATTTATACTGTTTAGAAAGCGTAAAACGAGTTATGCAGTAATTAATTAAAAACCATAATTGCATTTTATATAGATTTTTTTATTATAATATTCCATAATATAATTATAACCAATCATATGCGGCTTTTTGCTATCCCTACAATCAGAAAAGAGAATGATTTAAGACTAGCAAGCGGACAGGACAAGCATTTTCATATTTTCTGCTTATAATATTCTTTTCACAAATGTTTGGCGTGAAGATGTTTGACTGGCACAGTAATGTGTAGAGGAACTTCATCTTGCATAAAAACGAAAACTTCTTTAAAACTTTTCTTTGAACAGCTTCTATCTTTCAAATCAGGTATTACATAGTTTTGTAAAACAGCATTTATTGCATGAACTTTTTTCAATGATAAGAACCAGTTTCGAAGAATACGTCTCCTAGAACAAACTTCTCTGTCATTTCTCACTAAACAGTTACGAATTTGTGAACCGTCGCAGATAGATTCTAGCTACACTTCTTGCGTTTCCATGTTGATCTCAAGTACCTGATTTAATTTTTTGTTAAAAATTTTCAGATCTTCAGATGCTAATGCCTGCCGAACTCATGTTCCAGGGTTTACAAGAAGTTTTTTTTTATCATATTTTTAGACCACTGACAGACATCGGTCATTTTTTAATCTATTCAACAACGGCATTCTTTCAAAGCATAGTGATATTTACAGCGATTTTCGTTAAAACATTAATTCTTAAAACATTAAAACATTTCTGTAATTTTATTTTATTTGTATATTTATTTGAACAGAGTCAAAGTTAATACTGTAAGCTACTATTATGACTAGCTTCTATAGTCCTTCAAACATGCTAATTATGGCGAACCTGTATAGATATATATAGGTAATACAGGGTGCGGAAGATTTGGGATGACTTGTTTATGTGTGTAAAATTTTAGCGTTTTGTTTTTACCTTTTTAATTTAAGTGTATTTTCTTATGGTTTTACCTTACTTTTGTCTATCCATAACAAAAAAATAGCCCCCTTTTTTCAGACTAGAATGAGAATCACAGAACAATGCGAGCACTTTTTATGGAAAAGGCTTAAAACAGGAAAATTGTATTAAAGATCTCTAAGGAATTGAAAATGCCTCAATAAACGATCTCAAACATATTTAAATGGTATAAAAACTAAAATAATCTTTTTGATTAACCAAAAGCGGAATACCACGTTTAGCTCGTTCCAAAAACAACATCAAAATCATTCGTGAGAGAATTAAATGTAACCCACGAAGATCAATGCGCAAAACGGAGCGAGATTTAAAAATTGAAGAAAATATGTTAGAAACGTTGTTGGAAAGTCCTGCACTGTTAAAAATTTTGCAGCATTCTGGCAGGTCATTCGACCGTTTTTTGAAAAAACGGTTTCATAACCATAATTTAACTATATTTTGACTATAAAATGGCCAATAATATGGTCAGAATAGTGTTAAAATTACGGTTGTGTAACCGTTTTCGGAAGAAACGGTCAAATGACCTGCCAGAATGCTGCAAAATTTTAACAGTGTGCACTGTTAAAAATTTTGCAGCATTCTGGCAGGTCATTCCACCGTTTTTTGAAAAAACGGTTTCATAACCATAATTTAACTATATTCTGACCATAAAATGGCCAATAATATGGTCAAAATAGTGTTAAAATTACGGTTGTGTAACCGTTTTCGTAAAAAAACGGTCAAATGACCTGCCAGAATGCTGCAAATTTTTAACAGTGTGGGGCTAAAAGAGATTATGCTTCAAGGAGCTCACGCGCTGACCAACTCGAGGCAACAGCAGCGATTCAAGAAATGCAGATATTTGTTGAATAGCCTCGCTGACAGTACGCATCACGTGGTTATTTGGTCGATGAGGTGCCATTCTCGATTGAGCTGTAATTCAATAAGTAAAATGGCAGTTTTTTTATAAAAAAGAATGTTGTCAGTATAATTTCACAGGGAAGAATTGTTCAGAAATCCGCTAATCCTAAGTTCTTAATGGTGTGTGGATTACACACACACAAAAAAAAAAAAAAAAAAAAAAAAAAAAAAAAAAAAAAAAAACGGAAAAAACGAAGAAACTCCTTGGTTATTCTGAAACCTGGTGACAAAATCAATCAACAATACTATCATGACGAAGTTTTGCAGAAAGCGCTAAGTCTTTTGCTTCAAAAACTTTTCTGGACGAAACTGGATGTTTCAGCAAGACTCTGCAACAGCGCATCGCGCGAGCAAGATATTTGAATGGCATAGTGCGGAGAACGTTGACTTCATTTCTCACGATGAATGGCCTAATAACTCGCTCGCCGTCAATTGAATGAATTTTCTATTTTGGGAATTTTGAAGCCAAAATCTTGACTACTTTTCATCAAAGTTTGGATGCTCTGAAAGCAAAATTGATTAAGTAATGGGCGAGTCTTTCCAGTGAGATACTTCGTGCGAAAGTCATTGGTGTCTCAAATCGGCTAACGGCATGCACCGAAGAAAAATACGAATACTTTAAGATCTAATCTGCTTTTCCATCATTTAGTATTTTGAATTTAACATATTTGTTAATAAATTTTTGACATTTATTTTTTCTCGAAAATAACGGATTTTATGCCAATCAAAAAATATTTCCGCACCCTGTATATATATATATATATATATATACATAATGGTATATATATATTATAAATTATTTAGTTTTTTGCCATGTTTAAAAGTATTTTACATAAATTTTCCTTTTTCAGTAATATTCCCTATATTATACCGGCTTATTAAATTAAAACTCTTGTCTATTAATCTCTATAAGATCCTAATCAATATAATAATATTTATTCTAAATTGCGTAAATCTAAAAATGGCTCTAACTATTTATATTTCTTTAATAAAAACTTTTATTATTTAAATTCCTATTAAAATCCACTGTTAAATTCCGGCATAACATATTCCCCTAAAATCTTTTTTTTAACTGGTAAAATATTATTATCCCGTATGAAACCTACTTATTTCAAATCATTCTTTTATTTAAAATATCCAGGTGCCAACTAGCATTTCAATATTTTGAAACTTGCGCAGAAATAATTCATTTTTCTTTTGTTAAAAATCGTCTGGTGAGAGAAAAGCTATTTTTACCGCAGTCTCGACAACAATGATTAAAATTTGTTTACATCTATCACGTCTGTAGAATAGGCTATGGAATATTATCGAGCAATCCTTGAGCCAGGTCGTATAAATACAGTCAGCTAGCCGGATACAAGGGCAACCGGCCAATTAAAAGCAACGAAAGAAAAACCTATTTATCATATGAGAAAATGTCGTTCTCTCACTTGTAAATTTTCTTTTAGTAACAAAGTCTGGTCTCATTCGAACTCTGCTATATATATATATAAATATATATATATGTATATATGTATATATATATATAGTATTTCGATTTCCGATTTTCGACGGTTTTACACGTTTTAGGGGTCAGAGATTCCAAAAATTGTTTATAGAAAATGTCTGTCTGTCCGTCTGTCCGTCCGTCTGTCTGTCGCCATTGTACCATCAAAAAGTGTATGAAGTTATGCATAGAATTGAACCAAATTTTTATTTAAAGTTTTTGGCTATAGCAAGTACGTCCTCCCTGAATTTTGAAAAAAAATCGCCGGTAGGGGCGCTGTAATTGTCATTTTTGTGTGATTTTGAATATTGTAACATCAAAAAGTGTATGAAGTTATGCATAGAATGGAACCAAATTTTTATTTTAAGTTTTTGGTTATAGCAAGCAGGTCTTCCGTGAATTTGGAAAAAAATCGTCGGTAGGGGGCACTGTATTAGCGATTTTTGTGCGATTTTGAATATTGTACCATCGAAAAGTGTATGAAGTTATGCATAGAATTTAATCAAATTTTTATTCTAAATTTTTGGCTATGGCAAGCAGGTCCTCCATGAATTTGTAAAACATTTGCCTGTAGGGGCGCTGTAATAGCGATTTTTGTCTGATTTTGAATATTATACCATCGAAAAATGTATGAAGTTATTCATAGAATTGAAGCAAAAAAACTTTTTAAGTTCTTGGCTATGACAAGCAGAACCTTCCTTAATATGGAAAAAATTCGCCGGTACGGGGGCTGTAATAGCGATTTTTGTGCCATTTTGAATATTGTACCATCGAAACGTGTATGAAGTTAGGCATAGAATCGAACCAAATATTTTGTGTTTGTTTTTGGTCATGGCATGAAGGTCCTCCCTGAAATTGGAAAAAATCCGCCGGAAGGGTGCGCTATAATTGCGATGTCTGTACGATTTCCATTATTGTACCATCAAAAAGTGTATGAAGTTATGCATATAATTGAACCATATTTTTTGTGTATGTTTCTGGATATGGCAAGCAAGTCCTCCTTGAATTAAAAAAAATCCGCTTGAAGGGGGTATTGTAAAAGCGATTTCTGTGCATTTTTCATTATTTTACCATCGAAAACTGTATAAAATTATGCCTACAATTGAACCAAATTTTGTGTGTTTGTATCAGGCTATGGACAGTAGGTCCTCCCTGAACTTGAAAAAATTCCGCCATAAGGGGGTGCTATATTCTGCTTCAGTCAGTTAAACGGACTAAAAGTCCGTTTAATTGACTGAAGCAGAAATTTAAGATGAAAATCAAAGTTGGTATAGTATTGAACTAATAATATTGAAATATTAACATGCGTAACTACTTTTTGAAATATTAAGATGTGTAAGATAGAATAAAGTTTTGGGATTGGCACATCCAATTAGTTTTCATTTAACTATAGTATTATGGATCCCATGAATTTCACGTATTTAATTTTTACACTTGAAACCATACGAATTTATAACTTATTTTTACATTAATATGAATTTTAATGTATTACGATGGACATGTATATGCACCTAGCGGATTTTCTCCAACGGCACTCTAATTTTCTCTATATGTTTCAAATGAATGAAAGTTATTAAGAAGAATATTCATTTTAATGTAGTCGGATTCTCGTAAATGTAGTGTAAATTTTGTATATGTCTCATGCACTATGTTCTATTTAACGCCTGTACTTATTATTAAAGCTTAAGGAATAAGAATTATATCTATCTATCTATATATATAATTATATAAAACTGGTAAAACAATTTTTTTGTCATGGTAGTTCACTTGTTATTAAAATATATATCTGAGACGGAGAGTAGCCATATTTGTACCGCCACTTTAAATGGACTATTAGGATGTTTCCGTTGAGCTTTTTACCAGTTTGAATTAGATTTTTAAGATGTAGCATACAAAGTGTTTCTGTCGATTTATATTTTAGAAAAAAATTACACCTGATGAAGGTTTTTAAGGTTAAAGCGAAACGTTGATATTTATTTTATTCATATGTTTATTTTACATCATCTTTTAAGTTGTGAATAAATAGTATAGTAAGTTGTGAATTATGAATGTGGATAACAACACCTATTTTGTTTTGCATTATTCGAGGTGAGTTTCTACAAAAACTGAATACGAAATCTTAAAAAAAAAAGAAAAAAAAGAAAGGAAAAAAAAAGAAAGAAAGAAAAAAAAAAAGAAAAAAAAATGTTGCGTTCAAACTACGGACAGAGCGAGAAGCGTGCATTGTGTCAACGTGAAATGTAGAAAATAAAACAGGTCCATCTGCCAGGTACCGTCTTTAATATGTGAAATGTTTAACATTCTAGGGATAATATAGAATAAATAGTTTTTATATTCATTTTGCGTGTTGTTTTATATCGATTTTAATGATCGTCACATATACGCGCCATACAGAGGGAGTATATTTTAATTCTTTTCCTACCAGTAATTTGAATACTAAATTTCCTATAAACAGTACAAATATCAGTACAAGAATTATTTTCAGATGCATATATATTAATTTATAAGTATTTACAGTACATCAAAATATCTTAAAATACATTGGAAAAGGTGTTATTATTTATTAAAGGATAAAGGATAAGAAAATCCTTTATTTTATTATTTTTATTCGTTTATTAAAGAAGGTTTCTGTCAAATAGACCTGTTTTGGTTTCACATTTCACGTTAACACTGTCTCGACTTGTGTAAAATAAACACTCACTTTTGGACACATTTACTACTTTTATTCTTAGAACAGTGATAAGTGCCGATTGTGACTCGGCTCATTTTGGAATCTTCAAACGTAATCTAAACATTTACCGTCTGCTGGTGCTATGACAATGGCTCTGGGCAGCTGCAATTTGGAACGAAAAAATACTTTCTCTTTCGCCTTAAGGCGATTGCCATAGTGTATCCCTCCCCAGTGACGTAGGGTACCGAAGAAACGATATACAAGTATATACTTATTTTTTTTCTCAATATTTGTGTCAGAAAAATTACAATGATATATACATTGAAATACAATTGCAATATATAACAAAATATAGGCATAATGTGTAGTATGCACAATGAAATATTTTAACAATAATTTCATTAATATAAGATGCCAGTTTTTAAGGAAAATGAACATATCTGCCCGAACCTGGGACAGTTTTTGTTTGGTCAGGGTTACTGTCCGCTTTAAGAGAGAGTTTTAAGTTAGAGTTCTCTGGAACAGTTTTCGTGGAAAAGTCTGATGTAGGAATCAAATGAAATGGCTTCACACAATCTATTGATACAATAGACTTACGACAATTAAGTTCGATTGTTATAGTTTTCCCAGTTCTACTTAAGACTTTGTGAGAATCAGTATAGGGTTGACACAATGGAGGTTGTATATGATCCTCTCATAGAAAGATGTGTGAACAAGATCTCAAGGAAGGGTGCATATAGAACTTCTCTTGGCAGTGAGATGATGTAGCAACTTGGCTTAACTGTCGCATGGTGTTTCATAGTTGCGTGACGAAGTTATCGTTGCAAGGTTGTATCTTGGAATCATCCAGCTTATCACAGGGCAATCCCATAGTAGTGCCGAAGACAAGTTATGCGCAAGAAGCTTGTATATCTTCCTTCACTGCTGTGCGAATGCCTAGTAAAACAATCGGTAATATTTCAGTCCATTTATTGGTTTCGTGAGCTTTGACTGATGACTTTAAATGTCGATGAAATCTTTCGATAATGGTTATATTTGGATTATACATTGGATATCGGGAGGTATACCGTTGTGCGGATCTTCTGTGTTCCCATCATTTTTGTATATTCATCAAATATCGCTGATCACTTTTGTAGGAACTTGATCCGTGGTTATGAGTGAAGGGCAACAACATCTTGATATCCAATGCTTTAATATGGAACTACAAACTATTTTAGCTCGTGTATCAAGTATGGGTAATGTTTCTGGCCGTCTGCTAAATCGGTCAATCATCGTTAAAAGATAGCTGAAACCGTCAGATGGAGGCAAGGGACCAACGATATCTATATGTGTTTGGGAAAACGTGCATCAGGAAGAGAGAACGTACCAAGAAGGTGCTTTGGTGCGCCTCTGTATATTTTATCTTTGACGCTTCTCACAGAAACGAACCCAATTTTTGATGTATCGTTTCATATTTGGCCATACGTATGTGGAACAAATTAATTTTGTGGTAGCTGCTATACCTGGATGGGCTAGTTTGTGCAAATGTTCATATATCAGTCGACGAAAGGAACTAGGAATTAAGGGGCGAGGCGTACCTGTGGAACTATCACATAGTAGGCTACTATCAGAAATAAGGAAAGGTATCAGTTCCAATTTGAGCGATGTACTATTCTCCAGGTTCTGTAGCTCTGAATCATTTTCCTGGGATTTTGCGAATTCCTCAAAATTTAAGACTGGCGAATTTGAAATAGAAGCAATTTCAATTCTTGAGAGGCTATCTGCAACAATGTTTTTGGAACCTGGTACATGTCTAATATCAGTGGAATATTGGGAAATGCAATCTAAATGGCATGATTGCCGAAGCGAACATTTATGGGAATTTTGCTTAAATGCATAAATTAGCTATTTTTGATCAGTATAAATTAGAAAATTTCTCCCCACTAGCATGTGCCGAAATTTTTTTATTGCCGAATATATAGAAAACAATTCCCGGTCATATGTTGACCAAATCCGCTGACTGTTGTTTAATTTCATGGGAAAAAATGCTAGAGGCATAACGCTCCTGAAAAAACTGCATAAGGATGCCGCCGATCGCGACATCCGAGGTGTCAACCCATATACTAAACTGAGCGCCTGGAGTAGGGTGCCGTGAAAGAGCAGCCCGATCTATTGCTTTTTTAGCAGCTATGGAAGCTTTTTCTGCATCTTCGTTCCAATTCGGTTTCGGGTTCGGTTTTAGGAACACGGGAACGAGATTACTTTTTGTTTCTACGGCCTTCTAACAATTTCACTTAATGCGCAAGTTTCTTGCATACTTAGTGCAGCTGCACAAGCTGTATTGTAATTAATGATTTTTATAAAATGAAAAAAGTTTAACAGTTTGCAACGAGTTACAGTTGTAAATACTTTCAAATAAATGTTTTGAAA
This sequence comes from Maratus speciosus, assembly GCA_963932465.1. Lineage (NCBI taxonomy): Eukaryota > Metazoa > Arthropoda > Arachnida > Araneae > Salticidae > Maratus > Maratus speciosus. The sequence continues at coordinate 536,893,500 of OZ010791.1, read as the reverse complement.
AATAAAAATATGACAGAAATATCTGTTCTCTTTACATAGAAATTTACATGTTAAATATCTTAATAGTTTGTGCTTTTCTAAACCAAATATAGAAAAATAACATAAGAAATATTATCAATAATTATACATTTAATAATATGATAATATTTAAAAATAAATTACCGAAATATGGTGTTTAGTTAAACATAATTAATTTCTAACACGCTAAACATTTATAAAAGTTATGATATGATATATACAAAATTCTAAGACCTATCGACCTATTGAAAAGCCATTCCCGGTTAAGACGGGAAATACACTTTTTTTTCAGTAAATGTAAAAAAACACGTGTAAGTATTTGGACCACGAAAAACACACTGGTGTCCAAAATTAAGGACCAGTCACAAAATGTTAATTTTTAAGTAAGCGAATATTCAAAAGGAAATAATATAAATAAAATAATTACCATCTCTACAGCACAGCTAGCCCATATAGTATCTCATTCATGTCACTCATGGTCACAAGTGTCACAGTCACTACGGTGAAACAAAAAAAAGAAATTCTACACGTCTCATTATGAGTCTCAAATGATCAATATATGTGACTCTACTGAGACGTCAATGTGGCTGCTGCTTTGTGACGATTCACCAGGTGACTTTAAAATTGTAGTTACATTGTGACTCTCGTGTGACTGTCATTTTTAGACTCAATTTCAAAGTCATCATGAACGTTGTATTACGTTAAGTCACCAAATAATATCACATTATAGTCACATGGTGACTTTTCAGAAAAAAGAACAATGGTGAATTCACAATAGTCTCTCTGTCACCTGAAAGTCATCATGTGACTTTAATGTGACATTATTTGGTAACTTATCACAATGCAGCGTTCACGATGAGTTTGAAATTGAGTCTGAAGATGACAGTCATAGGAGAGTCACAATGTAACTACATTGTAAAGTCACATGGTGACTCGTCACAAAGCAGCAGTCACAGTGACGTCTCAGTGGAGTCACATATAGTGATCATTTGAGACTTATAATGAGATGTATGGAATTTCCTATTTTTTTTGCTTCACCGTAGTGACTGTGACACTTGTGACCATCTGTGACATGAATGAGATGTTATATGGACTAGCTGTGCTGTAGAGATAGTAATTATTGAATTATATTATTTCCGTTTGAGTATTCGCGTACTTGAAAATTAGCATTTTGTTATTGGTCCTTAATTTTGGACACCAGTGTAGTATTAGTAGATTATATACTAATATTTAGACATCAGTGTAAGGAAACCAGTGACAATTTTATATTACCTTGTATACCACTATATCAAAATAATAACACACTTCCGTGTTAGCTTTGTACTAATCTTCGAAAAAGTCATTTTTTCTGAAACAGTAAAATACAAAATAATAAAAAAAGTCTCCACTGGTAACCCTGCAGTGGGATTTTTGTAGCATATTATTATAATGCCAAAAACTACTTTTCAAATTTATATTAAAATGTCTGGAATACAATTTCATTTTATCTATACTAATGTTATCAAGAAGTAAAGCTTGTTCGTTTATTTGTAGAGTATAATTTCGGGAATTACCGAATCGATTTCAAAAGTAATGGTATAACAATTATGGTGTTAGTCCCTATTCCAACATAGGCTATATCTTATGTCGATGCCACTAACCCATAGGGTGTGCAGGAGCAAAAAACGTTCTAAAAATACAATTTTGGTGTTACTGATCAAAGAACCTAGAAACATGAGACTTGACATGGTAGTGACATAAGATATAAATTATCTCGAATAACTTTTCCTAAAAAATTCAAAATTCGAAAGGGGCGAAAAATCGGTAAAGCGTTCTAAACCACGTTCTAAATGGCGATTTCTACGCAATTACAAGAAGTACTGTACCGATTTCAAGAGTAATGGTGTGAAAATGATGGTGACATCCTTAGCTCCAAAATAGGCTATATTATATTTTATATCGGTGCCAATATCCCGAAGGGGGTGCATGAGATAAAATATTATAAAAATGCGATTGTGCGCGAAAAACGTTCAAATGACGATATCTAAGCAGTCTCAGGAAGTATCAAACCGATTTCAAAAGTAATGATTGGGAATTGATGCTGATAGTCCTTGCTGAATATAGGCTTTAATTTATGTCGGTGTCACTTACCACCTCGATGTTTCAGAAGCAAACAACGTTCTAAATTATGTTTTAGTGACACTGTAGTGGTAGTTTCTTATAAGATATAAAGGATCTCTAAGAATATTTCCTAAAAAATTCGAACTTGAAAAGGGATGAAAATGCGCAAAAGTGTTCTAAAAACGTTCAAAATGACGATTTCTACACAATTTCAGGAAGTATCAAACCGATTTCAAAAGTAATGGTTAGAAATTGATGATGACAGCCTTTGCTCTAGCATCGGCTCTATTCCATTTCGTAGCATGATCAAAAAACGTTCAAAATTGTGATTTTTGTGATACTTCAGGCCCTGGCAACTTGAAATTTTGCATGGTAATTACTTATAAGGTGCTAATATTCTCTATGAACAGTTTCTAAAGAAATGGAAATTTAAAAGGAGTCAAAATGCACGAAAAGCGTCCTAAAAACGTTCTAAAATGTGATTTCTACGTTATCTCAGAAATATCAATGTGATTCCAAAAGTATTGATTGCAAATTCACGGTGACAGTCCGTGCTCCAACGTAGGCTATATTTTATGGGGATGTCACTAACACCTGGGAGTTGCTGGGACAAAAAATGTTCTAATTTGCGTTTTTTTTTTAAATACTGAGGGCCTAACATTTTGAAATTAAGCACAGTACTTACATAAAAGATGCAAAAGCTTTCTATTTAAAGTCGAAAGAAAACTCCAAATTAAACAGGAAGATGTGAGGGCAAAGCGGTCTAAAACAATCTAAATTACGATTTTTATGCAATCTTATGAAATTTCAAACCGATTAAAAAAATAATAATTGCAAATCTGTTGTGATAGAACCTGATCAAACATAAGTTACTTTCTTTATCGCTGCTAGTACCACTAGAGGGTTACAGGAGCAAAAAAATTTCTAGATTGCGATTTCTGTTATATTGAAGACGCCAGAAGCTTGAAACTTAGCCTGGTAAATACTTATACAATATAAATGCCCTCTAAAAGCATTCGAAAAAAAATTGAAATTTAAAATTTTTAAAGCGTAGGGAAGGAGCAAAAAGCGTTCTAAAAAAGTCTTAAATTACGATTTCTATGCAACCTCAAAAAATAATAAACCGATTCGAAAAGTAATGGTTGCGAATCCAGCGAGAGTTTCTTATCGTACGCAAGCTATGTTTTATACGGTTGCCACTACCACCTGACGAAGTCAGGAATAATAAACTTTCTAGAAAAGCCTGTAAAAACTTTCTAAATTACGTTTTCTGTGGAATACTTGGAAATACCAAACCGATTTACAAAATAATATTGGCAAATTAATGGTGTCAGTCCCTGTTTCAACATAGGCATTTTATGTTGGTGTCACTGTCAACAGAAAGGTGATAGACCGTTAGACAAGAAGCTTGGAATTTGACATGATGGTTAATTGTAAATGCGTACTAAGAAGATAGATTCTAAAAAATTTAGAACTTTAACACTAGAACCGCCGTTAGGGGTCATTTTGACCCCTGCCTAAATTGATAATCGTCGATTCGGAGAAGACATGTTTTCATAAGATATGTTATATGCAGGAAGCACAAAAATAGGTTAATTGAATAAGTTAAACAGTTTTAAACAAAAATTCTGGTGTGAAACATGTTTTATAAAAATTAAGTAAAATAGCCGGCGGTTCTAGTGTTAAATGAACATTGAAATGAGTGTATGAAATAAGTCTAAGAGCTTCAAAATACTTCTTAAATTATCATTTATTTAGACTTAGTTTTAGTTCTTATTAATTTAAGTCTCATTTCTGACGAATGCAGTGCAATAATAAAGTTTAGTCAAACTATGGTTTAATTAATAATTTTTGAATTATTCCTAAAAGTATAAATTCTTCAACTAAAAATTTGACATGCAAATATCACTTGGCATATTTCAAGTACTATGCGAGGAAAGCCGCGGGCATTGCTAGTATTTCTATAAAACAAAGAAGTAAAGCATTTAATTTATTAGTATAAAACATGCTATTAAAATTTAAAATAAAACGATTTCTCAAACAAAAACACATTTATTTTTTAACATTTTTTAACGTAGTGTTTTTTAACGTTTATTTCCAAAAATATAAAAACCCTCCAAAGATTAAAATCCAACTTATAAAAGTGGGAAGTCATTCTTTTTAAAGAAAATGCCGAATAGAAATATTTCGCAATTCGAGATTTCAAGTTAATGAAGGAAATGTATTTTCATTTGCATTAAAACTCATCTGCATTTGAATGAAACTGCTCAAGTAATTGAAAAATTAGGAAAATTAAATTTGAAGAACTTGAAACATTGAATTATTTTCCTTATATTTTAAATTACCTAAAGTAAAAAAAAAAAAAAAAAAAAAATCATGTAAATGAATTCGAAAACTCTTTAAAGAGATTTGTAATAATATATATGCTGATTTTAAATAACATTTTTGTTAAGTTTCCGTAGATTCAGATATTTACAAAACTTCCGATTTTTTTCTTAAAAACACATTCTTTGAACCAGCTAATGTATTTAAGTAATTGTAGAATTCTTTTATGTTGTAGTAATTTGAAATATAATTGATTTCGTCGAATAAATATAAATTCCGATTCAGTTAAGTTAATCTTTATATAGTAATTGAAACGATGTAATACACCAAGAAAAATAGTAAATTTGAATTTAATTACGCGAATGTCTATCCACATTTCTAATAAAGCGTAAAACGAACAGTATTAAAAAGTCTCCAGGCCAGAGTTAGAACCAAAGACCCTGGTTCCAACTGGACATATGTATATAAATATATGTAATTATTTTAGAAAGAATGTATATTTTGAAATTAATATTAAAAAAAAATACGAAAGTATGAATTTTTTAACAGAAATCAATTTCTTAAAAGATTAAAATATTCAAGTCCAGAAATGCAACTATGTGTGTTTTGAGATATCGTTTAAAAGGATCTCGTATTCTGATTTCCAACGAATACACAGAGAATAGTCGCCTGTGTTTTAGAATTCTATATGGGGTACATAGTGTTTTTGTCAACAGTTCTTGCTAGTGGGAACGAGAAAAAACAAACAGTTTTCATTAATTATTCAACTTTTACATTTCAATAAACTTGTAAATTTGCACTTTAGGGAAATTAGTCATTTTTTGCCACAATAAACTATAAAACAGGTTTTTGACGTTTCCAGTCTTATTTTAACTATATTAGAAATATTTGTATTTATCAGTCGACTACCTGAAAACTCAAACAGAAACGCATATTGATTAAAAAAAAAAAAAAAACTGTCGATTCATAATTTTTGAAACGTCATATGTTACACAGGATATGCTTCTTACAAATTGTATTTATAATTGATTCTTTGTTGCAAATATGTTATTCTTTTTGTAAGGACTTGAGTTTAAAAAATTGGTATTCATTCACCTAAATTTATTAATTTATTTGACATTTTCGCGGCGGAAACAAATATAGAATCTCACATTTAGGAAAAACTGAGTTAGTAGGGTTAAAATGTAAAGGCAAGTGATATACGCAGATGATCTATTTGTGATTACCGTAAAAAAAAAGCGCATATAATATAAATAAATAAATAACAAAAAGAGGCTGAATAACAAGTTTTAAGTGGCGAACTGATACATATAATTACTCAGTTAAACAAATGTATTTAAAAAGATTTTTTTCTCCAGAAATGAGCTAACTTATTAGTCTCTTTTAAAATAATTCAGTTGAAAATAATATTTAAATAATAAAACTTTTTAAAATAGATTATTAGTTGTTTTAAATATCAGCTCATCCTAAACAATATTTAAAATAATATTTAAAAATCATCCCGGTATCATTGTTTTGTTACATGTCAGAGGACTAATTGAATAAATAAATAAATACTTTATAATTTTATAATGGAATAGCTTTAAGTAAATTTTAAAACCAGAAAACTCGAAGTTTGAATTATTTTACACACGCACATATGTATATATATATATATAGATAGATAGATAGATATTGTGTGTGTGTTTGTATTTTACTAAGTTTTTATGTTTATTTTCATTTACAGATTTCCTTTTCATTTATAGAAATATACATTTTAACATATTTAATTCTTAACATAGCATTACGATCCGAAATTGAAAGTGTCATCACACACACAAAAAAGAAAAAAAATTACTAAGATACCCGGATAAACATCGAATTCAAGTACTCTCTGAAAAAAAAATTAACTTTAAATATTTAAATACAAACGATAAATATCAGAAGAATTTTTAAAACTATTTTGCGAGCGTTGGTAGTCTTGCTTAGCGTTGACTCTTACTCGAATCATTTTGTTTTTAACTATGATAATTAGGGATATGTTTCACCGCATGTTATTGGCTTTTATATTTTATTTATAAATGGAATTTTATGATTAAATAATGCGATATACGTCACAGATCTTTAGTATTCAGGATTGTTACCTGACCCAAAGTCTCAATGCGTTATAAAGAATATTTACACATTCCACTAAGAATCGCTTTATAGCGCTTAACGTTGTAGACGACGCAGTTTATCCTGTTGACAAGATTTGGTTATTACATGACGCACAAGTCTTTCAAATTTTATGTTGATGACTTTATCATAGGTGTTCTGGAACATTGCTATTCCTTTGTATATTATAGATAATATTACATCGCAATGTAGGCATAAGGTGTTGATACCTTTTCCCAAAAGGTTACTATTTCTACACTAATATACTAAAATATTGTTACTTCCAATTCATATTATGAAAAAAAGTCTGTAACTGCAGTAGTTGAAGTGGAGGAATATGTTTTAAGATATAATGCGTGCGAGAATTTCGCACTGCAGTATAGTATATTTTAGCAATGCATAATATTTCTAAGATTCAGGTTTAAACTCCTAAAGAAAAATTAAGGATAAAAATAACTACAAGCGGCATTAGATAAGTCAGAATAACATCTCATTTATTATATCAAAGTTATACTAAAAAATTACCCAAGATAGCAAAAGCATGCATGGGAAAACAAAAATTAACAGTATTTTAACTGCATTAGAGGACGACATCATTCGCTTAGGAAAACATGTGGAACAAAGAAAAGTAAGTTCAATGCATATAAAATTAAATTTAATCTATTATAAAAAAAAACGTACGTTTTACCAAGGGTACACATGAAGTACCATTCCACGACTATTTTATCTTCGAAACATTTCAATTTCAATTTCAATTTTCTTTTTAATCAAAAATTTAAAATACGCCCGTGAGGGGTGACATACACGCTTAATGTTTTTTAACTACTTTTTTTAGTAATCATTGCTGAGCATGATATAATACAGTATCCTATTTTTGGCAACATTGATTTGCGAAATACTCTTCATTTGATTTTTTAAAGAAATGTTGATTTCATTTTTAATTAACTGCATTATTCAATCAAAGAAAAATATTTTAAAGAAATGTGAGTGTACTGTGGCAAGAGCTGGTTAAAAATCCTTTTGAATTATACCTCATTCATTATTGAACATTTTGCAAATGGATAGAAAAGGGATTTTGACAACAAAATTAACATATCTGATTGAACATAAAAAATGCATATAACTTAAAATACATATACAAAAAACAGGGTAAATTACATTTTTAACGTCAACACAAATTCTTTTATATTCTGGAAGTACTAATTATTATTTTTTTTTCCTTTTCCAGGTGGTTATTTTGTTTGTTTGTAAAAAACAATAACAAATTCCTACGTAAAATGTTATAAGATATCTAGAAGGTAATATATTATCCAGGAAAACTAAGCTAAGAAACTGAAGCTAAGACATTAGCGCTGGATAAAATGTTAAAGAATAAAACATAATAGCGTATATTTATCTCACGTGTCATGATTTGTAAGCGTGATAAGAAATAGTCTCAAAGGACACTGTTGAAAAGATTTTTTTTACTTTCACGTAAATGTTTTTTAGGTATTGCTTTCTTGTAGCAAGTTTCGTATACTTATTTTCTTATTCGACTACTTTTGGAGGAAAATTCGAATAAGGTTTCCGCTACTTTTAAACGGCACAAAATAGTATATATATATATTTATAAATGCGTATATTAGAATTTATTTTATTTCTGATATTTCAAATAATAACCCATTGAAATCTTTACATTAGAAGTAAAGTTTAGAAAAAAGAATTTTATATATTTTTATGCACAGTAGAAAGGGTGCTCATTCATAACATTATTATTATTTTTGTTACTTTTAAGTTTTTGTGAAAATGTTTATTTTAATTTTGAAGACAATCAATCACCTTGAATAATTCTGTTTATTCATTAGAGTAAAAAGCTTCATAAAATTTTTTCAAAGATTTTGCATAGTTAAAATAATATAAATGTTGCAATCACAAATCATTTTAATTATTCCCAACTTGCCTAAAGCTTTGTAGCTTTATTGCAATAGTTAATAAAGCTATATAAATAAGTAATTGTCTACTTACAAAAAATAAAATCTTAGGAATTTTTTTGGTTAGTTATGGCTTAAAATGTACTTAAACTAAATATGCTTAATTTCTTAGAAGGAAAAATGAAAGGAAGGTGTAGGTAAATTTTAATATTTCGTTACACACAGGCACACATATATTTATATATTTGCGTGGAATATTTTTATAGTGGCATGCTTTAAACGTCCACAAATTTTTCATTTTCGGAAATGTGCCTAAACATTTAGTTTAATATAATGCTATTATTGCAAGTGTCATACATCACTGCCACCTACAAAATTACTGCTCATTCTATGTTTCTTACATATGCAACTAGTCTTAATACCTAGAAATTATAATGGGTATATAATTAATATCATTATGTATATAATTAATGCGTACATGACTTTAGTAGGACTATTACATTTTATTAACTTATTATAAGATTCGATATGTGAGGAATATTCTAAATATTAATTAATATAATTTTACAGCAGATAAAAAAAAAAAAAATACATCTTTACCGCACGTAAATTTCTTTTCTTTCGCACAGCAGCTTCTTAAATTTGACGCGCCATAACATTAATAATCTTTCCTGCAAAAAAAATTGTATTTTATATTTTATCTGTATTTTATAGGATTAAAAAAAAATGTTAATTTTCACAAATAGGTACATTTACGTACTCAGTCCAATAAATTATTGAAAAATTGTGTTCGTTTAGCTGAATAATGCAAAGAAAATCTTCAAATGATAGTTATCTCAAAATCATCAACAAAGTGAGTCCGTTGAAATTTTTGTGGCATTTTAAGTTTAATTATTACAGTCTTTGAATTCAATAGTACCAGGGTCAATCCATTTCAAGTGGTCCAGAAAATCACGTATTCGTTGCTTGACGATTTTTAAAAAAACTGAATTTTTTTGTACAACAACCCTAACATGATGGAAGTTCAAAATGACTATTATTTTAATTTTATTAATTTTTGTTTGTGCATGGCGGCCATCTTTGTTTCATCACCTGCAGCAATTTTCTCACATGAAGGGTTTACGAAATTCTAAATATTTCATCGTTTATTCATCCAATTCATCTGCGGATTAAAGCAATTTGTACAGAATACTTTGTGCTAAAAATATAGTAATGGAATAGTTTCCGAAACTAACTGCTTACTGGTAAAATTTAAGCATAAATTTTCAGTTTTTTCCAAAATTTGATCGCACTTTTCAGGCTTTGATATCTCTGGTGGGGCACGAGATAAAAATCTAAATTTTTTTTATAAGAGTATTGTGTGGTAGTGTTATGCACAAGAAATTTCAGGATGGAGATTTGACTACAAGCTGAGATATGGCAAGGACAACATGTCAAAGAATACTGCCAAACTATTGTTTTGTTGTAGTCACAGCTAAGTATTTATCTCAGAGTGTCATTTAAATTTATGTTTTTGAATATCTTTAAATAATAGTAACAGAGAATAAAGCCCTTTGCAAAGCTTAGCAGTTAATTTAAAAATAATTATGCCTAAGGCCATAGATTTTGTATGGTTTCAGTAATTTTTGTCTTAAGTAATTTTAGTAACTAAAAGAAACCTCAGCACTTTTACATAAAGAAAAAAGATATTTTTATACAAGACCTGAGACAAAAACAACATAGGGAAAAAGAAAAGCTGTTAACGTTGTCATACTTGTTGAGACATGATCAAACGTGTCACAGCACATTCTTGCTTGTTGGTTCAAAAACCACAATTTTGATCTTTCTCAAAATTTTATTTGTAGGAACCAAGACTTGTCATCGCTTGATAACTTGATTGAAGATCTTGGCCATGCTGCCTCATAGAAATACACTTTGAAATCACTATGTGGAAGTCTCAATTCATTAACAATTCCTAGCTTACTTCTTATTCAAAAATGTGATTTTTCTGCAGTATAAATTTTGAAAAGTCTTTGGGTATCTTTACTTTCTGAAAATTACTTGAGGCTGATGCATGGTAACATCGCATAATGTTTCATTTGCAGGAACATACTTATGGTAGGAACAAGTTTCAGGGACTGGGAAGCAGAATTAAAATTGTGGTTTTTAAACCAACAAGCAAGAATGCGTTTTGACACGTTTGATCATGTCTGAACAAGTATGCCAACATTAACAGCTTTTCCCTTTCCCTATTCTGTTTTTGTCTCAGGTCTTGTATATATATATATATATATATATATATATATATATATATATATATATATGTGTGTGTGTGTGTAAAAGTGCTGAGGTTTCTTTTAGTTACTAAAATTACAACAAAAATCACTGAAACCATACAAAATGTAGGCCTTAGGCATAATTATTTTTTAAATTAATTGCAAAAGGCTTTATATTCCGTTACTAATATTTAAAGATAATCTACAAAATAAATTTAAATGATACTATGAGATAAATACTTATCTGTGACTACAACAAAACAATTGTTTGGCAGTATTGTTTTGACATGTCACGCTTGCCATATCTCAGCTTTTAGTCAAATATCCATCCTGAAATTTCTTGTGCATAACACTACCATACAATACTCTTATAAAAAAAAAAAATTCAGATTTTTATCTCGTGCCCCATCAGAGATATCAAAGCCTGAAATGTGCTATTTTTGTCATTTTTGAAAATTTTGGGATTTTTTTTAACGAAGAGAAAGCAAGTCCCAGATCTGGAACTCGACGTGTGAGTACAAGTATTTTCGGCCTATTTGTAAAAAAAAAAAAATATGTCATGTTGACAGTTTTCCTTGCTAGAAACATTTCCTCTTGTAAACGAACAAATTTTGGAAAAAAAACTGAAACTTTATGCTTAAATTTTACCAATAAGCAGTTAGTTTCGGAAACTACTGCATTACAAAATTTTTTGCCTAATGTATTCTGTACAAATTGCTTTAATCCACACTTGAATTGGATAAATAAACGATGAATTATTTACAATTCCGTAAACCCTTCTTGTGAGAAAATTGCTGAATACGATGAAACAAAGATGGCCGCCATGCACAAACAAAAATTAATAAAATTAAAATAGTAGCCATTTTGAACTTCCATCATGTTAGGGTTGTTGTACAAAAAATTTCAGATTTTTTAAAAATGGTCGAGCAACCACTGCTGGACTACTTGAAGTGGATTAACCCACCAATACCTTTCATTTTTAAATTGCCCTACTCTATATATGAAGAATCTGTCTAAATTTTAATTAATATTATTTCACTAAAGATAAAAAAGATTTACCACCTTACAACTGGTGAATTTTCATTTCTTTTGCGAACTGTAACTTCTGAAGTTTGACTCACCACAATAATGTCATCCACTGTTGCCCAAATATAGTTTACATTTTAAAAATGAGAAAAAAAATGTAAATGAAAATTTCATTTACATGTTTGATTAAATTTACATGCAAAGTTTTATAAAATATTTCAAAATATATTTCTGTATCTGAAAAACGGAACGAAATTTTCATTTCTATGTAACTTTCAATATTAATTTATTTTAAATATTGTCTTCATGTATTTAATGTTATAGAGATCACTTAACCATTTTTAATATTTTTAATAACATTTTAAAAGACTAGCAAAAATATAATAGAGTTACAATTTATGAGAAATATTTAACATAAGGAAAATCTTTAATCTTTTTTATTAAGAAAATTACGTTGTTGACAGAGTAAACAAACTGAAACTATTATCACAAAATTACTTTTTTATATAAATACACATTTACCGTACAGAGAGTTAATTTACTATGCCTGTTTTATACGTGCTTAACAAATATGCTGTAACGGAAGGTAAATATTGAGCTTCCTCTCATGAATTTATTTTCACACAATGTTATATTTCAACTAACATAGAAATTAAACACATATTTACATATTATAGTAGAATGTATGTCTTTTTTCGTGCATTGAACAATTTATCAAGTGATAGATTTCCGTAAATATATAAAAAGTAAGGGGCTTTCACCATTTATGCGAATCATTCATACCAACATTCATTTTAGTAATATCTCATACGTGTAATCCATGACTAAAAGAAATTTTTTTGAGCACGAAATTGTATTGTTCTTAATAATGTTTAGAAAATATCTAGCTGCACAACGAGTAAAATAAAAAATAGTCGTTTGTATGTTTTATTTGAAGGCTTATCAAACGAATAATAATACTACTTATTTAATGTGTGTGTGTACAGTAAAACAAATGATACGTAAATAATAGGAGACACATCAAAATCATTTAGGTCATACTTAAAAAGGTTTTAGTCACTAATTCATGCAGTAGTATGCAGACACGCCCGATTAAGATGTGTTTAAAGAACTAGACAAAATTTGTATATTATCCAATATTTGTATAAAGTTCCATGAGCTAGATTTACTAACACACCTTATCGTCTACAGGGTGCGGCAGGTATTTGATAACAAAATAACTCCAGGTTTCAAAGAGTCTTGAAACAGTCTAGAAGGAATAGAGCATTTTTATATATTAACGCTCTATATAAGTGACCATATGCACAATGGATGACAAGATTCATTGAAAACACCAACAGCTGCAACAACCGCCACTATACGCTGTCGAAACTGACTCTATGAAATAACCAGATGGGAATTGGACGCGTTTCCAATTTCATACACAACGGCTGGCTGAAAGTTGCAACAGTGATATATGGTTGAGTATTGGAGTCCCTCACAAACATGTCTCGTACTTAATAGCCCATAGGGTTCATATCTGAGGAGCTAGAGAGCTGCAAGTTGAAGACAATTTGGTCATGAAAGTTTTTTACATCCATTATTGTGTTGTATAGGGTGTATGGGATGGCGCAGATTCTTGCTGAAAAACGTTCTCCCTTCCATGTGCTGCTGAAGTTATCAAGAGATTTAATACATCGGTATAAGTAAAGGCGTTGACTCTGGCACCTTGAAAAATAAATGTTGATGCATTTGACCGTCATAGTTGCACAGGACCACCAATATCACCAGAGAGGTTTGAATTTTTCAGTGCTCGAAGATCGAAACCTCTTAAGGTATTTTACACACCAAAAATCTTTGTTCACTTTATAAATCTGGGCAAAGTTGGTTTCATTAGAGGGAAGTAACAGCATTATGGCTCTTCTTGATGTTTCAGAATTTTAGGGAGTCTCTTTGCTCTGGTCATGTGGTTATCCCTGGTTCTCTCGGAGAAGAAATGTCCTCTCCCCATTACTTAATGCCTCTAACAGTCCTTGTGAATCACACATTTGATTGTGGCCTCATCGACCAGAAGCTCCCTTACGAGTAAACTCATAAACTTCCTTGGATTTTCATAGAAACGAGTTTATAATCAGAAAACAATTTATAAGCTATATATATATATATATATATATATATATATATATATATATATATATATATTACATCAAATATAGACTGTTACCCTACGCGTTGCATTTCCAAGCAAAATAAAAATAACCTCGTGTGTGTTCTGATATCAAAAGTCAATTATAAGAAACCAGACTTGAAATACAAATCATCATCTAGAACAAATTACTTTTAAACAATGTAATCAAAAAGGAAATAACGAAACTTACATTTTTAAAACTATGTATAATCTTGTTTTTTTTCGATTAGTGACACCATTTTTTTTAAGATTACGTCATTTTTGAGTATATTTCGACTTTTAAAGTTTAAAGATTTTCCTTTGTAGCTTGAGTGATCTGAACGACGTCGTTTATATTTCAATTTTTGCAAGAAAGATGTCTTCAATTTTTAAATAGTGTTTCTTTCATTCGTGAAATTAGTCAAAATTGTGTGTTGTTAAAAAATAAATACAATCTCTTTGTTAAAGTTATTATAGAAATTGTTTTTAAATTTTAAAGGAAATTAAATTCAAAAACATATCTTAATCCACATTATTTCCCTTGTTGTTATGTTGGTTAAATAGGATTTAGACTTACGTTTAACAAAAAAAGCAACTTTTTATTTAATCCGATAAGCTATATTAGATATGAATGCAAAGAAACTTGGATCAAAGAAGTAACAATTTTACGCGACAGAAGAGCGAGAGACAGAAAATTAGAAAATGTTTTAGAAGTGTTCAAACTATGTCTAGAGAAAAGAATACACCGGTCAGATCAAACCTTGCCGCCACGAAGTCAAAACTTGCTTAGAATTATCTAGCTTTCATCACCGAACACATGTTTGTGAATGTGTGAGTTAAATTCTGGAGGGACGTTTATCGTGAGACCACATATGAGTACGCTAGCGAGTGTTCAAAACATCTCCATTACGACAATTAGTACATTGTTGGAAATCAAATTTGTAGATATGGTGAGGAAATGCGTGATCTGTATGCCTTTCATCGATGAATAATTTTTCACTCTTCCCCATTTGCGATAAATCAAATAAAGAAAATATTTTGGTGCGATGAAATTATGTGAATGTAAAAGTTAAAAGCTGTTACGAGGACGAGAATCAGTAATTTCATTTAGTTAGATATATTTATGACGGGATTATCTGATGGTTGTGCCAGTAAAGTGACAGAGGTTGAGAGAGGAACCAGAAGCTTACGCAGCAGGATATGAATCAAAATCATTTTATCAAAAAAATAACCAAGGAAGAGGAATGAGAAACGTTCCGAAACATTCGAAGCACCGAAAGACGGCCCATTAAAATGTTGTAATATCATCGGGACGTAAATAGTAGGTCAAAGAAATTAAGAGCCCCAGAAACGCGGCTGTCAAGACGTAGATTAAAACGAAACTTAATAATTAAGGAAATTAATACGGAAAAATATAATCTCACAGTAGCATGGCGAGAAAATATAGAAGTTTTAGAATAATGCTTGGACGCAAAAGAGGATATAATAATACTGGACGACAATAAATGGAGCTACGTGTTCTATTCTTGAATTTAAAAAAAGGCCTAGTAAAGTAGCAGGGAATATGAGAGGGGAAGCCATCACCAGTATCTCTAAAAAAGTCTGGAGAAATATTCATAATGGAAGTCGAAAACTCTGTATGACGTTGCGGTAGCTCAAATTGTACATATACATAAGTAGGTTCTCGTCTGCACCAGAAAGCACATTACCCAGAGTGACAGAATATTAGACAAGACAATTTTAGCAAATAAGGTCTGTCAATGAGGGAACAAAACCGGCTTCATATAGGTCAGGTGCTGACAAAGAACTGAGATGCTGGTACATTTTGCGGAGCCAGTGGCAAAAAGAAGAGCTGTTTTAAATATCATTTCCAGAGAATTCATCGAGGTGCGGCTTGTTTAGAATGGGTCAAGAACACTTAAGAAGACTCCGAAGTAAATAATTTTTAATTCAGATCATGTGATATCAGTAGGCACAACTTGTACAGGAAACCGCAAACATATTAGTGATTTATAAAAAGTCTTTATAACCAAGTCAACACCACTATACTGTTAAAAATATCCCTGTCAAATTATGGGCAAAGGCCGGCAGCAGAGATTCCAGTCACACCCCGTAAAAAATATTCATGCTCATCATTTTGTGTCAACGTGTACACCTTCACAGAGGAAAATATTTGGGGTCATACCGTATTTTTGCTAACAGATTGGCTAGAACTGCAAAAATATGTAGATTGTCCTTAATTTTCTAAGTATCGAAAAATATCCCTGTAAAATTACAGGCATTGACCGGTAGCAGAGATTCCAGTCATAACGTAAAAAATGAATCCATGCCCATCATTTTGTGCAGGCCGTAATTTTACGGAGCAAAGATATAATGCACTTCAAAACACAATAACACTTTACTTACTGTTTCGTAGCAAGTAGCACGTTAGATAATCATCACAGGATCGCTTTTTTAGCGGGTTAAAACATATGTTACGGTCACGGTTAAGTGACATTATTTTTCGAAACACGACTAAAATGAAGGATTATACCCTAGCGGAGGAAAATGTATGGGGTCGTATGTATTTTTTTAGTGGACCGTTTTTCATCAAATAAGGCAGTTGCCCGTGAAATTTGAAGAGAAAACGGCCGTAAATTTACAGGTTTTTCTGAGAGTTTTCGATAAAGCAATAACATAAAATAAAATATTTAATTTGGTTTCTCTTGGTTTCTCCGCATGCCGTGTTGTAGTTTGTTCAGTGTGACAATTGCCGTCTGTTCCTGCTCGAATTTCAGGATTGTCATGTAATGGATATATGTTATTGAGAGTATTTATGACATGTTTTTAAAATTTAAATCTATTACCTTTTGACATACAGATGGCTTTTACATATATCAAAATGTCACCTTTGAAAAAGGTAGGGAGCGAAGAGCCAAAACAACGTGTGGCCTATGCAGGCAAGTTAATGTTAAAGACAATAGCTTAAAAATACCAGGTGGTGGGCGAAATTCCGGCAGGCTACAACGCAAACAAATAATAACGTTAATTATTAAACCATTTGCTTAAAATACTAATAGTTAAGTGTGAAATATCTGAAAGCAAGAAATTTCGGTCCCGATGCCATTTCGGTCACTAGACATTTCGGTCCCTTGCGATTTGGGTCCCTTGCCATTTCGGTCCCTTGTCATTTCTGCCCCTTGCAGTTTTTGTTGGAGACAGTTATATTGTTAAATAAAAATATTCCAAAAAGGAAATTCTTTTTATTACACGTATTTATTAATTACAATTAAAAATTATTTAATTATTAATTGTTTATAAAATTAATTTATCAATTACTTATTTAAAATCTATAACATTAACTATATAATAGTTATTATAGGGTAATATATTGTTTTTAAGTTCCGGTTATTATAATGTTATTAACTTCATTAGTATATATAAAAATTATAAGGATTCTGAAAATAAATATGTTGTTTACTTATTTAATAGTAGTTTATAATATTGTTTTTTATCTTTAAATATAATTAATTAACAATATCTTGCTTTTTGCGAATTGTGATGAATAACTGTGCTTAAAAAAATTAAAATCTGCATCTGGACAATAATATCACCGAACGCTGTTAAAATTATTTTTACCTATCTGTACAATGTTGCATTATTAATTAATTATTTATTTAATTAGACTTTATGTTTCTGACTGATTTTTCAAAAAAAAAATTCTATTTCCTTTTCTGGAACTAATAAATAAAAAACCTTGAATAAAAACTATAGTTGATGAATAATTACTCCTAATTGATTCTCAAAATTGTTAGTAATTTTAGCAAAAAATTTAATTAATATTTTATTAAATATATTTTTTTTATTTAATCTATTCTTAATGTATTAAATTAATAACATTATTAATATAAATTACAAATTTTCACTTTTAAAATAAACTCAATACATAATATATTTTATATTCAGTTTATCATTATACACTGATGTCCAAAATTAAGGACCAGTCACAAAATGCTAATTTTTAAGTAAGCTAATACTCAAAAGGAAATAATAGAATTCAAATAATTACTATCCCTACAGCACAGCTAGTTCATATAGCATCTCATTCATGTCACACATGGTCACAAGTGTCACAGTCACTACGGTGAAACAAAAAATAGGAAATTCCACACGTCTCATTATGCGCCTCAAATGATCTCTATATGTGACTCCACTGAGACGTCAATGTGACTGCTGCTTTGTCACGAGTCACCAGGTGACTTTACAATGTAGTTACATTGTGACTCTCACGTGACTGTCATTTTTAGACTAAATTTCAGAGTCGTCATGAACGTTGCATTAGGATAAGTCACCAAACAATATCACATTATAGTCACATGGTGACTTTTAACAAAAGGGCACAATGGTGACTTCACAGTAGTCTCTCAGTCACCTGAAAGTCATCATGTGACTTTAATGTGACATTATTTGATAACTTATCACAATGCAGTGTTCACGATGACTTTGAAATTGAGTTTACAGATGACAGTCACAATGTAACTACATTGTAAAGTCACATGGTGACTCGTCACAAAACAGCAGTCACAGTGACGACTCAGTGGAGTCGCATATAGTGATCATTTGAGACTCATAATGAGATGTATGGAATATTCTATTTTTTTGCTTCACCGTAGTGACTGTGACACTTGTGACCATGGATAACATGAATGAGATGTTATATGGACTAGCTATGCTGTAGAGATAGTAATTATTTGAATTATATTATTTCCTTTTGCGTATTCGCGTACTTGAAAATTAGCAATTTGTGATTGGTCCTTAATTTTGGACACCAGTGTATTTCATAGTAGCTATAAACTGCAATCCTGTCCTTTACATGTTTATTTATTTTATATTTAAATAACTGAAGTTTACAACTATTAATGTAATTAATAATAAAACTAAAAAAAAAACCTATTACATTTATTTTCCGGGAAAGTGGGAGGAAAACGTAATTTTTAAAAAATAACTAAACGGCAAATTCAAAAAATTTAGTTTTGTCTGTTAAAAAATGAAAATAAAATTAATTAAAATAATAGTTACATTATTTCATAAAATTAAAAAATAATCATTTTAATACAAAGTAATAGGCCAAGTTTTAATAATATTTTCTCGCAAAAATCGTCTTCAAGCGGTGGAAAGGTTTAATGAAGTGGTTTGAAAACAAATTATTTTTCATTTTGAATAATAAGATGCAACTTTGAAAAAGATTAATTATTGTTGCTTCAATAAATATATCTCATTTCTGATTTATTAAAGGAGATGGTGCCGAGAGGTGATTTGAGGAAGTATTTACATATAACGGCTTACCAGTGTATAATTGAATTATTGAAGACTTTTATTATTAATCTACCCGGAAGAAAAAAAAAATGAGCACATTTTTTTTCCAATGAATGATAATGTAAAAGTTCTAAAAAATGTATAAAATCAACCAAATATTTTTGGCAATTTATAGTATACAACTCCAAGTCAAAAAATTAGAATAATAGGATAAAAAGGAAATGTGAATTTTTTTTTTTTATGTATCGCTTATACAAAAAGTAATATAGGACAAAACTTAATATTGTAAGAATCTACATAGTTTGTGGAATCTTTTAGCTTAAAAATTAAAGTAAATAAGACAAAAATTAAAATAATTATTCACACTTGAAAAATTCAAAATATTAGAATAACCATTTACTTGGTTTAAAATATTAGAATAATGTATTATAAATAGTACGTGTTGAAAAAAAGGGAAAAATAGTTATTCGTTAATATTTTGTAAAATAACCTTCACATTTTATAATAGCTCGAACTCGCTTTGAAAAGCTAGCTACAAGTGGTTCACGATGTTTTCTGCCCAGAAAATATCGTGAAAACTATATGCTGAAAAGAAGGTCAACTTCGTTTTTAGCGCAATATCTTTCAGTCTTTTCTTCATTATTCGCCACAAATGCTCTATTGGATTTAAATCCAGCGAATTAGCCGGCCAGGGAAATATGTTAATTTATTGTTGGCTAAGCGAGTTCTTGGACATTGACCTATTTGAAGGTGCTAAATGATGTTTGAAAATAAAATCGTCACCACACAGATCTTCCGACGATGGTATCGTGAAATACTAAAGAATTTCTTGATATATCTCAGAATTAATCCTTTTATTAACGATAAATAGCCTTCCAGGATCATCTGCAATCATACAAGCCCATACCATTACACTGACTATAAATTTCACTGATCGTTTCATGCTGTCCTTGTCATACACTTCTTGCTTCATTCGCCATGCACGAACTTGATCACCGTGCTGAACTTTCCTCATGAACCTGAGCTTGATCATCGCATCTTACGCAAAACACACTCTCATCACTAAACAATATCTTTTCCCAATCATCCAGACCCACAAAAGCCTTGTTTTGCATAACTTCACTCTCATCTTTTTATGTTTAATAGTCATGAGGCACTTTATCTTTGGTACACGAGATTGAAATCAAAGTTTATGGAGCCATCTTAGTGTTATAGATTTACTCACATCAACAACGTGTTCTTTCCACTTTCGATGCAAATATCTTACGCTTCTAAAACTTTTTTAGCAATACTCTTTAGATTTCTATTATCAATTTTTGGCTTTCGGCCGCTACCCAGATAGCATGTAAGGTTTCCGAAAAGGGTCGTTTTTGCTTTACTTTCTAACTATCCTGCAAAAGTTTTCGTGATAATCGTGTAGCCAACCCATGTTCGGAAATCATTATGATCCGTACGATTTTTGCGCATGCGCAACTTATTTCTTTTCACGGCCAGCGTAGCGTCTCCCAAATGGCGTCTGTTTTGAAAGCTTTCCTTGTGTCAAGTTTATTCTACGTTTCTAACATTTACAGAAAATGCGGTAAGTTTGCCATTACTTTTACTTATTAGTATATATCATTATTATTTAAATCGTTCTTACTGTAGTCTTTTTTTCTTCTGTACTGTCTTATATTTAAGATTTCTGTGTAAGTTACCCATGGGGAAAAGATATTTGATTCAACGCTATTTTGTTTAATTATGTTATACAGCATGCTACATTTTTAAATTAAACTAACTTCTATAAACATGATTTACTTAAAACATGTTATAACGTATCGTTTCACGTTTCGTAACCATCGCGAATTTTCATATGTATTTTGATAACATAACTGCAGTTCCGTTATATATACTTTTAACACATAGGATTGACGTAATGGTAATGTAAATGAACCATAAACACGAAATCGAGAAAGTGTAAGGAGTTTTTTGTAGGAATAAGTGTTTAAGAACATATTTTATTATAATAAAACATTTTTAATTATGATCGAGGCTATACCAGTGTTTTTATAATTAAAAACACTTAAGTCTTAAACACAATTTTGTTTTTATGTTTAATTATTTTAAGCTTGTAAAAATAAATTTTATCTTTTTTTCTTAAAGTCTTCAAAAAATAAGGAATGTATACTTAAAGTTTTAAAATCACCACCACCCCCTTGCTGTGGACTGATTTACAAATCAAAACAGACTTTGACCTTCAACAAATTACATTCATTTGAAAATATATATGCTGTGCGTAGCGTATAAAACATGTAGATCATTTCATTTTGTTTGTTATCCCTTTTAGCGTCTATATTTATTTACAGATGATTTTCTGTTGTAATTTTAAAATAACATTCAAACAGAAATCTTTTTTTTTTTCACTTATATTAGAATTGTTAAAAGTCTATTTAAAAAAGCTTTATATTCAAAAGGTGTCTCTTTAATATATTCCTAAAAAATTGCATTTTAAGTAAAAAAAAAAAAAAATGCATTTAACCTTCGCTCTTATTTTAAGGAGAAAAAAATGTTTTATCATATGTTAAATAATATTCATATTTAAACAATAATAATTGGGCACAGATGTCATATTCGCCCCATATTGGCGCGATTTTTTTCTGACACCAATGTCATATACGCAACAGGTACTTAACTGGCGCCAAAGTGCCGTTATTTTGCTTGATGTGGTAACCCGGATTATGTTGTTTATGCTGTTGATGTTTTCGCCAAATTGGCAACCGAAAAAAAATCGCACCAATATGGGGCGAATATGACATCTGTGCCAATAATTGTATAATTATAATGTCCTTCATTAAATTTATTTGAGAATATCTTATCCTTATTGCACAAACTCCCTTTTTGATATTTCTATATTTATAGTAGCTGCTATATGTAAAATTTAAAAACTGTCTTCAAACACAAGTAATTATTTAAAAGTTTTTCTGCAAAAAACCCCCACTAAATCATGTGCATGTATATATCTCAAAAAATAAATTTGTTATGTGTAGTGAAGAATAAAAAAATTATTTATTAAAAATAAACATACATTTACAGTAGAAATTAATTTTCGTATGTCATTTTGCCGGCTGATTGAGAATCGACAAAGCTTTTAATATTAAGAGGCTGTACATATATAACGTTACCAACTTTATAGTAATTTTGTAATCTTTCCGGCCTTTACAATATCTTACATTATCATTCCTGGATTATGTCCCACCCTTCCATCACTAATCATATTGTTATCAGTGTTTCAAAGTTTTTTTTATTTTTTCTTCTTTTCATTTTCTTTTTACATATTTTCAGTTATATGCAAATATATTGTTATACATCTGTTATTTATAAAATTTTCTAATAAAGAAGAAAGAGTATGTAAAATATCACTATATTAAATATAAAATAAGTTTATATCAATAAAATTTTTTAAAAGTATTTAAAAATAGCTCTTTGTTACATAATGTATTCAACAGATATATTGTTTCTTGCCGCTCTTATCAACAAAACAGATAGTAGATAGACAACATTCTTCCTCTTTATTTTACTAATAAGCACAAGTATCACTTCAAACGTACTATCTGGTTTCTCCAACAGCAGATTATATGCAAATATATATATATAAAAAAAATAGGAAAGCTAAACGTTGAGGTATTCCACATTTCAGAATGAAATAATTGTATATAATCATTTAATGATTTTAATAATAACTTAGTATTTTCATAAAAATAGATAACTGAATATTTTGATGTAAAGTAACAGTTACAAATAGAAAAATGAATATTTTGGTTGGATCAAAAATGGTAACAATATCGAAAATGAATCTTCTCCCTCTCCCTAGAGATATCTTAAGATATCAAGTGCCAAACTCCACCTCCCTGAAGTGATACCGTTATATTAAGCACAGCCTATAAAATCATGAGCCTTAAATGCTTATCAGTTAGCTTGCTAATTTTAAAATTGCCCATCAATACTTTTAGTTATTAATAGTAAATTGGAAAAAAATGAAATCAAAATAAGAATTATTTAAAAATTAAATGTTTTATAAATTCATACAAATTAAAACTTGGTTTATTATTATTATTGTTTAATTAATAAATATGAAATTATCTTACCCTTCTTGTCCCTTCCCCCCATAATTTTATCTGTACTGGCAGTGTGAAAATTGACAGGGCATGAAATTTATACTACTACTTCTTTTGGTACTACTTGATTATCCCGACAACCAATTTCACCAAATAAAGTTAGTACATACTTTTAATAAGTGTACTTTTAGTAGTTGACCCAATAGCAGAAAATCCTCCAAGTGTCTGCAACAGATACTTCAGAGGCAGAAAATAATCTGCAGGTAAAACAGGTTTGACAGGTTTCAAGTTTTACAATCGAAGTGTTAATCAAACGATCACTTTTTTAAAAAATGTTATTATGCATTTTATTAATTTTACTAATAATAATCTTAAGTTTTTGTATTAAGTAAGAAAGAGCCAAACATAATATAAAGCGAAATAAGAGTTCAATAGAAAAATAACCTGCAAACGAAAAAAGAAAATCTGCGACTCCCATCTCTAAGTTTCTGCTACCGGTGTAGTTGATAATAAATAATAAATATAAATTGGTACAAAAATACATTACAAAATGTATTGTAATGTTAAGCCCTTCATGACAACATATGTGTGATATAAAGTTTGTACACAGTCCTTGTAACTATATCGGAATGGTAATTTTTACGGTACTTTTCGGTTAGCCGGGCGCCAGTGTCATATATACTTGTATACATAACACTGGCGCCCGGCTAACTAAAAAGTAACATTTTTACCTTATTTAATATAAATTTATTAAATAAGGAAAAAGTCACTATTTGAAAATAGCGGTACAAGGGAGGCTTGTCATGAAGGGTTTAAAAGTTTTTTCTTCATTGTTATTATTTTATGTTTTATTTTTTAGTTTCAAGAACTAATGACATCATCTGGTAAAGATGCTGAAGTCATGGTTGCTAGCCTGTTGAGAAAATTACAGATGATGTTGGAACAAAGTCCTAACAGGGTACAAAATCTAAAATTGCCCAGCAAGAAGTGGAACAGACAGTAGCTTCTAAATTAACAGGTTGGTTATTATATATTTTAACAAAATTTGTTTTTGTGAGTTCATGCTCAATGGTACGAATGTTTTCTTTTTCCTATGAAAGTTTGTACTTTTCTGTAACTGTACGCCAGTGTTAAATATATGCATGTATTTTCACACACACATATATATAGTGAAACCTCCCTATGCGACCACCTCCTTGACCGATCATTTTTTTCATGGAACGAAATTTATTCCCATAGGCTCAATACTAATTTTACCTCCATTCAGAGACCATCCCATTTGAACTCCCTCCATGAGCAACCCATTTTTTTGAAAACTTTTTACTTTAAGATACTTTAAGTAAAACTTTTTTACTTTATGATTTTGATTTGAATCAATAGGTTACCTTTATGAGTAAAATTTCATTGAATAGTTCAAGGAAAATGTATCTTACCTTTATTATGCATATTTAATTATACATTATTGATCATTTACTTGACCTTTACTTTCAATATTTTAATCATTTTCAAAATTATCTTACTTTTCATCATTGTAGTTTATTACTTTACTTAATTACTTTAATATTTTACCATATTGCAAGCATTATGTATAATTTTGAATGCATTATTACATTCAAATTACTGTTTAAAAAATGTAAACAAAGTAATGATCAGAAATGTGCAAAATTCTAAATTCCGCACAACCACTTGTCCCAAGCTGTGCGGATTTGAGGGAGTGTACTGTAGGGGAAGACGGGGTACAATGAAACAAAATTTACTAATTATTTTTTCCTATCCACAATTTTGCATGCACAAAAATATAATTAATGCATATTTTTAACCTTGTATTTTCCCCATCTAAATAAATTTTTATTAGGTTCTAAATAATATCTTTATGCTTGAAAAATAACAAAAAATAAATGTATTATGGTGTTTCATTGTACCCCGTATGCCGGGGTACAATTAAACACTCTAAATGATGGAAGCAATTTTCACCCAGTATACTTTATTTTATGAAAAATGAGATAAATACAGAAACAAAACTTGATTAATAAGAAACTTGATAAAAATATTATAGTCTAAGATGAAAAATAAGAAAATTCTGTTAGTTTAAGAAATACCTTTCATTTTATATTAAATTGGCTCAAGTCAGTTTCAAAAATTAGCATTTCTGCTTATATTTCAGTTGCTCCTGAAGGAATGTGGGATGGTAGTTTCAACACGAGATTTTTTTTAAGTGTAAGTTTCTAAAAAAAAAAAAATAAAACTTGGTTGGAGTCTTTTTATATCAAGTACTTCACATTTGACTCCATTTAAATGTATGATTTCTCCAACGGTATATATTTCCTTATGTTTCCATTTATACGGATACTGCTTGTGCCATACATGTTGTGTGGGGATATCTCATTCTTAGTACCTCGATGACCAGCTGGGACTGGAAAAAAAATCTGGATCATCATCAGTGTCTGTAGCAGGCAGAGTTTGTTTTCAAAACAATCCCTTCTTAGCTTTTTTTCTCTTTCTATATTTTAATTGCTTAACAAGAGCATTTTTTACTGACCTGGTTAGAACAAAACTCTTTTTTTTTCTGTTTTCCTACTCTTACTTCTAATATATTCTATTTACTATTTTTATTACTGTAATAAAACATGTTTCATTGTACCCCGTCTGCAAGTGTTTCATTGTACCCCGTGCCCCACCAGTGGCCGAGAGGTTCTGCTCTCGAAGCTGGTAGACGGGAGGTGTTGGGTTCGATCCCAATCGCGCCCGTCGGCCTAATCGTTCGGAGTTTTCGTGGTTTTCTTCGAGCCGTGGATCTTCCATGCGTTAATACGGATTAGGTTCCCTTAGAAAGACCCCCACGGAGGGCACTCCCCCCGGGCCTATATCCCTCGTGTAGATAATTGGCCGTCAAAAATCAACCCAACCCAACCCATTGCACCCCGTACTGAGGTTACTAAATAAAAATTTATTTTCAAACTTCTAATATTTATTTTTTTTTAGTTTGGTTTTGGAGGTATGAAGACAACAACCCAAAGATAACAATGTATAGAAAAAATAATTATTACATATAAAAACAAGGAAAAAGAAACAAAATTACTTTTAGTAAAGAAAGTTACTTTCAATGGTGCAAAAGCAATAATCTTCTATTGCTACTGTTGTAGAAGTGTGAATGTATCCAAATCACATCAGTAATTGGAACATATAGTTGTATAACATACATATATAAACTGCAACTCTGTATGACAAATTTGATTGATTTTACAAGTAATGTTTCATTGTACCCCGTCTTCCCCTATATAATTCTCGTTATATGACTGAACTCATTGTTTTTTTGTGAAGAAAGTATAAATTTATTTCTGAAAAGAATCAAGATATTGCTGTTAATTGGCAATCACAATCTTTTTATCAAATATATTTATGTATTAATCAAGCTTTTATTATTATTAAGACTGGCTAAACCTGAAATAAAACTTCCTTACTTTACGACTTTGATGTGAATTAATATGATACCTTTATGAGGAAAGTTCCATTGAATAATTCCTGGAAAATGTACCTCATCTTTATTATGCATATTTAATTATACATTCATTATTATTTACTTGACCTTGAGGGGAGAGTGGGGAGGAATGTGATGCTTTTTACAAAAATAAGAAAATCAACTTTATTTGACACATAAACAAAATTTTGATATATAGAATACAAAATGAAACACTCTCTAATGTCCTTGAACAATATAGAAACATAATTTGCAGAAACAATTTTATAAAGAAATTATAAATTTCAAAATGTGTCCCATGCCTTCCCACTAACAGGAAGGTATGGGACAGCTATAAAACAATGTATGATAAGGGGCAAATAGTCTATTGTTGGCTATATACAGTCTAACAAAGAATGTAGGTTGATGTCTGTGCTACAATATCAAATTTCAGTGCCTTCATCACTGGAAGGAAAATTCAGGATTGTCAATCAGAGATAGCATTAAAAAATCATCAGTTCAATTTATTTATGTTTTGAAGTAAATGAATATATTTATAATGTTATAATTAATATATTACCTTCTAAAAATATTTGCATATTAGCAATTTACATTCATCTTATTAAAAAGAAAGAATTAAACATGTCCCATTCCTCCTTCCACCTTCTTTTATGTTAAACTTCTTGTATAAACAAAAGTTCTACTTTTAGGCATAGTTTAAATTATGAATAATATACAGTATGATGTTCAATAAATAGAAAAACTATTACATCTACGCATATACAGAAAGCATAAAAAGTATATGAAGCAAATTTACTTCTGATTCTTGAAATAATGCTTTGCTTAAGTCTTTAAAGTAAATCGGCATGTCAGACGATGATTAAAAATTAGTTTAATTAACAAGGTATGCAACTGATATAAAAGGATTGATAATTCCCACTTTTATTTTTCAGTTTTAGAAATTATTTAATTTTTTTTTTTAATATTTTAACCCTTTGCACTCAAAGGTTTTTTTCATTTGTATTACCAGCAACTCAAAGTGATTTTAGTTATATCTTATTATTTTTTTAATTCTTTATAAATACGAATACAAATGTTATGATATAAAAAAAAAACTAAAAATTATAAAATTATTACATTTTGTAATCGTAAATTGTGATACATATTGCAATTAACATACAAAACTTAAACAATAGTATTCTACTAGGACTTCCCTCAGAGGGATTAGTCTGAGCGATATTGCTGAGAACATAGATTTAATAATAACATGTGGAAGCAAAGAAAATGAGATGTTATCTTTAACTGTCCATATACTGCGAAAAATTGAAATGATGAAAATAAACGAATTGTAGAATTACAAAATCTTATATATAAATTCGTATACACTGTTTAAAAAAATGGGAAATCAAACCATTCAAGACAGCCATGCATGGATATAAAATTGAAAGTACGCAATATATTAAAAGTAAAATAGAAAATGAAACACTAATTTACTTATATCGGAATTTTAACTGTATAAAATGATGTCAAAAGCATAATCAGATCCTCCGCACCAATTTGAGTAACTTTAAATGACAAATATATGATGTTTAAAAAGAATGGACTATACTTTATATGGTGTGTGCTCCCCCGGAATAGTTAATATTGTACAATATCTGTTTTCCACGGATGCAATGAGGTTGTCGATAACATTTAAGGAATTCTCTTCTCAAAATCTAATATAGTATCAAAGTACCGAATACATCAAAAGTGGCATGCAGTGCTTCGTTAGAGTGTGTTTTAGATATGCTCGATCGGATTTAAATGATGAGTGTATGCTGGCCACTACATACGCTGTATTGTTTTGTTTTCAAACATATTCTGCACAAGTTGAGCTGTATTTAGCATGTATTAAATAAAAGAAATCAGCAATGATTACAACATAAAGTATGACATAAGATCTGAATATATCGTCTGCATAACTTTTGAGCTGTCAAAGTGTCATTTGAAGTAATTTACAAATCCATACATATTTATTCAGCAAATCATGCAAGCTAACATACGCCAATATGAACCCGATTACAAAATTTCACCAGAATAAGTTAATATATAAAAAATCTACTAATGATAATTGAGAATATGACCTTATGATAAAATGTCTAGAAAAATGAATCGGATAAAAAATTCATATCACATTTAAAACGGCACTTCCCTCTGTTAGTGGCCTTGGCGAGAGAGAGAAAAGCCTAGAGAAGGAACACTTTAACAAGTACTTTCGGGCAACCTACTCACTGTTTCATACAGGTCTTTATTCAATAGTTACACAATTTATTTAATGCTAGGTGGGTATCTATCAGTTTTGTTGCATTTAAATCGCATGTTTTGCGGAGGAAATGTAGCATTATGAAATATTTAAAGTTGCTGTACCTAATAATTCCAAATTAATGGAATTATTAGGTACTTGAGATTATTAGGTAATTGAGATCGCTTTCCGTTAATTTCATCTTTTTAAATTTTAAATTTTTTAGAAACCATTCATAGAGACAATTGTATATTTTAAAACTAACCCGAAGAAAAATTTTTTTGTTTCTGCACTGTTTTTTATAGCGACATTTTTAGAAATTGTTCTAGTGCGAGAATTTACGTCATGATAAATACAGCCATGCCAATTTTCATGTTTATATTCCTAACAGTTCCGTGTTCTTCGTTACTTAGATCATCTTTAGATCTTTTTCCGCTTTGTTTAGTCTTTCTATTTTTTAGAATTCGTTCTACAACGAGCATTTACAGCTTATTAATTACTACCATGCCAAAGTTCTAGTTTCTAACCCCAACAGTATCCCAAAAATTTCAGTATTCCAAATAAATCATAGTTTAGAACCTTTCTAGAAATTTTTACGTTTATCCGTCAAATTGAACCTTTTAGAGAGCGTTCATTACGAGTATTTACATCTTAAAAGTAACTACCGCACCAAATTTAAAGTTTCTAACCCAATCAATATCGCAGAAATCACAATTTTAGAACTTTTTTGCTCCTGCAGCGATGTAGGTTCTTGCACTGACATAAAATAGTCTTTTTTTCGGAGCAGAGATGGCCACCAACATTTTTTAAAGTTGGCTATGTAGTTTCAGAGATAACACCTCACAAACGTACAAGCATTAATAATATTATATACTTTATAATATTATAACTCTTTATAATATTAGCATTAGATGTACAGATACAAAAGCCATTTATCTGTTACAAGCTAAAGTGCCGGCGTTGCCCAGAATTTGAAGGATGTTTGTTCTGAAAAATCAATTTCAAAATTTAACATACAACACAAAACAAACATTAAAAAAAGCAGTCGATATGTTGTTGAATGAATCATATGAAAACGCTATATAAAAATGTATAAATGTATATAACAGACGCAAAAGAATACAGCTATAAATGAACTTATTTCAATTTATAATTCGAGCAATAATGTTAAAATACGCCAATATTTCCCTAATCGGGTTTTTATTATGCTTCAATACATTTTTCACACTCATATGACGTTATACTATATCCACCATGCCCTTTATATTTCCAATATGACGTAATATTTTCCTTTTTCACGTGGAAACCTTGAAATAGAAAAGTTATGAAGTTATATTCACTTTCATTTAAATTCATCAAACCATTTATTTCATTTTCGTATTTCACGTGAATATCTTGCAATAGAAAAGTTATGACGTAATATTCACCTTTTTTTAAATTCGGCAAACTATTTATTTCATTTTCATTTTTCACGAGGAAATCTAGAAAAAGCAGTAGAAAGTTTTCTAGCAGTAGAAAATTAATTGTTGTAGTAATAATTTTATTGTGTTTTTTAATTGTTGGCAACTGCTATAACGAAAAATATTTAAATTTGATAAGAAATTCCTGTTAAATTGGTGGTTTTTTATTAATTAAAAATTAACTATAAGTTATTTCGATTCCGGATTACTTTAGTTGTCTCGGCCATGTTTTAATACACGTGTACGTATCTCGTCACAATTTTGGCTTCCAAACTGTGGATTTTTTATAGAATTACAAACAGACAGATAGACAAGTTTTCATTTTTATATACACTGCACAAAACAATTAAAGGATATTTGAAGTTTTATATAAAATAAAGATATAAACGAATTTTCTTTTTCCGAAAATAGAAGAAGAGAATCACAAATACAAATTTTTTTGGTTTTCAAACTGTGGAGTATGCAAATTTTGAGTTCGACGTCAAAAACGTCGCTTCAGCGGCAGCGAATGAAATTTGACTTTCAACTGGATAAAAGAGAATGAAGACAAGGATGATCGGCATTCAGTGATTGCTTTGTTTCGATGAGTACGATGTCTCAGCGAAGTCATTTGACAGATTCAGAAGCTTTGAGAATTGTTGGTAGGTTAGAAGGGGGCCAAACTCAAGCCGAAGTAGCGCAAGCCATTGGAGTGTCACAAAGTGTCATTTCCAGGATCTGGAACCGTTTTTTGGAGAGTGGATGTGCAGGCCGAAGACCAGGGCAAGTTCGTAGACGGGCAACAACGCCCAATGAAGATCGGTATTTAGCGTTAACAGCTCGGAGACACCGAACCATGAACGCTACACTTCTCCAACAACACCTTCGCTCGGCTACAGGCACCACGATTTCAACTCAGGCTGTCCGAAACCGGCTCCATGCTGTAGGTCTGTATGCTCGCCGACCGATGGTATGTGTTAGATTAACATCAAGGCATCGTCGCGACCGCAGGGAGTGGGCAACCGAGCATGTCAACTGGAGGAGAAATGAATGGAGCAATATTCTGTTTTCTGACGAGTCCCGTTTTTCTGTGCATCCGGATAATAGGCGTATTTTCATCTGTAGGGACCGTGGCAGTAGGAATAATCATGCGTTCGTGCACGAAAGTGTCAGAGTTGGCGGTGGAGGAGTGTTGGTGTATGGTGGCATCTCCATTGACGGGCGCACTGACCTCTACATCATTCGAGATGGATCTCTGACTGGTCGCCGATATAGGGATGAGATCCTCAGACCTATTGTAGTCCCTTACGCTGCAGCAATCGGAGATAACTTCATTTTAATGGACGATAACTGCAGGCCACATCGTGCAAACCTGGTGGAGGATTTCCTTTTCGAGGAAGGGATCGTTCGAATGTAATGGCCAGCGTGTTCTCCAGACATGAATCCAGTCGAGCACGTTTGGGACGCTCTAGGAAGACGAGTTTCTGGCCGCCAACAACCCCCACAAACTCTCCAAGAACTGGAAAGAGCTCTTCTGGAAGAGTGGGGCAGAATACCCCAACTCGTCATTAATAGCCTCATTGAGTCCATGCCTCAAAGGTGTTCAACGTTGCTGGCCGCCCGTGGAAACCATACCCCCTACTGAAAATGATTTTCTTTGAAAAAAACACCTTTTCTTATTCTTTTTTTCTCATATGCACAAATTGTGTTTTTTTCCCTTTAGTACACAAATGCGCAATAAAATGCATTTTTTTTCTGCCAAACATGTGTAATTTATTCTCATATAACCTACTATGTCTGTCGAACATGTATCAATCAGCTAAACAGTTTACCAGATACAAAATCCACCTAAAACTGCAATATCCTTTAATTGTTTTGAGCAGTGTATCTCTCTATTCTATGAAAAGTAACTAACGCTGTCACCTCCGCCGCCGCCGGTTTTGAATTTTTTGTGACCGGGGGTCTTTCTTCGTTAATATTAAGAAAACTATTGCATACAAATATATGAAAATCGGTGGTATTATAGCGAAATGTTTGATCAACACACTAATGCATACAGGTTTCAAATCGAAGAATTGTTTTAAGAGATATTTAATGCTAAAGTTGGACAAAATCGTTCCATTAAAAAAAATTTATAAGAGCAAAAGCTATACATGGGAATTTAATCATTTTTAGATCATTTTATTCAATAGAAGATCCCGGTTTGCAGATTTCATTAATTTTTTTTAATTTGACTCATTTTTTGAGGTTTTATTTCTATTTTAAATTCAAATATTCAGCATTTTGACAGATATTTTTTACATATTTTAGAAAATGGTATTCATTTAAACTGTTGCCAACTGTATAAACAGCGCAAACAATAATGTTTGCTTCAAATAAAAAAAAATATTTACACGTTACTATTATAAACAGAAAAAAACCTTCAAATTACAATTAAATAATTAAGTATAAAAAGCAGGCACTTATTGGAAATTACGCCATTAAAACTATATTTACATGTGAATTTTAAATGAGAAAGGATATTGTAAAATAAATTCATTAACATGCGTTAGAAATCTGAAATAGAACAAATTACGTCACATTACACTTATTATGCAAAATGAACAAAAAATAGTATTGCAAAACAGTTTAAATTTAAAAATTGCGCGAGACAAAATATTAGAGGTTAAATATTAGATTTTTTCAAAATTTTATTATTTGTCGTTTGATGTGAGGTGTTCAGCTATAAGTATGCAAATTTTTATGTTTCAACATAATTAGGGGCTGAGTTAGAAAAATATCTTTAAATACACAAGTTAGAGCCCAGAGGGTTAAATATTAGACTTTTTCAAAATTTTATTATTTGCTGTTTGATGTGAGGTGTTCAGCTATAAGTATGCAAACTTTCATGTCTCCAACTTAATTAGGGGCTGAGTTAGAAAAATTGCTTTAAATACACAAGTTAGAGCCCAAAGGGTTAAATATTAAGCCTTTTTCAAAATTTTATTATTTGTCGTTTGATGTGAGATGTTCAGCTATAAGTATGCAAAATTTCATGTCTCCAACTTAATTAAATTAGGGCTGAGTTAGAAAAATTGCTTAAAATACACAAGTTAGAGCCTAGAGAGTTAAATATTAGACTTTTTCAAAATTTTATTATTTGCCGTTTGATGTGTGGTGTTCAGCTATAAGTATGCAAATTTTCAAGTCTCCGACATATATAGTTTCTGAGAACGGGCTCTGTGACAGACGGACAAACAGACAGACAAAGGAGTGAGTCAGGTAGGGTTTCGTTAGATGGACGAAACTCTAAAAACATGCTGCCGATGACTGTAACTACATCCTAAAATTACATTACCATCAGCGATCTACCAATCCTGAATTTAGTTTATATTCGTTTCATATATTCTTATTCTTTTGTGCGGCCCTGTAAAATAATTATCAATATTATATATAGTAAAACCTCTGAATAGCGGACATCCCGAGAATGCAGAATTTGTCCTCTATTTAGAGGTGACCGCTACTGAGAGTAAAACATGTACAGTTATTTAAGAGTTGGTAATCGAAAAAATGTCCGCTAAATAGAGGTATCCGCTAATCGGGTGTGTCCGCTATGGAGGTTTTACCAGTAAAACTTCTGAATAGCGAACACCTCAGGAGGGCAGAATTTGTCCTCTATTTGGAGGTGTTCGCTACTGAGAGTAAAAAATGTACAGTTATTTAAGGGTTGGTAATCGAAAAAATGCCCGCCAAATACAGGTGTCCACTAATCGGGTGTGTCCGTTATGGAGGTTTTACTGCATAATAATATCATCCTTTACAAGAAAATTGCATGCTGTAGGATAGACAGACAGACATCCAGAGAAAGATAACCTCCGGATCAATAAACACTCATGTCTTTTGTTTTAATCATCCACAATTGTATGTCATACAACATGCCAGATTTTATACAACAGGTTAAAAACGGTCACCGTGGTACGGAATACTGTATTATTATTTGTTTGCCCACCAAAACTGGTTGCCACGGGTTGTTGCAAGGTTTGTGATCACGTGGTTGAAACTGATCTATTCAATATTACTGCGTGCGTATTTTTTTTATTTGCTCCATGTGTTCAAACCAGTTGTCTACGACAACATCAACCGGTGAAAGTGACGCACACCAAATTTCTGTGACGTATGCAGATAAATTGTGCTTTTTTAAGAGTTTTTTCTATATAATTTTTAAACTGTTTGGAACTTATTTTTCATAGCAGGTGCATTCAGTAGGCGACCCTCATAGGTACCTTCTGGTGCAATCAGAAACGAAATCCAACAAATATTTTTTGAGTTATGCTTGACGAAAGGTTTTTATTAGGCTTTTTTTTTAAGTAGGACATGGCGTTAATATCCATCGTAGTAGTAAAGTGTCCGGACAGTAATATTTCGCTGAGTATTAGCCTTCGCTTCGCTCAGACAAAAATGCATTTCTCTCTCTTTTTTTTTTTTTTTTTTTTTTTTTTTACTTGGAACAAAATTGAAAATGTACTATTTGAAAACAGATACAATTTGCATATATTTGCATACATTTTGCATATGTATATAAACTATAGGATTTGTATCAAGTATCGAGAAAGTTTTATATTTTATAAAATATAAATTTTAAATACAAATTATTTTTTTTTTAATTGAAGAATTTTAACATAAATGTAAGCTTGTCTTATTGTTTATTCCCTAACCTGTAGTACAGTTTAGACTCAATTAAACCACAATCAGAAAATTCTTTTCTAATAATGCTGCATATAAGATTATGTAAATTACAGTTGCTCTTTCAATGGCTGTTCTGAATTAATTGTCTCTCATAATCATTAGTTCTACATTTAAAAATGAAAGTTTCAAACATAAAGCTTAGAAAAGATATTTGTAAAAAAAAATTTCTTGTATTCTTTGCCTAGAAAAGTCACTCCCAGAGACAAAAGTTTTTTATCTACAGAATGGCACAGTCAATAACAGTTGAAAATTTCATTTATATTTGTTTTGACTGAAGAAAATATCAAATATACAAAATATCAAACATCTTGATATTTTGAAAATAAATATCAAGAATTTGAAAATATCAAAAATCTTGATGTTTTAAAAATAAATATCGGATATATATCAAGATATATATCATGATATATATCCATTGGTATATATCAACGAACCCTGCAGGTATCACAAAATTATTTTTATTGTCTCCATAGCGGAGCCCTCAAGTTTGAAGACAAATTTTAAATGGCTCCGCTCCGGAGTCCTCGAGTGCAAAGGGCTAACTTTTTTTCAATATATAATGTATTTAAAACAATCAAAAATGGTATCAAAATTCACTTTGTGCGATTGCAGCATTGTATTTCTACAGTCAAAGATTTTGCACCTTAGCCGACTAAAATTTCGATTATACGCCTTTCTCAGTTATGCATCGTTTTAGAAAGGTTTCCTGAAAGACGTATAATTTGTACTTTACTGGTTTTTAGGGGGGGGGGGGGCTAAAATTGTCATATTGCCAGAGCAAAAGTTCTTTATCTACAGAACGACAAAGTCGAAAAATCCATTTGCTCTTGCTCGACTGAAAATATACACAATATTTTGAAAATAAATATCAAACTTCATGATATTTTGAAAATAAATATCGGATATGTATCCATTTATATATATCACTGAACCATGCTGTTTGTAGCTATAGTGTTTACTCTTTAGTGTATACCCTCTGCTGATAGAATATAATCTTTTTTTTTTTTTTTCCATCATCTGAAGATATAAGAAAATGCTCTTTTATGAAACCTTTAAACACATAAAGGCTAGATTTATTATGGTTATTTGTGCTTTTCATTATGTAGGGATTTTTTTTTTTTTTTTTGTGTGTGTGTGTGTGTGTGTGTGTGTCACAAAATCAAAATGTTCATTTTATGAGTAACAATCTCAGATGAAGATTCTGTCTGTGTCACTCTCTATAGTGTACAGTATAACCTCGAAAATCCGGCATTGTCAGGACCATGACGATGCCGAATTTCTGACTTCAAAAATACTTTTAATAGTCTTAATGGTGCCGTTATTCGTAATTTAATTCATACCCAAGTAATAGTCTTTGAGAAAATTAGAAAATTAAATATTTTAAAAAATATTAAAATTAAAAGTTTCTATTCACATTTTCTACGTTACAAAAAAAAAAAATCTAATATATATCATTTCTTCTCGTGTAATTTCCTAAACATCGATGTCAATTTTATTTGCTTCAATTCTTTGAACAGCTTTTTAACAAGTTTTAATTTTACACAAATGTAGAATATTGATTTTGAAAATACAGTCTTATTTATCTAAAGCAGATGTTAGTTTTCCAGTCAAATTTAAGCATTTTTCCACTGATACCTTTTCTTCTGTACTCAGAAGGGTTTCAATTTAGCATAGCATCTGCGATCTCACTGTCAGTATTTTATTTTATATCCAATCCATCACTTTCAATCGAAATTTTTAATTGTTTAACGATTTATTATTTTTCTTTCTCCTATAAGGTGTAAGTGTAAAAAAAAAAAAGCGGCGAGATGACTTTGGTGCTGGATTTTTGAGGTCACACTGTACTTTATTTACTTTTACTATACGTATGTAATTTGTGTGTTTATAATTTTATTTTTTTCTAGGGAGAAAAGAATGAATCAAGAAGAAAAATTTAATGAAGTTCCTGTTAATTATATCAATTCTTTATATGTAAATAAATTACTATATTAATCCTTTATATGTAAATAAATAGAATTTTATAAACTGAATGATGTTTCATTTGTTTTCGAGACTATTTCCTTGATACTGAGAAATATTTTTCATTGCTTCAGTCTTAAGTTATTAAAAATAATTACAATCAGAAAAAGAACAATTTAAGTGAGTTAAATTATACTTTTAAAAACTAAAAAAAATAATTTTGTTTAGTATTTGCTCTGTTGTACATAGGATAATATTTCTCTGGTAAGAGAAAAACATTGGAGAAGGGAGGAAGGCAGATGATTTTTAAAATTTGTCTTATTGTAATATGTAATTTACATTGTTAAGCAAGCAAGAAATTACTATTTTTATGTAAAAATGCTGGAAAGATCATTGAATTTGTAAAAAAAAAATTCTTTTGCATTTTGCATCATTAAACAATTTTCAGAGAAAAGACTAAATATATTCCCGTGGTCATCAATCAGAATCCTATGGAGGATTTATTTTATAAATCTGACAATATTCTCTAAATAATAATTGAAAATTCTAAAAAATAAGTTTAATAAATGAAAGAATTAAAAAATTGAATGAAGTAGTAATATAAAAAATATACAATCTTCTACAGTCATTAAATGTACACTATATTGGAATTCCACATATTTGATGTGCTATTTATTGTAGGTAAACACAGATTTCATTATATATGTATACAATAAAAAATTATCTGATCCTGAATAGTGAACTGGATTCAAAAGGTAAGTAACTGAAAGTATAATTAAATTTACTATGTATAAGCATAGACATAGAGTTGTATGTTCTCAAGTCCCTGTAACATTTTAAATACTTTTTCTTACCCTCTAATATAAAAAAGCTTTTAGTTTTTTTATTTTATTGAATTTCTCCTTTTTCTTTTGTTAAAGGATAAATGATAAAAAAAAAAAAAATCCCTTTGCTTTTTTTAATTTTAAGTTACCAATAATTTTCAAGACTCTATGCCTATGTGTATAAGAATGATTTTTTAATACTAAATACGTGAAATTTTTCAAGTTGCTAACTAAGCGTAAATAAACAGACTGAAAAATGTCGAACCCGGATCCCTGAAATAGTGCTGCAATGCACTGTTGATTTGCGTCGAGTTAGCAATGTAAAAAAATTCACGTATTTAATCTTCAATAATTTCACTGCTGATAATTAATTAAAATTTTACATGGAATGGTTTTTATTCAAATGAAAGTGTTTTTCCTTAAGAATTTTTTTTTTAATGGGATTACACATCCCTCATGCGTAGGCACTTGCATGCTAATGTTAATCCTATGGGAGAATTTTTCTAAATATCTCGTTTGAATTTCAATATTGTAAATTTTATTATTTGTTACTTGTGGTCAATCTGTACAAACA
Source organism: Maratus speciosus (assembly GCA_963932465.1). NCBI lineage: Eukaryota > Metazoa > Arthropoda > Arachnida > Araneae > Salticidae > Maratus > Maratus speciosus. Next base: position 536,854,942 of record OZ010791.1, on the reverse strand, counting down.
CCCTTTTTTTTTTAAGTTTTCAGTTTTGTTTGCAATGTGTTTTTTTTTTTTTTTTTTTTTTTTTTTTTTTTTTACTAGAGTATTTTTGCTTTCGAAAGCAGTTCCGAATATATCCTAATAAGCAAAAAAACCTTGTAAAACAAAGTCGAAAAATGGCCTTTGTATCAAAACTGCAGGTATGCAATGCAATGCAATGCAATGCAATGCAAAAAAAAAAAAAAAAAAAACGCAAGCGAGATATTAAAAAAAAAATAAATCTCCCAGCGGATTAACATTAGCAATCAGGTGTTTCTGTGTGAGTGAAGTAGCCTCTTAACATTGTTAAGCTTTTTTTATTATTAAAATAGGATCTAATAATGTAGCAAATTGATAAAAATTAAACATATATTTTATACATACATAGTAAAAGACAGGGATGTAAGAATTTCTTTCAAGGTAAAAAATGAGCATATTAATTAAAATAAGGAATTTGATAAACATGTGGACTAATAAAAACCAGTATTTTTTAATGTATAGATAATATTTGACTAAAATTTAATTTTCCACAGGAACAAACAAACAACAAAAATAAAAAATATGCTCAGTTCAGAAAAATTATAAGTTGAGTTATTTATCTCATTTTTCTATCAAATAAGATTTTATGATTTATAAAAACCTCATTTTCATTTTTTTATGCATGCTTGTAATAAAAGCCTTTCATCAATCTTTGATTGCAACTCCTGTAACTACCCTTTCGTTTCTTCCTTTTCACATGCTTATCATGAAACACTTACAAACTCCCTCAGATAGCGTCAACTAGGAACCTTTTTCAATCCTTTACAAAACATTTACAAACTTTTCATGCAAAGCCTTTAAAAAGCATTCAAACATTTACGTAGCATGGTTGAAAAAAGGCTTTAAAAAGCAAAAAATGCTATCTGGGTATTTAGGTTCTTGTTTTCAAAATGTCAATCATTAAAATACTGCTGTATTGCTCTACTAACACTTGGTTGAGAACATTTTAAGTAACTGGCGATATTTTGCTTATTACGTCCTTCTTTATACAATAGTTCAAATATCAATAATACAATAGTTTGCAAGCTCCGCTAAGTCGGACAAACAACTCATATTTCACACAAAATGAAAACAATTATGTTGCAAAACGTTTTTATAACTTAAGAAGAACTCCCACAGAAACTAATTTTATGCAACTTTCTAAAACAATCAGGAAAATTCATAAGTATTCTAATTTTTGAGCCACCCATTTTAGAAGAATATTTTAATTTTTTTTAATAACATGTACATTTATCAAAACATCAACCGTTGTTCTTTTTCAATTGTACTACACTGAAAAATAGCTGAATGCAATTCCAAATACAAATGAAATGAATTATTTTTTTTGTCTTGAAGTTGTATATAAAATAGCTAATATTAACAGTCAATAATAAATATTATAAAATCCATTCTCTTAAATAATAATAATAATAATAATAATAAGACAATGTCCCCTGTAAAATTATTCAATGAAACAAAATTTCAGCTTGCTGTGGTTTCATTATCACGAGTTATAAAAAATTTAAATTTTTCGGACTCTTATACTCCGTTATATATATATATATATATATATATATTTTTTTTGGGGGGGGGGGGGTCTGGGATATGTGATAAAAAATAAATAAAAAGAGCCCGAATAATGTTGAACGTACAGCGTTTGGCGGGGCTACCACAATTAGAGTCCGAGTTATATGGTGGTGGTAACCGAAATGGCTAAAGAACGAAATGGCAAAGGACCAAAATGCCGGGCACCGAAATGTCTTCGGGACCGAAATGTCTCGGGACCGAAATGACCAGGGGCCGAAATTTCTCGGGATCGAAACGGCGGGACCGAAATGTCGTGTACCCGAAATATGTAAATATCATATATTCAATTCTGCGGCGTGCTTTGTCTACAGATAGTGGAGTGTGTAATTTGGACTTCTAAAAAAGAATATATTTACAACTCACGCAAATTTCGTTTGGTGAAACATAAATATATCCTTAAAGTTATATATATTTAATGTTAAATGTGTTTGGAGGTAGTCGGCGAAAAAAAATAAAAGAGCTCTTCTTGCAAACACTTTCACTACGGAACATCACTGTTTTAAAAGTCGAATTTTCATGCACTCCTCGAGTACATAATTGTTGTAATGTAAAGAAATCTTACAGAAACGTTGGATATTTTGCCCCCATGTTTGGATCCCCCCCTGTTATTAAAGCGATAATATTAAAAAGTATGACTTACAATTTAGAGAGTGACTAGTTAATTGTAATGAAATATCTAAAATCATTAATTGGGTTTTGTTGCGGTCTTCACCTACTGAGAATTGGGTTTGTGTTCGTTAAATAGATTCCCATTTGAAAAGAAAAAAAATAATACGAAATCGAGGGTGTACGGTAACGAAGGTAGTGGAGAACGTAAATGTTTATCCCATAGAAGGGTTTTCCCTGATTTATATAAAATCATGAATAATTTCTTTTAAAGAGATTTAATGCTATTATCATGGGCCTGGGCAACACCATGTGGATCAGCTAGATGTGTATAAATTCCCAACTTTCTTCTTTCATATAAATGCTTTAGAAAAAATACACTTTGAAATTTCTAAAACTAAACATAATTAAAACATTAGTTAATAAATATTTATAAGTACAGTATGTCATCTTTAATGGAAAAGTATATCAATATATCAATATTATAATGAAATACTATTTAACACTTCTAAGGCAAATTTTAAATTTTGCACTGGTACTATACATTTTCTTAGTAATTTTATTTTCTAAAACTATATAAAATGATATTTATTAAAAATAATAAGTGTTTTTTATTTATTTATTTATTTATTTTACAATTTTAGTTAATCTACTTGTTAGTTAATGTACCATTTTCTCAGGCAGTATTATTATTGTAAAGAGCAACATCAGTACAGAACCTTCGTTTTATGTTATTTTTGGTTATTGAAAAGACCAACTATATTCCTTTAAAAAAAATCTTCTATATTGTCTGTATGGATTTATCTTATAAACAATTATAAAAAATATTTTTAGTTACTGAAAAAATACAGTATGACACTTAAAAGGTATATTACATGCCAATACTGTTCAACTTCTTTATCAGTTCTTATCTTGAATCCGTAATCTGCATTTCATGTCATTCTGAGTATTTATCTTCTTTAACTTAATTACCGTGTTTGTTATATACCTAGAACGACCGAGGTGGGACATAACTGACCCATTGCCTTCAGTAATGTTATTCTTGATTTGTCTGGGAAATACTGACAAGCATTAGGGTTTGACGATTAATACCATGTATGTTAAGGAATGATTAATACAATTTAGCTACTAGAGTATTACATAATATGAAATTTAGATTAAATAACGCCGAAGAAAATTTTAATTTCTAGTTTCAGAATAGATACTTCGAGATTTTGGCGGCTCTTTCAAATAATATATATACATTGATTATCAATTAAATTCTGTATTAATGTTTCTAGAGATTAATAAGATATTAAAATGCAATAAATTTAAATATATATATAGCCCCGGGATTTTTATACTTGCATTGTAAATTTTTTTCATCAAATCATTTCACACAAAATGCTATGGTCTTTGTTTCCTTTTCTCTTTTTTTTCTGCGTTCATAATTCTCATGCAATTTATAAAGAAATTCCACACGCATTATTAATTCTATTGTCTTAAGATTGCAATGTTTACATTTGTTTGAATCTTCTTGGGTGGCCCATGAATGGATAACTTCAGGGGTTTTTAAACATATTTCTCTATGAGCTCCTTTGCTGATTTTATAATAAAGACACTTCTGCTGTTAGAATTTCTTGAATCTTTAAACATTTCCCAAGAATTTATCACCGCTAGATTTTTAACCATATCTTCCATATAGAATTTTGCACCAGATTTACCGTATTTTTCAGTCTTTCGTTTCTTTGAAATAACTTTGAAAGGGTAATTTATTTCGTATTTTTTTCTCATTTTCTAATCCTGCAGTAATCACGTATCGGTCTTTTCCTCGCCCATATAAATTATTTTCTTCTAACTCATATCTTCTTTCAAATACAATAGAGAACTACTATATTGCTGACTAATAATTAGCTGTTTCTCAACCACCATAATAAAGTAACCTGACATCTCTGCATTTTCTCTAGATACATTTTTATTTTTAAAAAGTTGAAATTGGTCTAAAAGGCTGCGCAATAATCACTAATGTCAGTTTTCATTTTTTTCTTTTACACATTATTCCAAACCTTTTGAATAAAGTGTATAATTTGAGTAAACTATAAGTTTATAGCTTCATTGAAATGTAATATTCGAATATCTAGTGAGAAATGTTTCTTATTTTACATTTTCTTTATGTGGAGGGCCGGCTGAAAAAAGACCAAACGCGACTAATAACGTTCAGAAAAAGGACGCGACTACTCTCGGGTTAATTCTCTCCTTAATAATTCTCTCCTGCATTTCTATTTTCTTGAAAACACTTACCTATGATTTATTGGTGTTTCATGAATTCCTCCACGCCATTTACTTGGCTATTTTCATTCATCTCCCTGCCACTTGAAATAGATTCGGACAACGAGATTTTATAGGTATTTTCACCAAACATTTTTGTAATTTATGTCAAAATTGTTATCATTATCAGATGGAATTTCGTCGCTAGAATCATTTTCTGAACGTTCGTTTAGCAATTCTAAAATACCCTCATTCAAAAGATCTCCGTCGCGACGTCATCACTAAAAATGTGCAAAACTGTAATACCACTAGGATACATTTTTTGCCTCGTGCTGTTTGCAACAAGTAAAATATTCCTTTTATTTAGTTTATAAGATATTAGAGAGAAAACAACTTTCTGTAACATTCCAACAACAGCCTGAAAAACAAAAAGATCTCACATTCGCCTTGCAGTTGCATGACAGATGTGTGATCACGGCCCTTCCTCCCCTATGCTCACCCCTCTTTTGTGAAAAGCAAGACCTCATTACATAATTCTACTGTTTTTGAAAAATATAGTGTTGAAAGCCTTTTTCAAATATAAGAAAAAGTCATTAATTTCTTCTGGTCAGTGATGACCAAGCACGGCAATTATAGGTATACAGGCCGGTACATAAAAATGTTTTCTTTGGAATTCAACTAAATTCCTGCTCAGACATCATACTGCGCATTTAGAAAAAGTCAAAAAGTTTCGAAGTTTTATTTAGAAAAACAACGGAGCCACAAACGAAAAATCACGTCTTGGGTTACAGATGACCCGCCGGGGTAATTCTAGTGTAAAAAACGATGTATTTTCTATGCTAGGTGCATTGATGTAACTGAATCGCCTTCTTCTCTTTTTAGAGGCAGTATTATTTTATTTAATCTATTTTATCTTTTAGTTATGAATGAGGCGTTAATAAAACAAACTAGAATAATAAATAATTTTAAACAGATAGCATATAGTTTTTTTTAAGAACACTTAATATAACATTTTTAAATTCAAATTTTAACGAAAGTTGAGTATGTATTTTACTCTTATACTTTAATGCCCATATTTCATATCAAACTGATTTCGTTTTATATAAAATCTTGCTATTACGTACTGTCACATCCCTCTTATTTGTTTTATATTCATATTATCATATATCATACTATTTTTGTATTTTCTAAATAAACATTACATTCTGTTAAATAGATTAAAATATTACTTTAGGTATAACTCTTGTAAATGATATGTTTTTAATGGATATATTATAAAGAATGCTAGAGAAAAAAAAATTAATAGACAGAACATATATCATAATTATCTCACGTTCTGTCAAAAACGTCCTGAGAAGCGAGGAAACTAAATACATAGATGTAATTCCAGATGACAGATGAACTGATGTGAAATGATTACACTGAAATATATGATAATAAATAAATTTGTAAAAAAATTGCTTTCAAAGCCGTAAACAAAAATAAAAGGCATATATTGAGTGGGTTTCGTTAAATCTTAGCAGCTATTTGTAATTTTGTCAGACACTTTCTTCTTTTCTTTATTTATGTATGTCCAAAGTTCCAGAAAAAATCAAGAAAAAAGATTGAGTAAAATTTTGTAAATAACGTATAAGTACATGAAAAAATGTTTCAAAGTACTAAAAAAATCTAATAAACAATAGAATATGTTTATATTATCCTTTTAAATTATCTTTGCTATTTTAACGATGTAATTTTTTAATATGACTATTTACCTTTTCAAAAATAAATAAATAAATATTTTGAAGGTTTTATGTTTTTGTTTTTTCTTTAGATTTTTAATACCACATCCACTTTCCAAATAGAAATAATAATAATAATAATAATATTAATAATAATAAAAATAATAACAATAATCATAATAATAATAAATATAAATAAATAAAACAACTTATTTCTGATATATTTTTGGTTCCAGAAACGTTTTGGGATATAAAAAATATTAATATTTACTAATTGAGGAGAAATAGTATTCATTTCTTGAAGCCCTTTCATGATTTCTCCAGATAATTTTTCTCACTTCTCACTTCTCACTACCTTTGTAAATCTATTTCCATGTAGCGTTAAAATGTTTCTTGAAATTTTATCGCGTTCGCATTTTTAAAGTGGGGGGAGGGGGAGTTTTTTATTTTATTTAGGTTTTCTCTGGAAATTTTGATCAGAATTTAAAATTTAATATATCTAACTTATACACTTAACAAGATCCCTCTATATCTGGATCCCATTTGTCCGTTTTGACAGATGTTTGAATAAAAATATGAAATCATACAAATTGGAGATTGTACGCTGCCAAAGTCAGTAGGGTAGCCAACATTTGGCTAGTTTTGAAAGATTTTCGTTAGATAACATAAACTGAAAACAGACAAAAGCCTTCGTAGCAAGTCATGTGTTCGCTGCCAAAAACAGTGAAATCCTGCAGACTCGTTCGAACAGTTTTCATTAAAAAATATAATATTATACAGATTCGACTGTGTACTCTGCTAAAGGTAGTAGAGCGCCTCCTGCTTTATGTTCGTTTGGAAGGATTTTCGTTTAAAAATATAAAATGACTCATTAATGATTTTAGGTATATTTAATGTTACTATCACGGGCATGGGAAATGCCGGAGAAAAAACTAGTAAAAAAAATATCATAAAACAGAAATTAGAAGAATTGCATAAAAGAAAACTAATATTTCTTCAGTCATCTGTAAAAAATCGACTAATTAAAATTTCTGAACGGAAAGATACGTTTCAAACATTCACATATCAAATACTGCTGAAAACAGAAAATATTTCATTATGTTATTTTTCTCTATTGTTTTAATAACAACGTTAAACAAATATAAATTCTCTTTGTTTAAAAAAAAAGATAATAATAATAATAATAAATAAAACTTAAGAAAATATTTCGCAAATGCCTTTTTGTTATACAAAAACAATTTTTTTTTTTTTTTTGTTGAAGAAAGTCTATACCTTTTCCTGCAGAAAGTTATCTCTTCGGCTGATTCTTTGTTAAATAATCTTCTTTTTTTTTTACTTTTATGTCAAATGTAACCAAAATCTTTAAAGTTTATTATTTAAAAAACCACCAGAAAGTTTACTTTTCTATTTGGCTGATAACTTATATAAAAATGATCTGAAGTAAAAAATTCTGCCCTGTTTTTATTGCATTATTTTTAAGAAAAATTATACATGTGGAACATAATATAAAAAGTCGTAAGATATGTATAAAACTACGGATTAGGAATTTATAAAACTTAAAATTACAATTTTTATTAGATAAATTTTTATTTATATAGCTAAGGCTAGGTTTCAGCAAATTCCAAGTTATTGATTTTTTTTTCTTTTATACATATATATATATATCATTCATTGCTGAAATTACGCCTTATCTAAGTGTATTATCAATAAGATTTCTACTTTTGTAGTCATCTGATACACATTCATAAGAAATTCCTATAAAAGCTGCAATAGTATCATCTTAAAATATCCCTTAACGATTCAATACACAATTTATAATTAATATCATTATTAAATTACTTAAATATTTATACATTCACAATTTTTGTCGGTAATTTGTAATGGCTTATAATTGTTTTATATTAGCATTCAAATTATTATGCTGCATAAGCGCATGTAATTATTAGTAGTGTACGTCCATTATTAATAATTCCATTTCGTCCATTTACGTCCAATACGTTCATTTCGATATATTCTGACATCTTTTCATTCTCAATGTCAAAAATTCATTTTGAACATTTTTTTTTCATTATTAATGATATCTTATAAATTTTTAGATATTTAACAATGGTAGCTGAATGCCTTTAGCAATCTTATACATATTATACACTTAATTCATCGCTGCAACTGCGGATTATCTTAGTGTATTATCAATATGATTTCTACTTTTGTAGCCATGTGATAACTATTCATAAGAAATTCCATTAAAAGCTGCAATATTATCTTCTCTAAATATCAGTTAAAGATTCAATACATAATTTATAATTTATATCGTTATTAAATTCCTTTATTATTTATACATTCCCAATTTTTGTCGGTAATTTGTGATGGCTTATATATGTATGTATATATATATATATAATTTAACTATGTAAATGAAAACTGCATGTGCCTCTGGAATTTAATATTGAAATTTTAACACAAATTTATAAAAAAAAAACAGTTATCTTTAATATGATTAAATATTTTGAGAAACCAAAGAGATCACAAATGAGTTATTTATATGTAAATCCTTGCCTTTATTGTTAAATGTACTTAATTCAATTTAATATTCTGAGTAATTTTTAATATTCAACTTCCATTTCCCTTGTTTAATATTTTATACTTTACATCTTATTATAAAAGGGAAATTTATTTCTTTTAATGCTTTTTGTGTTATGTTGTCTGACATATTTTAAGCAATTTATTTAATCATATTTATTTAGGATTTATTCATCTACATGAAGAATTATTATTAAGTGGTAGAATGCATTGAGATTAGGTTGTTTTAGATGAAAATGTGTTCCTGAAATCATAAAATTACAGCATATACTTAAGACGATTAAGGCCATTGACAAATATCGAAAAAACTGATTACGTATAGTAAAATCGCAGATGTTGATGAATGAACTTATCAAATATCATTTTATTTACCAGGGCAAATCATTAAGTATCTCACAAAAGCCAATAAAAAGAGGTAAACCAAGATACATACTTAAAAGGCATGATTATTTCTCAATATTTTAGTCATTTACTTTAACACATTTGTCCCATCTGTTTAGGAGTTTTCTAATACCTGCAGCATAAAAGTATTTCGAATGAACTCTCAGCCATCTGTGTAGCTAACATTCAACGTCTGAATCAGTTGGCTGTAGGCCAAATCATGTGAACACCCTGTTGCAGCTGCTAATGCTTTCTATTGTTGTTCGCCTGTAAGCTCTAACCATTTCCTCAGCCTTCCGCACTGTTTTTTCTGTCGCAATCTCAAGAGGGGGACAACTTCGTTTTTTTTTCAACAACTTTTGAACGCCCCTGCTATTCTTGTACAAATGTTGTCTCATAAATTCGAAATTGACATCATACATTTGGACAGTGCTGCCGCATATTGGAACACTCATGTCCAAATTTACCTTTACATAAACAAAAATAATGACATTTCCTGAAATATCCAATCGATGTAAGGCATTTATGTAGGGAATGTGTGAAATATAAGCTTAATTAGCATTATCCAATCAAAAGTGATCAAACGATTTCTGATATACAGATGAGGGCGTTACGTTGCGCGACGGTGAAGGAAGTGCGTTACGCAAAGTGAATATGGGAGTGAATTTCTGAAGTATAGCGTCTAATTTCAGTGTGTAAGGACTGAAAACGATTTGTTGTGACTTCGCAGTATCATTTGGAATAATCTATGAAGTGGCGAATTATCAGCCGTTTAGAAGCAGGCCAGACAGCAGTAGCGAGATGCGTTGATAATTCAAAGTAGATAGTCCCTACGTTATGAAAAATATTTTAGAAATTTTGCACTGTTGTCAGACGGCTTGGACAATGTCGTAAATGAAAAAAAAACTACTTCGGAAGACCAATATCTGTCATCAACTACCCGTCGTAACAGACAGTCTACTGCTCGGCAGTTAAGTTCAGAGCTTGCAACCACCACTGGAACAGTCGTATACCGGCAAACTCTGTACAGAAGGCCTAATGAAAATGGCCTTTATGAAAGAAATCCAAGGATTGTGCGTCATTATCTGCAAAGAACAAGAGGGATCGCTCGAATTAGTGCAAAGAACATCAGAACTAGAGTGAACGCCAATGGAGCCAGGTTCGTTTAGCTGATGAATCGGGATTTAGTTTAACATCGGATTCTAAATCTGTTTACATCTGAAGGGAGTCAGGAACACGAAATCGTCCTTCGAACATGATTGAATGTGACCGTTTCAGCAGCGCAGGTGTGATGGTTTTGAGCAAAATAATGATTGATGGACGTACGCCCCTACACATTTTCAACAGCGGATCTGTGACCTGCAAGCAATATTGGAATCAGATCTTAGAACCTTACGCCCGAATTTTCAGAGGTGCTTGCGTATCTAACTTTTCATTTATGGATGATAACGCTCTTCCGCATCGAGTACACTTCATTGACGACTATCTTGAAAGTGAAGCCATTTAGCGAATACCGTGGCCAGCAAAATTTCCTGATCTCATCCCAATAGAAAACTTATGGGACTACCTTGGGAAAGCAATTGCACGGAGACATCCTCCTCCTAGACACGAAAATGAACTGAAGACCACATTGCTGGAAAAGTGGAACTTAATTCCCCAAACTGTGGTTACCAATGTTATTGCCAGCATACAAACACGTTGTGATATGTGTGTTCACGTTAGAGGTGATCACATTACAGAGGTGACACGTATTAAAATCCTAAGCCTCTATTTTTTCATGAGTTATTCCTTTTTTCTAAACACTCCTTCTCACCTATTTTGTCATTCGTATTGTTTCATGCTACATTTTTATATCATAAGCAGCGATATTAAATTTTTTCCTCTGTATTCATGTGTTATGATGTTAGGTATAATTCCACAAAAATTAATAAAATTGTAGTTCTTCATTTTTGTGAAATCTGTGATTCTATGTATGTAAGGATAATTTTGGAAATGTGTGTATATTTGGAAACAATTTACTACTGATTTCGACCTCTCATACGAGTTTGTTACCTACTTATTGGCTTTCTATCGTAGAATATTTTATGTAGATTCGTAAAATGAATTTCCCGTAATATAAATAATTTGTATCGGTGAAATAAAATTAAACAGTTTAATTTCGAACAAATTTATAAAAATGCTGTGCAATTATCGACTACCTCAATGAATTCTTCATGCTTACCCAGTAATTAACTGTGCAAATATATATGAAACTATTTTTTTTTTTTTTACATTAAAAAATGAAATAAACCTAAACTCTTTAAAAGATCTTCTTAATATGAAACTACAACATTTATGTTAAGATAACGAAAATCTATTGGATAATGAGTGATATGTTTCATTTTTTAAATTTCTTTTTTAAGAAACCCAGAAGAATAAACTTATCATGAAAGTCATGAAACACTCATTAAGGTTTTATGCATCGTATAATAATTAATTTATGTCATCCTGTAATGCGCACTAGGCTTGACATCAAAATTAGTGAGCTATGTGGCCCCCTTTTTTTTTATAAGTTCTTAGAAAAGTTAGTTAGCCTTGGCTACCTTATGCTATAGCTTTCTGTGCTCGTTGGTACCCTACTGTCTTTGCATTTTCCGTTTTTTGCCGACGCCAGTTGGTGAAGTGACATCGAAGTATAGGGCAACCAAAAAATTCTTGGATGCCTTATGCGCCCCCTTTTTTATGGAGGTTATATTTAACCTCGTGCTTCCAACTCTGGAATGGTCCTCGGGACTCCACCAGAGCTTCCAAATTATACTTTTAGGCCGTGCATTGTTTCGAAATTCATTCTTAGTTCGCATTCATATTTAGTTGGATGTTACGCGCGGCGGCGTTGCACGCCGCGTTGGCACTCCTTAAGCACCGCGATGTCATGTCAATTTATGTCATTTGAAAACACACTAAAAGGACTCTTACTTTTTCGTATGCTTAAAATAATGTTAACGTAAAATTTTACTTCAAGTATAGATTATGAAACACTTTCCAACACATTCTAAATACTATAGAAAAACTTGGCATTTTAATAAGTTAAAATTTGATGTCTAAATAAACAATTTGTAAAATTCATAGCACATTTGAAAACGCAATTTCAGCAATTACAATGAATAGTCGCAATAATATGTGAATCTTTTATGAAACTCTGTATATGATCTATAATATATAGTTTGCTAAAAATATCATTTATTATTAAATACATAACTGGCTATATTTCAATTTAATTAGGAAACGCATATAACAGATGAAAATGCCCCTTTATCAATTTCCTTCATAAAACAAACATGTACTTTAAATGTTTTGTTCAGCCGTGTATATGATCATTACAATTTAGACATAATAAGTAATATTTAAAAAAAAATGTTTAATAATTAAAAGCAGACCACAACGGAAATCGCAATTCCAGAAATTATTGTCCAATGTATTGCATCCGAATCATTTTGTGTATCCCTGTATGTGAATGATGAATGTTATGCACGCAGTATTAAACAGTAAGCAGATGGTAATGCATCTCAGAGATATATATCAATTTCAATATGTTTGAAACAGCGTAACATGAATAAAATACACCGCAAACAATTTTTAGTCATTAGATATTCAGAGACATTAATGTAAAGAAATTATTTTGAATGTATCTCTAAACGAACAACAAATGTTATTCCTAACATACAGTATAGCAAGCCTCTTATGGTGCACTGAAGAAATACATATATAAATTTCAATGTATTTGAATTTGGAAGCATCATTCAAATCCACCGCAAAAGATTTTTCTCCATAGCAGTAATGTAAAGAAATTCTTCCACGTGTCCCACTAAAAGAAATGCTACTACTTAGTGTTCAATACCGAACATGCCATAGTAAGTATCAATAATATATATCAACGTCATGGGAATCCGACACTATTTACGTGAGACAGACAGACTGACACACAAACAAACCATATTCATAAACAATTTTCAACTAGGCTGTAAAGTGTTCAAAAGGTGCTGATTTTATTTAGTCAATAACAAAATAAAACTCTTTTTGAATTTGAAGAATTAAAATGCAATTCATTCAAAATTTCACCTCCTTTACTAGTAGTCATTTCTTAAGAAAAATAAACCAGCAAAAAGTAACGAAATTTATCTTTTATTTGCGATAATGTGCAATCATTTAGAAATTTAATTTCGAAAATCAAATTCCCTTTCATAAAATATGCATCGTGTTTCAGATTTATAGAAGAAAAATATATTTTTACAAGTTCTGAAAAATACTTTGCTAACCATGATATTACTGCTGATAAAAAGAAAACTGACACATGAAAATATTTTTGCATTATGCGTTTTTGAACACTTTATGTACTTTGTGATATATACATAATAAGAATATTACATCTTACTCAATATATATATATACATATTCTTAATTTGAAATACACGTAAGAAAGAAAGCGTCCTTTGATGATTTAGTAATTTAAAAAAAAAAACAAAAAAAAAACAGGTAATTTTAAAGAAAAAAACCCAAGAATCTTGCGTCAAACATTTTTTTAAGAAACGCATTCCAACACTTTTAGAGTATTCTAACAAATCTGAACACTTTAATATTGTGAAAGATGATGTCTAAGTTTAAAAAATGCTACATAGGGTAAATATTGGTAATATGCCCCACCGGGTTACTTTCCTCAGTCAGTGTATTTCAGCTATTAAACACGTAGCTAGTAACGTTCTTCTACACTATTTATATAGAATCGTAGTAGGCCAAGTTTCAGTATTTTATTTTTGTAAAAAGCATTTTTGTACACTTTATGTAATTTGTGATATGTACAAAATAAGAATATTACATCTCACTAAAAATATATATACAGGGTGACACATAAACACTGTGACGCAAATAAAAGACCATAACTTTTCACTGAACGAACAATTAGCTTTATTCACCATTCGAAAGAGGAGAAAATTCTGTACAATAAATAATCAAGATAACTCGAAATGGTTCCCTCCAGCGGTGATGCAGGCGTCTAGACGCTTCTGTAAATTCTTCAAGATTGCAACGACTGCTTCCGGCGTGATTTCAGCCCAGGCTTTTTCCAGAGCACGTTTCAAGGAATCCAGTGACTTGTTCTTGATTGCGCATGCGTTTTGCTCCAGGATTTCCCAAACATCGAAGTCCAAAGGGTAGTTTGAGGGCCAAACGCCCTTCGTCTAAAATCACGAGAGGTTGGCTTCGCACCCCTCCAGCGTCTTCTTAGCTCCATGGGTAGTCGGCCAGTCCTGCTGAGACCTCCAGTGGAGTTTATTTTTGGCCCAGCGGGTAACGTCGCCTTCCAAAGTTACCTCCTGATACGACTTTGCGATGATCATAACGCCTTTTGGGACGAAGACGAGTTTTGTCTTTTTCAATCCGGAAATCCCTGCCCACACCATCACAGACGCCAGGAAAAAATATTTTCCACCTTCACGATACACGGAGCCCCTTTGATTAGTAACTTGCGTTGCATGTGCGAGTTCCCGGAGAGGCTGAACCATAAAACTCTTTTCATCGGTGAAGAAAATCCGATTCAAGGCATCGTCGCGGCACAGGGACTTCATCTTCTTGCACTTTTCGATCCTTGATGCCGTCGTTTCGTCCGTGATATTGTGTCCTTTCTCCAGTTTACACAGGATGAGTTACAGATCTTCTCTGACATGTCTTCGCAAGGATTCGTGGTCAACGTTTTGCTCCTTGGCCAATTTTCAGATTTTTCTGTGGATTTTTCTGGATCTTCTTCTTGACCACATTAAGGGAACTGAGATCCTTGTTGTTCACGGTCTTCCACTTCGTTGACGGTCTTTGATCCTTCCGGTCTCTTTAAAGCTTTTAACGGCGCGATGGACTTGTTTCTGGTGCAATTTAGCGATCGCAAGAATTGGCATTCCGCTCTTGTGGTGGGGGACGAGGCCTGGTCGGTCTTGTTTGCACAATAAGTTTTCCTTCGAAACAGTGAATTAATATCCGCTGAAATACCAATTACACAACAAAAAAGCACGAGGAACACGAATGAAATAACAGTATAACTCAAAAATGGGGAAAACATTAAAATAAGTTGACATTTTCTTCACGTCTCAGTATTTGTGTATCACCCTGTATATCTATATATTCTTAATTTGAAATACGCGTAAGAAAGATATTGTCTTTTGACGGTTTAGTATTTTAAAAAACAGGTAATTTTTAAGAAAATAAAGAACAAATATCATGCGTCAAGATTTATTTAAAAAACACATTCCAACACTTCCCGAATATTATAACAAATCTCAACAGTTTAGCATTCTGAAAAATTATGTCTAAATTGTAAAACAATAAATAGGGTAAATATTGGTTATATGCAACATGTTAGTTGCCTCTGTCAACGTATTTCAGCTATTGAACACGTAAGCTGGTGACTCTTTATAAAACAAATTGCAGTACACGAAGTTACGAGGTCTATTTAACACAAAAGTACACGAAGAAAATAAAAAAAACAAAAATTATGCGTCAAGAATTTTTTAAGAAACACATTACAACACTTCCCTAATATTATAACTAGTCTTTACAGTTTAATATTGTGAAGGATGATGTCTAAGTCAAAAGTTTGGAAAACGCTAAATATGGTGAACCTTGGTTATATACCCCATCGGATCAGTTGCCTCAGTCAATGTATTTCTGCTATTGGACACGTAGGCAGTGATGTTCTTCTACACTTTTTATAAAAAATCATACTAGACGAAGCTATAGCGATTTATTTTTCCAAATAAAAGTTATATTCATCAAAAAATGTAATGTTGGCTTTGTTGTATGTTCTCATAATATAGAAGTATTAGCAGATGAAATATAATGTATTCATTGGAGATTTTGCATGACATTTTTACTGAATGTTATGGATACAGGTATCTAAAAATGTTTAACATTACAGGTTGTAGACATATTTCTTCCTACTTCGACAGATAGTACTTGCCGGAGGATCTACTCCGATCAAGTGGGGAAGAATAACACTGAGGTCCAGATAAGATGGTCCGAACCATTGATTTTTTTATTACCAGATAAAGGTACTATTTTATCTGGTACATATACTTGAGTAATGTTTTTGTTGAAGTTCTATATACAATTTGGAGTAGATAGCTTAAATGTGCACTGCAAAATCAATTACTATAGTATTGAAAAATTAGTGGGACTTGAGGGCGCAACTATCCTTGACTTAACTTACATCTAAAACCCAATGTTATTAACTACCATCTCCAGTAGGGAAAATATTCGAATTTGTTTATGCATCCTTGTAGATAATCTATAGATTTGTATATATGGTACAGAGTTTGCGAAAATGTAGTTATTTATTAAACGCATGACGTTAAAAATTCCACTTTAGCAGTTTCCGTTAATAAGCGGAGACGTACGCGAATTATTTTGTACAGATTATAACGTCGTTTCAGTTTTATGTTGCATTTCTATTCCCTCCCAGGCGAAGTTGTAAAGTTACGTTAGTGCTCATAAATATCTTAATGACATATCATAACCCCAACCTCCCCACCGCAATTGAAAAAATATAATTTGATACATTTAAATATTTGTTAGTTAAATATAGGGAAATGTTTTCTAAACTTATCAATTGTTATTTTTTTTCCTGTAGACATTTATTTCTAACATTAACATTTCCAGTATAAACAATAAAATAAAAAGAAGGCAAGATTATTCAATCATCCTTATTTTGTAATATCCATATTTTTCCACAATTTTTTCAGTATAAACTTTGCCTCTTCCTTCCCAGTTCTCCTAATGCTGCATATGAACGCATCAATTCATCAACGCAAAAAAGGGATAGAATTGTGCGTCTTACCTCCATGTTGGACGTACCTACTCATATTGCTAACGAACAAATTATGCATTCTGAATTCTCCATCTAACGGTCTTTCGCAGCATTCAGCTACAAGAACATAAACATAGTGCATATTTTATGAAAATCGCTAACGTACTTTTTAAATGCATGACTCGCCATTACTGACTGCTACAGTAAGCACAAAATTCTTATGTCATGAAACACCATGGCCACTACATACGATGGGTGTTCAGTTTCACCAAAACACAGTTTTCTCACCAAATTATTTGTCTACCAGCATGCATTATCGGCAGATATTTTGTAAGTTGGCAC
Source organism: Maratus speciosus (assembly GCA_963932465.1). Taxonomy (NCBI): domain Eukaryota; kingdom Metazoa; phylum Arthropoda; class Arachnida; order Araneae; family Salticidae; genus Maratus; species Maratus speciosus. The sequence goes on along the minus strand of OZ010791.1, from coordinate 536,837,617 downwards.
GTGGTTCGCCATTTGATGTTACTTTGTAAGGATAATTTTATTAAGTTAGTTTTGAGTTCTTCTACTGTAAGACTAAAATATACTGGTCCCTTTTTGCTTTTCTGTGTGGAACCTCCGCAGTGCTTTTATATACTTTCTATACATTTTATGAAACAACATTATCATATCAATAAATTTTAGCAATTACACGACTGTCTGGGTATATTAAATTTAAGTTATTGTGTATGGCAACACTTTAACATTATCTACATTAAAGGCTTGCACGGGTCGGGCTATACATTGTATATGTTTTACAGTATTTTTACACACCATATAATAACAAAAAAAGCATATCGCACTTGAAAACGCACTAACAGCAATTATTGCATATTGCTTATACAATACTGCAATAGATTTCTTTTATGTATCCCTGAATAACAACAGTAAATTTTATGCTCATCGTTTACTACGGTAAACACCTTGTAGTAAAACTCAGTGACGTAATAGGTTTGAAATACTGTAGTAACACTAAAATACATTCCAGATACTTTTTACCGCCACAGACGTAAATTGGACGGAATTATTTTGAGTGTTCTTGTAAAGGAACTGTGAATGCCATCCACTTAATTTTCAATACCGAACGTAAAACGGGAAATCTTAGTAATATATATCAGTTACATGATAATCTAAGTAGATTCTCTTTTCCACAGTCGAGGTTTGCGCGAGTCGGTTAATTCACAACACAATGCGTAGCATGCATGTTTAAAAATGTATATGAAAAAAACTGATGTGAATGAAACGAATAGAAATGAATATAATGAGTGCGGCATATGGTATCCAAGTATTAATGTACTTGTATAACTATTTTATTAAATATTGAATTAATATATATATTCATAAATTATTAATGTATAATAATAATTCACGTTATGAGTTTTATTAATATAGATTATTAAATGAAGAATTACTGAATTAGATTAATAAAAGAAAATCTGATATTTACAAATATATTCACTTCTTTAAATAAAATAATTACAACGAATACAAAATTGTGCATATAAAATAAAATATAAAAGTAACTTATTTGATTTATTTTTATCGATGTAAAATTTAAATTATGACTATTCAAATATAGGTGCTTTTATAAGATTCTTTCAAGTAAAATTATATCTCCACCTAGAACCAGCTAATATCCAGTTCGAAGAATTTAAAAATCATAAAAATCATTGAAGAATGTTTTTTAAAAAGTTTAAAAGGAAGAAAGAATGATAAATGTATTTTATGAAAATATCAAAGACTCAATTTACTAAGTATTCTCTTTAAAATCTGCAAAGAAGAAGATGGTGTTGGTTTTGTATAACATATTTTTTGTCAAGGATTGCTTAATTCTGTTGTATTATTGCCATCGTCTCGCATTTGAAATAAATTTGAGAGGAAATGAGAGCAGAATACGAAATTCCATAATTCATTATGGAAATTCAAATTTTCATTAGTTAATTCTGAGTAATATAAAAGACTAGAATTTAATGGAAAAGACTTTAAAGAATACAGACAATTTAAAGAAGCCTGTACAATTATGTAAAATGCTTCATAAAATGCACCAGTTTATTTCACCAAATGTTGTACTCTTACCATACTTTATGATCTTCTTTCAGCGTATAATACAGTAATTTTATTGTCAGTTAACATAGTGCATAAAAACAAATCTACTCTTTAAATTAAAATTCATTATAGATAATTGTCTACCAGAAAAAAGCTAGTTTTACCTAGAATCAATTATGACTGTCAAACAAGAAAAAACGTTTTGAATAAATGCATTTTGAAAATAAAAATTGTATTTGTAAAAAGCATTTGTGAATCCCATTATACACATTACTACTTACTGTTTTATATTTTTTATGTGAATCTTACAGAATAAATTGTAATTTAAAATGTATAGTTTTAAGAAATATTAAAACGTACTTAAAATAAAAATCTTAAGTTTCTCAAATTCCATTAATAAAGGCTTACTTTCACTAAATAATTAAAAAAAAAAAAACTTTATCCGCAATTAAAGATGTTTCATTAATTGCGTAATATTTTAGTTCGTGTTAAGATGTTGTTAAATGTTTAATTTTCATTTTTTTCTTTTCTTTATATGCTGAAATAAGATATTAATAATTCATGGAAACTAACGATTTTCTCCAAATTTTCTACAGCAAAATTTATTGAATTGCATGTTTTTGTTACATAAAAGCTCTGAAATAAAATATTAGCATTGGGATAAAAAAAAAAAAAAACTATCGCGTGCATTAACGTAAACAAATTAACATTAATAAATTTAAAACTTTTATTAGCACTACAGGATGTCATATGATGGATAATGTATTTTTTAAAAGTAGAATTTTAATGAGTATCTTTAATTTTGATAGTAGTCATAAAGGTTATAACTCTTAAATAGATTGTAAAAATAAATATATATGTATTTAAAAAATATGCTAATAAAAATCACAAATGGTGATGATCTCAGGTTATAATCTCAAAATATAATTTGAAATACATTCATTTGCCGTTGCAAATAATCGAATTTAAGCTGATTATATAAATACATTTATAAAAATACACTTTTTAATTATTTATGAGCAAAAAAGGAAATTTTTACTCATAACATTTTTGTTTTTGCTACACATTTTATATGAACAATTGAATTCATAAAGATACACTTTTCTAACTGAATATGATCTTATGTAAAACATTTTTTGTTGATCTTGTCAAAATTATGATATTTCAATTGCACCTGAAACTGCTATAAATGTTAATTTAATTTTATTGAATATATTGCTTCTGATATATACTACGGCAATTTTGCTTTTACTTTTTTAAATTTTAGTGCATAATTTTTTATACATATGTTCGATCAATTTATTTCTGCTGTGCATTTTCTATAAACCATTTATTAGAGACGAAACGGTACAATTGGGTAGTTTTAGGTTGTATACATTTTTAATTGGTACACTTTATTTTTGTGTTATTCTTTTATTGTTTTATGTATTACGTTTTTTGTATTACTATTTAAAACAATAATACTTGCGGTACAAACGTGTTAGAAATGTATCACCAACATTATTGTTTCGATAGAGTATTATATAAAATAGTAAAATGGGGTTGATTCTACGAATATAGGCCATAATGATGAACTCGAAGATATTTAAATATTTCTCAACAGAAAACCTAATGCAATTTTTAACATGTAGTTTAGACATGATTTATAATAGTAGCTCATAAAATTGAAGCATTAATTAAAACATATATTTAAAATAAATTTTTAAACCTGTAAAATATCATTCCCTCCAGAAACTACAGCAACACACAAATATAAAAAATATTATTTCTTACTGACATATTTATATATATATATTTTTTTTATCCGACTTCTCTCCTTTAATATGAACACATGAATTATTATTTCTATGTATTACATTAATTTTTTTGGTCTGCACATCTATTCGGAAAATGTTTGCAAATCACATTTCAGATCATTCCCACACTCATTACTAATTCTGGATATTTCAGGTAGGCGGTACTACTGTAGGCCGAAAAATTGCTCATGTGAAGAGCAGCCTTCCTGGTCTGTAAAACAATTTTCAGTCATCCTGGAGAAATACTTCAGTGTGTAAGGAATAATTTAATAGACACATTTGACAAATGTTAAGATGATGTTATTATTCCCTCATTTAAATTTATAAAAAAAAAAATATTTATTTAAAAAATATCCATTGATATGTCGTTTAGTTTTCCCTGAAGGGATAATTTGATAATATACGCATATTGTTTTATTTATTTACTTTATCAGTACAGATTTTAATTTCTAATAATGTACATTTTACCATTCCCTCACTAGTCATTTCCTTATGTGAGGGAATGATGCTTATATGAGACAATTGTTCTATTATTTTTAAAAACTTCTAGAAAATATATTTTTGCTGAAAGATTAATGCTTTTGATGAAAAAAAAAAACCTATTTTTAAGCAAATCTGTCTATAAAATGTTATTTATTATGTAAAAGGCAAAAAAAGGTTAGCAGGGAAACCAACAAAAATTTTCGTGGAGATATTTCATTAAAAGAACTTGTTCTGGAATTTAGCATTCATGTGGAAATATTCCTGGCACATAGCAGAAATGTAGCTTATAAATATGAAAAAAAAAGAAAATAAAGTCATCTTAAACACAAAACTATATCTTATTGTATTCAGCGAAAAAATTATTCTTAGATTCACTGGATAAAATCAGGCTGTACATTTTGAATGATATCGGAAACAAAGAGTTATCCATTTGGATATTATGCATACAAACAATGAGGACTGAATAAATTTTATTTAACAGAGCTTTTAAATCATTTCAGTTGAATAATTTTGGAGCAGGAAATTGAAATGTATCTTGGAAAACTACTGAAAATTGATGGCAAATCAGTCAAAGTAAATGTTGTTGACAAACAGACAATTGAATGTTTAAGTGGCATAAGAAAGGGGATATTAAGACTACCCAATATGCGACTTTTTTTTTTTTTTTAATGAACCTCTAGATCATTTTGATAGCAGAGAATGCAGACTTAATTTTTCTGGACAAAAGTTTTCTTAAAAATGCAATTTGAAATTGTTTTTCACAAAATTGTCATTTCCTCACATTGTAATTATCCCCTCATTCTAATAAAATTGTAATAATTATACAATTAATTAGTGTTAAACCTAACTGTTATTTTATTTACCAATAAGTATATTTTCTAGTGTCTTGTTACAAAAAAATATTGAACTTCTGACATGATTTATTTTCGTCATCACTATGATGAAAAAGGCCTATTTGCGTAGAATCGCCTATAGCTACAGCCTCCACCGATGGCAAAAAAAAAAAAAAAAGTGTTATTCTAATTATTAGTGTTCTTACTTTTTGGTGATTTTTGCGTGAAAATGCCTGTAATAATGTAGTTATTGGTATTAAATAATTATATTATTGTACTTACGTAAAACGAATTTTAAATATCACTGTAGAATTTTAAATATTTGTAACAATGATGTTTTTTCATTATATAAAAAATTGTGACAGTTTGATGTTTTATACACATGATTGAATATGCGTTTAGACGCATCGCATCATCTGAGTAGTTAATGTCGAAAATCACTGAATGCTCCGTAAAATATTTATAAAAAAAGCGAAATGACAGTACAAGAATAAATTTGTACTAGAAAGAGTAACGATATATGCCCCTATGTATATGGATGTACAGTTTCTATACCCTTTTGAGGATCACACAAACATCCCTTACGCTTTAATTAATAAAATAAATAAACAAATACAAATAAAACCTAGTTACAGGACATGTCAACCTTTTATTATTGGAGATCTACTGCTGCATGTTTCTAGTCATATAATAATAATGTTTTATTTTTACTTTTAGTACGTATATCTATTTTTCAGTAACCTGTTTTTCAACACCTGTATAAACAAACGATTTAGGTCTCTAAATATTATCTCTTATTAAATATTCACCCTGCAATATCTCATGTATGTTTTTCTCATCAAAAGAAATATAGTGAATACTGGAATGAAATACAAATATACAATAAATTATTATATCGAAGTACCTTTTATATCATGTTTGAATACTTTCATTCAGAAAAACAACCAATGATATTTTTTATAAAATATATTCATTTGTATAATATTTTGTATTTTAACATTATTTAAAAAGGATGCACTTAAAAAGTAATTTCCAAACCTCTTTGAATTTCAAGTCTACATTCATATTGCAAAGTCCATTTATGAGTAAAAAAATTGAGTTTAAAAATTCTTGGTATATACTTTTTGCTACAAGACAATTGTAATTTTTGTAAATAGTCATATTGTTTAATTAAATGATTAGTTATAACACTCATTTGAAGCATCAGAAAGAGTATAAAAAATGCAAAATGGTTTTGGTATCATTCATTTTTTTAAGAATGTCATCACGAGATTTTTGTAGCATATGATGATGGCTAGTATTATGGATCACGAGATTATAGTTCATACAGGTTTTTCAAACAAATCTGTTACTATGAAGGAAGTTGGTGACGATTTAAATTTTCTTACTTTTGATGAACTTGTGAACGGACTTTTTTCCTAATGAGGTCAAACATCGATATAGTCTCATTTTATACAAATGAACCGTGTGCTTTGCGGTGAAAAGTTTCATGATGAAACTCTGTTCCATCTACCGTCTCTAATATCTGTCTATCTAAATGTTGATAATTTTAAGAAAGTTAGTATACTTTCTAATTTGAGAGAAGGGTGGAAAATTGTTGCCCACTTGCGTGGTAGGTAGCGACAGCTGCTGCCACGGCGGAAGCCTGGGTTCAAATCCTTCGATAAGACATGGATGTATATTTTAATGTCCGTTTGAAGTTATTTAAATGTGTAATGGAAAAAATAAATAACAATTTTTGTGGCTTGTTGTTGTTTCTGTGTATCATAAGGATCATTCGAGGCGAAAATCCATAGTTGTTAAATATTCTAAATCCCAAAGTAATTTCCACGACGCTCCATATCAGTGTCAATGAGTTGAAAATTTTCACAAATTGTTCCGGACGTCCAACCTTAGAAACTTCAAATAATTTTAAATAATGAATACATAATAAATTGAAGTATATTGTTAATATTAATGCCAACGGACATTCTTAATCGGCTTCTGGTGATGTTCCTAAAATTAAAAATATATTTCGGAAAATCAACTTCAGTAATGATGATGATACTGATGGTAAATACGATATTAAAAATCTTATTCATATTATAAAATATTGTGTCTCTGTTTCAAATAAATTTTTTCCCATCGAAGATGAAAATGATGAAATGGACCAATCTGAAAAAAATAAATGTTAAACCAAGCGTGACTAATAAACAAAAAACTTTAAACACGAAACAATAAACCTACAAATGTCTACCAATGGAATATATTCAGCTTCAAAAGTGAATAAATTTACCAATATTATATATATATATATATATATTGTTAATTTATTACAGAATAAAACGTGAAATAAAATGAAAATTACTATAATCTACCCTATGTATGTAAAATCCTAATGAAACGACTATATGAAACGACTTTATGAAACGATTTTATGAAACGACTGATTAAACAACTGATTATGTTTCACGGCGATTTCGCCTAAAATATGAATATTATGCAATGAAATTAACACCAAAAATTCGTATTGATTCACAGATCTGAAAACTGGTATTAGAATTTTTAAATTCGAGTTACTTTTCGAGATGTTAATTTTTTTGCACATTTTAAATACTTTTCTCTAATGATGGTAACTAAGATTTTAATCGTAACTTTTTTTTCCTATTTTAGAAAATGTTATTATTTTAAACTAATTTGGCGACCAGTTTGGCCTCCCTTAAATGTATGCTGAGAAATGTATCATGTTAATTTTATTCATAATTCAATTTACTGGAAAAATCTTTCGACAAATCAGAAGATACTGATATAGAAATCAAGAACTCGGTTTGTTTATGTTAGCGCGACGCATGTGATAAATCGCCAAACATTTCTCCCGTCGCATTTTTTAAAACTTTATTTATTTATTTTTGTATTTCATAATCTTTTATTTAATACAACTAGGGGGCTCGGCCATGTACGTGCTACGGTCGCCAACCCCCGTTCAGACACCTCAGTTTCTAAAAGCAAGCTAATTTGATCGGCTTTGAAAATATTTTTAAAGATTGAATTATAATTTAAAAAAACAGTGGCGATCTCCCTATAAACGGGTTTCTATTCATTTCTCTTTGATTGGGGAATTTTAAGGAAAAATCAGCTGCTGTTAAAAGATACTATGGCTGTTTTCCTCTTTGATTAAATAAAACCAGTTAAACATTTGAAGATAAGATAATATAAAATGAATTAAATAAACAAAGTCTTTGTCTCCCGGTATTTTTTAACAAAGGGCAAAGAAAGTTCTTTTAAATAAGACATTTTAAGCGGGCTCTCATGTCAAGCACAAAAGTTGTATGTTTGTTATTCAATAAACAAGTAATGTAAAAATGTTGTTTTTAAAGTCAATTTCTACTTAGGACATCAAAGAAAAATTTTATATAATCCCTTAAGGTAATATTAGTTTTTGTTACTTTAAAATATCTCAATTTGTTGATTTTCTATAAGCAAGATGTTTACAATGGAAGTCCATGAGAATTTGGCGAAATATTAGCGATATCGCCAAGTTGACATCACTTTTGGCGACTCATTTTGGCCGCCAAATTTGACGATATATCGCCAAGTTGGGGAAAAACTTGGCGATATTTGGCGACAGAACAGGATCCCCCCTATGGTAACCCACCTTATAGATATGAAGATGCATTAAATGCTTCAATAACCAATGGCCGCCATTTTGTCTCCCATGTAAAACTAAAATTAATTAATGAATTAATATTTGAAAAAACTGCATTAACATTAGATGTCATCCAGTACAAGTTAAAAAAAAATTATTTCAACTTGATAGGATGAATAATAAGTATTTTATTAACGATTGAAAATTTGAACAAGGTATATATATAAATAAATATAGGGAGAGTAGGAACTAATAATAGGAATTGAATAAATAAATAAATGAAAGACACTTTAAATGTATCGGTTTTAATCTCACGCAATTTTCACAAAAAAATTATTTATCTTTTTAATATTCACGTGAAAATACTTTTGTTAGAAATGAAATATTATTTGCGCTGTCCCAACAAAAACAGTTGAAAAAATCATCTCGAAATGTCAAATAAATGTCTCGCGCAATTTTGAAATGTAAACTGTTTTGCAATATTATTTTTTGTTCATTTTACGTAATAAGTGCAATGGGTCGTAAATGTGACGTAATTTCTCCTATGCATGTATACTTCTAACGCATGTTAATGAATTTATTATTTTACAATATCCTTTCTCTGTTAAAATGCACGTGTAAATATAATTTTTATGATGTAATTTAAAATAAGTTCCTGCTTTTTATACGTAATTATTTAATTCTAATTTGAAAGTTTTTTTCTGTTTATAATAGTCGCATGTAAATAAATTTTTAATTTGAAGCAAACATTATTGTTTGCGCTGTTTATACAGTTGGCAACAGGTTAAATTAGTACAATTTTCTAAAATAATTCTTCGATTTTAAAACTGTCTGCATCAGCGTGTTTGTCAAACATTTCTTTATAAAAACCGCCGATTTTCATGTTTTTGTATGCAATATTTTTCTTAATATTAACGAAGAAAGACCTGCGGTCACAAAAAATTCAAAACCGGCGGCTGCGGTGACAGCGTAAGTTACTTTTTTTTAGTATAGAGGGAAACTATCATTTAAAACTGGAGAATTTAAAATTAATGTATTTCACTTCTTTCGTTTTTTTTTTTTTTTTTTTTTTTTTTTTTTTTTTTTTTTTTTTTTAACGAAACGAAAAGAAAAATATTATGCGCAGATGTCATATACGCACAGGGATACCTAATTGGCACCAAAATGGCGTTATTTTACCTGACATGGTGACCTGGCTATTGTTGCGTATTTATTAATAAATGCATATTTACATTTATTGCCTTTTTATTTAAAAAAATGTTATAAATTATTTTGTTCTATAGTTATTATTTTAACTTTTATTTATTTATTGTTATTTCATTTTAAAAATAATAGAAAATAATTTAAAAATACATATGTAACTGGTATTTGAAAACGAGGTTTTCGCTAAATTGTCGTAAAGAAAAATCACGCCAAACCCAATGCGTATACGACATTTGTGCCAAATATAAAATAATGCAGCAAATCATGATATTTTAATTTCAACTTCAAAGCAATGTTTTAATGGTACTACTTAGTTATCCAGTCGACTAATTTCGCCAAATTTTATAAATCGCCAAACAATTTGCCAAATTATACAAATTGACATAATTTTCATCTTAAATAGCGAAAGAACCAATAAATTAGTATATCATTCATAAAAATACAAATAATAGAAACTAAATTAACGCATGGAAATTATTCCAGAGGGAAACATTCGCCTTGCATACAATATTTCAAATGAAAATCTAATTTTCAAATATCAAAGTAATTGCTTAAAAGGCGCAAAGGTCAACATAGTGAAAAAGGTTCCAAGTGGTTTAGTCCGTAGAACGTCAGTGCGCTATACTGATGGCCCGGGTTCGAGTCCCGGCTTGGAACCTTTTTCACTATGTTGACCTTTGCGCCTTTTAAGCAATTACTTTGAAATTTGAAAATTAGATTTTCATTTGAAACAAATAATAGGTCGAAATAAAAATCACTTGAGGGCGTAAACACATGTAACTTCCTTAACCCTTTCCGGCGCGGTGTCCTTAAAAAAGGACACCTAATTTTAATTCCAAAACTGACAAACGGCACCAAGAATATTTAACTAAAATTTCCCTATTATGATGTACATGAAAATAAGCAAGTTCGTATTTTCGAATAAATTCGTTTATAAATTTCGGTGAGAGTCCATTATTTCATCAGTTTATAACCAGAATTAATCCGCCCCGTTAAGGGTCAAAGTAAAGTGAATGCGACATTTGCGATCAACCATTATTAACATTTAATCTTATAGTTTGGCGATAGATTTTTGTTCGATGGGATAATAAATCAGTCCCGTTTTCATTTACCCCACGCCAGTGTTAACCGGCGAGTAAAAAAAAGCTATTGGTGCGATTTGCACCCGGCTAACATAAAAGTACCAATAATTCTTTGCGATCATGGCACCTTTTATGTAGCTTTATTCGAAAAAATAATTTTGATTCTTTAATCAAAATGGAAAAGTTTCTTATGAAAAGCGAATAGATTAGCATGCAATTGTTCATGGCAGTTACATGAATTGGACTACAATAATATAAAGGAAATGATGGCGATAGAATAATATTTGGAGACATATTACCTGTGGTTGCCTAACATTAATGTACCAAAATGGACGCCTGGAATATAAAAACGAAGGGATCATCTCGTAATTGTTCATGGCAGTTACATTACTTGGACTATTATAATTGATATGAAATGTGGATAGAATAATATATAGCAACTTATCGCCTGTTGCTGGCTAACATAACAGCACCAAAATGGCCGTCTGGAATATAAATAGCAAAGGGATCCGCCTGGAAATGTTGATGATAGTCAGATGACTTAGGTTATTAATAAAGAAATTGTTTTCAACTCTAAAAACAACGCAGATAATAATAGTTCCTAACGATTAAAACTTTATTTATCGTGACTATTAAAAACAGAAAAAAAGACTTTTAAATTACTATTAAATGAGTACGCGTTAAAAGCAGGAAAATATTGAAAATTATGTCTTGATAATTGTATTTACACGTGAATATCAAAAGAGAATGGAAACTTTAAAATAATAAATATATATTAATATGCGTTTAAGCCTTTCAGAGGCAAGGTACTTCTATTCGTAGAATATTGAAATCAGAGAATGGCACCAGAATTTACTAAATAATTTCGAAATACGAAAATGCTTTTGTTTACTTACTTAATAAAAGGAAAATTTTCATTCTGGTGCCAATTTGGCATTTAAGAATTAAAATTAAGTGGTCCAAAAATGAATCACTCCTTTTGAAGGGGTTAAAGCATTAAATTGTAGCAATTGTAGTAAATTGTATTATGTCAATCGTTTTATAACGCTGTTAAAAAGTGCCGGGAGGGAAGGACTCTGTTTACTTAATTCATTTTATTTTAGCTTCTTTGCAAAGCTTTATAGTTGCATCTTTACTTAAAAATACCTGTTACTTTGCACTATGGAAGTGTGCCGGGCTGCCACAATTTATTCTGTAATGAAGGAGACGATTCTACACAATTTATAAAATGTTGTCGTACACAAGTGAAGAGATCATTTGGTCTTTTTAACGCTTTACAACAAAGTTGAAAAGTGCTTATGACTTCGGTTTGTCTGTCCGACAGACCGTATGGCCATCTGTCTGCGCTCTAACTGCCGTAAATATGCTCGGATTGCCCTGAAATTTTTGGATGTTATTGACGTTTACTATAGCACGTTCCCCAAGTAATTTTTAGATGAAATTTACCTCTACCAGAGCACGAACCATTTTTCAAATAAAGTTTAGAGAAACTAATGAAATGAAATATTTACATTAAAATCACATACAATACATAAAACAATTAAAATTATTACATAAAAACACTAAAAACATATTAAAATTGGGACGTTTAGGATCATCACGATCCCTCCTCACCAATTATAAACGTTAAATCAATACTATCAACAGTTACAAGAAAAACACAACAGGAAGTCATCAATTTCAGGTTACAGTTAAAATAAAATAGAATACTCGGCCGGCACAGATGCAGCTTCGTTAATCGCTAAATCCTTGCTTTTAGCGAGCGTCCTTGCTTGACGCTCGTTTTGTCCCTAGTGAATATTGTATGTTTTTAAAACAACTAACTTGAACTGTTCTTGATTTGTTCCGTTGTTTGCTATGCAGTGGATGTTTTGTACTGATGATACCTCGCGTATCGCTTGGCGAAATGTTTACTAATTTTATTTTTAATTATTTTTAAGTATATTTTTTATAAATTTTATTTTTTTAACTGTGCTCAAGTCTGTCTTCATTATTTGTTTTTTTAAAAATTACAGAATGTTCTTCTCGTGTGTATACATATGTTTATAAATTTTATTTTGGCGGAACCTCGACAGAGCATATGTGAAAAAAATTATGAAAATTTCGATTATTTGGCAATTTATCCCCGGTTGGCGATGAAATAAAATGTAAAAAAAATACTCTTTTATGCCGTATACACTTTAAGCAAAAAACTTTTTATGTTGAATTTGTTTAAATAAGTTTAATTTGAATAAATTTAGTTTTGTCGCATATATTTGTATGCATTTATAATGAAATTTAAATATTATATTTTACTGTTTATAACAAAATTTAAATTGATTTAAATTATTTCAAGCTCAAAAAAATGTCCCATCGAGCACAGTCGATTTGATTTTGTTGTTATGGAAACAGCGTTTTCTTCGATATGACAATTTATAAAGGCAGAATTTTTCATGTGAGCTTTATTTTTGAACAGCCATTTAAATTTAAAAAGCTGTCTATAAATTAAACAGATATTTGCATCTTGCAAAACATAGAAAATACTTTTCCAGGGCTAAAATTAAATAACTAAAGCAACCACCAATATGAATGTGTAATAATATATATATATATATATAATAAACCCTTTTATTGATTAAGTTTAAATCCATTAAAAATCGAGCATTCTAAAAATCAATTAAGTAATTTTCAGAAGCATAAATGTCGTCGGCTTTTGGAAAGGAAAAATCCTGCTTGCCGAATCGCGTGTCGCTTTCGTATTTTCGCGCCAAATATTCGAAACTATTTTATTTTTTTACACTAGGGGGCTCTGCCCCCTACGAGCTATGCTCGTCAACCCCCGTTCAGACACCGCAGACTCTAACAGCACGCTAATTTGATCACCTTTAAAAAGATTTCGGAAGATTGAATTATAATTTGAATCTGACAATTATAATCTGACGTAATTTTCATCAAACTTTTCTTTCTCTTTTTAATATTCAAGTAAAAATATTTTTGTTAGAAATGAAATATCATGATCATCTTAAAATATCAAATAAATGGCTCGCGCAATTTTTAAATTTAAACTCTTTTAAAATATTATTTTTTGTTCATTTTACGTAATTAGTGTAATATGACGTAAGTTGTCCTATTTAGGACTTCTAACGCATGTTACTGAATTTATTATTTTACAATATTCTTTCTCTTTTAAAATTCACGTGTAACTATAGTTTTTATGACGTAATTTTCAATGAGTTCCTGCTTTTTATATTTTTTGTTTATAATAGTCACATGTAAAATGAATTTTTAATTTGAAGCAAACATTACTGTTTGCGCTGTTTATACAGTTGGCAACTGTTTAAATTAATTCAATTTTCTAAAATTTGTAAAAAATATCTCTCGAAATGCTGAAAATTTGAATTTAAAATAGAAATAAAACCTCGAAAATTTATTCAAATTAAAAAACTAACTGCAGTCTGCACACCGGGAAATTCTGACGCATAAAATGATCTAAATATGATTAAATTCCTACGTACAGTTTTTGCTCCTATAAAACTTTTTTAATGGAAAGATTTAGTCCAACTTTGGCATTAAATATCTCTTAAAATAATTCTTCTATTTGAAAACTGTCTGCATCAGCGTGTTTATCAAGCATTTTTCTTAAATACTACCGATTTTCATAATTTTGTATGCAACAATTTTTTTAATAATAACAAACAAAGACCTCCGGTCACAAAAAATTCAAAACCGGCGGCGGCGGTGACAGCAGTAGTTACTTTTTTTTTTAGAATAGAGAGAAACTTTCTACTGGAATTCGCCGCTAAATTTAACTGATCCTTTATTACATACATAAGTAATTTCACTAGCACTTTTTTTTCCAACCTATTCTGCGTATGCCCAGCAAGGAGACCCTCCTTGTGAAAGGGACAACTTCTCAAAAAGGCAGAACAATTTTAAGCTATCATCTGATTAGCACTGCCATTTATAGGTTGAAAAGTTAGTTATTTGTAAGTAAGTTCTTTACAATATATAATTACTAGGGGGCTCCGTCCCTTGCAAGCTATGCTCGCCAACCCCCGTTCACACACCGCAGAATCTAAAAACAAGCTAATCTGATGGGTTTTAAAAATATTACAGAACACTGAATTATACTGAAAAAAGCTGTGCAGATCTCCCTGTAAACGGGTTTCCGTTCAATTCCCTTTAATTGCAAAAATTTAAGGGCGAATCAGTTGCTTTTAAAACATCCAGTGGTTGTTTTCGTTTTTGATTAAAGAGTATCAGTTAAACATTTGAAAAGAAGCTAAAATAAAATAAATTAAGTAAACAGAGTCTTGGTCTCCCGGTATTTTAAAACAATCTCTATAGCAATAGCCTAAGTCATGTGACTATCATCAACAGTTCCAGAACGACCACTTCGCTTTTTATACTCTAGGTGCCATTTTGGTACTTATAGGTTAGCCAGGCACAGGTGATAAGTCGCCAAATATTATTCTATTGAAATGATTTTATCTATATTATAATAGTTCATGTCAACAACTGCCATAAACAAATATGGTCTGATCCCTCCGCCGTTCATATGAAAGTTTGGCACATAAGTCACATTGGCGCGATTTTTTAACGACGCCATTTTGGGGAACGCATCAACAGCATAAACAACATCCGTCTTACCATATCAAGCAAAATAACGATACTTCGGTGCCAGTTAAGTGCCCGTTGGTTATATGACATTGGCGTCAGAAAAAAAAATCGCGCCAATATGGGAGAGTAAGTTTTCCATTTTGATTAAAAAATCAAACTTTTTTATCGAATAAAACTACATAAAATTCCATGGTTGCAAAGTATTCTTGGTACTGTTACGCTAGCCGGATGCAAATCTCGCCAAGTTAGCATTTTTTTTTTCGAGTGGTAATATTTGGCAAGATGTTATATACGCGCAGCAGGTTTGGCGTGTTGTTTTTTTTTTTTCCTTTTTTAACGAAAATGTGACGAAAACCTCGTTTTCAAATACCAGTTACATATGCATTTTTGGTATTACTTAGTTATCCCGTCGACCAAAGATCTATCGCGAAACTATAAGATTAAATGCCAATAATGGTTGATAGTAAATATCACATTCACTTGACTTTAAGCAAGTTACACGTGTTTACGTCATCAAGTCATTTTTATTTCGACTTTTTATTTCTATATTTATTAATGTTATACTAATTTACCTGTTCTTTCGTTATTTAAAATGAAAATTATGTCAATTTGTATAATGGGGCGAGTGTTTTGGCGATTTATATAATTTCGCGAAATTGGTCGACGGAATGACTAAGTAGTACCGTATTTTTTAATTATTTTCTATTATTTTCTAAAGGAAATATAAAAAAATAATTAATAATTATAGAACAAAATAATTTATATAATTTATAAAAAGGAAATAAAAGGAAATAAACATTTATTATCAAATAAACAACAATAGCCGGGTTACAATGTCAAATATGAAAAATATATATTTATCTGTTTGATTAAAATTTGAGTTACCGTCATTAGAAAAATGTATATAAATTAGAAAAAAATTAATATTTCGAAAACTAATTCGAATTTAAAAATTCTAATACCAGTTTTGAGATCTGCCGATCAATGCTGATTTTTGGTGTTAATTTCATCGCAAAGTATTCCATATAATAGGAGAAATCTCTTGAAACATAATCAGTTGTTTAAACAGTCGATTCATATATTCGTTTCATAAATTCGTTTCATTAGGATTTTATATGTATAGGGTAGATATATATATAAATGTATGTATTTAATTTCCTGAAGTAAACAATTAGGTTTGATTATTATAGAAAACTTGAGTGAACAAAGTGATGTGTAACAATGCACTATGTGGCCATTAATAACCGGCAACTTTCAATTTTAGACATTTTGTAGAATATTTAAAAATATACTTGTCAGATTGTTCTGGAACTTCAGGATTAAAAAGAACAGGTACGACCTAATATTTATCAATGTAGATTTGACTAGAGCGACAATGAGAGGGTCAATAGAAAATCAATGAAAAAAATAATACTTGGGATCCCCCTGTAAAATAAAATACACGAAATGATTTATCCCTACAGAATATAAATAAACAGCCATTGTGCAATATGTGTATTCATTTGTGTAAGAATAGTCCGTACATTAATAAAGATATAGCGATTTGTTTAAAATAAAAAAAAATTTTGCATGCTTTTTGATTATAACATGCAGGGTTTTCAACCAAATTTAACGCCGGTTTTAGATATATTAACAAAATGTATTAGACACAACATAGTGCAACTGGAATATAAATATATTAAATATTTTAGGGAAAATGAGCAGTTGTATGAAATAATTTTTATCTGCGCATGCGCGAACAATAATAAGGATCTGTTTACATAATTTAACAATGAACTCTATGGAGCAACTTATTAAAAAAATCCAGCCAAATATCATTGAAATTCAGAAAGATATCGGCGTTTAAGTGAGCTAATTTTTAATTGCTTGCTGAAACTAGTTGAATGATAAGGACTTGTCCACAAGTTGTCAAATGTAATTATTATTAATTTTTTTTTCATTTTTTATTGATGTTTTAGTTCTTCTTGAATAACCACCAGAACGAACCTATACCATGATAAAAAGAAGTATCAAAATCGAAGCATTTTTTCCAAATCTACTCGTTGATAGTCACTAAATACTGACATTTTTCTGAAAGTCAGTAAATAAAAAATGACAATTTGTGGAAAATCCCTTATCATTCAGCTGCTTTTAGAGAACAACTAAAAATTTGCTCACTCTAACGCCGATAACTTTCAAATTTTTTACGATATTTGACTGGATCTTTTTAAATAAGTTGCTCCATAGAGTTCACTATTAATTTATATAAAATTAACCTTGTTATCGGTCGCGCATGCGCAGATAAAATTTATTTCATACAACTGCTCATATTTCCGAAAATATTTAATATATTTACATTCCAATTTCCCTATATTGTTTCTACAATATTTTGTCAATTTTTCTGAGACCGGTGTTAAATTTGGTTGAAAACCTTGTACGTTATAAACAAAAAACATGCAAGATGTTTTTAATTTTTTTTAAATAAATCGCAACATCTGTAATAATATACGAGCTATTCTTACACAAATGAATACACATATTGCACAATGTCTGTTTATTTATATTTTTTAGCGATAGATCATTTCGTGCATTTTATTTTACAAGGTGATCCCAAGTATTATTTTTTTTTCTTTGATTTTTTGTTGCCCCCTTAATTGCCCCCCCCCCCCCATTTATAAAATCGGCATTGCTAAATATGAGGTCATACCTGTTCTTTTTAATCCTGAAATTCCAGAAGAATCTGTCAAGTATATTTCAAAATATTTGACAAAATGTCTAAAATTGAAAGTTGCCGTCATTAATGGCCATATAGTGTATGTGTTGAGTATTTACGAATGTGGTAGTGTGAGTAGAATTTTTATTTTAAATATTTGGTATTAGAATTAAATATGTAAACAGAAAACTTTAGTATATAATTTTCGTTAAAAAATTTAAATTCACACGAGTTTACTGCAAAATATCATTTTTAGAAATCTAATTCTTATCTAGTTTAAATATATGTATATATTTTTTCGTTCATATTTATAAAAAATCAAATGAAGTTTTACTGGGATATTATAACCGCTTAAAAATTTTTGAATAATTCCACTTTAAAAGTATTGATAATCTTCTACTTTAAGGACATTTTTGTTGTCCATTTTGTAAATAAAATGTTTTCCTGATAAATATCAATAAATGTATGGAATATGCAAGAAACACACTTTTTTTTAAAAAAAAATCTGAAATCTATACTTTCCAAAACCTGCAGATACGCTGCTTAAAAGCAGCAGTTTAACAGTATTGGAAAATTAAATTTATGTTTTAGAGATACGTAAAAATACAGCTTAACGAGGAAATTTCTGTGGGATATAGGTGCGCCATGCGTGGTGAATTTTACTAGAACTTTTTATATTTCTCTTTTTCCTTCAGAGGAGAGTAAATTTTGAATTAATCAAGTAAATAGAAAAACTGTTTATATATTTTTAGAAGTTTTGTATATATCAATATATATATATATATATATATATATTATTTTACTTGCATTTGTTTTTGCAAAAAAATTCCAACAAATGATGTATGCTTTGTTTTTTACCAATATTTAACGAAAGTAATTAAACGCTATTGTGTAGGTGCTATTCTAAAGAGATATTGTATTGTAGTTTAGTTAGCGCACTATTTCAAACACTGATAAAAGAAAGTCTCTATAAGTTATAAGACATACTATAATTATTTAAGCTTAAATACCTTGAAAACAACCTTGAAAATAATTGTTAATACTTTTTTACAGGTTTTTCTAATATACAGTGGAATCCCGATTTAGCGAATCGTGTGGGGCTAGCAACTTTGTTCGTTAAAACGAGATTATTCGTTAAATCGTGATAATCAAAGAACATTTTTTATGCAACAGAAAAAAATATAAAATATGGCTATAAATAAAAAGAACAATGCTCACTTACCTTAATTATGATGTTAAATATTTGTTCCTTTAAGAAAATACACTCTGTAAAAATTGATTTTTTATGTACTACTATAAATCACGAGAATTGTAATAAAGAAAAAATCTCATTTATTTAAATTCCATAGATTTATTATAAGCTATCTTTGAGACGTTTTATAAGTTTCGATTTTGTATTGCTAACCCTTTTATCAATTTTTTCCTGAAGCTGTGAAAGCAATGTCATCAACATCGTGGGCAGTCAAACACGGTTTCAAAGTATCCTAATCGCTAACTGCTTCTTTGAATGTTGCATTCTTCATTTTCTTCATCTGATTCACTAATACTGCTATTAATAATCTTCATATAATAGACATTTTCGCATGTTGATATTTGTGCGTACCAAGATACATATTCAGAAACTTAAAAATAAGGGACATTCAAACTATTTTATAAAATTCGAAATTTTCTACAAATTTCTTTTTTTTTTACGTCTAAAGTTCTTCGCTAAATCGGGATTAACAATTATTTAAATTGAAGTAATTTTGATCCATTTTCTTCGGGACCTTAAGCAAATTCGCTATATCGAGAAATTAGTTAAATTGCTATTCGTTAAAACGGCACTCGGCTCTAATAAAAACAGTAATTGATATGTACAAATTAAGTTTCTATAAAGAATTAGGTATTTCAACAAAAAGTCCAACAGCAAATAAGCAATGAAATGTGTGTTTTTCAGTGTATGCTTTTAGTAGAATATTCGAAACATTGAATAATTTTTGTTATTTATGTTCCTATGAATAATACGTCAGGAATTATCTAGATGAAACAATAAATTAAAACCTTAATTCGCTGCATTTGAAAAAGGAATATACATAAATGATGAAAACAAAAAAGAAAAAAATCATTTTATCCCAAACATATTTTTTTTAGAACGTTATTATATCAGTTTAAATATGTGCGGAGAAAACGTTACAAACGTCTTTTGGAAGTTCTTTTTTTCTTGTAAATGAAAGCTGGTAATAGAAATTTCTCTTATATACTGAAGTTAAAAAAATAATTCTGACAAATAATATGGCAGAAAAATAAGACTAACAATCTTGGAAAAATACACTCTTAAATAATCACATGATGCGTATGCATAAGAAAATACTGTTATATGAAAATCTTATTATACTCTTTATGCTAATGAAATGTACTCATAAAAATAACAATTGGCAACATTATTCAATTGCGCTAGAAAAGAAGAAAATATAATAATAATAATAAAACGAGGAAATAGAAAAAATTCAGAAAATAGAAAAATAAAAAAAAAAATAAATTGAAAATAAAAAATATATATAAACTACTCTATTACTTGCCACCTTTACATGTACTAATACTATTCTATAGAAAATTTTACATTTTTTCCCCGAATGAAATTTAACAATGGAATGACATATTGCAATATTTAACCTTATATAAATTAGTTTTGTTTTTTCTAATATTAACGAAATGGCACGTAATAAATAATAATAGAAGAAAGTAAAAGAATGTAAGAGTGAAATATAAATTTTCTTTACAATTTCGTCTGTCTATATAGTGTTTTCTCGGTTCTGAAATAGATTTTAAATTCTAGTGGAATTAAAAATAAAAACGTCTATTAAGTAAATATGAAATGCAAATTATAAAAGTTTTAAATATGTGTTTACTTTGATAATCATTTAAAAAACTTTCGAATTCGTATGTGTAGTTCAGCATATTTTAAAAGCAACGTAAAAGTAAACCATCACTTTTTATAAATGCTTAAAAGAGCATTCAATTAGAAATTGTTTCAACAGATGAGCACTAAAATAGATATTTTTGAAATCTCTTATTCAGCAAAAAAATAACATGTTTAAATTGCTGCCTTTTTTTCTTCAGAAAAAAAAAAAAAAAAAAAAAAAAAAAAAAAAAAAAAAAAAAAAAAACGAAACAAATTACGTATTCTCCACATTAGAAATGCGAAACAACTACTATTATAAGTGTATTTGATATGAATGAAGAATGAATTTGACTCAAACCTGAAAATTAGAAAAGCTGTTTAAAACGTTCGTGTCATGCATACATACATATAGTACATATGTACGCCATATGTACTATTATGTACGTACATATGTACAGTCGTGGAAAAAAAAGTAAACACCCCCTACTAACGCCTCAAAAAATTATCGTAGAAGAAAGTTACTGGTACCGAACAATTGGAAATAAAGTCTACTTTTAAATGATATAGATAAAATTTGCTTAGGGGGCCCATCTACATATTAAAACGAACCGTAACTTTGTTTTTTTTCAATAGCAGTACACAATTCTGACAGCATAAATGAACTCTACACCCTTCAATTAGCCTAAAGACAAATTTTTATGCAATTCGTACCACAAGTTTCTGAGAAATTAATTATTTTAAAACGAGCGTATTTTAAGGGCTGTATCCAAATTGAAGTTCGGTACTCGAATGTTAACCGAGAGAGCCCACATCTTGATCAAGGCACCTTAAGAAGTCAATGAAGCCTGCTAGATTATATGACAGCAAAAGAAATTTCAAAATATCTAGTCACTTCTATTATAGACGGCCCCTTAAACCATCCGTCTTTTGCCGTTTTTTAAGCATAATTTGAAAACTACTTGGAAGAAAAGTGTGAAATTTTGGATTTCCATAAAACAGGACTTAATAAATCTAATTCCATCAAAAAAATTGTAGGTTGCGCAATTCATAATTTTTTTTAGTATTAATTTCATAAATCATAATTCATGTCACAAAGTTATAAAAATTGCAATTTCAGCGTATTTATGTTTGGGTATATTAGACTTATTGCTACACAAAAAATTAACACATTCAGAGCATAATTTCTGGAGATATAAATAAAAATATGAAAATGTAATTTAACATTAGAAGCACTAAATTTTGAATGTTTATAATTCAAAAACTTATCATTCAAATGACTTGAAATTCGGTGTCTAATCATAGCTTGAACCGAAGATTTGAATTATCTCGTTAAAATTGGGCATTGTCATTGAAAAAAATGAAGTTTGGATTCGTTTTAATATGTAGATGCCCCCCTAAGCAAATTTTATATACATCATTGAAAAGTAGACTTTATTTCCAATAGTTCGGTACCAGTAACTTTCTTCTACGATAATTTGTTGAGGAGTTAGTAGGGGGTGTTTACTTTTTTTTCCACGACTGTACGTATATAGTAGTACATATATTTTCATTGAGTACAGTAGATCTCCGATTATCCGAACAAATCGGGACCGACCCTAGGTCAGATAAACGGACAGATAAGGGATGTTCCTGAGTATATTAAAGCCTTTGGTGCTGCCAGTGGTAGTTTATTTTTTTTTTTTTCTTTTATTTCTTATTTTTTTAAATATTTAAAATTTTCTTTCTCTCTTTTTATCATTTTCTGAACTTCAGAGATTATAATTTAAGCAAAAAAGTCTTCGACAGTAGCTTGCTTCAAAGAAGACATTCTTTTCAATGCCGCCATATCTCGAAATCTTCTTAAATACGTTAGTTGAATAGGATCAGCGTTCTTCTGCTGTTCGAGCCATTTCATAGCTGTTTCCAAGCATTTAGAGGCTTTTTTATTGGAGGTACCTGGGTGATTTTCAGAGCTCTCGTTTTCATTTACTTTAATTTCACCCCCTTTCCCTTGCCTTTTATTCTCTTGTTACTGTTCCCAACGATACACTAATCCGCGGTTCGATTTCGAATGCTTAATCTGAAAGGGAAAAAATGAGAAAAATAGGGTGTTTTAATAACTGGAAGTTTGGTAAAAAAAAAAAAAACTTGAGATAAATAGGCACTTCGGATAGTTGGAAGTTCGGTAAAAAAAAAAAAAAAAAAAAAAAAAAAAAAAGAAAAAAGAGTGAAATAGGATGTTCGGATAATTGGAAGTTCGGTTAACTGGAGTTCTGATAATAGACTCTCTACTGTATAATTTTGTTTTAATAATTAATTTTGTTTCTATCTACATGTAGTAAATTTTGTATGTTTCTATGCATTTCTTATTATAACTCCATTGTGTTTTGACATTTACTACTAATAATAATAGTAAAAAAATGTTTGCTTTATTCTTTTTGCGACATTGGCGATTCTTTTAATTTAAGCATATATTTCACTCTTTAAGTTAAAAATATCAGTTACGTTTCTAAACAAATCATGAGTAACGCAAAAATATTAGAAATTTGTAATACCTGTTAATTCCCGTTGTAATACGATATTTTTCAAACGTCTACAAAAGTTATTCTATAGCCTATTGGTATATGAATATGAATTGAATACTACACAAACTAACTACATTAGTTAAATTTCAGACAGTGACATATTCGCTAAACTTTATTAAATCTATTTGGACGACTACTATTAACATTATTAACATAAAAGTTATTGCGTCCATTAGAACAACTTATTTTTAAGAAGCAAACCCATTTTATGCTTACGATATGTCGATGATATTTTCATTATCCGCGAATATGAGAAACAATCCCAATTTTTTTGACGAAACTAACCAACTTGATAACAATATTAAGTTCACAATGGAGTTAGAAATCAATAACTCGCTTCCTTTTCTTGATGTTCTCCTTGTTAAAGAAAACAATAGTTTAAAACGAAAATTTTCCGGAAAACAATGAAATTAGACACTGTTATGACACAATTATGCTACTCTAACAGACCTTGACAAGGCAGCTGCCACATGGAATGGTAAGATGACAGCATTTAGGCCATTTATCCAGCGTGCCTTTCTTGTTTGTTCCGAAGGGTTTTTGGATGATGAATTCAATTCCATCGTTAATATTGGTTTACGTCATGGTTATAATTCAAACCTTATCCCTAAATTGATTGATAAATATAAAGTTTCCTTTAATCACTCCCCCAAATTAAATCACGTTTACCGAAAGTTTCCATATTTTCCCATCTTATTTGAAAGGTTAAAAAAGTTATTTATGAAATATAACATTCAATTTGTAGCCTCTAATTCTGTGACATTATTTAATTTAATGGGTAAAAAGTAGATCCAATACATTTTTCCTCTTTATCTGGGGTGCATGAAATCCCCTTACAATTTACAGATGGGACAATGTCATCCTATATCGGTATGACTAAACGTCGATTTCTTGAAAGATTGAAAGAACACAAAAATTATTTGAAGTTTAGTAAATTTTACACAGCACTCTCAAGAAGTTTCCTTAAAGGACTTATTTCATTTATTGACTTCGACCATGCTAAATTTATTTCCAAGGAAATTGTTA
The DNA here is from genome assembly GCA_963932465.1 of Maratus speciosus. Classification (NCBI taxonomy): domain Eukaryota; kingdom Metazoa; phylum Arthropoda; class Arachnida; order Araneae; family Salticidae; genus Maratus; species Maratus speciosus. The sequence continues at coordinate 536,813,252 of OZ010791.1, read as the reverse complement.
TGTATAATGCTATTATCCGTAAATCTTTAGAAATTCGTTTAAGAAACCGAGAAATTTGTAACGATAATGTTTCCTTCCACTTTCCTTAAATCTAGATTTCTATTTTGAAAGTTCTATGAAAATTACTATGGTTTTTTACAGCACTTCGTTCTTCGTTGTTTACTTTGAATAAAATATGGCGCTACTGAGCTGTTTTGGGGATTTGAGAACTCGTTGAACTCTTTACCAATTTGGATTACATTTTTAAGATGTAGCATTTAAAGTGTTTTTGTCGATTTATATTTTAGAAAATGTTACTCCTGATGAAGGTTTTCAAGATTAAACCGAAACGTAGGGATATATTTTATTCATATCATTTTACATCTTTTAATTTGTGAATAAATAGTACGTTGGATTACAACAACTTTTCTTTTTGTCTTGTAAAGATATTTTCTTCTCAAAATGGAAAATAAATCAGACCAGAAAGGTTTAATTGTACACGATATAAATATCCTGATAAAAATGTACCATTATAGAAAGAATGCATTGCACATCATTAAGGAAAATGTGAGGAAGCATATTTTTTTATAATCCTGCCTATCCACATAACCACATAGATGAGTGAGGATCATGAGTAAAAAGATGTTGGTTTTTGTCAGTATTATAGGCATTTTCGTGAAGTTTAATATGAATGATAACTTTTTTCTAACTCGGGGATTAAATCGATAATATATCAGACAATAATATATAATTAATGCAAATTGTACAGATAAATATGAATAATTATTTACTACAAAGCTGCGGTATATTTCTAGTAATAAATTCTGTAATAATGGAAATAATTCCTTTTTTTTGTAAGATATAGCTCCTGAAATGCAGAATAATTTCATTCCATTTTATTCCAGAACATAACATCTAAAATACAAATCCTACACAAGCTATTTAAGATTAGAAATATCACCACAATGTGAAATAATTTTTTTTCTCGCATGGGACGATTTGCTTTTGAGATAAAAGAAGACTCAGGGGACACTTTTGAGAAAATATTCTCTTTCTTCAAATAAATTATTGTCATGTACTATTCTGTAACAGGTTTCGTACATTTTACAACAAACCACTTATATATATATATATATATATATATATATATATATATTACTGAAGCAGTCCGTACTTTTGTTAGTCAAATGCATTATTAAGCATAATTCGTGATATCCATAATAAGTTTGTGCTTTCAACTGCGTAAATGGTCATATCATTCATGTTAAAAGAAAATAATCATGGGAAGAAACAACTGACATGTCTTTGATGTATTGTAAAGACAAACATATTAACGAAACATTTATTTAGGTTATTAATATCAAAACGAAAAATGAAATATTTCCATAAAATCTTCTTGAAAAGGGAAAAATTGGCTTAAAAATTTGAACTGGGTAAATTATTGTGTATTTAAAGAGCCTTGATAATTGAAAGAAATCTTTTCTGTACCTTTTATGATTTGTAAACGGAAATCTGTTATATATTAATTTATTTCGGCTATACTAAAATTATTCTTTTATTTAGGCTCAAGTAAAAATCCGATATTTCCAAATATAAACGATAGGATAAATATAAAAGATAACTATCTCTTTATTTTTAGTTGTATTAGTGATTATCGAAAGTCTATAACTGCTGTATTGCTGTAGGCCATTAATTTAGAAAGAAAATTAAATACTTAAAAAAATCAGTGTACAATTGAAACAAATAGATTTATTAAATTTTAGTTCAATTCAGTCTTATGAAAATAATCCTTATTGAATGTTACTGTCATTTGATTAAAAAAAAAATGCCATTAAATGTGTTGTATACGTTATATGCTGTATGGAAGTGTACTGTACTCCAGTTAGTGTTGGATTCCAAGAGATGAGACTAATAATAAAGGCTTATGGAAATAACACTTATTGAACGTTACCGTCATTTGATTTTAAAAATTTCATTATATATGTTGTATACATTATAAGCTGTATGGAAGTGTACTGAGCTCCGGTTATTGTTGAATTCCAAGAAATGACCATAATAATGAGCTCAAAGTTCCTACGGTTTCATGTGGTAGCTCCAATGCCACGAATTTTCCGCTTTTCGATGTCTTTAATGTAATCAAATTTCCTTTTAAATGTGTCTGGTTTCAATTTTTGATTTTTTTTTTCATTCCTGGCTTCCGTTAGAGACTCTCGGCAAAAGGAACGTAGGCAGGAACCTCGGACGCAGACGCGGATAGTCATCATTTAAAATTCAATATAGTTTATCTTTTATTTGTGCAGACACACATTTAAAGTTATCATAAGAACATGATTTGGTGATAATAAGTATAAGATTATAAGAACACAACCAATTGTTTACAATTGATTTTGATAACAGTCGTTGGAAGGAAGAATAAATAGGAAAAACTGCTCCAGAAAAACATTTGAAAATGTGTACTAAGACCAGACTGCCTCGCGAGATTGCCATTTTAAGCCGTAGAAAAAACAAATAACTTTCTTTTTTTCACATGAATTTCCCAGTTTTGCCCTGACATGAAGGAAAGCGATCATAACGAGGTGAGATGATGACAATCCAAGTTCGTTTATTTTCGTTCAAACTGAGTTTTTAATTGATATTTAGGATAATTTTCTAAAAATCAAATAATTTGATCTCAGGTATATTAGGTTTTGTCTATATATATACTTTACGAAATCTGCAGAACTCTGCGTGCTAAAATAATAACTCGTAGTTTACGTCGACAGATATGCACAAAGGCACATCTCTTCATCAATATTGATAATTGTTATTTTCTTATTTGTTTACAAAAGTCATAAAAATCTTCACTTTTTTTTTAAAGATTCCTCGCACTGAAAAAACATTATAGATTTTTTATAAATTTTGTTGTTATGTGTATACTTTTTAAATTTCAAAATATTTTTGTCCGATGTAAATACTTACAATTTTACTTATATATATATATATACAGAGAGGGAGAGAGAGATAGATAGATAGATAAAAAAAACTGAAGTTTGTATGATTTTATATCTTTTGAAATTCTTTTAAATGAACCTAATTTAGGACGTAACCATTGCTTTCTGCAGCGCCTAGCGTGTTCCCAACAAACTTCTTTCCGAACGAGCCTTTAATCTGTGTCCACGCTACCTAAGGCTGCATGTACCGGAAGTGCTCCGCAAGTGCCAGAAACCATAGAAAACCAAGTTTAGTGAGCCAAACCTCGTAGCAATCAAGCCCATCGAATCCGAAAAAATGAATGCATCATTAATGTTAGAAAATATTGGTAAATGGAGTCTAAGATTAAATTTCATAATACAGAAAGTAGCTGAATTGTAATCTAAGTTCAATGATCCAAATCCCGTTGAAATTAGGTCCTCAGAATAGGAGAAAGAATCTGCCTCCAAGCGGTGAAAGATGACCTTTACACTTGGAAAGTTCATGAATTAATTTGAACATTAACACGATATTTAATAAACTTATGAAATCCATTATCTAATGTTACCTTTAAATTAACGCGATTTTTAATTTACGGCTGTAGTGAGTAAACGTAAGTTGCTGCTGAAGAAGATGATTAATGTTTGAAAAAAGTGGTAGCTGCTGTATAAAGAAAGACCGGGCACTGGGGGCCAGTGTCTTAACTGGAAGTGTAAGAAATTTTTTAGTAGTTTTAAATTAACTGGAGGACGCTGAAACTATGTTAAAGAAAAATGTACCCACGAAGGAGGGACGAAGTAGATTAATATTCAAAATTGGTGGTAACTAAAGCCTAGGGATTTTTTCTTGTCGCTCATGTAGTAGCTGGAGGACCTAATAATTTGTTAGAAAAAAAGCTTCTGAATCGTACCATTTTTAAGGAAGCTACAATAGAACGCCCATAAGGGGCCAACTGATAGATAAAAACAGGAACCTAACATGAAAGCATCCTAAAATGTCTTAGTACTTAGCGCCTTCGATCTTCAATTAGTCAAAATTAAACATAGGGAATAATATGAATTGTTCGTTAAAATAACATTTTAAAGAAATGCACAAAAAATGGGGTAAATGTTTAAAAAAGAGCCCTAGGGTCCCGATAAAAATATGAGGGTATTAGTCTGGGAAGAATAATCTGACTAAACTTTAAAATTATGCAGTGAGAATATGAGAGACATAGGAAATTAAAAATTATTCGCTTTTAAAATGTCTAAGGGGCCCTGGACCGGCCTACGCACGCCTACGCAGGGTCTTAACTGGAATGTAGAATCTTGAGAATAATTAAAGGGAAAAGCGATACCAAAAATGATCGGATTAAAAGGAATCAATTTATTAACAATTTATTTGCAAACAAAAAAAAACCCTAGAGGCCAAAGTCTTAACTGAAAAGTGGAAATGCGATAATCACTAAATGGATATAGGTCGCAGAAAACGAAGAAGATTGGATAAAAAGGGGGCACGTATTTAACAATTTAGTGCATAAAAACTTAAAGGGCCTGGGGCCCGGCCTTTAAAAAATTAAAAATCTAAACCTCAGGTGCATCAGGAAATGTCTTGGACTATTCACATCTAAATTTTCAAACTTCTACGCTCTTTAATGGAAAATCCCAGCATTTTATAGTCCACAAAATTCATTTTGTCATTGACGTTAAAGAACACCCATGAATACGCAGGTAAAAAACGTAGTTACACTGTTTCCTTCAAAGCAGTTTATTTTTATACTGAATTTATTTATCACAGGTTAATAAAAATATCGTTATCTAATGGAGAAATCACAGAATATTTTTACAATGAATTTATTCGTCATAGGCTAATGAAACTATATTTATCTTGCTAAGACGTAAGTCTGACTAAATTAATTCTGTAAAAAAAAAAAAAAAAAAAAAAAAAAAAAAAAAAAAAAAAAAAAAAAAAAATCATGATTTTATAAGCACAAATGACGAACAGAATGTTGATAGGAAATATATTGACTCTTGCTTATCAAAAGATGACGCTATTTTTCCCATGTGTTATTATTTTTCATTTTCTATTACACCTGGTTGATTTATTTTCTTATATTTGAATTTTTACTTTCTCTCTTTGTGATATCGCTAAATGGAACTTTATGATCAAGATATTTATTAAAAGAGCATTAATGTAAAAAAATGCTCTCTTTTGAGCAGACATTTATCATCATAAGTAGTTATTTAATGCTTACACCATATACACCCCTTTCAACTGATTAAAAAAAAATTGTGATAAACTTTTTAAAATGTAAAGAAAGGACTATAAAAAGGATGGAAATAGAATATCGAAAATGCTTGAACGATTAAATTAAAAACTTTGTATAAAACATAGAATGTATTATCATATAATACAAAATGTTAAAATAGATTGTATATCTGACATTTTTTTTTCTCTTTCGTTTAATTAATCTTTTAAAAAGAAATTGGTTTCAGGGAGCTTATCCTTCTTCTTTTGGATAATCTTAAAGAAGATTAATCTGAAGAATCTTGAGATGCTTAGATTAGTTTCCCCAAGGTTTCGTTTCAGAAATCTTGGATATTAAAAAATGGTATCCATTTTCACTAGAAATCGGTGTTACTTTCCTTTCACGTAAATGAAAAAAATACGTTACAAAATTTGTTCTATCATTGTGTTTAAAATTCTTTTAATATTCAGCGATATATGTTTATCTTTATAAAATATATGAAAGACGTTAAAAAGAAGATTATTATTTTTCTATAAATGATAAAGAATAAAAGAAGAGTATTAGTCATCATTTTCAAATTAAAGACGCAAAGAACGTAACTTTTATACGTAATGTTTTAATTCTTACCGTCAAGTTAGCGAGGAATTAGCAATATGAGGGTATTCAAAACATTTAATTTAATCCTAAAGAAAATGCCGAGTTGTATTATAGCATGGTACACGAAATAATGTAATCAATTAATTATTCAAAAGAATAATTACATATGAGTACGTTAGATCGAAAAAAAAGAATATGGCCTGTTTTTATTCACTCATTTGAAGGTATTTTTACGAAATTTGTTTATAACACATGATAAATATTATTCTGCAAATTGTTCTTCCAATGTCAAAACATTTTTTGTTCCATGTTTATATATTTATTCACAGTAAAAAAAAAAAAAAAAAAAAAAAAAAAAAAGTCAGAAGCACCAAAATATGGTTTCGCTGATTTTAATGCCGATTATGTTGAAAAATCTACAATGTGTTAAATTTTCAACAACCTGTGTAAATATTTAATAGCCAATCAAAACAAATCTCACGTGGTGTTACTTTGTACAAAACGTTCCATGTAGAAATCAAAAATCAGGCTTGGCTATAACTATAGTGTGTAAAATCCATATTAACCAATTATGCTTCAATATCCTTTTTTACAAACTGGTAACTGTTTAAAGTTTATGGTTCTATGTTAAAAAAAATATTCTTGAACGTTTTATCAGGTCTTCTTCAACATTTTACTAACTAATGTTTTAACCTGCACAAATATTTGTTAAAACATTATATGCTTGAGGACGATTTTATCATTTCATGTTTCGATGTGTTTTAACAATACGCTTTTGTGATAGCTTGAACTACATTTTTAACCATGTAACACTTGGTGATCTTCAATAGTCTAAACACTATTCTTCAAATATTTCTTAAGAAAACTACCAGCGCGTCATCAAATAATTTCCAGCTCATGGAACTGATCGATTCTTATTTAACGATATCGTTTTTATATCCTTGATATTGCCCTACCCTTTATTTAGTTATTCTTTTGTTTAAAATTTTTTGAAGATTTACATGAACTCTTATCTGTGTATTACATCTCTTATGAACTGTCGGTGGAATTATTTTCTCTAAAAAAAAAAAACGCACATACGTTTTTCGCTAGATTATGCTACATTTAGATATTTTAGAAGAGGCTAGCTTTAATTTAGCTTTTAGGGCCGTAGTTTAGAATGATCTTTATTACTTACTCCTTGAACACATAGAAATCTTGTTATAAAGTCTTCCGTTTAAATACATTATCTTAATCTTTTGTCAGAAATCCATGCACAAAATAACAGCCTTATTACAGATGCTCCGCAAGACGACACGAATAAGACTAGAACTCCGGACTATTTGTGTGCAATGGTGTCGGTGTTGTTTATGAATGCCAATTACCTACACGAGAGATATGGGCCCAAATGTGAGGGTGCCCTCCGAAGGAGCCTAACCCGTATTTACGCAAGGATATCCAAGGTTCAAGGAAAACCTCTGAAAATTTCGAACGATTAGGCCGAAGGGCGCGATAGGGTTCGAACCCACCATTTCCTGTCTACCAACTTTGAGAGCAGAAGCGTGTGAAATGGATACACCTGGAGTTGAACAATGTACCACTATGTGACAGATAAATGCTGTAGATTATGGAAGCTAGGATAGAGAGGTCGCATATCACGTTAAATTTCTCGTCAAAAAAGTAAAACAAAATAGCCAAGTTTCACTGTCGCCATGCATTCAACATTTTATTTAGATGTATTGACGTAAATTGTTTCATTATTTTTGTAAATTTCGATATATTTTTTATTAAATTAAATATAAATTTATTGGTACTGTATACATTTTTTTATCGTTGTATCGCTTGCCAAATTTGCAGACGTGGGTGTTAATAATGTCGTGAATTTATCCCAAGATGGTCCTCTACATCTAAAAAGAATTTAATTATGCATATTTGAAAAAATAATGGTGATGTAACAAAAATATTTTAATTACTAAGCTGCATATAACAACAAATTTCATTTTAACGAAGAACATACTTTCAACAAAAAAATTTAAAAGCAATGAATTTACTTCAAATGCCACACTCAGGACAATTAATAGAAAAGAAACTGCTGCACCAAATTTCATAATAGAATTCTTCTTAAGTATAAGTGCCCCACCAGTGGCTGAGAGGTTCTGTTCTCGAAGCTGGTAGACGGGAGGTGCTGGGTTCGAACCCAATCGCGCCCGTCGGCCTAACCGTTTCGGAGTTTTCGTTGTTTTCTTCGAAACCGTGGATTCCCATGCGTAAATACGGGTTCGGTTCCCTTAGAAAGACCCCCACGAAGGGCACTCCACCCAGGGCCTATATCCCACGTGTTGATAATTGGCCGTCACAAATACAAACAAACTTAAGTATAAGTATTAAACGCTTTCAACTGTTAAAATTCATCGTAATTTATCGAACGAAACTGGTAAAGAAACAAACTAGTTATTTTGTGAAATTTCAGTATGAAGCATATTCGAAGTACGCATCACTCTACCTACATTAGAAAATGTCTGTCGAATTGCAGCAAGACCAACATTGTCCAAAGAAGCCACAGGTAAAGTGCATTCATTCCTCCATTGTGAGGAGCAGCAAATACTCCAAAATATCACAACTACAACTAAAGTTCCTGATTAATGAGTAGCTGTAAATTACTTACAAATGTAAAGATTGTTTATGGGCTATTTCTTTTCATTTTCTTAAAAAGTATTTTTTTAATGAAGTAAAAAAAAAAATATTAAAAGTTATTATTAATTTTCATTCAAGCTGCTGCTGAAACAAATGCACCATTAATGAGGCATTTTTTTTCAATTATTGTTATTTTCAAAGATACGTAAATAATTTCTTTAAAAAATACAAACATATATAGCGACATTTTAAGAATAAAAATTTCGTGAAAATGTAAAATAAATACAAACATTTTGTTAAAAGCTAAAAAGATTGCAAACCATCTGAAATCATACCGGTGCTATGTTTAGTTGTGTAAATGATAATATATCAAATATTTATGTTAAACAAATGAACCGGCATAATTACATGCAAATTTACAAAATCATAGGAGCAAGCTTTATCTTCATATTTTATACTTAGAGGTAATAATGTAACTTTTTGGTGATTTCCAGTAAAGAAAAGAATATAATGATTGCTATTAAAGTTGTTCTTCCATATAGTCTTTAAAAAATCATAATCGGTAGCGTTCATATGTTTATGTCTACAGTTATTAAGGTTAATTTTTGTTCGTTTTGAATAAAGATATAAACATGGCGAATACGATTACAGTTGTAAAAATAAGTTTAAAAGCACACAATTATCATAAAAACTATTAAAGCATTAATCTCTTTAATATTTAATGATAATTTTTTCTACAACTCTTTGATTTTCACAAAACAGAATACAAAATACTTAAATTAACGTGTTAAGAATGGTTATAACATCAACAGTATGTTTATTCAATTTTTTAGTTTTTTTTTTATACACCTGCAATGCGCTTTAAGATCTCTTAATTTTTTTCTGTAAGACATTTCTTTAAGTGACTCTTACTAAGACGTGCCTTTTAACCCTCTCGGCACTGATTTTTTTTTTTTTTCAATTTTGGGAAAAATTGCTTTTACGCTGACAAAATTAAAAGTAGCTATCGAAATCACGGAAGTTACAGTTTACTGAAATTTACCAAATGTGTTTTTTATAGTAACCTAACGAATGTAGTTATGTTGCATGTTTTTCATATAAAAATAGTCTAAGGAAGGATTTTTTAAGACGTTTGGAAAATGTCGTCTTGCAAACAAACATCAAGAATATTAGTAGTATTTTTTATATTTTATCACAAATTACTAATTGAGAAAAGGAGACCCTAATTTAAATTGAAAGAGTGAAATATATGTTTGAGTTAAAAGAAACGCCAAGGTTTTACTAATAATTAATAAAACTTGTATTAATATTATTATTATTAAATACTGAAACATAAGTAAATTCATAATAGTAAATATATCGACATATGTTATAACAATTAGATGCTGGATTTAACAAAAAAAAAAAAAAAAAAAAGAATTTCAAAAAATTCCAAATAGGAGCCTCACATGAGGCTCAGGGTGACGACAGGGTTAAAACACTTTCATTATATTGGTGTAGAAGAATAAGATAGCTGTTTATTAATATATAATTCTAATTTTTTGCAATGATTCTTAAATGTATATTTACTTTTCATAATCAATGATTATTTTTTTCGTTTTGATAATATTTATGTAATGTAAAAGTACATATTCATAAAAGTATTTTATATAATTTAAAGCAAGAGATTATATTGTTTAAAAACTAGAGGAAGACCCTAGAAAACTAATATATTTATCAAAACCCCTAGTTCGCTTTCTAATGATTAAAAACTCAATCCGAAATCGATTTTTCGATTTGTAAAATCAATTTTAACAAACTATTTTCACATGCATATTTCTTTGTATAAATATTTTCTGTTTTATTTTTTATTTAAAACAAAATTCGAAATTGAAAATCTTTAACGATACATTTAATATTCTCACGTTATTAATATAGTAAAATGAGTTAATTAATAACTACGGGGAGAAAACTCTGCATGAGAAAATGCTTACTATATATCTCAATATTTATATTCTGTCTAAGCTTTTGTGTGCAATATTAGTCTTAAATTTCACATTATTCATGTTGGAATATCATACTTTTGTAAGCATTGTTATTTTATATATGTCGTAGGCTAATTGAGAAATCCGGCTATTTGCAAACAGCCTAGGCTGTTTGCAAAGAGCCGGGCTAATTGGAGAATCATCTCTCTTTTTCCAATTAGACTGATATTTTTCAGGCTTATTGCAAACAGCCTAGACACAGTTAGGCTAATTGAAAAATAACCACTCATTTCCCAATCAGAATGCTTTTTTTAGGCTTAATTACCGATAACCCGACCCGAACTCGAAAAATAAATTACAACAGACCATACTCCGATCCGAGCAAAACAAAATAATTTCAGTCTACAAGCAACCCGACCCGAACCTAAAAATTCCATTTAAAAAAACCGGAATCTGAACCGAACCAAATCTGAACCCGATAAAAATATTCCAATGAACCATAACCGATCCGAGCAAGTCAAAATAATTTCTGAGGACATACAAGCCGACCCGAACCTAAAAATTCTATTTGAAAAAAAGCCGGAATCTGAAACCGACAAAAATATTCCAATGAACCATAACCGTTCCGTTCAAGACAAAATAATTTCTGAAGACATGCGACCCAACCAAAACCTAAAAATTCAATTTGAGAAAAACTCCGAAATCTGACGCGAACCAAATCTGAACCCGACAAAATTATTCCAAAGAACCATAAACGGATCCGAGCAACGCAAAATAATTTCCGTGGACATGTTACCCGACACGAACCTAAAAATTCCATTTGAAGAAAACTCGAAATCTGAACACGACAAAAATATTCTAATAAACCATAATCGATCCCAGCAAAACAAAATAATTTCTGAGGAGATGCAACCCGACCCGAACCTAAAAATTCTAATTGAAAAAAACCCGGAATCTGAACCAGACAAAAATATTCCAATGAACCATAACCGATCCGAGCAAAACAAAATAATTTCTTAGTACATACAACCAAACCAGAACCTAAAATTTCAATTTGAAAAACCCCCTAAATCTGACTTGAACCAAATCTGAACCCGAAAAAATTATTCCAAAGAAACATAAACGGATACGAGCAACACAAATTAATTTCTGTGGACATGTTACCCGACACGAACCTAAAAATTCCATTTCATTTGAAAAAAAACTCAGAATCTGAACCGAACCATATCTGACCCCGATAAAAATATTCCAATGAACCATAACCGATCCGAGCAAGAGAAAATAATTTCTGAGGTCATGCAACCCGACCCGAACCTAAAAATTCTAATTGAAAACCCGGAATCTGAACCCGACAAAAATATTCCAATGAACCATAACCGATCCGAGGAAGAAAAAATAATTTCTGAGGACATACAACCAAACCAGAACTTAAAAATTCAATTTGAAAAAACCCATAAATCTGACTTGAACCAAATCTGAACCCGATAAAATTATTCCAAAGAAACATAAACGGATCCGAGCAAAACAAAATAATTTCCATGGACATGTTACCCGACGTGAACCTAAAAATTCCATTTGAAAATAAATCGAAATTTGACCCGAACCAGATCTGGACCCGCTAAAAATTTTCCAATGAACCATAACCCGATCCGAGCAAGACAAAATATTTTCTGTCAACAGACAACGCAATCCGAGCAAGACAAAACTATGTCCATGGACACGCACACCAACCGGAACCTAAAATTTCATTTGAAAAAAAAAAAAAACGACATTTGAACCCGTCAAAAATATTCCAAAGATCAATAATCCTATACGAGCAAGACAAAATAATTTCCGTGGACGCGCACCCCGAGCCGAACAAAAATTCCATTTGAAAAAACCCGAATCAAATCTGAACCCGACAAAAATATTCCAAAGAACCATAACCGGATCGGAGCAAGGCAAATTAATTTCCGTGGACAGGCAACACGACCAGAACCTAAAAATTCCATTTGAAGTCAACCTGCAACCCGACCCGAACCAAATTTTAACCCGACTAAAATATTCTTTAGAACCATAACTCGATCCGAGCAAGACAAAATAATTTCTGTCGACAGGCAACCCGATTCGAACCTGAAAGTTCTAGTTAAACTCAATCCGAAATTTGACCCGAACGCGGGTTATGGAAGGTTTTCGGGTTGACTTCAAATGAAACTTTTAGGTTCGAATCCGGTTGTATGTCGAAGAAAATTATATTGTCTTTCTCAGATCGGGTTACGGTTCTTTGAAATATGTTTGTCGTGTTCCGATCGGTTTTCAGGTTGACGTCCAGTGGAATTTTTAGATTCTGGTCGTACTGCGTGTACGCGAAAAATAATTTGCATTGCTCGGATCGGGGTATACGGCCTGATGTATTTTAATTTCGGGTTCTGGCCAGGTTTCGGGTTAACTTCATGTAGAACTTTCAGGTTCGGATCGGGTTTCATGCCGACTGAAATCATTTTGTCTTGCTCGGATCCGGTTATGGTTTTTTGGAATATTTTTGACTGATTCAGATTTGGTTCGGTTCAGATTTCGGGGGTTTTCTAATGGCATTTTTAGGTTCGGGTCGGGTTGCGTGTCCACGAAAATTATTTTTTCTTTCTCGTATCTGGTTATGATTTTGGGGGATATTTTTGTCGGTTTCAGATTTGGTTCGGGTCAGATTTCAGGGTTTTTTCAAATGAAATTTTTAGGTTCGGGTCCGGTTGCGTGTCCACGGAAATTACTGTCTTGCTCGGATCGGGTTATGGTTCATTAGAATATTTTTGTCGGTTATCATATTTGGTTCGGGTAATATTTCGCGTTTTGTTAAACAAAATTTTTAGGTTCGGATCGGGTTGCGTGTCCATGGAAGTTATTTTGTCTTTCTCCGATCGGGCTATGGTTCTTTGGATTATTTTTCTCGGGTTCAGATTTGATTCGCGTCAGATTTCGGGGTTTTTTTCAAATAGAATTTTTAGGTTCGAGTCGGGTTGCGTGACCACGGAAATTATTTTGCCTTACTCGGATCTGTTTATCGTTCTTTGGAATAAGTTTGTTGGGTTCAAATTTGGTTCGCGTCAGATTTCGGTTTTTTTTTTTAAATTGAAGTTTTAGGTTCGAGTCGGGTGCGTGTCCACGGAAATAATTCTGCCTTGCTCGGATCCGGTAATGGTTCTTTGGAATAATTTTGTCGGGTTCAGATTTGGTTCGTGACAGATTTCGTTTTTTTTTTTAAACTGAATTTTTAGGTTCTGGTTGTGTTGCATGTCCTCAGAAATTATTTTGTCTTGCTCGGATCGGTTATGGTTCATTGGTATATTTTTGTCGGGTTCAGATTCCGTTTTTTTTTTCAAATAGAATTTTTAGGTTCGGATCAGGTTGCATGTCCTCATAAATCAATTTGTCTTGCTCGGATCGGTTACGGTTCATTGGAATATTGTTGTCGGGTTCAGATTTGGTTCGGTTCAGATTCCAGGTTTTTTTTAAAATGGAATTTTTAGGTTCGGGTCGGGTTGCGTGCAGACTGAAATTATTTTGTCTTGCTCAGATCGAGATACGGTCTGTTGTAATTTATTTTTCGGGTTCGGTCCGGGTTATGGGTTAATAAGCGTAAAAAATCATCGTGACTAGGATATAAGTGGTCATTTTTCAATTAGCCTAACGGTGTATAGGCTCTTTGCAATAAGCCTGAAAAATATCAGGCTAATTGGAAAAATAAAGACGATTCTCCAATTAGCCCGGCTCTTTGCAAACAGCCTAGGCTCTTTGCAAAGAGCCTGATTTCTCAATTAGCCTACAACATATACATTGAGTATATTTATTTTCCAAACCGAGTACAATTATGTTCAAGACATCGTCAGGAATCTTTGTTTCATACTGAACTAATATATGTTTTCAAAATTATTGATGGTTATAAAGAATTTTCAATACTGTATTATTACATTTATTTAAAGTTTGGGCTAAAAAGTGAAAAGTATTATAGTTGGATGAAAACCGGATATCTCCGTTTGACTCAATTTCAAAAGCTCTCTACACTCTAAATTAAAATGTCTGAAATTCAGACACTTAAGTGTCTGAAATGGAGTGTTCAATTTTCAGACATTTTAAAATGTCTGAATTTTTTCAGACACTTTTTGCGTCTGAATTTCAGACACTTCAAACGTCTGAATCGCATCCATTTTTTTGTAAGCATCATACGTAGCCATGTTTGACCACGTTGAATCCTGGAAAAATATTTGGCTGTGGTCCTGCCCCCCCCCCCCCCCAATACAGCCTGATTTTTTTGGTGCTCTCAGTTTTGGTATACAATTTTCGTTACGTTGATAATTTAAATCTTTTACGACATTGTACTGATTATAATCAATATCGTGAACTTCAGGAGTAGAACAAGATTAAAAAACAAAAAATATTTATCTAAATATTAGATTTTTTAAAATTTATTTTGTTTTTAACCTTATTTTACTTTAAAAGTTCAAAATATTGATTATAATCAGTACAATTTCGAAACAGATTTAAAATATAAGCTTTACAAATATTGCACATCAAATTTGGGGGCACTACAGTCGTAGGGGGACGGGGCACTTCCCAGTTTGCCCTTCCTTTAATCAAGAAGTACTTTTGCAAAAAACGCAACCCTGCATTATAGTTGTCTAAATTGAGATGTCGGTATTCGGGAGTATCCGTTGTGGAGGTTAATGGAGATTCTCGAATAGCGAACACCTCTATTTAACGAATACTTTTTTAATCAGCAGACATACATATTTGTATATTTTTACCTCAAAAAAGTAGACATCTCCAATTATCGGACAAATTCCGCGGTCCCGAAGTGTTCGCTATTAAGGGCTTTTAAGGTACATAGATATATATATATATATATTTTATAATCTTGTCCTACTCTAAAAGTTCAAAATATTTATTATACTCGGTTGAATGTGGAAAAAGATTTAAAATATCAGATGTACGAAAATTGCAAAAATCCCACCCCCCACCCCCCCAAAAAAAATTAAAATATAAAAAAATATATTGCCACATAGGCAATTTTACATATACATCACTTGATAATCACAACAGCCATTTAACTATGAATAATGAAAATAAATAAATAAATATTCTACTTTAATAACATTGGGGAAAAAATGACTTTGGTATTTTGTTAAATATATTTGCGTTTTTAAACTTGTCCTACTCTAAAAGTTCAAAACTTTCATTATAATCAGTGCAAGATTTAAGATATCAGCTTTACAAAAATTCATGCAAAATCCCCCCCTCCCCCCCCCCCAAAAAAAAATGAAAATACTTATTTAAAAATTATGTTTTTAAAAAATTTATATTTCCACATGGACAAGTTTTTATGTAGATCAGAGGGTACTCACAAAATCTATTCAACTATCAATAAAAACAAATAAGTACATATTCTATATTAAAAACATGAGGAAAAAATAATTTATGATTTCCAAACTTCTTTCGTCTTAAATATATACAGTAACATCTGTCATTTTTGTATTTTTCGTATAAGTGCATATAAATAAAGTTACCACAATTTTAAATACGAAATCTAGTTAGAGGTTTTTACTTTTTCCCATTATAAATTTCAAATTACTTTTTTATTAAAAATAATAAAAAAATCAGTATTAGAGTTGATTGCAAATCAAATACATATGTATTTTTACAGGCAGGTTCATATAATAGACCAGTCTCATTTACTTTATTTATCTTTTTTTAATCTGCGGTTTTATGCCAGGAAGTAAGAAAGCATTAGGTCAACTTTCAAAGTTTTTTTTTTTCTTTACTTCCTTGTGGCCGTGATTTACTGCGAGATAAAAATTATCCATTTGAAACTAAGAACTGACATTGAATATATAATTCGTAATAAAAAAGAACGTCATAAGTTTAAAAATATATACTTCTAGAATTAGTGGGGTTTTTTGCGAACAGATTCAAAACTAATTAAATTTCATGCAGGATTTTGTTTAGTACAATAAATAAAATCATAAAATACACTAATTTTACTACTATAAAGAAACTTACTTGAGTTGCTGCAAGGGGTAAGAAATATTCCTCGATTTGAAATTTTAAAAACTACCACAACCACAGTGAGGGAGAAAGACTTTCATCAGTTTAAAAGGTAATCCCATAATACATCCGACTAGCCATATTTAAAGGATGAGATGTTTCATCCTAAAAACAGGACCCGCCAGACAAAAGTTTCTTTTTTTTGCCAGTTTCGACAGGACGAAGATGAATAACACAATATTATTGATATAAATTGATACGAGTTAACACTAAGCCCATTGCACACGCTTTGTAGAATTTCCGGGTGTAATCTTCAACCGCCGTCTACTTCTGTTCTGTGTCTATCCCGCCCTTGTATCGACGACAGCTTCTAAGAGACATTTGATGTCGAGCACACACGTCAGATGTATGTATTCAATAAATAAATACTCCAAGTTAATACGAATTAAAATCACAGTACTTCACATTTCGCAAAAAACGAATTAAAATACACGCGTACATAAAAACAAACTTTGTTTGAATTACAACGTATACCACTTCGAACGAAGACATCTAAAACGCATGCGCAACTGGGAGTGCTAGTGCCCCCTGGTGGTTATTGCGTCGGAAGAATCAAAACATCTTAAATTAAGACACGTTTAAAGCAATGAAGTGTCTTAAAATAAGACGTTTGCGGATATTTTAGACATTATTCTCAGTTCGTTTACACCATGGTCATAGTAAGACGCTTATGTATCTTAAATTAAGACATATATAGTGTCTTAATTTTCAGATTAAGACACTTAAGTGTCTAAAATTCTTTTTCAGTCACATATGTGTCTAAATTTAAGACGCTTCTATTTGCAGTGTAGTGGCTAATGGTTGAGACATTTATTTCTAACCAAGACGAATAATCAATTTTTACAGTATTTCCATACTAGTTTTTGTGAACTCTCTTTGTTATTATTATTTTTTTTATTTGGAAGGTTTAATAAATTCCTAAATATGAACATTTTTAAAATGCTTGGATTTTCTAAAATTATTTTGAATAGCATATTTAATAAAACTTCATTTCTAACGATGAAACTATTACTAGTATATATAGGTGCGGTTTTTATTTTGTTTCGCTTTGCGATCTTCATTATCTTGGGTTAAAACATATTTCTTATGCAGGAAGAAAAGGGCTATTGAAATATATAATTGAAGATATCGTATACAATATTTATAGAAAAGACCATAGACCATGGACGGGAGTGATTTATTTTTACTATTGGGACTGTAAAGTGGTTTATATTTTTCTGGAATCCCTCAATTTATATTGAACATAGTTGTCATTTTGAATTTTTAAATTAATAAAATGTAGACTTATAATTTAGTTATTGCATCGGTCCTTTAATATATGCTGTGAAATAAAATATATTATTATTATTTTTAATTGAATGTCTGAATTTATCATATCGTTTTTAGATTAACTTATCCAGGTAGTTTTGTCCTACAAGGGGTATGTTCGGAGGATTTGGATTTTTTAAATTTCTATATTAATACAAATACGACAAACTAATTATTCATTTAAGTTTTTTATGGTACAAGGATAAATGCAAATAACGCATTCAAACTTACATTAAATTATGTTGCAAATTCTGGCATTAAAGAACAACAAATAATGAGGTCCATAGTTTTACCCTAATTTATAATAATAATTCTAAACTGATAAAAAATAATATTTCATTAAAAAATATATTTGAAAATAATAAATTATTTCTCATGAGATCTACACTGATAGTGTTAAAAAAATGAGCATTTTATTTATATATTAATATTCTTGTCTTATAAGTTATTGTAGTGTTTATAACCATTAATGTTATATATATATACATTACTTTTTTATTATTTTAGTTTAATCTCAGACAGGGTTGGAAAGTTTTTGGCATGCGACGGCTTAAAGGGATTTTAACCATGGTTAAAACCGTCATGTCAAAAACCTTTCTGTAAAAAATGTCAAAAAGTGTCAAATATCTATTTTTAATACAAATAATACCAAAAGAATTATTTATCAGAGTTAGATAGCCTTTAAACTATAAATTCGAAGTAAAACTGCATAAATACATTAAAACTGTGGGGTATAAGTTGCAAAAATAAATTCTTCAAACCTATTTGCATAGGATATGGTAAACTGCAAATTGATTGTTGCATGATTAAAAAAAAAATTGTGAATAAAAATTACCTAACACTTATTTACTGATTTAGTTTATCATTAATGCATGCCTTTAAGATGAACAGTTAATAAATCCTTAATTATTTGTAATCTTTAAAACTAGATAGGTTTAATCTAAATTTTGCAGAGATAAATAAATTGTTTAGATTTTTCCATTTTTTTTTATGGCTAGAAGCACAGAGAAATCTCTCACATTTGATATCTAATTAGCTTTCCTTACGATAGAGCAAATTCAAAGATTTCCTTCGTCTAGTACGAAATGCAACAAGACCAATTTTTCTTGCTTTCTCCCTATTATGTTCTTATGGATGCGGTTATTTAAGGGGCTACTTCACTAATAGAAAACATCCGCCTGTTAATGTTAATCCTACAGGAGAATTTTTTTTTAAATATCTTGTTTGAAATTTTATACTTTTCAATGATTTTTTTCAATGTAGAAATGAAAACCCCCACTCAATAATGTCAATTCCATAGTAGAAATTTTGTTTAATATTTAAATATTTTTAAATGTTTTTTGCATTGGATAACTAATGTCGATGTCTACAAAGGCCGTTTTTTAATTTTTAGTTTTCGCTTGCAGTTATTTATTAATTATTATTATTATTATTATACTTTCACTTTTGGAACAAATTTCAAACTAAATTAAGCATTTTTTTTCCTTATTGCGGTAAAGTGAATTATTCCTTTCTCCCTAATTTTAGGAGATATTCCATAAATAAGATAATTTCATCAGTAAGAGGTGATTATCAGTCACTAACAAAAATTAATAGTGGGATAAAATGATGAAAATATCATATTTCATCATTTTATCCTAACATATCAATCTTTTCTCATTTCCAAAATAAATCTCATTTTTATTGCTCTGTGTTTGTACTAAATGGAAAAAAAAATGCTGCAGAGAAAATATGTCTGTTAAAGACTGTATATAGGATAGATGTGCCAGTAATGGAGACCCTTAAGGAAGTTCTTTAAAAAATGTTTTTTATTTAATAGTTATAATTATTATAGTCCAGTTTTTTTCAATATTAAACTATCAACAATATTTAATATAATCTATTTTTATGGTATCATGATTGATTTCATTTGTTATAATGGCTTATTATTACAAAAAGTTTGTCTATATATATATATTTTTAAAAAAAAATAAGAAATGCAACCAAGTATGCTGAAAAGCCACAACAAAAATACACACAAAAAAGTTTGGCAATTTAGTCATAAATAAAGAAATAAATTATAATTATATATTTGATTATAGTAAAATAAATGCTAAAACTAAAGTGCACTATCATTAAATAAAAGCATTTTTGTATCTTGCTACAACAGCATTTTAGGTAGATTTCGTAAGAAATACTACCTATTGCAGTCGTTACCATGGTGCGACTTTTGAAAAATTCCTTCATAACTTTTCATTATATGACCCCAGGAACCCAAACCACACCCACCTAAAAAGTTTATATATATATATATGTGTGTGTGTGTGTGTGTGTGTGTATGTATGTATGTACTAAATTTTGTCCGCACGATAAAAGTCGCAGTTATGCTCGGATCTTCTTCAAACTCGCCAACTACTTTGAGATGGTTAATATCTCGGCGGGGATTGAAAATGGGCAAAATCGGCCCAAGGGAATGGAAATGGGGAGGGCTCAAAATTTTGAATACCGTCTTAACATGATTCTGATAAAACCAGCTCTTACACAACAATGACAGGAAAAAATAAATATTTTTCGTTATAGCAGTTGCCAAAAATTAAAAAAAGCAATAAAATTCTCACCACAACAATTGCTTTTCTATTGCAAGATTTCACGTGAAAAATTTAATTAAATAAACAGTTTGACGAATTGAAAATAAATTGAATATTACGTCATAAGTTTTCTAGAGCAAGATTTCCGCATGAAAACTCAAAATGAAATAAATAGTTTGACGAATTAAAAAAAATATATATATATTGCGTCATATTGGAAATATAATGGACCTCAGCAGGTGAATATGTAACGCCATGCGAGTTTGAAGAAACTTAATAAAACATAATAAAAACCCGACTATGGAAATATTAACATATTTTAACACTTTGAGGTTCTCTGAACTTGCTTTAGCCATTTTTAAACCTATTCCATATACATGCGTGTGTGTATTCGTGTATATTAGAATTTTCACAAAATGTTTAGCTCTCTTAGAGCCCATTCTTAGTGAAGAAACTGGGTTTATCTCTAATCTTGATTTAAGTTTTGTTGGTGAATTTAGTACTTAACTTCGAAATCTACCTCCGCCTGTTTGCCCGAGCCGGCAGGGATTTCTTTTTTTTATTGTTGTCCTGACCATATTTAAGTATTGGTGTTTTTGATGGTTAAAACCGCTTAAAACGCGGTTTAAACCTATGTCACGTCAAAAACTGATTTTTGACGGCTTAAACCCAACCCTGATCTCAGGCTGAATACTTCTGAGGAAGTTAATTAAGTAATATCAATCAGTGAAATTAAATCAAATATTTACATATATATATAGTTTCATTACTGCAACTGTATTTAAATGATTTTTTGAAGTATGCAAAGATTAAAGAAACTTAATAAATATAAGCTAATGTTTTTGTAAAGTTCATCTTGTATTGTGAAGTTAAGTGGAATTCATTCTTTACATAAAATATAACAGGAAATTTTCAAATAAAATCGTTTACTTTTAATGATATTTACATATGTTGATATAGGTATGTAGTGAATTGTATTTAATAGGAAATATAAATTTACTCAATAAATAACAATAATATCTTTTTTTTTACCATATAATGATGTTTCCTGTTAATTACATCCAGCAGAGAAAAATTCATTGCTGTATAAAAAAGTATACTTATTGCTTTGTATATTATCTTATAAAGACTCCAAATATAGTTCTGCAAATAAAAAAAAGTATCAGACTAATAATTGAAATTCTACATGTATAACGAGGTTTGAAGAAGAAATAATATATGGTTATCCTATTTACTACTTAGATATAAGAAATATTTTTATAAACATCTGACAACAACTATTATTAATCTGTAAATAACTGTGTTCTTCTGTATCCATTACATCTATTTATCCTTATTCGCGTAATAAATAAATTATTTACAGACTAGAAATCATTTTTTGCTTCTTGAAGGTTATATACTTTCTTAATTTAATAACATAGCTGATAAATTCGATTTGCGTATATGTATTTATGTTGTATCAGGTTGAAATGATGCTAAATATTAATTTTGCTAACTTTTTTTTTCTCTGAAAGGTCATAGTACTTTTTTAGGCAGTTACTTTTATGTATAATAAACAAAAATAAGACATTTACACACACACACACACGCATATATATATATATTCACATCTGTGTAAATATTTATTTTAAGCATTTCAACGTTAGAATAATTAATTAATGAAAAACAAACCACTAAAACAAGTCATTCTGGCATAGTCACAGAACCTTTCAACAAGTCACAGAACCATTGAGTTTGTTGAACCGATAAAAAACATCACCTTTATTAAAGTACGGAAAAAAATAATATGCAATTAAGGTATTTTTTACACTTTCTGACTAATGTATACATTTTGATCTATATTATGCAGAAAAATAAATGTTGTATATCCATAATTAACAGTTAAATTTTAAAATTTAAAAAATGCGCCTCACTAATTCCTGAATAAAATCATTAAGTGCTGAGCGCATGATAAAACACTAAGTTATGCATATAAAAACTTTTTTTTTTGAACAAATTAGAATCATAGCATACCTACTTCTAAATAAAAACAAAAAAATATATACAATTAGGTTTGATTAAAATTTAATTTTAAACAAAAAATAAATAAATAAAAAATAAAAAAATGCACAATTTTTTTCCTGTTTTCATGTCAAAAAAATATGTAACCAAAATACGAAAATTTGTTTGGTTTCAGTATGTAGACTATAAAGAATCTCATATTTGGTTAATTTTTTTTAAGCTATAGCTTACATAGTTTCAAAATAATAGTGCGTAGAAACTCCAAACAAACTAACCCTGTGCCGTAAATTTCAATATCCACTGACATTCAATTATTCTCAATTGAATAGAATTGGATAGGGCTTCTTTTTTGCATATTTTTGTGGAAAAAAAAGAACTCAGAATAATACAAAAATTTAAAACTTATTTTTTGAAAGTCCGAAACATCCCGTGCCACCTTAATGAAATGGGTAGGTAGACTTCTTGGAATGATTCTTTGTTTTCTTTTAGGAACATAGAAAATAACAAATTAGTCTCATTACTTCAGAGTTCGCTATTTTGGTAAGGATAATAATTTTAAATTTAGCTTACCAATTATAATTGAATATATCTGAGACAATTTTATCATACATGTTAAACATATTCAAGGCTGGAGTAGCATAGTTGACGTTTATTTCAACAGAGCGAAAAATGTCCAGACCAGGTATCGAACCTGGATATTGGCGTGCCGTGCCAATACCTAACCTGTTAGGCTATCCGGACGATACCTGGTTGACATAATTCACTTCTATTTCTTGGACTTGGCTGCGGACTGCAGCGCTAGTTTCATTCATCCGAGCTATAACTATAGCATTTACATTATGAAAGTGTGTTTTAACACGGAAACTCCTGTATACCATGTAATTAGGTCATAATGAAGGGTACGAATATTTTTTCCAACTGGATTAAATGGTCAAGGCTGGAGTAGCACAGTTGACGTTTATTCCAACAGAGCGAAAAATGTCCATACCAAGAATCGAACCTTGATACTTGGCGTGCCGAGGCAATGCCTTACCTGTTAGGCTATCCGGACGATACCTGGCCGATATAATTCACTCTTAGTTGTTGGATTTGGCTGAGGATTGCAACGCTAGTTTCATTCATCCAAGCTATAACGGTAGCATTTACATGATGAAAGTCTGTTTTGTCAGCCAGGTATCGTCCGGATAGCCTAACAGGTAAGGCATTGCCACGGCACGCCAAGTATCCAGGTTCCATTCCTGCTCTAGATTTTTTTCGCTCTGTTGAAATAAACGTCAACTGTGCTACTCCAGCCTTGAATATGATTTAATCCAGTTGAGAAAAAATATTCGTTCCCTTTATTATGACATAATTAGATGGTATACAGGAGTTCCCGTGTTAAAACACACTTCCGTCATGTAAATGCTATAGTTATAGCTCGGTGAATGAAACTAGCGCTGCAGTCCGCAGCCAAGTCCAATAAATAAGAGTGAATTATGTCAGCCAGGTATCGTCCGGATAGCCTAACACAGTGTTAAAAATTTGCATCATTCTGGCAGGTCATTTGACCTTTTTTTCCGAAAACGGTTACACAACCGTAATTTTAATACTATTCTGACCATATTATTGGCCATTTTATGATCAGAATACAGTTAAATTATGATTATGAAACCGTTTTTTTCAAAAAAACGGTCGAATGACCTGCCAGAACACTGCAAAAATTTTAACAGTGCAGGTAAGGCATTAGCACGGTACGCCAATTATCCAGGTTCGATTCCTGGTCTGGACATTTTTCGCTCTGTTGGAATAAACGTCAACTGTGCTACTCCAGCCTTGAAAAATATTTAATCCAGTTGGAAAAATATTTGTTCCCTTCATTATGATGTTAAACATTTTTTTGGTATCATAGTTTAGAAATCAATCATAATATATAATACTGGCAATCAAATTAGTTTCGAAATCAAATCTATTATTTTATACTATTATTAACAGAATAAAGTACAAAGCCAAATAGATAAAAATTATTATGATATAAATTGGCATTAAACTTAAAAATGAGTTTTTAAAAAAAATCACAATTGCTATAAAATGTAAGAAATATGTTGAGCTGTCCCAAAACCATGCATAAAAAACGCTTTTAGTGAAAAAAAAAACATATGAGGCATGCAAAGTGTATCAAAATGAAGAACTCGCGTTTATTATAAAATTTAATATTTACAAATTGATTTATAATAATTAAATATATATCTTTATGTATATTTTTTTATCACGGCTTATTTAAATTATGAAGTCTGGTTGGTTAGTGGTCAATATGTCCGACTACCACACGGAAGGTCGAGAGTTCGATTACCTGCTGGACAAGCCTCACCAGTCTTTCATACCTTCGGTGTTGATAAAATTAGTACACTGTAAAAAAAAAATCTGTAGTTCTACAGATGTAAAGTTACATGCTTACTAAACTTTCATCTGTAACTGTACAAAAAAATCTGCAAATCTACAAAACTAGTTTTTGTAAAGCTACAGAAATCTGTAACTGTACAAATGAATCTGCTAAAATTACAGTAATCTTACTAAAACTTTATCTGTAACCTGGGTTGCAGTTACATGAAAAGTTCTAGGCATCCCAGTTTCCTAAACAAATTCTAGTAACCTTACAGATTTTTTGATTTTCGGAACAAAAGTGCGTCTGTTACAGGAATTTTTGTTGTTGCCGTTACATAAAATGTTTTAGGAATCCCAGTTTCCTTGAAAAACTTTATTAACTTTACAGATTTTTTTTACAGTGTACCAAACTAGCTTAGGGAACTAAACATCGAGGGACTCCCGTTAGGTTTACCACCTGACCGCGACATATGCTGTATAACACCTCGGTGCCCAGGGTCAAGGAAACTGGGATGGACAATGTTGAGCCTGATCCTCATGGATCGTCATAGTCACATGTTTAATCTTATACACACACACACATACACACATATATATATATATATATATATATCTTTATAAAACAACACAAAAAACTTATTTAATTGAAGCTGTATGTATCAATGATGTATTTTTCTTGTAATGCAGCTAATAATTTAAATTCTTCAGAACAAATTGGTTTAGCCTTGAAAATATAATTTTCAATATTTTTTTTCTTGTGTTTAGTATTCTGTATATTAAAATGTGAAATAGGACAAACCTGAGAAATCGTATTGCATTTGAACACAAACATTCTAAGATTTTACGACTTTTAAAATGGCTTGATTGCCCGTACATCGGTACAATACATAAAAGTTTAAATTAAGTAAAGATAAAACATAAATATTAGGTGTATAACAAAAACTGTAATTATTATTTTTTTTTTAAAGGAAAGACATATTTTCTAGTAAAAATAAAATAAAGATATAAAAGCACTTACGATCAAATGTTTCAACGTTCACCCTTCTATGAATCAACAAGTGAATTCTATAATGCTAAAATTGATGCATAAATTCTTTACTTTTTTGTCTTAGACGCAGCAATTCACATAGCGCTTTACACGAAATCTCCATGTCCATACTAGACCCTATTTCCTTCCATTTAAAACATGACCGTTGCATATGGATGTTGCAAAATGTATGTTAGTATCACGAACAAGCATTTCTTAAATGTTTAATGCAACAAACAATTCAAATTATATTGGGCAGTGATTTTCGTCGAAAAGATATAATAGTTTTTTTACACCTCATGACTTAACCCCCAAAAATAGCTAGTAAATTTACTTGTAAAATTTCAGTAAATTACATCACTTAAATTTACAATATATTAAACCAGATGAAACTTTAGATAAAAATTTAAAATGACACATGCGTTTAAATAAAAGTATAAATATCACTTCACCTTTATTAAATTTTATTAAAGCCATGTTATTTGTCGCAGAAATGAGTTAAAAAATACACGCATCTAGTATTGCTTCCTCACATTAGGCCCCTCTTCAATAAATTTTACGGTTCTTGAAATTTTTATGTTGTTATTCCCGGTATGAATTCTGTATCCTTTGCTTCGAAAATCATACCCCATCATGACTCCCTCAATTGCCTTTTCGTCAAATTTGGTTCTTTTTGATTTATCTACGTAGGCAAACGCCTTACACCCAAAAGTCTTAATATTAGATAGGTCGGGCTTCCTATTATTCCACAATTCGTACGGTGTGGTGTGATTTTCATTTGCGTTTGTCGGCAGTCAGTTGGTTAAATATGTGGCTGTCATTACCGCTTCCCCCAGAAATTCTTAGGCAATTTTGCATCTGACAGCATAGTACGCGCCATTTCAATGATTGCTCTATTTTTTCTTTCCAGAACGCCATTTTGTGGACTACTGTACGGGACGCTTAATTGGCGTTCTACGCCGTTTTCGGCCAAGTAGTTTTCGAAGCTCTCACCAAGATATTCTTTGGCGTTATCTGATCTTATAGATTTTATTACTTTCCCGAATTTATTTTTGGTTAAGACTACATACTGTTTTAACTTTCATAATTAAAATACTGTTAATAATGATAAATGTGTTATAAGAAGTACAAAGCAATATTTCTGCTTTCATCTTCTGTATTTTGTTTTCTTTCATTACATATTAGTCTATATTTTAAGAATGAAATTATATTTTTATAAAGCTATGTAATTTCATGATTGCATTTCATGAGCGTGTTAATCTTACCCCATTTATGCCTAGTGTCCCATTTTTGGGACGCTTCGAATTTTAACAAATTTGTGCAATTTTCTTCTTCTTTATAACATTAAAATTTTATGAAATAATTATCTATAAATGTCTTTATCTATTATCGACAGATGACTGCATAAGATGGATATTTATTTCCTTAAAATAAAGGATTTTATAGAGTTTTCATTTTTCAAGATGACGAAATGTAAGTTTGTGTTTTTTCTACAAATTATCCAAATTAATAAGTCATAATCTTAGCTTGTACAATTTTTTGACAAAAGCATTTTTTTTTTTGTTCTTTTTTTTTTTTTTTTTTTTTTTTTTTTTTGAAATTATACATTCAAGCCTATTTTTGTGCATTTTTGCAACGTACAAAATATAGGGCGCAAGACACGAATAGGGACATAATTTTATTGGCCATTTAGGGGACAGTTATTTATGTAAAGTCCTTTTCAATAAAAAAAAAACAAATTGTTTTTTAAGCCTCAAATTCGGATATTCTTATTTTAGTATTACTAATACTTAGAATATAATTAGTTTCTGTAAAGAAATAAATATATTCTTTTAGTAATTCATAAAAATACTAATTGTAGTGTATAATGTACAATTTAAAAACGTATTTGATATAAATTTATACAAAACATATAATTATACATATTTTACTAATACAAATCTTATGCATATTCTATTATTTAGTAAGTTTACATTTTATCAAATAATTACTAATATATTTAGCTTATTTTTTTTTACTATTTTTCGAGTTCCTTTTGCAACATTTTAAAATGATTTTACTATGAAATTTGAGAAAACAAAAATTCAGGCACAAATGGGTTAAAAGCTAAAACCAATCACAAACCAAGACAGAGAAACCGTCATCGTTGTTCAGCATTAATTAAAACCAAATGAAAAATATTTTTTTTCAGGTAGGTTTTATTATATTTTTAAAAGCATGAATATGGTCTGCCACAAAATATATTTAATTTATGTTAAGATAAAAAAAATAGCTTTATTTATTAAATTGTTTTACATATCCCGGGAAATATTTGTTTACATTTGTTCACAGTAAGGCACATTATGTGCAAGAAAAAATAATGAAAAAAAAATTCATAATAAATATAATTTGATATCGTATTAGAATATCTACGATTTTGCAGATATTATTTAAATTATTTATGTATGTCTAATTGTAATGAATCTTATTAATAATATAAAAAGCTCCGACGCAACACAAATCTAAATTTAAGATATATTTATGAGAAAGAAAATATTCTATTTTTGCGTCATCTTAGTAATAATTAATTAGGCGCGTAATAAATTGTCTTTGTTATGTCGCTTTAACTTAACCTATCTGAATATTATACTGCAGTACGAACTTGGACAACTCATCTTCATGGAGCTAAAGGGGCCGGAAAAAAGTCATTACTGGAAATTTTTATTTACATTTGGAAATTACTTTACTAATTAAAACCTTATGTTAACAAGCAGAGAAATTTCAATGAACAATGGAAGTAAAACAATAGTTAATTAAATAATATTTGTTGAAAGGGATGTAAATCAGTTTCTTATTTTAATTACCCACTGAAAAATGTTAAGTGGAAATGATAATTTACAAAGACATAACTATTGTAAAAAGTCATATTTGAGAAAAAATTCGATACTGATGTTGACGTCTATTTTAGACTTCCATTCTATTCCATTTTCCTCATTCTTTCACTTAGAACCGTGCGAACAATTAAACTTTCGGATTGTTTCGAAAGAATTTTCTGCCTCCCTGTAAATTTGTAGTAACATAAATAATTGGATTCTTTAAAAATGACGTGACCTTTAAACGTTTAGTATTATCAGCATTTCTTTGAAGTGATATTCCGATGTTGTTATAAGCTAGAATTTCCATTCTTTCGAAGTCACAAAGAATTTTGTCTCACACTCTAATCCAAATGTTTTGCAACCTAAAAAAATGTGCTCAGAATCTCTTTTAAATGTGGTTTTAAATGATATGCGAAATACCCGTCAATTCACCTTTCGCGGTTTGAGAAATATTCACTGCGTTCTTATCATTTTGCTCATTTCATCAGTTGCATTAATATATATATATATATATATATATATATATATATATATATTTTTAAACAATTAATATATAATTAATTGGAATATAAGAAAGCGAGGAGAGTCTGAGCTATTTTCAAAAGTATAATAATAAAAAATCTAAACATTTAATTTTTGCTAAACTATGAATTTACTACTTTAGTAAAATACTAGATGGGAGCCATTGATATTTCCAGAGCATTTGACTACATTTTAAACTTAAGTCATTTGCAACTATTCATTAATTTTCTATATGAATTAAAGAAGTCGTTGTTTCCATGGCAACTGTACCTTTCATTATTGCTTGCTTGTTTGTTTGTTTGTTTTATTGAACACATATATCAGGCCACGCGGGGATCACGGCGGGATTCGAATCCGCCCCCACCTACGCTCTCAAGCGATTACCAGCGTGGAGTCTTATTCACTCAGCCATGGTGGGCCCTATTGCTTTCTCTAACACCCAGATACACAAATTTAACCAGCTGCGCTTAGAATCATGCTCATAACAGAGATCATTTATATGTAAGTGTGGTGGCATATGCACAAGTCGAGTACTCATATTCAAGTTTTTGTCCAAAGTACAGTAACCCTGTTTTCAGTAATATACGTGAAGATTTCGATTAAACTAACCAGAAAAATAACAAACATTGGCTACCTGATTTGACTTTATTCAAAATCGGCTTAACCAAACAAAGTTAATGTCCGGGATCCAGATAAATTTTTCTCTGTTAGTAAAATTAGATTTACCAATCATTAGCCTCCATCCTTGCAGGATTTTCGGTGTTTACTGCAAACATAAAAAAGTTCGCAAAAATACAGGCTTCTGGTTGATCAATCTCATCTCGCTAATAGCAAAATCTATCTTGATCCCGGCCTATTCAAATCCCGGCCCTTTAAATATTCGAGAAAGCCTTGACACGCGTCAGGAAAACGTCACGCAAAGCAGGCAAAAAAAAAAAAAAAACATTCATTGGCTCGTTTATGTCCACGAGCCAATGAATGATTTTGTTTCTTTGCTTTGCCTGCTTTGTGTGATGTTTTCGTGAAGCGTGTCAAGAAATTCTCAAATATCTAGGGGGCGTTGGCTTATTTCACCTCCATGAAGCTATGAAAGGAGAAGAGCAGGAATGTCAATCTTCCCGTCTGAAAAACTAGATACACAAAAATCGAATTCTTTCACCCTTCTTCTGCCCTTTTCTCTCTTGATTTTGACCTATAGAAGCCCATTTAGCAGTCTCCAGTGCAAGATGCTGCTATATATGGCGGACGCTGGAGGGAGGGTGTTAGCGCGACCAATGACATAATAGGCCAGTTCATGACGTTTAAAAATCACACGGAGTTGGATCATCCTTACCCGATGATTAGTACAAAGCGGCGCGCCGATTTTTTTGTGTCCATTGCTGTGTACAGAGAATCAACTCCGTGTGACGTGATCAGCTGGCCACGGTTTAGAAACAGCTTCAAATGACGTCATCTATATCTTCTCCGAGGCAAACGAAAAAGACACTACAGCGTCTAGAACATATAGTGTGGAAATCGGCTATTCAAGTAATACTTAAAAAAGTGCTAAAATATTGGATCTCTTAAATTTCAAACGATGTTGAAATCCAATGAGTCGATCACAGCGATATCAGCAGGATATTTCAAAAAATCCAAGACGACTTGGTCTGGACGCTGTAACATTTTTTTTTTTTTTTTTTTTTTACATTTTATTAACATACATCTGATCTGTGTGCTTGGCATCAAACCCGCTTCAATAATACGATGTTTACTTTGAAATTTGAAAATATATCGCAGATGTCGCTGCGATCTGCTCCCTGAATTTCAGCGTCAGAGAACATTTAACGGATACACCTTTTTAGCGGTTCTTGGATAGCACATTTCCACATTATGTATACTAGACGCTGTAGCGGTTCATTACACGTGTCTCTTTCTTCTTTAAAAAATATCCTGCAGATGTCGATGCAAATGACTGTTTGGAATTCAACATCGTTGTTCATTTAAGGGATTCAATATTTCCGCGCTTTTTTAAGTATTGATGGGATAGTCGATTTCTACAACATATAATCTAGACGCTATAACGGAGCTATAGTTTCTGGAAGATATAGTTTAAAAATCGTCTTATTAAAAAGGTGCTAAAAAATTATATCCCATAAATGTTGAACGAGGCTGAACGACGAATGTCCATTACAGCAACATATGTTAATTCCAACGTAACTATTTCAAAAGAAATCAATTGAGAAAACGTTTTGCTCAGAGAAGATCTAGAAGATGTTGCTGCTATTGACATTTGTCATTCAGTATTTTTCAATATTTATGGGATTCAATTTTTAGCACTTTTTAAAACATTACTGGAATAGCCGGTTTCCACACTATGACCGTGATGTAGGTAGATTTTTCTCTGTTATCGTAACGAGATTGACCAATCAAAAGCCAGAATTTTTGCTAACTTTTCACTGTTTGCAAAAATGTACCTGGATCCCGGCCTATATTTCTAGACGCTATATCCGTATTTCATATCCGTATTCACCATTTTTAAGTGGTATTTTAATAGGATCCTTTTAAAATTATTTTAACTCAAAATTTGAAGTCACGATTGTCAACAATATCTTTGAATGTGAACAGTCGCACTCTTAACTTCAGATTCTGATCTCAGTTACCAGAAAGTAAAAATTCCTGAAATTTATGGTTTTTAGATGCATTTGAGTTAAAATTTTTAGTTTTGTCTAAGAAAATATTCGTGTTCTCTTAAATATGACGTCATTTTGATTTACTTAAGCCTAGTGTCTCAAACATAGTATCAGTATACATGCAGAAGGAAAAAAAAATATGGAAAATTCATAATTCAAAATGCGTGTTTTCAAAAGCAGTACGTCATTTTTCTTTCAAAATATTTTTGGCACATGTGCCAAATGGGATTTTTAGCCACTAAACCCTGAACAACAAAATTTAAATCATACAAATAAAAAAAAATTTGCATACCATTATGCATACCATTATGCATACCATTTTTAACAAAAAATGGTATGCATAATGATAAATAAACTTCATTATTACTCTGTTTTCTGCAATAATAAAAACTATCTTAATTACCACCATTTTGAAGAAATTTCATAAACTATTTTAAAAATTAAAATATAAAAAATGGGGATTAAAAAAAAGAAAAAAATCAGCTAGCGCAGGCACACCTACAAATGAGCTGCTTTCAGTTAAAGCATTACTAGTAAAATTGGTTCAGTAAAAAGCTCAGGGAAAGCTAAAAAACAGCCATGTGTTTTAAATATATAGGTTATATAAAATTAAGAAAAATTAAATTTAGCAGATTGTGTTATTTTGGTAAAATCCTAGTAGAATTTCTTAAAGAATAGAAATAAAATTTTATTAGTCAAGAGAATCAGACTAATAAATAATCTGAATAAAAAAACAAGTTTTTTTTTATAAAATGATGTCGATTGCATCCACTAAATCATACCACTTTTACGACCCAGCCTTAAACAACATGTACTGAAAAGTATGCATATGGCGTTATTATCACGGACTAATAAACAAACCCAGAAAAAAGCAATATCGCCATTCAAGAAGCTTGGCAAAACAAATCGTATCTAATCAAGTATCTAATTATTCATAGGACTTCCGTTGTTTGTTTATAATAGCTCCATGTTCTTATAGAAATCATTCATTTGAATTTTTTTTTTTTTTCAAAATCCTAGAAATATTGTTACTCACGGATAAATAAAATTGCATTCTTTCAGCTCTCTGAGACGAATTAAGTAAATGCGGAGAAAATAAGTCACACAGATATTATTTAAAATATATTTTTGTAAAGAGAAAGTTTTGCATCTTTTGTAACGTAAGTTTGCAATAAACTAAAAAAAACATTTAATTGATAAATAAAAACGAATAGAGATGAAATTTGATTGCTGGGGATGACGTGAAAATTGTAACCCTAAAATCCGCTACGTTCGGCCCAAACACAGCCATATTCAGTCATATTTTAATTAATAATACAATGAAATACTACTTTAAAATGGTTAAATATAATCAGAGGATTTTCATTTAGAGAAAAAAATGCATGGGTAATGTCAGAGAATTCGGTCTCTGTACCACGGGCTTGTTTTGTTGAACTATTTTTACGGCACACTGCATCTTCATCTATCTTTCCTCCGTGATTATTTTCCCTTTACTTTTAATCATAGAGGAAAGAGAAAGAATAGAGATGAAGTGTGGAGGTCGGAGGTGACGCCAAAAATGCAACTCGAAAATCCTACGTTCGGCCCAAACACAATCACGTGCTTTTGCAAGAAAAGAAGAAATCATCTAGTAATACAATTTTTAATTCATAATACAATGAAATGCTACTTCAGAATGCTTAAATATAAACAGTTCATTTTCATTTCGAGAAACAAATGCACGAGAGATGTCAAAGAATTCGGTCCTTGTTCCACGTGCTTGTTCTGTTTGTGCCGAATAAGGGCATTTAAATTTGAGCGATAAGACGCATCATATTACAAACAGTTTTTACGGGATACTACAGTTCCATCTATCTTTCTCCCCCATGGATAATTTTCCTTTACTTTTAACAGAAATAGAGTACTTCAGTTGCCACAATTACAAAATTGGTGCTAAAAACTATAAAAAAAATAATATCTCAAAGCTAATTGAGATACAGCTTTCAAACAAATTACATTTAAAAGTACATTTTCCCCCTATACGACGGTATAAAAATTGAAAATATGCGATGTTTAGAAGTTTAAAATTTTGCTGTAGCGAAAATTGCAAAAACGAAATTTCATTTCAAATTTCAAAGTGTTGCATTCGCAGAATGACGTATGCGTTACGCACAGATATGTTTGTCCTTTATAATATAGATATTAGATATACCGGTTGGTAAGAATGAAATAAAAAGTGATATAGATATGCATCACTATGCATATCAGGTTTGAATAATTTAGGTTATTCTTTTAAATCGTGGCTTTTCTAGAAATTTGAATATTCATTCCCAATATTATTACCCAAATTGATGCCAATTCTTGAAAAATGTAATTTTTTAAAGCTAAATATTGACTGTATTTTCTCTTCAACTTTAAACGCATTAAAAATGTGTTAAGAAATATTTAAAGTGTGTTCTTTACGATCTTTTCATGTATCTTCTTTTTTTACTGCTGACTTACAAATGAAAATGAAAATGATATTCCATAATATCCGAACTACATTTATATACATTATGTCTTTAAGATTGAAAATGAAATTTAATCTAAACAAAGAATGTATTTGATCTATTTTTGCACCGAAATTTTACATTTAAATAGTTAGTTAATCAAATCAATTTAGAATATAATTTTTTGCAAACAATTACTTAATGTATTAAACTTAAAAAAGAAAATTAAGAAGGAAGCAATAAATATTTTCAAAAAACTAATATATTTAAAAATATTATACTAATGTGTCATTTTAAAATATACAAGATTTCAATTTAATTCTAATAATTCTGTTTACGAAATACCGGAACTGGCTTTGTAGCTGCATGATGTTGAAAGAATCAAAAGCAAAAAATCTTCAATTATATTTCTCGCAAATTTGAGGTGACAAAGAAAATAAAATTTAATATATACCGTATACTGCATAAAATACATATTGATTGCTCACACAACTTTTTTAATAACGACTTCTTTTATGGCGCTTATTTGGCTTTAATATAAAGTGCAAATGACAGCAATATATAATAAATAAAGCTAGGGAAAGCGAAAAAGATGAAAAAAAACAATGCCTGAGGATAAATATTTTTAGTTAATGTGTATCACGAAGCAGATATTAAGTAAAAATAAATAGCGAAAAGTTCAGAAGTTACAGGATGGAAATATATTTAGAAAATGTGCATGAAAATATTTTGATAATAACTTTCTTTTATATTAATACTATTTATTACACTTGTGAAAAATTTGAGAAAAAAATTATTATCGAAAATCAATAATGAAAGTTTGCATTTATCATTATTTTTTAAATTATTACTAATTTAAAAATATACTATTTTCTTTTGTTGCATATTGCATAAAAATCCAGAAATGTGTAACCCTTACACAGGTAACGGGAACATACTTCCCACTTAATTTTTATTCAAAACTACTGCAATTTACCAGAATTTTTCAAAAAAATATTTCGCTGTTGCATTGCACGTGATGAAAAACCTATTATTATTTTCAAATCAATTTGTTTACATATTCTCGTGCAAGTTGACGTCATTTCAACATTTTAGCCACATAATTGATGTGCCCGGGTAAAGGTTAAGTAACAGATAAAAGTTTCGTATAGTATTAGTATTAATTACATTTTATTTATAGATTATAATATTTTAATATAACGTTGTTCTTATGAATTTACTCACTGAATATTACTAAAAATATTGTTTTTAAAGCATGGATTTATTTTAATATAGCTTATTAATTCTAAAGTTTGAAGGTGGAGAAATAAAATATAGGAAAGAGAAGTTCTGCTGAAGATGATATGATCTAAATCAATAAGAGGGTATAACGCAGAAACAACTGCATTTCGAGAAAAAACCGAGGAACTTCTCCCACTTTCAAAAAAAAAAAAAAAAATCTGATTTGGATAAGAACATATCAAATATACGTCTGTTTAAATGCGGTTTCTAAATTGAACAATTCAGTAAATAAAATTAATGCAATCTGTTGAATATGAGATGAAAATGCCTAGTTTTAAAGAAATCCTTTGTTCAAAGAACATGAAATAAACCAAAGTTACGTTTAAAAAGAGTAATCTAATAAAATTTGATTTACCATAGGCACTTGAAATTAGATATTTTCTTTATTTATGTTCCCTGGAGTACTCGCTTATGATTCTTTTTGCAACCAATTTTATTTATATTTCCCAAACAACCAATCCTTAAAAATTAAATGGGTACATTCCATGTAGATGATCGTAAATGTTTATTTCCCAACATAATATAAGTTACCAGACATCGCGGGTTATTGCAATACACTGTAGCATCATCTCTTTATGGATAATTAAACCCTTCTGGACGAGCGTCTTTTACAGAATTTCTAATATTTAATCACCGGTTTTTTAAAACAGAAATTTTTGCCTAATTGAATCGGGAAAATGTTGGGATCAAATAAGGCAAAATTTACAATAGAAATTTACTGGCGTGAATAATCTCCGATTCTGAGCACCTTATACGGCAGGAATACCGGTAGGCTCGTCCCCAAGGGGTTAACAATCAAATATTAAACGCTATTTTGTTATATTCCAGTAAAGCAGTTTAAAAAAGATACAACGCGACCATTAACGCTGCCGAGAATGGCGCAACTACTTTGCATTATTATTCCAAAATATAATGAAATATTGTGAAAATACATGCTATATGTGTTCACAACCAATATGTTTGCTTAGGAGTATTGTTTGCTCTGCGCGGGAGTATTGTGTATTTTCAATACTATATGAAAAAATAACAGTTCTAACGTTTTACTTTAATAGGTAATTATATGTCTCCGCTTTATTTATTTACATTTTAAAGAATAATATTATTAATAATTATGTAACAGTGGTTTTGAGGCATTGATCCAACTTCATTGTATGCATTATAAAGAATGTTGTGAAAAAACGTCTTTAATATAATTTTATATTGCATTTTGATTTTATAGCAAAATTTTAATATTTTGAGAATTTCGATTAAAAAAAAAAAAACTGCGCATGCATATTCATTACATTAAGATTTCTAAAGACTTTAATTGAAAACATTAAAGCATCAAAGAAACTTTTTCAAATCAACAAAAAGTAACTGCAATTACTATAACCTATAAAAATACAGTGCTTCACTCTTTAAACAAACAGTTTTGATAAAAAAAAGTATATATATATGCATTTATGAAATTGTTTAATCTAAATTATATATGACAGTAAAAAAATTCATAAGGAACGAAAATTTACATATACATTAAAAATGCAATCAAGGAAGAAAATGTTTTAATATATACAAGGTAAAATGGATTATTATAAATATGTCAATAAATGTTTTGAGAATTTAAGCTGCACAGGACAGTGGCAAATATAAAAATCTATATAATTTTAGTCTGTACTAACAGTGTCTGAATTTGCTTAAAATGTACTTCATATATTGCTTTAGTAAATTGTGTACTCGCTTTCCCGTCCCCTGTTTTGTTTCAATTTGTGTAGGCAGTGAAGTATTAGTAATATCATACATTTTACAATTACATCATTCATAGTTTATACATTTCATTAATTGATCGTAATTTCTAGATTTAAAAGAAGATTTGAAAGCTTGAACATGTAATAGGATGCAGTATTATGGTAGTACATCACGAATCAGCATTACATAAAGTTTTCATTTTCATGAATGTGTTAACATGAAAATAGTGATACATTTAAACAAATAAAATACTTGGTACACTGTAAAAAAAAATCTGTAAAGTTACTAACATATTTCTCGGAAACTGGGATTCCAGGAACTATTTATGTAACGGCAACAGCAAAAATTTCTGTAACAGCATCTGTTACAGGAATTTTTCTTGTTGCCGTTACATAAAATGTTCCTGGAATCCCAGTTTCCTAGAAAAATTTTAGTAACTTTACAATTTTTTTTTTTTACAGTGTATAGTTCATAAAATTATTTGATTGCTCATACTTTCTTGATTTGAAAGAAGATTTGAAAGCTTGAACATTTAATAGGATGCAGTATGATGATAGTACCTCACAAATCAGCATTTATATATAGTTTTTATTTTTATGAATGTGTTAGCATAAAAATAGTGATAAACTGGAAAATAGAGTGAATAGTGAGTTCCAAAGTTATTTTTCAATTGCGAACACAAAGATGATTTTTTTTTCTATATTTATAGAACGTAACGTTTAATGCATTTAAAATCAAATAGCAAAATATAATTGATACGATATGATATACCATATCATATTATTAAATATGCAGTTTATATCCGAAAAATGTTTTACATACTTATAATGTAAAATTTTCGCGAAGTCACAAAATTATTACTTTCTTTGTACATACCTATCGAAGAATGCATACACTTACTTGCATAGAAATTTATTAATATTCATCATTTCTAATCTTAGAACGAAAATATACTACTAATATAGGGAACATTTATAATGTAAACAGCAGTGATTTATTGAAAACTTTGGTTTTCTTTCAACGGAATATAATTATAATAACAAAAAAATAATATATTATTTTATTTGCTTGTTTATTTGATTTCTATATTATTTTACTGATTAGAAAAAATTCAATAAAATAAAATATATAGAGATTTTTATAATAAAACGTGGAAGAGAATGGGAAAAAAATGTTCAGCAATAAACTGCACCCATATAATTAATTTATTAATTTAGATAGTGATAATTGTTTAAGCGTTTACGATCAGTTTTATTGAATTTGTTAATGTTTACTACAGTTGTGTTAGAACAGCAAAATTTTGATTTTGTTTGTTAATATTATGCAACAGAGAAAATAATTCTTTTAAAATTAGACTTGCCTCACTTTATCGCAAAATCACCGCATTTGAAATATAATTGACCTATTAAATTAGTAGTAAAGCATATATGAGGAGCAAACATTCAAACCGTGTTTTCTCGCAAAAAAAAAAAAAAAAAAAAAAAAAAAAAAAAATAATAATAATAATAAATGAGTTATTGTTAGTTTTGTGAACTCTGTGTTAAATTGCACAGAAATAACCGGTTGTTTTAAGAAAAAAAAAATTCCGATAATAAACCAATTTTAAAACTTGGCGTTTCAATCAAAAAGTGTTTCCTCCAAAGCCTGCATTCAGTCAAACAGTGATTTCTCCAGTCTGCCAATCACAGTTGTCACTTAATGTGTACTTTCGAAACCCCATACATATCAGATATGAAACGGATTTTCTTTTAGAGAAAAATAAGAGAATTGTTAAGGTTAAAGACATCCAGAATTATAGATTTTAAGATCTAAGTGAAGAATATTGTGTAAATCTTCTTAAAAAGGGATTTACTGTTCAAAGGTTTGTTTTAGAATATCTTCCTGTTAGCTACGCTATATCAGTTGAAAAGAAAAAAGATGGTGACAAACTTTTGAAAGTAATGTATGGTGAACAGTGGCAAAATCAACCTAATGATGTCTTCAAATGTTATAACCACATTATCTAGGATTTACCATCCTGCAATGAAGAAGAGGAGGAAGTGTGTGACTGCCTAAATGAAGATATTGGTTTTAACATTTGAAGTGGATTTTTGGCAAATGAGTATTTATTTAGTAAATATTTAATGAATACTACTAGGTACCATAATCTGCCATTTTATTTTATCAATAATCAACCGAAGTTCAGTATTTGCTCTAATAAAATAATGATTTTGTATTATTTGTGAGTTAGAACTTATTTCATTCAAAAAGCGTTTTATCCACTTATCAAACAATCAACAACGAACAATCAACTCCTTTGAATTCGGTCAAAACGTGATTTCTCCAAATATTAAATGCATTTTATTAATTTGTTTTAGGTTTAATATCTTATGCACGCTTGCAATTCTTTCTAATAATCAATAATAAAAATACACAATAAAAATTAGAATTAAATACAAGTTATTTTCTAATTTATCAGTTTTTTGTGTTTTTTGAAAATTTGTATCTAAAGGAGAAAGCATGGTTTGAATGTTTGCTCCACATGTAGGGATATTAATATACACCTACACTGTAAAAAAAAATCTGTGAAGTTACTAAAGTTTTTCTAGGAAACTTGGATTCCTAGAACTTTTCATGTAACGGCAACAACAAAATTTCATGTAACAGACACACTTTTGCGCCGAAAATCAAAACATCTGTGAGGTTACTAAGAATTTTTTTGGAAACTGGGATTCCGAGAACTTTTCATGTAACTGCAGCCAGGGTTACAAATAAAAGTTTAGTAAGATTACTGAAATTTTAGCAGATTCATTTGTAAAGTTACAGATTTTTGTAGCTTTACAAAAACTAGTTTTGTAGATTTGCAGCTTTTTTCGTACAGTTACAGGTGAAAGTTTAGTAAGCATGTAACTTTACATCTGTAGAACTACAGATTTTTTTTTACAGTGTATTGCGAATTGACTAAAAACATAATTATTATATGTTTGTAATTACAGCTCATATTCAAAATATTAGAATAATTAATTTTTTTTTACAAATTGAAAATATTTTTTGGTAATTTAATGTCTTTTAATGCAAATATGAAAAAAATATTTTTATTAAGAACTTATTGTTGATTAAACATATTTATTATCTTAAAATTAATATCATTTTTGAAAAGATTAATTGAAAGAAAAATTATTTTGAAAAATCAAAATATTAGAATATTTATTCAAGTGGTTCAAAATATTA
This sequence comes from Maratus speciosus, assembly GCA_963932465.1. Lineage (NCBI taxonomy): Eukaryota > Metazoa > Arthropoda > Arachnida > Araneae > Salticidae > Maratus > Maratus speciosus. The sequence goes on along the minus strand of OZ010791.1, from coordinate 536,772,854 downwards.
GAATATTTATTCAAGTGGTTCAAAATATTAGAATACTTCTCATTATTTCTCCTTTAATTATCACCAATTCATAACTGGTTGCATCATTGATTAAATTCAGACAATTTTACTTTAAAACACTATTCTTTTTGCAGTTTGTTTGTTTTTTCGTCTTGAAATGGGTCGTGTGAATGATATTCCTGAATCTATTAAACTTCGTATTGTTGATTTGAATCGGACAGGTAAAAAGCAATGTTATATAGTGAATGTCTTACATTGTTCGCAAACAAGCGTTAGTAAAATACTAATGAAATATTTAAACAATGGAAATTTTCAAAATAATCTACGAAATAGTGGCCGACAACCAAAAACATCTGCTAGAGAAGACAGGAAACTGAAGCGTATAGTTAAGAAAAACCGTTTTAAAAGTATGCGATTCTTACACCGAAAATGGAAAGAAGAAGGGTTTAAAGTTTCTACATCGACAACATTTAGCCGTTTCCATAAATTTAAGTTTGAATCTCGTGTACCGGAAACAAAACCTCTCATGACTGCAAAACAAAAGCGTATAAGATAGAATTTGTGTAAATCAAGATGTTTATGGGATGAAAAAGATAGGAGAAATTCATTATTTAGTGATGAAAGTAATTTTTTGTTTTTCATATGGTAATCAAGGTATTCGAGTTTGGAGAATGAAGGAAGAAGCATTTGATAAAGAATGCCTTAAAAGTTCCGTAAAACTTGCTGCTGGTGTTATTGTTTGGGATTGCATGAGTGCAGAAGGACCTGGAAAGTTATGTATACGAAAAGGTTACTCTCAGGTATATAAAGAAATTTTGGAATATTACATGATTCCATCATCAGAAAATTTATTTGAAGATGATTTCATCTTTCAACAAAATTAGCGTCATCGCAGACCTTGGTGTCAGAAAAGAATTGGTTCAGCCAATTCAAAATTAAGGAACTTCCTTGGCCACCAAACTCACCAGACCTTAATCCCAACGAAAACTTATGGTATATAATGAAGAAAAAACTCCAATAAAATATTCCTTCAAGTAAAACTGAGTTAGTGACACGCATAAAGTCTATTTGGGCTAATATTGATAGAAATGTTTGTAAACACCTTGTATATATTATGCAAGATTCATTGTACGCTGTTATGAAAGCTAAAGGGTATGCTACAAAATATTAAGTATCATTTACTTCATATTCATAAGGTAATATTGTTGCATAAAATAAAATATTCTAATATTTTGAACCAATCTAAACTTTATTCTAATAATTTAATGTGTTTCAGAAAGCTGTATACTTAATTTATTGTACTGTATTTTATATTTTGTAAATGTTAAAATCTTATCTAAACATTCCAGATCTAATTTATAAGATATTTAATTGCATTTATTTAGTATCAAAAATAAATAAATGAAAAATATTTTTTTCTTATTATTTTTTCTGAATTATTCTAATATTTTGAATATGAGCTGTATATTTAGCTTAAGTTTTATTTTATTTTACTTTTATTTTTTCAAAATTTACTTGTTCCACTTTCAAAATCATCTGTATGTTCACATAGCTTCAAATGAGTTTCAAAATGACATACGGTATAAAAGGGCAGTTAAATCAAAATTAAATCTAAAATATAGAATCATTTAGTTTCATGTAATGTTTTATTATCGGGAGCAATTTTGCACTTTTTCAAAATGTCTGAAGAGACTGATAGACATTTTAATTAAAAAATATCCATTATTTTATTTACAAATATACTATAATTTAAAAATATTATATTTTCATTGATGGGCATATATTTTCTTGAATTTTTTCAGATGTACAAAGGATATATATTTTCATTAACTTTACATTCAATATAACTTACTCTTAAAAATTACAAACAGAGAGTAATAAAATAACATTACCACATGATGGCTTTTATACATATTGTTTGTTTTGTACATTGTCACACATTAAGTAAAGTAATAAAAAAAAAATCCGATAGATTCTGTTATCATCACTCATCAATGCTTTCCCAACAGAGAGACGAATCTAATTGAAAGCATTTTTCAACATTGATTTACACGTGTTACATTTATCACATATATGTACTTGTGTCTCTAAATATAGGAAAGTATACTATAATCAGTACCAAAGTCATACACATTCTTCCAAGTTATTAATTATTCGGACCTCCCCCTTTTCTTTTCTTTAAAAACTTCATGAAGTAGTAAATATATTCGGTATTAAAAGAAACATTTATAGAAACAAAATTTCGTTTGTTGTCCCTGACTTAGTTTTGATTTAGATTTGATTTGACTTAGTTTCTGAAGTAAGATTTTTAACACAATTTTTTTTTTTTTTTTTGAGGTTATCGAATCTCAATTAAACATTTCCACTTTCAGCAAAGATATTTTACAGATGAAAATGATAAATAATTACCAATAACAGCAGGGTCATTCCACCTAAAAAGTCGTGGTCACATACTAACCAATTTTAATAAAATTCGATTCACAAGTAGGTTCAATTCATATTCAAGTAATGCTCTACAAAATATCTTGACAAAAAAAAAAAAAAAAAAAAAAAAAAAATTAGCTGTTTTGGACATTTAAAAAACTTGTGATATATAATGGCATAAGCGCAATCGTCAAAAGTTGCAAGTTTGAAGTTCTGTATCCTGAAAACTATTTAACAGAAATGAATTTTTTTTATAATTTTGTAAACTCTGAAAAATTATCTTCTTACTTACTGAGTACGTAATCTAATCTGAGTAAATAATCTAGTAACACCATGATTATTAATAAATTAGTTGTAAAAATTAAATTTTTGTGAATTTTGAGAAAATTAGAAACGTTATAAAAATCAAAAGAATTAAAAAACATCTGTGAAATTAATGCCTGATGTAATATGACATATGAAGATCGAATTCCCCAAAGTCGAAAAAGTTTGAAAGTCGCCATTTATTTCCTTCATCTTAAAAAAAATTAGAAACTTAAAAAAAAAAAAAATTACGAAATCATGATTTCTCCTCTTCTGTATGAGAAAAAATAAATAAAGGACAGGTCCCATATTAACAATATTGCACAGACATAAAGATTAATAAGTTCATGATATGCTGAAAAAAATTGAAGGTTGCCTTTTGATTCTAACATAACAAAAATGGTTTCAAAATAGTAATATTTTCTATATTCCATTCGCTATACCTCTTTGAATACACCCGCGTTTCTTAAAATATTGCATGATTTCATGGGAGAACAAATTTAGTGCTGCCATCTAGTTTTTTTTATTTGAATTTAGAATTAATATATAGTTTTTTTTCATCTCAGTCATTGCTTTCTATTCTAATTTAAAATTTTCTTGAGGCAAAAATAAACTGAAAGTAAGAATAAAAGTTTCTATATTTAAAATATACAATTTTATCTAGAATATCAAATAATTCAAAAGTTTAATAAAGCTTTCCTTCACTTAGAAAGAAGTGATAGAAATATTGCAGTTTACCCTCAACATTTTTTACTATTTATTTTTTTTCTCATTAAGGAATAGAAAGGCAAGCATGAAACTTTCGATATTTCAAATATATACTTTTAGCTATAACGCCAAAAAAAGTGAAATTGTCAAAGCTGTCCTTCATGCTTAAAGGAGCAATAAAAACATTGCATTTTTACCTCAAAATTTTTGACAAATATTTTTTTTTCTCATTACGGTATAAAAATACAATTACTAACTTACGCCAGTCTGTTATTTATTATTCATTCCTAATTATAAATAATTTTTAATATAGTCTCTCCATTCCTAAGGCTAATAATCAAAATTGAAATTTTAAGCACGCAGGCAATACCTCGATTTTGCATTCGATTTTAATGTAAATTTTAATACTTAAATAAACAATCCTTAAATCTATTATTTTACATTTACCCATAAATAGATATGATCTACTTATAGACTGGTTTTCATTAAAATCTGTGACATGTCTGCCACAGCTGATTTGCTCATTTTGCATGGATTGACACAGCATTAACAATAAGATTAAAATTTATAATATTTTGTAACTTTTGCATGTACAGGTTCAGTTATGTTGCTGAAAATGTCTGAATGAGATTTTACAGCATCCTAAAAATCGATATTCCGGTTTTAGAAAACTGGTGGATACAATATAAATTTACTCTAAAACCTTTCTGAAAATGAGTGTTAAAAAAAAAAAAAAAAAAAAAAAATTCAAATGCTTCCTTACATCTTGAAAATATGGGGGTGAAAATATGTCTATATATAGGGTTTCTACAAAATAGTTGCGCAAAAAGAATAATTTAATGAATGGAATTAACAGGAAAAAAATAAGTACGTAAGATAGAAAAATAATTCAAGTTTACCATTATCACCATTATTTCGTCATACTTGCACAACAGAATGAGTTTCATGAAGTCAAAGACAGCATTTTGCTTTTCAGCACCATTGTAAGTTTCCATTACCCTAATGCCGAACAAGAATGTTTATCACTTGCTAACCGATAGTGCCTGTTAGGATACCTTACGGCATCTATGAATAAACTTCGGCAATATTATTACTATCGGCAATTACTAGTCTGACTATCAATTAGTAAATTTCATTTAATATATCGGAAGTTCTTAACTTACGAATTTTCCCAACTAACTTGTAGACACCATGTATTTATTGAAACTGTCTTAGTCAGTTTAAACTGTTGAAACTGTATTGAACTGTATTGAAACTGTCTTAGTCTATGTTGGCCTTTGCGCCTTTTAAGCAATCACTTTGAAATTTGATTTTCATTTGAAATATTGTATGCAAGGCGAATGTTTCTCTCTGGAATAATTTCCATGTGTTAATATAGATTCTATCGATGCTGGATTTAATTATCTTTCGTGCTCGCCCCTGGTCGGTGGCTCGCGATAAATATTCCATCTTGTGCTACGTTTGTAGCCTTGTCAACATATAATAGTGAGAAATTTTCCGAGCTAGGTATCGTTCCAAGTGGTTTAGTCGGTAGAACGTCAGTGCGCTATACTGATGGCCCTGGTTCGAGTCCCGGCTTGGAATGTTTTTCACTATGTTGGCCTTTGCGCCTTTTAAGCAATCACTTTGAAATTTGATTTTCATTTGAAATATTGTATGCAAGGCGAATGTTTCTCTCTGGAATAATTTCCATGTGTTAATATAGATTCTATCGATGCTGGATTTAATTATCTTTCGTGCTCGCCCCTGGTCGGTGGCTCGCGATAAATATTCCATCTTGTGCTACGTTTGTAGCCTTGTCAACATATAATAGGGAGAAATTTTCCGAGCTAGGTATCGTTCCAAGTGGTTTAGTCGGTAGAACGTCAGTGCGCTATACTGATGGCCCTGGTTCGAGTCCCGGCTTGGAATGTTTTTCACTATGTTGGCCTTTGCGCCTTTTAAGCAATCACTTTGAAATTTGATTTTCATTTGAAATATTGTATGCAAGGCGAATGTTTCTCTCTGGAATAATTTCCATGTGTTAATATAGATTCTATCGATGCTGGATTTAATTATCTTTCGTGCTCGCCCCTGGTCGGTGGCTCGCGATAAATATTCCATCTTGTGCTACGTTTGTAGCCTTGTCAACATATAATAGGGAGAAATTTTCCGAGCTAGGTATCGTTCCAAGTGGTTTAGTCGGTAGAACGTCAGTGCGCTATACTGATGGCCCTGGTTCGAGTCCCGGCTTGGAATGTTTTTCACTATGTTGGCCTTTGCGCCTTTTAAGCAATCACTTTGAAATTTTATTTTCATTTGAAATATTGTATGCAAGGCGAATGTTTCTCTCTGGAATAATTTCCATGTGTTAATATAGATTCTATCGATGCTGGATTTAATTATCTTTCGTGCTCGCCCCTGGTCGGTGGCTCGCGATAAATATTCCATCTTGTGCTACGTTTGTAGCCTTGTCAACATATAATAGGGAGAAATTTTCCGAGCTAGGTATCGTTCCAAGTGGTTTAGTCGGTAGAACGTCAGTGCGCTATACTGATGGCCCTGGTTCGAGTCCCGGCTTGGAATGTTTTTCACTATGTTGGCCTTTGCGCCTTTTAAGCAATCACTTTGAAATTTGATTTTCATTTGAAATATTGTATGCAAGGCGAATGTTTCTCTCTGGAATAATTTCCATGTGTTAATATAGATTCTATCGATGCTGGATTTAATTATCTTTCGTGCTCGCCCCTGGTCGGTGGCTCGCGATAAATATTCCATCTTGTGCTACGTTTGTAGCCTTGTCAACATATAATAGGGAGAAATTTTCCGAGCTAGGTATCGTTCCAAGTGGTTTAGTCGGTAGAACGTCAGTGCGCTATACTGATGGCCCTGGTTCGAGTCCCGGCTTGGAATGTTTTTCACTATGTTGGCCTTTGCGCCTTTTAAGCAATCACTTTGAAATTTTATTTTCATTTGAAATATTGTATGCAAGGCGAATGTTTCTCTCTGGAATAATTTCCATGTGTTAATATCAGTAGTTCAGTTTCGCAAATGCGTCTTGTGATAAAATTTTGCTGTTTTCAATTTTGCATTCTAAGATGGTTTCGATTTTTTAAGGATTATTGTCAGGAAAAGCATACTATTTTAAGATAAAGTCCAACTAATAATTCAAATCCAAGAAGTTTTTCGAACTTAATTCAGCCAGATTCTGATCTATTTATGTTTTTAATTTATTAGTTTTATTTGGGTTTAGGTTTTCTTCAATTTAAAATTTCTATGAACAATCTGATGAAATTATGTTAATTTTCAACTACATTAAAATTTCGATCTCCTGATATAATTTTTTTATGTTTGATATTGTTCGACTGTACATTTATTTTAATTCTCCTTCAATAAATAGTACCCTATGCATTCAGAAAAAGCATACAATGTATTATGTACTATTGTTTTCACATAATAAAAAAACATTACGAAAAGAAAAGTTATAAACAAAATATACTATATATTAAACATAACTAATAAATTAAATTAACTTTAAAATTACATTTTGTAGATAATTTAAAATGAAAATAAACTTTAGATTAATTTCGTATATTTACGAGAATTTGAAACCTATTTATTTTCTTTGTATGAAGATAAATGGAAGATAATATAAAAATTATTTTGCTGACAATTTATAGGATTTATTTGAATTTATTCATGCACAGAAAATGTACGTATCTTTAACCTAACTTTATTTATGTATCCTCGTGAAAGAACATAGTTAACTGGAAACTAATATGTTATTCATTTACAGTTAAGCTGATTATTTTGCATATAGGGGAAAGTAGTACACAGTGAGACAGGAGTCACTTTGACATCAAGTTATAATTTTTCTTCTTCATAACGCTCACATATAACAGCCTTATCTTGCGCAGCATGTAGATGTAATTTCGAAACTTCGGATACTCGTCCAACAAAATAGTAAATAATTATATATCTTATAAAGACTAAAGTTACGTAAACGTCTGTTTTAGAGTTTATTTCCTTCATTATGACATACACTAACTTAACCAAACGTAGCTATATCTGATATGATAGACGATTTCGACGAAACGACACAAGCTTTGAAAGCCATGAAATTGATAAAACACATATGGCATCTATTTTATTATAACGTAACGAAAGTACACAGTGAGACACACAGTGACTCACTCTGTACCTACTATATGGTTATAATGTTAAAATATTACTTATTTGTTGAAATTCGAATATTATACAGGGTGCAATACGTTATCTATTGCCGACCTTTAATTTTTCAACCGTTGGTCATAGACGTATCGTTCCAAATACAAAAACGTTTAAAATAATATATATATTCATGTTGTGTAAAAAAAATTAATTTTATAAAAATTACGAAACCTAACTTTTTATACGGTCCCCCAGTCCCTATAGTTATATTTAGTAAAATTTTACACATATTATAACAGATATAATACAAAAAATTTCACATCTGTGCTACAAATTGACACAGTTATCAAATTTCAAAATTAAGATTTTTGCACATCATTCTATCTTTCATTGAGTGACCAGTTAAAAGAAGTATTAAAGTAATTCTAGATCAAAATCAGAGTGCTATGTCCTTTTTACGGCGAAACCCCCTTTAGCCGGCATCGCCAAATCGGGGTATCACAAAAGTGGGCTATTTCATCTAAAAATTTGAGCTTACTTTTAGGGGTCGTACACAAAGCGAATAATGAAATATTGAAATTAAACAGAAAAAACAAATATCAATTTATTATAATATCAGAAAATGGTCTTATATAAAAAATGAATACATAAAACGCCGGAATCTACTAGAGATGCTGCTCAAAGTGTTCTCCATTGGTGGCAATGCACAATTGAGTGCGTGACAGTACTGAGTCATGGACACGTCAGAGCATAGCAGGTGTGTAAACTTTGCGACAATCAAGGATGATGTGTTGCTTCAGATAAACCAGAGAAATGGTTTCAGTCACACAGACTTATGCCTTGATGTAACCCCAGATGCAGAAGTCCATGGGAGTCAAGTCCGGTGAACGCGGTTGCCACTCTGGGGACCGTATAAAAAATTAGATTTCGTAATTTTTATAAAATTGATGTCTTACTTTAAATAATTCCACAGCATGAATATTTACCTCATTTGAAACGTTTTTGTAACTATACGTCTACGACCAACGGTTGAGAAATTAAAGTTCGGCGATAGATAACATATTGCACCCTGTATAAGTAAATTTAATATCATATCTTATATTAATAAAATAAAGTTCCTCTCTGTCTGTGTGTATGTGTGTGTGCGATGTTGAAAAAATCTTAACCTGTATGGATGATGATGGTGATTTTGAAGTGACCTTTCTTCGCAAGACTGTAAAAGCAGCAGGCTTACTAATACCTCATAGCGTCCATTAATGGATTAGACTTTTCAATGATACCGCCAGAACTACAACTTATGAAAACTAAGCGACTATCAGGATACCACTTGTTTCTGATTTTCTGCGGAAATTTAGGTGCGCGTTGATGTACACTGCCATTGTTAGGCATATTCTTAAGCCTTTATTTAAGAGGGACAAAATAGTTTAATTTTAAAAATGTTTTTTGCAATTACTATTGCTAACTCTATCGAAAGTACTCGACACCAAAAATGTCAGATTAAACTCAAAATGATAACCTCTATTTCTGGCAGTAGTTAAGACATTATTATACTGAAGAAAATTATGGATAGAGTGTAAAAATGTATAATTAATGAAAATATATACATTGTCTCACTGTATACTACTCGTGGTATACAGAGAGACAATTTCTGATACCCCATTATCATGCTTCTATACTTTTATAAATAACTTTTTAAAAACCATTTATACATTGCTGTGTAGCGTATTTGTGTAACGTATTTGTGTTGCTTAAAGATGTTGCAATTTTTTTTTTCAAAAGAATAAAAATAATCTCCATGCGTTAAGAAATAATGTTTGTTTCTCACTGTGCACATGCCCTACTCAACAGAGAAAACAGGAAACGTAGTTACTGTAGAAAGAAAAACTCATCAATTCATAATTAAAGAAAATATCAAGAATAATTATTTCTAAAGAAAAATAATTTTATGTCCGTTATCTATAAAATATATATATGAATGCAGGATTATGTACATTTTTTAATTAGATTAATACTGTTTTTGTACATAGTGTACTTGATGTTTTATAATTGAAACATTAAATATATTCCTTTATATACAATATCATATATATATCTATATATATAAAAGAAAGTTTGAATTTTGTATTAATCAACGCGCAGCCCAAACTACTGACCCTAAAGTCTTGAAATTTGGGGTAAAAATTCTTCTTATGACATAGAGTGCCGCTAAGAAAGGATTTTCTAAAATTCCACCCCTAAGGGGGGTAAAAAAGAGAACGAACTTAAAAAAAATTCATTAAAAATCTGATTTTATAGCTATTTTTCAACTGATAACATATTTTGGTGTATTTTTGTATGCTGAATCGAATGGTACTAACTAAATTCTTTTAAGACCAATAGTTCGCGAGATATTTCCTATATTTCTAATTTGGCGCTGTCTTTGGCGCCAAAAGCTCAAATTTTCAAGTAATAATTTCTAAAAACTCATTCTCTTCATTCTGTTACTATAGCAAGGGAATAAATTCAAATTGAATAATTTTTTAATCAATTCTTTTGGTTAAATAATTAAAACAACTATGTCAGTTAAGAAAAATATTACAAACGCCTCAGAAACTAAAACTAAATTAAAAATAAATAAATAAATCTGTGGTACTTTTTACTTCTACGAACACCATGCGAAAATGTATGATATCGCGCCATTTATTTCAACCCTAATCGTGCAAACGATTTTTGTTACAAACCATGTCAAGCATTAACCTTTGCTATTTATTGAACGTTAATATTTTTTATGAGTATTATTCCATCGTAATTCAATAAAACTTTTGAATTTGTTATTTTTTGAATAGAAAACATTTATTATTAATTATAACTTATTTAATACTGATTACTGATATAGATTTTACTATTTGGCAGTTATCTGATGAGGAGGAAGCTACAATAAAATTATTTTAGAAGTTAGGAATTATACATATAAAATTGTTTGTTCAAAAAACCATGAATGGCTTCATTCAAAGAATGAAATGTTTACTGTAGTGTGAAAAATACGTATTACGTACGCCATGCTGCAGTAGTAAAATATATTTACAATTTGAAGACTGCAGTTTAAATTGACTATATTCTATTACTTGCAAAATATTTATTTATACTTTTATTTTAAGTACTTATTTTTATTGATCTAAAAATCTGGTATGTTAAAGCATGTAATTTTCAAAAGATATATTTTTTAAATGCTCATTTTTTTATCAACAAAATTATTTTTTTTTTCAAATGTTTCATTTTATTTTATAGACAATGGCATTATTTATACTTTGCCTGCGTAAATTACAAAATACTCTTTGATGTTGAAATAAAATTTTTTGGTTTAAGGTATTTTTCTTCTTCTTCTTATTTTTTTTTTTCATCATTTTAAATGAAATTAGTTAGACATATATTTTAAATGTGTGTATTTTAAATGAAATGAGCAAAAGACATGTATGAATTAACAATGTCGATAAAACAAGAGTTTTTTTTTTTTTTTTTTTTTTTTTTTTTCATGGTTATAGTATAGTGAGACGAAATGTACACCTGCAAGCAGTTTTTTCCGCACGGACTATGCATTGTTATAGTAACGTATATATTTTAAGAAATTAACAATTGTAATCTTGGAAACTAGCCGCCCTTGGTGACCAGTTTGGTCTCCCTTAAAATTTAGGTTTGGGAAAGCATGCTAAGCATTGTATCGTGTTACTTTTATTCATAATTTAATTTACTTGAACGTTGAACTCCCTAAATATAATTAATATAATCCCTCAAGCTAATATAAGTTTTTGTTGCATTAAAATATCTCAATTTGTTGATTTTCTGTAAATAAGTAAACCCTATTAGTTTACATTGGAAGTCTATGGGAATTTGACGAAATATTAGAGATATCGATAAGTTGGCGTCACTTTTGGCGATATATCTCCAATGTAGCGACAAACGTGGCTGCATTTGGCGACAGAACAGGGGCCCCCTATGGCAACTCCTCCTTATAGGTATGGAGATGCATTAAATGCTGTTTAATGACTAGAAAATTAAGATACAAAAAGAGGTAAACATAGAAGTCAAAATAATAAGAAAACAATAGTTGCTTTAAAACTGTTTTATAACTATTCAATGCTTATATTAAAAATCACACACAATTTTTTGACCGAAATTCATGCTTTTTTTTCCGTTACGGTACATTAATCTAGCGTGGGCTTAGAACACGATTATGACTAATTCACTGCTTTTTCTGATACTTGCTAAAAAACGCAAGCATATGAATTTATTAAATGATATATAATTTTTACTCTGTTTGTTTTTAAAGTAAGGACAGCAGGAAAGAAAAAATGAAATATTATGTAATCTTTTTTTAGGATTTCTAAATGTATTACTTAGCATATAATCCTAAATTAATTAATTAATAATTGATAAAAATATACATTTTAAAAAATATTACATTCTTCATTTTAGGTAGATTTCGTAAGAAATACTACCTATTGCTGTCGTTACCATGGCGCGACTTTTGAAAAATTCCTTCATAACTTTTCATTATAGGACCCCAGGAACCCAAAACCATCCCCCACCTAAAAAGTTTATATATATATATATATATATATATATATATATATATATATATATATATATATATATATGTATGTATGTATGTATGTACTAAATTTTGTCCGCACGATAAAAGTCGCAATTATGCACGGATTGTCTTCAAACTCGCCAACAACTTTGAGATGGCTAATATCTCGGCAGGGATTGAAAATGGGCAAAATCGGCCCAAGGGAATGGAAATGGGGAGGGTTCAAAATTTTGAATACCGTCTTAACATGATTCTGATAAAACCAGCTCATACACAACAATGACAGGAAGAAAAAAATATTTTTTGTTATAGCAGTTGCCAACAATTAAAAAAAGCAATAAAATTCTCACCACAACAATTGCTTTCCTATTGCAAGTTTTTCACGTGGAAAATTAAATTGAATAAATAGTTTGACGAATTGAAAACAAATTGAATATTACGTCATAAGTATTCTAGAGCAAGATTTCCGCTTGAAAACTGAAAATAAAATAAATAGCTTGACGAATTAAAAAACAAAAAAACAAAATATTGCGTCATATTGGAAATAAAATGGACCTCAGCAGGTGAATATGTAACGGCATGTGAGTTTGAAGAAACGTATTAAAACATGATAAAACCCCGACTATGGAAATATTAACTTATTTTAACACTTTGAGGTTCTCTGAATTTGCAATAGCTATTTTTTAAACCTATTCCATATACATGCGTGTGCGTATTCGTGTATATTAGAATTTTCACAAAATGTTTAGCCCCTAGAGCTCATTTTTAGTGAAAGAACTGGGTTTATCTCTAATACTGATTTAAGTTTTGGTGGTGAATTTAGTACTTAACTTCGAAATGTACCTCCGCCTGTAGGCCCGAGCCAACAGGGATTTTTTAAATTTATTTTCAGCATTTTTTATTTCAAAATGTTTCATTGTTGCAGTTTTAATCATTTGGTATATTTTGGCGAGTGTTCATTGGTGCATAATTAAATCTATTGTTGTTCCAACTCGCTAACAGTAAAATGCCTTAAAATAAATGTATTAATTTATAATTAATTTTTTCTAATATTAAAGTGTTGCATTGTCATTATTGACTTATAAACACACCTGTAAATATAATGTTTATAATTCTAACATACCAAGAAGTGAGTTAAAAATCAATTAGTGATTGCAAAAATCCATCTTTACATATAAAAACTAGGTTGACTTAAATAAAAAAAGGTGCAAAATTAGAATTACTGGTTGAGAAATAGTAAAAAAGACAGGCAATCGACCAAAATAGGAAGTTGTGAAAGAGGGAGAATTTACCGTAGCGAAGCACGGGTACTCAGCTAGTATATATATAAAAGAAAGTCTGGATTTTGTATTAATCAACGCACAGCGCAAACTACTGAACCTAAAATCTTGAAATTTGGGGTAAAAATACTTCTTATAACATCGAGTGCCGCTAAGAAAGGAATTTCTAAAATTCCACCCCTAAAGGGGGTAAAAAATAGAACGAACTTTTAAAAAATTCCTTAAAAATCTGATTTTATAGTTATTTTTTAACTGATAACATATTTTAGTGTATTTTTGTATGCTGAATCGAATGGTACTAACCAAATTATTTCAAGTCTAACAGTTCATGAGATATTTCATATTTTTCTAATTTGGCGCTATCTTTGGCGCCAAAACCTCAAATTTTCAAGTGATAATTTCTAAAAACGCATTCTCTTCATTCTGTTACTATAGCAAGGGAAGAAATTCAAATTGAATAATTTTTTAATCAATTCTTTTGCTTAAATATTTAAAACAACTATGTCAGTTAGGAAAAAAAATATAAACTCCTCAAAAACTAAAACTAAATACTAATAATAATAATAAAAACTGTAGTACTTTTTTGTTCTATCAACACTATGCCAAAATGTATGGTTTCGCGCCATTTATTTCTATCCTTAACGTGCAAACGATTTTTATTGCAAACCGTGCCAAACATTAACATTTGCTATATTTATTGAACGTGAATATTTTTATGAGTATTATTCCATCGTAATCTCGTAAAACTTTTTAATTTGTTATTTTTTGAATAGGAAATATTTATTTTTAAATTATAACTTACATTGATTACTGATACTGACATGGATTTTACGATTTGACAATTGCTTGGTGACGAGGAAGGTGTAATAAAATTATTTCAGAACTCAGGAATTATACCTATAAAAATGTTTTGTTAAAAAACGTTGAACGTCTTCATTCAAAAAATTAAATGTTTACTGCAATGACAGATATGATTATTACGTACGCCACGCTACAATGATAACCTGAAAGACATTTACAATTCGAGACCTGCAGATTAAATTGACTTATTTAATTTGACTAATTTAAATTGACTTATTGTAAAGTATTTATTTTTTCTTTTATTTTAAGTATTGATTTGTATTGATTTAAAAAAATAGTTGGTGAAAGTCTGTAATTTTCAAATGTTATATATTTTAAATGCTCATTTTTGTATCAGCAAAATTATTTTTTGGGGCTTAGATGTTATATATTCCCGCGGCCGCCATCTTGAATTTCTCGGCGATGTTTCGTTGACGTTTATCGATAAGGCAAGCCCGACGAGTGACGTGTTCTGGCAACCCCGTTAAGCCTAACATGCGCATAAGTCAGCTTGGCGACATTTACTTGACGGGAAAGAGGTTTTCACGCCAAGAAAAAATCCAAGATGTCGGTCGCGGGAATATATGACATCTGTTCCTTTTTTTTTTTTTTAAATGTTTCATTTCATTTTGCGCTAATTATTATGCTTGGCGACAACGGTGTTGGTATATCGGAAAAATACCAAAAACAGTTACTGATTTTATTTAAAATACAAAGAAAAAGGGTTTAATAAGAAATAAATATTTTAAAACGGAAATATTTAATTTAAGTATTAAAGCAATGTTTGTACTGATTAAAAAAGTGTTCATATTCAAAGGTTTAAATAGAAAAATATTTTGCAATTTGCCATTTGCTCCTATGGATAAAAAGAAAAAATGGATACTTTTATGTTAGCCGTGCATAAATCTCGCCAATAGCATTTTGTAAATCGCAAATACCAATACTTACAATTTTACTCATCATCATCTGCTATATTTACAAAACGCATATTCTTATTTCATTCTGATTGACTAAATGACGTTCTATACTCAGGTTCTACTGAACATAATTTTGTAGAACGTACATTGTTAGTTAAGTAATTTGGTTACTTGTTAGTTATCCCGTCAACCAATTTCGCCAAATTATACAAATTGACATAATTTTTATTTTAAATAACGAAAAAACAAATAAATTAGCATAACATTAATAAAAAATACAAATAAAACGTCGAAATAAAAATCATTTGATGACGTAAACACGTGTTGTCAAGTGAATGTGACATTTATGATCAACTATTATTGCCATTTAATCTTACAATTTGGCGACAGTAATTTGGGCGACGGGATAACTAACAAGTACCGTAATTTGTTTTAGAAGTGTTTTAATGTAAAAAAAATAGTTCTACTTTGAATTAGTGATAAGTACGGGACTTTTAAAATTAGGTGAACCCGATTATGAAAGATTACCTTTAATGTAAAATTCTACTAAATGGATTTTGATGCTATGCCGGAAAGTTCTCTGTGGTGTAGTAAATTACTATAAGACGATGTACGCTATATGCAATGTGTATATACTAGAGAATATATATTCTATAAATGTGTGCAGGGTTTCTTAAAAAATCCACTGAGTATATAAAATAGGCCTACCTCTACATCCCTGATAGTTCTATAATCTGGTTAACGCGATTATGGAAGATATATTGAAATTTAACTATCTATAATATGTATGAAATGCAAAGAGAAATTTCGTTTGGGCCGCTTACAACCTGAGTTCTGCTGAATAGATTTTTGATGGGACTTACATTGTTAGATAATTTTTTCAGAAAAAAAAATGTAGTACATCATATCGTTCTACGTTGCTTAGTTAAATAATTATGGGTGGAAATTCAAAATCAGAAGAACACGATTATGAAAGATTGGCTTTTTTAAAATTTCTGCTGGGTGGATTCTGGTAAGACAAACTGTTAATTAGATAATTTTTAGGGAACGTTTTGGTACATTTGCCAGTTTAAAAGATTCTGCTAAGTGGATTTTGGTGGAACTTGCCCAGTTAGTTAATTTTTCAGGGAATATTTTAGTATAAAACACATATCGTTCTAGGTTGCTTGGTTATAGGAATTTGGATGAAAGTTCTATAATGAGGCGGGCCCAGTTATGAAAGGTTAGCCTTTTTCATAGTTTCTATTGGACGGAATCTGATGAGAATTGCATTGATAAATTTTCAGAGGAAGGGTATAAGTATATTACATATTGTTCTATCGTACTTTACCAAATCCTACAGTAAAGGATCAACTAAATAAGTTGGTCCTTAGCAGCTCAAATTTTATCTGTCTCAATAGAAAATACAATAATATAATGGCGTACATATCGTTTGTAGCAATTCGGATGGGTATGCCAGGTTAATGTCCATATTGCCTTCAAACGAATGATCGAATTCGCAGATATATTTCGTTTGGTTCATGGCTTGTTTAGAAAAAAAGACCAGCGAAGCGGGCGAAGGCTGCTAGTATATATATATATATATATATATTACATTTGTTTATAAAATATTTCATTAAATTCAAATTCAAATACGTTAAAAATTCATATTGTTAAAAATCAATGTATATATTTAAAAATATGGTGGCAGTCCATATTTTTTCGAAACAAATGGATATATATATATTAGGGCGTATCGAAAAAAATCGAAATTTCTTAAACCTTTTTGCGGTAGTGCGGAAAAATTGTGAACTACCTTCATTAATATGTTTGCGGAATCTTAAAACAGTGGATTTATATCTTTTGTTGACTCAATAGGCCGAAAGTTCCGAAAATTGGACAAAAAATGATAAAAATACAAAAGTTAATAAATGATCACAAATTTCGTTGATCAGTTTAGGGTAGTGCTTAAAGATTACTGTGTTTTAACAGCAACAACATAACTTGTTTTTACAATTATAGCTTAATATCTTCTGACGCCTTATCGATACTAAATTGTGGAAAATGAATGGGAAATTTTAAATAAATACAAGTCAGACTTAATCAATTTAATGCGAACAAGAAACTTTATTTTACCTTTCGAACATACTCATGACAAAATTATTACTGCTTGTAATCACTTATGGTCTAAAATTTTAACATGTGTTTTCCGGATTCTAATGTCGCTCTAATAAATCTAACGCTGTTCTGTGACCCAACCCTTTATTTCCAAAGACTGCAGTGACTAGTTTCACAATCCTCTCAATTAATTTTATATGTTAAGGAAATTTAATAAAGTCGCAGCGCATATCGTCCTGTACCATCATCAGAAGTTCTTGAGAATTTATGTATTTTAGAACTGGTGGAGGTGTCACATAACAAGCTTCCCCCCAAAGTTAACAGCATAAATAACGAAACTGCAAACTCAATTTCTATCTGGACTAATTTTCCTTGCCTTCTTAATCCGCCTATCAGCAAGGATCCTAATATAGCACATATCATCATTTAAAATGGCCAACAGCAGGTTTTCTGGAGCCGCAAATTATGCGTTGCGAGAAATAACTGAATCGATTTCGTCATGATACTTCGATAGGATAGTAATGAGATGAGCTGCTGAAATACCACAGGTTTCTAGCACAGTCCTTTACGGACCTGGATTTAGATATCAATTATGCCCGTCATCTGACGAAGCAAGGCCGTATCCTGATTGGATTTAATTCCTGTAAAGTTGCGGATTATCGCCCAATAATCTGCTGCTCGCAATGCCAACGATATGGCCATACAGCTAACAACTGTAGATTTGAAGCTGCCTGTGCTATTTGTGCGTATAATCACGCAACAACAACTTGCCCAAATAAAGAAGATCCGAAGAAAATATGCTGCATCAATTGTCTGAACACAAAACATGATTTCCCACACAGAGTGGATTCAAATAAATGTCCATTATTTAAACTTCGATTTTAATCGAGGAAAACCTTCATAAATGTATCAGCTCCATATTCAACCAACTAAACGATACATCTTCTATCTCCAATTCTAACCCTGAAATAGTTTTTCTAAACTCATAACAATCTCTATTAATTACAGATCTAAAGTTTGTCCAAATAAACTTAAATAACTGCAAAGCAGCCAATGAAGAACTTTTGATTTATATTAATAAAGCCAAAATAGATATAGCCCTCGTCCAGGACTATCACAAAACCAAAGGTAACTTCACTGGACTCCCAATAGGCTGGTCTATATATCAATCCAAAAAACGAACAGCTGCCATAATAATATGCAATCCAACATTTTATCATCTTCAATCTCATCAACTAGATAATAGCGTTTTCATCAATCTAACAATAAATACGAGTGCAATAGCACCTAAGAAAGAACAAGAGAATATCACATATATAAAGATCGGTTCACAGTACTCCAGACCATCAGGAGACCTTTCTAAAGACCTTCAAGATTGGACTGATGTAATCACAGACAGTTACAAACTTCTCCTTGGAGGGGATTTCAATGCTCATCTCCGAGACTGAGGATACTCCAGAAACAATGCATGGGGTTGACCTGCTGCTAGACTATCTAACATTGAACGAACTCTCCATAATTAACGACCCAAATACAGATTATACCTACAAGCTAGACAAAAGAAAAGGAACTCACGACCTCACGCTTTGTGGTTTACATACAAGAGAACTCATAAACTTCTGGAAGACAGGTGAATCTCATGACTCTCTCACCGACCATATTTATATTATCTTCCTGTAAAGGTGTTCAGTGGGATGGTTCGTTTAAATGCAAAAAAAACTCCAACCATATTACAGGAACTATTTCTTTATTAAAAATCTTATAAAAGAAAGGTGGTTCAGGAGCCAAAATGGGAGAGAGAGACCCCACAATACATGGGACGCCGAAGCACCCCTCTCTTATTAGACAATTTTACATCTCGAGAGCTGAAACAGAAGTCCAGTTTTTTGCACGAAATCCAAAAATCTTGGCGTGGCACAGCATCGCCAATTTACAACTTTTGGTGACTGCGCGAAAGCGTACAAAGGCTTTTGGCGATCAACATTACCGCAAAAATGTGGATTGCAAGTAAGCGCTTCAAATTAGGATGAGAAAAGTAACAGACAAACCGAAATTGTTTATCCAACAGCCTTCACAAAGTAGACCGCCGCCAGAGAAGAATGCCGGACATCACAGGCATCTGGCTTTTAGCTCGCCCACAAAGCACGAAAGCTACATGCTTCCCATAAGAATCGTTCATTTTTACTTTTTACTGTTAATATATATATTCAAGGTTCACGTATTAGTAGCGATAAAAATTTCTTATCACTGCGGCGGGGAAAAATATCCAATGCAAGGATATGAAATGAGACTAGCAGCTGTGCTATTTAATTCTTATTTATTTCTTTGCACACGCAGCAAAAACGGGTAGTTACAGATTAAAAAAAAAGAAAGGAAAAAGGAAATGATTATTTGAGCGCTTTGAATTACAGATAATTTTAGAAAAATGAAAGAAATCACTTTACCAAACTCTGGATGGTTTTGAGAAATGAATTTAATCACATATTTCATTATAGGAAAGAGGGGGGGGATAATATGATCAAAAGTAAGAAAGTTATGTTTTAAATTAAATTTTGAATTAAAAAAAGGTATGGGACAGAAACGCTGTCACATAACTCACCCCCACAACAGAAGAAAGCTGAAACGTGTACGTTGCAGCTTTATATGTACCTAAAATCCTTTGTCCACTTTCGCACCTACAGAATATGCACCAAGACAAAATAAGTAAAATTAACTATTTAAGTTGATATCTACCAAGAAATCTATTTTAACTTGTCTGTGAAACTATTACTCTTTAGGTCCTGTAAAATATTTTATACAAGTATAAGTAAGTAGAAAAAAAAAATATTTGCTTGCTTTCAAAACAATTCACAAGAATTGTGTTATGTCCATGACTGAGCGCTCATAATATTCAAAATAATCTTTTTTTAATTAAATATTCCACAAAATAAAATGGCCACATTAGTTGATAACACAGGATCCTATATTTAATTTTTTTTTCTTTGTGGCATTGTATTGTGGCGCTGGTACCAGCATTTTAGTCATGTATCTATTTATATAGAGAAGCATTTACTGTATATACGACTTCTCAAAATTTTATCTTACATGAGATCATAATATTAAATAAATGCAAGCAAATAAAATCAAAGGACAAAAACACACCAGTAAAAAAAATTGTTACTTTAAGGAAAGATGAATTCTTTCATAAAATTGAAGCTTATTTGTATTATCTTAGGTTGCTTCGTTACTGGCATAAGAAACTTACAAAAATTTGTGCATAACGCACAGGACTACCAGAGACAAAAATTGTGCAAGCTGCATGCACTCAAACAAGTGTAGCCCTACATATTGCAATTTTGTGAATTCTAGTGGCATCAGCTTATGGCTTCTGCCCTAAATAATAAGGGGTAGTTTTTTTTAGATTCCTGCAATTTAACTAAGTCCCCGGTTTCCAACAAAATCACAGTATGTTATAATTTAGCATTTTATGAATTTTTACACTGCCATCCTGACATTCGAAATGTATGTGTAGTTTAATATGTCATGTGACGGATAACTCCTAGAAACATTAAAATCTTTGTATAGATACAAAGTGATGATGCCATTGATATGTTCTGACATTATGCAAACACAAAAAAACTGTTAAAAAGAAGTCTTTAATATTGAAACATGGTGTAAAATTTAAAAGATAGGAAAGTAAAAGGAGAAACTGTATGTGTGTGGAGGGAGGGGGAAAAACTCCCAAACTCATGAACTACCTGTAATGCAACACATGAACAAAAGTGTACTCAAGCATACCCAACGTGTAAGTAAACACATGAACAAATTGTATAATATCACATGAACTCTATGTATTAATGTCTCAATGAACTAAAATTGTAATGTAATTGCCAACAAAATAAACAGACAGTATATGTGTAATAACCCAAGACACTTACAACGAGTGAGATTCAATTACATAATTAATGAGTTATCATCAAAATGTAGTGAATAAGGGTTAAAAAATAAATGAACTACTTGTAATGTGTGTGTAAACCCTGGTTAAACTCTAAACCAGCCAGTGTGTACAACTCAATGAACTACTTGTAAGGAAAAAAAAAACAAAAAGAAATACTGCCGAATAAATCGCTAGCAAAGTACACTGTGTAAAAGCAAATGAACAAAATATGTAAATCAACACATGAACTTGTGTAATGTATGTATAAGAATGCACCAAAATGTATTAAAAAAAACAACTGTTGTGTAACACAAACAAATATCCAACACATGAACTACATGTGAAAGACAACTGTTGAATAAGTGGTTCACTAAGGGTTAAAAAGAAAATAAAACTGCATCTGCCAAAGTCATTACGGTCTTAAGTTAACGGAAGCGTGCATAAAATGTATAACTCAACGCTAAAAAATGTAGAAGTTATGTAAGGCAAACATGTTCCAAGAAAAGAATGAAAGGGAAAAGAAAAAATAAAAAAAAATTTTGATAGCCAAAAATAACAAGCAATGTACCTTATGTATGCATGTATGTATCCGTCACAAGACAACTGTGAGACTTGAACTCACAAATTAAAAATTTTAAATCTGAAGAAAAAAATGCCAAAGATTTAGTTTAATGAGTATATGTGAATAGCCCTCTAAAAAATAAAGTGTACCTAACAGCTCACATTATGCATGTGACTACTTTTTATAAAAAAAAACTCTTACCGATATCAAATATCATGTCAGTTATAATAAAAAAAATACCTTATGTTATAACTAAAATAGCAACGAGTCACCAGTCGCGCGTAAACAATGAAGTCCAACAGTACATTAGCTGCATGTGTAAAACTGTACACCCGGTTAATTATCCCTTGCACACAAAAAAAAACTTTAAGATGACTGTGTAAACAATGTACAACAATTACATTATGTTATAATTTCTGCAAAACTTTTAAACACACGAACCAAAAAAAAAAACTTGACATTAAAAGAAAGTTTAACTAAAAAAAACTACGAAGTTGTGAATGCAGTGAAAAAAAATTCAATTTTTAAGCTAAACACAAATGATGCTAAAAGGAACGTATACATGCACAGACGGCACTGAATGTCCTTAACCATGGTGAGTATTAATTGAAATATAACAAAATTCAGCAAAACTGAACGAGTCAATGTGTGTGTGTGTGTGTGAAGTACCAGGCCAAATATGACATCCCAAACCATGTGCATGAGAGGGGAAAAAAAACATGTGTGATTAATACCTAACAATGCTATCTGCCCATAGCAAGTTAGAAATAAAGTGTAAAATAGTGTAAAGGTGTTATCCATCATCAGCATTATGAAAACAATTACAGGTGAAATTTTAGCAATCTAAAAATAATTTTTAAAATGTAAACACTACTCTAATTGTAAAATTAATATTAGTGTAGCTCCATCAATCATGTTGGGAAACATATCCGATCCCTGATTAAGCTAGCGGCCAACTTGCTTAACCATAGATCGAAATACACACCTCAGACATTTTGCTATCCCATGGAAAATAGCGCAATGACTGAAGTATCCCACACAAACCATGACAGAAGTACAAGCAAACAAACTTACACACACAAAAAAAAAACAATGTATTAATGTGAATGCATGTCATTGAGAAACATAAAAAAACAGTTTAAAACTATACGTCAAACCTATGTTGTACATCTTATGTATTTTGCAAAAGCCAACGGGAAAAAAAAAAAATATTTTGTAACCATGACATGATGACTCGAGCTATGTAATATGCCTAAATAAAATGTATGCCAGGCTAAACTAATCTAAGCTTACTAAATTTTGCCAAAGTTCACACTCCAAGAAAATATTAATGTGAAAGATAAATAATCTAATATTTTTTTTAACTTATGATTACGCCAACTGTATGTAAATTTCTAATCAAGTGCCCACATCTGAGAAAAAAAAAAATGTTATGCTCACCTCCTCTCTACTTATTTTAAATTGCCACGACTATGCAAATCCAACATATTTCACATTACTCTTAATCAGTGCAAAAAAAAAATTAATAAAATCATAAAACATAAAACTTTCTGCATAGAAAAAAAATATATATATATATCTATTAACTCTAAAAATAAATTTCAAAAGTGTGTCCCAGGTCTAATAATGTAAAAGGTATTCAAAAGCAAGTCATCTACAATCCAAGATAAATATATCTATAGACTTTTTTTTATCCCACTAGGGGGCTCGGCCCCCTACGAGCTACGCTCGCCAACCCCCGTCCAGACACCGCAGACTCTAAATGCACGCTAATTTGATCGGCTTTAAAAAGATTTCGAAAAATTGAATTAAAATTTAAAGAACAGTGGCGATCTCCCTATAAACGAATTTCTAGTCATTTCTCTTTGATTGGGGAATTTTAACGCCAAATCCGCTGCGGTACTACTTGATTATCCTGTCGACCAATTTCGCCAAATTATATAAATCGCCAAACCACTCGCCAAATTATACAAATTGATATAATTTTTATTTTAAATAACGAAAGAACAAATAAAAGTATATATAAATATTATACAGACATACAAACAATATGTCTGTATAATATTTATATATACCTTTAACTGGTGAATGCAGGCGTTATTTATGTGTGTTTTAATATATATTGTAGTATGAGTGTTTTATTATAAAGAACAAATAAATTCGTACAACATTAATAAAAACACAAATAAAACGTGTCGAAATAAAAATAACTTGATGACGTATACACGTGTAACAAAATTTCAAAATAAGCTAATATAAAAGGAATTAAGTAAATAGAATATTTGTCTCCTGGTATTTTTTAACAAAGCGAAAAGAAAGTACTTTTAAATGAGACATTTTAAATTAATTTTCAAAATATAAAATAAATGTCTAGCGCAATTTCTAAATTTAAACTTTTTTGCAATATTATTTTGTGTTCATTTTATGTAATAACTATAATGTGACGTAAATATGACGTAATTTCTCCTAAGACTTCTAACGCATGTTAATGAATTTATTATTTTACAATATCCTTTCTCCTTTAAAATTCACGTGTATACTTTTTATGACGTAATTTTTAATAAGTTCCTGCTTTTTATACGTAATTATTTAATACTAATTTGAAAGTTTTTTTCCTGTTTATAATAGTCACGTGTAAATAAATTTTTAATTTGAAGCAAACATTATTGCTTGCGCTTTTTATACAGATGGCAACAGTTTAAATTAGTACAATTTTCTGAAATCTGTAAAAAATATCTCTAGAAATGCTGAAAATTTGAATTTAAAATAGAAATAAAACCTGAAAAAATGAGTCAAAATAAAAAAATTAATGCAATCTGCACTCCGGCAAATTCTAACGCATAAAATGATCTAAAAATGATTACACTGCCATGTATAGTTTTTGCTGCTATAAAACTTTTTTAGTGGAACGATTTTGTCCAACTTTAGCATTAAATAACTCTTAAAATAATTCTTCGATTTGAAAACTGTCTGCATCAGCGTGTTTATCAAACATTTCTGTATAAAACCACCGATTTGCATATTTTTGTATGCATTATTTTTGTTAATATTAACGAAGAAAGGCCTCCGGTCACAAAAAAATCAAAACCGGCGGCGGCGGCGGCGGCGGCGGTGACAGCGGGAGTTACTTTTTTTTAGAATAGAGAGAATCTTTAAGAAAGGCTGAATGACAACATCTTAACTAACAATAAAAAAAAAAACATTTAAAAAAATCCCCAAAAAAACTACTCATAAAAGACACTATACTGAATAACTTGCAATATGACGCAACATATTATTTAAATCATACTGTTAACAGACAGCATACGAGCCAGCGTATTTATGTGCAACAAATGATAAAACAACAGAGAAGCAACTTCAAGGCCTAGAGATAAAATAAAAAGAATATATTATCTCTGAAGTGCGTCAATGTGTCAATGCAAGACACTCAGGAAGTTTCTAATGTGAATCAAATGCAACAAACTTAAAAAATTGCTACCCTTTTTTTTTTATCCCCTTAGAAATGCATCCCAATTATTCATAAATTTTACTTTATACATCAACTGCCGATCTGTAAGTAACAACTTATATTTTTAAAAGCAGATGAAATATTACCTAACATATTAAATATTCATAACAGAGATAAATACAAATACATCTCTTTTCAATCACAATAGAAATTAAATTAAAAATAAACACCTCTCGTTAAAAATATGTCATTCATAACTATAATTAAAAACAACAAAATGTGCACAGATAAATTAGATAAATTTTAAAAGGCTATTGTTTGTGCAATAGCGTCAAGGAATGAAAGCGCAATATCTTTCACGATAAATGTTAAACCCAGAAAATCCTTGTCATGCATGAAAATAAAGTATATTTAAACATTCATAAAATAACTGAACTTAAATAGCACTTACCTTTTAAACATTAACATGCAAAGAGCAGCTTAGAATTATAGCTGCAAGTATAACGATTTAAAAAAAAAAAGCACAATAATTTTTTTATAAAGTAGACATCTTCTTTCTTCCGGCTATTACCTTTTATAAGCAGCCTTATTAAAAACAAAATGGAATAGTATCTAGTAATAAAATTTTAACCACGTATGAATGTAGGAACAATTATCATAGCCTGAAAAGAGATGAAACTGGAAAAAAAATATAAAAACAAATATTGTATTAAGTAAAATTAAGATTTTAAAAAGGAGAAAAAAAATGTCCATGTTGAAATTTGTATTGTATTCTTAATTTTTTTTTTTTTTTTTTTTTTTTTTTTTTAACACAACCTAAAAATGCACTTTTTTAACTGTGGTAATTAACACCATAGTGTCACACTAAGTTCACTTTGAGATTTTATAAATCACAGTAAAGCACATACTTTTTAGATGATGCGTCCCTGTTATTGTAAGTGTGAAACACTTTTTTTTAGATTTCTTTGAGTAAAAACACATTTCGACAAGAAAAGAAAATTCTATCACAAAGGCAATATTCGGAATGAAGCACGATGAATTTTGACCTTGTCAGGTGCACCTTTTTGTAGGAATCACTAGATTTAACTTTTTTTCTTTTTTGCAATTTCACAAACAAACAGAAAAAGAATTATTTTTTTTGTTGACACACTTTTGAAGAAAACACAGATCACTTGCAAAAACTCCAATCACTGATAACACACATGTAGAAGACTCCAGGAGAGATTAAGCACAAAATTGGCGTTGATGATAATATCAGGTGAGATGATAGGTAACAAACGTCTTTATTCCAACGTCACTAGTGTAGTATCCGGATTGTGCATAGAATTAGTCCAGTTTTCCATTAAAATGCAAATAAAATTTTGAAGACATGTAGCAGCGGTGCTCCGGCACATACATCATCCGGATCATTCATCATGTACTGGTGTTTACAGAAACATCAGGAATGGGCAGAGAAGTTGAAGAATAAAATTGTCCTTTTAAACTG
Source organism: Maratus speciosus (assembly GCA_963932465.1). Taxonomy (NCBI): domain Eukaryota; kingdom Metazoa; phylum Arthropoda; class Arachnida; order Araneae; family Salticidae; genus Maratus; species Maratus speciosus. The sequence goes on along the minus strand of OZ010791.1, from coordinate 536,746,154 downwards.
CAGGAATACTACGTCGAAGGTGCGGCATAAAAACATTTAAAAAAAAAGGGGGTGGGGGAATTTCTCTCTCTTAAATAAATAAGCATTTTTTTTTTTTTAGGTTGGAGAAACGACCGGCCGATGGGCCAAACTTTATGTAAAGGTGTTCAGTGGGATGGTTTGTTTAAATGCAAAAAAAAAACTCCAACCATATTACAGGAACTATTTCTTTATTAAAAATCTTATAAAAGAAAGGTGGTTCAGGAGCCAAAATGGGAGAGAGAGACCCCACAATACATGGGACGCCGAAGCGCCCCTCTCTTATTAGACAATTTTACATCTCGAGAGCTGAAACAGAAGTCCAGTTTTTTGCACGAAATCCAAAAATCTTGGCGTGGCACAGCATCGCCAATTTACAACTTTTGGTGACTGCGCGAAAGCGTACAAAGGCTTTTGGCGATCAACATTACCGCAAAAATGTGGATTGCAAGTAAGCGCTTCAAATTAGGATGAGAAAAGTAACAGACAAACCGAAATTGTTTATCCAACAGCCTTCACAAAGTAGACCGCCGCCAGAGAAGAATGCCGGACATCACAGGCATCTGGCTTTTAGCTCGCCCACAAAACACGAAAGCTACATGCTTCCCATAAGAATCGTTCATTTTTACTTTTTACTGTTAATATATATATTCAAGGTTCACGTATTAGTAGCGATAAAAATTTCTTATCACTGCGGCGGGGAAAAATATCCAATGCAAGGACATGAAATGAGACTAGCAGCTGTGCTATTTAATTCTTATTTATTTCTTTGCACACGTAGCAAAAACGGGTAGTTACAGATTAAAAAAAGAAAGGAAAAAAGAAATGATTATTTGAGCGCTTTGAATTAAAGATAATTTTAGAAAAATGAAAGAAATCACTTTACCAAACTTTGGATGGTTTTGAGAAATGAATTTAATCACATATTTCATTATAGGAAAGAGGGGGGGGGGGGATAATATGATCAAAAGTAAGAAAGTTATGTTTTAAATTAAATTTTGAATTAAAAAAAGGTATGGGACAGAAACGCTGTCACACTTCCAACTTCACGTTTCTCATGATATGAAGCTAAATTATAGATATAAAACTAAATATACCAAATTCGTAAAATTTGACAATATTTTTAATAATTACTCGACTAATCTACAATCAGCATTAAAGGATATTGAATCCCCTACAAACTTAGACAAATGGACGAATGATCTGCAACAGGTCATCAATTTCACAATGGAAGCATCATTAAAAATGAAAAAAATAAACTATGATATAAAACTGCATTGGTATAATGACAAATTAAGAATTCAAAGGAATAAATTGAAAGCAAAATATAAAAGATACACACGAAATCCAGACAACCAGCAATTCAGAAGTGATTACAAAAAGGAGCGAGCTAATTATAAGTTGGCATTTAAAGAGGCAAAATCCACTGCATGGAGAAATTTCTGTACCACTACACAATCGACATATGGTACAGCTTTTAAACTGATAAAACAAAAATATCTTAAAAATACAGACTTCATCTCAACAATCCTAGAAACCTCAAATACTACAGACACATTTCACAATATTGAAGAACAATTAATGTCTCACCATTTTCAACTGAATCAACCAATTCAACAAGATAATATCCACGCATTTATTAACGAGCAATCTCCAACCAATAATTTTTCAGCAGAAGATAGAATTTCATTTAGAGAATTAAAATTCTGTATGCATCAACAAAACAACGGCAAAGACCCCGGATACGATAATATTGATGCTCGCCTGATCAAAAATCTACTCAAGACATTCCCATCCTTAATTATTGATCTATAAAATAAATGTTTCGAATTACAACATTTTCCCACTCCATGGAAAAAAGGCGTAGTAATTTTCTTTAGAAAAAAGAACAAGGATCCTCAACAACTGAAATCCTATCACCCCATCACTTTACTGCCTATGTTGGGGAAAGTTCTGGAGAGACTCGTAAAGTTGAGAACAATGACTTATTTGGAATCGCGAGATTTTTTCCATCCAGCCCAATTCGGTTTTCGCGAAAAGAGAAGCACAACAGATGCACTAGACAACATTATTAAAAAAGTTGACGAATTATTACAACTTAAAAAATATTGTTCTTTGATATCTTTTGATATCGAATCAGCCTTCGATACCATCAACTGGTTTACTATATCCCAAATCAGAGATAACTCACCACTTCCTCTATATCTTAAAAACTTGCTAAAAAATTATATCTCTCAAAGATTCATAGGCCTACTCCACGTAACAATCTTAACGTGGTTTCGAACTTACAGAGGTTGTCCGCAGGGGTCATGTCTTGGACCCCTACTGTGGCTTTTGATTGCTGATTTCTTTACGGTTTGACGACTTTACGGTTTATGCATATGACTTTACAGTTCTTGCATATGGTGACACCAGGACACAACTTGAAGCAGATGCCAACAACAAAATTAAACAATTTTCAAATATTTGTGAACAACTTGGCCTAACAATCTCCCAAGCGAAGACCACAGCAATAATGTTTGGCCGTTTTTACTAAAAATCGCCACACAATTTTCAAACTGCGGGAGCAAACCATATCAATAAAAAAGAATCTAACTTATTTAGGCCTTGTATTAGACTCAAAGCTCAATTTTAAAGATCATATTATCCATCTACGAGCAAAAATACAACAATTTTGCACTGGTTTCGGCAAATTGCATTTTTTAATAAGGGAATAAACCCCTCCATCTTGAAAACTTGGTATAATACGGTTACCCTTCGTCAACTTCTATATGCAGCAGTAATTTTGTTCCCTCGTCTAAACTGCCATGGTATCCGGAAGGTAAAATCATTACAAAGAATGGCACTGCTTGGCATTATCAAAGTCTATCGCAATATCTCAACTAACGCTCTGTGTGTCCTAACGGGTTGCTTACCTATTCAAATAATTTTGGCAAAAGAACTCTCTTACTACGATACTTTAAAAGGACGCAGAAATTTCATCATCCAATATACCTCATTAACCATAGATAATTTAATGACCAAGCTTCCTTCCTACAGTTTCCCAGAATATTACAAATTAAACAACTTGCAAATTTTAGAAGATACCTTTTCGGACAATAACCAACTAAATCAAGATTTAACAATTTACACAGACGGTTCCGTCACAGACTCAGGCACTGCTGCAGCCTTCACGGTTGAAAAAGACAGCTCTTTTATCTTTGAAAACTCTTTTCTACTACATAATTTAAAGTCGATCTACCAAGCAGAACTATACGCTATATGCCAAGCAATAGTCTGGTTTCTAACATCATCTTACTCTTCACTACTTCTATTAACGGACAGCTACTCAGCAAAAGATGCCCTTAATCTAGCCTTCCCCCGTAATCAACTTATTAATCAGATATATGCTAAATTACTAGATTATCCACATAAAACTGTCTACATCAAATGGATCAAAGTACACGCCGGAACCAGATTTAATGAAAGTGCCGACACCTTAGCAAAATCAACAACATCCACTACGTCACCAATCATCCGTTTAGTTTTTCCAGTCTCTGTGATCAAAAAAGCACTCAAGGATAAAATGTTGTCAGACTGCAACATTATTGGACTTCATCTGAAAAAGGCCGATTTACTTATAAAATCTTGAATAAAGTGGATTCTGATTTTATCTGCAAAAGTCATATTATTCATATTATGTTAGTGGACACGGCAGTTTTCCCGCCTTTATTAATAAAATAGGGAAACGAGACTCTCCATCCTGCCCATGTGGCAAGGGGATAGGAGACCCGATCCATTACCTTTTCTCAAAATGTTCATTAATGACACATACCTTTGACTTTAAAAGAAACAAAACTGTACGTTTCAACCTTTAAAGGACCCTATTTGATCCAGCAAATTATGCCAAGTTAAGAGCCAACTATAATATTTTAAACAAACATTTTTCATTTATAAAAAAAGTCTTTTAACGCTCATCTGTAGGATGAACTTTTTACTTCAAGTCACTTAGTTTAAATATTTTACTTTATTTCATTACATTTTGTCATATTGTTTAATAATCATTTTGATTGTTTTGTCATTTTAATCAAGCTCTGTCATATTATCCTACTATTTATTGTTTACCTTAAATAATTCTCCTATCTTAAATTTTAAGTGTAAATACTCACTTTTTAAATGTTAAATTACTAAATAATGCGATGTAATTAAGTACCAATATTAACTTTATTTTACAACAATTTTAACTATTCATCATCAGCTATAACTGTAAAATTTCTCGGGTTTGCTCAATAGTGCAACCCATTGTGAATTACCTGTAATAATCATGTAATTTTCATTTCTTCCAGCCTGCTGGAGCTTCCGGACTTGTTCGCAAGTACTGGAGTCTCCACGGGGTAGTAGATATGTGTTTTCCCCTCGTGGACTAATCAGCTCCTATACCAAAAGGTTGGCTGTCCACGAGTGGGTGATTAGTGATTAGTGATTAGTCCTTTACGGAAAGATGAATCTAAATTCGGAACCAGCAGTGAGCATATAATCTTAGAATGAATACAACCAAAGTTAGCAACTTATTTGATGGGTCTGATGTAGTTATATATAACCTCAGTATTCGATTGGCATTTGTTAGACAGTGAGTCAAATTCAACGTCCCCTGTTTCAGGTTAACTAGATCCTAACAACAATCAACAGAACTAATGACAGTGAAAATGTCTAATAAGCATTTCTGATCTGAACTGAGGGTGGTAGGATCAATGCCTGTCAACTCGCATTCAATAAAATTAAAAGCAACTATCGAAAGCTTTTTGCATTCTTTGAGGTTTCAGACGGTGTAAGAAGCGGGGGCAGATGACTTGCCGTCTACGGACTCAAATAGGTGTCATAATGGCAACTCATTGAAATGAAGTAAGCAAATAATACATTACACTGGTCTTCGAAATTTCAATTGAAGCCTGCGAATTACATCATTAGACACTCATGTGTTCACTACAGTTCCGTCATACCCAAGAACACTAAGGTTGCTAAAATCATCCAATGAAGCACTTGTAAAATATTTGGAAATGCTATCAGATATATCAACACTAGATCCATGTACGTAGAAACAGGTACAATACAGTACAGTAATCAAATACAATACAGTAATCAAATACAATACAGTAATCAAATACAATACAGATATCAATACAGTAATAGTACATTGTGAAATCAGTAAATGTCTATGCAAAAAATTATCAAAATGCGTCAAATTTCCCAAAATTCGATGCTGATGAGGCGGCAAAAGATAGTAATCTATAATTCTAAAACTTTTGAGGTTGTTGCTGTTGAAACATAGTCATTTTTAAACACTTCCAGAAAACGATTAACGAAATCTGTGATCATTTATTAATTTTTGTATTTTATAATTTTTTCTCCAATTTCCGGAACTTTTGGCCAACTGAGGCGAGAGAAGATATTAACCTACTATTTTAAGATTCCGGAAACTTTTTAATGAAGGGGGTTCACAACTTTTCCGCATTACCACAAACATATTTAAGAAATTTCGATTATTTTATACGTCCTAATATATATATAAATCCCCAAAACAAATATAACTACACTGTCAAAAAATAGTGAAAAATTATAAAATTTATAAATGTATATAATCATACTAGGAGGCTCTGGCCCCTGCAAGCTGCGCTCGCCAACTCCCGTTCAGACACCGCAGAATCGAAGATCACGATAATTTGATCGGTTTTTAAAAGATTAGAGATGATTGAATTATAATGAAAAATCCTGTAGCGATCTCCCTGTAAACGGGTTTCCATTCAATTTCCTTTGATTGCAAAGAAATTAAGGCCGAATCAATTGCAGTTAAGACATCCAATGGTTGTTTTCGTGTTTGATTAAACAAGATCAGTTAAACATATGAAAGGAAGCTAAAGTAAAATGAATTAAGTAAACAGAGTCTTTGCCGATCGGTATTTTCTAACAGCGTTATAAAACGATTGACATAATACAATTTACTACAATTACTACAATTTACTGCTTTAACCGCTTCAAGCGCAGTGGTTCATTTTTGGACCACTCAATTTTAATTCTTAAATGCCACATTGGCACCAGAATGAAATTTTTCCTTTTATTAAGTAAGTGAACAAAAGCATTTTCGTATTTCGAAATTTGTTTGTAAATTCTGGTGCCATTCACTGATTTCAACACTTTACGAATAGAAGTACTTAAGAGGATTAAACGAACATTAATGTATTCATTATTTTAAAGTATACTTTCTCTTTTAATATTCAAGTGTAAATACAATTTTCAAGACATAATTTTCAATATTTTCCTGCTTTTAACACGTGCTCATTTAATAGTAATTTAAATTTTTTTTTCTGTTTTTAATAATCATGTATAAATAAATTTTTAATCGTTAGGAAATATTATTCTTTGAGCTGTTTTTAGAATTGAAAACAATCTCTATAATAATAATCATTTGACTATCATCAACAGTTCCTTTGCCTTTCATAAGGAAGGTTTCCATTTTGATTAAAGAATCAAAGTTATTTTTTCGAATAAAACTACATAAAAGTTCCCATGATCGCAAAGAATTCTTGAAACTTTTATGTTAGCCGGGTTCATATCACACTAATATTTTTTTTTAACTCGCCAGTTAGCATTTTTTTTTTTTTTTTGGAGTGGTAAATTAAAATGGTACTACTTGGTTATCACATCGACAAAAAATCTATCGCCAGTCTATAACATTAAATGACAATAATGGTTGACGTAAATGTAACATTCACTTGACTGTAAGGTTACACGTGTTTACGCCATCAAGTGATTTTTATTTCGACGCTTTATTTACATTTGTATTTTTATACTAACTTATTTGTTCTTCCGTTACTTAAAATAAAAATTACGCCAACTTTATAATTTGGTGAGTGGTTTGGCGATTTATAAAATTTGTTGATATTGATCATTTGCTTTTAATTTGAAATTAAATGTCATGATTTGTTGCATTGTTTAATATTTAACACAGATGTCATATACACAATTGGTTTGGTGTGATATCTTTTACGACAATTTGGCGAAAACCTCGTTTTCGAATACCAGTTACATATGTATTTTTAGATTATTTTCTATTACTTTTAAAATGAAATAACAATAAAAAATTAATTAATAACTATATAACAAAAGAATTTATAACCTTTTTTTAAAATAAAAATAAAATAAATTTAAATAAACATTTATTAATAAAATGCAACAATAGCCGGGTAACCATGTCAGGCAAAATAACGCCATTTTGGCGCCAACTAGGTACCCCGGTGCGTATAAAACATCTGCGACTAATATTTTTCTTTTCGTTTCGTTTTTAAAAAAAAGAAAGATGTGAAAGTCATTAATTTTAAATGTTTCAGTTTTAAACGTAAGTTTTGTATTAAATAAAATGATAATTAAATGCAGAAAAAAAAAAAATTCTTAGCATAATTTTAAGGGAGGCCAAACTGGTCATCAAATTAATTTAAAATAATAACCTTTTCTAAAATATGAAAAAAAATACGTTATAATTAAAATTTGAGTTGCCATCATTAGATAAAATTATTTAAAATTAGAAAAAAAATAATATTTCGAAAACTAATCCGAATTTAAAAATTCTAATACCAGTTTTGAGATCTGGGGATCAATACGGATTTTTGGAGTTAATTTCATTGCAAAGTATCCCCTATTTTAGGAGAAATCGCCGTGAAACATAATCAGTTTTGTAATCAGTCGTTTCAAAAAATCGTTTCATAAATTCGTTTCATTTCAGCTGTTTCGTAATATCAGTTTCATAAATTCGTTTCATTAGGATTTTATATATATAGGGTAGATATAACCATATTTAGACATTGATTTCTCAATGTATCGATTTTTCCACATTCCTTTTTATTTATTATTTTTTTTTTAATGAAAACATTTAAGAAAATAAAAATATTTTTGGACATTCTTATTCAAAATCAATATGTAAAGAGATATATTTTTTATTTAAAAAATAAAACTTGTATTCCTGTATTGAAATTTTCGGTCTTTGCTCTTTAAAAAAAATAATAAAATAGCTAAGGTAGAGTAAATGCCAAGTGACATTAAAACATTCAAACAATTTTACACATACATTCTTTTGAGAAAGATGATCAAAAATAACATTTCTATTAAAATTTATTGAAATTCTGAAGAATATCGCTTAGATGTAACTTTTATCCTGAAAAATGTTTGAGACCAAAGTATAACTCTCAATATTTATTATTTATAACTCTTGTAATTTATGCATTTATGCTTTTTTCATTGTTATAATTTATTTCCTATGTCATGTATCTTATTTTGAGAGTTATTTAAGCTATATAATGCATAGTAAATCATACAATAAATTTAAATTAATCTAAAAATAAAAATAAAACTTTAAGTAGCACAGATACTGTTATTCTCCTTCGAAAGTAAGGAATATAATTCCGTTACTGCCTGTAATAGAAAATTTATGAGTAAATCCTATTAAGCGTGACACATTTGTAAATATTCATACATTTAATCTAAAAACTCATTCCTATATTACATACAACAGAAATATTCTCCAAAGAAGATGATTTCCATTTTAAATTATGAAAGAAAATTCTCTAAGATAGTATATTACTTTTAATTGAGAGATATTATTAAGAGATTTTCAAATTTTAATAGATTGCTGACAGTTAGGATTATAGGAAATCTATGAAGAAAACATCACTACCGTTTACTTTAATCCGTATACTTAATGCACTGTTTAAAAATTAACAAGAGTATTTTTTAAATGAAGGTGATGCGATTTTATAGTATCATTTATAAACGCCTTAGAATATGTGATCACTTCAATAAACACTTCATTATAGCTAAACTAACCCTTTTAAGGGCAATAATATGTTCTGTATGCCGCTTAATAATATGCACTAATTAACCTGATGTCATCAGAATTTCGAAATGATATTTTCTTTGTACAGTGCGAGAAAAAACGCATTTATTTATCTTCAAATAAATTTTTTTGTATATCGTGTGTCATTCAATCATTTCAACATTTTAGCATCAGAAATATTTTGAACCTGAAAGGGTTAATAGTACAGATACGAAATGAATATCAATTTGAAAATGAAAATAGAAATAATATGTTGAGAATATATCAATCATTTATGTTTCAATATTCCTTTGCATACATTTAATAATTTATATATAACATAATATAAACGTTTTAATTGACTGGATACGAACGCTGGATATTCCGCTTAAACACTGCATTTGCTAGGAGTTCAGGCAATAGAGACCGTATAGGGGCTCTACCTAGCAAAATTCATGGTAGTTCTGGAAAAAGACTTACTATATGTTTTTTGGGTCGCTGAATCCGAATTTTTAACTTCCAACCAAACGTCATAATGTCATGTATTCTATTTGTTGCAAATTTTGTCTAGTTTCTGAATTTCATAATGCTTTTCCCCTAAAACAGTAAGAAATTTAAGTTAAAAACAACTATTTTGGGGAGGATGGGAAATTTGGCGGGGAAGTTAAAAATTCGGATTCAGCGACCCAAAAAACTTAAAGTAAACCTTATAAGGAAAGTTCGGAGAGGCGATGGGAGGCCGAATGTAAAAGTGTGAGTGATTAAGTGGAATTGCGCAACTTAGTCCACGCAGCACCGCGCGCATGTGCCGAGGCAGATCCACCCTTCCCCTTTATCCTAAGTCATAATGTCATATATCTAATTTGTTGCAAATTTTGTCTACTTTCTGAATTTCTAGATACTTTTCTCCTATAACAATAAAAATTTTTTTTTTAATAAAAACCATTTTTGGGCGCTTATTACCAAAATTTTGGGGGGGGGGGGGTTGCCGGGGGAAATTTTGGTGGGAAGTTATAAATTCAGATTCAGCAACCCAAAAAACTTAAAGTAAGCCGATTTCCAGAACTATCATTCATTTTGCTAGATAAAATTCCCTATTGCCTGGACTATAGCTCCACGCTAACGATTTGTTACATTGCCTGAATAGTTATGACATACATCACCTTCTCTGTCAAAAAAATAAAAAAGCAAAATAAAACGATAATGTACTTGCAATATCATTGTCGTGTATTCTCCGTTTTTTTACAAACCAAACCGGTTATAACCAAATCTAATTATTTTGTTATAACCAAGGGTTATAGCCTTGGTTATAGCCAAAACATTAGATATAGAATTTTTTTTTTTTTTTCAGTTTTATATAAATTTATAAGAAATATATTTCCTTGTCTATCTTGGAAAGAAAATTTTTCCGCATTTAAAATTAAAAGAGTAAGTATAAAGAAGTAATTTCCCTTTTATTGTGAGGAAAATGCGATTTCCGCTAACCAAAACTAAAAGTAAAAGTAAAAAAAAAAAAAAAAAAAAAAAAAAAAAAAAAAAAAAATGAAATCCGTAAAAAGATAGAATTCTTACATAAAATCATTCATGTATATACTGAAATGTGTTTAAAGTGTTGGTGATATTCCTTGTCGAAAAATTATTAAAAAATGATTACAAAGTGGAAAAATGAATTAAATACCTAATCCACCGGCCGTTTTTTTACAGAAATCTATACATGTCTTACGACTGTTTATTATATATTCGTCGAATGCAAACTTAGTAGGAGGTACCGTGTAGGAATTATCGTGTTCACTCACATAAACACTCCAAATCATTTTTACAAAAGTGTCTTTACATTGCGTGTATAAAAAGTGAATATTACTTTAAATATGCAAGATTTTTAACAAGAAAATATATGGTCTGCCGCAATTTTGTGCAAATGCGTTTGTAAATAAATTTCAATATCAGTAATACTTCTTACAAAATTTATCGAAAACATGGAAAGTATTCGTTGAAAAAATTTAAATGAGATTCTTAAATCAAGATAACTTTCTTTAGTCCATCTATCTATCTATCTATCTGTATATATATATATATATGTATATATATATAACTAAAACAGAATAAATTTAGATACCTGAATACAGTATTTCTTTTTTAAAATAAAGTTAATTTAATTTTATCTTATTGTTATGGTCAACATCAGAGAAATAATTACTTTATGATATTTAATAAAAAATGTAATTCAATGTAAGCGGAACATGAGAAGCCTTATTTCAAAGGATTTCAAATATGCAACGAGTATTTATACAAAATAATAATAATCGCTGATTTTTTATTCATGAAATATTTTTATATTTTAAATATCTCTAAAATACTTTTTTTTTGTTGTTTTTTGCAATTCTCTGAGGAATCCTTTTCGTTTTATCTGCATATAATTCATTTAGAATATGTAAGCAAATAAATATTTTTAAGATATATTTTGCTTTTTTTCTTTTACATTTTTTTAAAATAATGCTTCCTTTTATCAGAAAAAGTAAACTCTGTCTATTATGATCAAAATGATTCTGCCATATACGTTATTATTTAATTCATATACAAATATTTATATACATACATACAAATATTTATATACGTACAAAGCATATATATATTTATAGATGTATAAGGAATAAAAGTTAGGTAAGAATGATTTAAAATTTTCGGATTTTATCAATGAGAAAAAAAAAAAATATATATATATATATATATGTATAAAAAATTTTTTGAGACGATTTGGTTCCCATTCCGATTGAAGATCCTGAAGGAGTTCTGACTTTGAAGAATGCTTCCGCGTCCCTGCTTTTCGTCCTATGTGTTCCTAAAAATGTTTGTTTCGATTGAGGTGAGGTGGCTGATTTGACCAGTTCAAAAGTTTAATTGCATGAGCTGTAAACCAATTTGTCACCATTTTATAGGTTTGTTTTGGTTCATTATCCTGCAGAAACTTCCATCCACGAAGCATATTTTAACGAGCATAAGGCAGCATGTGCTCTTCTAAAATGTTTTTATAAACATTTTTATCCATAATCCCATCTATGTGTACAAGGGAGACGACGTCAGCATTATGGAAAGCTGCCCAGATAATTAATGATTCGTTATTGTGCTTCGCTCTTGGACGTTAGTACCAGCGATCCATCTGGAGTCTTTTGGATGACTAATATAACGCCAGCCATCACTTCCAAACAAATTGAATTTGGATTCATCGCTCAAACGTACTTTCTTCCAATCTTTGCTTGTCCACGTTTCATGCTCCTTGGCGCATTTCTATCGGATTTTCCTATTATTTGACCGGATGGTAAGTTTATGTTGCAGGGACCCGCACACACAATCCAGAGGTATTCAGAAGACGTATTGTGGCGTCCTTAACCACTGTGAGTCCATGTTCGATAATCATCTCTTTACATATTTCATCAGCGTTCTGTTTTGTTTCAGCGACAGACTTCCTTTGGAGCCACGCTTCTCGACGCTGAATAGTTTTTTCTTGGGGCTCCTAATCTTGGAAGACTGCGCACACCTTAACCATCCTTCCACTTGTTTATTATGTTGCCAACAGTTAATGTTGGAATTCCCAAATTGTTACCGCTAACAGAATATGACATTTTCCTCTCGAATCATTAATAAATAAAAGACGAAAGTCCAAAGGCGTATGTTTCCCAATCTTTCTACTGAAACTGCTACAGGCACATTAAGATTTTCACATGCGAAATAGAATTCTAATATTTAAAGTATTAAGCACGTAAGTTTCGCATACAACAACCCGGGGTGGAGGTGCCGGGTTGTTTCGTTTTTCATATGAAGCATCACATATTCTAGAACATTCTGGGAACTTGACTATGTAAAGCTATTAGTTTGAATATTTGTACGAAGTTATTGAAATTATAACGTCATTTGCATACAGCTCCTATAGAAATGAAATAAAGAAAATGTTATTTTAAAGCCAGGTACGGGATTAGAACCCACATATTCCGCTTGGATTTCCTCTGCTCTAGCCACTCAGCTATCAGAGCTGTTGTGTATGTGACAATATCACATGTAATTAAATCAAGTATAAAACTGTCAGAAAAAAGTAAAATAAAACAAAATAAAACGAAAATCTAGTTGCAATATTATTGCCGTGTATTCTCCGTTTTTTTACAAAATTTCCATCTAGGTATTCCTCCGTTTTCTAGAAAGAAATTTTCTATTATTCGAGTAAGGAATCTTCTGTTTTTAGAAATATATGTGAGCAATAGTTTAAAAAAAAATCTAAATAATAATCATGCCTATTAGTGTATATTTAAACGGAATTTACATTCTTGTATTAAAAATTATCACATCCATTTTTACTGCGTTATTTTCCTTCAGATTCTAATCTCCGCAATCGCCCTTACAGGATAAATGCAATGTCACCATCACCAACTGGCCACATCTAATGATTTGGTTATAACCAAGGGTATAGAGCCAAAACATTATATATAAATATTTTATTTTTCTTTCAGTTTTATATAAATTTATAAGAAATAGATTTGCTTGTCTGTCTTGGAAGGAACTTTTCAGCATTTAAGATTCAAAGAGTAAGTATAAAGAAGTGATTTTCCTTTTATTGCGGGGAAAATGGGATTTCCGCTAAACAAAACTAAAAGTAAAAGTAAAAAAAAAAAAAAAAAACCGTAAAAAGATAGAATTTTCACATAAAATCATTCATGTTTATAATGAAATGTGTTTACAGTGTGGGTGATATTCCTTATCGAAAAATTATCCCAAAGTGGAAAAATGAATTAAATACCTAATCCACTGGCCGTTTTTTACAGAAATCTATACAGGTCTTACGACTGTTTATTATATATTCTTCGAATGCAAACTTAGTAGGAGATACCTTGTAGGAATTATCGGGTTTACTCACATTAATACACTGACACGTATTTAAGTCAAGTATAAAAACTTGGATTTTATGAGATCGTCTCAAATCTTCTGTTATCAAGTTTTCAAACTCACGTTTGGTATTTTTTTAATTATCAATTATCCCACATATCATTCGTTGTGCACTATGTACAATAACTAAAGCTACAAATTACTAATTTACATCATTAAGAAATTTTGCTTACAGAAAAAGTTAAAACAGAAAAACATATAGTCTAAAAATTTTTGCCAGCTACTGTAATTAGTATAATGTACCCTGAATTTCTTTTTTTTTTTTTTTTTTTTTTTTTTTTTTGGTTAAAACTTAATGAAAACATAATGAATATAAAGGTATTTATCATTTTAAAAATATCCTTTATCCATTGAAGCATATTTTAAAATTAATTTATAAAAAAATTTCAAAATAAAGTGTGCTAAAAAATTCAAAAGTTCTTAACATGATTTTTTTTTTTTTTTTTTTACAAAATACCATTTTTACTTTCTTCTATCTATAATAGAAAGAAATACTAAAATCGATACTTTTTTCGGCTTCCAATTTTCGACAAACTTAAAGATTTTATGTATCAGAGGTCCGAAAAAAATGCTTTTACAAAATGTTTGTTTGTTCTTATGTGTGTTTGTGTATCACCTTTGTATCATTGAAAAGTGAATGAAATTATACACAGAGCTGAACTAAATTTTCCTACGGTCAGCAGGTATCAGATGAAATTGGAGCTATTCCGCAAAAGGTGTCACTGCGATAGTGATTTTTATGCCATTTGCATTATTGTATCATGGAAAAGTGTGTGAATTCATGTTTAGGATTGAAACAAATGCCATACATATTTTTTTGGCTATGGACAGCTTTTCTAGAAGGAATTAGCAGATATTCCGCGGAAAGGGCACTGTAAAAGAGATTTTTGTTCTATTTTCATTATTGTATAATCAGAAAGTGTACAAAGTTATGAATACGTTGAAACCAAACTTCATATAAATGATTTTGACTATAGACGTAATAGTACGAGATCCGGTATAAGAAATATATACCCTCATTTGTTATTTAATGATAACAAAGAATATATGTTAGATAATGTATAGATTGATACATTGCAAATAGGTTGCCTAGCTAAATCACGTGCCGATAATGTTAAACAATAAAGTGTTTAATTAAATTTTTTTGATCAACTTCCTCGATTTGTTATTTATGAAAGTCGAGAATCAGCTGAGAGAACATACCCCGAGGAATTAAAAAAATAAGGGTTGCCTACTCTCGACTCTGCCCAACTATGGGGTTGCCAGGTATAAAAAAGTAAGTAAGCGTTGTTAATATACCCTCATAAGTTATTTAATCGAATTACACATCAAATGAAAGCTTATTTTATTCCCATTCCAACCGTATTAGGTTGCCTTATCAAAAAATTGCCTGAATCCATGGTTGCCTAGATTTAAGATGTTCAATATTCTGCGTGAGCGTTGAGAGCGACAGAGAAGTGTTGCGCGCGCAATTCCATTTGACAGACAAAGATGCAGCGAATTCTTTTTTTAAGATTTCTCCGATAGTGTAAATATTAAAGATGGTAACAAATATTTTTTCACTCACACATTCATTTATCAATCATTAATCAATACATAATTATGAAATAATAAATTTTTCCGTTCAAAATGTCCGCTAAGAGATTTTTTCGATCGTTTAAGCGCGGATTAAATGCTGATAAAAGTTAAATAAAATATCACATAATGATATAAATATTTTTATTTTAATACATAAATTTATCAGTAACAAAATACAAAGGTTTTTAAAACACTTATTCACATTCAGAATCGTCAGAAATGTCACAATCTAATTCTAATTCTTCATCGTTTTCTCTGTTTTTCGATTCTCTTAATACGTCTTTAACTTGTAAGTGTGTTGGATCTCCTTGAAACCACGAAGGCTTCAAATAGCCATCCCAAAACCAACCACAATCTTCAGGATTGACTTTAACGCAGCATGCATCGGTTGCATGAAGCCACATAGAATTAATATATATTGTGCGCAAAATTTTCTGTTTCAGTGAGATCCAGCACGGTGGTATCATATTGGAGTCGATGCCTTTAATCTTCTTCATGAACTGTTCTTTGTCTTTGTTCATTGAATATGTTTTTTGGAACAGCTGATATCTAGCGTCATTGATATTATAACATTGCTTGATCCCATAAAGAAAGGCAGTAAACTCCTAAACAGGTTGAATTTTATCTTCTAGGAGTACATCTACTGGATCCGTCAATGATGCGAATATTTCCTGGAAATCCGTTCGTCTTGAAAATATTTTATAAGGCTTGACTTTACCTTTATTATAAAAAGCCGTTGTGTAATCACAGCCCGTAAAAGCGTGGGAAGCTGGCAGGTCCAAGCATAAAGTAAAACCCAATTTCATTGCAAGCTCGGTACAGTTAATGCAATCAAGATCTTTCTTATTGCTTTTCTTTGATGATGAACCCGCCAACCAAATTTGAGTCTGCGGAATTTTGTAGATAGTGGCCAGTAAAATTACCAAGATATCGGTATAATTTGCTTTGACCAATATTTTCGTATTAGGTGGCGCTTTTGATATATGAAACATTATCCGCGTATCTGCCTCTTCATGTTGACATAAATAATCTTCTTCTTCAAGCTTCACGACGTGTTTAACTGTATGGTAAGAAAAACAGTGTTCTCCAACTGTTATGAATATTTTTTGTTTTGTTTTGGATTATTGAAAGTAGATTATCATTTTCCCAGTAATTAGCCAAGAATTGTACCAGGGCTTCTTTGAAACGGTAATTTTTGAGATTTCCGAGAAAATCGCTAGGTCTTGGTTGAAGAGGTCCTAGGATGACATACGGTCTATCGAACTCCAGTCGACTTTGCCGTTCACAGTCTTTGATAGAGGGCGTTATGTGGCTATCAAAAATTATGTGTATTTCAGGGGCATTACTTGAGCACAATTTTATTAAGATCGATTCAGCAATCTTGTCAAATGTCTGCGGCATAGATGATCCGATAATATACAGGTAATAAAAACCGTCTATTATTTCAATATCGATACCAGTAGGCTCAACTGTTTCGACGTTAGACTTTAATATTTGGGCTAGTTTTGGATTTGTCAGTTTTTAGCAAGTCACCAGTACACGAGAAAAGAGCAGGCGGCACAGGCGCTAATGGAAACGTTAAGCAATACTCTATGTTGATGTCTTTCTCAACACTAATCGCAAGTAATCGGCCAAAGATGTCTCGTTCCATTTTAAGAACGACCTTTTGAGTTTTATCTTTGCTGGTTTGAGCTTTGACGGCAGACTGTGAAGCGAATTTCTGGATTTTGCTACGCTTTATCGGTCTTCCGAACCTTCCAGGAGTGGAATTGCATTCTGAAATAAATGTCATTTTTTGTTGATTTCCAACCGACTTAACGCTGATTAGAAAATCGCAAACTTCAGTAGATGCTGCCTTACCAGTTGAAATATTGAACAGAATATTTTTATCTATGCACTCAACGAAAGGATTCAGCGTATCTCTTATAGTCTTAATGAAACTCTGAAGACTTCCGTTATCCTTTTTGATTCGACTCTTCTGAGAGGCATGACAGGTATCATCTTTTTGCGATAGACCGACATTTTCTTTAACGGTGGATACAATTTTGGTCCTTATGCTGTCACTAAGTGCCCATCTTTGTTGCGCTGATATAGACTCTGCTGCAAGATTATATGTTAATTGATTTGAGGCATCAGCATTAATGGTTTGCTCTAACGTCAAGTCAACCGGTGATCGGGAGAATTCAGATTTGGTACGTCGGACACCAAATGCTCCTCGTCTAAATTCAGATACCACACGTGAATTGCTGTTCTGCGCCTTCATAAGATTTTTGACGTACATAATGGACCACCTGGCATAATTTGGCTGGTTCAATGAAAACAACAAATCGGACATGTTGTAAATGGAGTCTATGTACAGCTCAAAATCACTACACCGGATGCTTCTTGAAAACCGAAGAAACAAATTAATGAACTCACAGTGCTGGAGATAGTATTGCGCCGTCTTCCCATGCTCACTGAGCAAAGTTGAAAGTCACTGAGAAAGTGAAAATGTGTAAATTTTGAAAGATTATTGTAACGATTGTTTAATATAATAAACTTCATAAATTAATAAAACATCAGCTGTAAAAATTTTTCTACCAAATGGGAATATTTATAAAAATTTTTGGGACCTGTAAAGTACAATATTTCGTATATTTTTATATTACACCATCGCTTTATATGGTTTTAAATCCAATTATATCATATTTACTTGACGTATAATATTCAAGACGAAAATTTCAGCTTGTTTTTCGTGGCGCTTAAATCTTTCAACCATCATGTACAATATATATATATATATCCATGCATGAACGTAGAATAAATATTAGATATATAAAATAGAATATCTATTCTATGTTCATGTATCGGTATAACATTCTGTTGAAAACGTAAACATGCAACATTAAAAAAAGAAATATTACAATAAGATAGACGCTAAATAACAAAGATATTATAAGAAAGGGAAGTTTCTTCCCCATAATCACTAAAGGCGCTGAAATCGCAATTGCATTACCATTACGCTCTATGGAACTGTCCGATCTTGTATGTTAATCTATGGCTCGCTGCATCTTTGTCTGTCAAATGGAATTGCGAGCGCAACGCTTCTCTGTCACGCTCAACGCTCACGCGGAAAATTGAACATCTTAAATCTAGGCAACCATGGATTCAGGCAACTTTTTGATAAGGCAACCTAATACGGTTGGAATGGGAATAAAATAAGCTTTCATTTGATGTGTAATTCGATTAAATAACTTATGAGGGTATATTAACAACGCTTACTTACCTGTTTATACCTGGCAACCCCATAGTTGGGCAGAGTCCAGAATAGGCAACCCTCATTTTTTTAATTCCTCGGGGTATGTTCTCTCAGCTGATTCTCGACTTTCATAAATAACAAATCGAGGAAGTTGATCAAAAAAATTTAATTAAACACTTTATTGTTTAACATTATCGGCACGTGATTTAGCTAGGCAACCTATTTGCAATGTATCAATCTATACATTATCTAACATATATTCTTTGTTATCATTAAATAACAAATGAGGGTATATATTCCATAGACCGGATTCTAGACTATAAGGGCCTCGTTGATAATAGGGATGTTCTACAAATGGGGGTGCTCTGGCTAATGGCGGTTTTTTTTCCTTTTTTTTGGGGGGGGATTGTATGTTGTGTTGTTGATGATGAAGAAAATGATAATAAATTGAACTAAACAGAGAACATGGTGGGGGGGGGGGGGAGAGAGAGAGAGATCAAGCTGAATCATCCAATTTTCTTATTTAGGTTTAGTTTTCAACTTCAATTATGTTTAATTTGCATTATTGACATATTTCCTCGACAAAATATTTAGATTGGCTATCCAACAAGTTCTTTATATTTTCATCAGTTGTTCGGCACATACATACTAAAATGTTTTCTGCAATAAATTTATTTTTAATATTTATTTTTTGATTTTTACAGCCCCCAAAAATATCTTTAACATATTAATTTTGTATTATATTATAATTTATTAGACCACTTAAAGTCTTTCACATATATTTATGGACACATAAGAGATATAATTGAACCTTTGAAATAGATAAAAATAATTGCTATTGTATACCTTGAAAATGATTTAAAACATATGTGATAATAATTTCCACAACATTTAGTGTTCTTAAAACAGCAGAAAAAAGTAAACTTGAATATTTATATATATTTTTTTAAATTTTAAACATTTATTTTATCCGTTCCATCGTAATTTTCTAAGCACTTTTAAAACTTAAAAAGAAAAAAAAATCTAAATCTCTTCTTAAAAAAGTTTATAAACATGTGGTAAGGCATAAATGAAATGTAAAAGAGATAAATAATGATTGTAAAATATAAAAAATACGTATAAAACATATTCTTTGAAAAACTTTTCAAATGAAATTCTTAAATCGATTGTATTTTCTTTTTATTCACTTTTATGTATCATAAATAGAACAGCAGACTTAATATTTTCGTACAACGTGTCTTTGCTAACATAAAATCAAATTACTTTTATCATATTATTATAATAGGTGATTAAAAAAAAAAAGACTTTATGATATGCAATATATATTTTTTAATGCACGATGAATATAAAATGACTTAATTAAATGTATTTTTAATATGGGGCATTATTGTACATTAATGAAGAATTAAAAAATCCTAGCCATTATATTAAATATGTTTAGTGGGATAAATTATTTCTAACAATGATAATTTTGAAATTACGAAGGACATTCCACTTTACCTCAGATAATTTACTTAACGATTTTTGCCAAGAAATACTTTTTCAAAATGCAATAGTGGACACATGCCTGCCTCAGATTTGGATATATTGTAGACTATTTTAAAAAAAGTGAAATTGTTTAATATGGCTTAAATATATTCTCTTCTTTTAACGATTACACAGCTAAGCTCCAACAATGTTAGCTCCCTTCAGGAATCCTATTATACTTATCGGCGTACATTCAAAAAGCAAATACACGCTAAGTATGTTTATGTATTGTAAGACAGTAGTGGACCCACGCACTCACCATTCTATAGCATGTATTTTGCAGTAAAGTTTAGGAATATATGTATATATATATTGCCAAAAACACATACTAAACATCCAATCCCAAAACTCCTGAACTACAAAGAAAAATTAACACAATAACCATGGGAAAATCTTACTAACAAAACCATGAACCAAAAGAAAACATCCAATGGAGACAGACTGCAAGGCTAAAGACTTGCATGCTGGGTTATACCGGTAATTACTCATGAAACGTCCCCCATGTCTGTCGAGACCAAACTGACCAAAGAAATCTTTAAACAGGCCATACAAAGCAGCAACCCAATTCGAAAAGAACGACGCATCCAGACTCCTTATAAAGCCTACAATTATTTGGCGATGTTTTTAATCGCCAAAAGTAAAGCATCGCGGTAATCTTTATCGTTGACGAAATTGTTTGTCAAACTATTTAAAAAACTAATAGGATAATTCTGAACCATTGCATCTTGATAGAGATTTATAATGTCATTTATTATGTTATTATGATTAGAATTTAACTTCAGTATCCTTATTAAACTATTGATAATGATATTTCTGAAAATGGAAATATGTACATTGGAATTAAAATTTAAAATCTTTATTGTTTCAAAGTTGTAATCCTTTCTCTTATCATAAATGCAAGTACTCAAGCCACCCCTCTCAATGTCGATAGTGAGATCTAAATAATTTACATGTTTTTCGTCATATGAAGTTTTCTTTAATGTCAAACATTAGGTATAGTAGTCTAAATTTAAATCGCTATTGGAATCGTTAATCCTTACCAACAACACATCATCAATATATCTAAAACCAGAAAAGTAATTCCCGGTAAGCAAAATTTGTTCATTAGTTTATGTATAAACATATCGACATTGGTTTTTAATCGTTTTTTTTTTTTATAAAATCCTTCGTGTTTAATCTTTTTAAACGAAACTTTGTGCCGATTTGCATATAATCCCTCAATGTTTTGTCCTTGACAATATCTAAATTTCCAGTCAATACGTGATCGTGATCCACATCCACATAATCACGATAATCTGGATCATTACAATGACACAAATTATCGTTGTTTCTGCCAATTTCTTTTGAAAAATTATTATAGTTAAAAACCATACGACCTAAAGGTTTATCGTATCTAAAAACCTTGACAATTTTCATGTCCTTATCTGGAAGCAAATCATTATATTTATTCAATACCTTGCCCATATTTATACCCATATTTATACATATATATATATATATATATATATATATATATTTTTTTTTTTTTTTTTTTTTTTTTTTTTTTTTTTTTTTTTGAAGTGTAAAATCATTAAAATACACGGCTATGAAATTTCATATAGACTATGATGTAAGAGAAAAAATTATGTATTCCAGTAAATAAACAATAAATGACACACACTTCCTGTCCCGCAAGTAATGTCGTCCTCCAGTAAACTTCAATATTATATGCTAATTACGTGTTAATTCAATCATATTTATGCTGTCAGACTGAGCGACAAACAAACAACAAACAGACGTCCGGATAAACAAACAAACCTAAAAGATATAACTTTTAACATTCAATGCATTTAATATTTTTTTTACATTTTATATATTTTGAAAACAGCGATTTGCATGTCTAAATTACTTTCCGAATAAATGTAAAATAGTTACATTTCACTATATTTATTATTTTCTAGTTTGAGAAATCACAACTCTGATCTTAAGGAAATACGAGTATTAACATGAGATTAAAAAAAAATGAGAAAGATTATATGTAGACTAATTATAATATGACAACTTGCTTATTAATGTAAATCCTGAATATTACAAAAAAGTTTATATTAATTTAAAACCTGAATATTATATAAAGAGTATACGCATGAGATTTTAATTCTATATAATTTTTTTAACTTAAAATTGGAAAATATATTTTTTAAAGAGAAAAAAAATTACGAATAACATTTCGCGGATTGTGATAATGTGATAACTTATTTGCATATCAAAATGTAGAATCTTAGACATCTAAAATCATAATTTCACACCAACAATATAATTTTCGATCTCTAGGAGAAAGTACAAATTATACGGCTCTAATCACTTGGAACTGTTCAAGTGAATTCTGCTGTCATGTTAGATAATGCGAAGTGTAAAATGTGGGCAAACATTTGAAAGATATTAAAGTATATTTTTTTTTTTATTTAAAGAGATAATTTATGATAAGAAATTAAAATGAATTAAAATTCCAATTTAAAATGGGTAATTTGGGGAAGTTTGATTCAAAAGTTTACTCATATGCACTTTTAAAAGAAGAAAGTACATTATTGATTTTAATTAAAACAGTGACTATAAGTCCAACAATATCTGGAAGTTGCAATAGAAGATTTGTTGATTTCTTGGTTAGAAATGTACCTCTGGTGTTTGCTTAATCTGTTAATGTGTCTTACTTCTCAATGATCTTTCATTATCTCCTTTTCTATCTTCAGCTTGGAAATTACTTTTGTAATTCTTCCACTCTTTTCTTGTCTGTTTTAATTTTTTTATGTCTAAAAAAAGAAAATAATCACTTTTCTCTTTTGTACATGTTTCCTATCATTGTGGTAACACTTTCCAATTCTGCATGCGATCCTCTGTGATTGGTTTTTAAATTACTGCTAGCGACATCTGTCGCACACTTTCTAATATGTCCTTATTTCTTTTGTTGTTTCTTTGCGACCTTGTCCCCTTACGGACACGTGTTTACAATAGCTAATGGAGGGCTGTTAATTTTCAAGAGAGAAACGCGTCCTATGCATTCTATTGATTTTATGGTGATTTTTTACAAACTGTTATTATTTTAATTGTGAGTTGTCGCCAGTATTCGGTGCTCTTTCTACAGCAAAAAGTTCGATTTAAAATGCATAATTAAATGAAGTTTGATTCAAAAGCGTACTCGTATACACTAGAAGAAATAAGATTATTGATTTTAATTTGTGCGATATTTTTCATGTTCTGAGAATTACATCGTATTCACCACTTGGATAAAACAAAAGTAAATAAAATATGTATTGGAAAATCCGAACCTTTAATTGAACAAAATCAAACCTATTGATTTATCCAAAACAGCAGTAATATTTCTATGTCTCGGAAACATAAAAAAGTATTAATAGATTAATAACATTTTGTATATATAACCTAAAATACGTTCCTTAATACACTGTAGCATACGGTTATTAACATAACATTTGCTTAAAGCATTAGCTTAACATTTTTAACACTTCATTCACATCTTTCACTTAGTTGGAAAACTACTAATCGTATAAACGAAAATTAGTTGAAACTGGTATGAATCAATAAACTAAATTTCGCACCTTTATTTATGACCTAATTAAAGAAAATGTATTCAAGAAGTTTAATTGAAATATAAGATCTAAATGCATTAAAGACAGTCTCCTGAATACAGAAAACGACAAAACAGTTACCTAAATTAATTACAACGAATCATATATGTTAATATTTTTAAGATACAGAACTACATTAGCTTATAAAGTAGATATTAAAAAAATATTTCATCGATGAGAAAAAATGATCAAAAAATTCCAATTTCAAAAAAGCCTTTTAAGCAAAGCTATATTCTATTTTACTATTTCTGAAATTATGATGTTGATTAGTTTTATCACCCAGTGATATGCATTTTTTTCTTAATTCTTGTGTATAGAATGATAATTTGAATTATGCAGTGTAGTCTTTTTCTCATAATATTAATGTTTTATATGATGTATTCTATTTGAAATAATATTTCTAATTTAATTGTTTTCACATTTAACCCAGTCTGAAAAGATAAAACTCTATTACGTACGAATAAGACAATATTTAAACATAATGCTTTTATAAAACGTGTACGAATTTTCTATAATAATAAATAAATATAAATATATTTGTTTCCCTAATGTTACACGATAAAAGTAAATAAACTGCGACATTTCTTATTAATTTTTGGAAATTTGCACGAAACTGACGAAATTGAACATTATTGGCTTTTTCAATTGATTACGTTTTATCATCGATATTGTTTATTATTCATAATTTCTTAGATCACGAAATGGATTCGAATATTTAACTCTAGATTTATTGGAATTCGAATATATTAAAATGCACATTTTTTACTTTCTTCTATCTTTACAAGAAGAAAGTATTGGATTCGTAAAAATTTTCGACTTCCGGTTTTCGACCGATTTACACGTTTTAGAGGTCAGAGATTCCAAAAAACATGTTTTTACAAAATGTCTGTCTGTGACTCTGTGAGTCTGTCTGTCTGTGTGTATGTGACACAAATTTTGTGGGCGCTCTACCTCAAGAACTAACGCACGAAATTTAATAAAAATTTATATTCATGTAGTCCCTAATATAAATTGGTGCTGATTAGTTTTTGGTGTAAATCGCCCAACAGGTGGCGCTGCCATGCTGCATTTTTCGCGATTTCTGCACTAGCTCTATCTCAAGAACTAATGCACGGATTTTCATAAAACTTCAGATTCAATTAATCCTTGATATGAATTAGTGCTGGTAACGTTTTGGTGCAAATCGCCCAACAGATGGCGCTGCTATGCTGCATTTTGCAGTATTTACACGATTTTCGTAATAGCTCTATCTCAAGAAATAATGCACGGATTTTCATCAAACTTCAGATTCTGTTAGTGCTTGACATGAGTTGACGTTTTGCACCTTGTGGTGTAAATCGCTCAACAGGTGGCTCTGCTATGCTGCATTTTTTGTGATTTCCGCAGTAGCTCTATCTCAAGAACTAATGCTTGGGTTTTCAACAAACTTCAGATTCAGGTATACCTGGATATGAATTACTGCTGTTTATGTTTTGCTGTAAATCGCTCAACAGGTGGCGCTCCTATGCAGCATTTTTCTCGATTTCCACAATAGCTCAATGTCCAGAACTAATGCACGGATTTTTATCAAACTTCAGATTCAGTTAGTCCTTGACATGTATTGATGTTTTGTTCCTTTTGGTATAAATCGCTCAACAGGTGGCGCTGCTGTGCTGCATTTTTTTGTGATTTCCACAGTAGCTCTAGCTCCAGAACTAATACACGGATTTTCATCAAACTTCAGATTCCGGTATACCTTAATATGAATTAGTGCTGTTTGTGTTTTGGTGCAAATCGCTCAACAGATGGCGCTGCTATGCTGCATTTTTTAGAATTTCCCTATCTGAATAACTAATGCACGAATTTTCATCAAACTTCAAATTCAGGTATACTTTTATATGAATAAATTGATATAATTTCTTTTACTATTTAAATGATTTAATTGACGTGATTTATATAGAAGAAAGTTTTGTGATGGCCACAGCATACTAGTTTCATTATAACTTTCGTTCCTCTTTAACAGATACACGAAATTAGACTGTCGGTGAATGAAATGAGACAGATTCATTTATGTGCCTACTAATGAATTCATATTTATGTTGGGGTAAAAATAAGTTGTACTCTCCGATGATTTTAAGCATAAAATTTTAAACCTGTCACATTGACGCTTTCCTTAACGTTAAATGTACCGATATTTTTTTTATACATATCCCTACTGAAAGTTGTCAAATGACCCCTATAAAAAATTCTATGTATTTTACGATGTTTTGCGAAAAATATACCAGTTGATACGCTTTGGTGTATGAATAAAACATTTTTATAATGTTTACAAATTATTTATTTATTAAAGTAAAAAAAATATATATATAATTACGCAAGAAAATTAAGAAAACAATAAATTATTCCCAGTAATTCGAAAATTTAATAAACAAATATTGTGCAAATTTAGTTTATGTTCACCACATATTTTTAAGATTATTTCGTTCTCGATATAACCCGAATTTTTCAAACTAGAATCTCACCCGTAATAAAGTCAAATTCTAATTGCACATCCCACATTAACCCTTTCAGAGGCGGTGGTATGTTTATGAAACCACTTAATTTTAATTCCCAAACGCCAAGATTGCACCAGAATTTTGGTAAAACATTTTTTCATTTAATATGTATGCAGGGGTCGTGCGCTTCAGTGATTTTTTTTCAGAACAAATATTACTATTTGTTTACAGAAAAATAAATCTAGGTAAAATGCGCGAAATTTCGTCTTATTTAAGAAAAGATTTTTGCATAAGAAAATACTGGTACCGAAGAACATCCAGGTCGTAAAATTTCAGGACAAGTTCGACCCCAGTATATATGCGAGACTTCTGACGGTTTATCGAGGAGCCTGGGGGCCACTGCCCCACATCCCCGCCAGTAATACTATGGAAAACTAACAGGAGCTGAATCATGGCAGTACTGGGAAAAAGACTTAAAAATTTAGTGGAGGGAAGGGGACAAACAAGCAATTCCTGAGCTCAATTGAAAAGTAAATAAAAAGAATTTAAAAATTTACTAACAGATAATAAATAAATTACTTAAAGATCTTAAAAGGCTCAGTGAACAGCAACTCCCGCGCCTAGCTCACGCTTCACCGCGAGTCCAGACTACCATGGCTTCACAGGTGTTCGCAGTAATGCGGCCTTTAAAAAGGCCCTTTGAGACACCCACGATCCACCATAGATTAGGAGCACCGTTCACAACTGAGGTTGAAGAAATAATGGCTATCCGCTCCAGAAGCAGGCCTTCTTATAGAAGCAGGGGAAAAGAGGAGGAGCTTAGCTTAAAAGGAAGGAATTTCACTGGCTGAGAGAAGTTAATCGTGGAATCTTGTAAGTTTGTTGAGCAGAGCAGTCAGAAACTAAGTTTAAAATTTACTAAAGAACTATTAAAAATAAAGAGAAATTTAAAGATTTTAGATTTAATTTAAAAGATATGCAGAGTATCTAAGATCATACCTAACTTCGGTCTTTTTCTGTTATGGATGTCAAAATAAGTATGTGAAATATAGCCTTTCACATATTTACAAAAAACTTTGCTGGTCAATTACGGTGCCAATTATTTAATTCAATACTTTAGCATTTAAAATGCTTTTCCCTAGAAAGGATTAGCAAATATGACGTAATGCAGTATAATAAATGATGTAATAGCCGAAATACTAATCTTCTTACAAAATAAAATACCTTTATGATTTAACAAATTACAAACCTTTATGATTTAACATAAATTTAATCAGGGGTCAAATGACACCTTGCGGTAGTTAAGCCTAAAGTATTTTTTTTTTTTTTTCTAGGCAAAAAAGTAGTTCGGAGATGAGGCATTTTAAGGAATAATATGGTCATATATTTTAATAAAAGTAGTGAAATATAAAGAAATTTCGTTATGATTTAGTTTGATAAATTCCAAAAAGAATTTAAAAAAGGGTCATTATGACCCCTCGCGATAGCTGTAGTGTTAAATCTATGACTATACATTGTGATGCTTCATATGTACATAAATGGCGAGTTACTAAGAAGGAGATAATAAATTATGATTTTGTAACATATTATGCTTATAAAAAAGATAAAAAAAATACTTTATGTTTATAATTCGATAATATGAACGCTGCACACCTAATCTCTACACCCTTATAGTGCATTAATAGATTACACTAGATAGAACAAGGAATTACTTAGTTATCCTAATTACGTATTGTTCTAAAATTACGCTCAATGGCTTAAATGAAATAGTAATGGCATATAAGTTTATTCAAGCTGAAATATCCTATCTTATTATTTGTGTAAAACAGACGTGTTAAATATAAATTAGTACTTAAGGTTTTATATCAATATTTAATTAGAAATAAAAATTCTACATTTATTATCTTATTTTGAAAAAGAAGCCAAAATTTCACGTAAAATCAGAAAAAAAAATTAATTTCCAGTTTGGAAATATTTCAGCAGCATAAAATATATTTTCCGAAAGTGATTGAAAAAAAATGAAACATCAGGGGAAGGTTTAGTTATAAAAATTGTAAACATTTTATTACACAGGAAATTTAGGAAAATTGGCATCAGTCGTAATAAAATGTGCATAAGTCTCTAAAAAAATAAATTTTGTCCAACTTTAAAATATTTTCTTTTCAGAAAAAAACATAAAAAATAAACTTAAAAAAAAGTTATTTTTTATCAGAAACAGGAAAAGTGAAGGACAAATATATCTCTTGATAATCAATTAGAATATAAGACTTTATATTAGAATATAAATATATATTCTAATATATATAAATATATTCTAATATATATCTATATATATATACATATATATTCTAATATAGCTCTCTATGTATTAGAATATTATATTAGAATATAACGCTTTTACTACGCTAGTAGCAGAATTTACTTACAAAAATAAAAAAATAAATATTTCCAAAATTGAAAAAAAATAAGCGTCCTTTATTTTTATTACATTAACTGAAAAATATAACATTTTTTAATTAACTCCATGCAAAAGAAAGTATTACTTCTTTAAAACTTACAAATAAAACTATTGTAAAGATATAAAACACCAAAAGAAAAAAATTACGGATATTTTGTCATAATACTTCAACAAACCTTTTTAGTTCGTTTTATTTTGCTTTTACAAATGAAATTTTTAAACAAGTACGATCCAAAAAAATGCACTCGTTTATTTCATAATGTCTTTTATTTCAAAACTTACATTATCCATTGTAGATTATTTTTCTAAGTGCTGTAAGTAATTTTCAATACTAATGTTGCTTTTTACCAAAGTTTGCACAAAAATTTAAAAATATCCCTTGAAAGCATTTAAATAAGATTAATAAATTAATCTTAGCTTAAGTATTTCTTTTAAAATTCAGACACAAGAACAGCAAAAAACTAATTCTGAACATATGAATACAATATTTCTTTAATTTGATCTCATAATTACTGTTCAGGAAGAATTTTACTTTATAGTATTTACTATATAACTTTTTCATAAAAAGTGTAATATGAAATACATTAGTTCAAAGGCTTTTAAAGCTGCACCAAGTAATATTAATAAATAATAAAATCTTCTTTTTTTAATAAAATATGCTTAAAAATGAAAATATATTAAAAACAATTTCTATGTATTGCATTGAAGGATTTTTTTTTATTGATTTTTCTTCGTGTAATTGAATTTAAATTTGTACAAGAAAAAAAACTATTTTTAAGTTTTCTTATTTAACTGATTTCAGAGTAAAAATAATGTTTGCACTTATGAGATAATGTAAAACTAATATATTTTATTTAAATTACCGTATATACACACGTATAAGTCGAGGAATTTCTGACAATTTTCGGTAAGCAAATTTAAGGGGGGGGGGGGGTCGACTTATACGCGAGTCAGTTAAAAAAGCAAAATCAAAAAATTCGAATACTGCAAAAATCTGGCATCTTATGTGTAAGAATAGAAAAATAACATATAAAATATACAAATAATAATAATTTATCATTTTAAAAAAATTCAGTGATTTGTTTTTGTTAACTTACTACCTTTTTGTATTGGCAAGTGAAATCTTTGGTTTGATATTGTGCAAAATTGAAGCGAAATGTTAGGGGGTCGACTTATACGCGGGTATTTTATTTTTTCCAGAATTTGCATTCGAAAGTTAGGGAGTCGACTTATACTCGAGTCGACTTATATGCGAGTATATACGGTATTTTGTTGAATAGGTTCTTATAATTATATTTTACCTCAGACTAATACAATATTTTATAAATATTTATATATAACTATTTTTAAAGAATAAGATAAAAAATAGTAAGCTAAAGAATTAAAGCCATTCATTTTTTTTTTAATAAAAATATTTCCTTTATTATATATTTCCTTTTCGTAATTTCGTTTTTAAAAAGTGAATGCACACGCATGCACACACGCGTGTGCGTGCGTAAAATGTTATATTCAAAGGTACACATGCCTTAGAGAGCAGAACGGAGAAATAATAAACATATATCTACAGGTATTGGTTTAATTTTTTTATGTGTACGTAAGAAAAACAAAGTATACAGAATCGAACTATGTAATTTATTATCAACAAAACTTCTATAAAGTGATAAAAGTCCATCTAAATATAGACGTCCACAAAACTAATAATATAAATACAGGATTTCTTTAAAAATTCAATATATAAAAGATAAAATAGTATGTTTCATCGGAAGTAACTTAGTGAACAAATTACAGCAATTTATTTAATTATTCATTTTACAGTAAGGATCATTATTTGATACCAAACAAAACCATATTCGGATAAAAGTACTTTAATTGACAGGTCAAGATATTCATCGAAAGCGCTTGAGCATATATAAAGAGATCTCCATTACGAAGAATTTAATGAAAGCATAAAAGTTTTACTTCTTAGAAACATTAAAGTTAATTAACAAACGTTAGAAACTGTGGAATCTGTGACTTGTTAAAATTCTTTGCGAAAGACAGTTTGAAGTGTTCTGTGTTCATTAAAAGACATCGAAAATGTTGCTAGTCTTCGGAGAGATACTCTAGTGTTTATCAATCATTTGTATTATAAATTTATCAAATTATTAACGTTGAGTGTGAAACTGGATCTTTTAAAAATAATTTAGATTAAAAAATTCTATCAAACAAATAAAGTATATAGAATCGATCTATGTAATTTATTATCAATAAAACTTCCATAAATGATAAATGTAGGGGAGAGTAGCCTAATTTGGACCACTTCACATATTTTCAGGTGTAACTCATTTAATTTTTGGAATACCTGAAAAATATCACTACACGGGGTCAATCAATTCATCCACTAACTAAATAAAACTTTAGATCATTTTCTTTTTGGAAATCATAAATTTTATTTTAATTTGAAAAATTTGTCAAAAGTGGTCCTAATTCAGCAACTGGTCGCCTAAGTTGGACCACCAGTCTCTTAAATTGGACCAAATAAAATCAGGTTGTTTTAATGACTAGGGAATATAACTAATTTTATTAAAAGCAAAGTTTGCGGTTACGGAAACAATCAAACAGAATAACAGCAATGAAATATAATGCAACCAAATATCTGAAAATAAGTGTAATTGTTTTAAATCAAAATGTATTCAAAATATAAATCAAAGTTATCAGTAATTAAGAAGTGAAATTATGAAACTAATTGCCAGTTACTTGAATACAATTTAAGGAGTGATGCAAAGCTTACACATGAATTTCGTTTATTGATTTTTTTTTTCCAGCGCACACAACTTGGAACAGTATTTGGCGATATGAATACTGAATCATTTCTGCTGTTTTATTTTCTTACAAATCAGGCAAAACCAATCATCACTATTTTGATTTTTCTTTTTAGATTCTGAATTATTAGACCTTTTTTTTTGCAACAGAAGTTTTCTTTACATTATGATTGTAGTTCTCCCCTTTCATCATTTCCTTGATAATTGCATTACGCCTATTTTTTTAAACTTGATGTTCCATTTGCTTTTATGCTGTGATAGCATCCTTTCAGTCGATTTTTTGTGTTTTTTGAATTCAAGGTTTACTTTATATAGCGAAGATGTTAACGCAACTGTTTTTTTGGCTCCCTCTGTACTTTTTAAAACTAAATTTAGCAAAGGATATAATATTTCTAATGATTTTTTCGCTTTTGGGGAGGATTTGTAGCTACAGCTTTATTGCAAGTCAATTTCTTCACAACCTACTCTCTCCTTTTTATTTCCTATATCTTTAAAAACTTTTGCTGTCACCTGTTTTTTTTTTTTTTTTTTCAGGCAGCTTGTCCGTGTCTTTTTCAACATTTTTAACATTATATTATAAAAGTGTTTAAAAAAATATGCTCTATTGAAAAATACGCTACGATTAGTTATACGCAAACATTATATATTCAACAGTATTGAATTCACCCCCCTCCTCCCGGAAGGTTTGAGGTTTTATGAGTTTTAATGGCAAAAAAGTGTAATTCCACCCTCCAGAACTGTAAAAAGTCTGCCCTTCCTAGGGGAATCGCAAATATCCCCCAGGAAGAAAATGTTTGAATTCAACTCTGTAAACCAAATACGCCGTAGGAATAAAGTATTCAAAGAAAATAAATACAAATACATACAAGATAAAAGAAATTGCAAACAAAATTTATTGCATAAACATGTAAAAATATTTTTTGTTTATATATGCCTAAACTGTATAAAAGAAATAATCCAGATAAAACTCTCCCCCTCCCCCCCCCCCAAAAAAAAAAAAAACTTGCATGGAGATAGTAATCCATTATAAAATATTAAAAAAATTAAAAAATAGTGTACAAAGTGTACCGTCCTCGAAATCCATTACTTAATTTTCAAAAGTTATGTTCGCATATATGGTCCAATTTAAGCAACTTGAAATGGTCCAATTATGGCAACTGCGCCATTTTTTAAAACAGATAATTTCAAGACTAAGAACAAAAACGAAATCAAACAAAGCCGCGTGAGAAATATGCGCAATTAACAGATGAATTTATATATGTATATGAAAACATAACAACTTACCTTAGTTTTAAAGTATTCACTTACGTTTAGTAGGAAAAAAGTAGATCAAAACAGGTAGCTTTACGTTTTTTTAAAATTGCGTTTTTAAAAAATTTTTTTAAACGGTTGCTTCTTCTAATAGTGAGTGACGTCATTCTGATGAGTAGGATTTCAGCGGTAGATGGCGTCTCTTCCTGTATTTAACGGCAGAATAGCAACGGCCCAATTAAAGCGGCGGTCCAAATTAGGCTACTCTCCCCTAATACGTGCACAAAACTAATCATAAAAATACAGGATTTCTTTAAAAACTCACATATAAAAAATAAAATAGTATGTTTCATCGGAAGAAATTTAGTGAACAAATTACAGCAATTTATTTAATTATTCATTTTACAATAAGGATCCTTATTTGGTGCCAACAAAACGATACTCGGATAAAAGTACTTTAATTGACAGGTCAAGATATTCATCGAAAGCGCTTGAGCATATATAAAGAGATCTTCATTTAGAAGAATTTGATGAAAGGATAAAAGTTTTCCTTCTTGGAAACATTAAAGTTAATTAACAAACATTAGAAACTGTGGAATATGTTACTTGTTAAAATTCTTTGCGAAAGACAACTTGAAGAGTTCTGTGTTCATTAAAAGACATCGAAAATGTTGCTAGGATTCGAAGAGATTATTAGTGTTTATTAATCATTTGCATTGTAAACTTATCAAATTATTAACGTTGAATGTGGAATTGTATCATTTAAAAATAATTTAGATTAAAAAATTCTATCGAAAAAAATTGAACTTCATGCTGATAATTCATGTTCAGGAGAAAGTATTATTTTAAAGGATACATGCAAAATAAAGTCTTCATCAGCTGTTAATTTAATTATTATTATTATTGTAATTTTACAGTACCTGTGTGTTACAGTAGCACAGCACACTAATAATATTTTCATTATCTTTATTTTTGTCACATGAATACTGTGCTTACGAATGAAGTTCCACCTGAAAATACTTTAACCGTTTGTTTCATGCACACAACCGTAAAAATAAAATTCTGAAAACATGACAATTACATGCTGAATGATTTTGATTCAAAATATTCTACCCGTCTTTTTTTTTCTTAGTTTTGTGTCAATTGATGTTATTTCATTTCAATTAGGTCTATATTGTATTATTTTGAAAATATCATATAAACAATCATGAAATAATTACTTCAGTAATATAATTAAAAATATAGCATACAAACAATTATATTTTTACATTTGTTTTGTAACTTTATTAATTTATTATCGTGATTATTTAAAGAGTTGTCATGTTTTTTAACATCTCACATTTTTCTAACGATTACCTTTTTTTATTAATATAGCTTATTTATTGCTACGAGCAGCAAGAGAAAGCCAACTACGTATTTATTGTTTAACTAGCTGGCCCTCTCCGTGTTCTCGCGACTGTGATAATAAACATAAAAAAATCTTAAATTCAGCGTGTAATTATTTTATATTTTTAAACGAATCTCTTCCCAAATTAACCTAATGTTAGAGGTTATAGTAAATTAGGCGATATACACCCTTGATTTGAAAGCTTTAATATTTTATATGAAAACCTATCAAAAACTTTTAGAGTTAAGTGTCTCATTGCGTTCGACAATGTACTCTGTGTATGCTATGCAATATCCAGTCTAATTTCAATCTTTTTCTCCTGAGCGAAAATCTTTGGAAATGAAATAAATGTAGTAGACCCCCATTGTAGGCGGCATAGTACACTCTCGAATTTGTATCATTTTATGTTTGTAAATAAATATCTATCCAAACAAATCTAAAGTCGAGTACGACACAGCTTTGCACAGCGTACACCGGTTGTGCTGCAAACACCCTGGTCTGTTTGTTTTAATATTTTTAAACGATTATCCTTTCATACGAATCTAATATATTACGTTGAGGGTCCAACAACGTTTGGTAGCACACACATTCTCCAATTTCTCCGATTTTATATTTTTAAACGAAAATCCATCAAAATAAACAAGGCAGCTCCTGAGCTCCAAAGTACATACTTATTTTAAAATTTGCCTAAAAAGAGAAAAAAGAAAAAAAAATAGATGTCATAAAATATTTTTAAAGGTTTAATATTGATATTTTTTAAAACGAATCACGCCGTTGAAATCAGAAAGATACCACAAAAAGTCGGTATTTCGTTTTCCAATGCCAATATGGGCTTGAGATCGTGAAGAAAAAAGAAACACAAAAGAGATCATTTGAAAACATATTTTGAAAATGTATATATATATATTTTTTTTTTTTCACACGGCTTAAATTCACGCGATTAAATGGATAGTTTATTTTCTTGTGTTTCGATCTTTTAAGAAAATCCATATTTGGAAAATGCGAAAAAATTTAACGTGCCCCACCCCGCTGCCTTCTTATTTCTTCTATGCAACGGAATGCTCCTGAAGTCCTGACCATCGACGGCGGGGCGCCATTTTGTAGTTGAACACGAGTTTTCAATTAACATATCGGCTAATTATCCAAAAACACAAAATCTGAGCATCATGTGTATTAGCATATGCTCATCCTAATTTTCAGATCTAACAGGCGGTAAATTTTACAAGACATCGCATACAAATATACAGTCATACATACAGACACACAACGTTATTATTTTAGTATAGAGCATACTTATCTATACAGTGTGTCCGATCTCAACGGTGTCCAATGGCTAATTCCTCAACCGTTAGTCATAGATATATAGTTCCAATTACAAAATGTTTTAAATCAGGTAAAGAAATACTTAAAAGCGATTTGTGTCAATAAAAACATTTCTTAAAAAATTACGAAATTTAAATTTTTATACGGTCCCGCGGTCCTATAAGTTATATTTGGTAAAATTTTCATATTGCACTGGCAAGTAAACCAAAAATGTCCCAATCATATAACACTAAAATTGAGCGAGCTATGGAACTTAAAAATGCATGACTTGTGCCACTTTTCTGGTCTGAAAACAAATAAGTTCTTCTTGACTTTGAAGGGTCACATACCAAGTGCTTAAATTATTCGGAGATCTTATTTCATGTGTATCTGCGCTTTGAAGAAAAATCGTACAAGTATTACGATTAGATTAACATTTATTAAGTTTTATATTGCCTAAAATAACATATGTTTTATTTTGCCACGATTTGAGACTATTTCTTTAATAATTTCTTTTAACAAAAATTATGTTATTTTTATAATGTTTTATGTTACTTCAACGAATGTATGTATGTTTTTCCAGTTCAAAATTTGTACTCGAACTTTAACTCGTTTTCAAATATACGATCGAGATTATATTTTACATACTGGCGCAAATCCGATAACAATCTAATATTATTATTATTTTCGGTTTATACTTATTTTACAGGATAACACAAAAATTACGGATAGATTACCTCCAAGAATATTAAGAAGAAGTTTTAGATTACATAGTTCAAGACTGCGATTGTTAGGTTTTTTTTTAATTTTTATGTATTTTTTAGCACTGAATCCGAAACTTACCTTAATTTTTAACCATCATGTCAGGATATTTCGCAAATCATATATTGTCAACGTTAAAGAACAACAAAAATCAGATATTCTGATGTAATGGTTGAAAATGAAGATCATTTTCGGATTCAGCGGTAAAAAATACATAAAAATCAAACATTAAAAGTTAAAAACAGAACAATCATATCTATTTTATAGTATAAAATTTTCGGAATTTTTCTGTTTTTAACTTTAAAATTTACGTAAAATTCTTTATAGGATGGTTAAAAATGAAGGTTAATTTTGGATTCAGTGGTGTAAAATGCATAAGAATCAATTATCAAAAGCTAAAAAACATGACTTAACCCAATTTTTGCAGGCTAGGTGTAATCTAATAATATTTTAAAATATGTATCATTTTGTAAATAATTGAGGCTGTTAATTTAGCATCATTTTATTTAACAAAAATTCTGTTTTTTCTTAGTTCTTAAATGTTTATTACAAATTGTATATTTTGCATTAATATGTCAGAATGATTAAAGTTTGAAATTTATATTGCAATGTTAATTTTACTCTCAAACATTTTTTAATATATCTGACGAAATTATATTTCGACTAAATTTTGAATAACCCCAATTTGCAGCCAAAAATATGCTCCAACTTTAAACAGCTATTACTCGGTCAATTTTAGTCGTAGAATGACCGGACTTTTTTTTTATTACTTGTCAGTGTAAAATGAAAATTTTACTAAATATAACTTTTAGGAGCGGGGGACCGATTAAAATTTTAATTTTGCAAATTTTTATGAAATGTTTTTATTGACCTAAATCGCTTTTAGAATATTTCTTTACTTCATTTAAAATATTTTTGTTTTGGAACTATATGTCTATGACTAACGGTTTAAGAATTATCCACTGGACACCGTTGAGAGTCTACACCCTGTATAGATAATTTAATGTCATAATAATAAATATAACAATATTAAATGCAAAATTGTTACTTATTACATTTTAATTATAATTATAACTATGTTCTACAAATATATATTTAAACACTATATGGCCAAAGGTGGCCGGCCACTTGCAATTTTTGACATTTTCTTAAATATCTTGAAAAATACATGAGGAATTATCCAAAATGTCCATGTGTGTAAACAGAATAATATAGGTCATATATTTCCGTGAAGATTTTTTTCCAGAAACCTCATAGGGGACCGTCAACAAATTGAAAAATAACGAATATCTTTTTGACAACCCTGTAAAAACTAATGTAGCAAAATGGTTCAAACTGTAGATTATAATTAAGGGCCGTATTGTAATAAACTGTGTTCATTTTTATGAGGATAGCATGTATATTCGTAGAGAAATTAAAGTTTTTATAAAAAGAGTCCCAAATTTTGCCAAATTTTTTGCTTATAATTTATAGAGATCTTAATATAAAAAAAGTTATTTTCAGAAAATATGACAAATAACATTGTACACAATACCATGCAATCCAAAAGAAAAAATAATAAAAATTATATGAAAAATGAGCAGTTTTACTAAATAATGATTCACTGCGCATGGCCGAATTTAAACAAAATATAATTCGCATAATGTGTTAGCTAAATGTATAGAGAAACTTTTGTGAATATCTCAAAAATGTAGTTTGAAAGTCAGAAAATCATCGTTTATAGAATAAGCTCAAAATCCGTTATTCCAAAAAGGAAGCAAAAATATGAGGGGCTGTATCACAATACAGTAGTAGGTGCAATATTGTGTATGCTATACTGACACTAATCAATGGATATATGGATACAGCCCCTCATCATTTTGCTTCATTTTGGAAACAACGGATTTCGAACTTATTCTATCAACGATAATTTTCAGAATTTTCCAGCTATGTTTTTGAGACTTTTACAAAAGTTACTCTATACATTTAGCTAACACATTATGCACACTATAAAACTACTCATTTTTCATACAAATTTTATTATTTTTTCCTTCTGATTGCATTGTAATATGTACAATGTTATTTTGTCATATTTTCTGAATAGAACTTTTTTTTATATTAAGAGCTCTACAAATTATAAGCAAAAAAAC
Organism: Maratus speciosus; assembly: GCA_963932465.1. NCBI lineage: Eukaryota > Metazoa > Arthropoda > Arachnida > Araneae > Salticidae > Maratus > Maratus speciosus. The sequence continues at coordinate 536,707,835 of OZ010791.1, read as the reverse complement.
TTGGCAAAATTTGGGACTCTTTTTATAAAAACTTAAATTTCTCTACGAATATACATGCTATTCTCTACATGTATATTCTACGAATATACATGCTATTGTAATAAAATGAACACAATTTATTACAATAAGGCACTTAATCATAATCTACAGCTTGAACGCTTTTGCTACATTAGTTTTTACAGGGTTGTCCAAAAGATATTCGTTCTTTTTCAATTTGTTGACGGTTCCCTATGCGGTTTCTGGAAAAATTCTTCACGGAAATATATGACCTGCATTATTCTGTTTACACACATGGAGTTTCAGGATAATTCTGCATGTATTTAAGAAAACGTCAAAAATATAGTATATATATATAGTATATAAAATATTGTATATATATATACTAGGGGGCTCTGCCCCCCAGCAAGCTACACTCGCCAACACCCGTTCAGACACCGCAGAATCTAAAAAAACGCTAATCTAATGGGCTTTAAAAATATTAGAGAAGATTGAATTATACTGAAAAAAAAAAAACTGTGCAGATCTCCCTGTAAACGGTTTTCCATTCAATTCCCTTTGGTTGCAAAAATTTAAGGACGAATCAGTTGCTGTTAAGACATCCAATGTTTGTTTTCGTTTTTGAGTAAAGAGGATCAGTTAAGCATTTGAAAAGAAGCTAAAATAAAAAAAATTAAGTATACAGAGTCTTTGTCTCCCGGTATTTTAAAACAATATCTATAACAATAGCCTAAGTCATGTGACTATCATCAACAGTTGCAGGCGGACCACTTCGCTTTTTATACTCTAGGTGCCATTTTTGTACTTTAATGTTAGCCAGGCACAGGTGATAAGCCGCCAAATATTATTTTATCGCCATCATTTCATGTATATTATAATAGTACAAGTCATCATCTGCCATAAACAAATACGGTCTGATCCCTTCGCCATTCATATGAAAGTTTGGCACAGATGTCATATACGTCCCATATTGGCGCAATTATTTAAAGACACCAATTTGGGGAACACTTCAACAGCATAAACAACAACATATACGCTTACCATATCAAGCAAAATAACGATACTTTGGCGCCAGTTAAGTGCCCGTTCCGTATATGACATTGGCGTCAGAAAAACACTGCATTCATACATGTTAATTTCATTTGTTTATATTTAAATTGTAAATTTTTAATTAATTTTCTAAAAGACTATTTTATTAAAGATTATTTGTTTTTGTATTTTAAATTATGATTTGTTTACATTATTTTTTTGCTTAATTTTTGTTTATTTTAGCTTTTTTGAATTTAGTTACTGAAATGACAATAGTTTTTTCTGTATTGCACTGTAAAAAAAAAATCTGTAGTTCTACAGATGTAAAGTTACATGCTTACTAAACTTTCACCTGTAACTGTACGAAAAAAGCTGCAAATCTACAAAACTAGTTTTTGTAAAGCTACAAAAATCTGTAACTTTACAAATGAATCTGCTAAAATTTTAGTAATCTTACTTAACTTTTATTTGTAACCCTGGCAGCAGTTACATGAAAAGTTCTCGGAATCCCAGTTTCCAAAAAAATTCTTAGTAACCTTACAGATTTTTTGATTTTCGGCGCAAAAGTGTGTCTGTTACATGAAATTTTGTTGTTGCCGTTACATGAAAAGTTCTAGGAATCCCAGTTTCCTAGAAAAACTTTAGTAACTTCACAGATTTTTTTTTACAGTGTGGGTGCAGGATGGACGTGTGTTCAGAAACCTGCAGATTTTTATCAGTGCGGGTGGAATTATCTTTTGTCTGTCCTCCCACTGAAGAAGAACAGACTATTTTTTGCCTGTGTTTTTGTTTTTTACCCGGCTTTTTAACTTGTTTTTTAAAAGTTTTTATAGTTAAATATTGCAGATAAACACCTTTTTTTCTGAGTTATGGTGTTTTTGCATGTTAAAGTAGTGATGATATATATATATATATATATATATATATATATATGCGTGTGTGTGTGTGTAGAGACAGAGAGAAAGGGAGCTACATTTAAAAAATAAATAAATATTTATTACTAAACGTGGAGAACTCAAACAATGATAATCGCCAAAGTTAGCGTCAAAGAAAAGTGATTTCTGAAATATAACAGAAGAATGAGAGTACCTAGGGATTACAGAGTAAACAAGGAGGCATTGAAAACACCACGAAATTCATAAGACTAGATGAGATATTATATTCTTGGTAGTATTGAAAATCGGAAGAAAAAGTAAAATTTTTTTGAGAATATTCGATAGAAATTAAACGTTTGACAGAATTTATTTGACGTAAAGGAAATTAATTTACAATTGAGTTTTGATAGATTTTAGTAAAGCCATTTTCAACAGTTAACTCTATTATACATTTTAATAGTAAGGCATTGTTGCTGATTAATTAGACTAGTTTAAGTATTACACTCAACTGCAAGGTCAAAAGAAAAACGTGCATTTTTAAATGTTTTTTAAATAAAATGAAGCAAGGTATTTGATAACTTTTTTTGTATTTTGTTTATTATACGTTAGCGCTCTCAGGACTCTTAAAATTGAAAAACTATGTATTTTATTTTAAAACACAATATACAAGTATTTTCTTTCATTTCATTTATTTAAAAAATTTTAACATGCTGAATTAGCATTTATAGGAGGCTCCAAACTGTCGGACATTTCACGAGCAGAAAAATTGTATAACAAATTACACAAAGGATTACAAAATAAATTAAATGAACTAGAATGAAAATTTTGGTGCCTACTTATACTTCCGATTGTAGTAATTACCCTGAACCTAAATAAATTTTTATTTAAAGTATTTTTATATTTATAAAACATATCTGTATTTAGCTAATACAAAATTTTCAACAGTATAATCACATTAAAAAAATAGTTTTCTGACCAATAAAAAGAAAATTTTAGGTTCAGTTTATACAGACTAACATGCAACATATGTTTTGAAACGTTCCTGAAAAAATATTCACAATTGTTTGAGATATCTTGAACGTTATGTCCAAAATCGTCATTTGGAGAAAAATGACTTCTAAGTTTCGGAAATGCCGCCCACTTCAGCTATTGAGCGGGTACAGTTCTGAAAGCCATAACTTCTGTTCTAATGGGAACTTCAAGGGAACAATTATATCAAAATATTGAGGAAAGTTAAGAGTTTAAGATCTAAAAAATTGCATTTCGAAAATTTTTAAACTTTAAGAGTCCTGAGATCCCTTAAAGAATATAAATTGATTTTTGTAATGATGAAATAAAGTCACCAGCAGGCCTGCTTCTCATATATGCAGCAACTCCGGTACCCGACGAAGTTGATCACCGTCACTTTGTCAAATGCTATCACAAATTATAAAAGAGTAATTTATTTACTCTGAACACTTAAATCTATACAGTTCAGTTTTTACAGGAATTAATTTTGAACAAAATGGTGGCCGTTGGATTTAAAGATCAGGAATTTCACAAACAAGTTTGAAATGCGATTCTTTATTTAAAAAAAAAAAAAAAATAGGGAAAATCATCACATCAGCAAAAGGAACGATTATTCTCTAGAGAATAATTCTGTTAAAAATTGATAAAAAATTTAGAAGATTATTTCAGATTTGTTCAGATTAACGGGATCATCGAGTTTAAAAAAGGTAGTTTTGAGTTAATAACGTTTAAATGTTAAATTTATGGTTTATATTTGCATGGTTTACGTAGAACAAAGTAAATTAAAATGTAGTATTTTTCTAAATATTTATCATGTCGACTTAACAATTTAACTGAATATATATTACTAATTCTACCTTTAGAAAATTTAGTTGAAAATCATTCTTTAAAGTTTGAATGTAGGTATAACCCCATTTATAAAAGGGAGAAACATAATGTTTGAATACAAAAAATAATCCAAGATATGACAAATCTACTGAAAGAAAAAATGAATTAAATCTCTATTTATTTTAAAAGATTTGTTTAAAACATATGTTCTAAAAACTAAATTATTTGTTCAAATACTTATCTAACAACAACTGCAAACAAAATATAAAAGTTCTTTTGAGTTGCAAAAAATAATATATTTGAGCATTCTTTACATTTGTACATGTCATAGAATAACAACGAGGAACTTAAAACCACTGTTATGTAAGAGCTTTACAAACGTTTTATCTCAAAGTTATCGTTAAATAAATTTTAAAATACGTATTATCTGACGGGTATGAAAAGATACGGAAATTTTGAAGGTTTACTTTTTATCAATAAAAATATATGGGTTATTCTAAATGTAAGGGCAGTTTTTTTATTCTATTATTTTTTGTGTGTGTGTGTGTGTGTGTGTGTGTGTGTGAATTGAAATGTGTACGTTGAATGGGGAAAATCTTTTAAATCTTTGTTATGTTTCAATTTGTAATTTGTTTTCGGTGGATTCTAAATAAAATAACATTCGTGATTTTTTAATCCAAGCAATAAAATTATATAAGTGGTAAAAAATGTGTTCGGAAATTGCTTATTTTAATTAATTAAAGTTTTAAAGAAAATGCTGCAATTTGTTGTGACTAAAATCTGAACATATTATTAACCTCCTTACTGTCCTTAGTATTTATATTTAATGCAATTTATTTTAAATGAATATTATATTTTTAGAAATAATTTTGCAGAGATTTATTTCTTAAATGGATGTATATATGAAATTCAATAAGTATATGTAACATTTTTACCAGTGGAAGACACAAAAATATCATAATAAAAAAACAAAACATTTTACCCATTTACGTGGATTACGAATCTGTTATTAAATAATGGCTTTGTATTCGATACATAAAACAGTAATTTAATTTAGTCAAAAATGAAGTAACAAAATACAAAGATATTAGGAATTTAGGCTAACAGAGATACTCGAATTTTAGAATAAATAATTATATGTTTTAAACAATCTAAAACCATCTACACAATAAAACATAATTGTTATAGTAAAATGAGAATCAAATCAAATAACAAATCAGGCAAATAACAAAATCGGAAAATCAAATAACAGGTTTTACTTTCATTTCATCTATACTATTCTATACTTCTATACTAATATTATAAAGAGGTAAAAAATGTTTATTTGTAGGAGGTAAGCTCTGGAACTACCGAACCGATTCCAAAAGTAATGGTATCAAAATGATGGTGTTAGTCCAACTTAGAACATTGGCTATATCTTATGTCCATGCCACTGGCCAAAAGGGGGTGGAGGAGCAAAAAACGTTCTAAAAATGCGATTTTTGTGTTATGGAAGGATCTAGAATAATGAAATTTGGAATGGTAGTTACTTTTCTAAACATTTTACATTTTCTAAACAATTCGAAATTTAAAAGGGGTGGAAATGCACAAAAAGCGTTCTAAAAACGTTCTAAATGGTGGTTTCTACACAATCTCAGGAAATACCAAACCGATTTAAAAAAAAATAATGGTGTCAAAATGATAGTGACAACCCTTTCTCCAACATAAGCTACATTTTATGTTGGTGCCACTACCCCTAAAGGGGGTGAAAGAGCAAAAAACGTTCTAAATTACGGTTTTTGCGTTACTGAAGGGAATAGAAATATGAAATTTGAAATATTAGTAACATATTAGATATAAAGGATTTCTAAGAAAAATTCTTAAAAAATTTGAAATAAAAAAGGGGGGGATGCACAAAAAGCGTTCTAAAAAACGCTCTAAATGGTGGTTTCTACACAATCTCAGGAAATACCAAACCGATTTAAGAAATAATAGTGTCAAAATGATGGTGACAACCATTGCTTCAAGATACGTTATATATCATGTCGGTGCCACTACCCCAAAGGGGTGCAGGAGAAAAAAACGTTCTAAAAATGCAATTTTTGCGCTACTGAAGGGCCTAGAAATATGAAATTTGAAATATTAGTTACTTATTAGATATAAAGGATTTCTAAGAACAGTTGATAAACAACTCGAAATTTCAAAGGGGTGAAAATGCGCGAAGAAAGTTCTAAAAACATTCTAAATGGGAGTTCAATTTTGGGAAGTATCAAATCGATTTCAAAAGTAATGGTTGTAAATTGATGGTGACAGATCTTGCTCTCACATGGCTCTGCGTTTTATGTTTGTATCACTACCACCTTGGGGTGGCAGGAGAAAAAAAAGTTCTAAATTGCGGTTTTGTGCTATGGAAGGGCCTAGAATCATGAAATTTGGAATGGTAGTTACTTATATGCTATCAATGATCTTTTGAAATGAACATTTCCTGAAAAAAATCGAAATTTAAAAAGTGGGAAAATGCGCGAAAAGCGTTCTAAAAAACATTCTAAATTGCGATTTCTATGCAACCTCAGAAGTACTGAACCGATTTCAAAAAGAATGGTGTAAAAATGATGGTGACAACTCTTGCTCAAAGATAGGCTATATTTTATATATGTTTCCACTACCCCAGAGGAGATGCAGGAACTGAAAACGTTCTAAAAATGCGATTTTTGAATTATGGAAGGACCTAGATTCATGATATTTTGCAGGGCATATATTTATTAGATATAAATGATCTCTAAGAACATTTCTTTAAAAATTAGAAATTTAAAATTGGTGAAAATTCGCAAAAAGCGTTCTAAAAATGCTCTAAATGACGATTTGTGAGCAATCTCAGGAAAAATCAAACTAGGCAAATTGATGCTGACAGCTTCTGCTTTATCATAGACGCTATTTCATGTCGGTGTCTTTATAACCTGGAGGTTGCAGGAGCAAAAAATTTCAAAATTTCGATTTTTGTGATCGATAGCGGCTAGCAACTTGGAAATAGGCAAGGTACATATTTATTAGATATAAATTACCTCTAAGAACAGTTTAGAAAAAAATGGAAATTTAAAAGGGGTGAAAATGCGCGAAAAGCGTTCTAATAGCGTTGTAAATTACGATTTCTACTCAATCTCAAGAAATACCAAACCTATTTCAAATGTAATCATTGCAAATTGGTGGTGACAGTCCCTGCTCCAGCATAGGCTATATTTTATGTTGCTGTCATTACTATCTGGCGGTGCAAGAGCAAAACATGTCCTAATGTGCGTTTTTTTTGCACAACTGAGAGGTCTAACATTTTGAAATGTGGCATTGTATTTACTTACAAGATGCAACTGCTTTCTAAGAACAGTCAAAAGAAAATTCCAATTTTAAAAGGATGAAGTGAGCGAAAAGCGTTCTGAAAACATTCTAAATTACAATTTTTATGGAATATTATCAAATACCAAACTGACTTAAAAATAATGGTGATAAATTGTTGGTGATAGAACCTGCTCAAACATAAGCTGTATTTTATGTCTGTGCCACTGCCACCAGAGGGTTGCAGGAGCAAAAAACTTTCCAAATTGCGATTTCTGTGATACTGAAGAGCCTAGAAACTTTAAATGGTAGTTACTTATAATATATAAATATCCTCGGAGAACTGTCGAAAATAAATTCGAGTTAAAAAGGGGTGAAGTGAAGGGGGGGTGCAAAAATCGTTCTAAGAAAGTCCTAAATTACGATTTCTATGCAATTTCAGGGAATATAAATCGATTATAAAAGTAATAATTGTGAATCAATGGTAACAGTCTCTGATCCTACACAGGCTATATTTTATGCGTTTGATTCTACCACCTGGGATTCACAGGAACAACAAACGTTCTATAAAATGCCTTTAAAATATTTCTAAATTACGTTTCTGTGGAATATTAGGAAATTACAAATCGATTTCAAAATTAATGGTGACAGTTCCTATTTCAACATAGCCCTTTAAGTTGAGAGAAGTGGTAGGACTTGGAATTTTACATGATGGTTAATTTTAAAATGTAAGAAGATGGTTTCTAAAAAATTCAAAACTTCAAATGAATACTGAAATAAGCATATTAATTGAGCATAAAAGTTTCAAAATATTTTCTAAATTATCATTTATTTAGTTTTATTCCTTTTTATTAATTTAAGTCTAATTTCTGCCTAACGCAATGTAATAATGAAGTTTAGTCAAACTATGTTTCAATAGTAATTTATGAATTATTCCTAAAAGTATAATTTCTTTTAATAAAAATTAGACATATAAATATATCTTGGCATATTTCAAATATCACGTGAGCAAAGCCGCGGGTTTGCTAGTTTTAAATATAAGCATGTACTTCACATTCCAACTTTGAAAATAATATAGTCATTTACTTTAATTCTGTAAATAGACCAAAAAAATGTGCTTCATTTTATGAACTAAGACAAGAAAAGAAGCACATGATTTACTGCAGTATCCTACAAAAAGAATCACACAATAATATATTCCAGAGTTATTAAAAATTTAATTAGTGGTTATTACTGCTAAAATTTTTTCATACACTCACAGTTACATGCTGCATATTTTTTTGGAACATAAACAAAACATGATATCTAAAAGTTTTAATGTATTTGAAAAGGTTAAAAATAAATGTCACAAATGTATTTGGACATTTTATAATTAAAAAAAAAAAGTAATGCGGTAAAGTGGGGACAGACGCCGCGGTAGGACAGATTCCGCAGAGATTGTATAACTGACACTAATGCTCCCTAGGCCAATTTAAGAAGTTCGCACTGTTCCTCTGTTATATGTGCTATGTTGCATCCGTTTTCACCGCTTAATTGCCAGCATTTACATATTTATGCCATTTTTTATGGTTCAAACCTGCGTGGTAATTTGCTAAAATTATTCTAATAAAGTTTTATTACATATTTTAAGCCTAATAAACAGAGATTTCATACCAAAACCGATTGCAACTGTAGACTAGATAATCGTAGAATAGAGACATGCCCTTGCCTTTCTCTCGCGTCGCTCACATGACACAAAATGGCGACACTGAATCTTACCCGCCAATATGGGACAGATGCCGCACCGAGGTTGTGGTACTGATGCCGCAAAATATAGTTTACTAATATAGTTAATATAGTATTTTTTAAAAATACTGTGTAAAAATAAGGCTACTAACTGACAGAAAAATGTTGAATAAATAAATGAAAATAACGGTAGAGAAAAATCTTCCTATTTAATTACTAATTAGATTTTTTTTTTTAGCATTTGTCCTGCAGGTATAAATCAACTTGTTAATAACGGTGTTAAATTAGATATCACTAAAATGTCGCTGTTCCTCTCATTCAGACGCACATTGCCTGGAAGATTTATTTACTTTTTACTGGAATTGTTTCAGATCATCATCATGATCATGTTTGGCATTCACATAAATTGAGTGAACAAATGCATGATGGTTATGAAATGGGCCAAGGTAAAGAATAGGGGTATACAGCACAAGAAAGAAAAAAAAAGCAATTTAACAAATTACAACGACCATTTGGAAAATGATTTTTTCAAAGACTAAAATTTAAGACATAAAAAATACACGGAGTTGATCATACATTACGTACGCCATGAAATTGATATTAATAGTGTTATTACACATAAAAATTGCAAGCGACAAAAATTGCCTGCGACTCGTACATATTATCCACCTGCAACTTACGTATTATCCAAGCATTTCATTGGCTGTTCGGGAAAAGGCTTTTCCATCGTCAGATTTCCAAGTAATCTGACGACCCATTTTAAATGAAATTTCATTCTTAAACTTCTAAACATCCCACAATATTACATTTTAGACCATCGTATAGAGAAAAAAAATGTACTTTTAAATGCAATTTGTTTAAAAGCGGTATCCCAATTTGTTTCTGAGTTATTATTATTATTTTTTTTTTTTGTAGATTTTATGACTTTTTTGTCATAGTGCAACAGAAGTATCCATCTCTGTTGAAAGTAAAGGGAAATACAGATTATTGTATACACCGATAAGAAAACGAATAAGATGCGGATTAAACAAATAAAAACCTTCAGATATGCTTTTGATTTCCTACCGTGACGAGGACAATAGCCGTTTTTCAAATGGTTAATAACAAAAGTTGATAATATGTTTTCTAAAAAATTGCATAGCAAAATTTTGATAGGGGTTGAGTATAGATCGCCCCAGATAGAGGGGAGCACAATTATGGGAATACATTTCTTTACAGCATCTATTGACTTTTAAAAATTTGAAATTTGTTCCAAATCAAAATATCTTAAATATTGCAATAACTGCGCTGCAACTGTCTACAATTAAATTATAATTTTCATTACTTATATATAAAATTCAGATGAAGCTATATCATTTCTAAAAGTTAAGCATTTTGATTCGTCTATAATCACGTTTTGTATATAAAATAAATCTTTGTGAAAATGTAGAAAAGTCATTATTATTCTTTTACTTTGTATTTTGCTTCAAAGGTACGTGATGAATTCTTTCTTTCGTACTATAACGATAGCGGGAGTTTTATGCATTCATATAATGTTACTCACAGTCTTTTTATACAGTCTAGACATGGAATTTACAGACATGTTTTGGTTTTTCGAAATATATATATATTTTATTTTATACGGTTTTTATTAAATGTATTACGTATTTTGTCATTAATTTTGTCAACGACATGAATATTTTGTAATACAAAAATAAAACAAATAAAGAAAAGGTAAGAAAAAAATTTTTGCTGTGGAAAAATCATGTTTATTAAATTCCGAAAACGATATTTTTATACTATAATATGCGCTAATACATGCTTTCTGTATAATATGGGGTGCAAAGCAGCCATCACTCCTTTACAGAGTCACGCAAAATAATTCGATTATACAATGGTGTACAGGAAATGATTGTTCGCAGCGTATTTCAATTATGTTGCTCTATTTCAAAAAATTGGATATTGAAATACTTTACTGAGATTTACTGAACTATACTTGCAATAGAATATGACGCACATTGCATGTATCGTTCATCTACAGTGACACATAAAAATTCTGGAGGCAATACTGTATCCGAAGTGTTGTCTATTATGGATGATTACTGAAAATGCCTTTTCAGTTATGGTATGCGTTTTTACGTTGACGTAAATTTTTGCATACTGCATGGTATGAATTAATTCTATAGAAAATATGTACCATGTGTATTATTCTAAGAGTCATTTGTAGCATTTAAATAAAGTCATATACCCGTCTATGCGAAGAATTGGATATTGGCTGCCTATGGATAGTAATTCATGGAAGTGTGATTCCAGTGGCTTTAGGCATTTGCCTTAATTAAATTTCAGCTCAATAAGTGAGGTCTATAAAAATGTGTATGTAATATATAGGTCTGTACAAAAGAATTCAAGTACGTTTGCGTCTATTGGTAGAAATTTCTGAATTGGGATTTTCAACTGTGTTACCCGATTTCTTAATAAGATAAATTTGAGCATACTAATGTAGAGCCTGTACAAGTCTACAAGACTATAGATCATATAACAGAGCTTCAAAAAGAATTGGACTCTTTTTACTCCTATGGGTGGTAATTATTGAAATCTGGTTTTTAAATGTGTTTTCTAAAATGGTTACGTAGGTATCTTCTTAAAACCTTACAACAAGCCAAAGTTTTTTTAAAGCATTCTGGAAGTGTTGGAAAGTGTTTCATACCTCCTGCTTGACGCAGGAGTTTTCTTTCTTGTTTTATTATTTATCTGAAATAACACTATAATTAACAGAAATGAAAATATCAATATTTTTTTTCATTTTTCTGTGGTACAAAAAATGCATGAATATGATATTTTACAGATATTTTACTTACAAAAAACATGCATTCTCATGTTAGGATATTGAATATTTAAAACTTAAGAAAACATTCATAAAACGGAGATTGAAACATTTGGGAGTTGTTAGAGAATAAAGTATCTCGTAAATAGTAGGAAAAGCGCACCCCAGATAGATATGCGATATCGTTAAGAGATCTGGTTGCATTATCTCTGCAAATAGCTCCAATTTCGAAAGCAATAGTAGAATATAAGTCGTGATATTTTTTTTATGCAATGTGGATCAGATTATATATTGTTTAAACGTTCTTGTGTATGGGAAATATTTTTAGTAAAAAGCTCATTAATAACTCTATATCAAATTCATATATCAAGGTTTTCTACATTGTTCAAAACTGTCAGCAAATAATATATATATATATTTAATCAGATAACTCAGACTCTCATAAAACTCAGATTGAAACATTTGGGAGTTGTTAGAGAATGATGTGTCTCGCAAATAATAAGAAAAGAGTTCCCCAGATAGATATGCGATAACTTTAATATATCTGGTTGCATTATTATCTCAGTAAATATCTCCAATTTTGAAATCAATAGAACTATATCAGTCCAATATTTTTTTTAATGCAATGTTAATCAGATTAGTATATCTTTTTATAAACGTTCTTGTGTATGCAGAATGTTTTTTGTAAAAAGCTCATTAACAACTCTATATCAAATTTCTATGTCAAAGGTTTTCTATGTTGTTTAAAACTGTCTGTAAATAATACATTTTTTTTTAAATCGTTTATAAAAAATTTCCTATCGAACTAATATGTTTACTTTACTGCTGAAAATAGATTTTTCCAAAATACAATTTAGAATTTATGGAACAATATCATTAACATAATACACACACACACATAGCTATATATATATATATATGCATCTATATACAGGGTGCTCTTACAAAAAATGACAGCTGCTTGCGAAAAATTAAATAATGAAAAACGAAAAAAGACAGAAATGCAATTTTTGCTGCATTCTACTCGGGAAATCATATAATTTTCATTCAAACAGAATTTCAAATTTATTTAGAAAGTTTGCCAATAGATGGCTCTGCTAAGTTGAAAAATCAAAATAAACGCTGGATGATAATCAGTTGCAGAAGTTTGAAACACTAACTGATACTATTTTAAATCTATCCAGAATTTGCAGCAGCTAAATTGTGGTGCAATGAAACAATATCCGAAAAAAAGTTGTAACATAACAGCCGCAAGGGTCTCGTATGCAACAGATATTTATCAATGCAATGAGGTAGTCGTTTACGAATTTTCGTGGTGCATAACGTCTTTCATATTTCCCTTATATACATGTGTACTGAAAAGTCAGAGAAATCAAATTTATCTAACAGTGAGGGCAAAACCTGTAACTTTCCGTGTACTGGAAAAGATCCGGGGAAATGAAATGATCATTGATATGTATGTAGTGGAAATTAAAGATTTCAACCGTTCGCTGTCGTCAGGTATAATCTTGCAAGAACCGCGATCTCCAACCAAGGCACTTTTTATCGGAAGAAATTAAAGCAGCATATCTAAATAGAGCGCTAGAGTAATCGCTTGACGTCCGGAAATGCCTTATAGTCTCCATTGGAGGAAATAGCAGCCTAAATCATGATGCTTAAGGGATTCAGAACTGATAGTATGGGAACATGAAGATTTTTTCGTTCCTCAAATTAATTCTGCTTAGTGGTAAAACCATTTGCGAAAAACACGTTTTAACAGTAAACCAAAAGTTTTCCACGTCGACCTCATCAGGAAAAAGCTGCTGCAGCGAGCGCAGCTTTCAAGAAAATCTCGAATACCTTTATGGCTGCACCGATGGCAGGTCTAAATCTTGTATGGACATATTTTTAAGTTATATTATACGGTACTTTGGATATGCGTGATAGTCTTCTCTGGGATGCAACACATCTGACGCCAGGTGGCGGAATATCCGCTTGTCGACATATCCGCTCTTCGAATAAAAAAACTTTTATACAAATCACCGAGCTGAGCAAGCGGCACAAGCTAGCAAATTGACAGAAAAACGATTGGACACATCGTGGGATGTGTTTACATACAGCTGCAGGGCCATCTTTTGCCGAATTTCATAACTAAATGTAAAATTATGTGATTTTGAAAATTTACTATACTGAATATATATATATATATATATTAATAAAAGAACAAATCGCTCTGTGTGTGTGTGTGTGTCTGTCGGCGATGGCTAGCAAAATCTACCGCAAGTAGAAGTCCGAAAATTCATGTGAGGTTAGTCCAAAACAGGTCCTGATGCACTTGAGGCTCGGATCTTTGATTTTTTTAGGGCCGGGGCGCCTTGAGCCCTTGGAGTTTTTATACACTAAATTGTTACTAACTTGCCCCCTTCTTATGCAAACTTCTTCGTTTTGGGATATCTTTCTCGCCTGTCTACTTGCCTTTTATATCCTGGAACCTTGGGGCTCCTTGCAGGGCCCCTTGAAGTTTTTGTGCAAATGAATTGATAATAAATTGCTTTCTTTTAATCCGATCTTTATTTTTCAGATCATTTTTCCATTTAGTTATTCCCACGTTTCTACATTCCATATAGGACACTGGGGCGCCCTAGAGAACCGTAGGGCCCCATCGAGGGCCCCTTGAACACCTTTTGTGCGCCAAGCATTTTTCACTCCCTAATTTTCGCACATTCTCGAGCATAATTTTAAAGTTGAATCTTGGACTTTTCTTCTTGGACCAAAACCCTCATATTTTTAGTGGGGCCCCCGGGCCCTTTTTTAAAAAAATTACTCAATCTTTTGTGTTTTTCTTTAAATTATTATTCTAATGAATAATTCATACCGTATGCATAATTTTGACTAACAATTAAGCTATGAAGCTATAAGTACTAAGACATTTTAACGTGTTTTCTGGTTTGGGCCCTGTTTTTAACTGTCAGTTGGCATCTTTCGAGCCCCTTATTACAGCTCCCTTAAAAATGGTCCGATTCACTATCTTTTTATTTCTAAGAACTTCTTAGGTTATCCAGGTACTACATGAACGAAAAAAAAAACTTCAACTACCACCAATTTTAAATATTAATCGCCTTCTTGGGCTCTTGGTACAGCTTTTTTAAAAATGATCCTAATTGCTTTCAATTTTCTTTAACATAGTTCTAGCGTCCTCTCATTACTTTAAAAACTACAAAAAGTATCTTTTTACTAAACCACATGCAGCTTAAGTCCCTGACTCCTGGGGACCTGGTACAGGGCCCCTTGAAGATTTTAAACTAAAATTGTTAATAAATTGCCCCTCTTAAACTCATATCTCCTACATTTTTGGAACCATTTTTCCATTTAGTTATTCTCCCGTCTCGATATTCCAGTTAAAATCCTGGAGCACCCTCGGGTCCTGTAGGGCCCGATTCGGGGCTCCTTGAACGTTTTATTTGCCATGAATTTTTCACTCCTTAATTTCCCCGCCTTCTCATTGCATAATTTTAAAATTGAGTCTTGGACTCTTCTCCCTAGACCAACACCCTCATATTTGTATTAGGGCCCTAGGGCCCTTTTTAAGCATTTACCTCATAGTTGCGCATTTCTTTAAAATATTATTCTAATGATAAATTCATACCCTATGCTTAATTTAGACAAATTGAGGATCAAACACGCTAAGTACTAAAACATTTAAACATGCTTTCATGTTAGGCCCTGCTATCAATTATCAGTTGGGCCCTTTAGGGCCCCCTGTTTATAGCTCCCTTAACAATGGTCCGATTCACAAACTTTTTATTTCTAACAATATCTTAGGTTTTCCAGCTACAACATGAACGACAAAAAAAAAAAAAAAAAAATCAGACTTCTACTACCACTAATTTTGAATATTAATCGCCTTCTTCGGGCCTTTGTTGCATCTTCTTTAAAAACTATCCTATTCTATTGCAATTTTCTTTAACATAGCTTTAGCGTCTTCAAGCTGCTTTAAAGCAACTAAAATTTTTTCTTATATCCAACTACATTCCAGTTAAGACCCTGGCCCCCAGAGCCCGGTCTTTCTTTATACCTCAGCTACCACCATTTTCGAGCATTAATCTCCCTTTTCGGCGAAAACTTACGTTTAGTAACCAGAGTTGTAAATTAGAAATCACGTTACTTTAAAGATAACTTTAGATAAGGGATTTTATCCGTTTATTAAATATCCTGTTAATGTTAAAAGTAATTTGGGAAATTTACAGGAGGGAGCACCTTCCACCGCTTGGGGGCGCATTATTTCCTCGCGTTCTAAGGGTCTAATTTCAAAGGGATTTGTTTTATCCAACTTGGATTACAATTCGGCTACTTTCTGCATTACGAAATTTTATCTTAGACTTTGCGTTACCAACATTTTCGAACATTAATGGTGCATTTTTTTTCGGGTTCTATGGTCTTGATTACTATGAGGGTTAACTCACTCAACTTCGTTTTTGATTGTCTCCGGCACGTGCGGAGCACATCCGATGAACATTGCTTTAGGTAGCGGGGACCCAGGTCGCAAATTCGTTCAGAAAGACGTTTGATGGGAACACACTAGACGTTGCGGAAAGCAATGGGACCCCGAAAGTAGGCTCATTTAAAAGATTTTCAAAAGATATAACATCATACCAACTTGAGTTTTGTTTAAGGTTATTATTTACAAACCCCGGGCAAAGCCGGGCGGGTCTGCTAGTATATATATGTTACATTATTAGATCTAATTCCGCAATTTCTTATCTTATTCTAAATTACTACATTATTGTCACTAAATCCTTATCCTTAAATAATCTCTATCGTTAACTCTGTTAAATTCCCTTTAATTTTATGTCTCACTTGCGTTAATCGGTTAAATATTACGCTTTTAGTATTCTTAAATTAAATGTTCCATTCCCGCGCTTTTTGCTTTCGAGATTATTCTTTAAGCTTCCATTTTTACTTTCCCTCGCATTTCTGATGTTATCCTTTTTTCCTTCAAATTCATCCGCTAGCTCTGTTCGCACTCTTTATATAACGTGCCATTCTTAATAATTCATTGGTTAAGAGCGCGACCTACGTCATATTTGTATCCTTACACGTGAGGAACAAAAAGTTGATACTCGCTGTGTTTCTGCAGATTTGAGTCGTATTTCCAGTTTTCATCCATCACCTGGTCACCGTCCTGTTATTCGATTATCTGGAACTTTGTTTAAACCTAATTACTGGATTACCTAATTATGGATAAGTATATTGGTGGAAACTGCACTTTTTGAAAGATGTTCTAATAAAGTGCTTAGTTGATTATGAGTTGTTTCATTTTCTTCTGGGGAAACTTCACGGAACGATGCATACTATTGTTTTCACTCGACAACTGCATTTCAGTAATTGGTTCTACTAATATAACAGATTCGAATTATCTGTTCTGACCACTTCGTTTACGCCATTATCGCTGCATGTGATCCACAGCTGCTATCGTGACAGCCAGTACGGCATTTTCAACGATAAAGCCAATCCAATGTTACTAGAATGTAACATATATATATATACATACATACATACATATATATATATATATATATATATATATAATACACTAGGTTTCCTAGATTTATGTTTACTACTTCTATCCTCCATGGCAAAGTTCGATTTTGTGTGACTATAACAGCAACTCATAAAGTTTTATTTGCACTAAATTAGTGTTTTTACTTTCAGATACCACCCTATAAGATCAACAAATTGTCATGGCTACACCGCAGGAAATGTCCGAGAGTGTGCCCTCATTCAAAGAGATAATGTCAGATACACAAATCCAAAGGAATTTCCGAAAAAATACGGACCTAACCCACAGGCCCTCAATACGTGCGTGTCACAAGCAGTTTATGAGGACAGAAAATGTGCTATTATTCATGTGGACATTTTCCAAAGAATATGGCAGGAGGATAAATACCGTTTCGACGTTGCTCGTTCAAACAAAGGAGATCATGCGGAGTTCTTTTACCATCACATAAAACTTTGGATCTTGACGGTCATTATACAATAACGAGATATTTGTTATCAAATTTCATTTCTGTTTTATGAAGGATCAAAGTTATAAAACTAAATTTGGGACACCCTGTATTATTTTTGGATTAAAAAAAACTCAATTTAATGAGTATTGTAACATGAAAATAATAATACTAAAAAAAAAAAAAAAAAAAAAAAAAAAAAAAAACAATTTGACTGCCTTTTTTTCAAAAAGGAAAGTTAGACATGAGGTAAACAAAAATACATTTTTTAACACCTTAACACTAATTTAAAGAGAAAAAAATTTTAAAGGCGATATAGAATTTTAGTATATTTAAAGCATTATTTTCATTGCTCTATTCGAACATTTTTGAGCACGTTATTAAAGAAAGAAAAATGAAAAAAAAAATATTATCCATGCGATCTTACTTAAAATAGTAATAATAATAATAATAATTTATATTATTTAAGCCTCGGAGTATCATGATAATCAAAATCATAAAATTACATGTACATTGAATAACGTAATAATATATTTTAAGTATACATATTCACTTAATTTCTAATCTTCCTGGCACTAGTCAAATAAAGTTTCATTAAAACTATTTCTTCTAAATTAATAACATGATAATATTTTTGCAAATTCAATTTAAAACTGACAAATCCAATAAAATCACATACCATATTGTTGATGATAATGTTAGGAATTTTTCTTTAATGACCAGAACATACACTGATGGAACTCAAAATATCTAAATAATACAATAATGCTTATTCTTGGTGCTCAATATATATCCAAAACTCAAGCCAAAAATTTAAAGCCACAGAACTGAACCAAAGATAAAATATAAACTAAACAAAATGGCAATAACTAAATCGACTTTAAAAAATAACAAACTTTAAAAACAGAAAGCCCCAAACAATATACAGTAGCTAAAACCAGAAGAAATTAAATCAATGGAGACGGGAGGCATGACTTGCAACATGCTCATCGGGTTTAAACCAGTTTTAAGTGCACAATGCTCTCCCAACTACCTGTCAAGACCAAATGGAAAAAACTAACAAATCAAATGAGCCGCAAAACCCATCGAAAACAAAATCAACTAAACGTGAAACTCCAACGTACGTGCTCATAATCCTAAGACAGTCAAACTCACAGTTACTCCTCCCTTCGTATCAGCAATACCTCTAAATCCCTGCGATAAGTTTTGCACTTTACGAAATTACGCCGCAAACTCTTCACAAATTTCTCAGGATAGTTATGGTGCAATGCCAGGATATACCATTTGTAAAACTTTTCGATTTTTCCCCCAGTATTTGAAATCAATCTATCTATACGGTTTAACCCGTTAACGAAAACATTTCTATATATTGAGATATGCACATTTGAACCAAATTGTAACATTCATTAAATAATATTTGAAAATTTTACATAAATATTATTGGAAAAAGTTCAATAGATGTCATTTGACAAACATATAACATTTTAAACTGTTAAACATACTTCGGAATTATTTATTACATTTATTATTATAAACAAAATCCCTCCACGAATAATATAATTAACATATAACAACATAAACGTTTAAAATTGAAATATATGTAAGGAGTATGTCCTAGAAATCAGCACAAATTTTTTTTTGTCTGGAAAGCTGTGAAAAGCGATGCAAAGGGCACAAAAGGGCATTCTAATGTAATTTTAATAACCCTATTACTCTATAAATCTGTTATCGGTTTGGGTCGGACTGTTGTTGGGTCGAATCTGTTATTGGGTCGGACATTATCAATTTTACTTGTGGTGTACTTGCAAGACTTTGTACAGAATTTAGATCCATAATTTTGAGACAGTACATGATTCGATTGTTCAATTTCAGGAAGATATCCGCTTTCAAGCGTTCAGCATACGACTTGGAATTCAGATATATCCAGAAATGCTTAATAGTTTGAATTTTGGGAACGTTAGCCGGGATGCCGCAGATCCCTATGAAAGTGCTGTCGAAAGTGATCGAGACCGATTTGGAAATAATAACTGCCGGTCAAATCTGGCCAGAAGATGTAACCACCGCAATTATAATTCTTTCCAAAGTCAGTGATGAAATGACGGCGAATGCGCATATTCAGTTGTTATTTACACTTGACAGCGAAACCCACACATTCGGATGAACAGACGACTCAAGCCTTTCGGACTCATTGCAATCCAAATGAGGATTTTGTCTTCGAATTTCGCTTTAGTGTCGAATTTCATGATAGGTTGTGTCGTGGATACGTCAGATATGTAGCAAGCTACCATTGTCGTTAAATGTGGAGCGAGCGAGCGTAAAATATGACTCGTCACACAAAATCAAATCTCGATCAGGGAATGTTATGAACAAGCGACCAAAGTTCGTTTTTAGGCAACCATTTGCTTTTCTGCTCGTTTTGGTATCACCCTTTTCTTGTGATATTTGATGTTAAGCTTCTTGGTGATTGCCTTATGTAGGCGGCCGGGTGAAAAACTGAATTTGGCAGCCGAGGAATGCATTAAAACTCGATCGTTTTCGTCAAACAGTCGTTAACAGTTATAACTTTGCCTTTGTGAATTTTTGGGCTTTCCTACCCGACCCGGGTTCTCTTTTGGCAATGCGTCCCCACTATTAATGTTATAGACCATCGTATATGGGATATATGTAGAACATCGTACATTTGGAGATACCTTTGTCAAAAAAATGGTTCACGATGAACTTGTTCCCACGTTCAATATTGCCTTCAAAAAGTTTGTACACAAGCGTACGCAGACACTGCTCTTTCGACTCCATTCTCGGAAAACACAAATTATCTAATGAACTGTCGGCTAACGGACATTCCCTTATATACAATAATGTAATACTTCAGGCGTACATTTCGCTTGATTCGTATTTCTTTACTATTTTGCGCAACAACAATATTTGTGCGCATTTTTACACTGTTAAAAATTTTGCAGCATTCTGGCAGGTCATTCGACCATCTTTTGAAAAAACGGTTTCATAACCATAATTTAACTATATTCTGACCATAAAATGGTCAATATTATGGTCAGAATTGTGTTAAATTCACGGTTGTGTAACCGTTTTCGGAAAAGACGGTCAAATGACCTGCCAGAATGCTGCAAATTTTTAACAGTGTAGGAAACAGGCCTTATTTAAAGCAATGTCATAGTTTATTAAAGGACGATCGAGTTATAACCTCAAATCTCAAAGTTTTTTTGTTATATATATATACAGTGTTTTTTCATGCATAGTTCATTGTAATAGAACGATTATTTTTTCTGTAATGTTTTATATCTTATATTTTATCTATAAGTGAAACTGCATTTAGAACTTTGCGAAATAGGACAAAAGTTCTCAAAATATTTTTTTAGTGCGTTGTAGACCAAATTGCAAATATGACTAAAATCTCCAAGTACACAACATTCATTTATTTATATATTATATGCATTATACCTGATTACAGTTTTTAAAATAAAGTTTAAGTAAGTCATTTTATGTGAATTATTTTTGTAATTATTTAACTTTTCTAGTTGCTTATTTTTGCAATTAGAATTTGTTTTTTAGTTACAATTTTTCAATTAGTTACAATTTTTCTGTTATTTATAAATTATTTTTCATTTTTTTTTTACATTTCTTTTAAAATTGTATGTTTAGTTAATTTTCAATTTTTCGAGAAGTTACAATTTTTCCTTTAATTACATATTTTTTTTTATAAATTTTAGTTAATTTTTTTTATTACCTTCTTTGCTATTTTGGTATAATTTTTAGTTGCATTTTTTAATTACAATTTTTGGTTTTTGAAAGTTAATAAAACCTTATTATGATTTTTATATAATTAGTTATCTCTCACTGTTTGGTATCTTTTATAAACCAGAATTTTTTAGGTGTTTCTTAATATTAGATTAATAACAATTTTAAAGCAAATATTTAAATAAGTTACTAGGGCAATTACTATACTGTTAAAAGTAACATTTGACAATTAATATTCATATGGATATTATTTGTAGTATTTCTAAAAACGATCTAGTTTTACATTTGGAATAAACTTCTCTAGCTTTGGTGTTTTAATAAAATTATTTTATTACAAAAACAAATAACTTTAGAAATATCTTCTAAAACTATTTCTGTAATACGAAGTACCTCTTTACTTAAGATATATTGAAACATGACATGAAAAAAACTAAAAGAAATGACATACGAATGCAAAGTTTTTCACTTTTAACGTTCAGAAAACTTCTTTAAAGTTCGCAAATAAAAAAGAAAAAGGATTTATCATTTTAATCTTGTCATGTTTATTATAAAATCTATGATACTAAATGCATTAAAAATGAAATATAAAAAGTAATTTCATGAAAAACTTTTGACATACATTATATCTGCCATATTATTTAATGGACTTAAATGAATGATCACAAATAACATTCCATAGAAATTAAAATGAGAAACACATATCCACAAAAAAGAGCGTAAAGTGCCCATATTTCGTCCCTTTTACCAATTTCTTCCCCCTTAACTTCTTCGCTTCTGTGAAAGTGGCGCAACCTATGACGCAAGGCACAGGGGACGAAAGGTAACAGTCTCGGAACTGAAAGATTCGTTCGCCAAGACGCATACATAAATTAATGATGCCAAATTTCCTATTTTTATAAGACCTGAGTTCTTATTACGTAGTTTGTAGAACGTTATTTACTCTACTGTATTTATATCTGATTAATTGCATGTATTTTATGTAGGTAAGATGCTGACAGTAGCATACAGTGAGTTTTAGGACACTCAGCTCACCTTGTGGGAACTTAAGCTCCCCCATATTGGGAAATAGCGTGGTCCCAATTTTGTCCTCTTTGCAGATCTTATTTTCGTCCCGGGAAAGAAATTAAGAATGCTTTTTCGTGACAATTTTTTCAGTTTTTTCATCATGTTTGGATGGCAAATGTTGAGTTATGTTTTTCTTCCGCTGATAATTAGTACATTTCTTTGTGCCTTATTTCAATGTAAATTAAATCACTAACTCATTTAGAAATAAATTTTGATTTAATTATAATTTAAGGCTCGGCGTATTGGATTTTTGAGGGGACGAAATTGGAACCATTTTTTTTTCTTTTGAATTTTTTAGATACTTTTGAAGCGCAATTTTTTCCATTGTTAATTTTTTTTTGTACGATATTTGCCTATGTTTCTATGTGTGCGGGCAGTTAGTCTATGTAAATTTCTAAATTTGGTAGGTTTTCTCATAAAATTACAACATTTAGGGGATAAAAGTGACTGGGGGTCGAAATATGGGCACTTTACCCTATTATACATAATTAACAACACAGAAATCCATTCAGAACAAACAAACAAGTTTTTGCTTGTGTTTGATTTCTTATTTAAATTTACATCTAAATAATTTTATTAAGTATTATTTTAAGATTTTTAAAGGTAACAATATACACGTTGAAATATTTCTGAAATGGGAAAGAAAAATATTCGTAAAAATAAAATTTCTCCCATATTTAATAAATTTTAAATGAATATAATATTTTGCGTAATGAACCGTGTAGTACAAACCTTCGACTTCTTTGCCACAGCGTCAAATTACTTATCTGTCTAACGAAGTTCGTGCATTATATTGAAAAATATTTATTGCCTTATTAATTATTAAATGATAATGCACATTAAAAGTCCATGAACAGAAACTAGCTTTTTGGTTTCCTATTCCAATTAGCATCCTTCCAGTACAGAAAAATACATTTTCTTTCTAAACTGCATTTTCGGTTTTATATTATGCAAAAAAAGGGAAAAAATCTGACAATTTTAAATCAGTTTACTAGATTGAAACGAAAAATTCATTTTTCGAAATTTCAGCTACTATAAAGATATACATGCAAGGGCATACTTATTGTTTATTCTGTTAGATTCTGTAATATCTCTAAAAAATAATAGTCAAATAATAAAAAATTAATCCTTTTTGTAGATGCTTTATGTTCTGATATTGATAGCGAATGATATGTTGTTGTTTTTCCTAAATATACTTGCCAGTATTTATTGAAACATATATTACGAAAACAAGAACAATGATTATAAAATATTGTTTTTTCAATAAAAATTAATGGATAATATTTAAATATCCAAAATTATATTAAAATATTACATGTGTAACTTTGGTGTGGATTTTTTCTGCTCATTAATCAAAGTTTAAATTGCTAACTATCTTCAATCTTTTATCTTAAAATGGTATCTCCGATTCTTTTATTTTACCATAAAAGGAATGCACTTTACGTAACGAGTATGGAAATGGTGAAGGATCGCTTTATAAACTAACAGGGTATTTGTACATGAAGGAAATACATTATGCCAGATTAATGCAGTTATTTAGTTACACAAAACAATCCATTTCAAAATATCAATTTACTTCGCTAGATTAATTTTTCTCTGCTTTTGACACATTCTGTAAATTTTAATTTCAAAAGAAATAATCCCCATCAATGAAATTCATATTTCAATTACGGATATGTAGAAGTAGATATCATTTAGGATACCGAAAATTTAAATATGTGTTATTAGTTTGAAGTTATTAGTTTTCTATCATACTTAAATTATATGCAGAATATACAAAATAGTAAAACAACAACTATTGTTTTCGATAAAAATAGGAAGATTTTGTATTTACTTTAAAACAGTATTAACGCAATGTAAAAATCTTTTAAAGCATTGGGTACATTGTTATATATTATTTTCTTTATTTATTTGTTTGATTTAATCACCACCGAATACTTTTAACAGTGTTTAAACAAATAATTTCATTTGAAGGATTTCAGAAATAGAGAAATGGTGTTTTCCGTACTTCAGATTTGACACAAAGGAAATACATATCCTGCGATTAATAAAGCTTATTAGCATATAAAATGTTATTTTTAAAAATGATATTATTTTCAATGTATGTTCATTTTGAAATAAATTATATTTATCTTAAAATTTTATATTTCAAATTTTCATAAATATCCATCATTAAGAGTTGCTTTTTTAAAAATGCATTGCACATTTTGTGCCATTAAATTATCTTCTCAATAATAAAAAACTCCAAAAGCACGATAAAAATCCTTGCATTTTAAAATCGAGAATTTTTATGCCTTCTTTAATGATAAATATGGTAATATGTTAAAAATCGGCGAGTTTTCCATTTTTTTTTTTTTACCATTACATTTAAAACAAGTAGGAAATTGCTCGTCAAACGTGGCAAATGAGGTGCGTTAGTACTATAACTAGTTTCATAAATATTTTTTGCACCCCATATTGTACTGAATGTATATTTCTTTACACTTCATAAAAGCATAGTCTGTAACATCATTAAAATGCACTTGCAATAATTGTAACGGAAAAATTTTGAGTGCCCCTGTAATTAAACTATACATCCAATTTGCATAAAATCTGAAATGGCTCGACAAAATTTTGCAATAATCATATATTTAAATTTTCAGACGATTCGGAAGACTGTAACATCATTAAAATGCACTTGCAATAATTTTTTCCCATTGGCCATAATGTAAAGAAAAACTTTTGAATGTCCCTGTAATTAAACTATACATCCGATTTTCATAAAAATTGAAATGGCTCGACAAAATTTTACAACAATCATATAGTTAAAATTTCAGACCGATCGGTTGGGTAGTTTTTGCTCTGTTATATGCGGACGGACAGACGGACAGACGGACAGACGGACTGAACGACGACTATAGGTGCTACGTATTTATATAATTACGAACGCACCTAATAATTACGAACGCACCTAAAAACCACTAATATTATACCACTTCTAGAGGGCAAAATAAGCCGCAAACTCACTATATAATGTTTTCAACTAGGTTCATTACATCACGGAACATTTAAATAAGTTTGTAAAATAACCAAACATTTGTTATAACCCATTAAAAATGTTTTTAATACCAATGAAAATAAATGTACATTTAATTTTCTTAACACAAAACAACACACCTCTTAATTCAAGTAGAGACTGCAAGAAGCAGATGTGTGGAATCTAGTAGACTATAGAATTTAATACGCATGTTTTATTAAGAACGATAAAGAATTAGTCAACAGCTATTGCTGAATATATATTCAAAAACATGGTACAATGTGACTTACGATGTTTTGAGACATCGACATAGGAGCAAAGATATCTGCATTTATGCGCGTTCTGACGAATCAACCAGCAAAGTATCACAAAAAGTGAAATAAAAGAGAAATCACTATAAATGACTCCAATTTCAATAAATTGAAGTTTCTAAATACTGCAAAAAATGCTTTTTTAGCATTGCACAATCTATAGAATGTAGAATTTATAGAAGAGAAATTTGAATTTATGTTTTTCAGAAATTTTATACTACTCAACAAAATCTGAGACTGATAAGCAAAATACAGATTATCTGTCTTTTAAAAAGTGCATAGCTAATCCTATGAACTAGTATTATGTAACTAGTGAGCTTATAAGCAAATATAAACCTACTGAAATCTGCATTAAGCCAAAGACACAATTAAATTGACGTATGGATATTTATTTTGCAAAAGCTTTAAAAATGAAGTATTTTTCTATTTAACAATTCATGATACAATATCTCTATGCTTTAACCTCTGCAGTTCGGATAAATAGTAGGTTTCAATTTTCTTCTCAAATGAAAGCTTACTTATAATGCATATAAAAAGACTTATACAAGTAAGGATGTTATCTACTACAAAATATCTACAATAAAAATGACTACAGATTATTTCATTAACTATATCAATTGTAAAATTTAGAAATTATATCAATAAAATATTTGCGATGACTATTTTCATAAAAATTTTGAAAGGATTATTTTTAGTAAATATTGTCAATATTTTTCCACTTCTATAATGTGAACCCGAATTTTTGTTCAGGACTTTAACAATGATGAAGATATTTTCGCGTGATTTCCATCATTTTAGCTTTGTTTTGTGTGAAATATGATGAAATCATTCGAAGTGACTGGAGTTTGGTCAGTAACACAATATATGTACTGCCACAGTCAGCTGCGTTTTGAATAATGGAATTTATAGCTTACTGTTTGCACGAGAATTTTGCCACTTTTCAGCACTTCTCGACCTATATGTACCATTATGTTTATCATAAATATATACCTCACCCTAATTAAATATTTACAAAAATTCAGAAATATTTCTTTTAAAAGTAGACAACTGAAAGACATTCATGAATTCAAAGGAGCTTAAAATTTAATAAAACTTGGAACTATGAGAAAGAAAGCATAGTTCTTATAGTTCACACGCATTGTAATTTTTAATAATACATATAGCAACACCGAAGCACATGATTAATTTTCATGCCAAAATATTCATATTCGGTTAACAAACTTATTGTTTTTCAATATTAATACATGGAAAATTTTCCAACGAGAAACATTCGCCTTGCATAGAATATTTCAAATGAAAATCAAATTTGAAATTAATTAATTAATAGGCGCAAATTCCAATATAGTGGAAAAGATTCCATGCCGGGTCTCGAACTCGGGCCATCAGTATAGCGCACTGACGTTCTACCCACTAAATCCCATAGAACGATACCCAGCCTGGTACTTCTCACTATCACAGGTTGTCAAGGCTACAAACGCAGCACAAGATTGAATATTTTTCGGTGAGCCACCGACATGGGCAAACACGAAACTCAATTAAATCCAGCATCGATAGAAACTATAGTAGTACACGGAAAAATTTCCAGAGAGAAACATTCGCCTTACATACAATATTTCAAATGAAAATCAAATTTGAAATTAATTAATTAATAGACGCAAAGGCCAACATAATGGAAAAGATTCCATGCCGGGACTCGAACCTGGGCCATCAGTATAGCGCACTGACGTTCTACCGACTAAATCACATAGAGCGATATCCAACCTGGCACTTCTCAATATTACAGGTCGGCAAGGCTACAAACGTAGCACAAAATGTAATATTTTTCCGTCAGCCACCGACATGGGGCAAACACGAAACTCAATGAAATCCGGTATGTAAATTTGAAATTATTACTTTTCTTCAAACCTTACTCAATTTTTCATACATAGAAATCTTACGGGGTTTTTTATATTTTTTTTTCTTCAAAGTGTTACCCCTAAACGTAAACCAATATTGTACTAGATCAACAAATAAAATATTAGCATAGGTTATTAAAATTTTAGATAAATTGTACCAAAATAAATTTATATTATACGAGTAAAGCATATGAATATTAAACTTTTGGTAAAATGTTTTTTTTTTTTTTTTTTTTTTTTTTTTTTTTTTTTTGTCAGATTACATTTCCCTATGAATCTCATACGTTTTACCTCATAATCCCCAGAAATTTATAAATGAAATTTATATTGCATTTAAATGGTTAGTATATAACTTTGAAATTTCTGAGCGATTGTACAAATTATTTTTAAAGCAAAATGTGAGTAATGCAAATCCTATGTATAAAATAAAAAAAAAGGATCTCGGCCAAAGTGACTTTCGCAAATGAACGTAATTTTGAAAGAATCAATAATCGTATTTTTTAAGCTAAAGACATGTTTAAAAATTTAAACAATCAGGCCAATGTGTTACTATATATTGAAGCATTCTTTTAAACTATGCTTTAAAATTGACAATTGTATACACTTAAAGTTACTGTCAATATATGGAAATTGACGACATATGGATATTCATCGACACTCTCGACTACTTGTTAAATAAAATTACACAGACTTATTGGATATGAAATATGTCTGTTGTGATTAAAATGAAGAAAATGGTGTGTAAATAACAAATAAACTACTGCTACCTATATATGGAAGTTAACATGTACGATTATGTCTGGGAACATTTGAATAATAGGGACAAAACTACATTTTCCACGGTCTTTAGGGAAATTGAAAAATTGTCTTATTTTTGCACTGCGCTTACAAGGGAACCACTTTTGGTGTTGCTCGCACCTAGCATCGAGACCTGGTGACTTTTGTAGCCCTATACATAAAAGTTAGAGAACCGAAAAAATTTCTCTGTTAAAATAATATTTTATATAATTTTTTATACATTTATTTTTTTTTATTATTACATATTTATTTGTTTATTTCACGCCAAAAGTGAGTTAAGTCGCCAAATATGGCACTACAATTTTTCCGCCCGCTTTATCCAAAGAGAAAATGTACAGAACATATTACTAGAATTATATCAGATTGCGTTTTTTTTTTTTTTTTTTTATTTTTTTTTTTTTTTTAGAATTGATAGCATAAGAAACAAATATTGGGTTTTTATTTTTTTTTTCTATGCAGACTATAAATATATAAGAAATAAATATAATTCTATAAAAGCTTCGTAGATCATAGAAAACTATTTTTTAGTGAAATACAAAATAAGCAAAATATTTTCTTTTGAAATCGAATGAAATAAAGTTTCGAATGTTTAAAATGAAATATTGCTGTATTATATCGTCCTTCGGTAAAAGTAATCATAAAGTAAATTAATATTTTTACACAATTTAGAAAAATTACTTTGACGAAATAGGTCGGACATTGCAATTTCTAGCTATTACAAATTCAGCTATGACATTTTGCTAGGTTTGCCGGAAAGCTCTACTTTTGAAAATAAATCCCAACTTTTTCCCTGCCAAAAATATGAATATAAAGTTGCAATTTTTCAAAATCAAATTGGTGTGTTTTTGAAGGAATTTGCAAACTTTTTTCAATATTTTATACTTATTATTAACAAATTTTTATTTTTAAATGCTTTTCTTTAAAAAAAAAAATTCAATGTTAATAGTCCGATAAGTGGTCTTGAAAATTGCATTTCCAGAAAGTTATGCTTCTGTATAATCAAGAAAAAATTTATCGATTCTCAAACTTCATAATATAGGGCTTTAAAATACACAAGGTCTCAATGCTAAGTGCGAGCAACACCAAAAGTGGTTCGCTTGTTAGTACTGAGAGGATAAAAATGTTCTAACTTTGAAATTTCTAGAGAATTTTATCTTCTTTGAGATTGTAATTAACAAATGATATGCTACAACAACGGGTTTTGCGATATTTAAAAAACAATCCAAAAATGTCCCGAAATTTTATTGTTTTTTGTCAACAGAAAATTTTCCCTAAGGAAATTTTGTTGAAAAATTCGGGTTTTCCATCCCAGCTTCGATAAATACAAGTTGGAAAAAAAATCTTCTACCCGACCTTTTGCGAGGTAACGCCTTTTTTGGTACATTTCGCCTGGACTAATGTGTTACTGACAGGAAGAGAACATAAAAGGTACGTTTCAGCAGTGATTCCCAAAGAAAGTGCCACGTTTGATGCTACTTCATTTAGGTGTGTTTGGATCGGGAACAGCGCTTTCCAGTGTTTTTTTCTCTTCGCAAGCTAGTCTAATATAGATTTGTTTTAAAAATGTCCTTTAATTGTTGGACACAAAAATGTCAGAAAATACTTCCCACGTTGGGCATTTTCTTTTAATTGCCCCTATAAAGCTATAAATTGTTGGCGAAAGTAAATTTTATAGATGACCTCTTCGTGGTAAGTAGGCCAAGTATGTAAACAATGGACTTGAAACGTTCTTTGATAATAAGTCACGATCAAGCTGGATAGACACTTGAAAGTCTATCTTTTCGGAGACAAAGGGATCTAAGATCTTGAAAGTATAGGTGCTGATAAAATCCAATAAAAGAACCTTCGGATATTTTGCTACTTTGCGATTTTTTTCTTTTATCGTTAAGGTCCATTTATACGATTACGGTTGTAGTATTTTTAAATATTTTGTTAAAATCTTGTGTAAACGGATTCTGTATAGTTAGGTAATATAAGAAACTAGTCACAATAAATATATTAAAAAAAACAAAAAAACAAATTGTATGCATTAAAGTAATATAGTTTTTCAAAAAATATTGCTGTCACTGTAGGTTTAAATTCTGTACTGTACCTTTTTTTTTATTTATTTTTTTTTTTTACATGTTTTGTTAACATTTTCATTATTGGCAATAAATAAGGCTGTAACCTCCAACCAAGAAAAAGAAGATAAAACACATTTCTCTTTAAAGTTATTATTTCTTATTATTATTAGTATTTTGCATTACATTTTCTACAGACAAAATTACATATGCATAATATTGTACAAAAGCATTAACTGTTGAAAATGTGTCGTTACATATTAAACTATTATGAGTAATATCCTTTAAAACTTTAACAGATTATGGATAATTTTAGGCTATAAAACTGAGATTGAAACACTAGGGTGTTGTTTGAGAACATATTATCTCATAAATAATATGAAAAGGGCTCCCCAGATAGAAATACGATATCGTTAATAGCTGTTGTTATATTACATCGGTAAATAGCTCCATTCTGTAAAGAAACAAAAGCATAACTATATTGTTATCTGTTTCTCTACAAGAACAACAAAATATTATCGTGTTTAATATTTCAACGGTGAGAATTATTATTTATTTATTTACATATTAACTTAGCGAACACTCTATAGAGCCTGAATAATTTGTTAGCGGAGAACAGTTGCTATAATAAATGTCATTAAAATTTTGAGAAAATAGTGACAGACCCCTGAAAAAGACTACTTTAAAAGCATTAAATTTTCATCATAAATATATTTTCTATAACTTAATAGAACAATTCTCTCACATAAGAATCATTCCCTTACATGAAGAAATGATGAAATGTGCATTATTACCATTTAAAGATTTTATTATTATTATTTGTGCTCATAAAGTAAATTTAAAAAAAACAAAAATATTCTTAAATTATCTCTTCAGAAAAAAACTAAACCAACCATTGATACATTTTTAGAAAATAAATTATTTTTTTTTTATAAATTTAAATCAGGGAACAATAACATCATAATAGCATTTGCCCAATCAATCAAATTATACCTTACACACTGAAATATTTCTCCCGGATAGCTTAAATGTGTTGTAAAGACAGGTAAGGGCTATGTTCTCAGAAAATGTGGAATGGTTCAGAATACAGTTCCACAACATATCTCAAAAATCCAGAATTATTAATGAATGTGAGAATGGTCTGAAATATGAGTTGCAAACTTTTTTTGCGAAATAAAACTTGCATCTGCAGACCAAAAAATATAATGTAACACATAAAGAAAAATACTTATGCGTTCATATTAAAAGACCGAAATCAGAAAAACATTATATAAATATTTCAGTAATAAATGATATTTTTTATATTTTTGGGTGGTAGTAGTTGCAGGTCTGGGAATGATATTTTATAGGTTTAAAAATTTATTTTAGATGTATGTTTTAGTTAAAGGTTTTAATTTTATGACTAATATAATAAAACCATGTCTAAACTGCATGTTAAAAAAATGCACCAGGTTTTGGGGTTAAAATTTTTTAAATATTCTACCGCTTTATCATCATGGCATACTTGAGTTGAATCATCCTTATACATTACGTTTTGATAGATATGTGTCTGCGTTCTTACAATGCTAAATATTATAACATACATATGTAATAATATATTGGGAATGGAAATATTTTTCTCATAAAATATTTAAACTAAATCACATATCGTACACTTGCTGCATTGAAACCCATTGTGTTGCACTTGTACTTTAGTATAAGATTTTTATTTTTTTTTAATTTTTTTCCGTTTTAACCGCTTACCAGTTTTTCGGTAGCTCATACGGGCAGCGTATTTTCGCCCAGCAAGATTTTCCCGTGCTATGTACGGACATCGCATTTTCTAGGCTTTGATTTTTGATGCTTATTCGTGATATTTCTATCTAGTTTACAATTTTCCTCATAATTGGCATAATTTTGCTCATAAATTTATATTTGCATACATCATCTTTATTTTTTATCAGTAATTATCTTTTTAAATATATTTCGTTTATAAATGGCATATATGAAGGAGATTTGTTCTCTAAGCTGGCGTTCGTGATCGTAAGAAAATCCACAATAACGCAGATAGGTGCAAATGTTAAAAAACTCCAATATGATATAAGAAGCTGAATTTATTGTTTCATAACCAACACCGGGAGAGAGGTACAAACAGGGGACCAAAGCGAAAGTTTCTTCTTTAGCACCACATCCAGAGGCGTGCGTCAGAGCAGTAGTGACGTGACTTTGGAGATAAAATTCTCGTGCTTGGCGTGATACAATATCGCCAATGTACAGGTATTTTGCGCCAAGCACATGGGAAAAACAAAGCATTGGCTAGCAAAGGATTAGCCAAACACAAGCAGTGAACTTATACGTATTTGAATTGCGTAGGGGTACTATATTTTTAGGTTACAAGATTCTTGTTGTATGGGAGATGAAAAAAGGCACTGCACTTTCGATATAAGTGCGTTTTAAGTAACTAGGGGGCTCGCCCCCTACGAGCTACGCTCGCCAACCCCCGTTCAGACACTGCAGACTCTAAAAGCAGCTAATTTGATCGGCTTTAAAAAGATGTCGAAAATTAAATTATAATTTAAAAAACAGTGGCGGTCTCCGTATAAATGGGTTTCTGTTCATTTCTATTTGATTGGGAAATTTTATGGCCAAATCAGCTGCTGTTAAAAGATACAATGGCTGTTTTCGTCTTTGATTAAATAAAATCAGTTAAACATTTCAAAATAAGCTAATATAAAATGAACTAAGTAGGAGTCTTTCTCTCCCGGTATTTTTTAACAAAGCGAAAAGAAAGTTCTTTTAAATAAGATATTTTAAATGAATCGTTTTTTAATCTGACGGAATTTGGACCAAACTATTCTTTCTCTTTTTAATATTCACGTGAAAATACTTTTGCTAGAAATGAAATATTATTTGCGCTGTCCTAACAAATATAGTTGAAAAAGATAATCTCAAAATTTCAAATAAATGTCTCGCGCAATTTCTAAATTTAAACATTTTTGCAGTATCATTTTTTGTTCTTTTTATGTAATAACTGTAATGTGGCATAATTTCTCCTCTCTAAGACTTCTAACGCATGTTAATGAATTTATTATTTTACAATATCCTTTCTCTTTTAAAATTCACGCGTAAATATAATTTTTATGACTAATTTTTAATAAGTTCCTACTTTTTATACATAATTAATTAATTCTAATTTGAAATGTTTTTTCCTTTTTATAATAGTCACATATAAATAAATTTTTAATTTAAAGCAAACATTATTGTTTGCGCTGTTTATACAGTTAGCAACAGTTTAAATTAATACCATTTCTAAAATAGGTAAAAAATATCTCTCGAAATGGTGAAAATTTGAACTTAAAATAATAATAAAACCTCAAAAAATGAGTCAAATTAAAAAAAAAAATACAGTCTGCACACCGGGAACTTCAAACGTATAAAATGATATAAAATTGATTAAATTCCAATATATAGTTTTTGCTCCTATAAAACTTTTTTAGTGGAACGATTTTGTCTAACTTTAGCATTACATAGCTCTTAAAATAATTCTTTGATTTAAAAACTGTCTGCATTAGCGTGTTTATCAAACATTTCTCGATAACACCACCTATTTTCTTATTTTTTATGCAATATGTTTCTTAATATTTACGAAGAAAATCTCCGGTTACAAAAAAATCAAAACCGGCGGCGGCGGTGGCGGTGGTGGTGGCGGTGGGGGCGGCGGCAGCGGCGGTGACAGCGGTGGTTACTTTTTTTAGAATAGAGAGATAACGGAAAATGTTTTCGATTAATGACAATGGCTGGAGAAAATAAAGGTTCGTTAGCCGAAAGGCATGTGAATGCGGTTGCTGACACAGATGTGAACACTAAGTTCAGTCTGTTGCAGATTGCAGATGTTACAAAAATATGCAGCATTCCAATGCATATGAACTTAACGGTCTGGTTTTTAGGGTGCAACGCAAGAGTAAATGTAATGAATAGAAGGAATGTTAAGTAACTTTTGATGATGCGCCAGACACATTACCAAATATGGATAGCTGAGAAACTAAAATGTTTTAACTCACAGCCGTCACAAAATTAACTGACAGCCGTAACGTTTTTCAAAGACAAAGAATATGTGAGAAAATATCCCAAAGTAGAATTGAAAGAATGAATTATTGGTTTTATTTTATTAAAGTAAATGAGTAATTTAAAAAAAAATTAAATGTGAGGGGATATTAGTACAAGCGATATATTTTTTAAGTATTAGATTTGATTTAGGAACCGCACTGTGAGAACATAGAACATTAAAATAAATAAAGTATTAAACGGATTTTCGAAGTGGAACTGCGAGGGTGGGGGAACTAGAACGAAAACATATGTAACAGGATAATCGTTATAGCATGACTATTGCATTTTGTAATGGGCATTTTGTTTAAAAAAAATATTGCACTGTTAAATGATTAAAAATCTAATTTATGCTACATTTAAAATAGATTTATATTATCACAGAATACTGGGTCCTTATGATTAGCAATGCATTTTTAAGTAAAATGTACAATGCTTAAGCTTCAAACATAACAATCATTTATAAATTGTAATTAGACCTTTCAATCGCCGCGCGCCGTATGATTCCATAAAATTGATCAATTAGATTTCGGGTTTTTCATAACTGAAAGATCGAATCTCCTGGTGTTTCCTGTACTGTCAAAAACCATTTAGATAACGGAATGCATAAAATTTCTTATTGTTGTCAAATTTATCATTTATAGACCTCAATTAAACCATTCAATCGCTGCATGATTCCATACTTTGTTGTTCCCAATGATTTTCTCTACATTTTTGCTTGCTTCCTTAATTTCTTAAAGCTAATAAACAAATATACGCTATAACTAAAATATCTTATAACTAATATACGCTCATATTATGAAGTTCAATTCAAAACCTAATTTAAAATTTGTATGTTTGGATTAATAGTCGAATCGCATTCGGAATTTTTAATAGAAAATTAATTATAATATGAATTAATTAAGGGCTTGTGTGTCTTGTTAGACGATATAATAAATATTACATATAAATAAATTTTTAGTTGGGATATAAATACAGTAGAATATACGTTTAGCTTTGTTGAAAAATACTAAAAATTGTTAAATTCGTAATATATTTTTTATAAGAGAGATTCTTGAAAACCAGTTTGCTAAATCTCAGTTAAATTGAACAATGATCTTGTCTTTATTTATATGATTATAAAAAGCTATTGTAAAACTTAGGCGATGAAAATATTCTTTTAATTACATTACATAAAATACTATTATTTAACAAAGTTAGCTTTAACAGCTTTACTTACTCACAAAAACAATTGATCAGAGTTGTTTTGGTATTGTTTTTCTGGTGGAAAAGCTGACTACAGCGAAAGATGTGATATTGTAAATATTAGCCATCTAGCTAAGTAAGGCAACAAGTTGAAATTATGAAATTTGTTCTCACACATGGGCGAAAATCCTAAAATATTAGATAAAACACGAAAAAAATTCATTATCTCATCACAAATTTGTATAATGGCAGATTAAAATACATCCCTGGGCAATTGAAAACAGATTCTACAGATGACCTAGGAAGTGAAAATATAAGAGTTTCTTGAGAACACTTTTACCTTCTTCGCTGTCTGCGAAGGAATTTTCCTTACACCAATAAAAATCCGTCGGGGTTTTTTTTTTTTTTTCTTTTTTAATAATATAATTTATTTTTATATAATGTCAATTGGTAATTTTTTATGTGCAGATTTGCGCATTATAATGTAAAAGAAATAGCCACAATTTGATACTTTTGTATATTAAGTTAATAAACAAATAGTAAACTGCATTTATTTTCGATGAAAAATGAGTTGTTATTTATATTGCTTAGACATTTGCCTGTTTTAATAAAAAATAATAATACATTTGATATTTTTAACTATATTAATTTTAAGATAATGGTAATTTTATAAATATAACGAAAAAATAGGCACATAAAAATTATCATTTTTTTTGTCTTAAGAACTTAAAGGAAATTGAAAGATAATTTTATAAAAAACTGAAGCGAAGAAAGAACTTCGCACGGTATTTATATTCTGCTAGAGCTTTATTTTTTGAAGGGAATTTCTAATCTACATGCACTGAATATTAGCATAATTGCTTAAATGATAACAATAATAAATGTTGTTGAGTTATAGCGTTCATTAATCTTGTACTTCTACTGTTCTTTCCAAAGTGATATGAGTTAAGAATTTTAAAATAATAAGATGCATTTATGCAATCTCAATTTGCATATCTTTTTGGATAGAGAATATATTTTTAAAATCAAGATATGTAAATAGTGTTATAATGGCAAAATTGTAATGAATTTCCTTACAATAATTTATTTAGTCATGCTATTATGCTTACTCAATTAGTATTTAAAAAATATGTATATATATATATATATATACGTGCGTATATATGCATATATATATTTGTACGAAAAAGAGTTGTTAATACTAAAATAAAAATATTAAATAATACTAGTTATGTTAGTCTTAAAATTATCTTTTTTTAGTTTTTTAAAAATAATACAGAGAAAACGACATTGCGATTTCGCCCTTTTCTCTCGGCGGTCAGGGAGTTAAGCACGTCAGCATCGGCGGTCAGCACAAAAATAACTATTCGCGATTTAAAGGATAAATTTGAGCAAAATATCCATTTTTAATATTGATGTTAGTTACATTATGCTTGTGCTCGCATGATTTTTGTTTACAAGTTTTTTAATTAAAAAAAATATTTTGCGAAAATATTTGTAAAATTTTAATTCTTCAGAAGGTTGTTGTAGAAACAATGAAACATGTCGAATGTGAATGAATAAAGGTATTTTTTGCCTTTTAAGTTTATTTTTATGAATTAACAAATATTGATCCTTTGATATTGTTCCTTTGATTTTCTACAGAGAATTTTATGTATCTTTCATACATTATTTAAGCAATTTTTTAAATAAATTATAACGAAAATGTGAATAATAATAGACGAAATAAGAGCATATAGCAGATTGTTTCATTTCAGATTTAAAGTCGTAATTTAATTACTAACTTTCCCAAAAGGGCAAGTTCAAAATATAAAATTTTGAGCAACAACGCATTTCAAATATATGAAACATGTGTTGTCACTTTACAGATGACTAAACCAAACGCACAAAGAATCATCATTGTTAATTGACTAGTGAGCAAATTGTCGATGTTTTTCATAGCTAAAAGTAAGATTTTTCTGTTTAAAAAGGGTTTAGTTTTGAAGGTCTGCGCCAGCATCCTCCATTAAATTTTAACACCACCTCGTTCGGGACACAATTAGTATTTTTTGTCACTAAAAGCGATTTTTATAATTCCAAAAATTACATTTCATTACTTGCACATGGATTTTGAATGTGAAACGGCAATTTGGATATTTATAGATATTGTACATTGAGATTGCTTTTACGACTGTAAATTATGGGTTTCGCCTCGGATGATCCTTATTACACACAGGACCAACAACAAGCCACAGGAATTTTATTTCTCTTTTCCATTATTTATTTATATAACTACAGAGAGACACTCCCAATTACATCCATGTCTTACCCGAGGATTCGATCCCGGGTCCCTGACGTTGCAGCAGCTGCTGCTACCGACTGCGCCACTGGGCAACAGTATGTTTATAAGTAGAGTAAATAACAGCAGGTAAACAATAATAAATGTTTTAATATCCCTTTTTTAGAGCAGCGATTTCAAAATCGTTGAGCTCCGCCCAATTTTAATTTATCATCTTCATAATAAATAATAATAAAAAAAAAACTTTCCATCACATATTATTCTAGTGAAATATCTGGAAATTTGATTCGAAATAATGATAATTTGCTTTTCTAGATAACTTAAATTAGCGCAATGTTTGGTTTAAAATTGACTATTTCTTTCGAGTGATACATTTTCACGAAAAATACATATTTTGTAATCGAATACGTATCTCACTAGTTTAGAGATATAAAAAATATATTTATTTCTATCATTTTTCAAGATTAAACCTACGGTGATTAAACGTGTACATTGTGCGACCGTCTGTACTCAAAGTGCGCCTGTTACTGTCATGTCGCCATTTTGTAATAGCTCAACGTAATAAAATACACTTTTATTGTTTATTTGGTGTGTGTGATAATTTAGTGTAAATAAGCTTTTTTAAGCTTTTCGCATTTTCCAAAGAATAGTCTTAAATTTTAGGGCCTCCACATCGAAATTACGCCAGATTTTCACTTAACGAAATTAATCTTAATGAAAGTAATGAGAAAAATAGTTAGTAGGCAACTAATTTTCTTTCATATATTCAGTGGAAGATGCCAATGCAATTCCTGTTAAACAATTTTTTCTTTTTCAAAAATTGACAGACAAAATAAAACTTAATTACATGGTAATAACTATCTTGCGTTCTTTATTATTTATTTGGTGTGTGTGATAATTTAGTGTAAAGGAATTTTTTTTAAGATCTTCGTATTTTCAAAAGAATATCCTTAAATTTCAGAGCGTGCACACCGAGATAACGCCTGATTTTCACTTAACGAAATTGATCTTAATGAAAGTAATGAGGTAAATAGTTAGTGGGCAACTAATTTTCTGTCAGATATTCATTGGAAGATACCAATGCAATTCCTGTTAAATAATTTTTTTTTTCAAAAATTGACAGACAAAATAAAACTTAATTACATGGTAAAAACATATAATAAAACGTTCTTAAAAGATGTATTTATTTTATAATATTCGACATTAATTAAAAATATCCCTGATGGCAAATTTGCTTAATTCTAAGCGGTATATAAGTTATTTTTATGTGGTTTTCTACATGGGGAGTGGTTTAGTGAATTTCTGATATTATAATATACTGATAATGAATAGGTTTGATTTTAAATACTAGTTTTTCATAAATAAACATATAATTATACATTTTTACGTCTTTTTTGATAGTTAAAAATGTGAAAATGAATATTACATTTTATCATGCGATATAATAAGCAATACTTTGCAAAGATAAGTATAATTATGCAAGTGAAGTTAAAAATAGCAGAAAACATACCTATCAAAAACTAAACCTTGAAACATATAAATATGTATTTTTAGAAAGCAAAGAAATTAAATGATTTCTCTCTCTAAGTAACACATTTTTTTCAACAACACTCTTCTTTCTGAGTAACACACTTTTAAGAAGGTTTTGTATAAATTACAATGTAAAATTATGATCATTGGAAATAAAAATAGAAGTACATTTTTCCGCTAAATTAGTGCAATGATATGTCAAACCTGTATAATAAAACTACGGGAAAAACATCTTAGTTTGGCATTTATATTTTCCATTTACAAAACAATGATTAAAAACAATACATATTCCAATTTTTTATGCCTCAATTTTTTCTACCTTTTCAGCTATGGCATAATAAATAGTGTTATTGTGTTAAGTACAATTCGTTTGAAATTTTAGTATAACATTTACTAATATCAGTTTTCTGCCCTAGACGTATAGCTTAATTAGAGAAAGTAAGCCAAAATTAATTGAAGAAATTACGAGACAGTCAAGTAAATAAAATATATTTGTACTCATTTTTAAATTGCCAAACTCTCCCAAAGTAAGAATTGATGCAGCGGATGAAGAAATTTTAACGTACTGTTAAATAAGACAAATGATTTTTCTTCTACGAAGATATAATATAATCACGAACATAAATGTACTATAACAACTTCAAAGTTACTAATGATAACTATAATGATTATTTATCTTAAGAAATTCAAGAAACGAATACATTTTTTCTTATTTAATGAATAATTTATAAAAAATAAAGATTATTTCGCTGCCACTTGTTTTCGGGGAAATTTCCCAGTAGTTGTTATTATGCATTCATCAATTTTCTCAACCTAGAATGTCTCCGAATTTTGGCAAATTTCATGTAGGCATTTCAACAAACATACTTTTGCAGACAAACATGGTTATATATAAGTTAACACTGCAACGACCGCGTTTTCTATATACCTAGAACGGCCGTAAACGGTCATTTTGACCGCTCTTTCGAAAAAACTAAAAAAAAAAATAATTTTAACTAAATAATATTAAAATCTCCTCTTCAGGAAACAAGTTTAATGACAAATTACAAAAAAGACTTACATTTAAAAAATATTAAAAAAAAAAAAAAATTAAGCATTTTACATTCTTTTACTCTTCCTAGGAAATATTAATGATATAGAATCCTGAAATTAGATAATGTAAGTATCATATTTTTTTATAATTATAAACTGAATATATGTTTTCAATTTTTTTTCAAAGTTAACAATTTTCTTAATAGATTAGAAAAAATATTATACTGAAAAATGTAACACACCTCAGTTTACTTCACAAGCAAAGCAGACGGATACTATCATTTCTTCTAACATGCATGGCTCGCAAACGTGTTTCTGTCATCTTGAACACTGTTTGGAAGTTTTATTTCCTTTACAGTTCTTGAGTATTTGACATTGCTTTCGCTTTCTGTTTTGATTTCCGGGAAGCATTTTGATTTGATTGTCATCATGCAACCTGTTTCGATCAATATAGTTTTTACGAAGTTCATCAGATATTTTCAAAATATATTCCCGACGATTGGTGTTTGAGTTAAATGTTTCTTTGTATATCACCCATCAATTTATTGCAGCTAAACCAAGTAAAAATAATTATAATAACATGAACTGGCCATCGTCTGGAAGAAGATTTCGTAGAGTATTTTCGGGACATTTGATCCAAAACATCAACACCATACTTAGTAGGATAGCAGAATTGGATAACCTCCGGAGTCTTCTTTTCGTGGTCTGATAAATTCAAATTTTTATGCAATGTACTTAGCAAAAGCACATTTTATTTATTTATTTATTTATTTTTTTTTTTTTTGCTCTGATATGGAGTTAAAGTAATACCTTCATGTGAAATTATTTTGCTAGAATAGCATTATCAAATTTGCATTATCAAAACTAATTTTTCTTTTAGCGTTAGATGAGGGGCCAGCGTTTTTACGCAAAACATTATGCATTGGCTGTCTTCCGGAAGTATTTTGCAATATGTTTTTCCATATGGTTCCATCTGCGGCTATTACTTGTGCAGAATTATTTTCAACACTATTAGTTTGTTGATTTTTTCTTCTTCCGCGACTATTTTTCCGTCTACGACTACGTCCTTGAATAACTTCTTCACCTGTTTCACTATCAGAACTAGAGGATGAAATATTATGCGGATTTTCTCTTTGATGTATTTTGAAATCAAAACTCGAATCAGACTCGATATCATTGCACTCGATATCACTTTCGATATCGTTTTCATCCTCATTTTCAGAAGCAAAATTTTCGGATGATAAATCTTGCATTGACTGCACAATTGCTTCCGCAGTCAGAAAGTTCCTGCCGACAGTTCTACGAGACATTATCAGAATAATAATAGTAATTATTATTATTATAGCTAAATAATAATAATTAATATTTAGCTGAAAATATCTGTTCATATCATTTTCAACCGGAAGTAACAAATTAAGTATTGCTTCACTAATAAAACGATCACCTATTCAAACATTTTTCTAGGTATCTCTGCCGTCGGAGCATGCGGGGATGAAACAGAGATAGGTGTCTTTCGAAGAAACTGGAATAAACCAGCTGTTTAGCACCTTCTCCTCCCACATCTATACGTTCTTTGTATAAAAAACCTCTTTTACAAAATGAAAATAAGGATTTTATCTGACAAGTGATGAATTCAGGGATGAAAATAATGATTGCGCCTGGGGGACATTTCTCCCCAGAGATGTGTAATGTTCCCATGGAAGGTCTATGTCACACACGCGTTTTTTTTTTTTTTTTTTTTTCATATGTGATATCAGGTCCCGTTTGAAAAAGTGTAAACAACTTAAAAATTTTTAAACCAGACAGATCATGTAAATTATATGTGAATAAAGAGCGTTGTAAGAGAAACCTCCGTAGTCAGTGTGTCTATAAAAAGCCCTAAAAGTGAAAATTTATAGGTGATAAGTATAAAACTCACATGGGTATTTTAAGGAAAAAATAGAAGGTAAATCTATGAACAAACGGCTAAGTAACTACTTAAGTACCTTATCTGTATCCAGGGCTCGCATTATATAGAAAAAAAATTATTGTTCCTACCAGAACCTTTAATGAGTTATCTTTATCATCATTTTATTGAGCATATTCTAAAGAAAAGTGTGGTGAAGATATTATTTTAAAAATAGTGGTAGGGACAATAAAAGTTTCCCTGAACTACCCCTGTATTAGGGTGGGTCGAAAAAAAAATTATTTTCGGAACGCTTTAGTGCGGAAAAGTTGCCTATTGTATTAAGAAGAAAAACGGCATATTTTTTTTGAAATCGGTTAACATCTTCCATTCGTGCATGGTACTTAAAGTTGATGAAAAATTGCAAAAATCGCGCCTTTTCTCTAATTTTTTTAAGTTAATTAAAACTTTAAAATTAAACACGCTTTAGCTTTTTATGCTTGTTTCGTGGTTTACATAACCTAAATAAATTAAATTCAAATCAATAATCTAATTTTTCCGTTCGCGCAACATCTTAGAAGAAAAAGCAATTTTTCGCAATTTTCACCGTGCTCGAATTCTAGAACAAAACAACCCGGAACTCACCACGTGGAGCACGTAGAGTTCCACCTCCACCCAACCCAGTTAACCATCCAATTGTTGGATGTGGAATTTACATTATATTTACAACTATTTACAAAGCTTTTCCATAGAGTAGCATTCTTCACTGTAAATTTACCAGAACAAACTCGATCACAGTGAATGTACTGTATATTTCTTCGGATTCCTGACTATATTAACTTGGAAAATACAGTAATTGGGTAAAATTAACATACAATGTGCTGGCAATTTTTTAAAATTTGGACGCCAACACAAACTGCTGGCGTCAAAATTGCCAGCACATTGTGCTGTTAATTTTACGCAACTACTGTATTTCTCATGTTAATATAGTCAGGAAACCAAAGAAAGAAACAGCACATTCACTGTGATCGAGTTTGTGCGCGAGATGAACAGTACTTTGTACTGTAAAAATTACGGGGTTTTTTACAGTGTTTGGCTCACTGTGTTTTTTACGTTATATTTTTTATCTCTACTCCACATTTACAGTCTGATTTTTTGGAGAAATGAGGCATAACCGATTTAGAATTCAGTATTGTTCGGATATAGCCATCTCTGTCTTTATGCCCATATACTTTATTCGAGGTCTCTGTCACAAGTTTGACTCACATCTTAATAGTCTCGGTGTGATGGGGGAAACATTTGTATTTCTCTGATGAGAGTAGTGTCAGAATTGATGAACGATTTAACTTCATCTTCACTTAGACCCCCCCAGCATTGGGGAAGGATACACCGCACAAGACTTCCATTTAATAATTTCTATGTAATCGGAAGCTTGAAAGTTTCCATTCGGTGGCATTACATTTCTAACAGTGTTCTTCTTTGGGACGGTTTGTCTTGTTTTTACCATCCTTATGTAACCAATATCCCGAATATGGTTTATTTAATGGACAATCATTGCCAACAGAACATTATCTGGTTGCGCAAAAAACGCATTTCGTTCTATTACTTGATCGACAACTTGCAGTGATTCGTCGGATAAATAGCGTGATGCTTGGATT
This sequence comes from Maratus speciosus, assembly GCA_963932465.1. Lineage (NCBI taxonomy): Eukaryota > Metazoa > Arthropoda > Arachnida > Araneae > Salticidae > Maratus > Maratus speciosus. The sequence goes on along the minus strand of OZ010791.1, from coordinate 536,663,731 downwards.
GCTTGAAATACATGTTTTAGTCCGTCAGTAAAATATTTGCTTATTTTATGGCAAATTACACAGGCATGTATGATTTTATGATGAAGCCAATTATTTCTTTTAAGTTTTCCGAAGAATCTGATACAATCTAAGGACTCGGTTGGCCTCAGTTGGTCATCTGGAATCGGACAATGTACCATACTCCCAATTCGCCAGGTCTTCTGGACAATGGCTCAAGGTGATTGCATTCAAAATGTTCCAAATATACTGCTGCTCTTTGCTCGAAAAAGTCCTATCAGAAATCGAACAATCCACCACAGGAGCTTTTTCACAGCAAGTGAGCTGCTACCAGATTCGCGCACTAAAAGATTTAGGCCCTTCAGTTTGACCGTGAATATGTTGTAAAATTTCGCGATAAGAAAGCCCATTAAAATGCCGGATGCATATGCTCCAAATTTTATGATTTTCTAGTCGGTGGAAAGTACCGTTATTCCATCCAGTTTTTGTTACAGTACCGTCACACCATACTACTTCTAGTTTTTCTAGTGATATTGATAGTTCTGACAAAAAAGAAATAATGCTTCGACTTACATCATTTGATGAACTCGAGGAAGGAGATATATGTCCAATATAAGTTGATCCAGATTCCTGGATAAGAGAATAGTGTTCTTACTTCACATTCCTGTGAAATTGCTTGGCATTAAATTTTTCGACGAACAAAGTATTTCATTTTTGTCTGTCAAAAATCACCCGAACTTTCACTACGGGGTGTGAATCGGCTTTTCCGGTATTTCGGTGAATTCGGTAATCTGTCCTAAAATAAGTCTTGTCTCTTTTTATTTTACACTTATCAACCACATCAGAAGAATCTGTGTCGGATATCCAGAACACTCGACGCTATGACAGCTTTTGGCCGATCAGATACTCCGATACGATCGCTGTTGCGTTAATTTTAGTTCTTATTTGCCATTTGGGCTTTTAGTCGATGTACTCGGTTTGTATTTATCTTCCTCATACTCTGTGTCTTCAAAAGAAGTGTGTTGGAGTTCATCAGTTTCATAGTACACTGCCACTTTAGGAACTTTAAATATATTTGAGGAACTACTCAGTGTTTGCTGAAGATCACAAGCTTTCCGCTCGACCTTCACATTTAACTTTTTAGTAACTGTTTTGTAAATACATCCGATTTTCCCCCAAATTATAATTCCTTTGAAGACTCATGAACCTGAACTCAAAGACACGAATTTTCTGTTTTTTTTTACATAAGCATTTAATTAGAATTACATGCATGACATTGCATGCACACATTGACATGCATGTGGTCTTTTAAATATAATATAAATACCACACACAACAATGGGAAAGAGTTGCACGGTTAAAATTACGAAAAACTGGTAAATTTATGTTTTTTCTAAGTTCTTGTGCGAACAAAACTAATTAGATTATTGATCGGAATTTAATTTATTTAGGTTATGTAAACCATGAAACAGGCACAAAAAGCTAAAGCATGTTTATTTTAAAAGTTTTAATTAACTTAAAAAAATTAGAAATAACCGCGATTTTTGCAATTTTTCATCAATTTTAAGTACGATGCGAGAATGAAAGATGCTAGCCGATTTTAAAATTTTTTATGCCGTTTTTCTTCTTAGTACAATAGGCAACTTTTCCGCACTAAAGCGTTCCGAAAAAAAAAATCGACACACCCTACCCTGTATATCGTACAATTTCAAGGTTTGCCTATCTCGCTTTCAGGGGCAAGGTATCTGCATTCGTAAAATGTTGAAATATTTTAATGACACCAGTATTTACAAGAGAATCTATTTGAAAACAAGTAACAGTATATTTTCGCGTACTTAATAAAGGTGAAATTTTCATTACAAAATTCCGATGCCAATGAGGCAATTAGGAATTAAAATTATGTGATGTAATAACGGCATCCCCGCCTATCAAGGGGTCAAGAAATTTGGTTTGATATCACCCAATAGGCATTTTTAAATTTTTGTTACGTAATTTTAATATGGTATTCCATAATTTTCTTTATTATGAGCAAAAAAAAAAAAAAAATGGAGAAATTAACTTCCCGTAGTAAGAGAGACTCAAAAAAAAAAAAAAAAAAAAAAAAAAAAAAAAAAAAAAAACTTTTGGTGTAACTGGATCCAGCATGGTCCAGTTACCCCGGATGTATGTCCCAGTTACCCAATTCTTGAAAAATTTATGGTGCAACTGGTCACCGGGCTTACATTTGAAACTTGAAGTAAATATGTATAGATACCTAATAATAATAATGTAGTTATATTCCTAATCTTTAAAAAAAAATGATTGTTTAATAAAAGTACTTATCGTATTTTAATAAAAAGCCGTGGAAGTTCAACCCAAATGAACGTTGTTTTTAAAAAAAGAAACTTTAATTTTTGACAACCTATCACAGCAAAGTTAGAGATATGACTGAGTTGACACGCATTGTTTTACGAAGAAGAAATTAAGGTGCACTGTTCACAAAAGCTAAAACTTAAGAAACATCAACAGTTTTCTATAAAATAGCCTATGGCCCAGTTATCTCGTGGGTCCAGTTACCCCAACTAACCTTAAATAAATGAGATGTAAATTTCCAACTGGGCGAAACTTGTCTGTACCAGGATTCGAAAACCCAGGATCTTTTGGCTGAAGCCGCCAATGCTCTACCATCTGAGCCATACCGGACGAAATTGGTAGAACTTTTTCACCCATCTAACCTTATTAATTATATCATATGGTCTGAAATAACTGGTTTGAATCCTGGTTCGGACATTTTTCGCCCAGTACGAAATTTACATCTGATACGATTTATTTACCAATTAGAATAATTGTGTTAAAATTAATCTAGTGTAATTACGTATCCAGCGGTTTCTGGAGTTCCATTACCTGCGATTTATTCTGTTGAGCTGAACCAGATTTCAGACCAGATGCTATAATCAATAAGGATTGTGACATCGTTTCTGTCCCATAGGTATCAATTTTAGTCAAAATTAATTTAAAACATAACTTTCTTACTTTTAGATCATATTAGCCTCCCCCCCCCCCTCTTTACTATAATGAAATAGGTGATTAAATTCATTTCTCAAAAACATCCAGATTTTATTAATGTCGTTTCTTTCTTTTTCTAAAAACATCTTTATTTCACGCCGCTCAAAGATTCATTTCTTTTTTTTTCCTTTGTTCCCCTTATCTGTCTGTTCCACTGCAGCTGCTAGTAACAATATCTCTTCATTTAATTTCATGCAGAGAAAAGCTTCCTTATCACTGCTAAGATGGAACCGTTGAAAATCTTTTAACAACGAATGTGAAAGGAATGTATTTTATGCGAGTCTATGCAACTTTCCCTTTCCTCGGTCTGCAGTATGTAATTTTAGGTATCACTTGTTTAAGCGAATGCCAGTCTGTAATATAAACACCTCCCAGATGTTCCTGCAGTCTCTCACATCGAAATGAGATGCGGTTTTTAAGTTCACGTTGCATGGAGGCTAAATCTTTTTGTCAGTTGGTTTTACCAGATGCCTTTCTTGGCATTTCTCGATTGTGTGTTGCGGGCATTTTAACGTAATCATTTCGCTTAGATAATGATTCCCAGGATTTGTGGACTGGCAACCATTTTCCATGACGCGTTTCATTGTTCTCATCGGGGTTGCTGGATTTTTGGGATAATCATTTGGCTCGGGAATAAAACCTTTTTCCAGAGTTCGTTCAGGGTGCCAATGTTTGAATTTGGCGAAGTGTAGCGACGAGTGTGATATGATTCTTATGAAATCACTCTCTCAACTTTTGATCTCCAAAGCAAGAGGATGTAAGACCTTCACGGTCTGTGGGTCACGCCCAGGCGTACCTTGTAAAATATTTACTCTCTCTCTCACTCTTATATAACTATGAGAAAGATCTCTTTTGTAACTTTAAATCTAAAATGTTAAATAAATTTTCATAGTTCCTGTAATATGGTTGGAGTTTTTGCATATTAAGCGAACCATTCCACTGAACACTATTACATAAATTTGGCCCATCGGCCGGTCGTTTCTCCAACCTAAAAAAAAAATGCTTATTTATTTAAGAGAGAGAAATTCCCCCCACCCCTTTTTTTTTAAATGTTTTTATGCCGCACCTTCGACGTAGGAGTCCTGCAGCTTAAAAGCACAATTTTATTCTTCAACTTCTCTGCCCATTCCTGATGTTTCTGTAAACACCAGTACATGATGAATGATACGGGTGATGTATGTGCCGGAGCACCGCTGCTACATGTCTTCAAAATTTTATTTGCATTTTAATAAAAAACTGGACTAATTCTATGCACAATCCTGATACTACACTAGTGACGTTGGAATAAAGACGTTTGTTACCTATCATCTCACCTGATATTATCATCAACGCCAATTTTGTGCTCAATCGCTCCTGGAGTCTTCTAGATGTGCTTTATCTGTGATTCGAATTTTTACAGGCGACCTGTTATTTCTTCAAAAAAGTGTATCAACAACAAAAAAAAAAGAGTAATAGTTAGGCACCAGTGTACTCGACAAAAAAGGGTACCTAATAATGTGCGGATTCATCACAATTCATTTTTTTAGGTTGTTTGTGAAATAGCAAAAAAAAAAAGAAAAAAAGTGAAATCTAGTGCGTCTTACAAAAAAAGTGCACCTGACAAGGTCAAAATTCATCGTGCTTCATTCCGAATATTGCCTTTGTGATAGAATTTTCTTTTCTTGTCGAAATGTGTTTTTACTCAAGGAAATCTAAAAAACAGTGTTTCTCACTTACAATAACAGGGACGCACCATCTAAAAAGTATGTGCTTTTCTGTGATTTAGATAAAATCTCAAAGTGAACTTTGTGTGACGCTACTTGTGTTAATTACCACAGTTAAAAAAGTGCATTTTTAGGTTGTGTTAAAAAAAAATTAAGAATACAATACAAATTTCAACATGAACATTTTTTTCTCCTTTTTAAAATCTTAATTTTACTTAATACAATATTTTCCTTTTTATATTTTTTTCCAGTTTCATCTCTTTTCAGGCTATGATAAATGTTTCTATATTCATACGTGGTTAAAATTTTATTACTCCATACTATTCCATATTGTTTTTAAAAAGGCTGCTTATAAAAGGTAATAGCCGGAAGAAAGAAGATGTCTACTTTATAAAAAAAATTATTGTTTTTTTTTTTTTTTTTAAATCGTTATACTTGCAGCTATAATTCTAAGCTGCTCTTTGCATGTTAATGTTTAAAAGGTAAGTGCTATTTAAGTTCAGTTATTTTAGGAATGTTTAAATATACTTTATTTTCATGCATGACAAGGATTTTCTGGGTTTAACATTTATCGTGAAAGATATTGCGCTTGCATTCCTTGTCGCTATTGCACAAGCAATAGCCTTTTAAAATTTATCTAATTTATCTGTGCACATTTTGTTTTTTTTAATTATAGTTTTGAATGACATATTTTTAACGAAAGGTGTGTTTATTTTTAATTTAATTTCTATTTTGATTGAAAAGAGATGTATTTGTATTTATCTCTGTTATGCATATTTAATATGTTAGGTAATATTTCATCTGCTTTTAAAAATATAAGTTGTTACTTACAGATCGGCAGTTGATGTGTAAGGTAAAATTTATGAGTATTTGGGATGCATTTCTAAGGGGATAAAAAAAAGGGGTAGCAATTATTTTTAAGTTTGATGCCTTTGATTCATATTAGAAACTTCCTGAGTATCTTGCATTGACACATTGACGCACTTCAGACATAATATATTCCTTTTATTTTATCTCTAGGCCTTGAAGTTGCTTCTCTGTTGTTTTATCATTTGTTGCACATAAATATGCTGGCTCGTATGCTGTCTGTTAACAGTATGATTTAAATAATATGTTGTGTCATATTGCAAGTTATTCAGTATAGTGTCTTTTATGAGTACTTTTTTGGGGATTTTTAAATGTTTTTTATTGTTAGTTAAGATGTTGTCATTCAGACTTTCATAAAGATTGGGATAAAAAAAAAGTCTATAGATATATTTATCTTTGATTGTAAATGACTTGCTTTTGAATACCTTTTACATTATTAGACCTGGGACACACTTTAGAAATTTATTTTTAGAGTTAATATAGATTTTTTTTTCTATGCAGAAAGTTTTATGTTTTATGACTTTATTAATTTTTTTTTTTTTTTTTTTTTTTTTTTTTTTGCACTGATTAAAAGTAATGTGAAATATATTGGATTTGCATATTCGTGGCAATTTAAAATAAGTATAGAGGAGGTGAGCATAACTTTTTTTTTTCTCAGTTAGATGTGGGCACTTGATTAGAAATTTGCATACAGTTGGCGTAATCATAAGTTAAAAACAAATATATATTAGATTAGTTATATTTCACATTAATATTTTCTTGGATTGTGAACTTTGACAAAATATTTAGTAAGCTTAGATTAGTTTAGCCTGGCATACATTTTATTTAGGTATATTACATAGCTCGAGTCATCATGTCATGGTTACAAAATATTTTTCTTTTCCCTTTTGGCTCTCGTTTGCTTTTGCCAAAATACATAAGATGTACAACATAGGTTTGACGTATAGTTTTAAACTGTTATTTTTTTTATGTTTCTCAATGACATGCATTCACATTAATACATCGTTTTTTTTTGTTTTTCTTTGTGTGTAAGTTTGTTTGCTTGTACTTCTGTCATGGTTTGTGTGGGATACTTCAGTCATTGCGCTATTTTCCATGGGATAGCAAAATGTCTGAGGTGTGTATTTCGATCTATGGTTGAGCAAGTTGGCCGCTAGCTTAATCAGGGATCGGATATGTTTACTAACATGATTGATGGAGTTACACTAATATTAATTTTACAATTGGAGTATTGTTTACATTTTAAAAATTATTTTTAGATTGCTAAAATTTCACCTGCAATTGAATCTTAATGCTGATGATGGATAACACCTTTACACTAATTTACTCTTTATTTCTAACTTGCTATGGGCAGATAGCATTGTTAGGTATTAATCACAGATGTTTTTTTTTTCCTCTCATGCACATGGTTTGGGATGTCATGTTTGGCCTGGTACTTCACACACACACACACATTGACTCGTTCAGTTTTGCTGAATTTTGTTATATTTCAATTAATACTCACCATGGTTAAGGACATTCAGTGCCGTCTGTGCATGTATACGTTTCTTTTAGCATCATTTGTGTTTAGCTTAAAAATTGATTTTTTTTCACTGCATTCACAACTTCGTAGTTTTTTTTTTAGTTAAACTTTCTTTTAAAGTCAAGTTTTTTTTGGTTCGTGTGTTTAAAAGTTTTGCAGAAATTATAACATAATGTAATTGTTGTACATTGTTTACACAGTCATCTTAAAGTTTTTTTTTTTGTGCAAGGGATAATTAACCGGGTGTACAGTTTTACACATGCAGCTAATGTACTGTTGGACTTCATTGTTTACGCGCGGCTGGTGACTCGTTGCTATTTTAAGCTATAACATAAGGTATTTTTTTTTTATTATAACTGGCATGATATTTGATATCGGTAAATGTTTTTCTTATAAAAGGTAGTCGCATGCATAATGTGAGCTGTTAGGTACACTTTATTTTTGGTAAAGGACTATTCACATATACTCATTAAACTAAATCTTTGGCATTTTTTTTTCTTCTTCAGATTTAATTTTTTTTTAAATTTGTGAGTTCAAGTCTCACAGTTGTCTTGTGAAGGATACATACATTCATACCACATAAGGTACATTGCTTGTTATTTTTGACTAGCAATGTATTTTTTTTTCCCTTTCATTCTTTTCTTCGAACATGTTTGGCTTACATAACTTCTACAATTTTTAGCGTAGAGTTATACATTTTATGCACGCTTCTGTTAACTTAAGACAGTAATGAATTTGACAGATGCAGATTTAGTTTCTTTTAACCCTTAGTGAACCACTTATTCAACAGTTGTCTTTCACATGTAATTCATGTGTTGGATATTTTTTTGTGTTACACAACATTTGTTTTTTTTTAATACATTTTGGTGCATTCTTATATATACATTACACTAGTTCATGTGTTGATTTACATATTTTGTTCATTTGATTTTACACATTGTACTTTGCTAGCAATTTATTCGGCAGTATTTCTTTTTGTTTTTTTTTCTTACAAGTAGTTCATTGAGTTGTACACACTGGCTGGTTTAGAGTTTAACCAGAGTTTACACACACATTACAAGTAGTTCATTTGTTTTTTAACCCTTATTCATTACATTTTGATGATAACTCATTAATTATGTAATTGAATCTCACCCGTATGCAAGTGTCTTGGGTTTTTTTCACATATACTGTCTGTTTATTTTGTTGGCAAATGCATAACAATTTGAGTTCATTGAGACATTAATACATAGAGTTCATGTGATATTATACAATTTGTTCATGTGTTTACTTACACGTTGTGTATGCTTGCGTACACTTTGGTTCATGTGTTGCATTACAAGTAGTTCATGAGTTTGGGAGTTTTTCCCTCCTCCCTCCACACACATACAGTTTCTCCTTTTACTTTCCTATATTTTAAATTTTACACCATGTTTCAATATTAAAATACTTCTTTTTAACAGTTTTTTTTGTGTGTGTGCATAATGTCAGAACATATCAATCGCATCATCACTTTGTATCTATACAAAGATTTTAATGTTTCTAGGAGTTATACGTCACATGACATATTAAACTACACATACATTTCGAATTTGTTAATTTTAACAGGTAACATTTTTTTACACTTTCATTAGATACTTCTTACTTGGAGGTGGCAGATCGAGTAAGATATCTTGTTACACTATACAAAATTGTATGCAATTTATTATTAATTTTTATAAGTTTGCCAGGGGTTAAATTTTGATCAATACACGGTAAGTCAGGATGTCAGTGTAAAAATTCATAAAATGCTAAATTATACCATACTGTGATTTTTTTGGAAAACCGGGGACTTAGCTAAATTGCAGGAATCTAAAAAAAACTACCCCGTATTATTTAAGGCAGAAGCCATAAGATGATGCCACTAGAAGTAACAAAATTCCAATATTTAGGGCTACACTTGTTTGAGTGCGTGCACCTGCACAATTTTTGTCTCTGGTAGTCCTGTGCGTTATGCACAAATTGTTGTAAGTTTCTTATGTCAGTAATGAAGCAACCTAAGATAATACAAATAAGCTTCAATTTTAGGAAAGAATTCATCTTTCCTTAAAGTAACAATTTTTACTGGTGTGTTTTGTCCTTTGTTTTTATTTGCTTGCATTTATTTAATATTATGATCTCATGTAAGATCAAATTTTGAAGAAGTCGTAAATACAGTAAACGCTTCTCTATATGAATACATACATGACTAAAATGCTGGTACCAGCGCCACAATACAATGCCACAAAAAAAATAAATATAGGATCCTGTGTTATCAACTAATGTGGCCATTTTATTTTGTGGAAAATTTAATTTTAAAAAAAAGATTATTTTGAATATTATGAGCGCTCAGTCATGGACATAACACAATTCTTGTGAATTGTTTTGAAAGCAAGCAAATATATATTTTTTTCTACTTACTTATAGTTGTATAATATATTTTACAGGAGCTAACGGGAAATAGTTTCACAGACAAGTTAAAATATGTTTCTTGGTAGACTTAAATCGGAAACTTAAATAGTCCAATCAACTTAAATAGTTAATTTTACTTATTTTGTCATGATACATATTCTGTAAGTGCGAAGGTGGACAAAGGATTTTAAGTAGATATAAAGCTGCAACGTACACGTTTCAGCTTTCTTCTGTTGTGGGGGTGAGTTATGTGACATCGTTTCTGTCCCATAGGTATCAATTTTAGTCAAAATTAATTTAAAACATAACTTTCTTACTTTTAGATCATATTAGCCTCCCCCCCCCCCTCTTTACTATAATGAAATAGGTGATTAAATTCATTTCTCAAAAACATCCAGATTTTATTAATGTGGTTTCTTTCTTTTTCTAAAAACATCTTTATTTCACGCCGCTCAAAGAATCATTTCTTTTTTTTTCCCTTTTTCACCTTATCTGTCTGTTCCACTGCAGCTGCTAGTAACAATATCTCTTCATTTAATTTCATGCAGAGAAAAGCTTCCTTATCTCTGCTAAGATGGAACTGTTGAAAATCTTTTAACAACGAATGTGAAAGGAATGTATTTTATGCGAGTCTATGCGTCTTTTCCTTTCCTCGGTTTGCAGTATGTAATTTTAGGTATCACTTGTTTAAGCGAATGCCAGTCTGTAATATAAACACCTCCCAGATGTTCCTGCAGTCTCTCACATCGAAATGAGATGCGGTTTTTAAATTCACGTTGCATGGAGGCTAAATCTTTTTGTCAGTTGGTTTTACCAGATGCCTTTCTTGGCATTTCTGGATTGTGTGTTGCGGGCATTTTAACGTAATCATTTCGCTTTGATAATGATTCCCAGGATTTGTGGACTGGCAACCATTTTCCATGACGCGTTTCATTGTTCTCATCGGGGTTGCTGGATTTTTGGGATAATCATTTGGCTCGCGAATAAAACCTTTGTCCACAGTTCGTTCAGGGTGCCAATGTTTGAATTTGGCGAAGTGTAGCGACGAGTGTGATATGATTCTTATGAAATCACTCTCTCAACTTTTGATCTCCAAAGCAAGAGGATGTAAGACCTTCACGGTCTGTGGGTCACGCCCAGGCGTACCTTGTAAAATATTTACTCTCTCTCTCACTCTTAATCAATTATGAGAAAGATCTCTTTTGTAACTTTAAATTTAAAATGTTAAATAAATTTTCATAGTTCCTGTAATATGGTTGGAATTTTTGCATATTAAGCGAACCATTCCACTGAACACTATTACATAAATTTGTCCCATCGGCCGGTCGTTTCTCCAACCTAAAAAAAAATGCTTATTTATTTAAGAGAGAGAAATTCCCCCCACCCCTTTTTTTTAATGTTTTTATGCCGCACCTTTGACGTAGTACCCCTGCAGCTTAAAAGCACAATTTTATTCTTCAACTTCTCTGCCCATTCCTGATGTTTCTGTAAACACCAGTACATGATGAATGATCCGGATGATGTATGTGCCGGAGCACCGCTGCTACATGTCTTCAAAATTTTATTTGCATTTTAATTAAAAACTGGACTAATTCTATGCACAATCTTGATACTACACTAGTGACGTTGGAATAAAGACGTTTGTTACATATCACCTCACCTGATATTATCATCAACGCCAATTTTGTGCTCAATCTCTCCTGGAGTCTTCTAGATGTGCTTTATCTGTGATTCGAGTTTTTACAGGCGACCTGTTATTTCTTCAAAAAAGTGTGTCAACAAAAAAAGAGTAATAGTTAGGCACCAGTGTACTCGACAAAAAAGGGTACCTAATAATGTGCAGATTCATCACAATACATTTTTTTAGGTTTTTTGTGAAATAGCAAAAAAAAAAAAAAAAAGAAAAAAAGTGAAATCTAGTGTGTCTTACAAAAAAAGTGCACCTGACAAGGTCAAAATTCATCGTGCTTCTTTCCGAATTTTGCCTTTGTGATAGAATTTTCTTTTCTTGTCGAAATGTGTTTTTACTCAAGGAAATTAAAAAAAAGGTGTTTCTCACTTACAATAACAGGGACGCACCATCTAAAAAGTATGTGCTTTTCTGTGATTTAGATAAAATCTCAAAGTGAACTTTGTGTGACGCTACTTGTGTTAATTACCACAGTTAAAAAAGTGCATTTTTTGGTTGTGTTAAAAAAAAAAATTAAGAATACAATACAAATTTCAACATGAACATTTTTTTCTCCTTTTTAAAATCTTAATTTTACTTAATACAATATTTTCCTTTTTATATTTTTTCCAGTTTCATCTCTTTTCAGGCTATGATAAATGTTTCTATATTCATACGTTGTTAAAATTTTATTACTCCATACTATTCCATATTGTTTTTAATAAGGCTGCTTATAAAAGGTAATAGCCGGAAGAAAGAAATGCCTACTTTATAAAAAAAAAATATTGTTTTTTCTTTTTTTAAATCGTTATACTTGCAGCTATAATTCTAAGCTGCTCTTTGCATGTTAATGTTTAAAAGGTAAGTGCTATTTAAGTTCAGTTATTTTAGGAATGTTTAAATATCCCAACAAAAAGTTTTCGGTAAAAAAAAAAAAAAGCGCCAAGTTCTCCTTAATGTTTCGGCCAGAAAAAGTAGTGATATCTGAAGTTCGCACAAGTTAAAAGCCAAACATCCCAAATCTTTCATTGAAAATGGCTTCCTGCGACTTGGCCGTTAATGCCTTCTACAGTATTTCAAAATTAATGATTGGAAATTACGCATTTATGAATTATTTAAATATTAAAAGTAATATTAGAATGCAAAGAGGCAAATTCACATAAAGACATTATAAGTAAAAGATTTCTGATAACTAACATTCAGTTTCAACAAACATTAATTTTGATTACGGATCATTTAGTCTATTTGTGGTTTAATTGCCATTTTGTACGGTCTAAAGCTAAAGTCATTAACGTAAAACCCAAGAAATAAAACAAAATTTACTTACTTCAAATCTCACAATATGTTACATTATATTTTATTGTATAATATTGAAATCTTGTGTATTGACGAAAGAGATTTTTTTCGTTTGAACATTTATTATAGTTTGTTTGCATACATTAAGATGTATTCGATTTATAAACTGTTAAAAGCTGATACTAATTATGTTTTAGCAATTAGGGATATTATCTCCTGAATACAAGTATTTTGTTATTTTTAACTTCTAATCATTTAAATAGACTGAAGTTGTTTAAATGCTTTTTTCAAATGTGTATTTTATTTCTGTACTCTGTGCCACAAAATGCCTAAAATAATCAAAAAATGTAGTTGACATGTAGCTCATTTGTACATATTTTAAAATTTGAAAAACTCTCTCGAAGGCATTAACGGCCAAGTCGCAGGAAGCCATTTTCAATGAAAGATTTGGGATGTTTGGCTTTTAACTTGTGCGAACTTCAGATATCACTACTTTTTCTGGCCGAAACATTAAGGAGAACTTGGCGCTTTTTTTTTTTTTTTTTACCGAAAACTTTTTGTTGGGATATCACTACTTTTTGTATGTTTTTTCAAGTTTGTTATTCTAAACTATATTAATATGAAAAAACTTAAATTTCGGTACTTTTATGTTAGCCGGGAGCAAATCTCTTCATTAGCCTTTTGTTTTTTTGCCAATAGCAGTTTTCATTTTTCACATGTGTAAATTAGAAACAATGCTTTGATTTTCAAATAAAATATTTTGGTTTATGTTATTATTTTTTATTTATTTATTTAATTATTTCTATGTTAAATATTCTATTAAATAAAATGCGGGAAATGCATCTATTTTAAATGAGATGACTGAAAAGTATATATCTTTAAATGAAATGAATGCAATATGAACAATGGAGTTGGGAAAAGTATTTGGCGATTTGCCACTTGCGCCCGGCTAACATAAAATACCTAAATTTATTTTATTGAGCTTTACAAATTTATACTTTATTTCTTTTTATATTAAAGTACTATCCGCCTCTAGCAAACAGTATTTACCGTATTAATTACATGTTAAACGTTGCATCATGTTACTGTTATTCATAATTTAACTTACTTGCCCATTCTTTTGCCAAGTCGGAAGCTTTTGATAGAGAAATCAAGAACTCTTTACGATCATGGAAGCACATCATATATTTTGTGTTGTTATGTATTTCATCTTTCGTGACAAATATCTCTTAACTCACTTATGCATGTTTCCTTAGCAGTTACGATTCGTTCTCTAATGCGGAAATTTTTAATCCTATTAAGTAATCTTTTTTAATTGGGCTCATTGCCAATTGTTGTATTTTAACTGATACGACTGGGTACAAGTGAAATGGTTCTTATGAAATCCTTTGACAATATCTGCATTTGCATTAAACCATATTGATGCTAATATCTTTTTGTTTCACGTTAACCTTTTCAATAGACTCGATTACGGAAGAATAGAAGGCTCTCTGCCATGATCCATTTGAAAATCTATCATTCTTCTCATCTGATCGTGTTGAAGAATTAGTCAATGTGCCTTGGTTTTAAGATTTTAGCTAATTTTATTCGAAACCTGGAAACTAAAATGCGAGGAACCGGATTATAGAAGATTCATTCTAACGTACATATCGATTAACAGGTTACATATTATAGAATTATAATAATCATAAGGAGAACTGGCAGTTTCAATGCTTTAATAGTTTCCGTAAATTCTCTTCATATAATACAGAAGTTTTAGCGGTGTAAAGATTAACAACATAGTCACAGTAAGTATAATAACAGTACAATATAATAACAATTGCAGAGGTTTTGGGCAGTGACGAAACTATAAGCACTTTGAAAATATTAGTACGTTATATCATTAAACTATTTAGATGATATGCGGAAAAATAAAAGTAGATGGCTCGCATTAATAATTAACTCATTGAAAAATAGCTACTGGCGTCAAATATTTGCCAAGCTTGGCGACATTTAGCAAAGTTTCGCCAAATTTGGTAATATATCATGTCAATTCTCAAATTGCGCAACAAAAAATGTTTTGTTTATTATGACGTCATAATGATGCATATGTATTATGTATTATACACATACTTATAATATGTATGATGCAAATGTATTACGTATTATATGCATATGTATAATATGTATGATGCATATGCATAAGTTCATTAACATCACTAAAACGCACTTAAAGGAATAGTGTTCCATAAATAGTAAGGATAATTGCCAGATTGAACAGAGTGCTATTGAGATTAGAATTCCGACATTTATAATAGACCGGGAGGCGTCTGCACACACCATCACCTCATCGAGTTTACAGCTGAAATTTTACGATTACTTAAAACTAGATTAGCATTTTAAATTCAACTAGTCTGTTAAGTCATATCTTGGTAGAAACCACCTGAAGACCTAATTTTAGTGGTTAACTGATAGGTTTACTATTGTATTTTCCTGCATCCAAAAGTTTAAAAAATGGAGGAATGGGTGCAGGAAAACACAATGGAAAATCCACCAATTAACCCGTAAAATCGGGTCTGTAGGTGGTTTGCACAAAGATATGACTTGGCAGACCAGTTACATTTCAATACGCTAATCGATATTTAACTAATCCTAAAATTTCAGCCGTCAACTCGATGAGATGATGATCTGTGCAGACGCCTCCCGGTCTTTAATAAAATTTGTTTTAAGGAAATAAAAGATAGAAAGACGGACAGATAAACTGAAAAATTTGCCTTATTAAGATTTTTGTAAAAGCATATAAAAATTCATTCAGCTTGAAATCATGTAACACCTTTATAACTCGGGCTAATTTTCTGTAATCGGGTTTTGGCGACCAACATATCTTATCTATCTATATTATAAAGGACAAACATATCTGTGTGTAACGCATACGTCATTTTGCGAATGGCAACACTTTGAAATTTTAAATGAAATTTTGGTTTTGCATTTTCTCTACTGCAAATTTTTAAACTTCTATGCATCACACATTTTAACTTTTTACACCGTCGTATAAGGAAAAAAAATTCTCTTTTAAATACTATTTGTTTGAAAGCTGTATCTCAATTTGTTTTTGAGATATTAATTTTTTGTAGTTTTTAATACAAATTTTATAATTGTGGCAACTGAAGTACTCCATTTATATTGAAAGTAAAGGGAAAATATTCATGGTTTATTATTTTTATTCATTATATGCTTATTGATGCCATTTTCACATTACAAATAAAGTAACTTTTTTATAATTTTTTAACAGAAAATGATGTCAGACATTAAATAAAACACGCATTCTTCTTCATAAATCAGCTACATTTTTATATTTTTACATTACGATGATAAATGAGTTTGAGGCGCTCGGCAAAATGATTCATTGAGTAAAAATGATATATTTAAAACAAAACGATCATTTTTTTTGATAAAACTAAATATTTGACCAATACAATAAATGGCGAATACTATGACAACTAAAGTCAAATTTCTGAATTTTTTTTTCGCGGGTACTAAGATTAGAACTTAAGGTTTGTGCGAATGTTCACATGAAAAGTTGTATCGCACAAACGTGACTTTAACTTTGGAAATGCATTCATTAATAATCTATTCTTTTGCGCGTTAAAATACTTTCAAATTGTGAATTTGAGTGGTGCGTATGTAAATTAGGAGAATGTGAAAATAACGTACTGTTTAGATTTTATGGGGGGAAATTTTTATGATGTGACAAAGCGAAATCCTTTTTACTGATTTTTCATCCCGTAAAAACAGACATATGAGCTCCATCGATAACTTCATCATAATCACTCATCTTGATTACGTAATGTAATACAGTTTAATTTTTCAATAATTTAAGCAGTTGAAGTTTGTAGAAATAATATTTTGGTAATTTTGGGTTTAAAATATTATTTGTTTTAAGAGTTAGACAACCAATGTAAGATGATTTTTTTGTTGTAATTATTTTTGTAGGTTTATTATAATTTCGATCTAACAGTTCCTTTCAAACATTTTAGTACGTCGAATTTCGACGGGTTGCAACTCGTAACTATAATATTTCTTTTACAGATTTAAAATTAACAATAAATTAACAGTAAGTAGGCTAATAATACAATATAATAACATTAGCAGCGGACTTCGGACGCCGCATCTTTCGCACATCGTTAAAGGCAGTTGATTAGTTACACATTTCATTTAATTAAAAGGAGATTTTTAAACTTTCATATGGAATTAGGATATTTTTCCACAATAGGGACCTTGGCATTTTTTTTTTAAATCTTGGCGGACTTCATTCGGACTTCAGAAACTGAGATATGTTCCCAAATGATATAAACAACTATGAAAACAAACCTGATGAACTTATAAATTAGTAAAACATTAATAAAAATACGAATAAAACGTCGAATTAATGGTTTTATTGGCCATTATTGGCATTTAATCTTACAATTAATTAATTAATGGCAGACCATTATTGGCATTTAATCCTACAATTTGGCGACAGTAATTTGGTCGACGAGATAACTAAGAAGTACCATGTATTTATATACATATAAACATTTTATTTATACATATATAAAATATTATTTTTATATACAAATTATTTATGTTGGTATATAAAAATAAATAAACGGGTTCCTTACATTAAATAAATTGTATACATATTGAAAAAATTGCTTGTGTATAATACGCAATAGATAGGTTGCCATAAAATACGTTATTATCAAATTTCTTTTCTCGTCAAGGCTATTTTCTGTATTTCGCCAAGGCTACTATATCGGAAACGTACCGAATTGCGGTTATATTTTGTTAAATGTTTTGTTGTTTTTATATCGTAAATATATCATAACCTATACTGATTAAATTTTTTAGGTATATTCATTTTTTCTATTTAACAAATATCTTTGGAAAAGCATATATATAAAATGTTATTCTGCTTGAAATCACGTGACTCCCTTCAAAACTCTGTAATCGAGTTTTGGCGACCAACATTGGCACAAGTGAATGTGTTAAGGAACTGTTTACGGCCAAATGAAAACCCCCTGTTTGAAGGGTGTAGAGGCGGAAATTCTGTGTTTTCAGATTTTTCTGGTTAATTGTGCTACAAACCCGACTTACTTGTGAAATTTCATGATTCTACGACTTTTAGAAGTACCTTAGTTATTTGATGATGCGAAGTGAGTCAGTGACAAAAAAGCGCTTTTTCGGAATTTAATATTTCGAAAACTACTAAATATAGAAACATGAAATCGTGGAACCTTAGTTCAGTTTGACTATACGAACATGTGTATAAAAGAAAAATTTCCATATCTCTCCCTAAAACGAAGTTATGCGGGGGTGAAAAGTATGCCAAAATGGTTCAGGAAAAGGTAGCTTACGCTTGTGCGAACTTGGCGGACGCACTGCCGTGCTCCCAGATACTTTATTTTCATGCATGACAAGGATTTTCTGGGTTTAATATTTATCGTGAAAGATATTGCGCTTGCATTCCTTGTCGCTATTGCACAAGCAATAGCCTTTTAAAATTTATCTAATTTATCTGTGCACATTTTGTTGTTTTTAATTATAGTTTTGAATGACATATTTTTAACGAAAGGTGTGTTTATTTTTAATTTAATTTCTATTTTGATTGAAAAGAGATGTATTTGTATTTATCTCTGTTATGCATATTTAATATGTTAGGTAATATTTCATCTGCTTTTAAAAATATAAGTTGTTACTTACAGATCGGCAGTTGATGTGCAAGGTAAAATTTATGAGTATTTGGGATGCATTTCTAAGGGGATAAAAAAAGGGGGTAGCAATTATTTTTAAGTTTGTTTCCTTTGATTCATATTAGAAACTTCCTGAGTATCTTGCATTGACACATTGACGCACTTCAGAGATAATATATTCCTTTTATTTTATCTCTAGGCCTTGAAGTTGCTTCTCTGTTGTTTTATCATTTGTTGCACATAAATATGCTGGCTCGTATGCTGTCTGTTAACAGTATGATTTAAATAATATGTTGTGTCATATTGCAAGTTATTCAGTATAGTGTCTTTTATGAGTACTTTTTGGGGGATTTTTAAATGTGTTTTATTGTTAGTTAAGATGTTGTCATTCAGACTTTCATAAAGATTGGGATAAAAAAAAAAGTCTATAGATATATTTATCTTTGATTGTAAATGACTTGCTTTTGAATACCTTTTACATTATTAGACCTGGGACACACTTTTGAAATTTATTTTTAGAGTTAATATAGATTTTTTTTTTCTATGCAGAAAGTTTTATGTTTTATGACTTTATTAATTTTTTTTTTTTTTTTGCACTGATTAAAAGTAATGTGAAATATATTGGATTTGCATATTCGTGGCAATTTAAAATAAGTATAGAGGAGGTGAGCATAACTTTTTTTTTCTCAGTTAGATGTGGGCACTTGATTAGAAATTTACATACAGTTGGCGTAATCATAAGTTAAAAACAAATATATATTAGATTAGTTATATTTCACATTAATATTTTCTTGGATTGTGAACTTTGACAAAATATTTAGTAAGCTTAGATTAGTTTAGCCTGGCATACATTTTATTTAGGTATATAACATAGCTCGAGTCATCATGTCATGGTTACAAAATATTTTTTTTCCCTTTTGGCTCTCGTTTGCTTTTGCAAAATACATAAGATGTACAACATAGGTTTGACGTATAGTTTTAAACTGTTATTTTTTTTATGTTTCTCAATGACATGCATTCACATTAATACATCGTTTTTTTGTGTGTGTAAGTTTGTTTGCTTGTACTTCTGTCATGGTTTGTGTGGGATACTTCAGTCATTGCGCTATTTTCCATGGGATAGCAAAATGTCTGAGGTGTGTATTTCGATCTATGGTTGAGCAAGTTGGCCGCTAGCTTAATCAGGGATCAGATATGTTTCCTAACATGATTGATGGAGTTACACTAATATTAATTTTACAATTGGAGTATTGTTTACATTTTAAAAATTATTTTTAGATTGCTAAAATTTCACCTGTAATTGTTTCTTAATGCTGATGATGGATAACACCTTTACACTAATTTACATTTTATTTCTAACTTGCTATGGGCAGATAGCATTGTTAGGTATTAATCACACATGTTTTTTTTTCCCTCTCATGCACATGGTTTGGGATGTCATGTTTGGCCTGGTACTTCACACACACACATTGACTCGTTCAGTTTTGCTGAATTTTTTTATATTTCAATTAATACTCACCATGGTTAAGGACATTCAGTGCCGTCTGTGCATGTATACGTTTCTTTTAGCATCATTTGTGTTTAGCTTAAAAATTGATTTTTTTTTTCACTGCATTCACAACTTCGTAGTTTTTTTTTAGTTAAACTTTCTTTTAATGTCAAGTTTTTTTTTGGTTCGTGTGTTTAAAAGTTTTGCAGAAATTATAACATAATGTAATTGTTGTACATTGTTTACACAGTCATCTTAAAGTTTTTTTTTTGTGCAAGGGATAATTAACCGGGTGTACATTTTTACACATGCAGCTAATGTACTGTTGGACTTCATTGTTTACGCGCGGCTGGTGACTCGTTGCTATTTTAAGTTATAACATAATGTATTTTTTTTTATTATAAATGGCATGATATTTGTTATCGGTAAATGTTTTTCTTATAAAAGGTAGTCACATGCATAATGTGAGCTGTTAGGTACACTTTATTTTTGGTAAAGGACTATTCACATATACTCATTAAACTAAATCTTTGGCATTTTTTTTTCTTCTTCAGATTTAATTTTTTTTTTTTTAATTTGTGAGTTCAAGTCTCACAGTTGTCTTGTGACGGATACATACATTCATACCACATAAGGTACATTGCTTGTTATTTTTGACTAGCAATGTATTTTTTTTCCCTTTCATTCTTTTCTTCGAACATGTTTGGCTTACATAACTTCTACAATTTTTAGCGTAGAGTTATACATTTTATGCACGCTTCTGTTAACTTAAGACAGTAATGAATTTGATAGATGCAGTTTTAGTTTCTTTTAACCCTTAGTGAACCACTTATTCAACAGTTGTCTTTCACATGTAGTTCATGTGTTGGATATTTGTTTGTGTTACACAACATTTGTTTTTTTTAATACATTTTGGTGCATTCTTATATATACATTACACTAGTTCATGTGTTCATTTACATATTTTGTTCATTTGCTTTTACACATTGTACTTTGCTAGCAATTTATTCGGCAGTATTTCTTTTTGTTTTTTTTTCTTACAAGTAGTTCATTGAGTTGTACACACTGGCTGGTTTAGAGTTTAACCAGAGTTTACACACACATTACAAGTAGTTCATTTGTTTTTTAACCCTTATTCATTACATTTTGATGATAACTCATTAATTATGTAATTGAATCTCACTCGTATGCAAGTGTCTTGTGTTTTTTTCACATATACTGTCTGTTTATTTTGTTGGCAAATGCATAACAATTTGAGTTCATTGAGACATTAATACATAGATTTCATGTGATATTATACAATTTGTTCATGTGTTTACTTACTCGTTGTGTATGCTTGCGTACACTTTTGTTCATGTGTTGCATTACAAGTAATTCATGACTTTGGGAGTTTTTCCCCCCTCCCTCCACACACATACAGTTTCTCCTTTTACTTTCCTATATTTTAAATTTTACACCATGTTTCAATATTAAAATACTTCTTTTGAACAGTTTTTTTTTGTGTGTGTGTGTGCATAATGTCAGAACATATCAATCGCATCATCACTTTGTATCTATACAAAGATTTTAATGTTTCTAGGAGTTATCCGTCACATGATATATTAAACTACACATACATTTCGAAGTTGTTAATTTTAACAGTTAACATTTTTTTACACTTTCATTAGATACTTCTTACTTGGAGGTGGCAGATCGAGTAAGATATCTTGTTACACTATACAAAATTGTGTGCAATTTATTATTAATTTTTATAAGTTTGCCAGGGGTTAAATTTTGATCAATACACGGAAAGTCAGGATTGCAGTGTAAAAATTCATAAAATGCTAAATTATAACATACTGTGATTTTTTTGGAAAACCGGGGACTAAATTGCAGGAATCTAAAAAAAAACTACCCCGTATTATTTAAGGCAGAAGCCATAAGATGATGCCACTAGAAGTAACAAAATTCCAATATTTAGGGCTACACTTGTTTGAGTGCGTGCACCTTGCATAATTTTTGTCTCTGGTAGTCCTGTGCGTTACGCACAAATTGTTGTAAGTTTCTTATGTCAGTAATGAAGCAACCTAAGATAATACAAATAAGCTTCAATTTTAAGAAAGAATTCATCTTTCCTTAAAGTAACAATTTTTACTGGTGTGTTTTGTCCTTTGTTTTTATTTGCTTGCATTTATTTAATATTATGATCTCATGTAAGATCAAATTTTGGAGAAGTCGTAAATACAGTAAATGGCTTCTCTATATGAATACATACATGACTAAAATACTGGTACCAGCGCCACAATACAATGCCACAAAAAAATTAAATATAGGATCCTGTGTTATCAACTAATGTGGCCATTTTATTTTGTGGAATATTTAATTTAAAAAAAAGATTATTTTGAATATTATGAGCGCTCAGTCATGGACATAACACAATTCTTGTGAATTGTTTTGAAAGCAAGCAAATATATTTTTTTTTTCTACTTACTTATAGTTGTATAAAATATTTTACAGGAGCTAACGGGAAACAGTTTCACAGACAAGTTAAAATATGTTTCTTGGTAGATATCAACTTAAATAGTTAATTTTACTTATTTTGTCATGATACATATTCTGTAAGTGCGAAGGTGGACAAAGGATTTTTAGGTAGCTTTCTTTACAAAAAAGCTACCTATTGCAGCCGTTCGGAGGAAAGCGATTTCAAAAAATTTTGGTATATTTTCATCGATCATGACCCCCAGACCCCGAAACCACCCTCCGTTCAAAATTGATATATATATATATATATCTGACCTATGTCACACTGTAACTCCCGTAATTATGGACCGATTTCGATGTAATTCGGTTTGTACATAGTATATACCAATGTCTCGACCGAGTTTGTTGGCCAGCTTCATCCGCCATTTTGTTTCAAAATGGCGGCCATTTAAAATTTTTTTAAAAATGTAAAATTTGAAATGTGGTACCAAAAAATTGAAAATAGAAAAATATTTTTTTCTTATGTATTTGACCTTTACACAAAAATTTCGGAGCAGTTTCTGTTTCGTCTATATCTTAAAAAATGGCTGAGTTATAGCATTTTGAATTTCTAGCGTGGCTGACATTTTGAAACGTCCTGAATTTTGTCACGCGATAAAAGGCGTATTTATGAACCGATTTGGATGTAACTTCGTTTATACATAGTACATACCAATGTCTCGACCAGGTTCGTTGGCCAGCTTCACCCGCCATCTTGTTTTAAAATGGCGGCCATTTAAATTAAAAAAAAATTAAATTTGAAATGTGGTACCAAAAATTGAAAATTGAAAAAATATTTTCTTCTTATGTGTTTGACCTTGATAAAAAGATTCGGGAGCAGTTTTTGTTTCGTCTATATCTTAAGAAATGGCTGAGTTATAGCATTTTGAATTTCTAGCGTGGCTGACATTTTTAAACGTGCTGATTTTTCTCACGTAATAACAGGCGTATTTGTGAACCGACTTGGATGTACCTTGCTATGTACATAGTACATACAAATATCTCGACCGAGTTCGTTGACCAGCTTCATCCGCCATCTTCTTTCAAAATAGCGGCCATTTAAAAAAATAAAAAAATTTAAATGAGATACCAAAAAATTGGAAAATGAAAAAGATTTTTTTTGTATGTGTTTGACCTTAATACAAAGATTCCGGAACAGTTTTTCTTTCGTCTATATCTAAAAAAAAATGGCTGAGTAATAGCATTTTGAATTTCTCTTGTGGCTGACATTTTAAAACGACCTGATATTTGTCACGCGATAACAGGCGTATTTATGAACCTATTTGGATGTAACTTGGTCTGTACATAGTACATACCAATGTCTCGACCGAGTTCGTTGGCCAGCTTCATTCGCCATCTTGTTTCAAAAGGGTTGCCATTTAAAAAAAATTAAATTTAAAATTCAAAATGAGGTATTAAAAAATTGGAAAAGGAAAAAGATTTTTTTTATGTGTTTGGCCTTGATACAAAGATTCCGGAGCAGTATTTGTTTCTGAAAATGTGTTCTTTTGTTGATATCTTAAAAAATGGTTGATTTATAGCACTTTGAATTTCTAGCATGGCTAACATTTTGACACGATCTTGTATTTGTCACGCGATAACACATGTATTCGCCTATTTCGATGTAAGAAGGCATGTGGATAGTATACATCATCACCTCGACCAAGTTCGCTGGCCAGATTCATCAGCCATCTTGTTTCATAATGGCGGACATTAAATTAAAAAATATATATATATTTAAAGTGAGGTGCAAAAAAAATTAGAAATTGAAAAAGGTTTCTTTCTTAAGTATTTGATCTTGATATAAGGATTCAGGAGCATTTTTTGTTTGTCTTTACCTTATAAAATGGCTCAGATATAGCAGTTTCAATTTCTATTGTGGGTGACATTTTGAAAAATCTGATTTTTTGCATGCGACAGCACTCCTATATATTAACCGATTCCGATGTGAGTGAGCATGTGCACAGCAATTACTAAGGTCTCGACCAAGTTCACTGCTTAGCCTCATCCACCATGTTGTCTTAAAATGACAGGCACTTTAAGAAATTGCCGAATTTGGCAGCCAAATATAAGTTACTTTAAAGAAAAGCAGCTTGGATAAAGC
Organism: Maratus speciosus; assembly: GCA_963932465.1. Classification (NCBI taxonomy): domain Eukaryota; kingdom Metazoa; phylum Arthropoda; class Arachnida; order Araneae; family Salticidae; genus Maratus; species Maratus speciosus. The sequence continues at coordinate 536,639,420 of OZ010791.1, read as the reverse complement.
CGACTAATTTCGCGAAATTCTCATTCATTATATTGATAAAAATTAGTATTGAATCTCCTATATTCGGTTTCCACTAAATTGAGCTTCGTGTGTTTGCGTGATATAAGTTGGCTTTTTTTAAATAAGGATTATGAAAGCTACCTCTTCCTCCCGGCACTGGCCGGAAGGACTTTAAGTAGATATAAAGCTGCAACGTACACGTTTCAGCTTTCTTCTGTTGTGGGGGTGAGTTATGTGACATCGTTTCTGTCCCATAGGTATCAATTTTAGTCAAAATTAATTTAAAACATAACTTTCTTACTTTTAGATCATATTAGCCTCCCCCCCCCCTCTTTACTATAATGAAATAGGTGATTAAATTCATTTCTCAAAAACATCCAGATTTTATTAATGTGGTTTCTTTCTTTTTCTAAAAACATCTTTATTTCACGCCGCTCAAAGATTCATTTCTTTTTTTTCCTTTTTTCCCCTTATATGTCTGTTCCACTGCAGCTGCTAGTAACAATATCTCTTCATTTAATTTCATGCAGAGAAAAGCTTCCTTATCTCTGCTAAGATTTGAACCGCTGAAAATCTTTTAACAACGAATGTGAAAGGAATGTATTTTATGCGAGTCTATGCATCTTTCCCTTTCCTCGGTCTGCAGTATGTAATTTTAGGTATCACTTGTTTAAGCGAATGCCAGTCTGTAATATAAACGCCTCCCAGATGTTCCTGCAGTCTCTCACATCGAAATGAGATGCGGTTTTTAAATTCACGTTGCATGGAGGCTAAATATTTTTGTCAGTTGGTTTTACCAGATACCTTTCTTGGCATTTCTCGATTGTGTGTTGCGGGCATTTTAACGTAATCATTTCGCTTTGATAATGATTCCCAGGATTTGTGGACTGGCAACCATTTTCCATGACGCGTTTCATTGTTCTCATCGGGGTTGCTGGATTTTTGGGATAATCATTTGGCTCGCGAATAAAACCTTTGTCCACAGTTCGTTCAGGGTGCCAATGTTTGAATTTGGCGAAGTGTAGCGACGAGTGTGATATGCTTATGAAATCACTCTCTCAACTTTTGATCTCCAAAGCAAGAGGATGTAAGACCTTCACGGTCTGTGGGTCACGCCCAGGCGTACCTTGTAAAATATTTACTCTCTCTCTCACTCTTAATTAATTATGAGAAAGATCTCTTTTGTAACTTTAAATTTAAAATGTTAAATAAATTTTCATAGTTCCTGTAATATGGTTGGAGTTTTTGCATATTAAGCGAACCATTCCACTGAACACTATTACAAGGATGGCTGAGTGAAAACGTTCCACCAGATTAGACCGGGATAGTTCTGATGTAGGGCATTGGCGGATTCAGCCTATAGATCCCTGGTTCGAATATAGGTCCGGACATTTTTCGCCCAGTTGTAAATTTACATGAAACATGTCGTAAGCTAGAAACCATACTAACTACAATGAAGTGCAACACTAAATATCCAAACATGCATAGTGGAGAATGCCTTATCCCGCAACTGAACGTTTATTACTTGATATATACGTATTAGTGAGTTTATATGCTACAAATTTTGCAATTAATATCTGTCGAGCGTTTTATTTGTATTATCTGTAATTTAAATGTCATAAAATTCAGAATAATAAAATGCACTCCAGAGATCTCTAAACAGAATAATATATTTCAGTATAAACCTGTACATAATAGTTTTACTTTCCTATTGCGGTTGTAACTTACTTTCGTTTTGTTATATAAAATATTTAGAAATAATTATTTATGCATAGGCAGATTATCATATTTTAATGTCTTACTAAATGAATACAAACATCAGTTTATGTAATTTCATATCTGTTTCAATGTATGGCAAATAAAAATTACCATAATTAGATACTAGGTTGAGCAAAAAGTTCTGGGAAATTTGTGAAAGTTGCGTTGTCATGCTCAAATTAACAACAAAAGCCACAAGGACTATTCTTTAAAGTAGAGACCATCATAGTCCACGACTTTCTGCCACAGTTCTGCCAGATTCCGGATTTGCTGTCTAAGTTTGTCGCCGTTGCCAGCACCTTCATCCTCTTTAATCTCATCGACGGCTTTCAGATTCGTTAGGCCTTTTTTTCTAATAATGCCGGGTCAACACACGCAAATAATACTGTTCAATAGGCCTTTTGGAGCCACAGTTCCCGAACTCCTAAGAATATATCACTAGTACTAATATATACGATACAAATTCTAGTAACTATTAGATTAAAAATTTCCGAGAACTTTTTGCTCAACCTAATATATGAGTTATACCATTATTAAAATTAACATCTATGTAACCCTGGAATATTTGAATTTAGTGAGAAAAAAAGTTAATGTACGTAAACAATAAAGACAATCTTTTATTTTAAAACTCAATTAAATGTATAAATAACATGATGTAAAAATCATAACATAACAAAAAAACAGTATACTATCATTAACAAAAAATACTGATTATGCATTAAATATGTTTTCCATAATTAATTATGTAAAACAGAACATCCCAACAATTTCTTCTGTAGGGTTTATTAAATGTAAGATTTCGAGGACGATAGTGAGTCAGTATAAATGCATTTGTATTTTAAATAATTAAAAAAACTTTCATATTTTGTTTTCCAGAAAGTTTGTAAAAAGCATTAATGTTGAACGGATTTGGGATTGTTTCAAGAATTATAAACCGTTTATAATAATATACGTTTTAGCTAAAAACAGTATTCCATATGATTCTATAGTTGTAATCCGAAGCTTATTAAAATAATAAATAATTAATACATGCATATAAAAACTAACATAATATTCTGAAAAAGTACATTGAGATACAAGATATTTTAAAGAGTTTCTTATATATTTTCTATAATACATTTCAGGAAAAAAAGAGTCTCATTCTGTATTAATCTTCTTATTTAGAGATTTATGTTTTACGCGTAACAACTTATCTACATTCAAAGAGTAGCTTAATTACTTGCCTGATAACGATAATAAATGATCTTGCATAAAACCTCATTAACCTTTTGTTGGGATTTACAAAGAAATATTAATACTAAAATATGCAGACAACTAAATATTTTTTTTTGTAAACAGGTTTAGCATACGTATCTGGATACAGGTAAATATGTATATTATTAGAATTTATATAAATATTTTTTTATTCTAATTAAAACTTGTATCTGAATGTCTTTAAACTTATCGTTTAATATATTTTTCTCCCCGCCATAAGTTATTAAAATAGTTAACATTGTTAGGTTTATTTATCAAAGAATCAATATTGGTTATTACAAAACAAAAATTATATTGATGGTAGCTAAAGTCCGTGAAATGAATGTGTTATGATATGGCAGTCTATATTAGAAAAAAATCGATTTATCTTCGCATGGAATAATCTAACGTTTATTTAATATTCTGTTTAAAACTGCTGAAGTATATTGCGATGTAAAATTTACATAACATCAAATATGTAATTGAAAGACAATATTTTTTCGGTTTATTCATTCTGATAATTTTCACCTGCATTTCAAAATTCGTTTTGAGTGTTTCAATAACAGATGTTCATCTATGAACGCCTTGGTATCCGTTTTAATTTGCCTCCTACTTGGAAACTGTTTTTTATTTTAGTTTTCTCTAAAAATATACTTGCAAAGTAGACAATTTTGAGCATTGTTGGGTGTTTCTTCCTTTGGGTGTTTATTAATATTTAGAAATTCCGAATTCCTTATGTAGTGCAGAAAATAGAGATCTCATCACACGTTGTGAAATGGCATAATGATGTAATATTAATTTAATTTAATAAAGTAGTATATAAGAGTAAAATTTGACAATTAACACCTTGCTCAAATTATTTAATGTCTTAGACGTCTTAGATAGTGTTGTATATAGTTTTTTTATATTTATATTTATAAAAAGTAACTTGTGGAATTATAAAAACTAGACTTTATCCTACTAGATTAATCGATAAATTAGTAGATTTTTCATAATATGTATGAACATTTCAGCACAGTATATTTAAATAAATCAAATATGACTGCAATTAAAAACCTCCTTCAACAGAACAGTCACCTCTAAAGAATGAACACCTCCAAATGCCGGCCATATATTGATGGAACCAAATACGTTCCATAGCATTAACATTAGTACGAACCGCTAAATAAGGAATTCTGAACAACGGCCGCTCAAAAGACACGAGAAAAAAAAAATTAACAGCTCCTAGTACAATTTCGTATTTATTTGCAAACCGAAATATGAAGCAGATCATATCAAAATATACTTGACATGTCAACAAAAAGTCACTTAATTTCTTAAACATTAATCGTTTTTAAAAAAACTAGATATAGAAACTAAAGAAATTAATAATGATGGGGAAAATTTAGATAATATTCTTAGAACGGCAGGCATAACTAACATGAAGCCCAGTTAGATTGTATGTGTGGACAAAGATTTGGCAATTACTGCCGCATTTGATTCCGTACAGCGCAACGAAGGACTTCCATTTTCTGCTGGATCCCTTAATCCAGAATAAAGCTTTTTTTTAACTACCCAATGATAGATTTTAGAATTATTTTCACGATAAATTACCTTTTTAATTTATTATCCTCAGAGACCTGAGAGTAAAACACCAATGAACTCTAGGCATGGTAAAGTTATTCTCTTTACAGGGGTAACTTTGGTTTTAGATGCTATGAAACTAACAGAAACTTGATCGTAATCTTGCACTCTCAAATAAACAACAGCACCATAAGCCTTTTGACTTGCACCAGAAAAGCAGTGAATTTCAAGATTGTTTGTATCGGGTGACAGAAAAACAAATCTAGGGATTTTAATTTGATTTAATTTAGAGAGTTCTGAACATCATTGTGTCCATTTTTCGCAGATGTCAATGGGGAGTTCAGTATTCCAAGACGGCTGGTGGATCCATAAATCTTGGAAAAGACATTTAAGACTTACTAGGGGATCGAACCCGAGCTCCTCGCGTTACAGAGTATAGGTGAAAACCATTCTCTCTTTTTTTTATGTAATATATATTTTAGATTGCCCACTAACATCAAAAAGAATTTTTATCTGAAAAATATCAATTATGCAATCAAATAAAGTTTTAAATTTTATTAAAAGCGATACTTTCACATGTCAGCGCATGCCAGGAGTTATTAGCCCAAGATTTTACGACTTACGGCAGTTTTTCCGATCATTTCAGTGCTTTAAGCACGTGGTTCAATCACATGTCTGTTAAATTGTTTTCTTATTTACATTATTTTATTAATTTTTCTATAGAGGAAGTTTTAATTTTGTTATGCAACATTAGACGGAAACAAATGCTGAACATTTTACATTTTTTTAAGGGAAATTAATCTTTCGTAATCGAGCTACACGGGATAGATAAATTTAAAAATAATTCATGCTTGAAAATCTATATATTTTATGCTATCGTAGGTGGCACAGAAATCGCGATTATTTGTTAATTGTTTAATGGCAACACCTGAATGTAACGCATCTCATTGGTTATTGTGTAATATTTTTAAAAAGGGAATAACAATAAATAAAAAAAAGTTTAATTAATAACTATAGAACAAAACAATTTATATAATTAAAAAAATAAAATAAAAGTAAATAAACAATTTATTAATAAATAAACAACAACATCCGGGCTACCATATCAAGCAAAATAACGACACTTTGGCGCCAGTTAAGTACCCTGTGCGTATATGACATTGGCGTCAGAAGAAAGTTGCGCCAACTTAGTGCGTATATGACACCTGTGCCGTCTTTTATTCATCTAATTTAAAATACAACAAATAAATAAATAAATGAAGGTACTTTTCCAGTATAGGTACTTGGCGAAATAGAGAAAAAGTCCATGGCGAGAAAAGAAATTTGGCAACGTATTTTCTGGCAACCTATTTCATCAAAATATTTTTTTCGAATAATACTACATAAAAGCTGCTATGATCGCAAGAAGTTCGTACTTTCATATTAGCTGGGCGCAATTATCGTTAATAGTATTTTTTAACTCGCCAGCAGCATTTTTTTATTTTTCGAGATGTAAATTAAAACAATGCTTTGATATTGAAATTAAATGGTTTATGGTATTTATTCTTTTCTTTTCTTTTTCCTTTTTTAAAGATTTTTTTAAAAGTGAAATTCGTGAATTTGAAATGTTTCAGTTTTAAATTAAAGTTATACATTTTAAAATGAGTGAAAGGGTTATATTTTAACTTAATATTTCATATTTCTTTAGGAATATGAAAAAATACGACGGGTACTATGTTTGGCGATTTATCACCTATGCCCGACTAACATAAAAATACCGAGTTCTTGATTTCTCTATCAGAATCTTCCGATTTGGCGAAGGATTGAGCAAGTAAATTAAATTATGAATAAAAGTAACACGATATAATGCCTAGCATTCCATTTAAGGAAGACCAAACTGGTCGCCACGGGCAACTAATTATTTTAAAAACCGTAATAACTCAGTCGATTAAGATACAATTTTCAAACACATTGCATTTGAAAGTAGATTTTTTTTCTCTATTTGACGGTGTAAAAATTGAAAATGGCTTTGAATTGGAAACTTAAAAAATCGCTGACATAGCACGCATTGTAATTTCAATTTTTTTTTCGGTTTTTATGAGAAAACGGCAACAAAAGCTACAGTAATATGTTATTTTCTTTACTCGGGGATTATTTTCCCTCTAAACCCTCCATGACTTTCAACAGAAATGGCGGACTTCCGTTGCCACAATTACAAAAAATGTATTAAAAACTGCAAAAAAATTAATATCTCAAAATTAAATTGAGATACAGCTTTCAAACAAATTGCATTTAAAAGAGCATTTTTTTCCTTATACAACGGTGTAAAAATTTAAAATGTGCGATGTTTAGAAGTTTAAAAATTTGCAGTAAAGAAAATTGCAAAACCGAAATTTCATTTCAAATTTCAAAGTGTTGCCATTCGCAGAATGACGTATGCGTTACGCACAGATATGTTTGTCCTTTATAATATAGATAGTAAACTAGCCGCCTTTGCCCGCTACGCTGGTCGGTTTTTCTAAAGAAATCTTGAATGAAACAAAATATATCTGTGAATTAGATCATACGTTACCCTTTAATCGGCAGCCCCGGATTTTTCCGTTTCTAGAAAGCATGTTAAAATGGCTGTAGACAATAATATTTTAAACAGAATTTTATTTAAAACTATATATAGAAAGAAGTGATATTAAAGATAGTGTAACATCAAACTGCGATCAATAAATATATTTATCCTGGAATTTAGAAGCATTTTTATAAAAATACAGAAAAAACCTCGGACGGTGAAAAGGTTAAAGCAATATGGACATTTACCTGGTGTATCCAACCGAATTGCTGAAAGCAATATGAATGTCATTACGCTATTATATCTTTTATTGAGTCATACAAAATTTAGACGGTTAAGGACCAATTTCTTTAGTTGATCTGTTAGTGTAGGATTCGGTAAAGAACAATAGAACAATATGTAATATACTAAAAGTTTTCATGAAAAATGATCAATGCAAGTCTCATCAGAATCTGTTAATTGGACTTATTGAAAAGGCTGATCGTTCATAATAATTTTGTTCGCCTGATTCTATAACTTCCATCTATAATTCTACAATCAAGCAACAGCAAATGATATGTGCTTTTTTACTAAAACATTTACTGAAAAATTAACTAACCGATCACGTTGCATCAAAATCCACTTAGCAGAATCTTTTAAACTGTAAAATATACTGAAACCTTCCCTAAAAATGATCTAATTAACAGTTTAAATCCCATAAAAAATCATTCAGTGGAACATTTAAAAAAAAAAACAAATCTTGCAAAATTGGGTTAATCTCATTTAGAACTTTTCCCATAATTATTTAACTAAGCAATGTAGAACGTTATGTTTTATACTAACATCTTTTCTGAAAAATTATCTAACTAACAATTTAAGTGCCGTCAAAATCTATTCAGCAGAACTCAAGATATAAGCGGCCGGAATGAAATTTCTCTTTGCATTATATATATATATTGAGATAGTTAAATATAACTTTCATAATCACGTTAACCTGATTATAGAACTCTCTGGGAGGTAGGGTAAGTATATACTGCATCACTTTTGAATTTTTTAAGGAACTCAGCTCAACTTCCATAACTATAGCATATATACTCTCTAGTATACCCTATCTCTGTAACGTATATCTTCCAATTTTCTTTACTGTACCACTGGGAACTTTTTCCGCATAGCTCCGTAACTAAACAACACAGAATGATATGATAAATATTCAAAAAATCCCTGAAATATTATCTGACTTGCTGTGCATTTAATTAGTTGACTTGAAATCTTCCATAATCGAGTTCACCTAATTTTAGAACTCCCGTAGCAACTTAGAATGATGGTTTTTACATTAAACCATTTATAAACCAAATTTACTATTTAACAGTGTAAGTTCTGCAAAATTCTGTTCAGTAGAATCTGAGTTATAGTCATATTTACAATATTTATTGCTCATTAAATCTGTTTTCTTTACATTTGAAATAAAATCAGTAACTGTTTTGGTATTTACCTGTTATGCCAACACCATTGTCACTAAGCATAATAGTTGGCACAAAAATGAAATGATACATTTGAAAAAAAAAATAATTTTGTTGATTAAAAAAAATGAGCATTTAAAAAATATAACTTTTGAAAATTACAGACTTTGAACTACCATTTTTTTAAATCAATAAAAATAATGGTACTACTTGGTTATCCCGTCGACCAAAAATCTATTGCCAAACTATAAGATTAAATGCCAATAATGGTTGATCGTAAATGTCACATTCACGTGACTTTAAGCAAGTTACACGTATATACGTCATCAGGTGATTTTTATTTCGACGTTTTAAATGTATTTTTATTAATGTTATAGTAATTTATTTGTTCTTTTGTTATTTAAAATAAAAATTATGTCAATTTGTATAATTTGGCGCGTGGTTTGGCGATTTATATAATTTGCCGAAATTGGTTGACTGGTACCAAAATAAATACTTAAAATATAAGAATAAATAAATATTTTGCAAGTAATAAAATATAGTCAATTTAAACTACAGTCTTGAAATTGTATATGTCTTTTACTACTGAAGCATGGCGTACATAATACGTATGTCTCACATTGCAGTAAACATTTCATTCTTTCAATGAAGACATTCATGGTTTTTTGAACAAAACATTTTTATATGTATAATTCCTAACTTCTGCAATAATTTTATTGTAGCTTCCTCATCATCAGATAACTGCGAAATGGTAAAATGTACATCAGTATCAGTAATAAGTATTTTGTATTCAAAAAATAACAAATTAAAAAGTTTTGCGAGATCATGATGGAATAAAATAAATTCCATCATTAAAAATTCCTGCATAAAAATATTCACGTTCAATAATTAGCAAATGTTAATGTGTGGCACGGTTTGCAATAAAAATCGTTTGCACGATTAGGGTTGAAATAAGTTGCGCGATACCATACATTTTGGCATGGTATCGCGACGTAAATTAGAACGAAAAAGTACGAAAGTTTTTTTTTTTAATTATTATTATTTAGTTTTAGTTTTTGAGGCATTTTTGAATATATTTTTTTTTCTAATTGACGAAGCTGTTTATATTTAACCGAAAGGATTGGTTAAAAAATTATTCAATTTGAATTTTTTCCCTTGCTATAGTAACAAAATGAAAAGAATGAGTTTTTAGAAATTATCACTTGAAAAATTCAGGTTTTGGCGCCAAAGATAGTGCCAAATTAGAAAAATATGAAATATCTCTCGAACTATTGGGCTTAAAAGAATTTAGTTAGTATCATTCGATTCAGCATACAAAAATGCACCAAAATATGTTATCAGTTGAAAAAGAACTAAAAGATCGGTTTTTTAAGGATTTTTTTTTAGTTCGTTCTCCTTTTTACCCCCCCCCCCCCATTAGGGGTTGAATTTGGGAAGATACTTTATTAGCGGCACTCTATATCATAAGAAGTATTTTTACCACGATTTTCAAGATTTTAGGTTCAGTAGTTTTGGCTGCGCGTTGATTAATACAAAATCCAGACTTTCTTTTATATATATAGATGGAGATAGAATACCAATAGGGTCATAAATTCTTCCAGAAGTCTGTAAAACAAACCACTTAGTATTTTTCTTATTATTCAAAAATTCTATTAAACTCGAAATGTCTATGCTAATAAGATCTTGTTCAACATCCCATGATATATAATATATACTTTCAATGAATTTATAATTCTATGATTTTGATCGAATGAATAAATCTCGAACCCTTCTTCCTTCCACCGTTCTAGTAACGATTTGTCATTTGTTAACCATTTCCTCAAATTGAAACTAGCATGATTCATGATTATCTTAGCCTTATATGAAATCTTGAAACCTTCTATAATATTATCGGTACCACTCACCAGATCATCGACATAAAGACAAGTATCGAGAATTTCAAAAGTTTATGGCTATTGATCCTTAAAGTTTCGTATATGCTCTTTTATTGTGGCATCTAGGAGAAATGGGCTAGCATTTAATCCAAAAAGTAAAAGTTTAAAACGATACACTTGAATTTCTAAATTATCAGACACTTTATCTGACAGATCTTCGGTAAGTTCCACAAACAGTAATCTGACAGCATCTCTGTCTTCTTCTGATAATGAAATTCGGAGAAATGCTTTCTCCACATCCGCTAAAATTCCTATATTATTCAATCTAAAATTAATGAGCAAATGGAAAATACTAGGATTAAAATTGATACCAGGCCACAGACAAACGTTTAAAGAAAGTTGACCTACATCGTGAGAACTAGCATCAAACAGAAAGCGTGTTTTTGTGGTGACACTATCTTTTCTAAAAACTGCTCCATGTGGCAAATAGAATATGGGACTGTCTGGTCTAGTTGAATCTAATACTTTTTCAATAATAGTACAATCAAGATAATCTTTCAAAATCTCTTTATACTGAGAAAACAAATTATCGTCGTTTCGCATTTTATTAATTAAATATTTAAATCGTTTCTCAGAGACTTCATAGTTGTCGTTCAAATTTATCCAATCCTTTTTCCATGGAAATATTACTTCGTAACGATTATCTTTACTAGAAACTCTTTCTGTAAAAATTTCCAACGACTTATCTTCATCATTACAGTATGGATCATCCCTAATTCCAATCGATTCTAAATCGAAAAATTTGCTTAATTCTTCTTCTACATTGCAATTTAATCCACAATAATTATCAGTATTATCATTACTTTAATCAGAGATGCAACCTCTGATCACGTACCAAAATACGGTATTCTGCAATATGACGTTAGAACTTCTTGCGAATTTGCCCAGTTAGCAATAATTCATAGAAACATTCAGTCCCTAACAAAACATCTATTTGATTAGGTTCATTTAATTTTGTAACTGCCAATCTCACATCTCTAGGCAGCTCAGAAAATGGAAATCTAAAATAATGCCCTGGTATAAAGTTTGTTATTTTTGGAACGATCAAAAAATATATTGTTCTCTTATAATCAGCCTATTTCGAAACAGTGGCCCTAATTTTCCATTTGACACTTATTTGAGAATCATTCAAACATGAAACAGAAATATTAAATTTCTCCCTTTTAATTCCTAATAATTTTGCAAAGTTATGAGAAATATATGAGTGATTTGAGCCGACATCTTTTAATGCACGCGCAAGTATAAATTCACCAGACACATTCTCAATATTAATTAAAGCAGTAGATAAAATAGTGGTTTTTCTCCTTTGACATGAATTATTTACGAAAAGTGCCTACGAAATCACTGTTCCTTTTTTCAAAACACTTAGCTTCGGGATTTAAGCTGTATTTTTCATCCTGGGTGAGAGCAGATGAATTCGCAATCATATCTGACCCTCCTGACTAAACTCCACTGGTGGATAATTATTTATTTTATCTATTTGTATGCGAAGGAGAGATGAGTGACGTTTAGAGCAATACGTACACGAATAATTAGATGTACAGTTTCTCGCAGAATGGCTTAAATTTCATAAACAGTTGAAACATATTTTTTTCTTCTTACGAATTCAATGCGGTCATTAACAGACATCTTCTGAAATACATTGCATCTAAATAATGAATGTGAATCATTTTTGCAGCAAATGCACTTTGAATTCTTCGCACTAATGTAAAACGATGCCGCCTTTTTTTTTTTTGCTTGCCTTTTTTCACTGACGGTGTTGTTTTTTGTTTTAGAAGCTTCCAAAGTTCTAGCATGATGTTTTAGAAAAAAAAAATCAACTCTAAGATTTTCAGCAATTCAACTTTTTTGGATTCTCATTCCCACCAAAGTTTACAAGAACAATCTAATTTCTGAATTAACCCGTATGCAAATATGGTTTCTGAAAATTCCTCTATTTTTTGCTCGAGAACTTCTAATGACCTAATGCATTCAGCTACATTGTACACTAATTTTAAAATAGAAGACGGATTGTCAATTTGAATGGAGGGAAAAGACATAAAACGCTTTAAATGCGCAAATACTTGATATCGCTTATCGAATATCTATCTTCTAAAAGATTCCATGCTGTCGCATAATTATTATCAGTAATTGGTATCGACTGAATGATCCTTAAAGGATCAGGTTGTAGTGATAATTTCAAATAAGAAAGTCATCGCGAAGCTGATAAAGCTGAATTATTATGAATCTCTCTATTCTAAAAAAAAGTAACTACCGCTGTCACCGCCGCCGCCGGTTTTGAATTTTTTGTGACCTGGGGTCTTTCTTCGTTAATATTAAGCAAAATATTGCATACAAAAATATGAAAATCGGTAGTATTATACAGAAATGTATGATAAACACGCTGATGCAGGCAGTTTTCAGATCGGAGAATTATTTTAGGAGATATTTAATGCTAAAGTTGGACAAAATCGTTCCACTAAAAAAGTTTTATAGGAGCAAAAACTGTTCATAGGAATTTAATCATTTTTAGATCATTTTACGCGTTAGAATTTGCCGGAGTGCAGATTGCATTAATTTTTTTATTTTGACTAATTTTTTGAGGTTTTATTTCTATTTTAAATTCAGATTTTCAGCATTTCTAGAGATATTTTTAACAGATTTTAGAAAGTGATATTAATTTAAACTGTTGCCAACTGTATAAACAGCAGAAGCAATAATGTTTGCTTAAAAAATATATATATATCTATTTATACGTGTAAATAAATTAAAAAATTATTTACACGTGACTATTATAAACAGAAAAAAACATTTGGAATTAGAATTAAATAATTATGTACAAAAAGCAGGAACTTATTAAAAATTATGTCATAAAAACTGTAATTACACCTGAATTTTAAGAGAGAAAGGAATTTGTAAAGCAATAAATTTATTAACATGCGTTAGAAGTCTTAAATAGGAGAAATTACGTCATATTTACGTCACATTACAGTTATTACATAAAATGAACACAAAATAATATTGCAAAACGGTTTAAATTTAGAAATTGCGCTAGACATTTATTTGATATTTTAAGAGGATACTTTTCAACTATTTTTGTTAGGAAAGCGCAAAAAATATTTAATTTCTAACACAAGTATTTTCACGTGAATATTAAAAGAGAAAGAATAGTTTGGTCAAAATTACGTCCGATTAAAAACGATTAATTTAAAATGTCTCATTTAAAAGAACTTTCTTTTCACTTTGTTAAAAAATACCAGGAGACAAAGACTCTGTTTACTTAATTCCTTTTATATTAGCTTATTTTGAAATGTTGTTACACGTGTCTACGTCATCAAGTTATTTTTATTTCGACGTTTTATTTGTATTTTTATTAATGTTGTACTAATTTATTTCTTTTTTCGTTATTTAAAATACAAATTATGTCAATTTGTATAATTTGGCGAGTGGTTTGGCGATTTATGTAATTTGGCGAAATGGGTCGACGGGATAATCAAGTAGTACCGCAACGGATTTGGCGTTAAAATTTCCCAATCAAAGAGAAATGAATAGAAATCCGTTTATAGAGAGATCGCCACTGTTTTTTAAATTATAATTCATTCTTTCGAAATCTTTTTAAAGCCGATCAAATTAGCGTGCATTTAGAGTCTACGGTGTCTGGACGGGGGTTGGCGAGCGTAGCTCGTAGGGGGCCGAGCCCCCTAGTACTAGAAATAAAAATGTCTCTAAATGATAACCACTCATGTAATTGCCCACTAAATGTTGGAAGATTTAATTTAGGCAAGGTATTAACTTACTAATAACGTACTAATGATAATCAAGCAATAAAGAGGTCAGAACTTACCCCTTTTTCATCGTATCCAAAGCCGATATCAACAACACTTAATTTCTTTTTAATAATGTTCACAAAACATAGACACAAATGTTCTAAGATTTTTATAAACACGATATGCTGACGAAATAAACTATTTATCCATAGGGACTCTCCAAGCTCGTACGACCACAAAGAGATGATCTTTACTCGTTAACCCATTAAACGCCAACGCTCCCGTTGCGGGAACAACAATTTGTTATTTTTCCCCTCAACATATTTTTGAATTATTTAAAAAATACATTTTGTGCCGAAAAGTTAATAGTATGGCATGTAGTATACATATTTTTTCAGAATGATATATATATATTTACTATTTTTTGCAATTTTTTTAAAAGAGAATTTTTGGTTTTTAGACTTCCTCAAGTAAAATTAGTAAAAAGAAAAAAGTAAATTCTTTAGTTTTTACAAGTGCAGTGAATATTTAAAGCCAACAGATCATCTAATAATAAATTCCTAATATGAAGTAAATATATTCATTTAAAGCAATATTAGAAAGGTTTCTTTCGTATGTTCCCACAACGGGAGCGTTGGCGGCTTGTGGTTACATTCCCGTCTCTTTGTCTGCAAGCGCGCTTCCATAAAGAGAGGAACATTTTATATTGATTTTTCATGAAAAGCAATGTATGTTAATTCGCTTGAATGTGGATTCGTAATATTATACGGAAAAACAGAACCATTGTGAACAAAAACCCCCTTAAAATTTACCTTTATGATGTTCATCCGCAGAAAAAAAAAAAGAAAAAAAATCTTTAAATTACAATTAAAATGCAAGATGCAAAAATGAAAGATTGCGTTTTGCATGGAAGTAAGTTATTACTAAAACATTAAAAAAGAATTTTGGTAATATCTTGTAACAGTAAATTTGACCATAAATTAAGATATAATACAGTAGTAGTTGGCAGCTACTTTTGAAACTTAAATCCATAGGTAGATTCATATACAATATAAAAAAAGAAAAAGAAGGATTACGAAAGTTCTAAATTGTTTCATGTTATATTAATTGTACTAACGGTGATATTGTTGTAGATCGATTTTTAAATATATGCAGGCCTCTTATTAAAGAGATAATATATATATATATTTAAATAATTTGAAAATCGATGTTTGGTAATAGTAACATGAAAAGCATTTATTATATTGAAATAAGAGATGTCTCAATTTTCATTTGTAAAACAACTACTTTATTTGAAACAGGTAATAAAGAAAATTCAAAACATCATTTAGGAATATATAGAGTTATATATATCAATTACGTGTCGATGATAAAAACTATATTCTAATATAAGTATATGCCAGAAATCTAGGTGTAAAACAAATTTATACATATGTGCGTGTAGTGTTTATTACAACATAATGTTATATCTGAGTTAATCCTTTCAAGTTGCATAGACAATGTGTAGGGAAATAATAAAAAAGAAAGAGTGACAGTATATTTCTAATATTTTGAATATTCGTTGAAAAATTTAAATGAAAGTGATTTATGAATATTAATATTAAATTTTTAATCCATATATTTTTAGTAATTGTTTATATGTTTGCATCATGCCTAAAAATGAAGTTTTATTAAATTTTCTAATCGCAATTGCATTATGGCAGGAGAAAATAAGGCGCGTTTCTTTGCAGTTCAGAGGAAGGTTCAACCCCCATTAGACGCCAACGCTCCCGCTACGGGAACATGTTATACATTATAAATGGTTACAGTTATTAAAAAATTTTCAACTGCTTTATCATAGGGGCATCTTATATATATAAAATATATAAATAAACTTTATTTATTTAACGTGCTTAATATAGCGGCGCTTAATGGGTTAAACAACTATTTTTTGGACTGTATCACATTTTATTTAAATCACAATACGATGAGCGAACACTCTGGTCGCCATCTTACTTCACAACAACATTATTCTCTATTCCGTTCACTTCACATTTTCAATCCAAATGAATTCGCGACGCCCTCTTACGGGACTTATAAATTCTCAGTTTTCAGCAATAAACACCGAGTATTGCAATCTCTTTTACTGACACTGGAGGGAGATAGTTTAAGTTGTCAGAATACGGCCAAAACGCAAGGTCTTAATATTGCCGAAGTAAACTTCCACCAGTAAAAATAAATATTTTTTTTAAATACGGCAGAAATTCTGCATTAAAAAAAAGGCGTTTAAATACGGAGAAAATTTGTATTCGAATTTACTGGTGGAAGCTTGCCTCAGCGGAAATGAGCCACAGCGGAGCAGGCTACAGTTGAAGCTTCACCTTTTTGAGGGTATGTCAATTCTTCTTTATTCATAGTGCCATGGCCAAAACGGGTCACTTGCGCTCACACATTTTTATACAATGAATTATTGTTAGAGAATCCTTTTAAAACCATTACAGTATCATATTTGATAACCTCCCGATTTTTTTGAATACCAGTAAAGTCTTACAAATATTTTCGCTTTATTTAATTGCATAAATCTTGCGATTGTATAAAACAAGTACTTCTGCATAAAAATTTTGGTATTAAAAAATCGGGAAGCTGGCAACTTTGCTGGACTTTAGATCATGATTTCAGGGACATGCTGTTTTCTTTGAATAGGATATTATATTAAGTCTATACAATTTTTTATGAGATGACTATTCTGTAATTTGATAATATTTCTACATTTAAAACACCGGAGATGATTAAGAAATGTATTTATTTTTTATTATTTTATTGAATAACTAAATAAGTTTACAATTTTATAAGAATTAACAAATATATATTTTTTCAAATACGAAGCGAACAAACTTTAAATAAAAAAATTAAATAAAAAAGTTAAATAGAGAAAAAAAAGTATTGTAACATAATGTTCCTTTTAACTGATAAATACTTTTTAATGAAAAATTTATTATATCTATGCCTATAAAAATAACACCCGATATTCGCTACTTACAAAAACGCTAAAGATTCTTTTTTTTTCTAAAGCATGTAACTCATCTAAAAATCTGTAGCAGAGAATGTAGCATTTAATATACTTTTTTATCATTTCATAATGTAAATTTTAAGTTTATATCTCTTTTCAAATTTCAAAAAAAATGAAATCCAATCAGCCCATTTAATACGGTTTTCATTATCTTATTTTTTCTTTCACAAATATTAATTCAAATATATCAAATATTCAAATATTCAAATTCATCTTATATGGATTGAATTAATATAAAGTATATATTCACCAATCGGTATATTCTCACGATTTGCAGTTTTCTCAACCGTAGCACCCGGATTAATAGACAATACCGTAATGGAATTCTTTTGAGGGCCCTGTAAACGGGCTATAAAGCCTATACACTTCATTTTCATTCGGAACATGTTATTGTAAACTTCAATGACATATATAAATTTCATGACATTATGAGTGAATTTAAGCGAGTAGCGAAATTTAAGCGACTTAGAGCATGGAATGGCAAGAAGGCAGACAGACAAAGAAACAGACAAATTTAATTTATAAACTCATTCAACTATGACGGAAAGTATTAATAACGAACTTTTCACGTTAAAAACATGAAAATGGACCTGAAACACACGTTTTTATGATGGATAGTAAGAAAAATCAGAAAATGACGCCATTTTGAATAACAGCCGCCATCTTGAATTCCCACGACTTTCCGCGATGCCTCCCCCTCTGAAATGCATTGCATTAATATCAAGTAGATATTCACCAATCTTTATATTCTTATCACAATTTGCAGTTTTCTCAACCGTAGCACCCGGATTATCAGTGAAATTCCGTAATATAAAGTCTAAATCTTGCACTGAAAAATAGCAATCATCATCCGCACTTGAATCTGAATAATGCTTCTTAGGCTTTTTTATTGTGAACTTTTCAAAGTTTCTGTCTTTAGGGCGTTTGGAAGTGTTTGCTTTACGCTCGACGCTACAGACTTCTGCTTCTAAAATTTCAAACCCAACAATACCTTTTCCAGTTGGATCATATAATTTTCTTTTTATGTTTCTCATGGGTTTTATATCATTTTTTCTGATCTGTTTCAGATATATTTTCAATGATTGAACCCAGTTGTTCAATTTCATTCTAAATTCCAGATCTTCAGATTTTTTCTTTTTATGACCATCAGGAAGCCTCTTTAGTACTTGTTGTCGATCCAAAGGCACAATCCCTGCTGCCCTGAAATCACTTTTAAAGTTGTTTTTGATGTTTTCTTCTCCTTAGTCATCAATACTTAGTCAGATTTTTTTATGAATCGAATAATACTGCCTTTAGGCACAGTGCCACGGTTTTTCTTTAGCTACTCATTGAGAGTCTCATGTAACTTTATTTTAAAGGGTCTGAAAAAAGTCACATCTAGAGAAATATGATCTACGAAGTAAAAAAACATAAAAATACTGTTTGAGGTTATGTTTAAAAGTGTTTATAGTGAATTCAATTTAAAAATACAAGTTTGGAGATTAAAGTTATGCAACGTATAAATTTATGTTGAAATTATCTTAAACGTAAACAGAGGTTTAGAAATTTGCCTTTAAAAAATGCACAGTATTAAAATACGCAATTCAAAACATTACTAAAGCATGGAACTGGTGACAGAAAAGAAAAGCGCAAAACTCAAATCAGTATCGTCAAAACCATCGACTTTACAAAATGGCTTTTGTTACCCAGTGGCTTAAGTAATCTCGGATGACGGTACCATGTTTTCGACAAGCATTCGTAATGTGCGGGGATATGAAAAAGTATTTTAATTGTATTAAATGTAATTTCTACCTGTAACGTATCTATTTGATTTTATTTATTTTAGTTTAAACTATTACTTTTTTCTGGTTCGAAAGAATAAAAACTTGGTGAACCCAATGGTACGGGGAGAGTCCATTTCAATGATATGTTTCATAATGCAATGTTATTTTCATTAATGATAGTTAATTAAGTATGTATTAATTCAATTCCTATAACAACAGTCAAAATATTAAATTTAATCTACTTTAATACATAGAAAAAAATTCTATAATTTTTATTGCGGTTCCATATGCAAACAAATGTTGTATAATCCAATAAAATTATAACATACAAAATATGCTAAACAATGTTGCAGTTGTGTCTCGTATTTCCAATAACAAATAACATTTATTTGAATACAGAATAATTTGAAATTGCCACCTTATTGCATTTTAGCAATTCATCATGATTTGCATATTTTAGTTATAAAATGTATTCAGGTGATATCCATATCAATTTGTTGTTATATTTGTAAAGGAAATAGTTCAAAATCTTTAAGAATTTGAAATAAATGAAATAAATTTTGAATTAAACTAAGCAATTCCTATACGAGTAATTTACCGAGAAATACTAAGTAATGGTTCAGACGTTTAATGTGATGCAATAACCTAGAAACATATAATTAACAATTATGTTTCTATGGAACAATGCATTATAAACTCTATTAATATAATTATCAATATTATAAAAGACAAATGTATCTGTGCGTAACGCTGACGTCATTTTGCGAATGGCATCGCGATCAAATTTCGGTTTTTCTATTTTCGCTGCTGCAATTTTTTGATCTTCTAACCATCGTACATTTTCAATTTCTACAGCTTCATCTAGGAAACCAACTCTAATATCAAATTCAATTTGTTTGAAAACTGTATCTTATTTCACCGATTTATTATGCTTTTTAAAAAAATTTTCAAGCAGACTTTTGTAATTTATTTCTATTGTTTAGCATTTATTCCTGACTAATTTTCCATAACGAAATTAAAACTTCTTTTTTAAGTACAGTGGAGCCCGGTTAAGGCGCTCACGGTTAATACGCGATCCCGCTTAATACGCGGATTTTTTCCAATCCCTTTTACATCGCCTATAAGGCTAATGCAAAAATATCACGTTTAATACGCGAACGGTTAATACGCGATCCCGCTTAATACGCGAGAGATTTCTGGTCCTTTAAGGCAAAAAATCACGCTTAAGACGCGAATTCATTGATCAAGATGCGAATTCCTTGTCTGCTTTCCAGTATTGACAATTTATCAGATTTTTTATATTAAATTGAAAAACAGCGACTTCAAATAATAATATTTACTTTATTTAATAACAGATTAATTAAGGCGAACATTACTAATCGGAAATAGCGGTAGATATTTGAATTTTAAAACACCCGCTAAATTAGAAACACTGGAATTCTTTGATCCCGCGTCCTAACTTTCTGTGTTTTTCGCTTCGTGTATGTTTTCACTGTAGAGAAAGACGAATTTAGGGTACACAGATATGTCATAAAAGTAGGATTAAAGATGATTATACCTATTATTAGTGAGGTTTTAAATGTAAGTTATATACCTAACGTGTTTTATAATGCATATTAAAGGTAAATAAAAATAATTAAATTCAAAAAACCCGACTGCGTAAAAAGCGAACTAATTAATTATTTCTCATCAATGTGAAGCTATTTTGTTTATATCACTTACCTATTTTTTTATTTACTCGAATTGATTACTTTTAAGTTGTGTTTAATTATTAGTTCCTATCTATAAACACAGTTTTGATGAGGCCTATAGATGTCTATGAAGGTTAGAGTTGCAGTAAAGCTAGAGATCCTACCTACACAACTTCGAGGTTGTGTAATATTTAAACGGAGCTTCTGACTGTAAAATTGTCAATGAAACATCGTCTTCATTTTGAAAGACCTATCCAATGTTATGCCACTCAATATGGAGCGTAAATTTTTTTTTGTCTCTACCGCCATTTTTTATTTTATAAAAACAAAACCTAGCCTATAACCATCGGACGGTTAAGACGAATCGATAGAGACCGCATTCATTAAAATCCATCCAGCCGTTCGGATGCTTCGAGGGTATAAAGAAATCCACTTACCCAGATATACGCGTGAAACACATAACCTTTCTTGGCAGTCGGGTAAGAAAAAAGAAACTCGTAAAGATTAAATAAATACGAATGAGGTTGTTTAATTCTTTTGTGTTTTCTTTTCTTTTTGCTATGCTAACACTATTTTTTACAAAAAGATTAATAAGGATAATTTTCTTTTATAATGAAAAGGATAGATTATAATGGCACTCATTATTACAAGTAATAATTATGATTTTAACAACTGGGCTGTGCTTTCAAAAGTTTAATATTTTAAATTTTTTACCTCTGCTAAAAAAAAAATAGGCTAGCTTGAAATTAATTTTTTTTATTTTTGGTTGTATATCAGTCTAGCTTGAAATTATTTTTTTATTTTTGGTTGTAACGTATTAATCTACATAAAAGCCGTTTAAATTCATTTTTTTTTTCAGCAGTTATTTTTAGTCGCTCCTAAAAAAATAATAATGAGTTAAAGTTGAATACAATTAAATTTCAATCTAAATATATCTAAAAGATAAAATTTTCAACCGTAAACATTTAAAAGAAAGCCCCAAAGTTCATTTAGACGATTAGATGTGTAAAAAGCACAGTTTCTGCAACATTAAACAAATCACGTTTAATACGTGATCCCGCTTAATACGCGACTTTTATCCACTCCCTTGAAACGCGTCTTAACCGGGTTCCACTGTAATTAAAAAAATAATATGTAAAAATAACACAAATTTAATATATATGTAATCGAATTTTTTTTAATTTTAAAACTGACAAATAGGAAGGGCATTTATAATATGGAATTTGTTTGCTAACTGGAAAGCAGTTTACCGATAGTTTATGCTTTAAAAAAAATTCAAGAGTGAAATATTTATAAATTTATTTCTATCGCGTGGAGATTCATTACTAAAGATTAATCCGTTTGCCTTTAAAACAATTTAAAGTGTTCAGTATTTTCTCACGGCTAATATTCAATAAACAAAAATAAAACTTCTTGTATAAATAAATAATATAATATACATAAAACACAAATTTAACTCACATATAATTCAACTACGTGTTTAAAGCACTGAAATTATGAGAACCATTAAAGGATGCCGTAATTAGCCAGGTCTTGGGTTAATAACTCTTAACATGCGTCTAATACGAAAATATCGTATTTGATAAATTTCGAAACTTTATTTGATTGCGTAATTGATATTTTTCATATAAAAATGCTAATTTTGATTTTATGGGCAATAAAAAATATATATTCCATGTAATAAAAGTATTACTCAACCTTTCATCCCTTCGGGATCGATAAAATGAGTACCAAGCTCGCTTGGGAACTAAACACCGAGGGTCTCGCATTGGGCTGACCACCTGGACGGGGCACATATTGCATAGCACCTCGAGGCCCAGGGTCAAGTATGCAAAGTTGGGCACTCTAGGCCCTGATCCTTCATGGATCGTACAGCCACAGGTTTTGTTTTTTAATAAAAGTATTAGAGTTTTTTTTTTTAAATGAGTTTTCACCTAATACTCCGTAACAAGGGAAGTCCAGTTTCAAAACCCTAGTTTCAATAATAGCCGTTTCTATTTTTGGATATTAAAGTAGAAAATTTTTATTTCGTGGTAGCTAACCGTGATTTTCATTACATGAATATCTCAGAAAATGAAAGTAACAAATTAATATTTTTTTTCTACCCCAGTTTTATTAATACATCAAATATGTGTAAATATGTTTACATAAAGAAATTGTTTAACTTGTTACTTTTTTAAAATTATTATTCTCTTTAACATTTACAAATGTCAAAAATTTTAAAATTTCATTTCGCAAAACTTTTTTAATGTGTTTTAAATAACATTCTTTAATTTCAAATAAAATATTTCCTAATTTTGGTAAATCGTAAAATTTTTGTGAAAACATTCATCATTATTTTTTATATTTTTTTCATATATACAGTGTAACACTTTAATTTGCTAAGTACATCACCTTAAAAAGAACTTCACTTTAATCAGATAAAATTCCTTTAGAAATTTTAAACAGCATTCAAAACGTCACTTCATTTACTAGTAAGAAATAATCTTTCTCTCTGAAGAGAAGTATTGAAGCAAAATCTTAAAGAATTTTAGCAAGTAATCTAACGTTTGTTAATTAATTTTAAATTTTCCCCTCGGTGAAACTGACATCCGTTCATTATTATTTTCGTAATGGAGCTGTCTTAAACATATTAAGAATTTTCGATAAATCAAAAAACTTTGTATTTAAAGTAAGTACATCTTATTAGAGTAACTTCTTGTTTAGGACTATATAACGATATATTTATTGAAAACGAAGCCTAAATTATTTGCCAAAGAACAACAATTCCCTCATAAGCTTACATGCATTACATGTATTTTAAAAGTCCTGCATAAAACAGATAGAAATTATGTAAAATTTTCTAAATTGTTATTTAAAGAGTTCCAAAAGGATGTTATTTTAACAACTCAGCTTTCAGAGTAAAATGCGGACCCACTTATCAATTTAAAATGTACAAAAGAAGTCAATTATCCACTTAAACGCAAATAATTTATTCAATGGTAAAGCTTTTTATTTTTTTTGCCATAAATATTCAAAACATCAAAATAAAATTTCGAATTCACGTTACATCATATAAAAAAGATATCACGAAAATCCATCAGGGATGAAAGCTGGGGAAGATGAGTAGCTATTAGCCTCTCATCATTTGTTATAATCTATTAAAAAATATAAATATATATATTTATCGTTACAATCTATAATCCATTAAAAAAATAAATAAACATGCACAATAGATTTAACATCCTCCCACCTTTTGATTATATATTATAACCAAAATTTCACATTGAATAAATGCAAAAATTACATAAACATCATAAATCGTGTCTTTCTGGAACCTTTATCATTCTATCAAATCTCGTCTTTTTAATTTGCGACTCGCCTTTTGGAGGCTCAACCTGATTTTCATTCAAAGTTGATTTAGGGAAAATGTTTTCGGTACACTGATGACACTTCCAGGTGGTAAAATCTTTGAATAGGCGGAAGCATATGAGAATGAGACGTTTGTAATGTCAAAAGACGAACTTTTCCATCTTTGCCCCGAATAAGCTCTGTAACACGTCCTAATAGCGAGTTGATCCTTTCTTGTTATCTGCTCCCACCAAGGCTATATCTCCTATGGAAATTGAACTTTGGAATAGCCTCCCATTTGGTCGTTGGATAAGGAGACCCAAACATTCTGATCTAAATCGATTTCTGAGATCTTTTTGCAGTTCATGCCTATATTTATGTCTTCTAGTGAGAGAACTTTCCTCAACCGCATCAACTTCTGGTAAACCACATTCCTGAATGTCTTTGAGGAACATGTCCGATGATATGGGTTTGATGGACTCTTTCTCTGACATGTAAGTTAGTGGTCGTGAATTTATAATGCTTTTACAGTCTGTTAATACATTTATCATCCCTTCTTAGTTCAAACAGGCTTGTCCTAAGACTCTTTTTCATAGATTTTTAATCAATCTGATGAGCCTTTCCCACCATTCGCCCCAACTAGCAGTAGTCTGAGAGTTAAATTTCTATTTGATAGAATTTTTTATCAATACTTCTGCATGCGATTCTAGTTCAATCTTTTTTTTTTTTTAAATGGATGCACCAACAAAATTGGCACTGTTGTCGCAATATATAATAGAACATCTTCCTCTATAAGATACAAACCTTCAAAAAATCCATCAAAAATTCTTTGTAGAAGCTGAAGTAACAAGCTCAAAATGAACAGCTCTGTAGATGACACATGTAAACAAAAAAACAAACAAAAAAACCCAACTCTTCTGATTATTTTAAGAAACACAGGGCCAGCCTGATCAATGCAGATAATCTTTCTACTGCATCTGCTGCATCTTTCACTCGATTTTCTGGGAGAGAAACTGGAGAAAATTCCAAATTCTTCTAATTAAATCTTTTACAAATGTTACATTTTGATAGAACAGAGCTTACAATTCTTCTTAAATTCAAAATCCAATATTTTTCTCTAAGTGAAATTTAAAAGAATATGAGGACATGCATTGCAATATTTGTGGTGGTAATATAAAATTAATCATTTGAAAACTTCATGATTTGAAGGACCAACCATATGTGGGAGGAAATCCATATT
This sequence comes from Maratus speciosus, assembly GCA_963932465.1. Taxonomy (NCBI): domain Eukaryota; kingdom Metazoa; phylum Arthropoda; class Arachnida; order Araneae; family Salticidae; genus Maratus; species Maratus speciosus. Next base: position 536,614,132 of record OZ010791.1, on the reverse strand, counting down.
GTCTTGCCTATACATAATGTTAGCCTTTACACGTATTATGCCTTGTTCATCCTTAAACGTCTCCAGAGTTTTCAATCTTCACTCACTTTCTTGGGAAAAACATTCTTTTTGTATCATCCAAATTATCTCCATTTCTGCGCTCTTAAATTCAAGACATGTCAATTCTCCATTGATCTGATTCTTTGGATTAGAAGAACTATATCTAAAGCGAAGTATCCAACCAACAAGAAGTGCGATTTTCTAATAACTGGAAAAATACCGGTAGTACCAGATTTTCTCTGGACTTTCATCAATAATTACCAGTAATTTGTAGACTTTAATTTTTCCTTTTCAATTTCTTCTTCATTTATGTCTAGGCACTTGAAATCCATGTATTTATAATTTTCTTTAGGATCTCTAAGCCAACATGGACCCTCCCACGATTTGAGAGATACCAGCTGTTTTGCTTTACACTCTCTACATGGCAGATCTGCTGAATTAATTTCACCAGGTATATGTTCCCATAAAACAGGTTCACTCAATTTTTTTTTTATTTATTGAACACTATTTCTAACAAAAACAGACCAGTTTTCTTTCCTCGATATCCATGCAAGCACTGTCGTGGAATCGCTCCAAGAACATCTTTCCATATCTTCCCAGCCCATAGCGTCAGTTACTAATTTAGTCAATCTGCACTAATCAAAGCAGCTAAAATTTCCATTCTAGGTACAGTTCTAAATTTTAATGGACCTATGCGAAATTTCACAGCAAGGAGGAATAACACTACAAGATCCTTAGTTGCTATCATCTAAAATATAACAGCAGCATACGCATACTGAGTTGCATCACAAAATGTGTGAGCAGTACAACATTTTAAACTATCTGGGGTGAACTTAATATATCTAGGAATCTGAATTTCTTGTAAAAATATTCAAGTCACGAAACCAAATAAATTCATTTTTTTACATCACTAGTAACTACTTCATCCCAGGTGATTCGTTCTTTTCATGTTTTCTGTGACATCCTCTTGGAACATATCATAACTGGAAGAGTAAAACCAATTGGATCCAAAACTTTATGTGCAACTGATAGCATGATTAGTTTTGTTATTTTTTCGATATTTATATATTTCGTCCAGTTTACGTTAACTTTTAAAACTGCTAGAAATCTGTTCCATTGAAATCCGAGTACAGCAGTATGTTCGCTATTTTCGGTATTGTTTCATTTTTCTATCTGTTTCCATCCTCTAAAATCAAACTTACCTTTAGCAATAAGAGATTTAGATCAGTAATAAACCTTTCCAATTCTTCCTGTGTGTGGACACTAGCAATGATACCGTCAACATATAAACTTCTCAGCAATTGCTGTTTATGATTGGGATCGTATTTTTCAGCATTTTGAATGTGATATTCTATGACGGAAGCGAGAAGAGAAGGAGAACATTTGTCTCCAAACACAACTCTAATATGTCGAAACATTCTAATATTCCTTTCTTCTTGATCATTCCACCACCAGAAACGCAAATAGTCCCGATCCTCTTTATGAACAGCTATTTGTAAAAATGCTTTTCCATATCAGCTACACCACTAAATTTATTTTTTTAATCGTGATAGAATGCCAGGGATTACTTCAATAAGAATTTGTCCAAAATGTAAACATTTGTTCAAAGATGGACGGTTCTGCATTTTAGCTGATGCATGAAACACTGGACGAATGGGAGTTGTACTATTTTCTTTTATCACTGGTCGATGAGGTAAATAGTTTCCCTAAAGATTCATTTCTGACTCTGGAATTTCCTCAATAATTTTATAATCAAGCCACCCCAAAAGCACTTTTTCATATTTTTGATGAAGGTTATCGGAAATCAACTTGTTTGTAACATTAATTAATTTTTTCTTGTCTAAACTCAAATTATCAGGTAAAGGTTGTGTATCTTCCGACCATGCCAAATAAACTTCATATCGACCATCTTTATTCATGTTTACTGCTTGTAAAAAATTTCTTTAATCTGACGATCAATCTCCCTTTTATACAGTTTTTCAATCGATCAGTAATTTCAAGTAAATCCAATTGGCATAAATCGTCAATTTCTGCTTCTTCACGAACATAGTTGTAACTAATAAAGCTAAATTTTCTTTATACGCATTATCTTGAGGCACTTTTCCCATTAAGTTCCAACCTAAATATGTTTCCAGTGCTACTAATGCCGACGAGAGTATTTCTATACGACCTGTCAGTAATTTTCGCATTACATCGGCTCCAATCAATATTTGAATAGATTCAGCAGTTTCACCAACATCCGTCAAAGTAAAGCCTTTTCCGATAATTCTTTAAACCAGGATCCCCTTCCTATAGGCATAACATATTCACATGTAATATTTTGATCCAAAACTGTAAAATTTCATTAAATTTTTTTTTTTTTGAAATCAGTTAATCTTACCTTGTAGTAATGATGATTATAATCCTTTATTATGACTCCGCCAAAAAGGGAATGAGAAATGTTTTCTTCTCGATGAGGTAAATACTTCATTTCTTCAATATACGATCTCTGATAATCTGATTCCAAAATTAGTGTAACATCTTATTGTTTTCGGAAATGTTTTTTGCCTTGAGCGTCTGAAGAAACACATTAGGATTCTTATTGAAATTGGCCATATTTACTTCTTTTCCAGACGACTTTTCTTCCTCTTCCTCTCTCTTTTCATAAAGCTTGTTTTTATAGAGCGCTTGACACATCACAGACATATGTATTTTATCACAAAAGAAACACTTTAAGATAGCGCTACGTTACTTGGTTGTGTGACCTGTTACCAAACATAAAAAACAACATCTTTTGTCCTTCAATATATTCTGGTTTTCATTATAAGTCATCTGCCGTGCCGAAAAGCATTCTGAACTCAGATGTCTTCCTTTGCAAAAAACGTAATTTTTTCCTTAAATCTGGCCTTGAAAAAGTTGTTAATAGAGTAGCAGCAGTTGGTAAATGTTTAGTAGCATAGTTGCAATCTTTATTTTTCCTAAAACTCGAATCATCTTTTTGCGCCAAACCAAAACCTGCCACTGCGAAATTAATTCTTTCATCTCCTTCAACTTCATATTTGAGTAACGTCATTAACTTATCCAGGCGTTCTTTTGCATCAGAAATAACAACATAGGTACGATTCCACGCTTTCAAAAATTCAGTAGTAAAACAAGATTCTACATTGGATATAATATTGAAACACATTTATCCGTTGTGACTCCTAACGTCTCAAGAGCTCGTAAATACGATTCAAGTTTATCAGATAATGATGTAATAGAAAATTTTCCTTTTGATGGCACATTTATAATTAATTTTAATAATTGGTTGATCTCTCCTACCGAAATCAGCCTTAAGATTCTCTATAGCTTTGGCACAGTTAGTGGCAGTTGGCTGAAAACTATCAACAACTTCTCGCGCTCTAGATCCAGTGACAGATGCTTGGATCAAATATTGGAAATTGTTTGCGGACGCAATATCTTGATCATTTTGAATTGGTTTAAACTGACTTCAGAATGGCAACCATTCCTTTAAATCACCATCAAATTGTCGAAATTCCAATTTGTGCAACGTCATTTTCATTTAGAATTATCAGTTTCATAATCAGTTGAAATGAACTTGCACTTGTCCCTGTGATAGGATTTTTGCTAATTCTAATTGATGATTTCACTCCAACTTTCTTAACTCTACTTCTTAATCCAACTTCTACATTAATTCTAGCTTTTTTAACTCTTGGTCCGACTTCTCCTTTATTCTAGCATTTTTAACTTTTGATCTTGCTTCTCCTTTTCTAACTTCTTAGCATCGTTTTCCTTTCTCTCAACAACAGCGTTGGATAAAATTTCTTTTACAAAAACAGGATCTTGTTTATATTCTTTACTATTAAAAATAATTTCCTTTAGAGTGTCGATCGTATAATCTAGCGGAATTCTTTCCCCAAGTTCTACTACGAAGTTTAAATCGACCTATTTAATTTTTTTCACGGCTTGAAACATTTTATTTCAATAAATCTTTTAAAATATCCTGTCGGCGACGCTACAAAATTAATTAAAGCGTTCAAAATGGATGTTATTTTAACAACACAGCTTTCAGAATATAATGCGGATGCCAGTTATCAATTTAAAATATACAAAAAAAGTCAATTAACTTCTTAAACATAAATAATTTATTCAATGGTAAAGCTTTTTACCTTTTCCCCGTAAATATTAAAAACATTAAGATACAATTTCTAATTCACATTACATCATATACTAAAAGGTATCACGAGAAAAAAAGGTGAGAGGATATTAAAAAATAAATAAACATGGACAACAGATTTAACATCAGTAACTTTTTCAGTGTGTGTGAAACAGGCCGAAAATAGTCTTAATAACACAATCGTAAACATAAGAAATGTAAATGTATTTACACGAAACCTCAGTGTTATTTTTTTTTATTTACCTTTATTGTACTTAATTATCAGATATCTCATACAACAATTTCAATGCCTAAATATTTATTTGAAAATACCCATTCTCCGCAGTTGAAGCTAATGTCATTATTCATGCTAAACAGTTATACTATTTTTTAAACCTTACGGTAACTGACGGTAAAAAGATATTTTAATTTAATTTATTTTAAATCATACATTTTAATCCTTATATTTTTTTTATGTAATTCCATCTAAAAAAAATCATACATTTTACATAGTAAATCTGTACTGTAGATTCTTTAGCAGGGTTCCTGCAAATCCATTTATTTCTAAGTCAAAAATCTGTTTTCTATAAATATTGAACATATTTTTGTAAAGATGTTTTGTGTATCATCGTTCTTAACGTTTGTTAATACTGTAATCGTGTGTCAATAATTTTGAATTATCAGAAAAGGGATAAAATGATTGTAGACAAAAATATTTTAAAACGACATCATATTTTATGGACGTATATAGGGTGATCTATATATATCTATATCAGAGCTGCCACAGGCGACTACTTTTATAATCTGTTCTAACCACTATTTAAAAAAAAAAATACATTACACTTCTCTTGGAAATATTGTCAAAGCGTATATAAAAGATTTTTGTTTAGAAAAAGTGGTACGAAATAGAATTTAAAATAGTCGTCTATGGCAGACCTGTTATAGGCACATAACAAAACAACAAACATGCTAACATCCTAACAAAGACAATGTACAACAACATACAAACATGCTAACAAAGAAAATGTACAACAACATACAAACATGCTTAATTTTAAGAGTAAAATCAACATTATTTTATGACTCCTATAATGTATATGGGTGACTGTCCAATATGTGAGTAAGTGGTGTCGCTCGGTTTATAGGCTGCACTTTATCTTTTATATATTTTTTGTTAGCATGGAAATTATACTGTAATGCCTTTCTAACATTTCAAAAAGAATTTACAAGAAAATAACTTTAAATTTTACTCAAATAGTACTTTAAATATTCACTTCTGCACCTTTTCCACCACTTCATGCACTGATATTCTGGAGCAAGTTTCAGTGTAATGAAAAAACATTTTTATAAGTTTTACTTTATAAAATAAAAATTTACATTAAAAGATATAAAATATGGAATTTTAAATGTAAATTATAAATAGTTTTATATTTATTCTAGTCAGATACTTGTTGTCCTCTATTTTATACGTCAATACTGTCACCTTATATAAAACTGTTCATGCGAACAACAAGACGTCACATAAAATGTGGAGAGTTACATTAAGTAGAAGCAGTAATCGTGATTGCTCGGAAAGTCGCATAGTTTAATTATATGGACTTCAAAAGCAATTACAAGCTGCAAAATAAATAGAAATATAAGAATATATTTATTATCTATCACTATTGTTCCATACTTAAATTTTCATTATTTTTATTCTTATTTATTTATATTTGCCACATGATATAACATATTTTGCTTAGCTCAAAATTTCACATTGTAGGCTTACTCATATTAACATATGATCAGCACAGAGTTAATTTTTTTCAATTTTGTCATTACTGCACCAGTCACTTCGATTCGTTTTCATTGAAATTGCATTAGCCCACTACCCAGTTAAAAGTTTAATCAGTTTTGATTAAAAACATACAAAGAAGAATTTTTCTATACAGCTATTCAACATATTTAATGCACTTTAGTGCTAAGTGCCAATTATTTAAATAACTTTATGAAGAAATTTCTGGTTTGAATCGAATAGAATAAATTTTAAAACGTGTCGATTAGGGGTCGGTGTATTGTTTTCGGAAGTTTCTGAACATATGGTAATGTGAGATATTTACCAAATGGGTTGAAACATTTTAAATATTCTCTGTCTGTTTTGAAAATTAAAGTTTATAGAAGTAAATGTAACACAGAGTTCCGGCTATTATACTATAATTTTTCAAAAGAATTTTTCTTATTAGCTAAGCTCAGAAAACTAACAGAAATTGTACAAAAATATGTGCTGATCACGTTTTCTACTATTTAAATTTAATCAAAATATCTAGTCGCAAATAGTGAATTCAGACACCTTGAAAATTACAAGCAGTGTACACATCTTGTTATTTTCATATTATGGAGAATTTCTAAAGTTCAAAATTACATTGACTCAATACGTAATATAGGTACAAATATTCTCAAAATGTTTATTATCTGTTTAATTAACATTAATAACTCGAAAACGGCATGTCACTCTAAAGATAAAAAATATTTACCTAACAAAAAATAAATTCTTATTTTATCTAGCATGTGTAATTTATAAATTTTTTATTTCTTCCTAAAAAAATTATAAAAGCAGGACATCTGAAATTTTCAATTATAAATTGAAACAGACAGTATCATATCAAATTAATTAAAAAATTGCTGCTTTAAACTTGCCAATTACCTCTTTAAAGATACATCATTATTTAATACGACGCAATGAAAGTATCAGGTAGGCAAGTACTTAGTCTGATTGCAAACTTATCTGATTTATCGATAGTTCTTTTGCATGTTAAACAAATTTTCATTAAGTGGATAATACTGAAAGGATAAAAGTTTTACTCGGAAGAAATTTTAAGATTAATTAACGAACTTTACAAACAATGACATTTTAAAATGCCACTTCACTATATTCTTTATTCTCAGAAAGAGTATTAATTTCTAGGAAATGATGGAATAATTGGAATATTCTATGCATTTATTTACTGATTAAATAATATTATTTTTTAACTTGCAACCGCATAGAATCTATATACTCCATTCTGTGATAAAAAATGCTTTAAGTGTGACGTTAGACATGTTGTAATACGTTTTGAGAAATAATTGAATGATAAAATTTTCATTCAAAGAAATTGTTAAATTATTTAACAAACAAACAGTTAAATTATTTAAAGTTAAATTATTTAACAAAATTGTTGGTTCTACGCTTAGTTATTAATGTGATAAATTCGTATTAAATATGCTATAATTTCAGGCGTGATTTCACTTCTGAGAATTAATTTAAAAATTAATTAAAATTATATATGTGTTCACCGATGCCGGGTTTAATTCTGTCTCATGTTTCGTCGCAGGATTGTGAGCTCATGAAGACTATTCCGCCTTATGCTGCAGTTTCAGACTTACCAACATATATGAGTGACAGATGCTATGTTGGGTATCGTCCTGGTAGCTTAAATGGTAGAGCGCTTGGAGCACTATTCTAAGGGTTCCGAGTATGATTCCCGGATTGGAATTTCTTTCCTCTGTTGGTTCTACGCTTAGTTAGCAATTTGAAAATTCGGGCATTAAATATTCAATAATTTCGGGCTGATTTAATGTTCACTGCTGAGAATTAATTAAAATTATATATGTGTTCCTGTTCACCGATGCTGGGTTTATTTGTGTTTCATGTTTCGCCGCAGGATTGTGAGCTCATGAAGACTATTCCACCTTGTGGTATGATTCCTGAATAGGAATTTTTTCCCTCTGTTGGTTCTACGCTTAGTTAGCATTTTGATAAATCGGGCATTAAATACTCAATAATTTCGGGCGTAATTTAACTGCTGATAATTAATTAAAGTTATATATGTGTTCACCGATGCTGGGTTTACTTGTGTCAGATGTTTCGCCGCAGGATTGTGAGCTCATGAAGACTATTCCACCTTGTGCTGCACTTGCAGCCTTACCAACATATGTGAGTGACAGATGCTAAGCTGGGTATTGTCCTCGTATCCTAAATGGTAGAGCACTTGGAGCGCTATTCTAAGGGTTTCGAGTATGATTCCCGAACTGAACTTTTTTTCACTCTGTTGGTTCTACGGATAGTTAGCAATTTGATAAATCACGTATTAAATATTCAATAATTTCGGGCGTAATTTCACTGCTGAAAATTAATTAAAATTATATATGTGTTCCTGTTCAGCGATGCTGGGTTTATTTGCGTTTCATGTTTCGCCGCAGGATTGTGAGCTCATGAAGACTATTCCACCTTGTGGTATGATTCCCGAATAGGAATTTTTTCCCTCTGTTGGTTCTACGCTTAGTTAGCAATTTGATAAATCGGGCATTAAATACACAATAATTTCGGGCGTAATTTCACTGCTGAGAATTAATTAAAATTATATATGTGTTCACCGATGCTGGGTTTATTTGTGTCAGATGTTTCGCCGCAGGATTGTGAGCTCATGAAGACTTATTCCACCTTGTGCTGCACATGCAGCCTTACCAACATATGTGAGTGACAGATGCTAAGCTGGGTATTGTCCTCGTATCCTAAATGATAGAGCACTTCGAGCGCTATTCTAAGGGTTTCGAGTATGATTCCCGAACTGAACTTTTTTTCACTCTGTTGGTTCTACGGATAGTTAGCAATTTGATATATCGCGTATTAAATATTCAACAATTTTGGGCGTAATTTCACTGCTGAAAATTAATTAAAATTATACATTTGTTCACCGATGCTTGGTATACTGTGCCTCATGCTTCGCCGCAGGATTGTCAGCTCATAAAGACAATTCCATATTATGCTACAGTTGCAGCCTTACCAACATATGTGAGTGAGAGATCCTAAGCTGGGTATTGTCCTCGTAGCTTAGATGGTAGAGCACTTGAATCTCTATTCCAATGATTCAGGTTTCGATTCCTGGATTGGACATTTTTCACCCAGTTGATTCTAATCTTAGGTAGCAATGTGATAAATCACGTATTGAATATTTAATAATTGTGGGAGTAATTTTACTGCTGAGAATTAATTGAAAAATTAATTAAAATTATACATTTAACAAACCTTAGAAACACTGATTGTTGAAGTGATTTACAAATGTCACTTCACATTATTCTTTATTCAGAAGAAAAATATTATTTCTAGTAAATGTGATATATGGAACGCTGTTATATACTACATATAATATTTTTAAATTTATATATTATTAATTTTTAGCTATAATCCTACAGAATCTAATTACATTATTCTGTCTATAAAAATAATATTTAATTTAAACTTCGTGTTCTTTGTGTTGCTATACGATTTTGAGAAAAATATAATAGTTTTTGAAAAACATGCGCAGGTACCATTTAATTGAAAATAAAGCATAACATACAAAAAATATAATCCTTATACAATATTTCGATATACAAATTTTTACTTCGTTATACAAATTTAGTAAATACTAATGGATACTCTAATACTAATGGACTGTAGCTTTTTTATGTAATATTATTTACTTTTTCTTTTTTCTTCCTTGATTAATTTATTAGTTTATTTATTTATGTATATGTACGTCATTAAGAAGTCTAACATTAATGAAAATTAGTTGATTAATTTGAAAAATCGAAAATTAAGATATCTTTATTTCTTAATAGTCCGAGTGCTACACGACAAAAATAAGGTGAAAACTGCAAATCGTGATAAGAATATACCGATTGGTCAGTATCTACTTTATATTAATACAATGTATTTTAAAGGGGGAGGCACCACGTAAAGTTCTTTAAAAAATCGAAATTTAAAAGGGGTGAAAATGCGCAAAAAGCGTTCGAAAAAACGTTATAAATGGCGATTTTCACGCAATCTCAAGAAGTACCAAACCCATTTAAAAAATAATGGTGTCTAAATGATGGTGATAACCCTTCCTCCAACATAGACTACATTTTATGTCGTCGGTGCAACTACCCCTAAACGGGATGCAGGAGCAAAAAAACGTTCGAAATTACAATTTTTGTGTTACTGAAGGGCCCAGATACATGGAATTTGGCATGGTAGTTACTTATTAGATATAAATGATGTCTAAGATCATTTTTAAAAAAATCGAAATTTAAAAGGGGGGTGAAAATGCGCAAAAAGCGTTCTAAAAAACGTTCTAAATGGTGATTTTTACGCAATCTCACGTAATAACGTAAATCATTTTACTATTTTCATTTGAGCCGTCGATAAATTAACGTAAAATTAAGGGGGGAAAACGAAAATCACTAAAAGAACCTTGGATGTTGGTACCTGATTACGTCTTTAAGACCTTGTTTGTGCTTATCATGACAATTACGAAAGTAATCGTTGTAAAGTTAAGGCGACAAAAAGTCAGATTATTAACAAAACAACGAGGTTAGACTCAACGTTTTTTGTCTTTGTGTTGCGTTAAAAGATATTTACGTCTCATTATTCGAAGTCATTTTTTCCACCGTCTTCATTAAACAAATTTTGGTAATTTTCGGTTAGCCGGGCGCCAATGTTATATATGCATATTGATATGCATACATATATGTAAATATACATACATATATATATATATATATATATATATATATTTTATTTCAAAATTAATGATAAATTACTGCATGAATGGCGCTACAGCAGCACATATCTAATGCAATAAAACATATTACATCATTGAAGTTATGGTGTTTAGCATTTTGAAATGATGTAATATATATATATATATATATATATATATATACATATTGTACATATATATATGTAAATATACATGTATATATGCATACATTTATATTACATATATATGTATATATAATACTGGCGCCCGGCTAACCGAAAAGTACCCAAATTTTCTTTCATTATGCGTTTTAAATATTTATCTTAAGATTTCTCCGTAACTAACAAGCGCAAAATACAGCGCATTTTCAAACTTCTACAACCTTAATAACTTTGCTTTCAAACCTTCCTAACTCCTATAAGCTTTCTAACTTTGCTTTACAACCGTCGGGAATTTGTGGAATGAGCAAGGACGTGTTTAATAAGTTTTTCAGTAGCTGCAAGCTTTCACTAAATAAACATATTTACTCCGCAAAACCTTTTTAAGCAAGGAGAGTGTAAAAACATGTTTTACATCTTCAACTTTTTTTTTAACAGTTTTTAAAAATATTGAAAGTGTTTTGAATTCGATCTGTCTTTCCGTCTGTTTGCCGTTTATCCGTGCTGTAGCTCGCGTAAATATAGTCAGATCGCCATGAAATTGATTTTTGTTATTGGGTTTTTTTAATGACATTTTCGGTATTATAAAAGGAGTGCGTTGCATTTTCGGTTTCTTTGGAGGGACACTCAAAAATTTCCGTTACATCACGGTCTACAGGGAAATACCTTTTTCAGTGAATTTTAATAGTATTATATTATTTCAAGCGACATTTCTATGTATCACTAAGTGCACAAGACGTTTACTGTAGCATATGGTGTGGAGAAAATTTATCGTCCATTTACATGGTTACATATTTGTGATATACTTCTTTTCATTTAATTTTATTTGCCATATTATTGCGCGTGTATAAATTCTATCTTGACAGGATTGCACAAAAGTTCTCAAATACATTTCCGTTTATTGACTAAAATTTCTGAATTCGAATATTCAACAGTGCGGTGCGTTTAATAGAATTAACTTTTGGCATACTGTGTAGTATACATATAAATCTAATGATCATATTAAAAAAATCGAGTGTGCTTTTGATTACTGATATTTATTGCTGAAGCATTATGCGTTTTCCAAATACTTTATTAAGACAACATCTTTCATCTAACTAAACTGTGAAGTTTATTTACAGTACTCGGAATATGTTTGAAAGTGTTTCATAATCTATGCTGGATGAGCGATTTTTCGTTGTTCTACAATTTACATTGCTCCTCATACCTGCATACAAATTGTGTGGGCGTGCGCATGTGCATGTTTACCTCTAATTCTATCTGTACGCAGTTTTGTTTGTTTATTTGTGTAACAAACTTCAGTTACTGTATTTTAAATATAAAAACCTATTAAACATTAATTTTTTTTCATATTAATTTTGAAAGAAGTCAAAATTAAATTTAAAAAATCAAAAACCCGACTGTGTAAAACGCGAACAAATTAATTATTTCCCATCAATGTGAAACTATTTTTTATATTACTTACCTATTTTTTATTTACTTGAATTGATGACTTTTAAGTTGCGTTTAATTGTTAGTTCATATCTATAAACACTGTTTTGAAGGGGCCTATAGATGTTTGTGAAGGTTAAAGTTGCAGTAAAGCTAGAAATCCTACCTACACAACTTCCAGGTTGTGTAATATTTAAACGGAACTTGTGACTGTAAAATATCAATGAAACATCGTCTTCATGTAGAAAGATCTATCCAATGATGGGGCGTAACGGTTGGATTAACATTGGACGGTTAAGACCAATCAATAGAGACCTCATTCCTTAAAATCCATCTAGCCGTTTCGATGTTTCGAGGGTGTAAAAAAATCCACTTACCAGGATACGCGTGAAACACATAACCCTTCTTGGCAGTCGGGTAAAAAGGTTCTTGCAATCCTTTGAGAAATCCTTTAATTTAAGCATTTATGAAGCTCAATAATTGCATCGTTTTAAAGAAGTTGAAAGAAAAAAAATTCTGAAAAAATTTCCGTCTTTTTTTACAGCTAACTATTTTCCAAATCTTATGCAAGATACACGTTATTAGTATTCTAAAGAATAATCATATCTTTAAAAATATGTACATATCTCTGAAAGTAATTATCTTACAAATAATCATTAAATGTTAGGCGCAAATTTCTATATTTAAAAGGAGTAAATTTATATCCTGTAAATCAGAAATTAAAATACTTTTATTTCTTTTTTATTTACGTGAAAATCATTTTCTTTATTTTAGGCAATTGTGAAATATTTACGTGAAAATCATTTTCTTTATTTTTGGCAATTGTGAAATATTTTAAAATCTTAATTAGACTAAAATTTAAGAATCGTAATTTAGTTACTTTTAATACCTATTTTTACAGTGGTTTTTATTTCATGTAATTTAGGTGTATAAGTTTTCAAGGAATAATTTTATTGTTTCTGATTAATTGTAAGTTCTAAATACATAGTTATAGAATTTTTGGAAATAAAATGTTTTGAGTTTATTCTTGCAGCTAAGAAGAAAACGACTTATATGCAACCTATTATGTTAAACTAGAAAGGTAGCCCGTCAGAAATGACGGAAATTTAGATATAAAGATATATACAACTCATGTGCAAGAATATGAGTTTTCTCGCTTGTTCCGCAGTGATGGATGAAAATAACACGGTACAGATGTCATATTCGCCCCATATTGGCGCGATTTTTTTTCCGACGCCAATTTGGCGAAAACATCAACAGCGTAAACAACAACATCCGGGGTACCATATCAAGCAAAATAGCGACACTTTGGCGCCGGTTAAGTATACATTGCGTATATGACATTGGCGTCAGAGAAAAATCGCGCCAATATGACATCTGTGCCAATAACACATTTTAAGAACGAAACACATTTATGAAAAACTGTGTACAGTAGAAGACCATTAATCTGCACAGTTTGGTTCCAAGTGTTATGCAGATTTGAGGCTTTTTGCGGTCATGTCTATTCAATCTTTGTTTACATTTTTTTAATTCATATATTAGACAATTTAGATTGTTAAGCCTTAAAAATAAATAAATTTCATACTTGAAGTAAGGTAAAAACTATTAAATTATCGTATACGATTTCATGAATTGGTATTATATGGTATTATATGTGTGTGCTTCACGATCTTGGTTACGACGTTGGCGAAATTGGCTGCAACTTGTCATAATACTAATAGTGTGGGCCGCTATAACAAAAAAGTAACCAGTTTTTAGTAAAATTTCTGATATAAAGTAGTTTTCAAAAACTTGTGTAAAATTGCAGGCCGTTCTCATGTTATGTCAGTCCTAAGAATAATATTTCTAACACTGAAGAGTTTCAATGTACATGTGGAATTTAGAAAAGCTTTTCGAAAAGAAAGGTCCTGAAATAACATTGTAATTCCTCTAACTCCAAAGTTTAATCGGGTCCTGATGTTGTTTACTGAAATCTAATAAGTACAGTTATTTTGAATATTACAACAGAATTAAAGAGTTAAACTTCTTTAACTTACACCCGCTGTTACTTCCCGATGTTATTTTTTACTATTGAGAAAGAAAATTGTTTAAAATTTTCAAATCACGCATTTATATTTTTTTTTCGTCTTTAATAACTAAGTAATGAAAAAATATGCTTTTGTTCTGAGCTCATAAATATGACAATAAAATAATGTAACTAAGTTGCAAAATTAAATCTTTGTGATTTCAAACGATACCGCCACCATTTTACCTACTATGATGTCATTAGAATATTGTCCATTGATTGTTGGAGAACTTACTTTGTGAATGATTACCTCAATGATTTAAAATTTTTTTAAGTTTCTCGATGGATGAATCACTTGTGTTTGCTTAGGTTTATGGAATGAGATATTAAGCTGTGAACCTAATTTCAACTAAAGTTATCCAAGGATATACGCATTTTTAATTGAAATTAAAAATAATGCTTTGATCTCCAAATAAAAAGTTTTAGTTTGTATAATTGGTTATTTCTGTTAATTATTTATTTAGGTACTTTTCCATTATAGCGCATTTAAAAAAAAAAGCTTGGTGCAATTCGGGCATCAGAAAGTGAGATATGTTGCCAAAATATATAAACAACTATGAAAACAAATCTAATGAACATTTATTTTTGTTTATATATGCACTTATATACATAAAAAATCGTTTCTAAATATATATAATATGGCACAGATGTCATATTCGCCCCATATTGGCGCGATTTTTTTCTGACGCCAATGTCATATACGCAATGTATACTTAACCGGCGCCAAAGTGTCGTTATTTTGCTTGATATGGTAACCCGGATGTTGTTGTTTATGCTGTTGATGTTTTCGCCAAATCAGCGTCGGAAAAATAACGCGCCAATATGGGGCGAATATGACATCTGTGCCTATAATGTTTTTTTTATATACAAATTACGGCACAGATTTCAGATATGAACCGGGATACCTAACTGGCGCCAAAATGGTGTTATTTTGCCTGCTATGGTAACCCGGCTATTGTTTTTTATTTATTAATAAATTGTTTACTTACTTTTATTTTCTGTTTTTAATTATGTAAACTGTTTTTTTTTCTATAGTTATTATTCAAACTTTTATTTATTTATAGTTATTTCCTTTTCAAAATGATAGCAAATAATTTAAAAATATATAAGTAACTGGTATTCGAAAGCGAGATTTCCGCCAAATTGGCGTCAGAGAAAAATCACGCTAACCCCGATGCGTATATGACATCTGTGCAATAATTACTTCTGTTTATTATAAAAAATGGGTAAATAGCTTTTTTTATATTAAATAAATTGCATACATATGGAAAAAATTGCTTGTGAGTATGAAGCAGTAAATAGGTTGTCAGAAAAAACGTTGGCAAACTTCTTTCTCGCCAAGCAACTTTTCTCCGAAGTATTGTACATAAGCAATGATTGCAAGAAATGTATTTTTAATTATGATATGCGCTTTTATTTTTCACTACATTTATGCATACTATACTGTGTGTATAAATGCTACAGTTCATATGCAGGGCTACACAAAAGAGTTCGTAAGGGTTACTGAGTATGAGAGTAAATTGCTTAAAGGTGGTTTTTAAAGGAGTTATGCATTTTTACGCTGAACTGCATTTAGTTTACTAAGAAATGTTTGTAGAATATAGATAAAATGATATACAGGGTCACGCAAAGAACTGGATACATAACAGTCTATGGATGATAATATCTGGAAATGTGATTTCAGTAGTTTTAAGAGTAGTTTAAATTAAAATTTGGCTAAATAGTGGCATGTAATAACGATACTATTGGCTATGGACGGTAACTGCTGAAATCAATTTTTAAAATTTTTTATGCGTCTTCTAACATGTTTACTTTGTTATCTTATTTCCCCAAATAACGAAGTTTTGTTGAAGTATTCAGGATGTGTTGGAAAGTGTTTCATATTCTATGCTTAGCGCATGATTTTTCTTTCTTCTTAAGTCTTATTTTGCATTTATTTTATTCTTAGTTTTTTAGTCTTATACTGCTTTATAGAAACTTTGGCACAGTTGTCATATACGCCAATTTGGCGAAAACATCAACAGCATAAACAACAACATCCGCGTTACCAAATCAAGCAAAATAACGACACTTTGCCGCCAGTTAAGTACCTGTTGTGTATATGACATTGGCGTCAGAAAAAAATCGCGCCAATATATGACATCTGTGCCGAAACTTTAATATTTAATTTTTAAACTCTTCACTCCACACCCCTTGCATATAGTACAAACTATAACGCAGATAGCGCAAAATAATAGACAGTTTGGTACTTTTTCACTGTAGGGGCTTTGGCATTTTTTTTTTTTAAAGCTTGGTGTTATTTGGGCATCAGAAAGTGAGATTTGGGTACTTTTCCGTTATATGGATACCATTGTCGCCAAGCGTTATAGTTGACGCAAAATGAAAATCACGCGAATGGAAGAATTTGAAAAATAAAAGAAAATACATTGTCAATACTAAAGTGAGCATTTAAAAAATATAACACTTGAAAATTCCAGACTTTTACAAACTATTTCATTAAATCACAAATATATACTTAAAATAAGTGAACAAACTGTTATAAAATAAAGCAATAAAATAAAACTCATATTAAACTGCTGGCATAAAATTACAAATATCTTTTAGCATTTTGAAATAATTGGCGCATTACCATACAATTTGGCATGGTGTCCGTATAACGGAAAAATATCGAGATTTGTTGTCAAATCATATAAACAGCTATGAAAACAAACTTGATGAGCGTTTTTGTTTGTTTCATATGTTTATTTTATATGTATATTATTGATGTTTTTCGGTACAAATTACATCTGTTTCTGTATAAAATTAGAGAAACGGCTTTTTTATACTAGACAAATCGTATAAATATCGAAAAAAAAGCGTGTGTATAGAAGATGAAACAGTGGATAGGTTCCCGGAAAATATGTTGCCAAATTTCCTTTTTCGCCAAGGCACCTATACTGGAAAAGTTCCTAAAGCACATTAAAATCACGCAGTTAGGAGCTCACACAGTACAGCGTCGTCTATTGGCGGTTATTTTATTAGTACCAGCGGGAGGAAGATGTAAAGATGTACTTTGAATTCTCACTCATAGGTTTTGAAAAATATCTTAAAAGAGCGGTGTTTAAATTAAATTTCAGTGACCTCCTTTATGAAAGATTAATGGTTTTAAATGGGAATTACCCCTAATTAGCCAGCTATCACCAAATTGGCAAACATTTGGCACTACTGTGGTAACCCTGCATTAGTTTTTTTCAACAATTACTCATTTCAATGAGGCGGTCCTACCGGAATCGTGAGGGACACACAGAGACTTGGATTTTATATAAACGAGTTGGAACCCGTCGAAATTCGATGAACTAAAATGTTTAGAAACAAACTGCTAGATCAAATTTATAATAAACCTACAAAAATAATTACAATAAAAAATTCATCTTACTTTGATTGTCTAACTCTTAAAACAAATAATATTTTTGTTACTTCAACTGCTTAAATTTTTGGCACAGATGTTATATTCGCCCCATATTGGCGCGATATTTTTCGGTTGCCAATTTGGCAAAAACATCAACAGCATAAACAACGTAATCCGGGTTACCACATCAAGCAAAATAACGACACTTTGGCGCAAGTTAAGTACCTGTTGCCTATATGATATTGGCGTCAGAAAAACACTGCATTCATACATGTTAATTTCATTTGTTTATATTTAAATTGTAAATGTCGTGGCGAATATGACATCTGTATCAAATTTTTTTAAAAACTGTATTAGAATACGTAATCAAGATGAATAATTATGATGAAGTTATCAATTGAGGCTCTTACGTTTGTTTTTATGGGATGAAAAATCAGTAAAAAGGATTTTGCTTTGTCAAATCATAAAATTTTACCCCATAAAATCTAAACTGCACCTTATTTTCACATTCTAAAAATATACATACGGACCACTCAAGTTCACAATTTAAAAGTATTTTAACGCACAATAGATTATTAATGAATGTATTTCTAAACTTAAAGTCACATTTGTCCTATAGAACTTTGCATGTGAACATTCTCACAAACTTTGAGTTCAAATCTCAGTGCCCGCGAATAAAAAATTCAGAAATTTGCCTTTAGTTTTCATCGTATTGGCCATTTAGTATTGATCAAATATTTAGTTTTTCAAAGAAAATGATCGTTTTGTTTTAAATATGATCTCATTTTTACTCAATGAATCATTTTGCCTAGCGTCTCAAACTCAGTATCAGCGCTATGTAAAAATATTGAAATGTAACTGATTTATGAAGAAGAATGCGTGTTTTTTTAATGGCTAACGTCATTTTCTGTTCAAAAATTATTAAAAAAAAGTTACTTTTATTTGTAATGTGAAAATGGCATCAATAAGGATATAATCAATAAAAATATTAAACTATAAGTATTTTCCCTTTACTTTTAACAGAAATGGTGTACTTCAGTTGCCACAATTACAAAATTGGTACTAAAAACTATAAAAAAATTAATATCTCAAAAATAAATTGAGATAGAGCTTTCAAAAAAATTGCATTAAAAAGTACACTTTTCCCCTATATTACATTATAAAAATTGAAACTGTGCGATGTTTAGAAGTTTAAAAATTTGCAGTAGCAAAACCGTAATTGCATTTCAAATTTCAGAGTGTTGCCATTCGAAAATGACGTATGCGTTACGCACAGATATGTTTGTCCTTTATAATATAGATAGATAGATAGATGACTGCTAACTGTTATAAATTAGTTTGTTCATTCTGTAATAATTAACTTATAGATATTTCTGGAAATGTATGCTTCATGAAGTTTATTCTGTATTTGACTGCCACTAAAACTATCTAAGTCAAAGTTTCTCGTTTTGTGCGCCACGACACATTTGTATGTCATGAGAAGACTTCGGGTATACCGTGAGAATAATTATATTATAATATTATAATATTATAATATTTTAATTTCTACATTCTTCGTTCTTCTGTTAGAATCGTAGTGAGATTTGGTGTCATTAAGATCCATTTCATTCCAAAGTTCTCACAGTGTAATAAACATTCTTAATAAAAAATTTTAGAGCAATATAATTGAAAGAATTAAAAACATATAAAAATGTCTTGTTTTATCTTCAATTGAAAATTTACTATTGGTACAAAAATACAATATACTACTAATATCATATTTTCGAGACTATACTTTATTTCGAGTGAATAATTTTCAGAAGAAAAAAAAGTTATCATAGTTATCAGATTTACAACGAAGCTGATTTAAAAATTTTTAATGAATATATTAAAACAAGGTTTTTTTAATACAAATAATAAAATACTTTATTTTCTGTATGTTTGATAGAATATTTCGTTTCTGTTATCAAATAAATCTAACAGATGTACTGTTAAAAAAAAAAAAAAAAAAAAAAAAAAAAAAGATAACTATTTTATAATCTACGAAATGACACAATTACTTATTCCGAGTTACCCACTATTTCGAAAATTGTTCTTTATATTTTAAATTCACAGAAACTAATATATAGTCAAGACATTAAGAACAATTTCTAAAAATAAAGTTTTATTTTTTCCCACAAATTTTTGGAGATATCTCTCCTACAAAATTTTAGTGCTCCACTCAAGGTAATAAATGACATGAAATTATTGTACTGGCTTCATAGTAGAGTGTCTTTGCAATAAGTGTAACGGCAATAAGTCAACAATTGTCTTTGCAATAAGTCAACTTATCCGGCGAGTTCAATCCTGCGTTTAACTAGTTTCTTTAAAACTTAAAATGTCCACCAATCTACCTAGCCATAACGATGTATCACTGCATGACTATTGTCATTAAACTTTGTCAAAATACGAAGTTTCTCCTTTAAACGTGTGTTTGTATAACCAAGAATGAAAAAATAAAACTATATTTTAGAATAAAATGTCTTCGAAAACAACTAGGTTACACGAAAGGTAATCAAGTCAATATGATTGCTGAAGGTGATTAAACGGTATATGTTAGTTATTAATAAAAATGTACACTATAATACTTGCGGGGCTAAAATTATATTTCTGAAATATAATATTTTGCGTTTATTAGGTAGTTTTCATTACAAAAAGCTACCCATTGCAGCAGTTCGGAGGAAAGCGATTTAAAAAAATTTTGGTATATTTTCATGCATCATGCCCCCCCAGACACCGAAACCACCCTCCGTTGAAATGTTGATATATATATATATATATCTGATCTGTGTCACACTGTAACTCTCGTATTTATGAACCGATTTGGACAACTTCGTGTATACATTACATAATACATACCAATGTCTCGACCGAATTCGTTGGCCAGCTTCATCCGCCATCTTGTTTCAAAATGGCGGCCATTTAAATTAAAAAAAAATAAAATTTGAAATTTGGTACTAAAAAATTTAAAATTAAAAAATATTTTTTCCTTATGTGTTTGACATTAATACAAAAATTCCGGAGCAGTTTTTGTTTTGTTTTTATCTTAAAAAATCGCTGAGTTATAGCGCTTTGAATTTCTAGCGTGGCTGACATTTTGAAACAACCTGATTTTTGTCACGAGATAATAGGTGTATTTATGAACCGATTTGGAAGTACCTTAGTGTATACATAGTACATACAAATGTCTTGAGAGAGTTCATTGACCAGCTTCATCCGCCATCTTGTTTAAAAATGGTGGCCATTTAATTTTTTTTTAATTTAAAATTTGAAATGTGGTATTATCTTAAAAAATATCATTATTATTATTATTATTTGAAGTTAATTAATTATTATTATTTCAAATGTGCTATTATCTTTATCTTAAAAAATGGCTCAGATATAGCAGTTTGAATTTCTAATGTGGGATACATTTTGAAAAATCTGATTTTCTGCCTGCTACAGTACTCGTATGTATCAACCGACTTCGATGTGAGTGATCATGTGCATAGCATGTGCATTACTAAGGTCTCGACCAAGTTCACTGGTTAGCCTCATCCACCATGTTGTCTTAAAATGGCAGGCACTTCAAGATATCTATAATCGATTTCTACTAAATTGAGCTTTGTGTGTTTGAATAATATAAGCTGGCTTTTTAAAAATAAGGAATATGAAAGCTACCTCTTCCTCCCGGCATTGGCCGGAAGGACATTACGTTTTCTACTAGGGCGTTTCTTGTTGGGTGGGCACTAGGGTGGAACGAAAAAACAATTTTTTTAATTTCGATATGTAATTGAGATAAAAAGTTGCCTAATGCCTTTGTTAAGACAGTATTAAAATATTTTGACAAACATAATATATTTAGAGGTGCCGCAAAAGACTTGAATATATGTCTTTTTAAGTAGATTTTACGAATTTTGATAAATTTGGTTTAGTAAAAAAAAAAAATATTTTAAATACTAAATGCCTGTTTTCAATTTTTAAATAATACACATAAACTACTTTACAGTAGATATTTATAGTTTTATACTACATACCTTTAATAATTATGCTACTTAATCTTGCATCTTTTAAATTCGATTTTTTTTTTAGATTTTAACAGTATTTCATAAGGATTAAATTTACTTTTAACTTAAAAACGCGGCAAAACATTTTTTAGTTCTGAAAATTAATAGTAAAAAGGAGAAAAGTACATGGTTTGAAGTGACCTTGATTCAGACGGCATATTATTTGCTGATGTAGGGTGGCGGAGGAGGAAGAGAAGCAAGTAGCTGTAGCAATGGTCTGGTCACATGTTTCTGTCGTAAGTCAGTGCAGGCAAACGAATCGTTTGAGTGACAAATGCTTTTATGCTCTTCTTTACTGGATTTGTTTTGTTTATGAATATGCCAGCTTGAATATTAGTTTAATAATTTATTAGTTAATACTTTATCTTTAGTGTGATGGCAGTGCCAAGACCAGTTCAGACCAGACAAAAGTTAGAATGCCCAATTTTTGAGTACCTTAAACAATTAAGTGATTTAAGTCTTCCAACTTATTATGACATTATGAAATATTATCTTTATATTCGACATGAGCTGAAACCAGACAAAACATCAAAAGAACCAACGATGAGTGAAATACTTGACATTGTTATTAAGAAAGTTGAATCTATTTGGTCGAAAGCATCTATTCCTATAGTATCTCGCACTCGCATGTTACAAATGGGCAAAACCTATCACGATAAATACAGATGTATATTAAGATCAAAAGGTAGAAAAGGTACAGAAATATATGATTTAATTGCAGCAAAGCTATAAAAAGTAGCATAATAGCATACTTTAATGGTAATAATCATTTGAACATATCAGCTGTAACTGCTATTGGGTGTGATGGGACAGCGACAAACACTGGAGTTAATAATGGTGTGATTGCTTTAATAGAAAAAGATCTAAATAGACCACTGCAGTGTCTGATTTGTTTGTTCCACTTAAATGAATTGCCATTGCGCCTCCTGTTTCGTGCATTAGACGGAAAAATAAAGGGCCCTGATGAATTTGGCGGGTCTTTAGGCAAACAACTTGAAAATTGTAACGAACTTCCAGTGGTTAAGTTCTTGCCTAAACAATACAACCTTCCTAATGTTAAAATAATTGAAGATTTGAGCACAGACCAAAAATATTTACTTGAAATGTGTACATCAATCTCAAGCGGTGCATCCTTTCCAGATCTGTCCTCTAAAAAGAAACAGGAAAGTTGGCTCATTCTCGATGACTTACGTTAGCAAGTCGCATTATTCGGTTATATGTTGGAGCAGAGAATCCTTCAGATAACCTTAAAGCTTTAACAGAGTATGTTATGAAAGTGTATGACCCCATCTGGTTCCATATTAAGCTTAAACCATCATGTATAAATGGTTCCAAACATTTTTGGAGACAGACAAATTTTCACGTTACCTTTGTGAGCAACATCTAAAAATAATTGACCCAGTTAAACAGAGAAATAGTTAATACGCTGACCCAGAAAACGTTCTTCTCTGTATGGTAAGTGATGAGAGAAAGCACATAAGAAAATTGGGTCTTCGTAGACTTCTAAAAGCAAGACTGGAAGTAAAGAATGGCGTCAGAAAGTTTGTTGTCCCCAAGCTCAATTTTTATGCTGAAGATTACATTGATATGATTAAGTGGGCGGATATAGCAATCAGAGAGTCTCCAATGACAAAATGCATAACTGACGAAACATTTAAAAATGTACATAAGTGAAGCAAGAGAAACGAGTTGCCGGCTGCCATCCATAGATTTCCCTCGTTTACCCTCTATTACACAAGCAGTAGAAAGAGTTATAAAGCTTGTGACAGAGTCATAAATAATTGTCTGTAGTTCTCAAGCAGGAGAAGGCTTTATTAAAGCAAAACATCCTTTGCAAAAGATGATGCCAACATTTGAGACCAAAACACATTTTATAGAATAATCAAGGAAATTTAAAAACCAAATAAATGTGAAACTAATAATGTAATGGAATATTCTAATGATTATTTAATATTTGTTTTGCTTTAATAATACTGATTATTAATTATCTCATGACATTTGTTCTATTTTCTTCAATTATAGTGACTTGTTACTGTTTATGTTTTATGCTTGTATTTAATCCCTTTCCAAAAAATCTTAAAAATAAAAAGACCCAAACAACTGGTAAGTTTATTTTTAGTAATAATTAGTTATTTTAAAAAGTTTTACTTATTATTTAAAAAACTGTGTTTGAACAAATATTTGTAAGCAAAAAAGTAATTAATACAGTTAAATTCAAAGTCACATTACATCTTGATTTTTTTTTATTAAAAGCTCATTTATTTCACTTTAACAGAAAAATAATGCATAAACTTAGATCAATTAAACTTAATATTATTGTTGTTATAGTAAAGAAGCATCTATAGACTGATATTAAAAACGATATTTTATTTTTAAAATGTAAAAATAAAACAGTGAACAAAAATTATAATTTTATGTTAAATTTGGACTTTTTGGGGAAAAAATCTTTATTTTTAAGGCTCTTGCGGCACCTCAAGATATAAATTTAGAACGAAAAAACTTCGTAGTTTTATTGTTGACATAAAAAGACAACTTTTAATTGCTATTAGAAAATTATTTGGTGAAAAAAATATTTTGCCTTATACTTTCGTTCCAACCTCACTGGACACACATGATAACTTTAACCTTTTCAATAAATAGATTTAATTATCATTGATTTTATTTTATTTTTTACACTGTGTTTTTAATTCTGTTCAGACACAGAAAATGGCATAATTTATTGTAAAAGGTTTGTATAAATATGTTAAAAATTTATTATTTTATATTAAAGAGGCCAATTTTGGACATTCATAACGTTATCTGTTCCAATGTACCACAAAGAAGAATAGTTTAAACTTGTTTCCAGGTGGTTCTAATGGTAAACAACGAATGCATAAAGGAAACGGATGATTTTTTTTAAATAATTTGTTAAGAGATGGTAGTCTGATTTATTGCTTTTTGTAGATATAAGGACTTTTCTAGAAAGAATTTTTCTGTATTTTGTTATGTCCAAAAGTAACGATCGTAACAAAGCTGTGATTAATACGAGAAATACATCAAGTAAGGACTTTAAACTCATTTATCTAACTTTAAAATAATTTTTTTTTTTTTAATAATCTATTTGTATGTGTTTTTGTAAGATATTTTCGCAATAAATGCACTTTTTTTCAAATAAGAAACTGGAATGTCCGAATCGCGTAACGATCGAAACGCCAATTTTTTTTCGGTAAATTTATTTTAAAGATGATTCGATGTCCTGAAACGTTTAAAACGATATTTATTATAATGTTTTATGATAAATAATTACCGTGTTTTTTATAAATAAAGCGTACTCAGTACGTGTAATAATATAACTTGACTAGAAGCATGCTCACAAAATGGCGGCCGCTGCGATCGGTATGAAATTTTGGACCAGCTTATTTAAGAGTATGATTTAAAATTAATAGTAATACTTCTTCTATTTATTTCAAATGTAATTCTTCTGTGATCTTACGCATTTTTATGTATTTTGCAAAGTTTTATTTGCAGCAAATGTACCCAAAAAGATTATTTAATAACCATGGTCAAATCTTGGAACAATCTAAGAACTAATAATCTTAATTTTCTAAATACATAAATATATATATATTCTAACAGAGTCCATTGTTCTAACATACATCTTAAATTTTTTTTTTGTTAAATTATTGTACTTGAGGTCATTTTTTTTAATTAAAGATTTAAAAATACCCTCTTCTTAAAATTTCATCTTAGCTCCCGCCCTCGAAAAAAAAAAATGCAAGCCAAATAAAAAAGTTCAAGCCACTGCATGCTGTAATTTTGTAAAAAAAAAAAAAAAAAAAAAAAAAAAAAAAAAAAAAAAAAAAATTGACAGTACCCGAAGTGTAGTAATATTGCCAGAAAAAAACTGTTAAAGGTTCTCAAAAGATTTAATCCGTACAAACGATAAACAAATTTGTTCTTCTTGTTTTTGCAATCTCTGTAAAAACTATCAAGAATGCTTTACCAGTGACGCTGGTGAAAAACAGATTGTTCCCTCACAGTTGAATATAGATTGACATTCGTGACTGGTGCTTTGTAATTTATGATGAAAACTTATGGCCAGGTATTATTGCAAACATCAGCATTGATAATGGTGAACAAATATTTTTTAATTTTTTTTTAATTCCTCTGGGAAACATTGATTTTAACAGCTTTCGTTATCCATCTAAAAAAGACAACACAAATTTAAAAAAAGGTCCTACGGGCCAGTGCCAGGAGGAAGAGGTAGCTTTCATATTCCTTATTTTTAAAAAGCCAGCTTATATTATTCAAACACACGAGGCTCAATTTGGTGGAAACTGATTATAGGAGAATCAATACTAATTTTTATCAATTCTAAATCATTATGTATGAGAATTTCGCGAAATTAGTCAGCTTTATCCAAGATGCTTTTATTCAAAGTAACTTATATTCGGTTGCCAAATTCGGCGATATCTGGAAGTGCCTGCCATTTTAAGACAACATGGTGGATGAGGCTAACCAGTGAACTTGGTCGAGACCTTAGTAATTGCTGTGCGCATGTTCACTCTCATCGGAATAGGTTGATATATATAAGTGCTGTCGCAGGCAAAAAATCATATTTTTCAAAATGTCACCCACTTCAGAAATTCAAACTGCTATATATGAGTCATTTTTTAAAGATAACGACAAAACAGAAAATTCTTCGGAATCCGTATATCAAGGTCAAATACTTAAGAAAGAAACATTTTTCAATTTCTAATTTTTTTGCACCTCACTTTAAATATATATATTTTTTATTTAATGACCGCCATTTTGAAACAAGATGGATGATGAAGCTGGCCAGTGAACTTGGTCGAGACATTGCTATATACTATCCACATGCCTTCTTACATCGAAATAGGTTAAAAAATACGTGTGTTTTCGCGTGACAAATATCAGATCGTTTCAAAATGTTAGTCATGCTAGAAATTCAAAGTTCAATAACAACCATTTTTTAAGATATAGAAGAAACAAAAACTGCTCCGGAATCTTTGTATGAAGGTTAAACACATAAAAAAAAATCTTTTTCATTTTCCTACTTTTTGATACCTCATTTTAAATTTTAAATTAATTTCTTTTTAAATGGCAGCCCTTTTGAAACAAGATGGCGAATGAAGCTGACCAACAAACTCAGTCGAGACATTGGTGTGTACTATGTACACACC
The DNA here is from genome assembly GCA_963932465.1 of Maratus speciosus. Lineage (NCBI taxonomy): Eukaryota > Metazoa > Arthropoda > Arachnida > Araneae > Salticidae > Maratus > Maratus speciosus. The sequence continues at coordinate 536,587,148 of OZ010791.1, read as the reverse complement.
AAGTTACATCCAAATCGGTTCATAAGTACGCCTGTTATCGCGTGACAAAAAGCAGGTCGTTTCAAAATGTCAGCCACAATAGAAACTCAAAATGATATAACTCAGCCATTTTTTTAGATATAGACGAAACAAAAACTGTTCCTGAATCTTTGTATTAAGATCAAACACATACGAAAAAATCTTTTGCATTTTCCAATTTTTGGTACCTCATTTTAAATTTTAAATTTTATAATTTTTTTAAATGGCCTCCGTTTTGAAACAAGATGGCGGATGAAGCTGGCCAACGAACTCGTTCGAGACATTGGTATGTACTATGTATACCCCAAGTTACATCCAAATCGGTTCATAAATACGAGAGTTACAGTGTGACAAAGACTATATATATATATATAAGATAGTACTTCTAAAAATGTAGTAAATATTTTAATATCAAAGTTTAATATTTGATTTTATTATTATTATTACTGTATAAAAAAAAGTTAATTATGCATATATATGTATACACATACCATTATGGAACAAATTTACTACATTCTTAGTCTTGAGAATTTTTTTTTAAATACTAAGCACAACTTGTTCATGGAAAGATCAAAACTGTGTAAACTACATGTCAGCAATGTCCAAAATCTGTAACCTACTTGCCAGAATATGCCCAACATTTTTAACCTATAGATCTACTAATTACATGCTTCAATAATTAATTTTTCAGAGCAGTTGCTGTCTTTTAATGTTTGTGTATAATTTTGTAGACTGTTATACTGAAAAAAATTGCCTTAAATTTAAAATTTGAAAAATTACTTATAGTTAACATTTAATGATCTCACATTTTGATAATCTCCCACTAGTGTTAGTTCTCAAAGTTAAAAATAAATTCCCAACTAAAAATAAGATTTTGCAGACATATTTTTTCCCATGAAACTTCTACTTTTTTTATCGTTCAAAATATGCTGATGATTAAACTAATCCGCATTGTGTGACTGAGATGCATGTGTTACAGTATAACATTTTATGATTTATATGCAAATCATAATTAAAACTAGATTTGCATTTTCAAGGTACTCTGTGATAAAGAGATCTGGGATAAGGTGACAATTTCGAAAGTTAAATGTTCTTATCCATAAGCTACAAATTTTATTTAAATTAAAATATTTCATTCAATAAAAACTGAAACAGAGAATTAAAATTTAGCCACTCTTGTGCATAAATCAAATGTGCCAATAAAACTGTTATTTTCACAAGTATGTAGCTTTTGAGTTCTAAATAATTCGTCATAGTAATGAAAATTATAAATATAATATATATATATATATATATATATATATATATACGTGTGTATATATATACAGGGTGATTCAGCTCGTCGGTGACAAACTTTAAGGATCGATAGAGCACACCTAGACGAACATTTTTGAATAGGGAATGTAGGGTCCCTGACGCGATGGTAAGGCGCTAGGCGCTTTCGAAAATTTGGGTGCCGAAATTCGAAACGTCATAAAAACTAGGGAAATGGTTAGATTTTCTTGCTTGTTGCGTCGAAATGATTCTGTTTGTTTAGACTTTCTTCAGTACCAATTTGATAAGCGTATCTCTTAAAACATGGATAGGGGGCGCTGCAGACTTTGGAGAGCTAGACAACAACTTTAAGCCCGTTATTTTGATAATTTAACACATGCTCGCCAAAGTTTATACTCTAACTTAAAGTTTGAACCCAAAAGTAGAGCCCTGCAAAAAGCGTAAGAGCCGGAATAAAATGTCAAAGTACAGGGTGGTCGAAACTCGAAGGCTCCTAAGAGATAAACAAACAGATTTCTTGACTTATGGCATGCATTTTCATGATTCTGTTTGCTGGGGCTCTCTGAAACTCAGTTGAACGGTACAAAAAGAAACATCGATAGGGGGCGCTTTGGGCAAAAAACATAATTCGTTGACATTTCGGACGCTAACTGGAAACGGGGCGCTACGATCAGTTAGTAATAATGAAAACACATTTTCTACCTCTGCTCAACACTTCTGAATAAATTTAGACCAAAAACATCAATGATACTGGAAATTTATTTACAAAAAATAACACTACAGAAGATGCTCGAAATTTCGACCTTGGGCCATGATGCAGGCTTCGCACCTCCGTCGCATTGAGGAGTGTGTGTTTCCAACAATGCCAGGAGTATCTCTGATCTGCCCTGCAGCTGCCACAATGCGCGCCACAAGTTCTTCAGCACTGCTGACAGGTGTATGGTATACCTCGGCCTTCAGGTAACCCCAAAGGAAGAAATCCAAGCAGGTGAGGTCTGGTGATCGGGCAGGCCAGTGAACTGGACCCCCACGCCCGATCCACCGCTGGCCATACCTTGCGTTTAGATGGAGACGCACGTCGTTCGTGTAATGGGCCGGAGCTCCATCGTGCTGGAACCACATCTGGCGACGCGAACCTTCGGGTACGTGCGCCTCATCCAGAAGCTGCGGCAGCACTTGATCCAGGAAAATCAGGTAATTTCCACCTGTCAGCCGTTCAGGTAACAAATAAGGGCCAATGAGGCAATCCCCCAGAATGCCGGCCCACACATTTACTGAGAAACGCTCCTGGGCTGCTCGGCTTCTGGTTTCATGTGGATTTTCATCACACCACACATGACTGTTGTGGGCGTTCCACATTCCCTCCCGGCTGAAGGTGGACTCGTCCGTAAACAAAATGCTGTTTACAAAACGGGGATCCCTGGATCTCATCGCCAAGTACCATCTTGAGAATTCCACTCGAGGGCCAAAATCCTGCTCTCTGAGCAACTGCACCCGCTGGATGTGGTAGGGGTGCAGATTCCGGGAACGTAAGATGCGCCACGCAGTTGCTTGCGAAATGCCAACATGTCTGGCGATATCTCTCGTGCTAAGACCTGGGTTGTCCTCAACCAGGTTAAGCACAGCCTCTTCGTTGTCGGGGGTGCTCACTGATCGCTCCCGTTCAGGCCTGCCTCCGTCGAAAGATCCCGTTGTGGACAACCTCTGGTGTACTCGAGCGAAGAAGGCATGGCAGGGGATTTGCCTGTTGGGGTAACGCTCGGCGTACAACCGCTGAGCGGCTCGTCCATTACAACCAGCAGCGCCATACGCCAAATGCATGTCAGCCAATTCAGAGTTTGTGTACCGTTCCATCCTACTACCGATCTGCAGACAAGTAACCCGAAGCTTAAGTAGGTACCGCACGTTCAAAAGACGTGTCTGCGCATACAACTACGTCATCTCGCGTTGTCGTCTACGCATTACGTATCTTTTGCATATCGATATGGTACGATATCTTTTGCATAAATCAGCAAAAAGCACCTTATGTAAATTTTATTGCGCGCATTGTGCATGATTGAAACCAGCTATGTTTGTTAAAAAAAACAAACAAACTGCAGTTTTAATAGCTTCTTATGATAAGTAAATTACTCTCTTGTTTTGTTTCTAACTGATCGTAGCGCCCCGTTTCCAGTTAGCGTCCGAAATGTCAACGAATTATGTTTTTTGCCCAAAGCGCCCCCTATCGATGTTTCTTTTTGTACCGTTCAACTGAGTTTCAGAGAGCCCCAGCAAACAGAATCATGAAAATGCATGCCATAAGTCAAGAAATCTGTTTGTTTATCTCTTAGGAGCCTTCGAGTTTCGACCACCCTGTACTTTGACATTTTATTCCGGCTCTTACGCTTTTTGCAGGGCTCTACTTTTGGGTTCAAACTTTAAGTTAGAGTATAAACTTTGGCGAGCATGTGTTAAATTATCAAAATAACGGGCTTAAAGTTGTTGTCTAGCTCTCCAAAGTCTGCAGCGCCCCCTATCCATGTTTTAAGAGATACGCTTATCAAATTGGTACTGAAGAAAGTCTAAACAAACAGAATCATTTCGACGCAACAAGCAAGAAAATCTAACCATTTCCCTAGTTTTTATGACGTTTCGAATTTCGGCACCCAAATTTTCGAAAGCGCCTAGCGCCTTACCATCGCGTCAGGGACCCTACATTCCCTATTCAAAAATGTTCGTCTAGGTGTGCTCTATCGATCCTTAAAGTTTGTCACCGACGAGCTGAATCACCCTGTATATGATAAGAAATTTGTGGTGTAGAATGAAAGATGTGATTAATACTAAGTAATACAATCTATGAAATTCAAAAATGTTTTCGCAAGATACGAATAAATTTTTACTACAATTCATCAGTTATTATTTCATTTTAATTTACTTTCTGTTTTAACTGTACCGCAATAATTTGTATAAATCTTTTTATATAGCCTGGAATACAAATATTTGTTTCTTATTTACACGCCCAATTTGCAGAATATTTAACTTCATCATGAAAATGTGCGAATGTTCGTCATACAAAAAAGATATTCCTTATAAATTAATTTAATCAATAAAAGAGTATACAGGGTGTCAGCATTGCACACACTATTTAGAACGTTATAAGTACACTAAAGTTATCGATAAAAACATACTTCGAATACGCATGGATTTCGAAAAGTCAACAACGGTATGACGTCACAAATTCTATGCCAGTGCATTACCATTGCACTGATCAAATGAAAAGTACATATCGCAATCCTCACAAGCGGAATATATTACCACTCTTCAAAGATTACTGCTGCCTTTGAAAGCGAGCTTAACGGAGAAGATACATTTGCATAAAACACACCTGCCTATAGTGTATCTCTTTTAAGTTGTTGTTCTTCCACATATTTACGAGGTACAATTTCTTTTATAATGCATCTCTCTTTTATATTAAATCTTATTTTTCATCTGGTTTAAAACTGCATTCTATTGAATTAAGTTTGCTTTCGGAGCTTCGGGTGTTGCGGCATACTTTAATTATTCATATATTTCCGGAAAACTATGCGATTTAGAAGAATGATTGTTTGAACATTTTCCATGTACTCTGAGCGAGGAATTTCGTTATACAAAGTTTATACGGTAGTATCCGAACAAATTGCAGAAACTATGAAATATGAAGATTTATCCGTTATTATGATACCTATGAATCTCATAACTCTATATTAACAAGGTACGACCAGAGAGATAAGTAATTGTAGTCACAATCTTTTTTTTTCTTCTTTTTTTTTACAATTTAATCGGCTTAGTTGATTTCTTTTACAATAAAATATGTGACTCTCAAGTTAAAAGTTACTGTACGTTTTCATTTTTAAATCATTCAAAAAATTCTCTGAAAAGTTTTTTCATTAAATTTTTTTTAAACGCAAATTGAGAAAAAGAAATAAAAGAAAAACATGAAAACTTTCTAGAAAGATACATTCTTTTAATTTCTTGTGGTTTTATAGGAAAACCTCTAAAATTCACAAATGAACCGAGCATTACAATTACTATTATCGTATTTTTAATAAAACTATTCTGATTTTTTATTTTCAAAACTATTTTATTTTTTACTTTCTATTTCACTTTGCGAAAACATATAAACTTTCGTTAATCTAATGTACAGAAACCCTTTTAATTAGCCAATGTAAACTTCTCTCAGCTAAAATAAAAATACTGTAAGTAAATATCATCCCGTCCATAAGAAACAGTGAGGTCGTGGCAAGTGTTTCCAAAAAAGTCACTGCATCTAATTTTTGACATTTTAGACACTATTTTAGAGTGGCGACCAAAACATAATTTGCTATGCAAACGCTCTTGTAAATAGGTACTTGGATATCCAGCTTGGAGATCGTTGAAGGATGTCAGATAATACCAGCGCCGAGAGGTACAGTGGGAAAATTTCACAAAGAAATAGAAATTCGTTGCGAAAAAGCTATTTTACTTTAAGGAGCACAGAATGAAGGAACGAAGATGACGAGGTTTTTCAAATCTCCTCAGAGAACATAGAATGGCGAAAAAAAGTGAGAGTTGGATTGTGATTTGAGAATAGAAGAAATGAAATCTCTTATTTGCATTACGTAGAGAAGAAGGAACTTTGACGGCTTTGAGATCTGAAATTCTACATACGACATGCAGTCTGGGGTCGATAGCTAATGCCAATGATCAGTTAATTAGAACGAAACAACTAAGTGATAAAATTCTGCATCCCTCACCGAAATAATTAATTCAAAGTAATTCTCAACTTGAGAATCGAAAGAGGACATTCATCTCATCAGTTAATCATTTCTTTTAAGCGATTACCTCCATAGCTCATCCTCAGCTAAAAGAAAGTTTGATAATAGGGAAATTTGTGTAGTCGTGCTTAATAGCGAACATTTTCGTTAAAAATTGTGCACCCGGACACTTTCAAATACCTACAATTGTCTGTGAACTAAGGACCTTCTGTGAGACATAGAAAATTACCTCCAACCCAGCTTACTTTTAGATTAAAAATGCCTTACATTGTTTGTCATTGCTGCCATATCTTTGATAATGCACTGAACCTTTTACATTATTTTTCTTAGAAAAAAACTTGAACTGCTTTATTTTTATTAAATAATATTGGTTTTGTTTAATGTTCGGTGACAGATTTCTCAGAATTGCACGCTACTGAATTTGAGATCTATAAGAGTACGTGAATCTTTAAAATTAGGCGATATAGTACAACCTCGAACTTAAATATGCAATAACATCGCACGGATTATCTACAAATATTGCGAAAAACGTTCTTTAGCTTGCAACCTCTATATCAAAATTCTCAGAAAGATATAGAATTTCGAGACTCAATGAGTACTTTATAAAATAAAATTTTTTTGCAGCCATGAATTTTCTGAAACTTTCCGAAGTACATTTTATAGTGTATTAATCAATTTAATTTAAACTTAAATATAGGTATTTTGGATGCTGCTTGATCTGGATCTTTATTAAGTTGTTCCATGTTCCACAAAGAAGTTTTACAGACAAATATGTAATCTTAAAGCATTAACTTCAACATTAAAATTAGTTTTATTTTGTTACCTTTGCATGCATAAATTCAATAACGCAGCTGAAAATGTTTAATTGAGATTTGATATAATCTTATAAACTAATATTCCGAAAAAAAAAAAAAAAAACACTGATTAATAACGTAAAGCGAGGATAGTTCGCGCGGTAGGAGAGATTGCGCGCAAAGAGATTCGACGGGAAGGAGTAGAGTGCGCGCCCAGCGACTCCAGGTAGCTGTACAGCAGCATTAGTGCAGTGTCTACATGAATTCGCATGTTGATTGTTCCAAGCTTCCTGGATAGAACAGTGTTATTTTGGTTTGTTTTCCAAAGTAAGTGCTTGAATTTTCATAACTGTTCGCCAGAATTTTTATAAAAAGCCAGTATTACAAAATATTTTGAACTTAAACGATTTCTTATAAACTACTAACCTGGACTAAGTATGCTAAAACCAAAAATTCATTTTAGAATTGGCCATATCTAAATAAAAGGCCGCGCAATCTCTCCTACCAAAATAGGAGAGTTTGCGCATCTGATACTTAGGAGAGATTGCGCATTTCCCCAGCAGTTTAAGTGCTAGGAGAGATTACACAACTTAGTGATCAATTTGCAAGAATTACGTGTAAAACATATGAATGAATCAATTTTGAAATAATTTCGGAAAAACACATAATTATCAAAACTAAATTTGGCAACAAATTAATTTGCAAAAAAATACTTTTGCAAATAAAAATTTTATTAATAAATTAATAATACAGTTGTTATTAAATAAATTTTATGTAATTATATTTATTAATAAATTAATAATATACATGTTAATATTTTAATTAAATATTTATATATATTTTTTTTAGTTTATGAGCAATTAATTTTCTAATAAATTAATTTTGTTAACTAAAATAAATTTTCTAATACAATGTTTTGGAAAAGCTTTCACCCATTCCAAGTAGTGTAATGTCATTGAAATCAAAAGGAAACAGAGTGCAACTAATGTTACTGATCCACAAAATATACATGAAAAATGACTTAAGAATGATGCCGCTACAAAAAAAAAAAAACAGCTGAAGATAAGCTTCTTACACAAAAAGTGGTATAAAAAACTCAAGGAGAAAACCGAAGGTCAATGAGGATGAGTGCACTGAATGTCTGGAACTGTACCATGAGACAACTTTGACAACTGACTGTATTCTATGTATTGATTGTTGCAGGTGATTGCACGATTTACAACAATAAGTTTATCGATTGTGGACGACGACAATTTCGGTTAGCAAACAAAATACAATGAAACTGTGGAAATGGAAATGAAGTAATTTTCAAGTTAAACATGTTATCAACTAGATTAATGTTATTTTGTAATTTTAGTAGGGATTGCTTTTTCTGATATTTTAATCTTCTTAAATTAAAATTTTTAACTATTGTTAAGATTCTTTCTTTTATTTATTATTCAAACATTTGGTTGAAATATTCACTCCTAATAGAATAATATTTACTTACATAAACCATTCAACAATGTAGATTAAGTGTAATTATTATTGTTAATAATTTAATTGCAGTTATTATTTATAACAATCTCTTCTACCTATGTGCGTAATCTCTCCTACCCATGTGCGCGTTCTCTCCTACTCTGTTAGGAGAGATTGCGCAAAATAGTTTTCTTGGTTGTATTACTGCTGTTCTATTAAATTACAGCTTAACAAAAAAAATAACTATGGAAATGCATAAAAAACAAATGAAGTCAAAATTATTCATGCATAGTTAGGTAAAATATTTATATTTAGATTTTTTATTATTATTCTTTTGAAATGTGCGCAGACTCTCCTCGCTTTACGTTATATTATAAAAACCACTCGAAAAAGTTTCTACAAATCAGCGGCACAAAAGAAACTTGTTTTATAAATGCTTCTTTAAATTATGAGAATGTACTTGTTCCTGAGGTTTCAAAGGATAAAGAAAACTTTTGGATTCGTGGATAACACATGAGAGGTTGTAGCATATTTTAGTTTGTCAATATTGTATATATTGTATATTTTCGTAGATTAAAAAACATTTGACTTTTTCACTGTGTAATTTAAGCGTCATTTAATTTCTTTAGTAACAAAAGGGTTATGCTTTAATTGAATTTTCCCGTGTTCATTTACACCTTCAAATAAGTCACATTTAGCTTTATAAAATGAACCGTGTAAGTCACTACATAAAAATCCAATTATAAAATATGTGCTAAATAGAAAAAAAAATCTACAAGAAAACTTTTGTTCGTTTTTATAACAGTTGGAGAAATCTCAAGAAAAGTCAAAACTTTCTTTTATGAAATGTCAGAAAAAGATAAAAATTTATCCATCACAACTAACTTCAAGGTAAGAAAAAGAAGTGTACTCTTTCAAATGATCATATTCCCAGGAGAATACTTATGAAAAATAAAATAAAGAAATGGAAAAATATCTTTTCATATATTTCTCAACGTTTTTGTAGATTTTATTTATTGTAACTGATATCTTATATAATATATGTAAGGAAATATGGCATGCGATTACTTTAGTACTGATAAAATGTTTTTATGCATGTTATTATGTTATGTTTAAATGTTAATTTAGTACAGATAAGAACTGATAAAATGCAAATGTTTCAAAACATTTCCCATAAAAACGTAGAGACAGCTATTAAGATAAAAATGATTCAATATGATGATTCCAAAGATTCCATTTTTTAAAAGACATTCACAATTATTAATGTGCATGTAAATGTGAATATTCAATAAGCCCAGTTTAACCAAATAAAAGGGATTTTTCTTGTGTCCATTGAAGATTACGTATAAGTATGATGAAGATTTTATGAAGAAAAACAAATGAGAATAAAGAGTGAATTTTAAAAACAGTGAATCAATAACGAATAAACAAATTAAAAAATTGAAATATAATATAAGGTTAGTTATGGCAAGTGGGCCATGATTTTACAATGTGACCCTGGAGCTTCTGACAATTCAGCTTCAAAAAGCTAATGTTCATTTGAACAAAGACTGAACTTCTGTAAATATGTTCAGTTAGGTTTCCTCTATCAGACAGAAATGCAGAAAATCACATTTTAATATTTAAAAATATAAAAATATGCATATTGCATCTTTTTTTCCTCATGGGTCCAGTTGCCTCATAAAAATAGGGTAAGTGGACCAGGAGGGTCTGAGTTCCACACGCTTTTTGTTTCATATGGGATATCAGGTCCTTTTTTAAATATGTAAACTACTTAAAAAAAATTTAAACCAGGCAGATAATGTAAATTACATATCAACTAAAGAGCATTGTAATGGAAACCTTTGCTGTCAATGTGTCTAAAATATGTACTAATAGTGAAAATATTAGATTTATTTATACAATAAACATAAAAGTTAAGCAAGTACTTATGTACTTTAGTATAGGTGTTAAGTATAAAAGTCACATGGGTATTTTAAGGAAAAAATAGCAAGGTAAAACTATGAACAAACGGCTAGGTAAGTACTTAAGTACTTTATCGGAATCTAGGAGTCGCATTATATACGGGAAATTTTATTGTTCCTACCAGAATCCTTAATGAGTTACCTTCATCATAACTTTATTTAACATATTATAAAGAAAGGTGTGATGAAGATATTATTTTCAAAATAGTGGAAGGAACAATTAAAGTTTCCCTATAGAATCCGACCCCTGTGTTATCGTACAATCTCAAGGTTTGTCTTTTCAGGGGCAAGGTACTTGCATTCGTAAGATGTTGACATAATCACACCAGCATTTACAAGAGAATCTATTTGTAAACAAGTAAAAAGTATATTCTGGCGTACTTAATATAGGTAAAATTTTCATTATGAAATTCTGGTGTTAATGTGGTAATTAGGGATTAAAATTATGTGATGTCATAACGGCATCACCGCCTCTCAACGGGTCAAGAAATTTGGTTTGATACCACTCAATATAATTTTTTTTTTCAATTTAGGTACGTAACTTTAATAAAGTATTCTATAATTTTCTTTATCGTGAGCTAAAAACAATGGAGACAATTATTTCCCGTAGTAAGAGAAACTAAAAAAAAATTATCTATAACTAATGGGGTTACTGGACCATGCTGGATCCAGTTACACCGGATACATATTCCAGTTACCGCGTTCTTGGAAGATTTATTGGATAACTGGGACACCGGGCCTACATTTGAAACATAAAGTAAATATGTGTAGATACCTAATAATATTTATGCAGTTATATGCCTAATCTTTAAAAAAAAGAAAAGACTTTAATAAAAGTACTTATAGTATTTTAATAAAAATCCGAGGAAGTTCAACCATATTGACGTTGTTTAAAAAAAAAATAGAAACGTAAATTTTTGACAACCTATCACATCAAAGTGAGAGTTATGATTGAGTTGACACACGTTGTTTTAGGAAGTAGAGATTAAGATACATTGTTCACAAAAGCTAAAACTTAAAAAAGAAATCAACAGTTTTTTATAACATAGCTTTTGGCTCAGTTACCTCGTGGGTTCAGTTACCCTAACTAACCTTACATTTAATAAACGCCTATCTAAAAAAAAACAAAATAAAATGAAGAGAACATGTGACACACAAAGCTGTATATTTTTGGTAAAACTAAAAGCAAAATGTGCCTCTTATCTTCAGTGGTAATCACATTTTTACGCTATATTAAAAATCTGAAATATTATAATATATGCCAATTATATTTTCATATATAATAATATTTATAGCCATTTAAAACTGTCTTCTCAGATAAAAAAAAAAAAAAAACCCTGAGTAGTTAATTTATTAAACAATTTTACTATTTTTGTTTCACCTTGATACCCCATTCCTTGTCATTTTTTAAAAATATATGTATAAATATGGATATTCTCCACACGTACACATGTGTATATAGATATACATACATACTTCAAAAATGAAAGTGACATCCAAAATCCTAACATCCAAACGAAACCAAAGTCTTAACGATGACTCCTAATTTGGTCATTTTTATTTTTATTTTGCAGATATTCTTTATAAAAACCATTAAAAGTAACTGAAATTATGCTTAAAGAGCCCTTGTTACAGTAAAAAAAAAATATTTTTTTCTGCATCATAAGAAGTTTAAGATATTTTCATAGGAAGTTCAGTGTAGATAAAATTTCCAGTGATAATCTTTTAATAAATTTTTATTTTATTAAAAATCCAAATATAAGTAAAACTTAATTCGTTTATTGTTTAATGTTTTATTTTTAAATTCATCCTTCCCAAACCTAATATATTAATATTATTTATGTTATTTCGAATGAGCTGTTGAAACATATTTTTAGAATGTATATATTATTTTATTATAGGAACTTTGCCTAGTAATCTTCTACTACATCCCACTATATAGAGCATTTGAATGTTACCTTATGCATAAATAAAACACTAGAAATTTACGCACTAATGATAGCTTAATATTTATAAAAACTATCAAAAGAGTATCTATTTTTTATTGCAGAAATGGAGTAATTCTGAGATTTCTATGTAAAATATGGGATCAGTTGTATGTTTAATGTTTAAAAAAAAAAAAAAAAAAAAAAGTCATTGAACAAAATCATATTTGCAAGAAAAGCCATCATGTGGACATTTTTAACATTAAATGTTGCTTTAATCCATGCAAAAAATGAATAAGATTCTTCTTTTTTTAATTTTTCCTACTTTACAAATGTTTACAAATATTATGTAAAATATTATATATACATAAAATGTTTACTATCAATTAAAATCAAATTATCATCAAATTATCATCAGAAAAAAGTTACTCAAATTTAGATCGAACAAACCAAACTCGGAAGCGAATTTTCAAAGACTTCGTATAGAAATACCGGTTATTTTTTTCTGTTTTCAGAAGTTTTTTTTCCCGTTTTAAATTTTCAGCCCAGAAATATCACGCGCGCGAGAAATAGACAATCACATTTGATACGAGAAATAAAAAATAACTTTTGATTAAAATCTATATCTTAATGGATAAGCACATTTAATGTAAAAAAATTTTCACAAAGATTTCTTGCGTTTGTCATGCAAAAAAGCTTTTATCTACCATTCTTTCAATAAAGTAAATTTCCTTTCATCTCACAGTATGATCTTAAAATTATTTTGACAAAATGCAGCTTCTTTCTTCGTTATATGCATTGCTATTTACACATTTTTCATACTCTTGCTTTTTGTGCTTTCTTTTACACAATGGACTTTAGTAACTTATTTCCGATGTATGAGGTTACATTTTTTTCTATTACATATTATTAAATTCTATCATGCTAAACTTTGTTTACTTCTTTTCCGTCAATATTTCTCTATACTCAGATTTTAGGCATTGAAAATCTATGCAAGCCTATTTTTAATACAACTATTTACAAACAGTTGTCTTCATTTAAGAACAGAAATTCTTTTATTAAATGAGGATAAGGTTATTATTCGTAAACATTGGTATTAAAATGTAGAAACTGTAATAACTTTGAACACATGTTTCGCCTGTCTTAATATTTTTGTTTTATTCACACTCTCTTTTGGCTCTTTTAGCTCTTTTAGACAAATGCAGATAAAACTAATAATGGACATAAATAAATAAGATAATACTAGAATATGTCATTTAGCTATTACAAATTCTAAAAAAGCATTTGCATATTTCATTAAAGTATTAACATGTTATAAATTATTTAGTTCAGCAGTCAGTTTAGAAAAAAAAATCCTCGGAATAGATTTATTATATATCATCTCTAATTTGTGTTCCACATAAATTAAATCAAACATTATAAAACGAAAAGTATCATATAAATAATAAATGTTTTTTTCGATTTATAAAATAATAATATTTTGAAATAAATACTACTCCAAGTAAATGATTTATCCAACTACAATTTCATTTACATTAATTTAACGTACAAATTGTCCCATTTATGCAAAACGTCTCTGTAAAGGTGTTTCAACTAATACTGTCGATATCAATATTTTTTAATTACCAGCCATTTTAGAAAAGGGGTAATTTGAAAATACAGTTTTTGAAATACAGTTAACAATACACGTTAAAACTTATAAAAGGTTGAGTATATCTTAAACATTCTAAATAGGAAAATAATAATATTATATACATAAAAACATAATGAACCTTTTATGAAATATCAGATTAATTACATACCTTGAGACAAATATGTGATTAACATGGTTGCTTTAAAGGGAAAATATCCTTATATCAATTTTGAAAAATTAATTATGACTAATCTGTATAAAATAGATTCTATAGAATCATCTTTTTTTTATTTCAAATAGTAAACAAGGTTCATATATAATAAAAAAAAATACCTACTTTGTTTCATTTTCTGAAACAAACTGATTACATGCGTATAAGTATTTAAATGAAGAGCGTTGATCAGTTGAGTAGCGTTGAGAGGATACCTAACTGTGATCGTCTTAACACCCAATCTATTGTTTTAATTTCTTGTATAATTATGAGCCATTGGGAAAAGAAAAGGTGTAGTTTAAAAACTCAATATTAAGTAAAAGAAAAGTTCAAGGTGAAAACTAAATTAGAAAAAATTTAAAAGATAAATAATTTAAAATTGAGTCTTTAAACTTTAGTCAAGGAAGTTAGTAAGTAGAAAAAATAAATTTAGGTATAGCTGTAGTTGCAAAAACTAATATATATATAGAGAGAAAAATATGTGAAAAATTTAAAGTTAGCACTTTTTCAGAATTGACACTCACCAACCTAGTGCAGAAAAAGCTGAACAGTGCTGAACAGATGAGCAGCATTTAGAGGTTTACTAGATGCAATAAGCTTAACACCCAGTCTAATATTGAGATGTTTTATGTTCTTGGGGTGCTTTGGGCAAAGAATAAGTGTACGAAAAATACTTGATCGAAAAGTGAAGAATTTTATAGAAAAAACTTAAAATTTTAAAATTATTAAAAAATTAAGTTTCTAAACTTAAGTCAACTAAGTTAGTAGAAGATAAATAAGTTTAAATACAGCAGTAGTTATTAAAACTACAATATAAAAAGAAAAATATGAAAAAAAAAAATAAAAGTTAGCATTTGTTCAGAAGTCGCTCCTACCAAGTTTGGGCAGGAAATGTTGAAAAGGAGGCGGCAAAAGCCACTTTAACCAAAAAAAAAAAAAAAAAAAGGCTCTAATCAGGGCAATATACAGGGTGTCCGGTCTCAACGGTGTCCAATGGATAATTCCTAAACCGTTAGTCATAGACATATAGTTCCAATTACAAAAATGTTTTAAATCAGGTAAAGAAACATTTTAAAAGCGATTTGGGTCAATAAAAACATTTCTTAAAAAATTACGAAATTTAAATTTTTATATGGTCCCCCGGTCCTATAAGTTATATTTAGTAAAATCTTCCTATTACACTGACAAGTAAGACAAAAAAAGTCCCATTCATATAACACTAAAATTAAGCGAGTTATGAGACTTTAAAAATGCATGACTGATGCCACTTTTCTACTTTGAAAACAAATGAGTTCGGCTTGGCTTTGAGGGATCATATACCAAGTGTTTAAAGTATTCGAAGATCTTGCTTCATGTGCATCTGCGCTTTGAAAAAATCCTACAAGTATTACGATTAAGTCTCAACTTGGCTAAAATAACGCATGTTTTATTTTGTCAGAATTTGAGACTGTTTCTCTTATGATTTCTTTTAACAAAAATTATGCTTTTTTATAAGTTTTTATGTTACTTGAACAATCGTATGTATGTTTTTCCAGTTCAAAACTTGTGCTCGAAGTTTAACCCACTTTTAAATATCCGATCGAGATTGCATTTTACATACTGGCGCAAATCCGATAACAATCTAATATTATTAAGATTTTTGGTGGTTACCATTTCTACTTATTTTACAGGATATCACAAAAAATTTCAGATAGATTTCTGCCAAGGAATTTAAGAAAAAGTTTTACATTAGATAATACAAGACTGCGATTGTTGGGGTTTTTAACTTTTATGTATTTTTAGCACTGAATCCGAAAATTACCTTAATTTTTAACCATCATGTCAGGATATTTCGCAAATCATAAATTTTCAAATTTGAAGAATAACAAAAATCGAATACTATAAAGTAGAGGAGATGGTTGTGTTTTTTAAGTTTGATAATTGATTTTTACGCACTTTTTAGCACTGAATCTGAAAATGACTTTCATTTTTAACCATCATGTTAGATTTTTTTTGCAAATCGCAAATGTGTAAGTTAAAATATAGCGAAAATCTCTTACTATAAAACATATGTAAAACATTTTTTATTTTATTTTATTTTATTTTATTAAAAAATGTATTCGATATTTTTGCTTATCCTGGGATTCTTACAACTAAACAGCTGAGTGGTCCGATGAGATGGGGGAGGAAATTCAATTTTAACATTGAACTTCTTAACTTTGAAATTTGCAATTTGCGAAAAATCCTGATATGATAGTTAAAAAGGAAGGTCAATTTCGGATTCAGCGGTACAGAATATATAAGAATCAATTATCAAAAGCTAAAAAACATGACATAACCAAACTTTTGCAGGCTTGTGCAATCTAATAATATTTTAAAATACGTATCATTTTGTAAAGAATTGAGGCTGTTAATTTAGAATAATTTTATTTAACAAAAATTCTGTTTTTTCTTTCTTCTTAAATGTTTATTACAAATTGTATATTTTCCATTAATATACCAGGATGATTAAAGATTTCAAATTTATATTGCAATGTTAATTTTATTCCCAAACATTTTTTTATATCTGACGAAATTATATTTCGACTAAATTTGTGAATGACCCCCAATTTGCAGCAAAAAATATGCTCCAAGTTTAAACAGCTATTACTCGATCAATTTTAATCGTAGAATAACGGGACTTTTTTTGTATTACTTGTCAGTGTAAAATGAAAATTTCACTAAATATAACTTATAGGACCGGGGCAACGTATAAAAAATTAAATTTCGTAATTTCTTAAGAAATGTTTTTATTGACCCAAATCGCTTTTAAAATATTTCTTTACCTGATTTAAATCATTTTTGTAATTGGAACTATATGTCTATGACTAACGGTTTAGGAATTAGCCATTGGAAACCGTTGCGACCGGACACCCTGTATATACTTTTTCCTATATAAATATTAATACATATAAAGAAAAGGTTTTTTTAAAACAAGAATATATAAGAAACGTTTAAAAAAATGAAAGAAATAGACAGAACACAGAGTTCACTGTGTGTCCATGATAAGGGAAAATCTGGGACGTTTTCAATATTGACACTCAAAGGCGTCATAATCAGGTAGTTTTGCTACAATTTCGTTAGGTAGAAGGTAAATTTCTATATAAAAAAAAATTGCACGACCTTTGATGCGCTTACATAGGGTAATACTTTTAAGGTCCCTTCGGACAGTGAAGTTGCGTAAGTAGCGCAAAGCGTTGCGTACTATAAGTAGGTGTCTATTGTGCAGCCGACTACGGTTGTCCATTGAGGAGGTGCAGGTGAAACGCACGAAGTAGTATACACTAAGTAGTATATAGGAATGATAGAGAAGTTTATTGTATATAGAAAGGGTTTTACTTGTTAAAAGAGGTTTACGAGAGATGAAAGCTCCTGAGACTTTCCCCCTGATTTAACGAATGTGCCTGTTCCAGGTTATCCTGCGGTCGAGAATGACCCCTAGGTATTTAGCTGCGTCAGACGGTGAGATGGTAGTATTATTAATTAGTAAATAAATTTATGCTATTATAAATATATTTTCCATTTTTTTCGGTAGCATTTAAGATAATATGAGGACGCGGGTTTTAAAACTCACCTTATCCAAAAAGTCAAATTTGGGGAAATTGCGAGAAATCTCTAACTACGTCCTTTGTTTTTCATTGTAAACCAAGTTTTTATAATAGCAGAAAAACAGAATAAAACAAATTTGTTTTCAGATTCTTGTGTTTTATCCGCGCAGGTTTACCAATAGAAGAGATTGATAGAGAAAAGACGGTTTTTTAAACTTTGGATAAAGCCAGGTTTGAAACACACATCCTCATATCTTTATTAACGATTTTTATATAATTATTTTGTAGTACATAGGTGTATGTACGATACTAATGATATTTGTTCATTTGTAATGGCTATATAAACACCCCTATTGCAAGAAAACAAGACATATGTCACTACGATTGATTTTACTTGGTATCATTACAAATTGATGTTTGAAGTTTTTGAATTTTAACTAGAAACGATAACTTTTTGCATTAATATTACTTGAAACATAAATTTATAAAAGGCTATTTTAATGTAATATTTTATATGAAATATTAATCTATTTATTCACAAAGATTCATAAATTTTTGTTAATCGTAACTGGAGTATATATAACAATATCTGCACAAAAAATATATGTATATTTTCTCCTTTATAATAACTTTATATACATACTAGAGGGCTCTGCCCTCAGCGAGCTAAGCCAGCCAACCCCCGTACAGGTTTGACAGACTCCAAAAACTTAGTAATGTGCTCTGTTTAAAAAATATTATCAGCTTACGGAAGATTGAATGATATTATGTTTATATCGCGGCTATCTCTTGCAATCGGGTTGACATTATTTTCCGTTGAATGGGGTATTTTTCGTTTACAATGTACTCATCAATCGCCCCATATATTTATATAATTAAATATTATGATAAAACGTTATAATAAATATGTTTTATATGTTTCAGGACATCGAATCGTCTTTAAAAATAAATTTACCGAAAGAAAATCGGCATTTTGATAGTTACGCTATTCGAACATTCCAGTTACTTATTTGAGAAAAGTGTATTTATTGCAACAAATTCCTACAAAAACACATACGGGTTAATCCATTCCAAGTGGTCCAGAAAATCATCTATTCGTTGCTTGACATTTTTAAAAAATCTGAATTTTTTTGTACAACAACACTAACATGATGGAAGTTCAAAATGACTATTATTTTAATTTTACTAATTTTTGATTTTGCATGGAGGACATCTTTGTTTCATCGCCAGTAGCAATTTTCTCACGTGAAGGGTTTACGGAATTGTAAATAATTCATCGTTTATTTCTCCAATTCAAGTGCGATTTAAAGCAATTTCTACAGAATATATTGGGCTAAAATTTTAGTAATAGAGTAGTTTCCGAAAATAAATCCTTATTGGTGAAATTTAAGCATAAAGTTTGAGTTTTTTTTCCAAAATTTGTCCATTTACAAAAGGAAATTTTTCTTAGCAAGAAAAACTGTGAACATGACATTTTTTTTTTTTTTTACAAATAGGCCGAAATTACTTGTACTCACACGATCAGTTCCAGATCTGGTACTTGCTTTCTCTTAGCTAAAATAAAATTTCAAAATTTTCAAAAATGTCAAAAATCGCAATTTGAGGCTTTGATATCGCTGGTGGGGCACGAGATAAAAATTTGAAGTTCTGATTTCTGAGAGCATAGTATGGTGGTGTTATGTACAAGAAATTTCAGGATGGAGATTTCATTTCAAGCTGAGATATGGCAAGGGCAACATGTCAAAATAATACTGCCTAACTGTTGTTTTGTTGCAGTCACAGCTAAGTATTTATCTCAGAGTGTCACTTAAATTTATGTTTTTGATTACCTTTAAATAATAGTAACAGAAAATAAAGCCTTTTGCAAAGCTTAGCAATTAATGAAAAAAATAATTATGCCTAAGGCTATACGTTTTGTATGGTTTCAGTAATTTTTGTTGTAAGTAATTACAGTAACTAAAAGCAACCTCAGCACTTTTACATAAAGAAAAAAAAATTTGCACGTCCTCAGACAACAACAGAATAGGGAAAGAGAAAAGCTGTTAATAATGTCTAACTTGTTGAGACATGATCAAATGTGCGATTTTTGACATTTTTGAAAAATTTGGGATTTTTTTTAGCGAAGAGAAAGCAAGTCCCGGTTATGGAACTTGGCATGTGAGTGCACGTGCTTCCAGCCTATTTGTAAAAAAAAGTATGTCATGACATTTTTCTTTTCTACAAAAATTTCCTCTTGTAAATGGACAAATTTTGGAAAAAATGAAACTTTATGCTTAAATTTAACCAATAAGCAGTTAGTTTCGGAAACTACACTATTACCAAATATTTAGCCCAATGTATTCTGTACAAATTGCTTTAATCCGCACTTGAAATGGAGAAATAAACGATGAATTATTTACAATTCCGTAAACCCTTCATGTGAGAAAATTGTTGCAGACGATGAAACAAAGATGGCCGCCATGCACAAACAAAAATTAATAAAATTAAAATAATAGTCATTTTGAACTTCCATCATGTTAGTGTTGTTGTACAAAAAAGTTCAGATTTTTTAAAAATGGTCTAGCAACCAGTGCTGGACCATTTGATATGGATTGACCCATATGAATACTTTATTTTTTTAATGATTTTAAAGTTAGATAAAAGAGTTTAAAGTACTTACTTGATGTATTTCTCTTGTTAATCACAGCTTTGTTACGATCGTTACTTTTGGACATAATAAAATACAGAAAAATGCTTTCTAGAAAAGTCCTTCTATCTTCATAAAGCAATAGATCAGACTACCATATCTTAACGAAATTATCAAAAAAATCTTCTGTTTCCTTTATGCATTCGTTGTTTACCATTAGAACCTCCTGGAAACAAGTTGACACTCTTTTTCTTGGTGGTACATTGGAACAGTTAACGTTATGAATTTCCAAAATTTGCCTCTTTAACATAAAGTAATAAATTTTTATCATATTTATACAAAGCTGTTACAATAAATTATGTCATTTTCTGTGTCTGAACAGATTTAAAAACTCAGTGTAAAAAAAAATTAAAGTCAATGATAATTAAATTTATTTATTGAAAAGCTTAAAGTTATGATGTGTGTCCAGTGCCCACCTTTTGAGAACCGCCCTTTTATCATCTAAGCCTTCATATTTTTGTTTTGAAAATCGTTGAGGCAGGGAGAATTATTGAAAATAAATAAAATTATCTTTAAAAGTTTGTTTTACTTTTTCTATATAGTACTATTGAATGCATTTAAACTAAATGAAATCCATACGATACAACATATAAAAATACGCATATCAAATATAAATCTACGCATTGTCAATGTGATACAGACCCTTATATTCTTGCTTCCGTTAGGCAACAACGGATTTCGAGCTTATTCTATCGACTATCACTTTCAGAATGTTTTTGAGACTTTCACAAAAGTTGCTTTATACATTTTGCTAACACATTATGCGCGTTATATTTCGATCGTATTCGCGCATGTGGAGTAAAATATTATATAGTGAACACGCTCATTTTTCTTCCAATATTTATTACTTTTAAATTCTGATTACAGGGTATTATGTACAATGCCGTTAACCATAGTTTCTGAAAAGAACATTATGTTATCTTAAGAACTCTGCAAATTATAAGCAAAATACTTGGTGAAATTTGAGACTGTTTTATAAAAACCTTAATTTCTCCACGACTTTTCGTACTAATCTCCTAGAAATAAACACATTCTATTACTAGTAGTCTCCTAATTAGGAGCTACTGTTTCAACGCTTTTGCGACATGAGTTTTCACAGGGTTATTCCAAATATATTCGTATTTCTTCATTTTGTTAACGGTCCCTTATGTGTTTTCGGGAATAAATTTTCATTGAAACATATGACGTCTACTATGTTGTTTACACACCCGAAGTTTCCGAATGATTCCTTAAACATTTATCTAGATTTTATTTAACAAAACATCAAAAATCACACGTCACTGGTCATCATTTGCCATATAATGTGTAACAATTACTTGCTACATCTTAATCAGAGAAAGTACAAGCGAGCTTATTATTATATATAAATAACGTGGAATTCAAAGTAGGTTCACAGGTGATACAAAATACAGAGGCAGAAGGAGATACCGATAAAAAAAAGTCATAAACACACTCTATGCACCCTGTTTAAAAGCGATGACAAGAAATCCTCACTAGAATTTTTTTTTCTATTTATAGAAGGTGTTCTGGATATATACATGACATCAAGTTAGAGACCATAGGAATGTTTTAAAGACAATAGAAAGGAGTGTGTATAATTCTAATTGATATTGCTCCTACTTGTCAATAAAAAATAGATAAAAAACTCAGCGCAATAATAGAAAATTTTAACAAAATGATAATAACTACTATAACCTATAAAAAGTGATAAGACTTAATTCATTTTCACTTATTATTATTCTTTATCTGAATATCGTTAAACGCATCATTAAGCATGATAAATTGAAACACACCGAAGGAAAAAAATTAAGAACGTAAAGTAAGAATTAGAATGAAAAATGGACTAAAGAAAAATTCATTTTTAAAAAGTGAAATATTAACCATTGTTCTGACAAAATATGTTTAACACACTGTTTTCATTTTTTTTTTTTTTTTTTTTTTTTTTTTTTTTTTTTGCCAGAAAATATACTTCATTAAAATTAAAAACAAAAATTCATGAGCTATTTAATAAAGATACAGACAAAGAAGTCATTTTACAAAAAAGGCATTTTCAATTATTTTATTTGAATGATATTGGAAATCGGAAAAACATCTGTTCGCTAACATTGCATGTAATTTTCATACAAAGGAAATAATTATCGTCGATGAATGCAAGAAATTAAAATCTCAAACACTAATTTTAAAATATGACTTTCACCACATTGAACCAATTGTTCCAGAATCACATAACTTTATATACATATATATATATAATTATCAAAGAAATAATGTCCAATGTTAAAAGTTTTATTTGGAATTGAAAGTAATAGTTATCGTTATGTACTGCTATTTATTTTAATAGTACGTGTAATGTATTTAAAACAAAAAGATACGCTAAATTTCTCAATTGGATAAAAAGAAAGAAATATATTTGCTTTAAACAAGGATTGTTTGTCTCATATAAAATGGGAATTAAACTACATGTCCTTTTATGATTTTCAATCCAGGCAATATGAGAAAAATTTGACACATATGCTCTAATTGTTTAGCAAAACCGATCTTTTATCTCTATGTTATCTAAATCATTAAAATTATCCCCAAAAGTTTCTAAAAGTACTTTTATATTAATAATAGTTTTATTTCAAGAAAGGCAGGCATCTTTTGTATATTGCAAGAATAACAAATTTATTTTTAATTTTAAAAAAAGTTTTCATTCATATAACACACATGCAGAAATATCTATATGTAAATATCTATATGTATAACTGTATGTATTTGGATTTTTTGGGGCGTAATATGTTTAGAAACTGATGATTAAGTACAAACTGCAAACTACTAAAATTATGTGATTGCATTGAATTGTAACAAGGTTCCTAGTGATAAAAATATTGATTATCTATATTTTTCCTTCACGGGAAAGGAAAATAACACATTTGTATCTATTTCTTCCCATAGTCATCTAAAATAATAATATATTTACATTCAAACAAATTTTAATTGGTGTCAAAGGGATTTTTTAATAGGGAATGTGCAGCAGCTAATCTAGATATATAGATGTTATGGTTTTCAATTTATATGAAGTATTTTAATGTTGTAATATTTCTGAAATTTCATAATAGCTTTAAAATTAAAATTCCATAATAGCATTAAATTAAAATTAACTGCTTAAATTATTGAGACAACAGTTAATCGAAATAAAAAGAATTACCGATAGTTGGAGATCAAATTGACTTTAAAATGATACTTACTTTTAATTAATATCAAATTACTAATTAACTTTTAAACAATATATCAAACATCATTAAAGTTATCAATTATTTAATTTTCTAAAAATATTAGCCTCACACTAAGTAACACGTACTTACCTAGAATTTAAAATTCGTAAATTCCGAATGTAAAGTACGTCACCTCCCCCCTTGCTACACCAAAAAAAAAAAAAAAAAAAAAAAAAAAAAAATACAGATAGTGCAGCGTAACGCTAACGTCATTTTCCGAATGGCAACACTTGAAGAAATTTTGATTTCGCAATTTTTTCTATTTTTTTTTTAATTTTCAAACATCGCAAATTTTCAATTTAAATACCGTTATATACATTAAAAATATACTTCAATTGCAATATGTTTGAAAACTGAAGATTAATTGACAGATTTATTATTGCTTTTAAAATAATTTGCAAAGATGATTTTTTTTAATCTACCTCCATTGCGTTCATGCTTTTTCACGAAATAAGCCATTTCTACATGCAACAATACATGTAGTTCAGCGTTTGTCTAAGGCTAATTTTTTATAACAAAATTAAAACGTCATCAATCTATTATGTTGAAAAGTGGCTGTTGGTTTATATTTCGCAGCTACTCTTCCTAAAACATAAAGTTGGCAAACAGATTAACGCCATTATTCTACTTTGATCCGAGGATGTCAAATGTGGTCTTAGAATTTAAAAATTTGAATTAGTTTTTGTGATATTAATTTTTTCGTAATATTTAATGACATTTGTGTAATGATGAATACTAAATTGCTTCATTTTTGGGGATAAAATTGAGAAAAGGGAAAATAATAGGGATTATTAAATTTATTTCTTTTTGGCATCATTTTCAAATTCAAATTAACTTTAACTTTTATTTGAATAAATAGTGAAAATAATATTGCTGTTTAATTGCATTTTTCAAGAAAATTTCAAGAAATACAAACTTATTTACACATACTCAAGCTTCAGGATTCCGTTTACTCTAAAAAGGAAAAAATCATCTTTCCTCTGGAGGTAAATTCCATTGACATCAAAAGAAAAATAATCATCCGAGCTTTTTAAATTTAATTTAAAGTAGAAAAACAATTTTTCAGCTGTTTCTTTAAGATAGTGTTTAAAACTTTTCACAAGTACATTAAAAACAAAATGTTTCAGCAAAAAAAAAAAAAAAAAAAAAAAAAAAAAAAAAAAAAAAAAAAAAAATCTCTCTGAGCAATTTTTATAATTCAGAAATATAAAACGCTTTGCATGAATTCGCCGAAAAAAAGGACATTTTTGTATAAGTTCAACCAAATGACGTCGTTTTTACTAGTTCCGAATTTAGAAGACAAGTCTTCGAAGAAAGAAAATGTTTCAGCAAATAAAGTTATTGAATATGTGTGTTTTTTATTGAGAAAGCTTTTGACATTAATTGTAAATATAATTTATTATTTGAAAAATTGTATTTAATAAATTGAAACTATAATTGCCTTATAAATTTACAATAAAGTTAGATTTCATTTTCCCAAGATAATCTAATGATCTCATCCAATTCATAAGCAACACACCGGGTTGCCATGCAACTAGTAACCGTAATTCAAAAAGTTGAAAAATAAAACGTTTTGCTCTAAAATTATTTCCTCAGTATTTTCTAAAATACTGCTATAGTGAAATTCTTTTAATAAACGTATACTTATTTATGTTAATAAGAAAATTTAAAACCTGTAATTTAATCCATGTATTCATTTATTTATTTCGATTCGCCATGCTGCATTTACATCAAATACATACTACAAATAGTCGATCTTAAAACTAATAGACACAATATGTGTTCAAATGTATTTGGGGAAATTTGCCAATTTTGAAAAATGATTATTAAAATCGATATTTGTTGCTACAGCGGCATAAAGTATTAAACGCTAATTTTAACAATTATTATTTAACGAGAGAAGTGAAATCCATCAGTAAAGTCAAAAAATAAATAATTTAAATGCTATACTTAGATTTTATGAATTAGCAAGAAAGAGATCTTCCAGATCATGGATCATTCAAATTGTACATTTTACATGCCTACTAAACAAATTACATTTCAGGTTTAAAAGTTATACAAAATATTTTGGTGGATTTTCGACAATATATATTCTAAAGGTGAAGAAAAATAATACACTGGTTTTCAAAAATTAAGGAAAGAACAACAAAAATAGCTCATACTCAAAATGTTACATGTAGATTTTAATAAAACTGAGCCACAATATACAACGCATAATAAGGTATAAAATAACAGTGAAAGAAATTACGAGACGATTGTAGTGTTTCAGAAATTAACACAATTATAAAATACGCAAATTAAATGTGCCAGTTTGGTATACGAAAAGTGCTTTTAATATGGAGTATGATTACCCCTAGAAGCAATACAGCACATACAGCTATGTGTGATACTGTGAATTATGCGATTGATAAGTTCGCTGGGATGTGCGAGCCATTGCTCTTATAAAGCAGTTGTAAGCGTGGCAAGGGTCTCAGGAGGGGCATTGAGAGCAGCAACACATCTTTCTAAAGCATTCCAAACATGCTCGATGGAATTCAAGTCCAGTGATCGAGCTGGCCATTACATGCACTGAATTGTTTGGTGCTGAAGATAATCTTCCACGATGCGAGCTCTGTGCGGTCTAGCGTTGTCATCCTGTAATAGGAAATCGTTACCTATTGCGCCGGCATAAGGGCGCACATAAGCATCAAGAATGTCATATCTGTAGACGAAGTATCCACAGTCCCGTGTGGAAACACATGGAGACTGTACGTCCACCCAAAGCGATACCACCCCAAACAGAAACACTGCTTCCACCGTATGAATCTCTTTTCACGAATGTTTGATGGATGATATCGTGTTCCCTATTTTCTCTAAATCAAACAAAGCATACTATCGCTTTGGAAGCTACACCGGACTCATCCGTGAAGAGACACACCTCCATTGATCAGCCATGCAGTGGAGATGTTGACATGCCCACCTTAAACGTTTCCTCCGCTGATGTGAGGTGGCGGGCCCAACAAATGGCGGGCCCCATGGTGTAAAGACCACCTCAATGCAGCCTTCTACGCACAACAGACGTTGATACCAACCTTCCAGTGACTGCAGCATGGGAGGCTCTAAGAGGAAAGGAAGTTGCTTTTCTATTCCTTCGTACGCATAACCGCAATATCGGTAATCGGTGTTTGTTGTAGGTCTTGTCCGTCCTTGGTTGAAACTTCTGGAGGCCAAACCATTGGTTTGAAATTGTTGCCAAAGCCTATGAACAACAGAATGATTGACATTTAGCCATTTGGCTACCCATGTCTAACTTTGACATGCCCCCAATCGTCCAATAGCTCCATATCGTAATTCTGCGGACAAATCATACCTCGAAGTCATACTAATGAATTGGCTATCTCAGTTTTCTTATCTCATAATCACAGCGACAACTGCAGCCGTATTCTCTAATATGCATTTTTATTCTCCTCACAGATGACGCAATCCGATTTCAGCGCGACTAATTTGCGAATTGTAATTTTACTCAGCATCAATTAGTTAACATAATATGCAAATTGTTTTATGGATAGCTTTCTTTTTGAACGATTTATCACTCTTTTTGTGATTTTTCCTTAATTTTTGGAAACCCGTGTATATATATTTATTTCTATGAAGGTTTGGTAATCGCGTTATTTCTTAATAATTGATATTAAAAATACACATTTATGTAATATATGCATGATAATTATATTTTGACTTTAAAAAAACATCATATAAAACAAAAAAATGTGATATACATTAGATATTGTTTGAGTTATATATAAACACCGTGCTTATATATTTAACTTTAACTTGTTCATTAATCAACAATTTATATCGAACTAAAGTAACGTTAAAGACTGACGCTAATTTATATTTTCCCTGTTTGTTTTCTTTCTGAATAAAGATTTTAAATACAGAATAAAATTAATGTGATGTCTTTGATGGTTTAAAAATTAGGTTCCATTTTAGTTCGTTTTAGATGTCAAAATAAACCCAAAACATAAAAAATAGAACACTTAATTGTAAATAACTTTACATGACATTAAATGTATCATTACTAACGGTACTTTACGTTCTTTCTATTAATTAGAACTAAAATCATTGCCATCGTTCGGATTTTTGTCGGTGTTCTGTAGATTATTTAGTTGCAAAACACAGTCCCATACCAAATACTGCAAGGATATCAAGATATCTCCATAATGCGGAGGAGGCGTTCGTACAAAATAGCGCTGAAACACTGCAACGAACTATCTGATCTATTAAAAGACCGAACTAGCATAACTAGCCTAAATCAAATGGTTGATTTTCCATAATTAGGTTCACTTCAATTAATGCATTTTAACGAAATTATTTCGATCATGAATTGCAACCATGAATACACAAGGAGTTTTTTAAACAATCATTGAATGCCAATTTGTTAACCGCTAAGAGAGGGAAGGGTAACAGATTTTCTTTAACTTTTTTTACTATTTTTCAGATGATCGAACTCAGCCTTCTTTAGATACTAGGCATATCGTACGAAGACCATTTTACTAAAAAACTGTAATCGATTTTTAACATTTAATATATGTATATACAGGGTGGTTATAATTAAAGTTACTCTGTTTGGACCTACGTAGAGTCAGTTCTGGTAGACAGATATCGATAAAACTATACGAAACTATCGATGAGAAAATACGTTTTATGGACCATGGGGAAAATAAATCTGCAATAAAAAAGTAGTAGTTCACATTCCGACCACCAGGCGAGAAAGGGGCTCATGAATTTAAAAAAATCAAATATGGAAACACAATACTTCATTTATTCACAGCATATGTTCAATGTGCATTCCAATTGCGTTAAGCACACGTTCAAAGCGTGTTATAGCGTGTTCAACAGTAGCGCAAAGGGTTTATCGATTAATTTCAGCATTATGACGAGTTAAGCTTGCTTTCAAGTCAAGCGGAGTCCGTATGCTTTTTCCACAGACAGGATATTTCAGGAATCCCTCTAAATCAGAAGTCACCACGAGGATTCAAGTCCGAGAACAAGGTGACTATTTTTTTGGAAAACTTCTCAAAATTACCGGATTATCTCCAATGTGGGCACGAAGTAGTGGCTTCCCTTTTCAGACTATGTGAGGTGATGCACCATCTTGCATGACAAATTACTGCCTTTCTGATAAAGAAACTTCACCAGTAATGCTCGATCTTTCTTCTCTAACGCATGGTGCTCACTCATGTATTACTCAGCGCCTACGGGCATTTTAAACCGCTCCAAATTTGAACGTCATTTCTCGTTGTGAAAACCGCCATCTACCGGGCGACTTTGAACTACTAATTTTTGTTGCAGATTTCGTTTCCCTAGGGTTCATATCAGGGGCGGATCCAGAGAATCATTTTTGGGGGGGGGGGGGATACCGAGTGACATATAATCAACATAGTCATAACTTCTGTTGCTCAAATCATTTCTTGCAGTTAATTATTAAATGAATATAAAATAATTAATACGATTTGAAAATATTACAGACTCCCGATTATCCGACATCCGATTAACCGAAACACTCGGCTATCCAACTCTCTTATTATATAATCCCGCCCTCTCCTCAAAATATGGTTTATTGTTACTTATTAGGTCGAAAAATTAAAAACGTTATAACAGAATTTATTTATTAAATGTCTTATTTTTTTTTTCTTTTTCTTTTTACTATTGTACTATGGCAATTATTTATCTTATATTTTGCTCTTTTAGTTATAGTGAACAACGTTAATAACACAAGCATGCGATGGTTGTGTTTTTTAACTTTTGATAATTGATTTTGATGTATTTTTTAACACTGAATCCGAAAATGACCTTCATTTTTAACCATCACGTCACGATTTTCGGAAATCGTAAATTTCAAAGTTAAAAGTAAAAAATAGCGAAAATCTCTCAAAGCAATTTGTCAAAGCCTTAACAAAAGAAGGTAAATGTTTTAAATGCATCTGCAACAAATTTCCCAGCCTTATCAACCGCCAAAATAAAAGAGGATACTGAGATGAACCCCATACAGAAGATTAAAAGAAAAGCGGGAAGCAGAGCATGAGCTGTTCAAAGAAACTTCCACGCATGGAATAAAATTAGAAAGATTTTGAATACACAATATTTTACATGTTTAACTGTAAAAATCCATAGTATAAGCAAAAACATGAATAAATTATTATGAAAAAAGTTACGTCTATTTTATAGTAGCAGATTTTCACAATATTTCGACTTTTTAAAAATTTGCGATTTATGAAAAATCCTGCCGTGACGGTATGGTAAAAAATGAAGGTCATTTTTGGATTCACCACTAAAAAATACATAAGAACCAATTATCGAAAGCTGAAAAACATAACCATCACATCCATTTTTTAATATCAGATTTCTGAAAGAGGGTGATCTCTGAAAAAGGATCCCCTTCAGAAATCTGAAGGGGCCTTAACATCCTTGAAAGTCAAAATGTGCCATCTAAGTGGTGTGTATACATCTTCCCAGGCGCGGATCCAATGAAGGGGGGGGGGGTGTTCGCCACAATGGCTCCCCACCCCTTGGATCAAAAAATATAAATCCACCGATTATCGCGAATTTCGACAAATGGTCGAGGAAAAAAATCAATTTCTTTAATCGTTCGCAGGTCAAAAAATTGCGCAAAAAACGCGAATTTCGTTAAAGGATCACGCAAAAAACGCGAATTTCGTCAAAGAAGCGCGGGGAAACGTGAATTTAGTTTAAAAATAAGGCATTTCGTCAAAGGACCATGGAAAACGCGAATTTCGTCAAAGGACCACGAAAAAAAAACGCGAATTTCGTCAAAGGATCGCAGAAAAAACGCGAATTTCGTCAAAGGATTGCAGAAAGAAACGCAAATTTCGTCAAAGGGTCGCAGAAAAAAGCGTATTTCGTCAAAGGATTGCAGAAAAAAACGCGAATATCGCCAAAGGATCGCAAAAAACGCTAATTTTGCCAAACAATTACGGAAAAAACACTAATTTCGCAAAAAAACGCGAATTTCGTCAAAGGGACGCGGAAAAACGTGAATTTCGTCAAAAAATAGGGCATTTCGTCAAAGGACCACGGAAAACGCGAATTTCGTCAAAAGATCGCAGAAAAAAACACAAATTTCGCAAAGCAATTACGGAAAACGCTAATTTCACGAAAGAATCACGCAAAAAAGGCGAATCTCGTCAACAGATCTCGGAAAAAATGCAAATTTCGTCAAAGAAACGCGAAAAAATACGCGAATTTTGTCAAAGAGGCGCGGAAAAACGTGAATTTCGTCAAAAATAGGGCATTTTGTCAAAGAAACACGGAAAACCGCAAATTTCATCAAAGGACCACGAAAAAAAACGCGAATTTCGAATAAGGATAACAAAAAAACGCGAATTTCGTCAAAGGGTTTCAGAAAAAAACGCGAATTTCGTCAAAGGATCACAGAAAAAACGCAAATTTCGTCAAAGGATCGGAGAAAAAAAACGCGAATTTCGCCAAACAATTACGGAAATAACGCTAATTTCGCTACAGTATCGCGCAAAAAATGCGAATTTCGTCAAAGAATCGCGAAAAAAATACGCGAATTTCATCAAAGAGCCGCGGAAAAAACGCACAAATAGCACCAGGAAGGGATTCCCCTAGGCGCGCATACTCGAGGGGGGTTCTATCGGGGCGGTCGCCCCCCCCAAGATATAAATCCAACGCTTTTAACGGCAGTTTTCGCAGAAGAGACAGGCAAGCAAACGAAAACCAAACATTTTCCCGATGTCCATGGTAAACCTCACTGACGTTTCGGCAATTAGTGAATGAAATGGGATTATGTCCTGTCAAAAGGCATATGGCGCCATAATGTTTGACACTATGGGTTGAGGTGTGGGACGATGCCACTTCGTGTACCTTTTGTTGAATCTCTACAACAGAAATTGACAACGTTATGCGGATCCCTTTAAAGTGTTGAAACATTTCGTTCTTTCAAAGAAGCAGCAATTCTAATTTCTGTATAATGACAATTTTGAGGAGTGCTTTATTGTTTGAGAAAAGAATGGGATTCATAGCAATTTCCAAAGAAAGAAAGAAACAAGAAAAAGAAAAGTCCTTTGAAAAATTCAAGCTTCTTAATGTTTTCTGAAGAAAGTCATTAATATGTAAAAAATGTACTGTTATTGCCACCTAGATTGGTAAATTTCAAGAGGTATTTGATGAATGAACAAAAAATGATTAAGTCCTAATCCTAGTCAGTTAAAAGCTAAAATGCTTATGGTGTGTTCATTTCTTAAAAACCTTCTTGGTAAATTTGTTCTTCCCTTCTTTGCCCGATCGACCCCTCCCCCCCCCCCCGTGGATGCGCGCTTAGGGGAATCTCCTCCCGGTGCTAATTGTGCGTTTTTTCCGTGGCACTTTGACGAAATTCGCGTTTTTCAGCAATTCTTTGGCGAAATTCGCGTATTTTTTCACGATTCTTTGAAGAAATTTGTATTTTTTCAGATATCTGTTGACAAAATTAGCGTTTTTTTGCGAGATTCTTTCGAGAAATTAGCGTTTTTCCATCAATTCTTTGTCGAAATTCGCATTTTTTTCTGCGATCCTTTGACGAAATTAGCGTTTTTTCAGCGATCCCTTGACGAAATTTGCATTCCTTTGTCGTCCTTTGACGAAATACGCGATTTTTTGACGAAATTCGCATTTTCCCGCGATTTTTTGACGAAATTCGCGTTTTTTCTCGATCCTTTGACGAAATTGGGATTTTTTGCGCGATCCCTTGATGAAATTCGCGTTTCTTTTGCGATCTTTTAACCTGCAAACGATTGACGAAATTGATTTTTTTTGGCGATCATTTGTCGAAATTCGCGATAATTGGTGGATTTATATTATTTTTTTTGGGGGGGGGGCGATCGCCCCTATCGCCCCCCCCGTGGATACGCGCCTGGTCCATATATCGTATTTCCCAAGTTTCAACGATATCTGTCCATCAGAACATACTCTACACAGGTCTAAACAGGGTAACTTTAATTATAACCACCCTGTATATATACATAAATATATTTAGACTGATCGCTAAAGATACCCAAAAAAAAGTATTTAGTATGAAAAATATAAATTATGTTTTCAAATAAAATTTTTTATTTATTATAAACGGTACGTTCGTATTTAGCCTCATGCCAGAATCTAACAGGGGAATAAATCTCAAAATCTTTTGCTACTAACAGTGGAATTTACAATTCTAGTTATTTCAGTGTTTAATCATGTAGTTAGATTACATATATGTTTAATTTGTGTTTTCGTCTTATTATATTATTTACTTATTTTTGTGAAGTGTTTATTTCTCTGTGGAATATTCGGCAGAGACACACACTAAACAATTTATACTGTTTTAGATGCACAAAAGATTAAACTTCCGTTACCGAGCTACGTTTTTTTTTTTTTTTTTTTTTTTTTTTTTTTTTTTTTTATCATATATTGAAATCCATTCTACACAGGAACGTTGTATATGTGTTCACGCATATTTCGTTAGTTTTACGCACCAAACATCATTACAGCAACGCTTGTCTTCCATTTTAAGTCTAATTTTGTTTTAAAAAAATATTACATCCACAAATTGTATCTTTTTGTAAAATTGTACCTCTTTTATTCAATATATTTTAGCCCCCGATATGCTATTTCTTTCGGCCAGCAATAAAAATGTCGTTCTGAAAAATAACGCTACGTTGTCCCTCAGAAAGTTTTGAGAACATTTCTCCATTTCCATAAAAATGCCTATACAAATAATCTTAATTAAAAATCTCTATACCTGACTGTTTCTGAAATACACTTCATGCCACTTTATTTGATATAGATCTTGAATTACAATTCTGTTAAAAATATTTTTTGTCTGGAACAGATTAAAGTTATTTTTGGGAAACGGAAAAATACGGGCAAATCGCTCAGAAGGATAAGACAGCCGTAAAACAAAGCAGATGTATCATTGTTCGCAGAAATCTCTACTGCAATTTTTTTTAACTTCTAAACATCGCACAATTTAAATTTTTATACCGTCATATTGGGAAAAAAGTACTTTAATATGCAATTTGTTTCAAAATTGTATATAATTTTTTTTTGAGACATTATTTTATTTTTGTAATTTTTAGCACATTTGGCTTAATGTTGACAACTGAAGTACTCCATTTGTGTAGAAAGTAAAGGGAAAATATTTGGGAAATAGTAATTATATATTTTTGTTGCCATTTTCCATAATAACTGGAAAAATGTAATTAAAATATGTGCCATTATGAAAAATTATAAATGAATGATTTCAGATAAAACTTCGAGCTATTATAACATATATTTCATTTTAAGTAACTATATTAATGTTACAACCAAATCAATGCATATGAATCATTAGATAGTCAAATTCTTTTTGCTGGATTTATATATTATTCAGCTGTAGTGGCGTCATATGCCTACTTTGCTGCAGATGTTGTTTAACCCGGGAGAACTCGCTGCATGAGATTTTCTATCACCGTCGTACTTCTTTTAAGACTCTTATTTAAACCATTTTTCATTTTAATTAAAATTTAAAAATGTTATTTCAGTTATTTTATCTACTTGAGAGTAAAAATACTAAGCCAAAAAAAAAAAAAAGATATTAAGCGAATGTAAAGTAAAAGAAAAGCAATTGGCAACCGTGAGAGAAATTCTCAGTAGCGAGTTCTCCCGGGTTAAGATTGGATAGTAAATGTGAATTCTTCTGCAGATGCGAATGACGACTTTTTACATAAAATAAAAGCGTGTTTTGGGGGGTCTTACAACTGAAATATGTTTTGTACTATCTATATTTATGTACATATATATTTTTTTTCATCGGGGGCGACACTAAATTCTGAAAAGCAGAGTCCCTGTTTTACAGTTATAATTTTTCTTTCTGCCGTTATTGTAATTAATTTCGATAAAGATTTTTATAAGAATATTTTTGTAAGAATAAAATTTCCATTTGCTTCATAAATAATATATTTCTTTTACAGAGAAAAAATGGGTAATGCCTATTACTAATTACACTTTGTTAAATATGTACGAAAAAAGAATATTCAAGATACTATAAATTATACAAATAAAACAACAACAACAAAAAAAAAACAGATGTCATTATTAAAAATGTGATGATAAGAAAAAACTGTACACTTGAAACATGTATCAATAAAAATAAAGTAAATATGATACAAATACTTATTAGCTTTAAAAAAAGAATCGTAATGGAAGTTAAAGAATTTTTAAGAATGTGAATAAAGAAAGATTTTTATTAATGTTTCATTAGATGAACTTGTGGCATTATTTTTCTGAAACGAAAAGTCGTTTTTTTCTACTGAAATTAAAACTATTTCAAGAAATCCCTTTCGGTGTCGTAAAATTACGAAGAAAACGAGGAAAAAATAAACGTGGGAAAGTATTGTTGAAACAAACTAAAGTAAAACACTTCCTCTTTCATTTCAATATCATGTTTTTTTTTTTTTTTTTTTTTTGTTTTTTTTTTTAAATAAAAATTTCCCTTGTTGCAGAAAAACTTTCACAAATATGTTTTTGAAAAAAAAAAATAATAATAAATAACAATAATAAAATTTGTGATTTTGTTTACATATATTGAGCTTCAATATTTATAATTGTTGGTGAGGTTAAAAATAAAATATAAGGTTCAAATACTATTGCATTATGTATAGAATAAAATCTTTTAAAAAGAAAATTTTAACTTTACGAATATGCAAGTAGATATTTTTATTAGAACATCAGTTCTGTTAAAAAGATATTATTTGGAAATTTATATTTTTCAACGTCCACAGAAAAAAAAAATTCAAATAAAGTTGTGTTTAAAATACATCATTTTGTGGAAATTTATATTTTTCAACGTCCATAGCAAATAGCTAAATCTTTCACAAAGTGTAACATTTCGATAGATATATTACTTAATTTCGGTAATAATTTATATAATTTTTAAAGTATTTAAAATTGTAACCTTTATTTTAATTTCGTCAAATTTCTTCTTTGCATTTTAAAAATTGGCATCAGTTTCTATATAAAATAATATTCTGTCAAAGCGTGTATACATTTCCATTCTATTATAATATTGTATATTAAAGTTATAAATTACTTAAAAATATATCAAAAACAGAAAGAAGAAAGAAAATACTGCTTTTTGCATAAAGCAAAAACTGCGATTACGTAGAAACAAATATGCAACAGTACGTTCTATGTTTATCGTTTCGGCCAGGAAAGCAAAATAGAAATTGTCCACATTAAATAATCTCTTCATTCTGGACATCAACATATTTCAAAAAAATAATTAAATCAGGGTATTATATGTTTAGATTATATCAAAAATATTCGCTAGTATTTGTACAAATGCGTAAAGTAACACACGCTGGGGCAAAGTAAATATATATACGAGGGTAAGTTAAAAATGATCCGCAATTTTGACATAACTCTTCTCACATTGTTCATGCTGAACTCTGTTCTCGTTTATTTTAATGTTATTATGTGGCCGGCATTGTTTTAAAAGTTTGATCGCAAATTTGAATTCCCTTTGAATTCCTTTCTTCCATTTGAATTCCTTTTGTTACAGCTAGTTCATGGCCGCTCCATTAGAGGTATGTACCAAAGAGGAACAACGAACAGTGATCCGTTTTTTGTTGACGGAAATTATATCAGGGGACGAAATCCATCGAAGACTTCGGCACCATACGGGAACATCTTGCCGCAAACGAATGGGTTGAAAAATTTAAAAGTTGTTGCACAAGTGTTTTGCATGAGGAAGGAGCCGGACGACCGTTTACGGCCACAAATGATGGGCAGCATTAAGCGTGTACGTGACGTGGTTCTGTTAGACAGACAAGTGACTATTGATGAAGTGGCACATCGGACTACCACATGTTTGGTCCACTAAAAAAAAAACATTAATGGGCCGTCGATTCACCTCGGACGAAGAACTGAAGGGAGCGGTGCATGCTTGGCTCATTGCTCACCCGAAAACCTTCTTTTCTGGCGGCATCAGGAATTTTGGGCAACAATGGACCAAGTGCGTAGACAAGCAAGGGGACTACATTAAAATAATTATGTTAACGTTAGTTTCTTATTTGTATTGCAATAAAATGTATAACTACATTGCGGATAGTCATTGACTTACCCTCGTATTATTAAATATTAGTTTCATCAATGATTTCCGATTAGTAATATGTCGAATTAACTCAAAACAGCTCTAGACAAAATTTCAAACAGCTCCCGATTTATATACCGAGAAAGAAACATGTAGTGAATATATTTATTATATTTAGTTGGCATTTGGAAGCAATATCATTTGAGGTTATCCTATGATGCAATACATATTTTTGATGTATTTTACTTTCACGATACATTGGCAAACGAAGCTTATAATTTAATTGTCACTATAAAGCTCGTGTATCATTTTTCACATTTTACATTTAGTAAATTTAATATTACAAAGGGATATATAAATATAATGTTAAAGAAAAATGAAAATATGAATTGTTAAGCAATAGAAACTAACAACTCTTTCTTGATACTCTCGGAAATTCACTATATATTTTTATTTATTAATAACATTTCAAGCAATGATAAATAGAATTACATTTGATTCCACATTAAAACGTTTGCAAAATTGCATGGATCGTAATTCAATATAATATGGTCATGATGCTGTGATTAAAAACTGCATTAACTATGTTCATATCATACATTTAGTTAGGTCCATTTGGTTAACAAAGTTGCGTTAAACGATGCATAATAATATCATAGAATATGTACAAAATTTGAATATTGTTATATTATCTGATTACCGTGTTAGCAAAAGGTCCGTATAAACTTTGAAATTTCATAAAATCCGAAAAAATAACCGAAATGAAAAACTGCAGGATTAGCATCTATAGGTCACTGGAATTTTTTAAAGACAGAAATAAAAAATAACTCAAAAACAGCCAACAGATGGCGCTGGTTCGTGCGAGTTTGGTGGAAATATGCAAACGAAACAGTTATAAGAACTTGCGCTCCTAATCCAGAAATTGTCCACATAAAATAACTTCACCAACAAAGCTTTATTCTTCATACTCAGCATCCTTGATCAAGTACACGGCTCACAACGGTGAACAGGTTCTGATTAGTAGCACACACTCTTAAAACAGTTTCATTTGCATATTTCTGCCAAAATCGCACCAGCGCCATTTGTCGGTTGTTTTTTGAGTTATTTTTTATTTCTGTCTTAAAAATATTCCCGTGAACTATAGATGGTAATTCTGCAAACAGTTTTTCATTTCCGTTGTTTTTTCGGTTTTTATGATTTTTTAAAGTTTATACGGACTTTTAGCTCACCCGGTATACCATATACTTTAAAAAATAAAAATTCTAATTACAGCATAATATTCAACCTGCGTTTATAATGGTTTAAATTCATAACTGAATAACTGATATACAGTTTTACTATTTATATGTTAGATAAAGTTGGCATTAAAAATTCTGGAATCAACTACTATATATTTTTTAAATCACGAATTGTGAAATTGCTTCTTTAAAAATACTTTAATAAAAATATTTGTGCATTTTTCTCTTTGAATTTTTATATAAATTAAATATATATATATATATTTCAAGTCACAGTGGTACTGAAAGTTTTTCTTAAAAACACAAATAATTAATGGATATTATTTTTTTTCTTTAAAAAAATGATCGATTTACGATTTATTTATGCAATAACATAAAGTAATAACGCCGTTAATAAGTTTATGTAGCAAATAAATAAAGCAGTGATAGTTTTTTTTTTTTTTTTTTTTTTTTTTTTTTTTTTTTTTTTTTCAGATCCGAATTTGCTGAAACGTAAATAACAAATGATGAAAATTATTGTTAGTAGTAGTAGGAGGAGGGTGGGTCGAAAAAAAGATTTTTTTTTTTTTCGGAACGCTTTAATACGGAAAAGTAGCCTATTGTAATAAAAAGAAAATCGGCATTTTTTTTTTTTTTTTTTTTTTTTTAATAGGTTAACATCTTCCGTTCGCGCATCGTACTTAAAGTTGATGAAAAATTGCAAAAATCGCACCTTTTCTCTAATTTTTTAAAGTTAATTAAAACTTTAAAAATAAACACGCTTTAGCTTTTTGTGCTTGTTTCATGGTTTATATAACCTAAATAAATTAAATTCTAATCAATAATCTAATTTTTCCGTTCGCGCAACATCTTAGAAAAAACATAAATTTGGCAATTTTTCACAATTTTCACCGTGCAACTCTTCGCTCGTTTTGCTAGAACAAAACGACCCAGAAGTCACCACGTGGAGGTGGTTGCACGTAGAGTTCAACCTCCACCCTACTCAACCTTGAATCCAATTATTGGGTGTTGCATTTACATTATATTTGCAACTATTTACAAAAGTTTTCCATAGAGTAGCATTCCTTGAAAGAAAATAAGTTAAAACTGGTGTGAATGACTAAGAACAAACAATCTTCTTGAAACACCATCAAAAATTTGTAAATGCGCTAGGCCTTTCGAAAGATCTGAGTCTTTTTTCGTCAGGCGCAAAAAAGACGTCCTTCTACTATGAAAGCAGAGGCAAGACTCAGAGTAAGCAAGAGTCTTGCCTCTGCTTTCATAGTAGAAGGACATCTTTTTTTGCGCCTGGCGAAGAAAGACTCAGATCTTTCGAAAGGCCTAGCGCATTTACAAATTTTTGATGGTGTTTCAAGAAGATTGTTTGTTCTTAGCATTCCTTGGCTTACTGGGTTTTTTACTTTTCTTTTTTATATCTACTACACATTTAAAGTCTGATTTTTTGGAGAAATGAGGCATAACCGTTTTAGACTTCAGTGTTGTTGGGATATAGATATCTCTAGCTTCATGTCCATATAATTTATTCGAAATCTCCGTCAAAAGTTTGACGCACATCCAAACAGTCCCGGTATGACAGGGAAACATTTGTATTTCTCTGATGAGAGTAGTGTCAGAAGTGATGAACGATTTAAAATCATCTTCACTTAGGTCCCGCAGCATTGGGGAAGGATACACCGCACAATAATTCCAATTAATCATTTCTATGTAATCGGAAGCTTGAAAGTTTCCATTCGGTGGCATTGCATTTCTAACAGGCTTCATCTTTGGGACGGTTTGTCTTACTTTTACGATAATTCTATAACCAATATCCCGAATATATTTTCTTTAATCGACAGTCATTGCCAACAGATAATTCTCTGGGTACGCAAAAAACGCATTTTGTTCTATTACTGGATCTACAACTTGTAGTGATTCGTCGGATAAATAGCGTGATGTTTGGATTGCTTGAAATACATGTTTTGGTCTGTCAGTAAAATATTTGCTTATTTTATGGAAAATTACACAGGCATGTATGACTTTATGATGAAGCGAACTATTTCTTTTAAATTTTCGGATGAATTTGATACAATTTAAGGACTCGGTTGGCATCAGTTAGTCATCTGGGATCGGACAAAGTACCAGGGGCCCAATTCGCCAAGTGTTATGGGCAATAGTCTCAAGGTAATTGCATCCAAAATGTCCCGAAAATACTGTTGTTCTTTGCGCAAAATTGTCCTGTCTGCATCAGAAATCGAACAATCTACGGATTTACAATCCTCCACAGTAGTTTTTTCACGGCAAGTAAGCTGCTACCCGATTGGCTCAATAAAACATTTAGACCCTTCAGTTTGACCGTGAACATTTTGGAAAATTTGGCAATGAGAAAACCCATTAAAATGCCGGATGCATATGCTCCATAATTTATGATTTTGTAGTCGTTGGAAAGCACCGTTATTCCATCCAGCGTTTGTTACAGTACTTCTAGTTTTTATAGTGATATTGATAGTTCAGAAAAACAAGAAATAATGCTTTGACTTATATATCATTTGATGAACTCGAGGAAGGAGATACATGGCCATTATAAATTGATCCAGATTCCTGGATAAGAGAATAGTGTTCTTATTTTACATTCCTGTGAAATTGTTTGTATTAAATTTTTAGACAACAAAGTATCTAATTTTTGTCCGTCAAAAAAGACCCGAACTTTCCTCAGGGGCTGTGAATCGGCTTTTCAAATCCGTCCTAAAACGACTCTTGTCTCTTTTTATTTTACACTTATCAACCACATCAGAATGAATACCTGACGCCATGACAGCTTTTGGCTGATCAGAAACTCCGAAACGATCGCTGTTTAGCGCTGTTGCGTTAATTTTAATTCTCATCTGCAATTTTTGCTTTTAGTCGAGTATTCGGTTTGTATTTATCTTCATCATACTCCCAGTCTTCAAAAGAAGTTTGTTTAAGTTCATCAATTTCATAGTACACTGCTACTTTTGGAAAATTTAAAGTAGTTGAGGAACCACTCAGTGCTTGCTGAAGATCACGAGCTTTCCGCTCGGCCTTTGCATTTAACTTTTTTGTGACTCTGTTGTAAATGCATCCGATTTTACCCGAAATTGTAACTGCTTTCAAGAATCATGAACCTCAACTCAAAGTCACGAATTTTCTTTTTTCTTTACATAAGCATTTAATTATAATTACACATTAGGGTGGTCACAAGAAATCAATTTTTGAATTTTTTCCGGGGGACCCCCAAAAAGTTGCCAATAGACTATAAAATGAGAATGGCAAAGTTTTAGCTCATTTGGATAATATTAACCCGTGCCTCATTGAGGTTAAAATTTGAAAAAAACGTGATTTTTCGCAAAAAAATGCTGTTTTTCCTTCATAAAATAAATACAATTAAACCTAGAAACATAATTCATGTCTCATTTTATATAAAAAAGCTTGTATTTGAAGAACCACACACCATTTTATTTCTAAAAATGTATAAATTTAGACATATGCGCAGTTTTCAGGACCAGACTTCACCCAAATCCTAAAAATTGATTTTTATGAAAATGTGAAAAAAAAAACATTGTAATATTCCATTTCATCTGCTTTCCCCCTTTTGTTTTTCATTTTGTACATGATAAAGTACTAATTTTTAAAAAAATTCCAAAGAAAATGAAAAAAAAAATGAATTTTAAACTGAAAAAATTAAAAAAAAGGGGGGGGGGGGTGCAAAGAAAGTATAAAAATTAGAACAAAATCTCAAATGCATTTTATTATTAAAGTTGTGTTACAAGAAAGGAAGCATAATAAAGAAAATTAATTATTATCCCTTACAATTGTCACATTAATCCTTTCCAGTACAGAAAAGTTCTGTTCGTAAAATAATGAAATGATTGACTACACCTAAATTTACAAACAAGTAAGTTTGGAATTAAAATTAGGTAGTCTCGACATGGGACCACTGCGCCAGAAAGGAATAAGGTGGTAAATGGCTTAGATAAAGTGGCTTTTGAAGAATATGGAAAAGTTTTTCTACATTCACATACAATTTTTAGCATATACTGTTTTTATTTTTCGTTTTTTGTTAAACAGGAATTGAAATCTCTGGTTAATTTTCTTCCCCTTTCACCTGTGTCATTGACAACTTTAAAACCATTCACTGATTTTTTGCTTACAAATAAGGTTTATTTTCACACCATAGATTGGGATCAGTATTTAAAAAATGCTTATTAATATAAAATCTCTTAAAAATTTTTATAGTTTGAGATGAAACAAAAACATTGACTTCTTGGTTCAATAAATAATCCACTTCGTTGAAAACTTTTGTTGCTTTTAAATTCTTATCATCATCATCATTTCTTCTTCCAACGACATTAATTTTACAGCCATGCTTATGTTGAAATTTTTTTTTTCAAAGTATCATCTAAAAATGAAAATGCAACTTGATCCGAGTTAAGATACCAAAGATGGTTTATCATTTTAACGAGTGCTTTGTTTGCAACCTATTTATCAATTTTTCTGTAGTGAACAAGTGATTTTATTATTTGCAGGTCTTGGATTGCGGTCCAAAGTGGGAGTGGGAATATTGAAGCACGATTTTACATAAATATTGATTAGAAATAAGCAAAGGTCTTTAATACCTTCTTTTTCTAAATTTGTTATTGTGAGATTATCTATGACAATATATTTTGAGAGAATAAATTGCTTGTGCATCTGACATGATTAAAAGCACCATGGGCTCTGAAAAAAGTCTTTTGTAGGAAGGAGTCCTATAAAAATTAAACAAAG
This sequence comes from Maratus speciosus, assembly GCA_963932465.1. Lineage (NCBI taxonomy): Eukaryota > Metazoa > Arthropoda > Arachnida > Araneae > Salticidae > Maratus > Maratus speciosus. Next base: position 536,544,485 of record OZ010791.1, on the reverse strand, counting down.
TTGGATAAACTCTTTATAATCATCCCTGAGCTGTTAATTTTTAAAAGGTCCTGTAAGAAATCTTGAAATTTCTTCTGAATTAACTATTTATATCTACTATTTCATCTTTAATAGCATTTTTATATTTACTCTGGTTTAATTTAAACCACCCAATCAGAATTGTTTTTTTTAAATATCTGGCTGAGGAGCAGTGATTATTCCCACTTTACAATCAAAACCAGCTTTTAGGATAACTTTTAGATTAGGGTGGCGACATGGTAAATACAGAAGACTTTTGCGTTAACAATTGCTATAGAAGAATGCAGGTTCCTCTGAGGTGACCGTTGTCTACTGCAGTTGTATCAAAACATATTGCCTGGATTTTACCAACTTCCTCCACTCTTCAACTGCTGAAAATACAGCTTTCGCCTGAATTATTCCGATACTATTTTCAAGCTGTGGAACTCGTAGTAACTGTTCTTCATCCCCACAACTAATTAAAACTTCTGTCCTCTCTACATTTTCTTTATTCAAAAAATGGTGAAGCAGTTTTCCATCCCAGTGAATAACAGTTCTCTCTAAACCGGAATTTTTAAATCTGTTTTTGATGATCTCAGTTCTTTGTTTACGAAATAGTTATTTGGGGAGTCAATTGCACTTCTACTTAAAATTAAAGTCTGTGGTTAACTGTTGGATGTACTCTAAATCTAGCAGCTTCTCTGGCGTTCAGTTTCATTTTGCGAATATTATAAAATAAAATATATAAAACTTGACGATTACTTGGTAGCTTACTGTCGATGATATGATGAGACAAGTGGCCAATTAAAAAAATCTTACATTTCTGCCATCATATCAAAAGGGGGGGGGGAGCTTTACGGAATGTTTCGTCAATTCTAAAAATAGATAACGATAACAGGTAACAAAAACAGCCTTGTAATAAAAAGAGAAATTCAGAGGTTCAACTGCAACACAAATCGAGAAGCTCTTTCTTACTAGACACAGAACTAGATACTAATAATCAATTATAATTCGTGAAATATTTTTAAAGTTGCAAAAATTGTTCATTTATTTTTGCCTACTAATGAAAATAATGCAAAAAAAAATCAAAAGTAATAAAATTATTAATTTGTCATTTTTCACTTATGTTTCAAAAATGCAGAGTTTGAGGGTATGGTTCACGAGCTGACCTGAAAAATACTAATATTCATTAAATATAAGTTTTGATGGGAGTAAGAGTTTAAGGCAACAACTGTTTCTATGAAATAAAACAAGAATCAGGTTTCTAAGACAAATAGTTTTCACGTAAAGAAAGAAAAACGACAATTTTTTGCCAAAAACTGCAAATTTTCAAGACTTCAACCTCGATGAGGCACGGGTTAATGTTATTCATTTCAGTTGAAACTTTGCCAATCTCATTTTCTAACTAATTGGCAACTTTTAGGAGGGTCCCACCGAAGAAAACGTTAAATTTTTTTTCCCATGTTGCTTGTGACCACCCTATTACACATTGACATGCATGTGGTCTTTTTAATATAATATAAATACCACACCCAACGATTGTACGGTTGATTAGGTAGGATGTGGGTAGAACTCAACGTGCAACCACCGAAACGTGGTGAATTCTGCGTCGTTTTGTTTTAGCAAAATGAACTAAGAGTTGCACGGTGAAAATTGCGAAATATTGGTAAATTTATGTTTTTTCTAAGTTCTTGTGCGAACAAAAAAAAAAAAAAAAAAAAAGTTTATTGATCGGGATTTATTTTTTATAGGTTACGTAAACCATGAAACAAGCATAAAAAGCTGAAGTGTGTTTATTTTTAAAGTTTTAATTAACATAAAAAAATAGAAAAAAGGCGCGATTTTTGCCATTTTTCATCAAATTTAAGTACGATGTGCGAATGAAAGATGTTAACCGATTTAAAAAAAAAAAAAATGTATGCCGTTTTTCGTCTTATTATAAAAGGCAACTTTTCCGCACTAAAGCGTTCCGAAAAAAAAATTCTTTTTTTCGACCCAGCCTACAATGTAGGTTAAAACTGCACAGTCGGATGAAGCCTAATATCTCAGTTTTGATACAATTGGAGCCACCATCCAACGGTCAATGGTCAAAATACTTAGCTCTAGGCAATAAGTATTGGTCATTACGTTAGTTTCATACCTGCATTTACTTCGTTTCCTTATTGCAATTTTTTCATCATTTATTTAAAAAAACATCACTGGACACAATTGAATATTATTTTTTTTAAATATTTGATAAAACATTATAGATATATATCTATATATATGAGACATTTTATTGGACTAATTCTAGTCCAGTTATTTTTTAAAAGTTGAAAACAAAATATTGTATTCTTTTTCAAAAGAAAATCTGAACATTTAATTAAAACTTAAACAACTGACTGGTTAAAACTAGATGATTTTGATTTTTCGTAGAGAAGCTTCTATCGTATAAATAAAAAAATGTGTTGAAGAAATCATATCTTAGAGTATATTATAATACAATGATAAATGTAAAGCTTTTGTTTAAATCATCATACAATTCTGGTGTAAATCCATTCTTCAAAAGCAATAAATAATGAAGTAACCAATTGTACCGAAATTCCCCCTATTTTAACTGAAAACCTATTTCTTAAAAAATAAATCTCCTAGAAGAAGTGTGATATAAACTGTAATATCTTGAAATATGCTTTTATTATCCAAACGGCTTATTATTGTTACTAAATTGTCATATGGCGAATTACTTTTCGGAAGCTACTTAACTAACAATTAAATATACACTGTTTTACATAATCCTTTATTAAGATAATTGTCATTAGTACATATAAAACAGGTATTTCAAAGTGATATTACTAAGCAACGAAAATACTAACGTTAAATAGTTCATTAAATGTAACGTAAAATTCTCTATGATGCACTCAAGTCATTATAATCTAGTAATATCTTGCACCGTGATATTTTAACTATTCCTCACATTATGAAAAAAACTGTTATGTTCCTCTCATGATAGACACAAATCGGTGTTTATACAATAAAATAAATAATAACATGTTCTCAATACTGCTTAATGTTTTTAAGAAGCACTACATAAAATGTACAATAAACTCTATTTAACGATTTTTAAATACAACTACAGATACATTTAAGATAAGTGACATTGAACCATGCAGAGTTGTAATTAACTCTAGTTGTCAAGATAGCACTGAAATATAGTGAATCACTTGATATTTATCATTAGTAATGCATACTATAAAAGAGACTTTATGATAACTGTTGAAGTTATGAATTTAAACAGCCATCATGAAATTACGAACCTCTGAAAATACATGGTAATAAACTATTTTGAAATTCAATGTTTTCAGTATTTTTAATTTTTCAAAATTATACAATTGTATCAAATTCATATCCCCATAAAACCAGTTGATTTTCTTTACTATTTCCACTTTACATAATAATCAATTTACTTCGATTGTTAGGTACAGATTTTTATAAAAATCCTTCGATATTTCTTGTAGAATTTGAAAATGTCCAAAAAATATATACACAGGAAGCTCCGTACATATATCGAATTTCCATACATAGAACATCTTTATATATCGAATTTTCATAGCTCTCGGTGGTTCTTACAAAAGAGTTCTATGTCTGCATATCGCAATTTTCTGTATATATTTAGTTTTTATTTATTTATTTATTGGGTTTCCAAACACAATTAGGGTGTAAGGCGGCAAAGAGGATTTTTCCTTTGTGTGAAATTTTCAGAAATATATTTTCAGAGTTAAAAGTTTATACAAAATTCACTTATAATTGGAAAAAAATACCCAAATGAAACATAATTGTAAAAGTACAAAATCTAGATGTTTATATATCCCAGCTAAGGAGACATACAGCTGTTGAATATTCAAAATATATACTTCTTTTAAGGTAAATATATATTTTTTCATTTCATTTTTGTCATGACTTAAAATGTGTCGAAAGCATCAATGTAAATACTAATTAAATTAAAATACTTTATCATAAAATGACAAAATTCTGCTAATAATATATGACATGCAATATTTCTATTCAGCTACTTAATATTTTTATAGTCGAAATAATGGAGTTTATAAATTATATCTATATGTTAATCTTTAATTTATATAAGTATATTTAATGAAAATTTCTACTATTAAATTAAAATTGAAATTATTGCATAAGTGGTATTATAAATTTATTTATGAATCATATTGTGGCTGTTAGAATAATTAAATTTAATTTCAGGTTTAAGATGTAGACATAAAGTATAAATTTAAGAAGATTTTGTGCGAAAATTTAAGTAGTTGAAGAGGAATTTAATATAACATTTTAAATTTAATTTAACATAATAAGATAAACCACTTTAAATTTCTTTTTACTTAATACTTTTTTTGAGAAGGAATCAGACATTTGTAGTCATAACTAGCAAACTAATAGAATCTTATTTTAGCGTTTTGTTTTAAATTGCTTAAATTTCTTTGCTTTTCCATACATACTTTATACAATTATTATTTCTAAAGTTGAAAATATACATTTAAAACTGGTTTTTATCTTTTATTCGATTTTTTGTTTCATTCTGGAAGCGTGCTAGTTACCTCATATCCTTTCCGGCATAAACAACTAATTCTGCATTAATTTCATACTTATTTTTTCATTCAGTGTTTATAACTATTAATTTTAATATTATTAATATTAGCACTACATTATAACAGTATTTTTTAACTGTAATAATCGTATTGTTATTATTTACCGATATTTCTATTTGAGTGACTGACAGTCACAAAATTAATATTTGGCGCAGCATGTACTTATTGGAACTTTGCGCCATAAAACCCCATACAACTAACCAACCAACCACTTTTTTTTTCGAACTGAATGAAATTTTAAGAAAATAAACATCTTTAAAAAATTACAGATTGATTTAATTCAATAAAGAACATGCTAATTATTTTGTGCAAATAGCATTGTGCCAATAAAAAGTATTTTTAAAATTCCTTTGAAATTGCCATAGTATTACAAAAAAAAACTGAAATTTGGAAAGTAAGCATTAAAAATGTAGTGTGATTGCGCTTAAACTATTAGTATCCTCCAGTATTTTAAAATATCCATTTTTTTATGCGTTTGAAATATTTTTCTATTTTGATAGTTTTAATTTTCTCGTAGTATATTTTGTAACTAATATCTAATACTGAAATATTGATTTCAAATACAGAACATCCTAAACAATAACAGAATGCATTGGATCCTAATTTTAACGTGATATACAATGTACCCACTAAAGTCCGTTCCCACCCTCTTAACTGTCTAACGGTTGCAGCTATAGTCATAAAAGTGGTATCTAGGCATAGTAAAGTGGCTATGCGCTACTAAATGAGACCACTTCCAGCACCACCTGGTGAAAAACAGCAGAGTTAGCGTTCTAGTCTCGAAATCGGTCAGAAATATGGGGAAAACGTGAATTACAAATTTGTAGAGCACTGTCGATTTACAACGATGAGACAGCTTGTTAACATGAATCTTAAAAACTGAAGACTTAAAACACGCATTTGTTTGTTAGAGACTCCCTACACTGCGTGACGAAACGATCTCAGAAACAAAAAAGAAAAACTAGTTATCACAAGATACCTTTATTTTCGATATTTAAACTTCTCTCCGTTAGCTGCAATGCAAATCTGGACACTCGTTTGATCTTCACGTTGAACATGCTGTAGAATAGCGGTTGACATGTTGGCTCAAACATCCATAATGAATCATTGGAATTCCTGCAATGTTGGCGGAGGTGTCACATACACCGGCTGGTTCAGGTATCCCAACAGAAAAAAAGTCCATTTGAAATAGATCATTTGAACGTGGAAGCCACTCTCCGAAACCACCATACACGATTATTTGTTCCTCGAATTCCCTCACCAGGTACTGATTGAATGATGCTGTTTTGTATGTGTTGTGCCATTTTGCGGGCTCGTTTTCCCTCTGAAAGATAATCGTTTCTCCTTTCATTCAATTTTCTTAACGTCACAGTTTCGGAAATCAGGAACAAACAAATGCCAGTTTTAAGCGTTCTGTTTTGAGCATTCATGTTCACAAGGTGTCTTTTCGACAAAATCGATGATACCCTACTACTTTGTAATTCACCTTTTCTCATATCTCATACCATTTTCAAGATAGGAACGCGAGCTCCGTCAATTTGCATGAGGTGTCGCTATAAGCGGTTTCACATAGTAGCGCATAGCCACTTTACTATACATAGACAACACTTTTGTGAATAGCTGCAGACTTTCGGAAGAGGGTTCTATTAGAATTTAGTCGGCACCCTGTATATTTGTATACAGCCGAAGGACATTTGATTTTGACAGTGAGATATCCTATTGAATATTTAAAATCAGAAAAAAATTAAACTATATTTAAAAGATGCAGAAGTAAAAATCGATATATTCTTTTAGTGATACATATGATATATGATCGAATATTTACAACATATTCATTTTACACAAATCTGAAATTATTTCATGTTCAACTCCTATTAAATAATTTTCAGCACATCTTTCATTTCCAACTCTATATGCCAAAACTTGCAAAAAAATAAAGTTACCATATCGCGTTTATGTACATGTTTATGAAATTATGTTTATGTTTTGTGAAAATAAGAATAAAATTTATTTTAGATAAGCAAACAAACACGAAAAAAGAATAAAAATGCTTATAATCTCAGTTTATGTAAAATCCTATTATAAGGTATAATTTTAAGATTGAACTCATTTATTTTATAGACGGTTATTCATAATTCTTCGAAGCGGTGTAGTAAAAAACTAAGACGAATACAGCAAAAGAGAACATTTGAATGAATACAGAAACAAATCGAGTTTTACTTATATAATTTACAGCTGTTCTTGTGTGAACCCCGGTCACACGGCGCACATAAGGGCTATAGACCAGTTTCTGCCACACTCTACTCAATATGGTAATATGAACGTTATTTGAACTTATTGTACTAAACGTGAATTGTCTTGTCAGTTGATCTCTGTCTTCGATATTCCATAGGAAATGCCCGCTGAACCAACATCACTGATTCAGATTTTGAAAATTATTTCTAGGAGACAAAATGCTTTCTTTTCGCCTGTAAACGCCATTTTTATTTGCTAACTGCCTATCGGCAACTGCTGACAGTAAAACTTGACTTGTTTCTGTATTCTTCCAAAGATTTTTTGCCTTATTTGCCTTGCTACAGCGCTTCAAAACCCTTGAGAGAATTATAAATAACCCTATACGTATTTAACACACTTATTATTTTTTAAAAATCCGTTTTGCATAAGAAGTAAAATCATGCTGTTCAGATTTCATAGAAAAGGATTTTCTATTTTGTAACAACATTTCTCTAATGTAAAGAAGAAAGATATATCAAAATAGAAGTTGCATTATTTATCTAGTGAATACTAAGAATTCCATCATTCGGATAAACTAAAATATATTTAGATTTCAAAGTATTTTCCACATTTTTTTATCAGACATATTCTTGAATATCTTGTTTTTCGTGATATGAAATAGTTTTACATTGCCAGTTACATAGAAAAAATATGTTTAGATTTTCATTGTATTATGCTTTTGCTCAATATGCAAAATCATATTTCATGGTCTAAGATTAATACGAACAGTCGATATCCAAAATGTATACTTAAGGCTTTCGCTTTGCCATTTCTTTAAATATATTAAGTATAGAAAATAATTGTACAGAAAAAGGTGTATACATAAATAAGCAAAGAAGTAAGAAAGAGAAAATTATAACCCATCTTTCTCCGCTCATAAAACAGCTCTTAAAAGCAAAATTTAATTTTACCGATATTGTTAAATATTGTATTCTAAATTGTATAGTACAATATTAAGAGATAATATAAAGAAAACTTATTGGTGACACACTTCACTGCTTCAGTGTGTTTTGCATGGGTATACATACATACATCTACTCTATATATATAAAATCCTAATGAATCGAATTGAAACGAATTTATGTAACGATTCTATGAAACGACTGATTAAATAACTGATTACGTTTCACGGCAATTTCGCCTAAAATATGGAATACTTTGCGATGAAATTAACACCAAAAATCCGTATTGATCCACAGATCTCAAAAGTGGTATTAGAATTTTAAAATTAGAATTAGTTTTCGAAATATTAATTTTTTTCTAATTGTAAATACTATTTTTCTAATGATGGCAACTCAAATTTTAATCATAACATATACTTTTTTTCATATTTTAGAAAAGGTTATTTTAAATTAATTTGGCGACGAGTTTGGCCTCCCTTAAATGTATGCTAAGAAATGCATCATGTTACTTTTATTCAGAATTCAATTTGTATTTCATTATCATTGTATTTAACACAAAACTTTCATTTAAAATCGAAACCTTTAAAATAAATGGCTTTCTTTTACTTCATTCGTTTTTTTTTAAATGAAACGAAAAGAAAAATATTAGACACAGATGTCATATACGCAACGGGGTACCTAATTGGCGCCAAAATGGCTTTATTTTGCCTGACATGGTAACCCGGCTATTGTTGCTTATTTATTAATAAATGATTATTTGAATTTATTTTCTTTTTATTTACAAAAAATGTTAAAAATTGTTATGTTGTATAGTTATTAATTATTTTTTTATTATTTATTGTTATTTCATTTTAAAAATAACAGAAAATAATTTAAAAATACATATGTAACAAGTATTTGAAAACGAGGTTTTCGCCAAATTGTCGTAAAAAAAAAAAATCACGCCAAACCCGGTGCGTATGTCACAATGCAACAAATCATGAGATTTAATTTCCACTTCAAAGCAACGTGTTAATGTTATTACTTGTCCCGTCGACCAATTTCGCCAAATTATATAATTAGCCAACTTATACAAATTGACATATTTTTTTTTTTATTTTAAATAACAACAAATAAATTAGTATATCATTAATAAAAATACAAATGAAACGTCGAAATAAGAATCACTTCATGGCGTGAGCATATGAAACTTCCTTAAAATCAAGTGAATGTGACATTTACGATCAACCATTATTGGCATTTAATCTTATAGTTTGGCGACAGATTTTTGGTCGATGTGATAACCAAGTAGCACCGTTTTAATTTACAACTCGAAAAATAAAAAAATGCTAACTGGCGTGTTAAAAAAAAGCTATTGGCGAGATTTTCACCCGGCTAACATAAAAGTACCAGGAATTCTTTGTAATCATGGCAACATTTATGTAGTTTTATTCAAAAAAATAATTTTGATTCTTTAATCAAAATGGAAACCTTTCTTATGAAAATCGAAGGAATCAACCCGTTGTTTATGGCAGTTACATGACTTGGACTATTATAATATAAACGAAATAATGGGGATAGAATAATGGGGCGAATTAACACACCTGTGGCTGTCTAACATTAAAGTACCAAAATGGCCGCCTGGAATTTTAAAAGCGAAGGGATCCGCCTGGAGCTGTTGATGATAGTCACATTACATAGGCTATTATTATTGAGATTGTTTTCAATTTTAAAAACAGCGCAAAGGATAATATTTCCTAACGATTCAAAATTTATTTTCACGTGACTATTAAAAACAGAAAAAAAAAATAAAATTACTATAAAATGAGTACGTGTTAAAGGCAGGAATATATTGAAAATTATGTCCTGAAAATTGTATTTACACGTGAATATTAAAAGGGAAAGGAAACTTTAAAATAATAAATACGTTAATATGCGTTTAACCCTTTCACGGACAAGGCACTTCTATTCGTAAAATCTTGAAATTAGTGAATGGCACCAGAATTTACAAACAAATTTCGAAATACAAAAATACTTTTGTTCACTTGCTTAATAAAAGGGAAATATTCATCCCAATATTCTGATGCTAGTGTGGCATTTAAGAATTAAAATTAAGTGCTCCAAAAATGAACCACCGTCCTTGAAGGGGTTAAAGCAACAAATTTTAGCAATTGTATTATGTCAATCGTTTTATAACGCTGTTAAAAAATACCTAGAGACAAAGACTCTGTTTACTTAATCCATTTTATTTTAGCTTCTTTTCAAATGTTTAACTGATCTTCTTTAACCAAACACGAAAGCAACCATTGGATGTCTTAACAGCAACAGATTCTACCTTAATTTTTTGCAATCAAAGGGAATTGAATGGAAACCCGTTTACTGGGAGATCGCTACAGGTTTTTTCAGTATAATTCAATCTTCTCTAATCTTTTTAAAACCGATCAGATTGGCGTGCTTTTAGATTCTACAATGTCTCAACGGGGGTTGGCGAACGCAGCTTGTAGGGGGCAGAGTCCCCTAGTATATATATATATATATATATATATATATATATAATATGTATGTACGTATACCAGCTAATAAATTAGGGGAATATTTACTCTATAGTCATTAATACTACTCAAATAGTCAAAGAATGATTAATTATCAAGCTATGATGAAAATTATACGAAGATACTACGTGTTATGTCTGGTTTCTACTATAGCCATGCCTTATGAAATCTAACAATAGTTTTGTTATACCTCGCATATTCTGCTGTTTTAATTCCAAAACGAAATATTGGCCGAAACTCAAATTTTGGCTACAACTCGACGAAAATAAAATGAACTTTCAGGTGGACTCTAGTTGTAGCTAATTTTTAGAAACATAAAACTGTCTTACAACGAACTTACATATAAAACATCTCTATTCAAAAAATATATGTATGTTAATGTCTAAATAAATAAACATTTTATATTATATAACTATATTGAAGAGCTGCGCTTATATACCTATACTAAAAAATATATTGAATTATGTATATCCAGTTTATTTATTATATGTAATACTATCATTTAAAATATTTCGACGCTAATTTTAATTATAATAAAATTCACAAAATATTCACTAAATGTGTAATATGATAATTTCTTAAATCCCTGATAAAAATATTATAGAAATATAAAGTTAATATCTATAAATTGTATTTTATAAAGATTAATTTCCTAATTTGAGGTAGTTGCAACGTCATGTCACGTAGAACTTTTTCGCAGATATTTCTTGACAGCTATGTTATTAAAATTTAATGCGTGAAACACAGTTTGTCAAATACATCTTTATAATTTAAAAGATGTCAAATAAAATAAGTCAGTTATTTTACAGTTTATGCGTTCAGGTTTACTAAATAGAAATATTTTCATTTTATAAATAACTTTTTTACGTAGTTATACTCAAATACGTTCGGTGTTTTAAACTACATCACTGTTTGAAAATTTATTAAGTATTATGAGAGAAAAAAAATATTTTTCATAATGTTAGAAAGTTTAAAAAAATATGGAAGCTGCATATTTTATTGACATTTAAATATTTATTTATTTATTGTATAGCGTTTGACTTATATTATGTGTTAATAATGCACATTCACGTAGGAATTAGGCCTTAATTTTATTTGTATTATTGTTTTATAACCTATTCACAAGAAGAAGAAAACAAATATTCATAACAATCGAAATGAACACATTATATGCTTAGTACTATTATATACTTTATATTATTTACGTTGTACTATTATATACTTTATATGTTTTGTAATATTGTATTGTTTGACTTGAATATTATTAATCTAAAAAAAGGTTTTCTTTTTTTTTTAAACTGATTTTATTAAGATCTTATAAAGAAAATCGTGTTTAGTAACCTTGATTTAAAAAAAATTACATTGCAATACTTATTGCAAAAAAATTAAAGACTGTGATTGTCTGATACCTTCTGCTTTTTAATTGATTATTTTGTTAACCTTAGTGATAGGCGGTTCTCGAAAAATCAACAATGGATAAATGTTGCCTCCGTATAAAATGCTATCGATAAAGATAACAATCGTTTCCAAAATTCTACTATAGAGAGATGTTGTAAAACTGTTTGTAACACCGATAAGCAAAAAACATTAATTGTAAACCTTAGCGAGCATTAAGTTGCAGAACGCTCTGAAACTTCATAGAGTGAATCGACCTTTAATAAAATTATATAGAAGTAAAATAACTTTAAAAGATGTCTGGCAATAATGAAAGAAAGGTTTGAGGAGGCCATGGAGGACATGGGGACTGGAGAAAATGTCTAACTTAAATAACTATTTGAGATATTTGGACTTAATGCTGGACATGCGTCAACGCACTGTGGGGGTGTATAGCTAAAAACATATTTCCGCGGCCTTGGAAGGAGTTGAAAAGCCGATAAACTGCGTAAAATGGAACGTTTGTTAACCCCGCCTCACAAAACGGAAACTAAAGGTTTTAGGGCTAATAGACCGCAGAATAAGACTTTACCCAGTAGTACACAGACGTTTCCATGTATATCATGTTGGTGCATATAAATATTATAAGTACTGATATACTATAGGAAGCGGAAAATAGCAATGACTCAATAAAAATGCCACCTAGACGAAAACGGAAATGGAAATGGGGAGCGGGGAATTACAACTAACAAAATGGGACGACGGAGAAGGGAGAGGAAAAATACCCCTAAAGACTAGAAATAGACCCACGGAGAAGGTACTTAGATGCTAAAGCAGATGCCATGCTAAGGCAGGTGATATGATAAGTCAGAATTGCATGTCTTATATTCTTGCTTCAAGCCTTTTTCGGCGACCCGGTGTTCCCAAGCATTCCTCAGACACTAAGCAGCACCTCCTTGAGGAGGAAAGATATTATATTAGGCAATTATATTAAGCGAGGTATTTTATTAAACAATTATATATTGTAAATTGTAACTGCTGAGCTCTTGTCTATCGCTCTCAATAAATATCGTTCGTCATTATTTTCTATAAATCGCCAGTGCGGTCAACAGTTCAATAGCGGATATATTTGTCTGTACGTGTCGCTACTGCAAATGAACGATTGATTGAGGGCTACTACGGATGAAAGATAGATTGACATCGATAGACAAAAGTAATTTGTCAGGAAACCGATCGTAGTGGCAGGGGATACATCGATAATCCCGCTATCAATCGCAATGTCGATTTCAAGAAAAATAATGATCAGCAATATGTAATTCTAAAGTTATTCGTATTTCATCAGATATAACATGTCATAATATTAATATTTCGAAGATTTATGTCATTTATAGTCATTACCAATACTATACCAATACTACTTATAATTATTTCACGTAAAGTTTTCATTGCTTTTTGCGATATATGCATGATGAAAATTACAATGTTATAAATAATATAAAATACTATCATTCTGCTATTAAAAAAATGTTACTCTCCCCTCTTCTCCAAAACAAAGTCAATTACACTTGTGGCAGAATATTAAACTTTCGCCACCCTATCGTGGAAATATATTTTGTTGATTCTTTTATCGTGAATTTTTCTTTTGCATCTCCCCATCTTTCGTTCCCAACATTATTCCCAAACATACTTTAATTCCTTTTGCCATTGTACCTTAGCTAATGTTTATATTCATTTAATATATACATATACACAATTTTAAAGCATATTTACTTACTGACTATTACATATTTTTGTATATGCAATTTTTATCCGTTTGTTTTTAACGTCATAAATTACCCAAGTTAAAAAAAATATATCCATCCAACCTAGAAAAATGTTACATGTGACAGTAATTTCATTGCCATATTCTGCGTTATTAAGATGAAATCCAAAAGGATCAATAACTATTTCTACAGGTATGATTTTGTTGCCAACTAGTGTTATTCTTAGCACTTTTACAAAAATATTTTGAAAAAAAAAATAATCTGCATTGTTTTTCCTATTAAAGAAATTTTTCTAACTTTCGGAAATATTTTACAGAACTAATTTTTTTTCTTTTTTCTGAAAATTTAACTTCTCATATATTTAACTAAAAGTTTAATCGTAATAAAATTAATGTTTCATTACAAACATATGCGCGAAAAAGGGTTTTTAGAGTGAATAAACAGATATTAACATGGGCACTAAAATAGAGACTCTAAATAATAATAATAATATTATTATTAAAATTACCTTTTTTATTTAAAAAATATCCTCAGTAAAAGCAATATATTTAATAATATTATTCCAAGTAATACTATTGAGATTTTTTAGACATATTAACTCAGAGTAAATCCGTTCCAAATCACAAAGGTGCTCGACATTTTTAATTTTTCTAATATTTTAACCAAATGTTTTTCATAGTTTTCTGAGTTTAAAAAGATGGTTAAAATTTTTTTTTATCATATAATCTTTTGGAGGTGGCCAATTTTAACAAGCTACATAGACATTTTTGGGCGAAGATCATGATTTAAGGAAAATGCTGTAACTGCTTTATTTTTCTACCTATTAGGATAAATCAAAAACCAAAATATTCAGCATAAAATTGTCGACATTTTACGTAAGTATAAAATTTTCATTAGACTTAAGAATCTAGGCGAAAAACATGCTTAAAAACCGAAGAGAAAAAAAAGGTCAAACACCACATTTCACTGCCATTATTTTTTATGAAAGAGATCAAACTCACCTTAAATATTTTTTGCTTAAACAGTCCTGTTATAAGACTACTTATTTTTACAAATTTCAATCATGAAAACCTTTCCTTTTTTGTTCAGCTCATCGAAAACTGTGTTAAGTCTTTTTTTGGCAATTTTCACTACTAAACTCAAAAGGGACTGAGTAAAAAATTCTGAAAACGTAGGATAATAACGTAGGATAATCTTTGTAATATAAACTTAAATTGTAAACTTTATGTTTGAGACTTGACTGGTTTTTCAATAGCAGTTCACTAAATATGCACGCTTGCGCACCTCCCACTGCATTTTCCTTTGCGTTTTGTTCCAGATACATACCATTACAGGCACTTTTTATTTAGGTACGTTCAAATTGACGATAAAAACAGATTTTACGCCTTATTGCTTACATAAATAGGGCAGTGTACCATTTCAAAACTTTCTTGAAAAGGGGGGGTGAATTCATTGTGCTCAGCCGAGGGGTACCTGATACAGTTTTATTCTGAGATGTTTTAGAAATTAGCCAAAGTACTCTCTAAGAGATTATTTCACTTACGCGAGAGCGAAAACACCCGCTCGCTAATGAAATTTTATAAAGTATCTCGCTTGCATACTCCACTGACCATTGCCTTTTACAAGATATTTTATAAAATTTCATTAGCGAGAGGGTGATTACGCTTTCGCGTAAGTGAAGTAACGTCTTATATAGTACTTAAGCTAATTTCAAAACCATCTCAGAATAAAACTGTATCAGGTGCTCCTCAGTTGTGCACAATGAAATCACCCACCACCCCTTTCAAGATAGTTTTGAAAATGTGTCGTTGCCCTATTTAACTAAGCAATAATGTGTAAAATGTATTTTTATAGTCAATTTCAACATACCTAAGCCAAAAGTGCCTGTAATGATATGTATCTAGAACAAAACAAAAAGGAAAATGAGGGAGGGGTGGTGCATTTTTAGTGAACCATTATTCAAAAACCAGTCAAGTTTCAAACATAAAGTTTACAATTTAAATTTATATTACAAAGATATTTATTATCCAACATTTTCAAAATTTTTTAGTCTGTCTCTTTTGAGATATTGAGAAGGGAAAATTGCCAAAAACAGACTTAACAAAGTTTTTGTTAAGCTGTACAAAAAAAAAAAAAGGTTCTCAGGATTTAAATTTATATAAATAAGTAGACCTATAACAATCCTGTGTCAGAAAAAAAAAATATATTTATTGTGATTCTGATCTCCTCCATGAAAATAATGCCAGCGAAATGGGTGTATGACATTTTTTTCTCCGTTTTTTAAGCATGTTTTTGGCCTAGAACCTTGAGTCTAATGAAAATCTTATATGTACATAAAAATCGACAATTTTATGCCAAATATTTTGGTTTTTAATTCAACTTGATAGGTGGATAAATAAAGCAGTAGCAGAATTTTCCGTAAAACACGTTTATCGCCCAAAAATGTCTATGTAGCTGATTAAAATTGGCCACAAGCAAAACAATAAATGATAAAAAAAATAACCACGCTTTTAAACTCAGAAAACTATGAAGAACACATTGTTAAAATATTAGGAAATGAAAAACATCGCGCGCCACCACCTTGCTGATTTGGAATGGATTGACCCCTCATATTTGAGCAAGTATCGAAAAAATTATGTTTAGATTCATAAAAAAAAACAAGAAAAGACAAATTGAAAACCGTATGAAAATTTTATTGACTTCAAATTTACAGCCTGTCCTACAGGCATTGTCCTATGACAATTTCACGGCTGTGACACTATTTTTTTGAACTCAAACGCTTTCTTTCAAATGCAATGTTCATGAAACAGAGTCAAACATCACATTTTTTCCAGATAGTTGTTGTTCCTTTTGTACACTGGTCATCAAAACTAAAGGATAACGAGAAAGAATATGCTCACTAAGTTAATGTTTCAACCAATGCCCAATGCTGCAATTATTTATGTTAATTAAATACTATTGAATTGAAAATTGCACTTCCGCGCATATATTAGCGTCGGAAATATGCAAATTAGATGATTGAGAATGTGGTGCGCAATGGACGTATGTTGGAATTCTGGTCTTTAGTGTTATTTAAAGTGAATGGATGTCTGAGTGTGATCAGTATTCATTAGTTATTCTCAGAGGCATCATTTAAGTTAAGGTCAAAAGTGATGAATAATTGGTAGTATCGAGGAAGGTAAAAAACTAATGGAGGTCGGCCAAGATTTGAATATCCCTCAAAGTGTCACATCAAGAGCTTCGAGCCGATTTTTAAGCATTGTATCCTTTGATAGAAACTGGTCAAGGGAGACCAAAGGCAACAATTACATACGAAGACTGTTTTTTGCCATTGTGGCTCGAAGAAACCGCGAAGCGACTATAAGAGATTTGGTTTCAGACCTTCAGGCTTCCACAAAAACTCTAATTAGCCGTTCTATTGCTGCAAGAAGGTTTAACGAGGATGGACTGTATGCGAGAAAACCAAAAGTTTGTATCCACTCACTCCAGCTTGCCAATGGGCCAGTTTAAGCTGTTGTTGTCACCATTTACAATGAATCTAAGAAGACTGGGCTCGTGCGGGATATTTCACGGACAAGAGAATTGCAAGTTGCATCTTTCTTCATCTCTTCAGATCAAAGCACGTCTAGAATCAGTGTTCAGACTATACCTGGACTCGTCAGTAAACAATACTTAAGCCCAATCTTCATGCTCCATTGAACTTGGCCAGGACAACAGTTTAACCCCTTCGGGACGAGCGCCTTTTACAGAACTTTTAATCTTTAGTCACCGGATTTTTAAAACAGAAATTTTTGCCTAATTGGATGGGGAAAATGCTCGGATTAAGTAAGGAAAAATTTACAGTACAATTTTACTAGTGAGATTAATCACCCATTCTGAGCAACTTAAGTGGCACGAATACCGGTCGCTCGTCCCCAAGGGGTTAAACGGGCTTCTTTGGAAGTTGGAGTGAGAGGGACACAAACTATTGCTTTTATCGCATACAGTACACCCTTGTTAAGCCTTTCTGCAGTATCAGAATGGCTAATTCGAGTTTACGTGGCAGCCTGAATGCCTCAAACCAAATCTCTTGTTGTCGCTTCGCGGTTTCTTCGAGCTTTAATGAGAAAAAACGGTCTTCGGATGCAGTTGTTGCACTTGATCTTCCTTGACCAGGCTGTATATCAACTGCTACAGTGCTTAAAAAGCGGCTAGAAACTCTTGATATGATACTTTAATGGATATTCAAATCTTGGCCGACCTCCATTAGTTTTTGACCTTCCTCGATTCTACCAATTATTCACCACTTTTGACATTAACATAAATGATGCCTTTGAGCTATGACTAATAAATACTGATCACATTCAGACTCCACATTCACTTTAAACAAGACTACAGACCAGCATTCCAAATTACGTCCATTGCTTATCACATTGTCAATCATCTAATTTGCATATTTCCGACGGTAACGTATGCGCGGAAGTACAATTTTGAGTTCAATAGTATTTAATTAACATAAATAATTGCACAAATGGGAATTGGTTGCAACATTAACTTAAAGTGCATATTTTTTTCTCATTATTCTTTAATTTTGATGACCAGTGTATAATTACGTCGTTGAAGACGACATTGTCCTCTGTTATCCCAGATTAGCATATTTTGAAATTTTACTATAAACTATCAAACTCCGCGGCTTTTCTCGCGTAATAGTTGAAATATGCCAAGTGATATTTGTATGTCTAATTTTTATTAGTTGAAATTATACTTTTACGAATAATTCAAAAATTACTAATTAAGCCACAGTTTGATTAACAAGGGCACCACCAAACATGATGCGCACAGATTTTGATGATTTCAAAGTATGTTCTAGGAGTCATACCACTAAGTATTCTGTTGAAAGGGTTTCTTCAAATGGGCCTTAGTTTTTGAGAAATTGGTGGTTAAATTTCAGCGTATATTTCAAATATCCGTTAGTGTGACTCCCTGAAAGTGAATTCGTGGTGCCCCGGTAGCGTGCAAGCGTACGGACCAAGACATTGCGGGTTCGATTCCACTTCGAGGAATTTTTTCTTTTTTACTTATTTTTATATTTTTTATACGTTAAAAATTTTAACCAGAATTGGGCATTGCACAGCTTTGAACTTTGATATTTTCTTAATAAATTACATTTACATTTTTGCATTTTTCATGGCAATTTGTTTTTCTCTTCAATTTTTAGACTAATATTTCTATTTACAAAACTCTAAAACTAATTTATGCCTAAAAATTTTTTTTAAAATTAATTATTATTTACATTTTTTTATTTTAAGCACAATTCTGAAATAATGATTTATCTCTTTTCTATCTTTTTTTAAAAAAAATTATGGTATTTTAAAGGAAAATTTATCCTTTTCTTGTATAAATTATACTAGCAAACGCCGCGGCTTTGCTCGCGTAATAGTTGAAATATGCCAAGTAATATTTGCATGACTATTTTTTTTTATTAGAAGAACACTTTTTGAACTAATTCAATAATTACAAATTAAGCCACAGATTGTCTAAACTTCATTATAAAAGTGCAATAGACAGAAATGAGATTTTAATTAGTAAGAAGAACTAAAACTAATTACAATTAAATGATAATTTAGAAAGTATTTTGAGACTTTTATTCTTATTTCATACACTCATTTCAGTATGCATTTGAAGTTTTGAATTTTTTAGAAAACATCTTAAAATCAACCATCATGTCAAATTCTAAGCTACTTGTCTAACAGTCTACCACCTCTCTGGTGTTAGTGGCACCAACATAAAATGCCGAAACATAGTTGAAATAGAATGTCTCGAAAACTGTTGAAACAGGGATTGTCACCATTAATTTGCCAAAATTAACCTTGAAATAGGTTGGTATTTCTTAATTTTCTATAGAAAACGGAGTTAAGATGTTTTTAAAGGCTTTCTTGCTGTTCCTGCCAACATTGGTGGTAGTGACACCGGCATAAAATATAGCCCGAATAGGATCAGGGACTATCACTCTTGATTCGCAACCAATAACTTCTGTAATCGGTTTATTCTTTCCTGAGATTTCATAGAAACCGTAATTTAGGACTCTTTTAAAATACTTTTTGCCCTTTCCCTTTGCTTCATCACTTTTTAATTTCGAATTTAAATTCGACTGTTCTTAGAGGACATTTATATTTTATAAGTAACAACCGTGCTATATTTAAAGTTTCTAGCTTCTTCAGTACGGCAGAAATCGCAATTTAGAAAGTTTTTTGCTCCTGTAACTCTCGACATAAAATATAGCTTATATTTGAGCAGGTTCTATCACCATCAATTTGCAACCATTATGTTTGAAATTGGTTTCGTATTTCATACGATTGCATACAAATCGTAATTTAAACGCTTATAGCACGCTTTTCGCTCACTTCATTCTTTTAAATTTGGAATTTTCTTTCGACAATACTTAGAAAGTATTTGCATCGTTGAAGTAATTACCATTTCAAATTTAAATGTTAGATATCCCTCAGTAACACAAAAAACGCAATTTAGAACGTTTTTTGCTCCAGTAACCCCCAGATGGTAGTGACAACAACGTAAAATGAAGGCTATGTTGGAGAGGGGTCCGTCACCCTCAATTTGAAACCATTACTACTGAAATAAGTTTATATTTCCTGAGATTGCGTAGAAATCGCTACTTACAACGCTTTTAGAATGCTTTTCGTTCATTTTCAACACTTTTAAATTTCAAATTTTTAAGAAACTCTTCTCAGACAGTATTTGTATCTCATAAGTAATTGCCATGCCAAATTTCAAGATGTTAGCTTCTTCAGTATCACAAAAATCACAATTTAGATCCTTTTTAAAATGCAACCGCAAGGTGGTAGTAACGCCGACATGAAATAGACCCTATATTGTAGCGACGGCTGTCATCATCAATTTTCAACCATTACTTTTGAAATCGGTTAGGTACATTCTGAGATTGCGTAGAAATCGTCATTTAGAGCTTTTTTTAGAACGTTTTTCGTCCATTTTCACCCCTTTTAAATTTCGAATGTTTAAGGAATGTTCTTAGAGAATTCGTTATGTTTGAAATTGTCATTTATATCTTATAAGTAACTACCATTCATAATTTGATGTATCTGGGCCCTTCAGTAACTCAAAAATCGCAATTTCGAAAGTTTTGTTGCTCCTGCACCCACTTTAGGGGTAGTGGCACCGACATAAAATGCAGCCTATATTGGAGCAATTGTTGTCACCATCATTTTGACACCATTATTTTTTAAATCGGTTTGGTACTTCTTGAAATCGCATAAAAATCGCCATTTAGAACGTTTTTTTAGAACGCTTTTTGCGCATTTTTACCCCTTTTTAATTTCGAATTTTTTAAGAAATGTTCTTAGAGATAAATTATATCTAATAAGTAACTACCATGCCAAATTCCATGTATCTGGAGACTTCAGTAACAGAAAAATCGCAATTTCGAACGTTCTTTGCTCCTGCATCCCCTATAGGGGTAGTGGCACCGACATAAAATGTAACTGTGTTGGAGCAAGTGTTGTCACCATCATTTTGACACCATTGTTTTTGAAATCGGTTTGGTACTTCCTGAAATTGCTTAAAACTCGCCATTTAGAACGTTTTTAGAACGCTTTTCGCGCATTTTCACTCCATTTTCATTTCGATTTTTTTAAGAAATGTCCTTAGAGATCATTAGTATCTTAAAGTAACTACCATTCCAAATTTCATGTTTCTAGGCCCTTCAGTTACACAAAAATCGCATTTTTAGAACGTTTTTTGCTCCTACACCCCCTTTTAGCCAATGGCACGGACATAAGATATAGCCTATGTTCTAAGTTGGACTAACACCATCATTTTGATACCATTACTTTTGGAATCGGTTCCGTAGTTCCAGAGCTTACCTCCTACAAATAAACAATTTTTACCTCTTTATAATATTACTAGCAAACCCCGCGGCTTTGCTCGCGTAATATTTGAAATATCCCAAGTGATATTTATATGTCTAATTTTTATTAAAAGGTACTAACTAAATTTTTACTTATTACTTTTAAGAATAATTCAAAAATTACTATTTAAAACACAGTTTGATTAAACATAATTATTACACTGTATTAGACAGAAATGAGACTTAAATTAATAAAACTAAATAAATGATAATTTAGAAAATATTTTGAAACTTTTATGCTCAATTAATACGCTCATTTCAGTATTCATTTGAAGTTTTGAATTTTTTAGAAACCATCTTCTTACATCTTAAAATTAACCATCATGTCAAATCCCAAGTCCTACCACCTCTCTCAACATAAAGGGCTATGTTGAAATAGGAACTGTCACCATTAATTTGCCAACATTAATTTTGAAATTGGTTTGTTATTTTTAATATCCCACAGAAACGTAATTTAGAAAGCTTTTAAAGGCATATATTAGAACGTTTGTTGTTCCTGTAAACCCTAGGTGGTAGAATCATCGGCCTGTGTAGGATCAGAGACTTTTATCATTGATTCGCAACTATTACTTTTAAAATCGGTTTATATTCCCTGAAATTGCATAGATGTCGGAATTTAGGACTTTTTTAGAATGCTTTTCACACCTCCACTTCGCGTCATCCCTTTTTAATACGAATTTATTTTCGACAGTCCTTCGAGGGCATTTATATTTTATAAGTAACTGCCATGCCATATTTAAAGTTTCTAGCCTTTTCAGTATCACAGAAATCGCAATTTAGAAAGTTTTTTGCACCTACAACCCTCTGGTGGTAGTGGCACAGATATAAAATATAGCTTATGTTTGAGCAGGTTCTAACACCAACAATTTGTCATCATTATTTTTTTAATCGGTTTAGTATTTGGTAAGATTGCATAAAAATTGTAAATTATAACGCTTTTCGCTCACTTCATCTTTTAAAATTTGGAATTTCCTTTCGACTGTTCTTAGAAAGCAGTTTCATCTTGTAAGTAAATACCATGCCATACTTCAAAGTGTTAGACCCCTCAGTTATGCAAAAAACGCAAATTAGAACATGTTTTGCTTTTGCAACCCTCAGATGGTAGTGATAGCAACATAAAATATAACCTATGTTATAGCAGGGACTGTCACCATTGATTTGCAACCATTACTTTTGAAATAGCTTTGGTATTTCCTTAGATTGAGTAGAAATCGCAATTTAGAACGTTTTTAGGACGCTTTTCGCGCATTTTCACCCCTTTTTAAATTTCCAATTTTTTCGAAACTGTTCTTAAAGATAATTTATATCTAATAAATATGTACCTTGCCTAATTTTAAGTTGCTAGCCCGTACAGATCACAAAAATCGAAATTTAGAACGCTTTTTAACTCCTGCAACGTCTAGATGATAGTGATACCGACATAAAGTAGCGTCTATGTTAGAGCAGAGTCTGTCAGCATCAATTTCCTACCATTTCTTTTGAAATCAGTTTGATTCTTCCTGAGATATCGCTTTCAAATCGGCATTTAGAACGTTTTTAGAACACTTTTTGCACATTTTGCTCCTGGATCTCCTCTGGGGTAGTGGAAACTGATATAAAATATAGCCTAACTTGGAGCGAGATCTGTCAGCATAATTTTTACACCATTATATTTGAAATCGGTTCAGTACTTCCTAAGTTTGCATAGAAATCGCAATTTAGAACGTTTTTTACAACGCTTTTTGCGCATTTTGACTCCCTTTTAAATTTCGATTTTTTTTTCAGGAAATGTTCTTAGAGATCATTGATATCATATAAGTAACTACCATTGCAAATTTCATGATTGTAGGCCCTTCCAAAACACAAAACCGCAATTTAGAACGTTTTTTTTCTCCTGCCACCCCAAGGTGGCAGTGATACAAACATCACTGTATAAGAGATCATTGATATCTTATAAGTAACTAATATTCCGAATTTCATATTTCTAAGCCATTCAGTAACGCTAAAATCGCATTTTTAGAACGTTTTTTGCTCCTACACCCCCTTTGGGGTAGTGACACCGACATAAAACATACCCTATCTTGGAGCAAGCGTTGTCACCGTCATTTTGACACCAATATTTTTTTAATCGGTTTGGTATTTCCTGAGATTGTGTAGAAACTACCATTTAGAACGTTTTTTAGAACGCTTTTTATGCATTTTGACTCCCTTTTAAATTTCGAATTGTTTAAGAACTGTTCTTAGACATCATTTATATCTTATAAGTAACTAATATTCAAAATTTCATATTTCTAGGCCCTTCAGTAACGCTAAAATCGCGTTTTTAGAACGTTTTTTGCTCCTACACCCCCTTTGGGGTAGTGGCACCGATATAAGATATAGCCTATGTTCTAAGTTGGACTGACACCATCATTTTGATACCATTACTTTTGGAATCGGTTCGGTAGTTCCAGAGCTTACCTCCGACAAATAAACAATTTTTTCCTCTTTATAATAGGAGTATAGACTAGCAGTTACCCGTGACGTCGTTCACGCAGCATTAAAAAAATATAAATACATTATTTAAGTAAAACATTTCACTCCTGATAATGAAAAACGTATACAATTAACCAAGTCTTTATCACATTTTATTACAGACGATATGGTCGTATTTCTTATTTATGGAACCTCAATATAACTCAGTCATAAATCAATATAAATTTTTAAAAAAAATTTGAAAGCATGCTTTTATTAAAATTCACAAAAATGTAGAAAATATAAATGTTTTTTTCAATGCACTAAAAAAGGTGAAAAGTGTTGGGGAAAAAAACTTAAATGCACAGAGTTTAAATTAAATTGCGGTGGGCACGAATATGGAAGATTAATGGATTTAAATGGAAATTTTGAAAAATTAGCGAGCTATCGCCAAGTTGGCATCATATATGGCAACTTCTCTTGTAGCCAAATTTGGCAGTATTTCGCCAAGTGGCGAAAATTTTGGCTATATTTCCCAAGTTGGCTAAAATTTGGCGCTTTTGTGGTAACTCTATCATTAATACTTTTCCACAAATACTCATTGTTTAATATGATGCTGATTTATCGGAAATCAAAACGTATCCATTAAGTAATTTGTCCCCCGTTGCCCCCCTTAGGAATTGCATTTAAAAAAATCAATGTCCAATTCATGTATTGTCCTGAGGAGCACATACGTATTCCAAATTTTAAAGCTCTGTGTCAAAAGGAAGCTGGTGAAAAAATCAGTAACAATATTTGACTGCCACACACAAACATAATTGTAAGTTAAAAGAAACCGTGTAAAAGGTGAAATTTATTGCCAAATAAGATAAACAATTGCGAAAATGAAATTGCAACCAATCAAAAATAGAGGTTCAAGTAAAATTGTGAGAATCAACGAATCTCTCTTCGTAGAACGAAAAAACAATGCTTGGAAAATTCTATTAGAAGGGTGTGTTTTAGTTGGTATTTGCTGTCAAATATGTATATTTTTGCTTTCCGTACTTATTCAAATTTATGCCACTTATATTATTAAAAAATACTTGAACATTTCTGTTTTATTTCCAATATGACGATATATTGATCTTTTTTTTTATTCCTAATTTTTCATTTCCTTTTCATTTTGACGTGAAATCTTTAAGTAAGACGAAATTTTTATTCCAATTTTTGATATTTTGATTCTAATGACATCATTTTCGACATGGATAATTTTACGGTAATAGACATTTACTATCAATTTATTTTCCCAAACATTTTTAAAAAGTTTTATATCCATTTAAAATTTAAAATTAAATCTTTACATTATCTATCCGCAGACGATAATCCTCCAAAGAAATGGTTGCTATGTTTTACTTCTTATTATATATAATTGGTAGAAAATGTTACCACTGCTTATAAAGTATTAAAAAACTTAGCTGTGAGATATAGCTAATTATAATTATAATATACAGATGAAATAGAAAATACACCGTAGTAACCGGTTGTTTGAAACACTATGATTGACGTCATACTGAAAGTATCTATTCTAAATGTATTTATTTAATTTTTTTTTCGCGTGAAAATCATTCATTTAAAAATTAATTACTGAGGAGAAATTATTATTCAGTGTTTTCATTTTTTGGCAACGTAATAAAAAATTATGGTGAAATTTTACAGAAAAATTGTCAATTGATTCTGTATGAAAAATAATGAAATTTTGAGTTATTAAGAAAAATATTTGAATAAAATAATTGGTGCACAGCCTATGTTGATTTCGTTTTTATAATCTATGTATATGCAAAGGCACAAACACATTAATTAATCCATTTTGACGTTGACTTCATTCAAACATTCGGACACACATTCACATTTATAATAGTACAAGCAAACCCCGCGGCTTTGCTCGCGTAATATTTGAAATATGGCAAGTGATATTTATATCTCTAATTTTTATCAAAAGGTACTAACTAAATTTTTATTTTATTAAAAGGTAATATTTTAGTTTATTAAAAGGTACTTATTACTTTTAATATTTTGTAACTTTTATGCTCAGTTAATACGCTCATTTCAGTATTCATTTGAAGTTTTGAATTTTCTAGAAACCATCTTCTTACATCTTAAAATTAACCATCATGTCAAATTCCAAGTCCTACCACCTCTCTCAACATAAAGGGCTGTGTTGAAGTAGAAACTGTCACCATTAATTTGCCAACATTAATTTTGAAATTGGTTTGTTATTTCCTAATATTCCACAGAAACGTAATTTGGAAAGCTTTTAAAGGCCCTTTTTAGATATCCTATTTAGAGTTCCTGTGAATCCCAGGTGGTAGAATCATCGGCATAAAATATAGCCTGTGTAGGATCAGAGACTGCTACCATTGATTCGCAGCTATTACTTTTATATTTGGTTTATATTCCCTGAAATAGCGTAGAAATCGTAATTTAGGACTTTTTTTAGAATGCTTTTCGCACCTCCCCTTCACTTCACCCCTTTTTAATTCGAATTTATTTTCGACAGTCCTTCGAGGGCATTTATATTTTATAAGTAACTACCATGCCATATTTAAAGTTTCTAGCCTTTTCAGTATCACAGAAATCGCAATTTAGAAAGTTTTTAGCTACTGCAACCCTCTGGTGGTAGTGGCACAGACATAAAATATAGCTTATGATTGAGCAGGTTCTATCACCAACAATTTGTCATCATTATTTTTTTAATCGGTTTGGTATTTGATAAGATTACATAAAAATCGTTATTTACAACGCTTTTCGCTCACTTCATCTTTTTAAATTTGAAATTTTCTTTCGACAGTTCTTAGAAAGCAGTTGCATCTTGTAAGTAAATACCATGCCATACTTCAAAGTGTTAGACCCTTCAGTTATGCAAAAAACGCAAATTAGAACATGATTTGCTTTTGCAACCCTCTGATGGTAGTGACAGCAACATAAAATATAACCTATGTTATAGCAGGGACTGTCACCATTGATTTGCAACCATTACTTTTGAAACAGCTTTGGAATTTCCTGAGATTGAGTAGAAATCGCAATTTAGAATGTTTTTAGAACGCTTTTCGAACATTTTCACCCCTTTTTAAATTTCCAATTTTTTCGAAACTGTTCTTAAAGATCATTTATATGTAATACACATGTACCTTGCCTAATTTTAAGTTGCTAGCCTCTACCGATCACAAAATCGAAATTTGGAACGCTTTTTTGCTCCTGCAACGTCTAGGTGATAGTGATACCGACTTAAAATAGAGTATATGTTAGAGCAGAGACTGTCAGCATCAATTTCTTAACATTACTTTTGAAATCAGTTTGATTCTTCCTGAGATATTGGTGACAAATCAGCATTTAGAACGTTTTTAGAACGCTTTTCGCTCATTTTGCTCCTGCATCTCCTCTGGGTTAGTGGAAACATATATAAAATATAGCCTATCTTGGAGCAAGAACTGTCACCATCATTTTAACGCCATTATATTTGAAATCGGTTCATTATTTCCTGAGATTGCATAGAAATTGCAATTTAGAATGTTTTTTACAACGCTTTTTGCGCATTTTGACCCCCCCCCCCCTTTTAAATTTCGATTTTTTTTAGGAAATGTCCTTAGAGATCATTGATAACTTATAACTAACTACCATTCCAAATTTCACGATTCTAGGCCCTTCCGTAACGCAAAAACCTCAATTTAGAACGTTTTTCTCCTGCACCCTCTTTGGGGTAGTGTCACCGACATAAACCATAGCCTATGTTGGAGCAAGGATTTTCACCATCATTTTGAAGCCATTATTTTTCAAATCGGTTTGGTATTTCCTGAGATTGTGTAGAAACTACCATTTAGAACGTTTTTAGAACGCTTTTCGCGCATTTTCACCCCTTTTAAATTTCGAATTGTTTAAGAACTGTTCTTAGAAATCCTTTATGTCTAATAAGTAGCTGATGCTTCAAATTTCATATTTCTAGGCCCATCAGTAACACATAAATCGCATTTTTAGGACGTTTTTTGCTCCTACACCCCCTTTGGGTTAGTGGCACCGACATAAAAAATAGCCTATCTTGGAGCAAACGTTGTCACTATCATTTTGACACCAATACTTTTTAAATCGGTTCGGTATTTCCTGAGATTGTGTAGAAACTACCATTTAGAACGTTTTTTAGAACAATTTTTGTGCATTTTCAACCCTTTTAAATTTCGAATTGTTTAAGAACTGTTCTTAGACACCATTTATATCTCATAAGTAACTAATATTCCAAATTTCATATTTCTAGGTCCTTCAGTAACGCAAAAATCGCATTTTTAGAACGTTTTTTGCTCCTGCACCCCCTTTGGGGTAGTGGCACCGACATAAGATATAGCCTATGTTCTAAGTTGGACTAACACCATCATTTTGATACCATTACTTTTGAAATCGGTTTGGTATTTCCTGAGATTATGTAGAAACTACCATTTAGAACGTTTTTTAGAACGCTTTTTGTGCATTTTCACCCCTTTTAAATTTCGAATTGTTTAAGAACTGTTCTTAGACACCATTTATATCTTATAAGTAACTAATATTCCAAATTTCATATTTCTAGGCCCTTCAGTAACGCAAAAATCGCATTTTTAGAACTCTTTTTGCTCCTGCACCCCCTTTAAGGTAGTGGCACCGACATAAGATATAGCCTATGTTCTAAGTTGGGCGAACACCATCATTTTGATACCATTACTTTTGGAATCGGTTCGGTAGTTCCTGAGCTTACCTCCGACAAATAAACAATTTTTTCCTCTTTATAATAGGAGTATAGACAAAATAATTTTCAGGTCAAATTTCTCAAAACGGTGAAATTTCTCAAAACTTTAGGATTAGATAATTCAAATAATGAATATCTTCGAAAGAGTAATAAAATATTAAAGGAGTAATGCTTAAATACAAGTTTTTTACCAGTTGTACAAATTTTTAATACTCTGTAAAATACATTTATGTTTAAAGTTCAACCTCAACATCATTTTTCGTTTGCACAAATAAAAAATTACATTTAAAAATATTTTTTTTTATTGTAGAAAATAAAAACACTCTCCACGTGATTCATAAAAATTCAACTGGATTGCAAATATCGTCTGTTAATGAGATAAAATTTACGATACATATAAATATATTTATATATTTTTTAATCGTCTGCTTTGCTCTTCTCGGTAATATTGGAATAAATAAAAATTTCTTATATTGATCTCGTTTAGCTTCTTTTGCAGACAATTAGAAGATTTGAAATATTGTTATATATAGGGAAAATTTCGGTATGAAAATTAAAAGAAGACTACATATTGTGACAGATTGAATGCTAAAGTTTGTGTTTTGGAAAGAACCAGCGCTAATGCGGAAAATTCTCATTTGGAAGAGAAACAAAAAGGCCGAATTACAAATGCATTAAAATATTGTGAGACGTTGTTACAAAATAATGATCTGTTTTAAAGTTCTCTACCGGATGAAATATCCGGTGCTTCTATTGATATGCCTGAAGAATTTCATGGTGCAATTTTAGAAATATTAGAAAATCGACAAATTATTGAGGCCGATGAATTGCTATTGAATGAAGAAGATGAAATGAACAAATTTACAAAAGGTATGATTTTTTACTTTAGCAAAGAAAATATATATATATATATATATATATATATATATATATATATATATATATATATATATATATATTACATTTCATTGTTAAAAAAAGTCGAAATCAAACAATTGAATTTTAAATATTTTTTTATAGTATCCGGGATTTCATGAAGATCGTGAGAATTTTGTACCTGAAGAATTTGCACCTGAACCATGCGATTATATTCCATTGTGGTACAAAAAAAAATGCTGCTGCATTAGCTGAAGCCTGTAATAAATAAGTAAAAAAGTAAATAATAAAAGTGCCCCAGGACCGAATCGAACCCGCAATGTCTGGTCCGTAAGCTCGCACGCTACCGTTGAGCCACGAATTCATATACAGAAAGTCATACTAATGGGTATTTGTAATATACGCTGAACTTTAACCCCCATTTTTTTAAAAACTACTGTCCATTTGAAGAAATCCTTTCATCAGAATAATTAGTGGTATGACCCCTACAATATACTTTGAAATCATCAAAATCTGTGCGCATCATGTTTGGTGGTGCCCTTGTAAGCTTCATTATTTTACTTCATTATGCTGAAATGAGACTTAAATTAATAAGCACTAAAACTAATTCAGAATAAATGATTTAGAAAGTATTTTGAATATATTATGCTTATTTCGATAATTTCAGTATACATTTGAAGTTTTGAATTTTTTGAAACAATCTGCTTAGTAAGCATTTACATCTAAAATTAAACCTAATTCAAATACTAAGCTTATTTTCTAACTATCTACCAACTCACTGGTGGTAGTGGCACCAACATAAAATGCCTATGTTGAAGCAAGGACTGTCACCATTAATTTTCAAACATTAATTTTGAAATCCGTTTGTTTATTTCGTAATCTTCTATAGAAAACGTAATTTAGGAAGTTTTTAAAGGCTTTTTTATAACGTTTGTTGTTCCTGCCATACCTAGATGGTGGTGGCAACGACATACAATATAGCCTGTGTACAATCAGAGACTATCACCGATGATTCGCAACCATTACTCTTGTAATCAGGTTATTATTTCGTGAGATTGTATACAAATCGTAATTGTCGGAGCACAGCTCCGGCTTCCCTGCAAAAATTACACTTATTGTTAACACGAAAGCGTCCAAAATATTTGACGCATCGACACAAAAAATGAGCTGGACGTTGGTAGGGCCAAAATCTCGGCGCGTATTGAAAATCATAAATATTCGTCTACCCTAACAGCCTGAAATGTCGGCTCAAAATTTTCCCATAGAGATAACATTGAGAGTTTAATTCTATATATTTGAAAGATAAGGCTCTCTTTTTTTAGTCATGTACCTTGAGCTTTATTTGCACCAATTTTAATATTTCTTTTTTTTTTATGAAAGCTGTTTCTTTGTAGATTTGCCCGCAGTAGCTATTTTTTTTTTTTAATATTCCCATTTTTATATTTAAATTTAAAATTTAAAAAATTTCTATGAATTTGTTTCAAAATGGTAGCAATTAGATTACTTCCATTGTTGTAAAGAAAGGAAAAATAATAAGGTTTGCTTATCTTTATTGATGCCATTTTCTCATAAAATTCAAAATAAACTTTCTGAAAAAATTGAACAGAAAATGACGTCGTGCTTTAATAAAATACTCATGTTTTCCGCAAAAAGCTGTTATAATTCAATTCTTTTTCATTCATTGAATGATATCATATTTAAAAGAAAACGATCATTTTCTCTGATAAAAGTAAATATTTTACTACGAACGCCTCTAAAAGATATAAATTTCTGGAATTTTACTCGCCGATCCGAAGTCAAGAGTGCGAATGTTCACATGCAAAGTCGTAGTTGACAAACTTGATTTCAAGTTTAGAAATACTAGGGGATCGTACCCGGGCTTCCCGGGTTACAGAATATACATGAAAACATTTTTTAAAATTGAAAACTAATATTTTTTTATATGCAATATGTTTTTTCGATTGCCTACTTACATTAAAAAAGCATTTTTCATATGAAAAATGCGAATTATACAATCAAATAAATTTTTGAAATTTATCAAAAGCGATATTTTCTTATCAGCCGCATACTAAGAGTTATTTGACCAAGATTTTGCTGCTTACGGCATCCTTTTATATTCTGATAATTTCAGAGCTTATATATGTCTGTTAAATTTGTGTTTTATTTATATTATTTTATTTATTTATTCTTAGGGAAGTTTTTTTTAAAATGGATATTAGCCGTAAGAAAATGATGAACTCTTTATTTCGTTTTAAGGGCAAACGGATTAATCTTTCGTAATCGAACTACGCGCGATATAGATAAATTAAAAAAATATTTCATGCACTAAAATTGTTTTTAAAACCATAGACAATCAGTAAACTAAGATGAACTTTGCCAACAAATTCCATTTGAAAAAAAAAAATCCTATTTGATGATCTAAAATTTTAAATTGTATGATAACATATATGTTAGATTTGTGTTTTTTTAAATATTATTCTTTTATTTGTTTATAAAGGAAGTATTGATTTCGTTATGCAAAAATAGTCAGAAACAAATGCTGAATTGTTTGTTGCTTTATGTGCAAAAC
This sequence comes from Maratus speciosus, assembly GCA_963932465.1. Lineage (NCBI taxonomy): Eukaryota > Metazoa > Arthropoda > Arachnida > Araneae > Salticidae > Maratus > Maratus speciosus. The sequence goes on along the minus strand of OZ010791.1, from coordinate 536,512,461 downwards.
GTTTATTATTATTATGCATTGAAACCGGCACGTGATAAGATAAACTTAAAAAAATCATGCTTAAAAATTATTTTAAAAACATAATACATTAGTCAATTCAGGTACAGTTTTTAAACAAATGCCACTTGAAAGTAAAATTTTTCCCTATGCGACGAAAATTGAAAATGTAGGATGGTCAAAGATTAAAAACTGCAGTAGTGAAAATTTCAAGACCGAAATTTGATCGTGAAGTGTTGCCATTCGCAAAATGACGTCAGTGTTACGCACAGATACGTTTATTCTTTATAATATAGGAGATACGTAATCAGTAAAATATAATAAAGATCAGTTATTACGATGTGGTTATAAATTGAAGCTCTTATGCTTGGAATTCCGGAATGAAAACAGCAATTTTCACCTTCTCAAAATTTGCATACGCACTTCTCATATTCATATTCATCATTTTAAAAAATATTATTATAAATATATATTATAATAAGTATTTTGTTTGATCATTTTAAAATCATTTTCACTCAAAACTTGAAGTCACCATTGTCAGCAACATCTTTTATGTGAATAGACGCACTTTTTACTTGAGATTCTAATCTCAATTCCGGAGAGTAAAAATTTCCGTAATTTATGTTTTTTAGGCGAATTTGTGTTAAAATGTTTAGTTTTATATAAGAAAGTGATCGTTTTCTTTTAAATATGACTTCATTTTCACTTAAATAAACATTTCGCCTAGTGTCTGAGACTTAGTATCAGTACATATGCTGAAGGAAAAACTATATAGAAAATTTATGAGGAAAAATTCTTGTTTTCAAAAGCAGTATGTCATTTTCCGTTATTATTCCCCTAATATAATATTATGCTGCTAAAGGGATTTCGCGCCACTAAAATCTATACAACAATTTTTATAAACAATTTTGAATTTTTATTAGAAAATGGCGTGAATAAAGATAAAAACACCTTTTCTCTCTCTCTCTCTCTCTCTTGTCTGCAATAATGAAAGCTATCTGATTTTCATCATTTTTGATAAATTTCAATTTCATAAAATGCTTTTAAAATTAAAATATAAAAGTAGGGATATTAAAAAAAAAAGATAGTGCGATCACATCTACAAATGAACAGCTTTCCGTTGAAAAACAATATTATTAAAATTGGTTCAGCAGAAAGATCAGGGAAGATTTCTAAAAAACACACTTGTGTTTTAAATATATAGATTATTTAAAATTGTGAAAAATTAAATTAAGCAAATCGTGTTATTTTGATAAAGTTATAGTAGAAAGTCCTAAAGAATAGCATTAAAGTTTTATTATTCGAGAGAATTTTGGACAATAACTTCAGGAACATGATATTATTTTAAACCTCGAGTTATTTGTTTGCTTGTCTAACTCGGCGAAGCAAATCCACCCAGGTGTTAATCATCAATTTCTGTAATATAAATCGCTATTATTTGCATGTCACCTCTCTTTTATAAAGACACTCTAAAGTTTTGTAAAACATTGCGTTTTATCAGTGCGTGATTTCGATTACATTATTTTCAAAATTGAACTATTTTCACCTGTGAAGAATTTTAAAGCAGCTGGGCTGTGAAAATGACGCACTTCTACAAAACATAATTCAGGTTTTAAAATTAAAATACACGCTTTTTTATAAAATGATGTCATTTGCATCCTTTAAAGCAGTCCACTTTTACAATCGAGTCATAAACTTCGACTATAGAAAAGTATGCATATGACGTCATTATCACGGAATAACAGACAATATTCTTGACGTAACTCATAATTTAATTTCAATTTTTTTTTCAGGTTTTATGAGAAAATGGCAACAAAAAGATACAGTATTTCCTATTTTCGACTATTTTCCGTTTGCTTTCAATGACTTTCAATAGAAATGGGGTACTTTTGTTGCCACGATTAGAAAAATGGTATTAAAAAGTGCAAAAAATTAATATCTCAAAAATAAATTGAGATACAGCATTCAAACAAATTGCATTTAAAAGAGCATTTTTTTCCTCATACGACGGTGTAAAAATTTAAAATGTGCAATGTTTAGAAATTTAAAAATTTAAAAATTTGCCGTCGAAAAAATTACAAAACCGAAATTTTATTTCAAATTTCAAAGTGTTGCCATTTGCAAAATGACGTATGCGTTACGCACAGATATGTTTGTCCTTTATAATATAGATATGTATTAATCACATATTGCGCATTGTAATATTTTTGAAATGATGAATGTAAATATAAGAGATGCGTATGCAAATTATGAGACGGTGAAAATAACATAAAGTTTAGATTTTACGCGAAAAATAATTCCATGATTAACTTAAGGTGAAATCATTTTTTTTTTAATTTTTCAATCGGCAATTTTAAACTGCACAGATGTCATACTGGCGCGATTTTTTTCTGACGTCAATGTCATATACGCAACGGGTACTTAACTGGCGCCAAAATGTCGTTATTTTGCTTGATATGGAAACCCGGATGTTATTGTTTGTGCTATTGAAGTATTCCCCGAACTAGCGTGGGAAAAAAATCGCGCCAATATGACATCTGTGCCTTTTAAACATAACAGCCTCAATGGGTAATTTCATCAAAATTATATAGCTTGATTAGGTATAATAAATAACGCAGTTTAATTTTTTAATATTTTGTACAGTCGAAGTGTATGGAATTAGTATTTTGGTAACTTTAAGTTAAAAATAATATTTGTTTTAAGAGACTATGTAGTAAGCTATGTATGAGTTCGTTTTTAAACCATTTCTTTCGTGGAAATTCGACGAGATTCTTCCTGTTATTAATTAAAACATTAGCCCCATTGCTGTAAATTATGCATTTTTACCTCATACGGATCATCATGGTTGAAGAATGTTGAAGTCGATATTCATACATTTGTGACTTGAGGTAAGATTGACCCCACCCCCCTTTCAGAAGTTTTACGTTCTACGCATGTAAAACCACTATTCTTTTTCGAACTTTTCATTCTTTGTAAGCTTCGAAATCGATTGAATTCATTTTTAATTTTAAATTAAGAGAAACGAAAAGAAAATCGAATATGGAAAACACGATTTTGGGCATTAGTCGAATATCTACGAGTGATACTCAAAGAAATCGAGAAAAATATAATGCCATGTATGCATTACTTATATGTATGTATTCTTATGTATGTATGTTTGTATTCAGACGAATGTATGTTTCTACTGGGAAATTTTCGTAATCGGTTTTGTAGACAAATTCATAATTTACTGAGAATTGTTTGATGCGCAAATTTAACAATTCGATAGCTGTCCTAATTACTGACTATTACTCATTTTTTTTTTAATTCATCGTAAGTGAATATATTTCAACTGAAATGCAAGTGAACATTTTGAAGTAAATGACATAAGCATTTTTTTGTCAAGATGTACACTAGAAAACAGAAATATGTAGATTACAAAATAACAAATTCCTGTACGGGTTGGAAAAGGTAGCTTCCCTATTTCTTGCTTTTAAGATTTTAGCTAATTTTACTGGAGAACACGAAGTTAAAATGCGAAGAACCTGGTTAGAGAAGAATCATCAGTACTTAATTTCAATGGAAATTTCGCCAAATTAGTCAGATACAGCCAGATTGGCTTAATTTGTGACGACATATTTTTGGTCGTCAAATTTGGCTATATTTCGTCCAAATGTCGCGAAGCTTAGCGATAAATGTGACGTTGATGTATATGACTATTATCGCTTATGTGTATGATCGGAGAAATGGATACACCAATGAAAGATAATTCGTGAGAAATCATGTTCACTAAAACTCGTAAATTAATCCCTGATTTTTATTAATCTGCTGCCTAGATTTAGTTGCATTTTTAGAAATATACATATTTTATATGTGCGACGTTATACACAGAAGTTTCGAAAATGACGGTTAAAAGAAAGTAATTCAAATGTATAGTGTTATTCAGCTTAATTCTATGTGGAAAAGTCGCATAAAAATAACCCAGATGCTTCCTAATATTTTCATAATAACGATATATCAACAACTCAGATGAATAAAGGTATAAAGTTTAATTGAGGAGTATAGCAGACTATCTATGAGTGTGTGTCACATACGTGTTACAAACCTTTACCTGTTGCCATATTAAATAAGTGTGGGTTGTGCCAGACGAGCAAGCCTTTGAAGGAGTTTTCTGCCGCTAACTCGATGGATCGAGTTCTCAAAGATCGGAGCTAAATAAAAAAAATCAAAATCTCCAAATACACTCGGGGGTAAATCTTTATCTTTGCCGTAGATTCTCTTATCCAATGGTTTCTCTTTACTTTTAACATTTCTGAATTATTATAAGGAACAACAAATTATGCTGCATTCAGTGATGCACTGAACAGCTTTTGTCTTTGGAAACAAAGGTTACAAATTTCCCTAAATTAACTTTTATTATTGGAAAAGGAAGAGCTGTAAAATGTACAAAAATCAAAGAAATTAGTAAAACAATCATAGAGCAGTAAGGATCAGAAGCTATCATTCTTTTGGCACTAACAGAGGCATTTAATGTCAAAGTCAAGGTAACTCACTCAGTGCTTAAAGAACCAACGTGTTTTAAATAGTTCGCTAATTTAAAAAGTCAGCAATACATCTACAGCTCAGAATGGGTACAGTGTTATTTATTATTATTGACGAATTTTCAATGATAGGATGTCGTCTTATGGCTGACCTTGAACAAAGATATCGCGAAGGTAAAATAGATAGCATTTAGCCTTTTAGAGGCTTATTTGTTTAAATCCTTGGACGTATTATGTAGTTACATCGCGTAAAATACATCCCTCTATATAAGAGACATTCTTTAAAAGTCATTTTGATTCTTCGCGGACAAAAAATGTTTAGAGCTTTTAAAAAATATTTCACATTAACAAACTCATTCACAAAACGACGATCAGCAGACACGGTTCCGAAAGACTCTGAACTCACTTTGCGTGAGTCAAGTTTTTGATTACCTCTCACCCCTTATGCATCGACGCAAAGATATACTGCTTTCGGCTAACTTGAAAGACTTGAAGGTGCCATATGTCATTTTCTCAAAACCAAGCAAGCTAAAGAATATAATCAAGAAGTACTTCTTAAATCAAAGCGGGGACCAATAAACAAGAATTTTAGCAGATCATAATGATTAAATAGCAAGATGGAGCGAAAATGATCACGCGTCTGGACTTCAGTCTAGACTTTCCTCAGCAGCTGGATCCAGGGTTATGCATTATGCTACATACCAATATCTGAACGGAGTGAGAATTGGTAAACATAAGTACGATAAAAGATACAGCCTATGGTCCACGTTTTCAACCTCGAGGTTTGCCACAGGCCATAATAGTTTATTTTGTTGAGTATCATGAGCCATTTCTAACTGTAATTATTTCTTATCAAACCTATTTGTAAACACGAAGTTATTTACCTTTAACTGTTGCATACCTTTCCACCATACATAGATCCTCGAGTTTAACCTTGTCAGAAACTGCTGTGGATACCCATCTAAAGGTGTTGTCACATAAAACAACTTATGTCATTTTTACTGTAGTTTGTCATTTAGAGAAAGTTCTAATGGAAGCAATTTTCGCTAAGGACAGGTTTTACCCAAATTAGAAGTATGGAAGCACTTGCTGACAGATTAGAATTTGTGCATTACCCGAGGCAACTGACGACTGAGCTAAATACTTTAAAATGAGGTATCAACGATTGTTTTTTCAAACTTACTTTTATACTATTAATTGCAATCTAGCAAATAAAACATTTTTTAATAATATCTTTTAAGTTTACGCGCCTCCATGCTTCGACATTTTGGCCTGACGGATATTAGTTTAAGACATTTTTATAACGCTTTTCGCTCCTTCTCTGCCCTTCATCCTTTTTTAATTTCGAATAGTGCCATGTGACTTTTTAGTTTGGGGCTTTGTAAAGAAGAGGCGACTGATTCCATTACTCCGGACTTGTCAATGGAAGATTGGGAAGAAATGCACATTAAGTTGGATGTGTGCCGTATATCTAAAAATTGACATATTGAACATCTGTAAGAACACTAGATTAGTTTAGCATAAATTCAATGTATGATTTTTTGTAAATAGTCTAAATTAAACTTTTATGATATACCATTGGAACTGGAAAATTCTTTTATGGACAACTTATATATTTCCATTTAAACTAACTGCAAGTTTCATTCACTCTACAGGAACATTTAAAAAAAAAATGTGATATTAAAAATATATTTACGAAATACATTATTATTCTTTCTAACTGCGTTTAAAGTATGTACTAATGATTACCATCTAAAAGAAATGCAATTTAAAAAGTAGATAACGTTTTATGTACAACGGCATAATTTAAATCTTTCAAAAGAACTAGTTTTAAAAGAAAGAGAAAAACAAACAAACATATGAGCTTTAACATAACTAAATTGTCTAAAGAACAAAATATAAAATCGAAGAATCCCCCACAGCATTAATAACTATTTGAGGTAAATTATTTCGTCTATCTTTTTATACTAAATTATTATCAAGATATTTCAGAAGAATAATACGAAGGTGAAAATAATAATTAGGTGCACATAAAAATAATATTTGTGTTAAGCAAAAAAAAAAAAAAAAAAAAAACAACTGATCTTCTTAATTTAAAATATACATAGATAATAATGCGTCTTATTATGTTTTGTATGGCCTTTGGGAATAATTAAATGCATTACTAATAGCTGTATTATAAACGAAATGAGAGTTTTCGGTTAATCTTTTACAAGAGAAATAAGTAAATAAAGAAGTTTAACATTAATTGGAATTCTACAAAAAATAAAAGTTTGAATGATATTTATAGATATTATATATAGATTAGCTATTTTATTTACAAATTATGTAAGATTGGAGAATTTACATATGTAAAGTTTTCAGCTGCATTGAAGTTGCACTTAAAAACTAGATAAATATATGCGTATATCATGAATTTATATAAATTAAGAATATGGATTAACGATATTCATGATAACTGTAACGTTTACATACAAATAGGAATTATGTAGAAAAATAAATATCGCAGACTAGGGCTCTTCTAGTAAAACGAAGATTATAAACATGAAAAGAAAATAGTATTTTTTGTCAGAAAACCTATTACGAAGCAAATTTCGACCATATTGAAGTAGAAATCCATGTCAGTCGGGCCAGCTCGAGCCAGGGTAGGTCAGAGATTTTAACTTTTTACCGTGCCGGAACTGTCTCCGGTCGCACATTAACTTTTATACCGGAAAGGGCCGGGCTTGTAAGATTTTTCTATAATTCGGTTCGGCCAGAACTTCGGCGTTATTAAACATTTAAGTCAATGTTTAATAACGGATATTTTGGTGATCATCCTTATCTAGCATTCCAAATGCACCAAAAACACACCACGCAGATTTGTGCTTAAGTGGTGTAAGTCACGAATTTTGAATTTTAATACCTCTGTGAGTTTTGCAGGTATCAAAATATAATTTTTAGTGTTTAATTCACGAATGATTAGTTTTTGTTTCTTCTGAAATTGGTCCCCTATGAAGTTGTAACTTATGCCATCAAAATTTGCACTTTTTTTATGAAATTTTGCGATATGATGTATGTGTCGATGGCCAATATTGAAGGGAATAGAATATTGTTTCGATCTTTATTAATCACACTGTCGGGGAAGGTGTTGTTCTATTGACCACTTTGCAAAATTTAAGTTTTCCTAGCTTGACTATTAAGGCTAAATTCAATTTCTTTGTTTTATTATAATCAGAATCATATGGTTCATCATAAATAATTTTTTGAAGGTTCTAGTTTTACTTTTATTATGTTTCATTTCATTTAAAAAAGTAATAACACCGTGGTAAAAGGTAAACACAACCTTTGACCATGGGTTGTTGCACCTCAGACCAGGCAATTAGACAGCATAACAATGAAGGTTTTTTTTTTTTTTTTTTTTTTTTTTTTTTTTTTTTTTTTTTATTCAGTATCATCTATAATAATAAGGAGGAAAGAAGTTTGTGTGTGAGTGTGTGAGTTAGTGTGTCGACGGTGTTCTGAAGAGACCGCTGCACGTAGAGCTACAAAATTTCGGGGGAAGGGCACGTCTATATATGAAGTTTTGCACCTCGAAGCCCGATTTTCGATTTTTTATTACATTTTTTTATTTAATTTTTTATCCGGTTTTTAGCAATTTTTAAAGTTTTGAGGCAATTTTTTCACATTAGTGAAAAGAATACGGTTTCTTTCTTTTAACCCAACGTAGTAAATTTTGTTCTCTTTTCAAAAAAGTTTATTCGGAATTCGTACAGCGATTTTTGAATTTTTAGCGATTTTTTAATGCGATTATTGAACAGCAGTTAAAGCATCTTCATACCTATAAAAGTGTTACCACATGGGGGACACAGTTCTCTCGCCAAATTGGCGATATATCGCCAAATTTGGTGACCAAATTTAGTCGCCAAAAGTGACGCCAACTTGGCGATATGTCTAATATTTCGCCAAATTCCCATAGACTTCCATTCTAAAACAATAAGGATTACTTGCTTAGAGAAAATCAACAAATTGAGGTATTTTAATGAAACAAAAACTAGCATTAACTTCAGGGATTATATTAATTGTATTTAAGGTAATCCAAGTAAATTAAATCTATAATAATAAGGAAAGAAGTTTGTGAGTTAGTGTGTGAGTGAGTATGTGGACGGTCTTCTGAAGAGACCGCTGCACGTAGAGCTACAAAATTTCGGGGGAAAGGTACGTCTATATATGAAGTTTTGAAACTCGAAGCCCGATTTTCAATTTTTTGATTAGATTTTTTTTATTTAATTTTTTATCCGATTTTTAGAACTTTTTTAAGTTTTGGGGCGATTTTTGTGCATTAGTGAAAAGAATACGGTTTCTTTCTTTTAACCCAATACAGTAAATTTTGTTCTCTTTTCAAAAAAGTTTATTCCGAATTCGTACAGCGATTTTTTTATGCGATTATTGAAGAGCAGTTAATGCATCTTCATACCTATAAGGGTGTTACCATACGGGGGACACAGTTCTGTCGCCAACTTGGCGATATATCGCCAAATTTGGCGACCAAATTTAGTCGCCAAAAGTAACGCCAACTTGGCGATATGTCTAATATTTCGCCGAATTCCCGTAGACTTCCATTATAAAACAATAAATATTACTTGCTTAGAGAAAATCAACAAATTGAGATATTTTAATGCAACAAAAACTAATATTAACTTTAGGGATTATATTAATTGTATTTAAGGAAATCCAAGTAAATGAAATTATGAATAAAAGTAACATGAAACAATGCTTAGCATGCATTCCCAAACATAAATTTTAAGAGAGCCCGCAGGTCGAAGAAATTAGATTTGAAACTTTTATCCAATTATAGTAAATTTTGACTTTCGTGATTTTTGAAATTTTTGAGATTTTTAATTCGATTTTTACGTTTCGTCGCTATCTGCTGCAATTTTTTGATATTCCATTTTTGACTTAAAGTATATTCTTCCTCATTTCAATAAAGTTTATTCGCACTTCTTATAGGAATTTTCGAATTTCGGGAATTTGGTATGTGATTTTTAGTGTATTTTAGTGATTTGCTACCGTTTTTCCACATCAGTGAGAGGAATTAACTTGCAACCATCGAGCACAGTATACAATTTTTGATTCTCTTTTTGAAATTTATGCAGCGATTTAAAATTTTCTCGCGATATTTATTGTGATTTCCAGAACTTTTTCGCAATTCCTGCTGTTTTTTGACGTACACGGGCAACGCCGGGCAAGTTCGCTAGTTGTAAATGATTTTAAGTTAAATGGGTACAGGACAGTATAAGCATAATAAGAATTATGTTAATGATAGTATTTTAAGAGTTTTTTATTTCAGGTTTGCTTATTCCACTTTATATGACGAAAAGTTCATTCTAAATGACAAACATTGGACATGAAACACTGGATATTTAGTATCACAGATTTCTGCGACAAAATAGACTTTTTTACTTGCAATTTTCATAAGAATAAAATTTCCCTTTTCCAATACCTCTGTGTCAAATTGTTCCAGTTCAGCTATCTAAAAACATTCATCTGACACATCAAATTCATTTTCGCTTGGAGAAATTTTGGTGCTGCTATCAGATTCTGAACTGCCCTTAGGCAGAAATTTCTTTTTTGTCTTTTTTAAGAAGACGTGTTTGTATGTCGTATCTTGCATTTTGAGTGTTGCCTTTTTCTCAGCTTCAAAATTAGCTTTTCAGGAGTATCATCAATCAGGATACGAGATTTCTCTTTAGGCCGACCCCTATTTCACATTTTCCTTGCCTGCACGTTTGGATGAGGCTTCTCAGCTTCAGGGTTAACTGTAAGTGGCGACAAATCCGAACTGCTACTTTGAAGAATGATATGGTCAGTTTGGGCTGTGCCATTCGTTGACGGTTCATCAAAATCAGTTTCTTGCAGCATCGGTCTCTATGTTACAGTAGCTGCAAGAAATTCGTCATCAGAAAAAAACGTTCTCAATGAAAGGCACAAACCCCGTGACCTTAAAAATTTTAATAATGCTGTTTGGAACTACGGCTTTAGAATAAACTATGCCCGCAAGTTCAGCAATGTTGTAGATTGTAAGAGTATTCCCAACACATCCAGGTGAAATCATCCAATTATTCACAGCTTTATTATAAAAGTTTTTAAAGGACCATAAACATCCTATCAAAGGGTTGCATTTTATGGCTAGTATGTGGATGAAACGTCATTAGTGTCACACCAGTAGCCGTGGCTAAATCAATTACTGGTATGCTAATATGAGATTCATGGTTATTAAATAATAACAATACTGGCCTTTCAGTACTAGTTCAAACATTTTTCCGTAAATGATTAAAGAACTGTTGGAAGATGGTCTCATTTGACATGCCTGATGTGTTTGCCGATCCGATTGATCCTGGAGCGTTCTATGAAGCATTGTTTAAAGTTGACCCGGTGAAAGGGAAAATGCTGTTTCCGGATGTACTAACAGCAGCAATCATAGTGATAGTTATTCCCCTTTTTGCAGACTTCATCCCTCCAACTTGTTTTTTTTCCTTTTGGGGGCTGTGACTTTAGGAGGCACATGAACTGTTCTTATCCCAGTCTCGTCGGAATCACAAATTTCACTAGGCTCAAATGAGTGACGTTGTAAAGTATTCTTATAGTTATTAAACCACAGTATCTCTATTAAATGCAGTTGCCCTAGCCGAGTTAGTAGCTTGAGGCTTTCGAAGGGAAACTTGTCATGAAATCTTTTGCGGAAATCAAGTAGCCACTATTTACAGAACATTTGTTTGCTTCCCAGGAAAGGTCAATTCTCTTATTATTGCTATTGGCAAAAGCATATGCTAAAGTCATTATTTGCTTCTTTGTTAAGCCGTAATGCACATTGGATGCTTTTGTAAGATAATCAGACAATAAAAGTGCTTCATCATCACTAAAGACATTTTTAGGGACGTAAGAGAAAATCTCTTCAATGCATTTAAATGATAAAATAAAGTTGTTGTTTTTTCAAACAAAAGTGCCTCGAAGCCTCTCCAACTCTCATTTTTTCATCCTTGATGATTGTTATTGCCTTTTAAATGTCATTTTTTCAACTTTCTTCCTTTTGATACCTGTCTTGCTACTTAACATTCTACTTGGAGTTTGGTCTAACTTAAAAAAAAATAATTAATCCATTAATAGGTGATATGACAAAGTACTCAGCAATGCTAAAACTTCAATAACAAACATATATTTTATTATATTTTCAGAATTTTTTTTAAGTAGAACATATTTTAATATTTGATTGATATACATATTTTTTTATTCTGTATAAACAACTGAAGTAAAAATTATCATTAACTAATTTCAAGACAGTTGTAACAAGAAAGTCATAAAAGTTGAAATGTTGAGAAAATCTTATAAGTATGTTGTACCTTTGACCTGGTCAAAGGAACAACAACTAATCATGGATAGTGGTACAACACCATGCCAATACAAATTACAAAGCATGCTACAGTTTTAGGGTTAGGATAATCATTTTCGCAAACCTCGCCATATTTATTAAAATCTGCAGCTACTACATCAAATCATTTCTGCAAGAAAGACGTAACACAAAAAAATATTATTAGGCAAAAGATTATCAAATAAAAACTTGCATTTTTATGATAAAAATGGATTAGTATTATTGACCGGAATCCTCTTTGACTTGAATAATCCCCAGTAGGTTGCATAAGCCCTCAAGTGAAGGAACTATGTACTAATTACACCAAAATTCATAAAATGTTCCTAGAAGGTGCTACAGCGTAGGTGGTCAAAGGTACGATATGGTCAGATGTACAACACCTTCCCCTATATATTTCTGAATTTATAAATAAGAAATATGTTGAAAAAATATTTGTATACCCCTTTTTAACGTCGCGTATCCAATCATAATTTTCCTACACTAAATCCATGACCGAAATAAACTAAAATGATAAGTTAAATAATTTATGTTTAAACTAATGCTGCAATCTATCATAATTTCCCATTAGTAATCAGTTTTATTGAAACAATTATATTTTATTACATGTTTTGCCTTTAATCGCAGAATTCGATAAATTCACCCCAGTTGACGGTATTGTGTAACAAGAAACAGCCTTTAATTTCCACAACTTTTTAGGCTAAATGTAAAGCTAAAAAAACATCGAAGCTTTAGCATTTTGTTTTATATAAATGGATATATGAATGTTCAAAAATGTGAAAAATATCAAATATTTAGTATTATGTTGACTTTATGCCACCTTGATAATTTTCTTCTCAAATTTAATATTTAAAAATTCTTCTGTGTAGCTACTTCCTTTATTGTAATATTTACACAAACAATGTTTATAGACAGAAGTTTATGTCAATAGTGAGTTATAAGAACATATAAAAATTTAAAATTTTTATTTTTAAATGTATGTTTCAATAGCAGATACATTTAAATGGAAAATGCATAGATAAGTTAAACTATTTTTATATTTCTGACTATGTTTAAAAAATGCGTTTTCATATAAAACATAATATTGAAAAATTCAATGAAATATGTTGAAAAGCTAACGTTCTATTATATATTTAGAGATATTTACTTTTATTTTATATCATTCTCAGTAAATTCTCCACTTACATTACGTTTGCTTTTGAATTTTAAAGCTATCAAATATAAGCTTGTTAATGGTATTTAACAAAAGTCACTTACGGCATGTACATTTCACATTTTTACCTGTGACATATTATGTTATTTTATGAAAGTCAAATATTATTGAACGAAGGATGTATTTAATATATGGAAATTTTTAATATTTAAGTAGCAGACAAGAGTAAAGATAAAACAATATGAAATACTACAACATGATATGACTACGACATACAATCATACATCAGATGATATGTTTCAAATATATATTCAGAAATATGGATAAATAAAGAAAAGTTCATATTTTACATTCGACAGGATTTTTTACCATGTTATTTTCATAAATTTGATATTTGTTCTGCAAATATTTCAATTCAGAAAATTCTATATGTATGCTATTTTTCATTTATCGTAATATTTCTCTCTTAAAATAAAAATGTACCAAAATTTTGTGCAGTAGATTGTATTTTTACTATAAAATGACATTTACATTTCTCGCTGAAATAAATTTAAATGTACACTTTGTTTTAACTACGAAAAAAATGAATTTCCATTTTTCAGAATTTCATTTTTTTAAATAAATCATAAAAGGTAAGGTAAAAATTTACACATATTTACACCATCTACAACGTTTTAAATCACTTTATAATGTTGACTTTCATTTTTTTTATTTTTGAGGGACTATATTTACACATGTAGTTCTTTATTGCTTCCTATGGAATGATACTTAAATATCCAGTATTCTACATTGAACTCACTAAATGAATATAATTGGACTAAATTCTCTAGTCAATTTCTCTATCTGTTAACATGTACAGTCGTGGAAAAAAAAAGTAAACACCCCCTACTAACTCCTCAACAAATCATCATAGAAGAAAGTTACTGGTACCGAACGATTGGAAATAAAGTCTACTTTTAAATGATGTATATAAAATTTTCTTAGGGAGTCATCTACATATTAAAACGAATCCTAACTTCATTTTTTTCAATAGCAATACCCAATTTTAACGAGATATTTCAAATCTTCGGTTCAAACTATGCCTAGACACCAAATTTCAAGTCATTTGAATGATAAGTGTTTGAATTATAAACATTCAAAATTTAGTGCTTCTAATGTTAAATTATATTTTCATATTTTTATTTATATCTCCCGAAATTATGCTCCTAATGTGCTAATTTTTTTTGTGGTAATAATACTAATATACCCAAACATAAATAAGCTTAATTTGCAATTTTTATAATTTTATGATATGAATTATGAATTATGAAATTAATATTCGAAAAAATTATGAATTGCAACCTACAATTTTTTTGATGGATTTAGATTTATTAAGTCCTGCTTTATGGAAATTCAAAAATTTCACATTTTTCTTCCAAGTAGTTTTCAAATTATGCTTAAAAAACGGCAAAATGATGGTTTAAAGGGCCGTCTATGATGGAAGTGAGTAGACATTTTGAAATTTATTCTGCCGTAGTGTAATCTAACACGCTTCATTGACTCCTTGAGTGGCGCTTAAGGTGCCTTGATCAAGGAAGCGGCTCTCTCGGTTAACAATCCAGTACGGAACTTCAATTTGGATACAGCCCTTAAAATACACTCGTTTTAAAATAATTAATTTCTCGGAAACTTATGGTACGAATTGCATAAAAATTCGTTTTTAGGCTAATTGAAGGGTGTATAGTTCATTTATGCTGTCAGAATTGGGTACTGCTATTGAAAAAAACAAAGTTATGGTTCGTTTTAATATGTAGGTGGCCCCCTGAGCAAATTTTATATACATCGTTTAAAAGTAGACTTTATTTCCAATCGTTCGGTACCAGTAACTTTCTTCTACGATAATTTGTTGAGGAGTTAGTAGGGGGTGTTTACTTTTTTTTCCACGACTGTACCTGGCTCTTTATATGTGATTATTGAGAAATGAATGTTGATAATGTTTTGTAATTTAGTAAATTTTCAAATTCCTGAAGAAATAAATCTATTGAATACATTTACTGTTACGAAAATACTGAAATTGGTTTTCAGAAGAAAGAACCACATAATAATTATTTACATCGTGATATATATGCCGTTATTACTTTATAGTGTAAAAATAAATGTTTGGAATTTTACTTTATTCTACTACAATATTTTCTAAATTATGTTTTAAGAAGAAATGCTATTACTTCTGCAATAATTCGAAATTTTTTTGTGAACTGCGTAATGAAAACAAATGAGAATGCAACGACCATATTACATACGCGAATTACACATTTCTAACTAAAAGTAAAAGGAACAGAGTGAAAAATGCCCAAGACTGTCCAAATGCGAAATATTAAGCTAGGGGTAAAAATGTCTCAAATGCTCTACCATTTGAGGTACGAGAACGATACCCAGCGTATCATCTCTCACTCACATAAGTCAGCAAGCCTGCAACCTCAGCATAAGTTGGATAGGTCTTCATGATCACACAACTTCGTGGCAAAACTTAAGACTCAAATAAAGCCAAACAACCATGAACATATGCGATCGGGTCGATGTTTGTTTTATGCTTATTTAGAAATATGAAAATTCACGTACTTAACAATATTCAATAGACATCTGTTCACATATGCTGTGCTTTATTTGTTTCTCCTGCGTCGCCACAGGGTTGTGAGCTCATGATGAATTTTCCATTTTATGTAGCTGTTGAAGTCTTACCGACTTATGTGTGTGAGAATTGATTTGCAGGGTATCGACCTAGTATATCAACTTGTAGAGCATAAGGGTTATTCCCAGTTTGATTCCCGCCTTGGAAATTTTTGACTCTGTTGCTTTTACACTTAGTAATGTGATAATTCAGGTATTTAATATTCTATAATTTCGGTTGTAATTTGACTACTGAAAATTAATTGAAAAATTAGATAAAAGTATACATCGAAACAATTTGTAACAACGATACTGATTTTGAATAGCTGTAAAAGTAGAACTTTTTTACTTGGGTGAATCAGGCATATAAAGTAATAACTGCAGCAAAAATCTACATTAAAAGAGAATTTTCGTTTTGAATTAATAAAAATAGATAAGTAAAAATATATAAACATAAAAATACAAATTACACATAAATAAATAAGTATATTTAAATATAATATTTAAATATAATATTTATGATGTAAATATATATATATATATATATATGTATATCGATATTTAATACATTTTCTAACAAAAATGTTCAGCAATACAATTGCAATAATATAATAGCTTTACGAAGATACTAGTTTAAAATACGCAAATTAAGGAGCATTACAATGAAAGGTATTCATAACCGATGTTTGAATATCTCCAGCTACAATATCTCATCAAGAACGATTTTATAAACGACTCACAATCTAGATCACGAATAATATTCTCCATATTCAATGATATTTCAGATAGTACATTTACTAATATATTTTCATTGTTTAATGCAGTGCGCACAAAAGTCATACCTCAGCACAATAATTTTTAGCAAGTGAAGAAAAAAATATAGTTTTTTAATGATTTGTCTATTTGCAAGTTGAAGGTTTTAAACATTGTTATTGTTAAATAAAATGTTAAATAATGGTTATTATAGATAACTTACACGAGGCATCAATTTTGGAAGAATGTTTAAATACTGAACATAATTAATTATTATTATTATTTTGTAATATTGAAACATTTCTGAGCTTTTTACATTTTGATAGAGTCTATCCAAATTAGCGCAGAAATATTAGAAAAAATATATTAAAAATATAATTAAATTAAACATCACAAAAATAGTTAATTAACATATTTAAAACATAGTACTGTTACTTTAACTGTCAGCTTTTCTTTAAAACAGTTTTTCGCCGAATTCATGAGCCAAACTGTAAGGTAATGTAGAGTACACGTAAAGAAGAATATTTCCTATAGCAATTTGGGATTGGAGATGGAAAACTTTGGCGGAAAACTATATATGCCGAGGAAATTAAAACAAGAGTGTTGTTGACATAACAGTTACAATAAGTGCTCAAATGTGCCATGTCCAACATCAATACAGGCCTGGCAGAGTCTAGCAAGTCATTGAGGTACCTTTTTGGACATTCCAGGTGCTTCAAGAACAGTGACAGCAGCGATGGGAAGAGACCATATAAGTGTCAATTCGCGTCTCGCACATGTAATACTAATTTTAAATGTAACATGTTTCTTTAAAATCTGTGGCTCTAATTTTATTTCATTTTTACCCGGCTGCAAAGAAGGGTTATGTATTTCACGAGTATCTGGGTATGTAGATTTCTTTATACCCTCGAAACATCCCAAGGCTGGATGGATTTTAATGAATGAGGTCTCTATCGATTCGTGTTATCCATCCGATGTTATAGGATAGGTTTTCTTTTTATAAATTCAAAATGGCGACCGTAAAATACAGAATGCCGGTTGACACGAAAGAAATTTTTACGCACCCTATTGAGAGGAATATCATGGGATAGGTGTTTCAAAATGAAGACGATGTTTCATTGACTATTTTACAGTCAGAAGCAAAGTTTAAATATTAAACAACCTGGAAGTTTTGTAGGTAGGATCTCTAGATTTACTGCAACTCTAACCATCATAGACATATATAGGCCTCATCAAAACACTGTTTATAGATAAGAACTAACGATTAAAAACAACACAACTTAAAAGTTATCAGTACAAGTAAATAAAAAAACATAAGTAAGTAATATAAAAAATAGTTTAACATTGATGAGAAATAATTAGTTCAGATTTTACGCAGTCGGGTTTTTTAATTTTTTTTAATTTAATGTTTAATTGTTATTTTTATTTTTATTTTTGCCAACTGTACTACTTGCTTTTTTATGAACGCGGAGTATAAATTCTTTGAAGCTATATAAATATTTTATTAAAAAAATATTCAAATTATTTTAGTTTGAACTTACTTTCTATTTCCGTTTATTTCCGTGATTGTAATTTTTCAAAACTCTTTCACTATTTAATTATTCTAAGAGGAAAACTTCTTGTCGATTTCGTAACAAAAATCGTTAAATGTATTGAAGCTGGATTAATGGGAGGGTATAATTAAAAAAAAATAGAAAATTTTGAACAGGATTAATAAACATCCTTTTTGAAGACGTAAGAAATATTCCTATATATATATTTCAATTTATGTTTCATTAGATAACTTACGCAATTTCTCCTAATTTATTTTCCAGTATTTTTTTTTAAATTTATTTAACTTTATAAGTCGTTTTGTAGGTTTTCAGGAAATATTTTTGAAACGAAATGTAAAATTTAACAAACCAGCGGCAAAATATACAAAATTAAAGCAAATAAATTTCTAAACATTGTTTAACAATAGTGGCATTTTTGTGTTCAAAAATATATTTTTATAGTGAATTAAGGAAATGATGCATTCCTCCAGTGAAATATTATTGTTAAATATATATTTACACACATTAAAACTAACAAAAGGATTATAACTCAATATGAACTTCCATTTTTCTTCTTTTGGATTTTTTTATGTAAAAAGGATTTTCTTAGTTTGTAAGTAAACTGAATGTAATATTATTTGGAAGAAAAAAAATATCTAAATACACTGAATATACTGCCGAAGGACATAAGACTATGCCAGGCAGTAAGTACTTTTCTCGCTGGAATCAGACTTAAAATATATAAGAATTGCAAACCAAAATTTAATATTGATAATGGTAAAATTTATGAATAAAATTTCTGTTTCATAAAAGAAAAGTAGAAATATTATTGTGTCAAACTGGAGATTAAAAAAGACATAAAACGTAAAAAGAATTAAATGACTACAATTTGCCTGCATTCAAATTTGATCAATTTGTAACAGCAAGCATTTGTTATGAGTTACTAAATTAAACTACCACTATAGCTAATAAACTAGGAGATCAAACGGAAATTTCTGTTATTCCAATGTAAAGATCTCTAAAAATACACAAAACGTGTAATTCCTTATAGATTTTGTTGTCACTTGCTTTTAAAAGCAATTTGAAAGTATTTCATTAATATCATTAAAAATATAATTATACCAAACATTTTAAAAATCATTATATTTGCTTACTTTTGTAAATCCCTTTCTCGTTTAAAATAAATGTAGACAGAAATTCATTGCAAAGTGTTTTCTGCAATTTATTTTAGATCTTATCTGTGTCATATCACAGTATGGGTGTGAGTATCGTCCAGATGCGTGCGCATCTTTATCACTCTTGTGATATTGTTGTTATATGCTTCCAGTTATACGGATAATGACGTCCTTGATTGCTTAGCAACAACTGAGTTACGACCCTACACTGTAAAAAAAGTTGTCAAACTGAAAGGAAAAAACTGTCAATTTTGGCGTCAGTCGAAAACCGTTTAATTTACAGAAAAAAAATGTAATTTTTCATTAAAACAGTTTTTTCTGTAAAAAAATACAGATTTTTTCTGCAAAAATTACGAAATTCAGTTTCTTTTACAGAAAAAACTGTTTTTCTTCAAAACGGTTTTTTTCTGTAAAAAAAATACAATTATTTTCTGTAAAAACTACAGATTTTTTTTTCAGTTTACGTAGGTCTGACCTATACTTCCTGAGCGCATTTACATGTAAGTAACTATATATATATATATAATAAAAGACAAACTTCTCCGTGCGCATCGTTGACGTCATTTTGATGCTGGAACAGAACACGATTAAATTTTGTATTTTTTTCAATTTTTTTAATTCTAACGATCGCAAATTTTCCTTTTTTAAGCCGAATAAGAAAAAGCTGTAATTTAAAATGCAATCTGTTTGAAAATTGTAGCGCAATTTGTTTAAAATTCGTATCACACTTTGATAGTTTTTAGCTAGATTTCGTATGAAATACTACCTATTTGCGTCATTCCTATGTTGAAATTTCTGAAAAATTTTTGCTGATCTACACCGATCATGACCCCTAGTACCCAAAAGCACCACCAGTAAAAAACTATATATATATATATATATATATAATCTCTTCCAAACTGATACTTAAAATCAAGGGGCATAAAATATCGGTCAAGTTCGTTAATGGGCAAAATCGGACAAAGGGGATGGAAATAGGGAGAGGTTTTGTGAAAACCGAAAAAACCCCATAACTTCTTAATTTTTGTACATATCAAATCAGTTCAATGTTTTTATTCTTCTAAAAATAGGACCAAAAATTTATGTATCACAGATTTTTGATAAAATTTAAAATAGGCTCAAGAGGCGCAAAAAATAGGGTTTTTGGGAGAAAAAAATTCCTAACTTATTCAATTCTCACGATATCAAATCCAATTAACTTTATTATACATCTCCTTAATATTATCTACAGCTTTTATATTCATAAGTTTTTGATAGGGCCAATTCGTTCCAAAAAAAAAAAAAAATTAAAAACGAAAACAAAAAATGGGGTGAAGAGGGAAAATTTCCAAAACTCCGTCAATTCTCAAGATATAAAATCCCCGTGAATTTATCATATATCTTCTTAATATTTTCTTCAACATTTATATAGACAAGTTTTTGATAGGACCAATTCTTACAGCAAAAACAAATTAAAAATACATAGCGGTTGAAGGAAAAAATCATCTTATTAAGGGTGTATTCAAATTCAAATTGCTTATTTTCTGACTCATTTTTAAATTCATATTTGCTCTCAAACGCATCCAATTGATAGATTCTCTTCTTCAGAAACTATATAATGAACCGTAATGATCGATTTTTTGGTAGAGGCAGAATATATTTCAAAAAATAATGGCAAAGCGGGCATTTTGAACAGAATTTTCCGAAGCGATTGTGTTAGAAACGAAAAATATTGCCCTACTTTGAAAATAATTGTTTATTAATCAAGTTTCAATTAATTGAAAGAAAAATAAAAACACACGTCGCTTATAAATCTTTTTAAAAATCACGTCAGGAAATTTCGTATTTTTTTCTATTAAAAATGAATCTGAAAATGTGCGATAAATTTTCGAGTTGTTGAGCAAGGAAAAGTATTTTTTTTTTAATACCTCCTTAATATGATTCTGATAAAACCAGCTAATATTAATAAATAATTATATAAAAATGAAATAAAAACTAGTCAAAAGCGGACAGATAAAACTGTTAAAGTGGATTTATATCGAATCATGATTTAGTTTTTGTTGGTGCAATTAATATACTTAACTTCGAAATCTACCTCCGCCTGTAGGCAGGGCCGGCAGGGATTTTTTATGGTTTAAAAAATAATTTTCAAACATTATTTTTTTTCAAATCAATCTCTGTCGCACCTAGACAGATGAATACGAAAGATGAATCCGTTTGCATTTGATTTAATTTAAACAGTTCAGCATTTATTTCCGGCTTATATTTCACGACGAATATAAAACTGAATCCATAAATAAATAAAATATAAATAAAACATAAATTTAAGACAATTATTCACACTACTTGCTTAAACTATTGAAATGAACTGAATCAAAATACCCTGTAAATAGTAATTTTTGCTGTATGTAATGTAATTTTTGCATTGCTTGTTAATTCCTGACCCTAGACCAATACGGAAGTATCACTTTTAACAAACTCCTAAACTTTATTTGAATATATAATTTCTAATTTTCATATAAAAATTATTTTCTTATCGTTAGTGGACATTCGAAAATAATATAACAATTGTAAAAAAAAATCCTATTACAATTTCAATATTTAAACTCTGGAAGTCCGTGAAGAACACCCTAGTCTTTAATAATTGCATAATGTAACTAATAAAGGAAAGAAAAAACAGCAGCAATGACAGTAGAATAAGAATCTTTATATAGTAAATAAATCTCATAAAATTTGTACTTTTTGAAAAGTTGCTTCATACAATTGGAATAATTCTTAAATTAAGTTATGATGTGAAGAATGACTTGCGAGTCTATAATACTGAAATTCAAATAGCGAAGTGAAGGAAATGGAATTTTTCGATGAAGCTCTGATATACTAAGTCCTCGAGTGAAGTAATGTGAACTCTGATTTGAATATTAAAGATTGAAGAACACCTAAGTTTACTTTAATTTAAAAAATATCTTTCAATCTTTTCGAAATTTTCTACAAAAGGCAAACTTGGCCATTTATCTTAAGCTTAATAATGCTATGAATTTTTAAATTATATAATTATACAGGAACTGTTTGAAGTTTTGATTTTCTTACTACACATAAGTTCTTAAAGGAAATAAGTGAAACCTATTTTCTATTTATCTTATAAACGCTTTAAAATACATATGTAAACATATTTATGAAGTCATGATATCCCCGTCGTTTATTTAATCTGCGTATTTCATTGATTGATTTATTGGTAGAAATTATTTAATAAATGAAAATATCGTTACATGAAATGTCACATATTCTATACCTTGTAAATAAGCTCATTATTCTGTGCATCTTATGTTGAAATTCAGGAATACTTTTACAATAAGAACATTATAAAAAGGAAAAATTAGCAATTTATAATAAGCTATGTACTTTTATATACTTAGAGAACTATTCGATACATTTTCATAAATGTATCTCCGTAAAGATGTAATCTGATTTGATATGAATTCGTTACGTTTATTATACTAAATAAAGATAATGTTTAATAGAGAAATAAGATCTATATTTTCGAAATTTAAGATTTATTCATTTTTTATAAGATATAAATTTTGCATTTGTTTCTCCATGAAAATTGAAATGATATACATTTGATTAACACAATGTTTATCAGTAACAGGGATATTTTATTTTAGAAATATAAAATGACTCACTCATTTTAGTTGAAGTGCTACTAGATATTTTCTATGTTAGTTATACAGCGACTATAAAAGCTGCAATCAATTTAAATTTCCATCCTTTATGAAAATAGAAATTCCTTTCATTAAAAATAGTATTTCGCAGTTATATTCTTTTGGCTGTACTTGTGCTAAATTGAAAAATAAAAACTTCATGTTTGTGAATCTGGGCATACTCTCCGCCTGATTACTTTATGAGCTAGAATGCGCGCTTACCATCTTAAAAAAGCATGATAAGATGTCTGTCTACCAGTGCTCGATCTACAACTTATGTCATATAGTTTCATCCAACCGTGTTATTCATTGTACTCATCTAACTGAAAAGAATGAATTTCTTCATCAGAACAATAATCCTCATTTGTATGTTCCAGCGTATGACTTGTATCCGATGGCGAATTGATACGTAGTTGTCAATTCTACATTTTTCCTTTATTATTATTATTATTAAATATTTTTTCATTATGCAGACATCACTATGTAATCATGATTGTATTCGTTAAGTATGGGAGGTCCCTTTTAGTGAATTTTCTTTGGATTAGGCCTGTTGTCAATGATTTTCAATGATAGTGTCGCCCAACTAATTTATTCACACTATAAAGGTTAATTTTTGTTTTGTATTTTTATTCTAGATAACCCTGTCTCTATATTTAGTTTTGATAAATGTTGTTTAAAATATTAAAATATCAGATTTAATGTACTTCATGAAAGAATAGCAATATATATATATATATACATATATCTTTTACACCTACCAGAAACATGTTTTCTTATAACCAGTATAAGAGTGTTCTTACTTATACTACATTTTTTTAGAAATAAATAAGTAAAAAAAAAATACAGATTTATAAATGAATGGATTCCTAAAAATAACAAATATTTTTTGTTAAACTTTATGATTTATACATTAAAAAAAATTTAATGTTTGTAACGTATTTTGGACAAAATAAAAGTAATTGTAATTTAAACTCCAATTGTGCTTTTTTCACATATTTCAGAATATATAAGCCTTATGAAACGTATTTAAACGTTTTACCAATTATGTTTATACACGTTAACTTACTATGACTTTAACAAGACTGAAAATGTATATTCATACTATGTATTTGCATTATATAACACAGTATTCTAGTAACTAATGTTTAAGGCTGATCATAGGGCGATTCCAACAAACCGAATCTTAATTTTTTTTTCTGGCAATCCCTGTGATTTTGTAAACAGAGTAAATTTTTTCATATCTTTTCTAAAATATAAAATGCTTCCAGTGGCTTTTACACCACGTTGAAAATTCCTGACAGACTTTAGCATTTTTTTTTTTCATCTTTGGTGCAAATAATTTTGATGTAGCAATACCACGTTGTTTATTCAGTTTCTGCCCAATGTTAAAGTTAAGATAGATTTAAAAAAAAAATCTCAAATTATAATTTTTTAAAGGGCAGTCTTTTGATTTTTTTATAATTTCCATTTATAGAACACTTTGATGGATTCTAGAGCTTTTGGATTGTAGACATGTCACAAGTGCAGTATATAAAATTCAGCAGACATGTTTTAGCAAAAAATGATATTATTCTATAAGAGGCACATTCAGGTTACTTTAGATATATTAAATAGATGTTTAAGAAGATTTTTTTAAATCTCTTTATGACAAAATGCTATCACTACACAATTGTACCGAGCGCTGTAAAAAACTTTAAATGAAAATGCACGTGAAGAATAATGATATTTTTTAATAAAAGCAATAAGTTTTAATCTCAATTTTCCACGAATATAGTGCTTTGAATTTTACATCTTGATTTCTTTTTATTAATTATATTACTAACATTACTCATGTAATTGTATATGCTTGAAGATAATATAAAATTTAAATTTATTCGCGTTAAACCAGTAGTTTTCAAATATTTATGTATGGTTAATATATTAAGCTGTTTCCCTGCTAACATTATAAAGTCAATGAATTACTTCTTTTTAAAATACTATTATCGTTAAAAATGCATAATTGTATAATAATTACACAACAAATAGTAAATTAAAAGATATCTTTAAATTAATATTTTCTTTCCCCAAGAAACGTCACTTTAAATTCCTTCCAATAAAGCTTAATTATCCCTGTCTGCTAAAAAATTATATCCTTTCTAGAACTTTGAATAATTTATATTCCATTAAAATGGAATTACGAAAGTTCTTTTTATCACATGATTAAAAATTTACTTTAAATTAAATATTTAATCTTGAAACTTCGTTTTTGAAATCATATTCGTATCAAAATTTGTCATATGAAAATATAACGAATAAGTATTTGATCATTAAATAATATAAATTATTTAAATGTAAATAATATTTTATCGTAAAGAGAAAAATACAAAAAATAATCAATGTCATAATTAGACTAAAAATTTTTAAGCTTGTTATAATACAATCATGTACAAGAGGACCGCCTGCAGAATTTTAGAATAATTTAGTATTAATAATTAAAATAGTGCATTTCATGTTTCATAAAATTACGCTCTCTCTATAAGTAATGCAATAAATATATTGACCAATGAAAAATTAATTTAATCAAGAATGTATAGAATGTAATACAACGAATTTCATGAAGGAATTTTTAGAACAACAGTTATAAAGAAGAAAGGTGAAAAATATCGAGAAAATGTGGTATACACAAATTCTAACATTATCAGTAAATATTTATTTTTATGTACTTCTTTACGGTATCTTCCCATTGAGTGAACTAAGTCTTTTTGTTCAGAAACTATTATAATATGTCACCAGTTTTGAATTTTATTATTTATATCAATTGAATTTTCTTACTGGTTTGTTTCCGTGCAGCAAGTTTCTTTAGACGACTTCATAGATATTCGATTAGATTAAGGCATGCGATATGAACAGACCATTCCAATACTGGAATATGAATATCTTTAAACCAATTTTTAAACACTTTAACCACATGGCATGTAGCTGAATCCAGTTGAATTATAAATATTTTCACATCTTGGAAAATATCACGTGTGGAAAGCTTCAGTTAGGTTTGAAATAATTCAATTATGCATTTTTGCAATTCTTAA
The DNA here is from genome assembly GCA_963932465.1 of Maratus speciosus. NCBI lineage: Eukaryota > Metazoa > Arthropoda > Arachnida > Araneae > Salticidae > Maratus > Maratus speciosus. The sequence goes on along the minus strand of OZ010791.1, from coordinate 536,486,538 downwards.
TTATGCAATTATTACTGTTAGTCACTCAAAATCAGACAACATCTTTGCATTACACGAAACAGACCAAAAAACTAGATTTTGGTTTAATCAGAACAATTTAAATTATGGCGTTGTTTTTCTGTTCGGTTAACATGATTTATAATTTTAATTAATCTTTTCAACCTTTCATGGAGAGATAAAAATGGAAATGCTTTTGGAATTCTAACAATTAAACCAAATTCTTGCAGTCTGCGCCAATTTGTCATTGCACCCAACATCACATACATCTGGTCATGTCTTCCAAAAAAGCATAACTATAGGTAATTTAGTTTCTCTATCCCTTTATGTACTGAATGTGATTTCATTAAAATCTTCTAAAGCATTTTTCGTGAATTTTTCCAATTACATTATAAGATTTACATAATTCTTTAATGAATTTTAGAAGGATTTTAGATGGTTGGTTGTTTTTATGTCGGCCAATTATCTGCACGTGGGATATAGGCCCTAAGGGTGGGGGGTGCCTTCCGTGGAGGTCTTTCTAAGGGAACCTAACCCGTATTAACGCTTGGAGAACCAAGGTTCGAAGAAAACCACGAAAACTCCGAACGATTAGGCCGACGGGCGCGATTGGGATCGAACCCAGCACCTCCCGTCTACCAGCTTCGAGAGCATAACCTCTCGGCCACTGGTGGGGCAGAAGGATTTTAGAAGGATTGAAGGATTTAGAAAGGTTAATTAAATTTGAATTTTATGGAATTTGTTCAATCTTTATAAACTTACTCACATCTTTTCTTTTAATTATATTTCCTAGCGTTTTGTAGAATTAGGGTATGTACAAATACAATGTTCTTACAATAGAAATATAGAAATATTTCCAAATTGAAAAATCCCGCCCCCCTCCCAAAGGCCAAGGAAGCTGAAAAGATGCAAAGGTAAAAGAAATCACCCTCCTAAAAATATTTTTGTTTTGTGTAACCACTAATATATTTTTGGAACAAGATAAAGTAATGCATCTATAACTCATTCTAAATTTTATTACTACTAATGGATGTATTAAATGAATTTTATGACAAGTTATTTTAATAGTATTTATAAGTACCGTAGTATATAAAGGGTTAACTATTCTTTGTAGATTTTGCTAAATCAACCGTCGTCATTGTCAACATGTTACTTCTGTATCATTTATGCGACTTAAATAGGGAAACAAGTAAAAATGGATAAGAGAAGTGGAACTATATTCTATCCATATCGAGTTGAATGGTTGAGCAAATTCGAAAATCTTTTTTTTTAAAAATTACATAAAAGTACTTAATATCTGATCTATTTTTGACGCATGTAAAAATTTAAACACAAAATGTATTACGCACTATAAAGAAATTTAATATTTAAACGAGATGTATGCTGTGTATATTTAAATATTTTCCCTTAAAACGCTTTTTGGATTTGTGGATAACACGTACGAGGTTACATAATTTTTTCATTCATGGTTAATTTTTCTTATAATTTATATTTTCATACAGTGTACTTAACGGAAGATCAACAACAATCTACAACAAACTTACACTTTACAGAAATTAAATACATTATCTAAATTGAAACCCAAAAACTATTTCAAATCTTGGATAATGGAAAAAGACCTTTATTATATTTTTTTTACATATTCCATTACATTAATTTTGATCTAATGAATAAGGAACGTATTTTTTTTTGTGTTTGTTTCGCTAATGATTTCTTGCGGAGATTCTGAATTCCCAATATCTACCAAAAGAAACAAGACGTTTAGCATTAACGAAGATACATACATAATCTTTTATTCCTAGACGTGAGAGAAGAAATCAATTACTAATCTTATATCTATTGAATAAAATTCAGGTAAATGCTTACGTAAATTTAAACTTGTTTGGACAAAATATGTAAAATTACATAATGGGTCATAGCTTTTTGATCTCCGCAACATTTTAGGCACATAATGTAATTTCAAATTCTGTGTAAAGATTAGTTACTCAAACAAGAGTGTTCCTTGTTTTTATTTTCATACTTTCCACTAGAGACTACACCTGCATCGATTTTGTGAAAATTAAAAAAAATGTTAAGAAAAGAATTAAACTAAAAGCATGAAATCAAGAAAATACTGACATAATAAATTTCTTCTTTGAAAAAACATGAATAAAATGAATAATTACTTACAAAAACCTACAATAAACTTAAACTATACTAAAATTATATGATAAAAGCTTTTTCAATACCTAAACGCAATCGTAAATGCGTATGTTGTGGATACTTACACTAATCAACAAAAAAGTATAATAAACCATTTTTCTACACAGAAACGCAATAATAAATGTGTAATTGGAACGATGTGAATAACAGGTTTAATAGAATTTATTTTCAAATGTTTCGTTACGTTCATTTGTTCAACAGAGCAGGAAATGCATTGGAATGTAATCGATTAAGCATTTCTTGGAATAATCAAATTTAGATTTAACATTAATCACCGTAAACAGCATACATTTTTATCAGTTACTGAACATTCGTGCTAGGTCGTATAAATAGATACATGAGAAGAGATGTCTAATACAGTACGTGAATACCTTCAATAACATTCCGTGAAAGGCCAGAGTAATTTTGATTTTGTTTGAACAAAATATATAAAATGGCTTAATGTGTGTTTGTCTGCAATTTGCAGAAAATTTTGAACTCAAAATGCAATTGCACTTCCAATACATGTATTCGTTAACAAAGAACGAAGTTTCCAAAGATTTAAAATCATACAAACTTGAGTTTTGTTTAAGGTTATTATTTACAGAACCCGGGCAACGCCGGGCAACGCCGGGCAGGTGTGCTAGTATAAAATAAAGTGGGTCATGTCTCCTATAGAGTGGGTCAGCCCTTCAATATGTAAGGAGCATTGATCCATTGTTTTCTCACAAATAAAATCAATCATTTTTCAAATGTCTTATACATTACACTTATGTAGCAATTTTATTTCGATAACTGATTGTATAACGAATAAAATGATATATAAAACTCTATTCTACGTTCAATATTTAAAAAATAAAAATTTATTTTGTAAAATTGGGTCAACTCTCAAGTGTCTCCCCTACTTCCCATTGTTATATCACATTCAGATTTTGAAATATATATATATGAGATTGTCGTGATTTTTGTCCTAATTTTAGTACATGAATATTAATTACAGCTCTAATAATTTTCTTATTATTATGTTAAACACATAGGTACAGAATGAAAAGAAAATATATGTATTGTGTTTGAAATAAACATATAGATTTATATATCTCTTAAATATCATATCTATTAGTAATACATGCATGCTTATAGCATGCCCGTTGATCAAACGGATAACATTTCTTAAGTAGCTGTTTTAGAAAACTGAACCATAGGAACAAAAATCATGCAACAAATACGAATTTATTTATCCATTAGACAAAATATACTATTAAAATTATGTAAACTATTCAAAACTGTGTTCCCTCAGGGAAAAGTACTCATGGCAAATCTGAGAGTAAAGAATTACAGGAAGTTACTAATAAAAAATAAATGGATAATTTGAAAGGTAAATAGAATATCATATTTAAAAGTGTAATAAAAAAGAAGATACATAAATGTTTCAATGTAACATGTAAAAAAATGTTTCCCTAAAAAAAGATTGAAAGAAATATAAAGTTTAAGTAGATGTTACACACAAATAAATAAATATATTATTATGATTGTAATTAATTTTTATATTGAGATATTTTTTATTTATAGATGAAGTGTTAAAAAACTTATTTATTTTCGTCCTAAACTGATGTATCAGTTTGGTTTTAAAACAACTGAAATATATTAATAAAACTATGTTTATAGACTATATAAATGCAAATTGTGTGTAAAGCGCTTTCTTCTTCTTCTTTTTTGTAAAATAAAAGATAGTACTAATCACAATAAAAAATCGGAAATGATCTGTTTTAGTAAAAATTCGCAAAATATTAAATAACCTTGAAATTTTTTTTCGTTGCCGGAATAAAATTTTACGTTAATGAGCTCAGTTAACAATCTCAGTAAACAAGTGCAAATGACAGAATGACACTGATGAAATTTAAAAACTTCTTCCCGACAAGTATTAAAAACATAGGTAATAGTAAAACTAGAAATCTTCAAAGATAACGTTCACTGTAAAAGAAAAAAAAATTAATACTTAGCAATCAATATATAAGAAATTAAAAATATAAATTAAAAGTAGGCAAGAGAAACTTTTGAGAAACTATGCATATATGATCCTTTTTTAAGAATGTTTAATATATAAGAAGAGTAATTACAACAAATGCACGAGTATAAATTCGGTTTTTTAATAAATTATAAATTCTCCTTTTAAATAAACGCACATGTTTATATTTTACTAAAGTGATTCTTTATATTTGCGTTTTCGATGTTATATAAACTTTAAAAATAAAGATACCTAATTTTTTTTTTTTTTAATATTTGCTCGTAGAAAAATTTTTTGCATTTCACATTATCCAAAATTGTTTTTCTGTGTTATAATAGAATTAGTTACCATTTTGGATTTTAAAGGACTTTCCCCATTATCAGCTAGTTATATACCTGTGCTCGTCAACATCCGTTCAAACTCCGAAGTCTGTAAAAAATGGTAATGTGTACTATAAAAATAAAAACCATTGTAGATTTACCAGCACAAACTCGATCACAGTCGAATGTGCTGTAACTTTCTTAGGTTTCTTGACTATATAAACATGAAAAATACTGTAGTTGCGTAAAATTAACAGCATAATGTGCAAGCAATTGCCAGCACATTGTGCTGTTAATTTTACGCAACTACTGTATTTTTAATGTTTATATAGTCAAGAAACCAAAGAAAGATATAGCACACTTCACTGTGATCGAGTTTGTGCGCGAGATGAACAGTACTTTGTACTGTAAAAATGTCGGTTTTTTTTTCAGTGTGTACTGTTTTAAAAATATTACCCGATTATTGAAAACTGAATGATTTTATCACGAACGGCAACGATCTTCTGTAATTGCTTTGTCATGCTTTTCAGTTTGACTGGCGAATTTTTTTATTCCCATGCTCTCATTCACCGATGTCGCGACAGTTGACGTCTGTTTTGGGGTTTGATAAAAAAACTCTAGTACACACTTTAAAATCTTGTATTATACGATTTTTAAATATGAGTTTATCGAATAGTAATTCGCACAAAATAAATTTAAATATTTTAACCATGGATTTACCTGTATTTATGTTGCATCAGGTGATGAAATATAGAAACACACCTGCTAGCCGCGATATTTCTACTCCATGCGATTCCACTGTAATGTCAGATTATTATTTTCATAAGAAAATTCTTTCAGATACATCGTTTTGATATACGACGTACTTTTTACCATTAAATTCGTTTCACGAGTAATATTTTAGTTTTTTTTTGTTGTTTTCATCCTTTTTAATATTCACGTGTAAATACATTTTTTTACAAAAAATTCCCCTCTTTATGCTTTTAAAACGTAATCATTTACTTTTATGTTAATGTTTTTCTTACGTTTCTATAGTCACGTATAAATACATTTTTTTTTATTTAAAGGTAATATTATGCTTGGCGATGTTTTAAACTTGTAAACAAATTAAACGAATGACTTTTTTTAAATATGAAATACATCTCTATTGAAATAATGGTAATTTGAATAAAATACTAAAAAAATAGTGAAATTAAAAATCTAATTGCACATTGCGCACTGGAAACTTGACAATTATGTCCATGCAAAAGTTGGATAAATTACTATGCATAAACTCTGTACATTTTTTTTTAAATTAATGGGACTAATTTGGCTGACTTGAACATTTCTTATTTCTTAAAATAAGTCGTCGATTAAAAAAAATTCTGCTTCGGTGTGTTTGTCGAACAACTCTCTACAAAACTATCAATTTCCATATATAAGCGATAAGCCATTTATATACAATAGTTTTCTTAATATTAGCTGAGTAATACTTCCCGTCAGAAAAAGAAAACATTTATGGCAGCAAGACCAGAGTTCTTAGCTACCTGTTAAATAGAGTTATTTCTTGTAACAAACAACCTACAGTCGAACTCGGTAAGTACGCAAAGGAAGTGAGTCTTAAATGCTCTCGTGTTAACAGTTACTCGTAAAACCTGGAAAGATGTTAGAAATAGACATAAATAATATAAAAAAAACATATAAAAACACATAATTAATATACGAAACATATAAGAAAACACATTTATAAAGAAACACATAATTAGTGTATAAACATACGCATAAATAAGCTATTTACAACTGTTAATTTCCAGTATTATGTCAGTGGTAAAATTTACATAATACCATAAACTCGGCTAACATTGAAATAGTAGCAGAAATTTTCTAACCTTTCGTTCACATATCCTTTTTATTTTAACAGTGCAATAAAAGACATGATAATTCTGTTTAGCAAAATCCAGATTTAGAGAAAAATTCATTAATGGGTTTTCTTACATGATTACTCCTTTACATGGCTCAGTTGTAAATAGTAGAAAGGGGTAGTATCTGAAATGTCCATACCTCTACCTAATTACATTTCTACTTCAGGACATTCTTTTCCATTTTCTTTTTTTAGCGTCAGTGTTCCTCGAAGGATGACTATGTCTGGTAAATCTGATAAATTATTACATTTTGACAGACAATGGTAAAGTAGAATTTTATCGCAGAATAACAGTGTTCAGTAAGAAATCAATTATTTTCTAAATCTACTCTAATTTCCGAAGAAAATCGCATTGAAGTAGTATATATTTTGCTTGCGTTAGACGTGATCCTTATTTGTAGCTTGTAAAGAGCGAGAAATGTTTAATATAGTTTAAAGGGTGAATGATTCTTAGTGTGCAAAATTCTCGTTTTAAACGTTTCACATTTTCGCCGAGCTCGTATTAAACGAATTCGACCTGTTTATTTAAATAATTTATTATTCTAATTGTCTGAGCAAAGCAAAGGCTAATACACAGCGCAATATTACTTTATCTATGGCCTACTAAAAAAAAGCCTAATAAAAACCTTTTGTCAAGCATAACACAAAAAGTATTTGACGGATTTCGTTTCTAATTGCACCAGAAGGTACCTATGAGGGTAACCTACTGAATGCACCTACTATGAAAAAATAAATCTCAAACCGTTTAAAAATTATATTAAAAAATTTATAAAAAAGCAAAATTTATCTACATACGTCACGAAAATTTAGTGTGCGCCATTTTCATTGGCTGGATTTTTTCGTAGAAAACCAAATTGCAGCACATGGAACAAAGAAAATATGCACGCACTAATATTAAAGTATAATAAAACCTATTCAAACAGGAAAATGAACCTGGATTTTTTTTTTCTAAATAAAGGAAAAAAATCTTAGTATTTGATATTTTCCGATAATCTCTGTAAAATCCTTTTTTTAATCAACTAGGGGGTTCTGCCCCCTACGAGCTACGCTCGCCAACCCCCGTCCAGACACCCCAGATTCTAAAAGCATGCTAATTTCATCGGCCTTAAAAAGTTTGAATTATAATTTTAAAAAACAGCAATGGTCTCCCTGTAAACTGGTTTTCATTCCTTTTCCTTTGATTGGAGATTTTTAAGACGAAATCAGCCGCTGCTAAGAGATACAATGGATGTTTTCGTCTTTTATTAAAAACAAGAAAGAAATATCATGCGTACGGCATAGATTATGAAACACTTTCCAACACTCCATGAAAGCTTTAACAAAACTTCGTTATTTAGGGAAATAAGGTAAATAAGAAAACGCATAACAGGTTGAAATTTCTCTTTCAGCAATTTAGACTAATAGATGGAAACATACGTCAATACTTTTGTACAGCCATGTTGTTTACCTAGTACCTTTATTACAAGCCACTATTCAGCTAAACTTTAATTCAAACTAAATCACACTTAAAACTACTGAAATCGCATTTCCAGAATTTATCATCTATAGTCGGCCATGTATCCAATTCTTTGCGTGGCCCTGTATATAATTTTATCTATATTCTAAAAATATTTCATAGAAAACTACATGCAGTTCAGCATAACACATTTTAAACCCACCTTTGAGCAATTTGCGGTCATACTCAGTAACCTTTAAGAATTCTTTTGCGTAGCCCTGTATATCAACTATAACATTCACACACACCATATAGTATGCATAAATATAGTGAAACTTAAAAGCGCATATCATAATTAAAAATGCATTCCCTACCATCGCCGCTAATATACAGTATTTCGGATAGAAAATACTTGTCTGAAATGTTTTGTATGTTCCTGTAGATGCGATGCACTTCGTATTATACATGAAATAACTTAAGTAAGCCTCACCGACGTATATCAATTTTATTATATATGAATTTGTATATTTAAAATATGCCGCAAACAGTTTCCCCCTATACCATTTGTAATGGAATTCTTTTGTGTAGCGCTGTAACTGAATAGTAACTATTCGTTGCACCGCACATGCTACAGAATATATTGCATATTTTAGTACACTTCGTAAATGCATATATTTTTTATTATGTTTGAAAGGGTATAGCATCTTTAAAATTCATTTGAAATGATTTTTTTTCCCATTGGCCGTAATGTAACGGAATACTTTTGACTGTCCCTGTAAATGAACTAAACATCCTACAAACTTCATTTGAAATAAGGTTCGTGCTAGACTAAACGTCTGTAACTAAAAATTTCAGTGCGATCCGAGTATATTTACGAGAGTTACAGCGCGAACAGACAAACCGAAATCAATAACACTTTTTAACTTCGTTGGAAAGTGTTAAAAATTAGTTAAAAATTTGAAAGTAAGCTAATGTAAAATGAATTAAGTACACAGAGTCTTTGTCTCTCGGTAATTTTTAACACCGCTATGAGAAAGTTCTTTCGATGTATCGTTTTAAATCTGACGTAATTTTCAACCAAGGTTTCCTTTCTCTTTTTAATATTCACATGAAAATTCTTTTGCTGTTAGAAAGGAAATATTATTTGCGCTGTCTTAGAATTCACGATAATAGTTGAAAAGATTATCACAAAATAAGAAATAAACGTCTCGTGCAAATATACAGGGTGATTCAGCTCGTCGGTGACAAACTTTAAGGATCGATAGAGCACACCTAGACGAACATTTTTGAATAGGGAATGTAGGGTCCCTGACGCGATGGTAAGGCGCTAGGCGCTTTCGAAAATTTGGGTGCCGAAATTCGAAACGTCATAAAAACTAGGGAAATGGTTAGATTTTCTTGCTTGTTGCGTCGAAATGATTCTGTTTGTTTAGTCTTTCTTCAGTACCAATTTGATAAGCGTATCTCTTAAAACATGGATAGGGGGCGCTGCAGACTTTGGAGAGCTAGACAACAACTTTAAGCCCGTTATTTTGATAATTTAACACATGCTCGCCAAAGTTTATACTCTAACTTAAAGTTTGAACCCAAAAGTAGAGCCCTGCAAAAAGCGTAAGAGCCGGAATAAAATGTCAAAGTACAGGGTGGTCGAAACTCGAAGGCTCCTAGGAGATAAACAAACAGATTTCTTGACTTATGGCATGCATTTTCATGATTCTGTTTGCTGGGGCTCTCTGAAACTCAGTTGAACGGTACAAAAAGAAACATCGATAGGGGGCGCTTTGGGCAAAAAACATAATTCGTTGACATTTCGGACGCTAACTGGAAACGGGGCGCTACGATCAGTTAGAAACAAAACAAGAGAGTAATTTACTTATCATAAGAAGCTATTAAAACTGCAGTTTGTTTGTTTTTTTTAACAAACATAGCTGGTTTCAATCATGCACAATGCGCGCAATAAAATTTACATAAGGTGCTTTTTGCTGATTTATGCAAAAGATATCGTACCATATCGATATGCAAAAGATACGTAATGCGTAGACGACAACGCGAGATGACGTAGTTGTATGCGCAGACACGTCTTTTGAACGTGCGGTACCTACTTAAGCTTCGGGTTACTTGTCTGCAGATCGGTAGTAGGATGGAACGGTACACAAACTCTGAATTGGCTGACATGCATTTGGCGTATGGCGCTGCTGGTTGTAATGGACGAGCCGCTCAGCGGTTGTACGCCGAGCGTTACCCCAACAGGCAAATCCCCTGCCATGCCTTCTTCGCTCGAGTACACCAGAGGTTGTCCACAACGGGATCTTTCGACGGAGGCAGGCCTGAACGGGAGCGATCAGTGAGCACCCCCGACAACGAAGAGGCTGTGCTTAACCTGGTTGAGGACAACCGAGGTCTTAGCACGAGAGATATCGCCAGACATGTTGGCATTTCGCAAGCAACTGCGTGGCGCATCTTACGTTCCCGGAATCTGCACCCCTACCACATCCAGCGGGTGCAGTTGCTCAGAGAGCAGGATTTTGGCCCTCGAGTGGAATTCTCAAGATGGTACTTGGCGATGAGATCCAGGGATCCCCGTTTTGTAAACAGCATTTTGTTTACGGATGAGTCCACCTTCAGCCGGGTGGGAATGTGGAACGCCCACAACAGTCATGTGTGGTGTGATGAAAATCCACATGAAACCAGAAGCCGAGCAGCCCAGGAGCGTTTCTCAGTAAATGTGTGGGCCGGCATTCTGGGGGATTGCCTCATTGGCCCTTATTTGTTACCTGAACGGCTGACAGGTGGAAATTACCTGATTTTCCTGGATCAAGTGCTGCCGCAGCTTCTGGATGAGGCGCACGTACCCGAAGGTTCGCGTCGCCAGATGTGGTTCCAGCACGATGGAGCTCCGGCCCATTACACGAACGACGTGCGTCTCCATCTAAACGCAAGGTATGGCCAGCGGTGGATCGGGCGTGGGGGTCCAGTTCACTGGCCTGCCCGATCACCAGACCTCACCTGCTTGGATTTCTTCCTTTGGGGTTACCTGAAGGCCGAGGTATACCATACACCTGTCAGCAGTGCTGAAGAACTTGTGGCGCGCATTGTGGCAGCTGCAGGGCAGATCAGAGATACTCCTGGCATTGTTGGAAACACACACTCCTCAATGCGACGGAGGTGCGAAACCTGCATCATGGCCCAAGGTCGAAATTTCGAGCATCTTCTGTAGTGTTATTTTTTGTAAATAAATTTCCAGTATCATTGATGTTTTTGGTCTAAATTTATTCAGAAGTGTTGAGCAGAGGTAGAAAATGTGTTTTCATTATTACTAACTGATCGTAGCGCCCCGTTTCCAGTTAGCGTCCGAAATGTCAACGAATTATGTTTTTTGCCCAAAGCGCCCCCTATCGATGTTTCTTTTTGTACCGTTCAACTGAGTTTCAGAGAGCCACAGCAAACAGAATCATGAAAATGCATGCCATAAGTCAAGAAATCTGTTTGTTTATCTCTTAGGAGCCTTCGAGTTTCGACCACCCTGTACTTTGACATTTTATTCCGGCTCTTACGCTTTTTGCAGGGCTCTACTTTTGGGTTCAAACTTTAAGTTAGAGTATAAACTTTGGCGAGCATGTGTTAAATTATCAAAATAACGGGCTTAAAGTTGTTGTCTAGCTCTCCAAAGTCTGCAGCGCCCCCTATCCATGTTTTAAGAGATACGCTTATCAAATTGGTACTGAAGAAAGTCTAAACAAACAGAATCATTTCGACGCAACAAGCAAGAAAATCTAACCATTCCCCTAGTTTTTATGACGTTTCGAATTTCGGCACCCAAATTTTCGAAAGCGCCTAGCGCCTTACCATCGCGTCAGGGACCCTACATTCCCTATTCAAAAATGTTCGTCTAGGTGTGCTCTATCGATCCTTAAAGTTTGTCACCGACGAGCTGAATCACCCTGTATTTTTTAATTTAAAGTGTTTTACCAACTTTTATTTATTTGGCCTTTTTAAATATGACGTAATTTCCTTCATTTGCGACTTTTAACGCATAATAATAAATTTAGTATTTAAAAATTTTCGTTCCCTTTAAAAATTCACGTGTAACTGTAGTTTTTACGATGTAATTTTCAATATTTTCCTCATTTTTAACACGTAATCACTTAATTCTAATTTGAATGTTTTTTTTTTCTGTTTATAATAGCCACGTGTAAATATTTTTTTTTTGAATGAAATATTATTCTTTGCGCTGTTTTTAAAATTGGCAACAGTTTAAAATAATTGCCCTTTTCTAATGTGTAAAAAATAGCTCTCGAAATGCTGAAAATTTGAATTCAAAATGGAAATATATCTTCAAAAAATGAGTCAAATTAAAAAGATAATTGCAGTCTGCACATCTGGACCTTCCAATGTATAAAATGATCTAAAAATGTTTAAGTTCCTATGTATAGTTTTTCTCCTATAAAACTTTTTTGATGGAACAATTTTGACCATATTTAACATTAAATATCTCTTAAAATAATTATTCGATTTAAAAACTGTTTGCATCAGCGTGTTTGTCAAACATGTCTCTATAATACCACCGATTTTCATATTTTTTTTGACACAGTTTTCTTAATATTAACGAAGAAGGACCCCCGGTCATAAAAATATGGATGTCGATCTAGTAAGAGTATACCCGGATGATCTACGCAGATTTTCATTGGTCCATTTCAAATCAAAACTTTTTTTATATATAGAAGGATAATAGCGTCTTTTATATTTCGCGTGTGTAAATGAAAAACAATCCTTTGATGATTAAATAAAATTATTTTATTATGGCATCGCTCCACTTTGGTGCTATTTTTTTTCGAACGCCAGAATGGCGAAAATCTTGATTTCGAATATCAGTTGCATATATATTTTTAACTAGTTGGATGTGCCAATCCCAAAACTTTCTTCTATCTCATGTCAATATTTCATTAGTATATAATTAGTTTTATTAGTATTTTTATTAGAATTAAGCATCACTTCATACACTTTTCGATGGTACAATATTGAAAATTGTACAAAAATCACTAATACAACGCTGCCTTCCGACGGAATTTTTTCAAATGCATGGAAGACTTTCTTGCCATGGCCATAAAATTTGGTTCAATTCTATGCATAACTTCATACACTTTTCGATGATAGAATATTCAAAATGCACAAACATCGCGCAAAAATCGTTATTACTGCGCCCCCTACTGGTGGATTTTTCCCAAATTCAGGGAGGACCTTCCTGCCATGGCCAAAAACATACACAAAAGAATTGGTTCAATTCTATGCATAACTTCATACATGCTTCGATGTTACAATATTCAAAATGCACAAAAATCGCTATTACAGCGTTCCCTACCGGTGGATTTTTTCCAAATTCAGGGAGAACCTTCTTGCCATAGCCACAAACATACACAAAAAATTTGGTTCAATTCTATACATAACTTCATACACTTTTCGATGGTACAATGTTCAAAATACACAAAAATCGCTATTACAGCGCCCCCTACCTGCGGATTTTTTCCAAATTAATGGAGAACCTGCTTGCCATAGCCAAAAACTTTTAAAAAAAATTTGGTTCAATTCTATGCATGACTTCATACAAGTTTTTATGGTACAATGGCGACACACGGTCACACGGACAGACGGACACACGGATACACAGATTGACAGACAGACATTTTGTATAAACATGTTTTATATGATCTCTGACCCCTAAAACGTGCAAATCCGTCGAAAAAAAATTTCGATCACACTACTTTCTTCTATTGAAGATAGAAGAAAGTAAAAAGGGTACAACAATAAATAAAAAAGTTTTATTAGTAACTATAGAACAAAACAATTTATATAATTTTAGAAAATAAAGTAAAAGTATATAAACAATTTATTAATAAATAAACAACATCATCTGGGTTACCACATCAAGCAAAATAATGACACTCTGTCGCCTGTTAAGTAACCTGGTGCGTAATATGACATTGGTGTCAGAAATAAATTCGTGCAAACGTGTGCGTATATGACATCTGTGCCGCAATGGGTACATGGTATGCGAAATGAAATGAATATGTCATAGAAACTCTTCGTACAAGAAAAATAGCCAATAATCTACATTCAGATACGCAGACAACAATAATACTAACAACATCATTGTCATAACTGTATGAGAGTTATAATAGTGATATAAAACTGGCTTTAAGCAAACAACCACACAATGAGTATTTTACATATGTTTTGAGTGAAGCGCTATCAACAAGGTACTAATTAATTATACAAGCAACCGATATATAAAAAAAAGTTTAAATTCAAATGTAAAAATTTGCACCTCACCCCCTCCCTCCTTAAAAAAAAAGTTGCCGCAATGAAATTAACTTGGCGTTAAGCGACGCTTTTTATACGACATTGGTTGCAAACCAGATTACGGAACATTCCTATAACATTTGAAGTAATCACGGTACTTTAATTTTAGACGGATTAAAATTTAGACAAGAGCATTTGTTTCATCAGAAGCAGCATTTTATTTATTTGTATTTTAAATGAAATTAGTCAAAGCCGTGTTTTTTAAATGTATTTAATTTATTTATTTCAAACTGAAAAGAATGCATTATGAAAGTTGGCAATTTATCTCTAATGGTTTATTACCATGTGTCTAATACCCTTCACGATACATCGCTGTTATATTTGGCTTGGTGCTTTTTTAAAAAGTTTAAGCCAATTCGGGTTTAAGAAAGTGAGATGTTTTGCCAAATGATAATAATGACTATAAAAATGAAATTGAAGAAATATTTAACTGTTTTATGTATGTACAATATTTCAAAAGTATATTTGCTAAGACGTATTAAATAAATTATATATGTTTTTATCTAACAAACGTTAAACGGCTCCTGTATCAGTGTAAGCTAATATTATAAAGCAGTATCGTTCTGTATTTACGGAGTCTAATCTTTGAAACTACCTAGCCGATATAATAAATAATGGTTTGAAAATGCTGTTGACCATCTCTACTCCAACAAAGACTAGATTTTATATCAGTACAATAATCTCCATGGGTGCAGGAGCAGAAAAATTCTGCGATATTAATATAAGAATTCTGTGATATTGCTTGGGCTAGAAATTTAAAATTTTATGTGGTGGTTATTTTTAAAATGCAAATTAGAATGCATTTTAAATGCAACAAAAGAGTTAGCTACGTATCTAGCATAATTATAAATTGTGTAAATATTGAATAAATGTTGGTATGAAACAGCGAATAGTTTGCACGAAAGAACTTGTCAAATTGTTGCTTCTCTGGGCTTCTCTCTCGCCAAAATTCCTAATACAGGAAAGTTTTGTTTTAAATTTGATATGCGTTTTTTTTTTTGTTTCAGTAATCTGGAGATTTTATCATAAGGTCATTTTCTCAATTGTCCTTAGACGGCTATTAATATAGTACCTTATTTGGGTAATTTGTTTAATCGGGTTAATAATGACGTATTTTAGATAGCATGGTTTGTTGAAAAGATATGTACCGATTTGTAAATTGCTTAAAATGATATTTTCACAGTTCAAAAGTTATGCAGGACGATTTTTTATATTGTAACTTACTCGGGTAATTTTTTTAATCCTGTTAATATTGACGCAATGATATAGGATTTCTTGAAAAAATATGTACAGATTTGTAAATTAATCGAAATGACATTTTCAGAGATCAAAAGTTATGCAGACAGGATATTCCAAACCTCGTGTCATAACTTACGCAGCGGGCAATGCCGATTTGACTCATTTAATGCATGCTGACGTGTAATAAAGATCCTATCGTCGAGAATATGTTTGAAAACAAAGCAATACAACGTATGTAATGACCAGCATCACTCATCATTTAAATCCGATCGAACATATCTATAACACAAGCGAACGACGCATTGCATGCCTCTGTTGATGTGTTCGGTCTTTGATATATCACTTTTTAAAGAGGCAATTAAACTCTTATTGACAACTTCATCGAATGCATGCAAAACAGATATTCAAGAATATTAACTATTCGAGTAGGGCACACACCATATGAAATTCCTTCATTCTCTTCAAACATAATTTTATTGTCATTTAGAGGTAGTCAAATTGATGCAGAACGTCTGTTCATATATTTGACATCATTTCAAGGAGTAAAAATTCCGATATAAGATATTTTAGTGTTTTATTTTCTCTATTAATTTTAATCTATTACGCTCTTACAATTTTATACCCATGCACGGCTGATTTGCAGGTTTGCCTTGCCATTTTTTTTAACAGTGTATATTATATATGTAGTGTATACAGTGTATATTACATTATTATGTGTATTATATTATTGCACTATTTTGTAATTCTACCATTCAATTTGCTCATTTTCCTCATTTGGATTTGCGGGAGGTTTATTTGATAAGTATCAGACTTTTATTTTTTCCGCACGCAATAGTCAGTCTAAGGCGGCGCCACTGTGCACATTGAAAAGAGAGTGCTTAATACCATGCTTTAATTTTTTTTCACGAATACCAGTGAGTCAGCCTTTGCCTGCTTCCGCCGAATGATGTGCTATCATTCGCGTGCGTTGGAATTTAATTTCTTTCAAGATGACTGAACGGGTTGAACAACGGATAGTACTGCATCAAATTTTGTCAAACCTTGGTGATCGTCAATGCAAAACAATTCGTAAGTTTCATCAGGCGTCGTAACTTTAATCAATTCTCCAGCTGATTCGTCGCGCCTGATTCAGACTTTCGTGGCAAAACCTGGAATTCCAGACGTTTGCAAAATTCCGTACTCTTCAGACATGGCGACTCCTTGCGACTTCTGATAGCTTCCGAAATTGAAGGTGCCATTAAAAGGATTCATTCTGAGAGTAGAGATGAGATATGTAGAATACGACGGCGGTGTTGAACACCATTCGAAAAAAGCCTTCCAGAAGTGTTTTCTGCAGTGGAAAGAACGATGCGCTAAATGTGTGGAGGCGCAAGGGGCCTATGTCTAAGGGGATATGGGTACCAATCCCGTAAGGTAACTAATGCATTTTTTTCGAACAAAGGTTGAATACTTTTCAGACAGCCCACGTATTGTCAATTAAATATAGTATCTCATTTTCTATTCTTGTCACGAGCAGTGCCCGACCACCAACGGGGCATATTCCCACGAGTAAAAAGAAACAAAAAATTTTGATTGAATCAAGGCAGAAATTTTACGGTGTTTAGATAAGGCAAACATTTCTTTTAAAATTTATTAGTGTCAGTGTGCCCCGTTGGCAAGCAAGCCCTGGTCACGAATTTTTATTAAATCTATCTAATCAGTAACACCGTTCAGACTAATCCCTCTGAGGGAAGTCCTAGTATCCCAGCAAACACAAACCTTTCGGCACACGATCGGACCGCAGGTGGCATTGTCGGTTAAGTGTCGGCATAGGCACAGTGGTTTCGGTGAAGTGTCGGCAGCATGTCGGCAATTGAAATTAGAGAATCTGCTTTTTCGACTGCCGGTTACCGTAATCGGTCCCCTTATGGTTATATATCGGCAAGCGACTTACGCCGGCAAGTGACGCAGGACCGATATGTGATTTCTGATAGTGGCCCGATCAGATTTGCCAACATCGGTCCGAATTCGGAATTTTTAGTCTTAGCCGACACTTTTTTTTTTCTTTTTCTTAGTTTGGTTTGAGTTTCAGTTTTGATAAGATATGTATATTTCATGTATTTCGTATAAACTTCTAACAGTTATAAACAAAATAAATGTCAAAAATAGCTTATATTTATTTATTTTAAAAAAGTTTTTGTTGAATTCATTTTAAAAAGGACTTACAATTATTTGAATCATCAAAAGAATTTTTTAAATCGCTCCTTAAAATTATTATTCATTATAAACTTAATCGTAGAAAAAAAATATTCATAAATTAATCGAAATTAATTTCTAGCTATTACATTCATTTTAAAAGCAATAGCTATGTTTCTTATTTTATCTAAAAATCAAATTATTAAAAAGTGTTTAAATTATTTTACAAGCTATAAAAATATAAAAAAAACTACCCAACTTTTTATCATTAAAATTTAAAAGAAAGATTTCAAATGAAAATCAAATTTCAAAGTGATTGCTTAAAAGGCGCAAGGGCCAACATAGTGAAAAAGATTCCAAGCCGGGACTCGAACCCGGGCCATCAGTATAGCGCACTGACGTTCTACCGACTAAACCACTTGGAACGATACTTAGCTCGGAAAATTTCTCACTATTATATGTTTTCAAGGCTACAAACGTAGCACAAGATGGAATATTTATCGTGAGCCACCGACCTGGGGCGAGCACGAAACATAATTAAATCCAGCATCGATAGAATCTATATTAATACATGGAAATTATTCCAGAGAGAAAATTTCTCTCTGGAATAATTTCCATGTATTAAAAGAAAGATTCAGAAATCTCACACATCTAAAAAAAAAAAAAAAAAGATAAATTAATATTTCTATTTTATTTGATGATTAAGAAATGTTGATCATTATTGTTACATAATTGCTAAAAATATATTCTACATTAAATTATCAAATTACAAAAAAATGAACTCTTATTCTAATTAAAAGTAATTAATAACCAACTTATTTTTTTTTATTAAAATTAGTTTTTCTATGTTACAAATATGTATTTCTTGAATTAACACATTTAATTACATTATAATTCCTAAAGAAAAAATTGTGTTAAGAGAAAAACCTCTAAAATTCACTTATTTTAATTAATAAGCATTCTTAAATTTATAAGAAAAATTCAGAAATATCCCCCATTTAAAGTTGTCTTCCAATATATATATATATATATATATATATATATATATATAATTAATATTTTTATTTTATTTTTTAATTAAAACTATTGATAACTAACAACTTAATATTGCAACATACTCATTAAATATATGTTCTACTTTAAATCATCAAAACGACATAAAATGAATTCTTATTCTAATTAAAAGTTATTAATTACCAACTTTTTATTTATTAAAATAAATTTTTCCATGTTACAAATATGTATTTTGTAAATTAACGCAACGCATGTAATTATATCATAAATCCTAAAAAAAAAAAAAAATTGATTAACTGAACAAAACCTCTAAAAAGTTTTTTTAATAGTTAATTATTCTTAAATATATATATATTCTTAATTATTCTTAATTATATCTATATCTTATTTATTCTTAATTATATATATATATATCTTAATTATTCTTAAATTCGTTTGCTTTAACGAATTCACTAAGGTATTTATTTCATTCACTTAAATATTAAATTAACTTTTAAATACACGCGCGTAAGACAATTACAAATAAATAAATAAAAAATTAAAAAAATAACACTTCAAAATTCAAATTTTCCCATCTACCACTTACCTTCAACGACAACCAATACTTATCGATATGTCTTCCCCTTATGACCTCATATAATCCGCCCCTGATGAAGTCTCAGTGGCTGAGTGGTAAAGGCGTCTACTTCCTGTCCCTGGGTACCATGGATCAAACCCCGCCTCTCCCAACGCTGAAACACGTTCATTCCAAATATACATTCCACGATGGATCATAGATGGCGCCATCAAAACAGATTTTTTTTTCAATTGATGCTGGTGTCGGGCTGCGACCGGCATTCATATGGATAGCTATCGGCGTGCTGTCGGCATAGTTTTCTGCCGATACCGGACCGGCTGCGTGACTCATGAATCGGGCCGCATTCGCGCGGCGTATCAAAAAAGATACGGAACCGGTAGCGGCAACCGGTATCGTACCAATACCGCCGGTAGTGGCAAGCGGCTGTCGCCCGATTGCTTACCGATAGCTCTGTGTTTGCTGGGATACAACAGATGTATTTAGTAAGTTATACACGAGTAAATGATATTTTGTGTATAAATATCACATATTTTTAAACTTAAATTTTAAATTTTATGTTTAAGGTAAATGAATTTTTGGATTTTCATGATAATAATATGCGATAGCAAATACAATATGTATTTACATTTCATTGTACACATATTGTTAATTATTTAAAATGTCAGGTATATTCATTTCCATTATGCATTACATGTTTAATAACTTATACCTTTTTTTACGAATATATTGAATAAATTTGAATAAATAATTATATACCACATTTTTAAAAAGTTGAATATCTAACATAAAAATTCTAAGTATTATTTTTTGAATCCGGTTGGTGTTAAAATGTAACATATATAAATCTATGAGAGATTTAAAAATAATTCAAAACAATGTAAGGAATAAATTACATACAACTTCTTTGCGTCATTTTTTAGATTAATAAAGTCAAATAGTTACAGAATGTTTGAATCACGCGCTTTCATTTTAACATTTACATTTTTTGCGTGTACTCCACATAAATAATTGTTTTAAATAGCTACCATTATGTAAAATGAATAATAAAATGAAATATGAGTTAACGATGATTTAAAAAGGACTATTTGTCATATTTGTAAAATGCCTTGAAAAAAATATTTGAAGCATTTTTTTATTTAGCTGTAAACCATGAAATCTCAATTCTATGAGGCCATAAAATTATTTTATAAACTTTTAAACTATGACCTTGATATACATTCTACTTAATGTAACAATAAAATAAATTTTAAAAAGATAAATATTATATATAGATAAATTGTATTATATACACCGCTATTTATGTATAAACGTTCGGATGGACATTATTTGCTAATATGTAATTATGAAAATATCAGTATATAAGCAAAATATTTAATAAACATTTAAACGTTTTAGACAACTTATATATAAATGGTATAGTTAAACATATGACTGTGAATATTTGTAATGCAAAATAAGGACTCAATATTGTACAATGAAAATATTTTTTTCATGTAAATATAAATGATAGGATTTGTGCAGCGGGAAAAGGTATGTGAAAAGTAGTCTGCATTTTAAATTTGTTGCTATAATTAAATACTGAATAGTTTGCAAGTACAATTAATTCCCTTACATGTTTGTAAAAGTATAATAATAAGTTTATGTATATTTTCTAATAAGTATAAATAATTAATTATTTATCCCACCAAGATGCAAGAGCGCCCAGTGAATGGGAAAATTCGCCTGAAATTTCCCATACAATTTATCACGAAGATAAATATGCTTTAAATATTCTAATGAGATTTTATAACATGGGAAATAAAGTTAATATAATTTTGTAAAGTGTAGAATATGCCACTTATTGACGAAAATGTGCAAATGACTCTTGGAGTTTTACACCGAGGTATGCGAAATTTACAAATGTATATGACTTTAAGCAATTAAAATTCACAATATGCTTTTTGTACATGTTAAAGGTAAATTCTAGTTGCGTGTACGTGCTTTCGAACAGAATTACTGTTACAGAAAAAAATGTATATTAAAAAATAATAGTTGAATATACTATAAACAATGTTTAAAGAAATGGCATTGGAAGCTGCAAAGACATGACTGACTGTAAATTTTATAAAATTGGTAATGGATAGAATAGTTTACGGATTAATTTTGAAATAACTCGAATTCGAATTAGCGAAAATAAATTTGAATAATATGACAAAAGAATGGTACGTAACAGATTTCAATTCAAGATTCGATTTAAAACAAAAACTGCGAGTTGTCACTATTAGAATTTAGAATGAAGGTTAAATTTGCGTTACTTACCCCATTTTCTCAGGAATTCAGGCAGACACCGATAAAACAGAGAAGCTGCATAAAAAGGCACATTTTTTATTATACAGATCACACTAAACATCTACGAATATTTCAAATTGAATGAGAATTTTCAATACAACATAGTATCCTTGTATCGAAGATGAGAATTTCAGCTATGAAGAATATAAATGGCCATAACATCGACCAACGTGGGTGCGTTAAAGTAGACACCTTCGAATGATTTGATCTGGTTATTTAAAAACGACGAATTATACATTGTCAACGAATATAGATGAGTAACTTTCTTACTCCACATCGAATAATAAATATTAGACTCAAAGAATAGAAGAACTAGCGTACTTTCATTTTCCCCGTTCGAATTCCGAATGTTTTGTTTTTAGAGATAGTATCTGTAGAGGCTGACGTCACGATTTTACATCAGTTACTCTGTTGCCAAGGTAACAAAAGGTTCACTTGCAATATTATCGTCCATAACCTGTGGGGGGCCGGCGTGGACTTCAGGTAAAGCAGCAATCTGCTGAATCGGACGCTTGAATGGTCCTTCACCGGTACGGATAGTCACAACTCTGACAACACCGTCAACACCAGGATGGATGTTTTCGACCACGGCTAATTTCCAATGAGTTGGATGAATTGAAAAATCTTTTACCAAGACTAGTTGACCAATCTTGATAATATGATTGCCCTTTTTCCATTTATGCCTTAAGGACAATGTTTGGAGATAATCTTTAGTCCAGCGTTCCCAGAAATTATCCCGAATCTTGGTGCACAGTTTCCACCTGGAAGAGAGACTAATACATGGATTATTATGTGATGACATGTCAGATAAAGCAAGTAATGGATCACCAATAAGGAAATGTCCGGGAGTTAAAACGGATAAGTCATTAGGGTCTGTTGATAAAGGAATAAGTGGACGAGAATTTATACATGCTTCAATAAGGCATAGGGCTGTGGATAGCTCCTCAAAAGTCATAAGAGTACCTTGGCATGCTTTGGTTATATGACGTTTGGCTAGCTTTATGGAAGACTCCCATAATCCTCCAAAGTTGGGACCATAAGTAGGTATGAAATGCCAAATAATTTGGCGTTGTGCGCAAAAGTCTTGGACGTTTGATTCTTTGAGAATTAGGAACAGTTTTTTAAGATATGAGGCTGCACCAACGAATGTTTTACCGTTATCTGAATAAATGTCTGTTGGATGTCCTCGGCGTGATATGAAACGCTGTAAAGTGCATATAAATGCATCGGTGGTAAGTTCTGAAACTAATTCAATGTTAACTGCTTTGGTACACATGCGTATAAAAAGACAGATATAGGACTTAAAAGTAGTAGACTTCCGTTTATGTTGGCATTTTGTGTTGATTGGTCCTGTAAAATCAATCCCGGTGCGCTGGAACGCTCTGCAAGGATTAATTCGTGACGAGGGCAAGTCACCCATCATTTGAGTAAGCGGTTGGGCAGATATTCGAATGCAACGGATACACTTTCTTAATTCTTTCTTAACTGTTGATCTGCCATCCGGAATCCAAACTTTTTGACGAATTAAGAAAAGAACTTGATCAGGACGCGCATGCAGACTATAGAGATGAAAGTACCTGATAATAGCTTCTGTGAAGGGATGATTCTTAGGAATAAGCATTGGATGTTTGGAATCGAACAACATGGTGTTGTGTTTGCTGAGGCGTCCACCAGCTCTCAAAATATTATCTGCGTTGAGAAAGATGTTTAAAGAAAGCAATTTACTGGATGTTGGTAGTTGTTTGTGTTGTTTAAGTAGATTAATTTCATCAGAAAAGGCTGACTGTTGTAACCACTTGACGACAGTTTTACAAGCGTTGTTAAGTTCAATTGCATTTAATGGCCCTTTCCTTTTTAAGTGGAATTTTGTGTTGTAGGCGAATCGTTGAATCCAAGCAACTACTCGGATTACTTTTGTATATGAAGAAAATCTGGTGAGAATGTCTACATCGGTTTCTAGTTGATTTATTAAACAAGAACTTTCGGTGGGTAAAGACTCCACTGCAAAGTTTGAAGTTGGAGATGGATCATCAGCGAAAGGATTAGAAGACTTGTAGAGCCAAGTAGGCCCAGACCACCAACATTCGCAATCTTTTAACTGATAGGGATATAGACCCCGTGTTGCACAATCGGCTGGATTATGTTTACCAGGAATATGATGCCAAAGTTCAATTGAGGTCAAATCTCTGATTTTATTGGCCCGGTGAAGTACGAATTGGTTGCCTTTGGTTGGAGGTTTCAAAATCCAGCTTAATGTAATGGTCGAATCAGTCCCCAAGAATGTTTCGTGGATAGCGTTAGGTAATGCATCTTGCACAACTTGAATAAGGTTTGCTAGCAAAAGAGCTGAAGATAGCTCTAACCTTGGCAACGTTATTGCACTGGCTGGCGCTATTCTAGTTTTAGCAGTGACTAGCATTACCGTGACAGGATTAAAAGTTTTAATATATACAACCGCAGCGTATGCACGTATAGGGGCATCACAGAACCCATGGAGTTCGAAAGGTGATGATGTGCTGAAATTCATAAATCGTGGAATGTGCATAGAATTAAAAGCATTTATTTCAGAATAGAATCTATTCCACGTTTCTAGAATAACTGAGGGAAGAGGATCATCCCACTTCAAGTCTGCCTTCCACACTTCTTTCAATAACATTTTCAAAATAACAGTGGAAGGTGACAAAAGACCCAAAGGATCAAAAATGCCAGCGATTATGGATAATAATTGATTTTTAGTCTTTACTGTAGGTTTTTCTACAACTTGTACTCGCAGGGAATCTGTTTCCTGGTTCCACTCTAACTCTAGAAAACTTTGAGATGAATTCGTATTGAAAGAATGGTTTAAGTTATTTGCCTTTAAAGAATGTGGCAAACTATCATCTTTTACTATACTGGCAGCGACAGGAAAATTAGTTTTTTCCTCATCACAAACTTGTTTATTTTGCCGAATTGAATTGTGATACAGTTCTTTAGCTGCATCCGATTTAATAAACTCCTTAGCTTGAGGAACAGACTCTGAGTTGAAAAAATCAGCCATGTCTACTGAATGGCAGACCACGGTCGTGGCCGGTTTAGACGAATAGGGTACTGGACCACTTAGAATATATCCCAGTTGAGTTGGGATTGCAACGGGTTCACCAGATTGTCCAAAAATGGGTGACCCTAATAACAGATGTGCAAAAACATCTGCTCCTAGCATAATGTCGATTGACTTGGAGATATGAAACTCAGGATCCGTCAGCTGTAAGTTTGCCATGTGCGGCCATGAATGCCTTTCAAGCCTGAAGTTAGGGAGTGGGGTAGTAACCTGATTAACTGCAAGGGCTTTTAAAAAATGGTAATTATTTTCAAAATATGGCGAGTAATTAAATTCAGTGAAATTTAGGCAGTTTTCAGCCGAAATGTCATTTATACCTACAAGCCTATGGTTCGTTCTGCCCACAGGCAAATTCAATCTTTCTACACAATTTTTTGAGATTGAAGAATTTTGAGAAGCATTGTCAATAAGTGCTCTGCACTGAATAACATTACCTGTGCTAGATATTACATTAATAAGAGCGGTACATAATAGAACATTATAATTCTGCAAAGATGAATGACATTGCGCACTATTAGAAACAGAAATTTCTGGTGCATTATCATTAACAAACTCTCTATTAGTCTGACTAGTCGTATACACGTGTAATAATGTATGATGCATTTTGGAACAATTTTT
Organism: Maratus speciosus; assembly: GCA_963932465.1. Lineage (NCBI taxonomy): Eukaryota > Metazoa > Arthropoda > Arachnida > Araneae > Salticidae > Maratus > Maratus speciosus. The sequence goes on along the minus strand of OZ010791.1, from coordinate 536,461,295 downwards.
GCATTTAACATTAATTCTACACTGCCCTACTTGATGGTTTTGTCTAAGACAATTTTCACATAATTTGTTTAATTGAACGATTTTCCACCTCTCCTTCACTGGTTTTGAATTAAATAAAGGACATTTGAATAACGCATGGCTTTCATTACATAATAGGCAGTTATTACCATTCCTAACAAACGCGCTGTTCATTACGTTGGTTTTGACTCGACTAGCATCTAGAGGCTTTTTTGCGAAATTGAATTTAGACTCTACTTTAGTGCATTTTGACTCCTCTACACTTCGAGCTTCCCGCTCAATAAATTTTCGAAATAAATCCATATCCGGTATTTTATCATTGTCTAACAACAATTCCCATCTTTGTTTGAGAGGCTGATCTAATTTATTCAACATAAAATTTATTAACATTAAATCACTCAAAGTATTAGATTCTAATCCCAAAATTTTCAAATTCCGAATTGCTTCATTACTTGTATCTAGCAATTCTAACAAGGATTTTGAATTACTAGATTTAATAATCTTTATCGAAAATATTTTATTTATTTGATTTAAAGCCAACTGTCTTTTATTTTCATATCTTTGATTTAACAGATCCCAACACTGAACTAAATTTTCTGCTTTTAAAGAAAATCCTCGAATTAATTTTGCGGCATGTCCGCGAACAGAAGAATGTAAATATTGTAATTTCTCAATATCAGATAAATTTTCATTCCCCAAAATCGTAGACTGAAATAATTCTTTAAACGAAATCCATTGTTCCGAATCGCCGTAAAAATGGAGAAGATCGAATTTGGGCAATTTAACTTGCGAATAATTCTGTTTACTTTGAGTTTCTACACGAATTTCCGTCGGAGAATGAGCATTGGTTTTCTCCTCTAAATCGACTAACAGATCACAAATAAGTTCCTGATACTTCAAAAAAGTATCCAAATTCTCTTTATTTTCTTTCGGCGACAGTTTATCAAATGCTTGCGCAAGAGTATTTTCATAAGAAGATATTTTCGATTTCAAAACTTTAATTTTTGCCTGCTCATCTGAATTCGAAATCTGATCTTTATTCTTAATTATATCTATTTCCTTACAAATTCGCTCAAAATAAAGTTCCTGTTTTGTTTGTTTAGTCATTTTTAATAATTACAAATAAACAATATAAGAAATGAATAACATAAAAATACGAAAATTACGCAATCTCATACAAAATGCACCATAATATACAAAATATAAAAAACAAACAAGAATTGAATAAATAAGCACAACCGTTTTTACTTTTTTTTTTTTTTACTACTTTGTATCTAGCACAGATAAATTAATTGACAGCTACGACTTAAGAATAGATTCCATCGTAGCTCAGGCTCGATACAGACCACAATTTATGGATAGAATAGTTTACGGACTAATTTTGAAATAACTCGAATTCGAATTAGCGAAAATAAATTTGAATAATAAGACAAAAGAATGGGACGTAAGAGATTTCAATTCACGATTCGGTTTAAAACAAAAACTGCGAGTTGTCATTATTAGAATTTAGAATGAAGGTTAAATTTGCGTTACTTACCCCATTTTCCCAGGAATTCAGGCAGACACTGATAAAACAGAGAAGCTGCATAAAAAGGCGCATTTTTTATTATACAGATCACACTAAACATCTACGAATATATCAATTTGAATGAGAATTTTCAATACAACATAGTATCCTTGTATCAAAGATGAGAATTTCAGCTATGAAGAATATAAATGACCATAACATCGACCAACGTGGGTGCGTTAAAGTAGACACCTTCGAATGATTTGATCTGGTTATTTAAAAACGACGAATTATACATTGTCAACGAATATAGATGAATAACTTTCTTACTCCACATCGAATAATAAATATTAGACTCAAAGAATACAAGAACTAGCGTACTTTCATTTTCCCCGTTCGAATTCCGAATGTTTTGTTTTTAGAGATTGTATCTGTAGAGGCTGATGTCACGATTTTACGTCAGTTACTCTGTTGCCAAGGTAACGAAAGGTTCACTTGCAATATTATCGTCCAGGTAATTTTTTTTTTTTTTTTACCAATTTTTCAAAATTTACTGAGAATATTGTAATCTATATATGAAATCTCTAGACTTATAATCCACATATTATTAGTTTATTTTTTAATTAATTCAGAAAAAAAAATATATAGTTATTTTTAAAAGAAACATTGAGAGTTACTCTTTAACACTTTGAGGGAATCTTGAAATTTGAATATCTCAAAACGTGTACTTTGTAAAAATCGTGCGATATGGTACAACACACTAACTGAATCCGGATTCGCTTTTTACTACACAGATATATGGGTAAAACCAATTTTCTTTGTGCTTTTCAAAAAGATATTTCGTCATTTTTATTATCTAGATTTTACTAAATAGTAATAATATTGTTTAAATATATATTTAGGCTGCACAAAATTAGCATCCGCACAGAAAAAATCAATTTTAAAATTGAAATATAACCTTGCAAAGTCAGATCTAGCGTGAAAAATGTAACCTCTGTTACTGGACAGTATTTGCTTAGTTTATGATACAAATATTTCAGCAAAAAATATAACTTTTATGTAATACTTTAGCAAAAATGTCCTTTAGTTCAATATAATAGTTTTAGAAAGATGAATAATAAATAATAAAATTTAATTATCATTACATGTGTAATTTTATCGCGTTTAGAAAAAAAAACTAAGTTAAAGTTCATAATTACCACGTATTTTTGTTTTGAAGAAAAAACTTTTTTAATTGTATTTAAAGTACATAACATATTCTTTGTTTTAAGTACATTTAGTTTATTATCAGTTTACAATTATTAAAAAGAAATAGAAAAATTCTTCAAGTAACGGAGGTTACATCCAGTAACAGAGGCTAAATCCAGTAACAGAGGTTACAAAAATTTACAAGATGTAAACAAACTGACTTTTTAGCAACTAACAAAGACACACTGAATAAATCAGACGTAATGTTATTTTCCAAAGAAATTTCCACAAATTTTTAACACTGCAATTATTTTTCAAATACGTCAACAGGGTGGGTAAATTTGTAAAGTAATCTTCCCCCTTTCTGTACTACAGTTGGCATGGGCAAACTTTTTTTGATCTGTTCGGACAGTATGTATGCAATATCATTGTCATCTAATTTAAAAATAGATAATGCATCATCACAAGCTTTCAAAAACATAACTTGCACTTCACCATCTTCTAAATCATCTTGTGTAACGGCTATGTAGTAATACTTCATTTTTCTCTTTTTTTTCAGTTATAAATTCGACTAGTATGTATGTTCCTTTAATTATTTTATCTGGCGTTATTTCTTTAATTTAATTTTCTTCAGCAGTAGATTCAAGAATTTGAAAACTTATTTTCATAGGAAACATTTTTAGAATCGGAAAATACCACAAATAAATAATACATGCTACTGCAATAATAAATATAAATAGGTAATAAGAATGACAATAAGTACCACAAAAATGTATATTATGGGATAAAATGTAACCTCTGTCATTTGTATGTAACATCTGTTACCAAAAGTTGTAACAGAGGTTACATTTAAGCAAAAACTATTTTTTTTCTTAAATAATAATATTCTGAAAAATAACTATGTTATTTATATCAACTTATTTTACTTAGTGTTTTGTGATTTAAAGAGAAATTTTATTTTTAAAACAATATGTAAACCTAAAATTAGAGTAACAGAAGATACAAAAAGAAAACACACTCTCCTTAGAACTTCATAATACAGCTCTACACTCTAAACATGTGGCAGACAAAGTGAAAATGGCACTTGATTTCTAATCTAGAAAGTTCTTTGAGCAATACAGATTAGTAGCGCCCTTTGTTGGACAAAATTTTTATTATTTATTCTGCTAAATGTAAATAAAGTAACAGAGGTTTCATTTTCATGGACAAACGTTAAATTAAACTTATGAGGTTGCAAAATACATATCTTAATTCAATAGTACAAATTTATTAAACTACCATATCTGTTATTTAAATAAAAACAGATTTGTAGTCTGTTTAAATTTGTCTCTCTGGTCATTTGGACAGCTAATTTTCATAGCTAAGAATACATAAAGTGCATAATTTGTGCAATAAATACAATAAAATTGGCTAGAGCATATTTCATACCAGTTAAGAATAGTTTTTTTTTTTTTTTTTTTTTTTTAAGATGGCATAAAAAATTTGGAATTTCTTTGTATATTAGATAAAAAAAAAAAAAAAAAAAAAAAAAAAAAAAACTAAAGTTTTGGACATGAAAAGCACATGTATTTTTGGTTTCAGCCATATTTGAAAATTATATAAATGTTCTAGAAACACATATATTATTTAAAAAAAACTTTTACTGAATGTGTAGAAAATATATACAAAACTGATTTTTTCATTAAAAAAAAAACCGAGCACTTGCGAGGAAGCACCTGCTCATCATCAGGGTTACAAACAAACATAAACAAAAATGCATAATGAAAAAATTAGGTAAATATATCTTTTAACTGAATGAAACAAACCATTAAAATGAAACAGGGGGGCGGAAAGAGGAATGAGCTAATCACATCTTCTTTTAACTATTCCCAAATGTTTATACCCGAATTTAGGAATATTGTAGGATAATGTATCATTGCATATTTTATCTTTTTTACGTAAATTTATATGGATTCATTAATTATTGAATCCTAATAGATTGATGGATGTTTAATTGTTGTACCTTGATCAAAATGTATTTTGACTGATTTCTGTTACTTTAATCATGAAGGTGCAGTTTTAGCTCTACTAAATTTAATATTTGAAAGTTGTTTCTTAAAACAAGTTTGAAATTTCCTTAAGGGCATACGTATAAAGTCTTTTACTGTATAACATTTCTTATTATTTTCGTTTACTTCTTCAGTGACTGGAATTTTGTAGATTCCCTAGGATTCTTTAATCGGCTCAGGTTCAGTCTTATGATACGACAAATTTCTCAAGGGGTTGTTGCTATCAAATTTATATCATATTTCTTTAAATTAAATTTCAAATTTTCAAAAAGTTTCAGATATTAAATTCAATAGAGCTAAATTCTGCATTTTCAAGATTAAACACTTAACAAATGAAATCCTGAAATCTCTCAAAATTATAGCTTTCTATTAAGAAGCTTGGACTATGGTAAATATATAACATTGATATGTTTGTACTACAAAACGAATCTAGGATATGATGAATGCTAAAAGACTCTGTGTCAGATACACTGACTCAACTATTTATTTATAATGATTCGAAGAACATTTTTATATATTAGACATTTTAAATCTCACATATTTCTTTTTTTAATGCGTAACTAAAACTATGCGATTTCTTGCCATAGAAAATTTCAAAACTTATTTTTTTTTCTGGAAATATTTTCGTATTTTTTGTTACTTATGAAATATAACTTCCCATTTTGTTAAATGTTGTTTTAAACTTCCTAGAAATCTACTTTGGGATGCAATTTTGTGAATCGCAAAGGTGCTTTAATAGTTATAGAACATAAACAAGGAGTTTATCTGCATTTTTTTTATTCTTTATAATTTCTAAATTATAAATCTTTTTTCTTCAAGAATATAATGGAATTCAAATATTTAGTACACTTTCCAAGAGACGATTGTTTTATTTTCTTATATGTGTGAAAGCTTGCACATATATAGCTTTAAAATATATTTTAGTCCAAATTATACTGACACTAGCAGATTTTTCGAGGTATATAGGTCTATTTTAATGATTTTGTGTTTGTAATTAATTGTAATAAGCAGCTAAAAATTGAAAGTCGTACAAATATCACATTTTTAGAAAATATTAATCATATATGTTAGGAACAAAAAGTCTGCAAAACTGCGTAATCTGTGTTTTCTAAAATGCTTTGAACATCAGAAAGGACGCACATATCGGAATATTAAGGAAATACGTGATCGTGAATAATGTAATTTTTTTCAAAATCTAATTCAAAGTTTTATCTTTTTGTTATCTTCCATTTCTTCATTTGTATTCTGCTCATGTTAGTGCTATTTTTATTCCAGATACGTAAGAAATTGTACTTCTTTCAATGTTTACAGTAAGATACTATTGACTTAAATTGAATTAAAAACATAATATGCATAAATAAGTAAATTTTTAACTACATCTATTTAAAGTATAATTTAAATAAATTAAATCATTTCATTAATATTATAAAATTTCCTTTGAGATGCAAAATAAATAATTCATTTTTTTAAAAATTATAAGGACTGTACAAATAACTTTCATGAGGAAAAAAAATAAATCGAAAGTCATAATGATTTCGGATACGCCGTGTGATCCACCATATTAATATACTCAGCTCGCTCATACCTCCCGGTCGATGTCTTAAATTTATTGTATTTAGCTTTTATTTTTTTCTTTCAATAGCTCTTTCTTTGACCGGGTTACTTACCGTTTCGTGCAGTCTTGAAAGAGGTGCCTCCAATTCTATCTGTCCTGCGTTGGAGCCACTCTGCTTCAGTCTTACCTTCATCTTTAGATATCAAGGAAGCAATCTCTATCAAAATCCTTATATAGGGCGATATTTTTAGCGTACTCCTTGCTCTATCATCTTTATTAATTAAGAATTACGGATAGTACAATATTCAGCATTGATGAATGCACTTCTGACTGCTATATTTCTCGTACATTAGATATAAGTGTTGCCTAATACATATATCCTCATAAATATCATAATCTCAAAAATTGGTGTTATTCATGCATTAATAATTACAAGCGTCATATATTCACAGAATTAGAGAGTTAGTAAGAACTTACTTCTGCAAATGTAAAATTAAATCATACTTAGCCACTAGTTATAGGTTCGATAAGAAAAAAGTGGAAATACAGCCTATATGTTAAACGTGTTTTAGGAATTTTGAATCTTTATAAAATCGGAAATAACAACAAAATATTGAAAGAACAAAACTAGACTTTCATGCGAATGCAGTTTGCACACAGTAAATGTAATAAAGACTGTCTTATTAGGCATCAGAAACCGATGTTTCATATTAGATATTAGTACTGCCTAATACATATATCCTTATAAATATCGTAATCTCAAAAGTTGGTGTTATTCAGCATTTAATTTATTATCAACCATATAATAGAAAAAAATGGCACATTTTCTTCAACCAAAATTTAAATCTTTCTCAATGTGAAACTTAACAGTGTAAACAAATTTTACAACTGTAGAAAACTGTAGAACATATTCAAGCTATTTATATGCCGTGAAAAGATACTAACCAAATAATATTGCTTTTAAAGTAAATTACTATTCCATTTGCCGCAATCTTGTGCGTAGTACACGAAAGCCCTTATAAGAGGTAACATAGTCTCATTTCATAAGTGTTCTTTGTTTGCGTGCAATTGGAAGATGTCGATCGTATAGACGTTAAAACTTGAAAGTTTCGGTATACATACATAAATATATGTCCAATCGATATCAATAGAACAGCTAAAATATACTTAATTGTATATAATATCTTGCTATGAAACCCTAATATTGATTTTTTATTATATTTAAATCAAATTACCTGGTATGGGAAGGAACGGCAAAATGGCCATCTGAGTTTTTTCCGCCGTATAGTGCCTCCGCCATGTCAAACAATCGTCAAAGATGCTGGAAGTTTTGTCTGCGACTTTGAGGTGAAAGTCTACGTTTTCTTGTTCTGTAATCATTTTATTTTTGTTTTTCGCATTTTTGATTTTAGGTAAGTGTTTTGATTTCTTAATTATAGCTGAATAACATGTGGTGTTATAATTATTTGCTCTTATGCTCATTGTTCAGAGTGAAATAACCTGTTAAATGAAGTATGTTTGAAAACGCTACGTCAAGTAGATTAGATGTTAGGCGACAGTTTTTCTAATGGCATCATTGCGGGCAAAATGGCTACAAAGAAATCGGGTAAAATGGGCAGATGGCTGGCTGACCCGCTTTTATTAATTGTTCATAACAAAATACTACTCAAAAGTATTTTCTTTGAAAGGAAGAAGGCAGATCCGTAATATAAAGTCTTACTCTCGAGGCTTGAAGTGTTCATGTCGGTATTCCTCCATTTGTCATATTTATGGTCATTACTGTTTACTTTATCTTGAAACAATTTAATACTTCAAATATTATAAAACATAATAGTTATTTTTAATGTGTGTTAGATTAACCTGTGTTGTTTACATTTAGATATGCATAATGAATCAATGTGATTGGTTTATTTACCAATTCTGGCTACTTTACCTAGACTAGACGGGCAAAATATCCATTTTCTAGTTTTTCTTTTAAAGTAACGTAATTTTAAAAAAATAAGTAAAATATCAATTGAAACTAAAGATATTGTAGTTGTTATTAATATTTTTTCTAAAATTTTATTCATTAAAAAAGTTCCATAAAAATTTATCAAACCTTGTAATGGCCACTTCACCATTCCTACACACTATACGACTTCATAATTAACTAATTTCTTTCATATATGACTTTGTCAGTATTACTTTCTTATAAAAATGGTTTAGTAAAAGTTTTAAACTATTTAAACCCTTAACTGCTTCTGTTTTTTGACACAATAAATTAAAAATAAGACCACGACACAATCCTTTTTTTACTAAAATATTTGGCTTTGTACAGTCAAAAGGGTATGCCATTTAACAAACCAGATTACAGTTAAAATTAAGTGGTATCCAAAAAGCTTTTAGTATTGAAGATAGCAAACTCTTTTTGCCCGAGTGCCGCTCAGGCAAAACACTTAAGAGGTTAAGATACTTATTTTGAGAAGTCTTTACTAAATAATTTCTTAAAGAAGTAGAAAATTATAATTATATGATTATTACATTTATTTTCTCTGCACAAAAGTATTTAATTAGATATTCTTATCAATATGATAGTTATTTAGTTTTTACTAAATTGTCTCCCTATTTTTTTAATAAAAAGTACATTACAACTTATATAAAGCAGATTATATCTAAGATTTCTTAGCTTTAGGTAAATTTTTAAATAAGCTTTAACTTGACAAAAAAAAAAAAAAAAAAAAAAACAAAGAAACTTCTAAAAAGTTTGTCTGAAATAACCTATAATGAGCTTTGTTAAAATATTATCATTGCTAATTTTGAAATTTTGACGCAAAATGAATTATAAAAATGTTGTTCCGGCAAGATGAATATTTAATTTTCTCGTTTTTTGCATTTGCAGAAGAAAAGGGACATTTTTTTATAAAATTTCGTAATAATTTAAGATGCTTTGTTACTAGGAAATCTATATAAATCTCTATTATTTTTCATGTTTGAAAACACTTCTAAAAAATTCGTGATGAATAAATAAATAATATTTGTAAATTCAGTAATACATTTAAAAAAAATAGAAATTCAATTCAATAAATTATTCATGTTTTATAATAAAAGTTTAATTGAAGATAAACTAAAGTTTAAACTAGAACAAATTATTACAGTGATATACAGTCAAATTTCTTTACACTAGCACGGATAAAACGAGGAAACGTTCGAAAGGAGGAGTTTGCAGATTATTAATTGTTCACCATTTAAACCCTTGCTTGTGACGCCCGAACTCAGTTCGGGTAACGCAAATTTGCCAATTTTGGAATACATGACCTGAGTTCGGGCAAGAGAAAAATCCTTTGCACGCACACATTGCCGGTTATTTCCCCTCATTTATCCAGGCACTTCACATTCTACGAAGTTTTAGCGTACGACTGAATTCGGAGATTTTTTTCCATCTCTGTTCCTTATTTTTAACATCTTTTTTATGCAAATGTTTTGGCAAATTCGAGGCGTGATTTAAAAATTAAAAAAAGTCCGTTTTTGGCATGTTTTCCTCAAATATATTCCAATGGAAAGGGGTTAAACAATTTTGTAATTTTCTCTCTTTTTATGAGCTACCAATACAGGATTTTATCTAATACAACCAAAATATATGTTCATTTCAATGTGATTTTCGGCGAAAAGCATGGTAGAATTAAGTGGTCTTATTGAACAACTTTATTTCGAAGTCATAATATATCTACTTTACAACTGCTTGCCAAAATATAGTAATTTAATATTTTTGCCAGGCATAATTTCAACCTTTAAGAAAACCCCTCACGCACACATGAAAGAAAATGTATAGAAATTTACTGAGATCCTAAAATTATGAAATGATAAAAGCAGAGACAATGACATTACAAATACCACACTATAAAAACATTTTGTGATTTTTCTAGCACTTTATGTTGTAATTTTTCATGCACCGATGCTGTGAAATCGAATTCAAGCAACAAGTAAAGTAGAATTCGAATTTAGGAAGTGAGTTTCAAAACTCGGCTTATCCAAAAACAAAATCAAGTTTCTCTAAGAATCTATTCTATTTGAGAACCTGCTTCGAAAAACTATTGTTAGTGGTTTTTCGCGATTTTCTAAAAAATAATTACATGAATAAGGCATGTTTCGAAACTCACATCCTAAATTCCCTCTGTCATGTGCACCACGCAGAAAATAGCAACGCAACTTTCCCTAGACTGGAGAAATTTTACAGCACTCTTAATGAATAAATGAAATAATGCATAAATTTCGCAGCAGTCAAAACCACTGAAAACCATATTTTTCTCATTGTTTAATTTTTTATGTTTGTAATTTTAATGAAAGTTTGTTAATTTTGCTGTTGGCTTCTTTAACCAATGTGCATCTCTATTCCTGTGTGTGTAATATTGTATATTCTTATGCGATGTGCCCTGATACACAGTCTATGAATTTCCGTGCTTACTGATGCAGGCGACCGAGAGGATATGTAAAAATTCAAATGCGCCCGTAACATATCAAAGTTTTACTTTTCCTACTTTAAATATTTCAAACATTTTAGGAATAATACTATAAAACATTTTTTTCGATGTGTATAATACTTACTATAGTAATTATTTCAATAATATCGTAATTTTTATTTAAAAAAATTTAACTTTAGATATATGATAAAATCACTAATAAATGAATTTGTAATCGTTAAAACTTAAACCATTTATTTTAAATTAAGGGCTATTTTTAAAAACGCATTTCGAAAAATATAATTATACAGCTCTATATTAAATTAATGTGATGCTACTATAAAATTAGCATCACAAACCTAAAACAACTACCTTCTTTATTAAACGCATGTAATTTTCAATCACTATAATACATATAAAATAAAGAAAACAAAAAGTGAGGCCTTATATATGTATTATTAGAATATGTTTATCGCTGCTCTTTTTACAATCACGCAATGTAATAAAAATTGTTTAGGAATTCTCTTTATCTTTAATATTTATCTACCATTTCCATTTTCTAAAAACGTAAGATGAAAAGGATGCAGATAAGAGAATGACAATCACCCTTTTACAGATAATATTTTAAAATTTGTGTCACTGTATTCTTCAAAAATGGATGGTGGTAAGCTTTTATAGGAAAGAATAACTGGTGATAAAATTGATTAAGTTTTGATTCTTATTTATATTACAATGAAAAGAATGAATTAAAAGAAGAATGTCTGTAAAAGATTTAAGTGATTGCCATATTCAATATCAGACAACAAAGATTGTTTCAAAATACGCTCTGGCGAGAAATTTTATGGTGACCACAAATTATTGTCGTTCTTTTAACTCATAAATTTTGATTTAGGACATTGATTTTTGACTGCAGTTCATTTTCCTGCAGTACCACTGAAATTTTGTTAAATAACATAGAGAAATTTAAGCCGAGATTTGGCCAATTTATCTGGTAAACGTAGCTGTGTCGCATTGTCAAATGCTGAGACGTAAGAATTAACCCTCCATTACTCGCGTGGGGTGTTCTGATCACCCCACGAGTAAAAACATGCGCACAAGTACAGAGTTTTTCAAGCTCAAGGTCAAATATTTTCATTAGCTGCACATTCCTAGAGGCCACGCCTACTGACGACAGATTTTCATTCTACCATTTTTTCCGAAGCAGTGAGGACGTGAAAATTTTCCAACGGGGTGCTGAGAACACCCCGCGAGTAATCAAGGAATATATTTTGACTGAAAACACAATTAAGGTAAGCTATATTGCAGATTTATTTTATTTTTATCATAATAATAATTAAATTTATGAATAATTTTTGTTTTATTTTAATTTATTTTGAGTCTTTTACATCGATATTTTGCCATTTTTTCTAGAAAATGTCGAAATCTCCGTGGGAAATGGAGCAACAGCGTTTGCGGCATCTTTTGGCTTCTGTTTCATCAGATTCTGAAGATGATGAGGTAGCAGGTACAGATAATACTTTTTCGGATGATGATGAATACTTTGAGGAATGTTCTGATCACAACTCGGAATCAGAACAAGAACCTGATGAAATATCGGAACACGATTCAGATATCGAACTACAGTCTGACTCTCCGTATTACTTAGGAAAGGATAAAATCACGAAATGGTACAAGAAAAAAGGTAAAACTTCTATACGTACGCGTTCTTCGAACATAGTTATTCACTTGCCGGGTGCTAAAGGCGCTGCTAAGTCTTGTAAAACACCTATTGAATTTTTCAAACTGCTGATATCAGATGATATAATCGAAGCTGTGGTTAAGCACACAAATGTGTATATAAATAAAATACAATCAAATTTTTCCAGAGAAAGAGACTGCAAAATGACAAATGAAACCGAAATAAATGCTTTCATTGGCTTATTAGTTCTTGCTGGATTATGTAAATCTAGTCACAGGAAATTGAGCGATTTATGGAATATTTCCCGTCTTGGTATTAATATATTTCACAAAACAATGACTTATAATCGTTTCTCGTTTCTATTACGTTGTATTCGTTTTGATAATGTTTTAGATCGTGATGAAAGAAAATCTTTGGATAAATTTACTCATATCAGAGACATATTTTCAAAGTTTAACGAAAATAGTGCCAAATATTATTCAGTAAGTGAATACGTGACGATTGATGAGCAGTTGCTCAAATTTAGAGAACGGTGCCCATTTTTACAGTTTATGCCAAATAAACCAGGAAAATACGGTTTAAAGTTATTTGCGTTATGTGATGCTAAAACATTTTATACTTTAAAATTTGAACCTTATGTTGGTACTCAACCAGATGGACCATTTAAAACTTCCTATACCACCTTAGATATAGTTATGAGGTTATGTGAAAGTATATATGGTTCAGAAAGGAACATTACATGTGATAATTGGTATACGAGTGTTCCATTGGCTGAGGAATTATTGAAAAAGAAGCTAACGTTGGTTGGCACACTAAGAAAAAATAAAAAGCAGTTGCCGAAACAATTTATACAGCAACAAAAGACGGGTACGTCAGTATTTGGCTTTCATAATAAGGTGCCCATGACTATAGTTTCTTCTTGTAAGAAAAAAAAGAAAAATGTAATTCTTCTATCTACAATGCATTACAATGATGACACATTAATCGAAACAAAGCCCGGAGTTATGAAGCCTTAAATTGTACAATTTTACAATTCTACTAAATGTGGAGTTGATACAGCTGATGAAATGTGCAACACTTATGATGTATCAAGAATTTGTAATCGTTGGCCGCTTCGATTATTTTATCATCTACTAAATACAGCAGGAATTAATGCTTTTGTATTAAACTATTCTGTGTTTCCAAATACAGAAATACCACGTTCGAAGTTCATAGAAGAAATTGGATTCAGCCTTATACAACCTCACATAGATGAAAGAGCACAAAATCCAAATATCAATAAAAGCCTGAAAAGAAGCTTAAATCCTGATACAAGTTTCGAAAACACCAACCCTCCAAAGAAAGGTCGTTGTGTGATGTGCCCTCGATTAAAGGACATAAAAACTAACTGCTACTGTGTTTCTTGCAAAAACAATATGTGCTTAAAACACATGTCTTCCATTTGCCCAAATTGTTTTAAAGAATAATATTATTAAATCATTACGCATAAACAAATCTTAATGTATGTTATAATATAGCAAATAAATGTCATTATCCAATATTTTTTGAGTATAAGTAATATAAGTAGTAAATGTAAATATTTTTTATATAAATTTGACTGTAATGTAGTAGTATATGTAAAGTTTTTTTATCTATTTTTTATAAAATTATATTTTTCTTGTATTTCCAAATTATTTTTATTTATAATAAGTCAAAGTAAGTTACTTTAATTATGAGTAGATGAAAAATTTATTATAATTCATTATAACTTGAAAATTGCAATAAAAAGTTTGGGGTGTTTACAACACCCCCGCGAGTGATCGTGTGATAAAAACAGGCGCGAGTGATGGAAGGTTAAAAATGAAGAAATCACAACTGAAAGAAATGTGTATTTTGCGATTCTTCGGAACTATCTAATTTTGATTATTTAATGATAACTTTTTGATAAATGCTAATATTAGTTATTATTTGTTAGTTATCGATATTTATTTAATAACGTTTTGAGCACATGTTTAATCATACATAATTTTTATTTTGTTACGAAAAAAAGAGTTGTAATTTTGAAATGTACTTACCGAATATGCTGTAATTGCTTTTGTTTTTTAAAAACATTTTGAAGCAGACACAATAATTTATGGACAAATTGTATATTCATACACATACCTATATTGAGTAAGCCCTCTACAATCCCTTGCCACCCTATTAACTCGAAACGACTGCTGCTACATTCATAAAAGTGGTGTCTAGATACAGTAAAGTAGCCATGCGCTACTGATTGAAACAGCCTATGGCGCCACCTGAAGGAAAACAGCGAAGTTAGCAGTCCTATTTCGAAAACGGAAATTGATAGGGATTTATTGTGTCATCCGTAAAGTTCTGCTGTTTTTTCCTTATAAAGTTCAATAAAGAAGTACAAAAACATAAGAAAATTTTATTGAATCACATAAGCGACCTTTAAAAAAATCATTAGATTTAGTTGGAAAGAAATGATCAAATTGCTATTTGGCAGACTCCAAAGAAATGAACTCCTCGTCGTTCAGAGAATTTTGAAGTTGCCTGAAAAGATAAAAACCTGAGGGTGGGCTAGGTCTGAAAAAAAATAAAACAAAGTTTGAGTTCGTTTTTATGTGTAGATGGTTCCCTGAGCAAATTTTATATACATAATTTAAAAGTAGACTTTATTTCCAATCGTTCGGTAAATATAATTTTCTTCTACACTAAATTGTTGCAGAGTTAGCAGGGGGGTGCTTAATTTTATTTCCACGACTGTACATAAGTTGATATAAAGCAACAAATATAAACATTTAGCAGTTATAATGTGCTCGCATGATCATCCGATAGAATCACCAGGGTTGGAAAATATAAAATACAACTTATTGTAACGAACCAAAAAATGAGATAATAGGGGATACGGTCCTCTCTTACAGATATACAGTTCATCGTGAACTGATAATAATTGAAATCTGTCAGTTCATTGATGCATGTGGCAGTTATTCTCATTCCTCCAGCATTGCCGTTTTCAGGCCTCGGGTGGTTATGGGAGGTGGAAAGCGAGTTCCACGTTTCCTCCTCACAACGTCCGAGATATGTTCTATATGGTTTAGGTCTGAAGAACCGGCTGGCTAGTAGATCAAGCGAATATCCGTACATTCCAGAAATTCGTCGACCAGATGAGCTCTATCTGGGCGCGTGTTGTAGTCCATTAAAATAAAGATGGAAAATTGCATCTCTGAACATATAGGGTACCAAGATATCATTACTAGACGTCACACCAGTCATAAAGCCTTTGTCAAACACATGGAGGGGTGAGCGCCCATGCAACACGATACCTGCTCAGACCATCAAACCTCCGCTGCCACAGTGGTTCTTTTTCCCGGAAGTTGGAAGGCAGGTAACGGATACCTGAATTTCTCCAGGTGAAAGTACGTCGAGATTTTAATTAAGTGACTCATCAGCGAATAAGATAGTTCCCCATTATCCCTGGTCCAAAATCGATGATCAATGCCCCATGCTAAACGGGTTCTCCTGTGTACAGAAGTGAGCGAGACGCAAGACGCAGGTCTTATTGCAAACTATCCTCTATCATGTATCTTTTAGCAAACAGTAACCATTCTAACTAATCTGGCTGTGGCCACATAAAGGTCACGAAGGAGCTGAGATGATGTTGTACTCTTGTTACCCCTCGCTGTAACGGACAAATAGATATCTTCGAAACTACCGTGGCTATTGGATGCCATGGCCACAAATCCCCCCCCCCCTATGGATACAATATCCTTAAACCGTTTCCATAAGGTGGACACGACCCTGATCATTGCATTGAAGTCTCTCGGAATATGCACTTAATAGTATTTTGTTTCCAGTCTCCTCTAGATTTGCCATCTTATTCCATGACCAAAACGTCAGAGGTTTTTCATTTTTACTGTTTTATTTTGAATTCTATTGATATATCAAGATATTCAGCGAGCTGCTTGAACGACAAAAACGCGAAAATTACCACGCTCACTTATAAAACATGTTCCTCTAGCCAGTGCCCATTCACATGTGTACGCTTATGTATTCAACGCTAAATAGTTGCATCTTTGTTCCGAAGCATTAGTTTTATCTTTCGTTCAGTATTTTACACGGCATTCGACAAAATATGCAAATTCTCTTAATGTTGATCATGAGTGTATATATGTATAGACGGATGAACATATAAAACATGAATTCTCGTATAAATTGGTTATATACTTTTTACAGTTAACTAAAAATTATGTATAATATTGCATAAAATTTTTAATCTAAAATTACAAAATCTATAATTTGAATATATTAAATATAGAATAAAATAGAATAGAATAAGATTTTTCATTGTTTTCAAATATTAAAATATTTATGCATTAATCTGAAACTGAGTCTCGTAAAATTATTTTCAAAATGAAATTTCAGACAGAAAAACATTGAAAATGATACTAATACATTTATAAATATTAGTAAATGTTATTAGCTACAGCGCAGAGGTTAATCTTATATACCACACAATTATAACAAACACTGTATGCAACTAGATACAATTGTATTAACTTTACGAAATGCTGATTATATATACATATTTTTTTCATTTTCTACATAGATCTTTACAACTTCAAATATTTGCAATTTAAAATAGAATATAATGAAGGGTTTCATATTGAAAATAAATAAAACAAATATTTCACTTCATCGTAATTTAAATAAAAACATAATGCATAAATACAGATTATTTTAGTTTTTTTAATGTCGCATTTGTTGATATACCTGTCACAAATCCTAAATGATATATTTCGGATAGTATTTTCCGGGATTCACATTAAAGTATCCAATAAATATAATATTTTTGTTCAATTTGTCATTTTAATATTTATATAAAATCTTCACTTTTTTAGAAACAGGAATTTAAATGAAAAATAGGAAACGTTAAAAATGTTATATCCATTACGAAAATATATATTTTCAATGAAGATGTTTAAAGACAATTTATTTTTTTCTGTAGACATTTCAATGAAGATAAAACGGGATTCAATCTTATACATTATCCATTTTGTTTCGTATGTAAAACGTCCTTTTAAAAATATCATATTAAAACAACACTTTTGATACGCTTAAAAGAACACTTTTTAGTGTCCGTTAATATGTTATTTAATATGTATGTTATAATAGACGGTGGTGGAAGAATTTTCCGGGCGTTTTATTGCTTATACGAAACATAAATTTTATAAAATCTAACACGATTTCATACTACTCAATTAAAACTTATCAATCTTTCTTCAAGAAATTTTCAAAACTTATGTTTCATGTTAGCGTTTCACATTGAACCTAAAATTTCCTTTTCATTGTTCAAAGAAATATTTGTTATACATGTAATACTTCAAAATCGCTGTAACAGTGCCAAAACGAAATGACAGCATATCCTTATTTCTATCCTGATGATTCTATAGATGCATTGAATTGTGTGCATTTTAAAAGGATATAAGCATCACGTCTTTCAAACAAATAATTGCATTTCGGCATCCGCCCTCTTATATGTCTGCAACAAATATTCCCAGTCCAAAGAACATAAAAGCGACACCTGTACCGCTGTATATACCAAGCCTAATAAAAATCTATTTATGTGAAAGTTTAACAGAATATAAAGTTAAATTAAGTTACGTGCGTAAATTTTTGAGATATATCTATTGTGAAAATCGTGAAAATGCAGCATAGGAACTCCACCTGTTATGTGATTTTCATGAAAACCCAGGGCCGTGCGAAACGGAGCTCGCAGGCGACATTTTTTTTCGAGTGGTAAATTAAAACATTGCTTTGAAGTTAAAATTAAATGCCATGGTCTGTTGCATTATTTAATATTTGGACAGATGTCATACACGCACTGCACTGTTAAAATACCGTGAAAAATTACCTCTGTCTTTAAAGGCTATCTATTTTCTGACCAATGAGAATACTTCATTGGTGTTTATGTAGTGTTCTCATTGGTCAGAAAATGGAGAGCCTTTAAAAACAGTGGTAATTTTTCACGATATTTTGAACAGTGTGGGTTTCGCGTGATTTTCTTTTTAAAAAATTTGGCGAAAACCCCATTTTCGAATACCAGTAACGTATGTATTTTTGGTACTACTTAGTTATCCCGTCAGCCAAAAATTTATCGCCAAACTATAAGATTAAATGCCCATAATGGTTGATCGTAAATGTCACATGCGATTGACCTTTAAGCAAGTGACTTGTTTACGTCATCATGTGATTTTTATTTCGACGTTTTATTTGTATACTTATTATGTTATAGTAATTTATTTGTTCTTTCGTTATTTAAAATAAAACTATATCAATTTGTATAATTTGGCGAGTGGTTTGGCAATTTATATAATTTGGCGAAATTGGTCGACGGAATAACTAAGTAGTACCGTATTTTTTAATTATTTTCTATTATTTTTAAAATGAAATAACCGCAAAAAAATAATTAAAAACTATAGAACAAAAAAATTATATAATTTTTAAAAATAAAATAAAATAAAATAAACATTTATTATTAAATAAATAACAATAGCCGGGTTACCATGTCAATCAAAATAATCCCATTTTGGAATCATTCAGGTACTCTAGTGCGTATATGACATTTGTGCCTAACATTTTTCTTTTCGTTTTGCTTTAAAAAAAAAGAAAAAAAGAAGTGAAAGCCATCAATTTTAAATGTTTTAGTTTTAAATGAAAGTTTTTTTTAAATTTTAAATAAAATGAATGAAATGATTATATTTTAAATGAAATCTATGAAATTAAAAAAAAAAATGCGACGGGAAAAAGTTTGGTGATTTATCACCTGCGTCCAGCTAATATAAAAATACCGAGTTCTTTATTTCTCTATCAGAATCTTTCGATTTGGCGAAAGATTGTTCAAGTAAATTAAAATATGAATAAAAGTAACATGATACTTTTCTTAGCATACATTTAAGGAAGGCCAAACTGATCGCCAAATTAGTTAAAAACAGTAACCTTTTTCTAAAATAGGGAAAAAAATATCTGTTATGATGAAAATTTGAGTTGCCATCATTAGAGAAACGTATTTTAAATTAGAAAAAAAAATTATCCCCAAAACTAACTGGAATTTTAAAGTTCTAATACTAGTTTTGAAATCTGCGGATCAATGCGGATTTTTGGTGTTAATTTTAACGCTTAGTATTCCATATTTTAGGAGAAATCACCGTGAAACATAATCAGTTGTTTAATCAGTCGTTTCAAAGAGTCGTTTCATAAATTCGTTTCATTAGGATTATATATATATAGGGTAGATGTAAGTTTTTAAAACTTTTTCACATATGTAAAAAGTTATATAAAATTTAGTTCAGATTTTAGTTTAAAATTACGAAAATTACATAACTGGTGGATTTTAAGAATATAGCCACATACGGGTAAATTAATAGCAAAACATTTTTAGGTCGAGAGGATTGTGGATAACAACTTGACGAGTGTGCTGTAAAATTTTCCAATTTAAGACTAACAAGAATGCGTATTTCATCGCTCTCTGATAATGATATTTTTATTGTAATAATTCCCTGCTCTAGATACGATTTTAATAACTTTATTGAAAATGCGAGAACATTTGTCAACAGGAAAATTTCAAAATGGTTGGTATGACAATCAAATCCTTTTCATAAATAAAAAAAAATATTTTAGTTTTAAGAAATAAAATTCATATTAAATATTATGTCACCATACTGTAAAGCATACCCTTTTTAAAGTTCTTGAAAACATTTTTAATAAAATAGCTACAGGCAGTATACAAATGACAACCTATTGCTGAATTGGTAGATAAACATTGTGCAAAGCTGTAGCTACATCTAACAAACTGGATATAAAATTAATTAATAATAATTTATTCATCCATTAATTTGTATTATAAATACTAGTAGAGCATCGAGAGCAACTATTGGGCTCAAAGACAATTATTATGCATAAAATCCAACGTTCATTCAAGGCCACGGATTGATAAATTTTACTTAATGAATAATTATTTTAAATGTGTCGATGAGATCTTCCGTAGCCTCAGTACCTTTCGGACAATCTTCCATAATTCTTGTAATTTTCGATGAATATAAGCGTCTTTCTTATTGATCAATGTTATAGGAACTAAAGTATAATAAAATGCAAAGCTTGTGTTCTGTAAGATGCCATTGATCTACATTTTTTTTAAAAATTCGGAACAGATGTTTCATACGGTCAATAACATTGCAACACTAGATCTTTTTGTTTATATATATATATATATAATTCAGTAAATGTGAAGCTAAGCCACATGTACATATTTTAGAAAACACATTTTAAGATAAAAGGTAAAGGTTATCGACAATTAAACGACCCTAATTTAAAGTTGTCTACCGACAAATCTATTGATCATTAAGTTGGGACATTTTGTGAAAAACATAATAAAGGTATGGGAATTTGTTAAACTAGAAAAAAAAAGTTCGAAATTTCGCCACCAGAGGGTATTTTTTAATACATTACCCATTTAGCATTACGTTATTTCATGAATTTTATTTAATAAGTTAACCTGATTTTAAAGACAGCATTTCACGACATGTCCCTAGCATTTCCCAGAACACACTGCGGTCAACTGTGGAACATGCTATCTTACGATTTTTTAATACATTACCCATTTAGCATTACGTTATTTCATGAATTTTATTTAATAAGTTAACCTGATTTTAAAGACAGCATTTCACGACATGTCCCTAGCATTTCCCAGAACACACTGCGGTCAACTGTGGAACATGCTATCTTACGATTTTTTAATACATTACCCATTTAGTATTACGTTATTTCATGAATTTTATTTAATAAGTTAACCTGATTTTAAAGACAGCATTTCACGACATGTCCCTAGCATTTCCCAGAACACACTGCGGTCAACTGTGGAACATGCTATCTTACGATTTTTTAATACATTACCCATTTAGCATTACGTTATTTCATGAATTTTATTTAATAAGTTAACCTGATTTTAAAGACAGCATTTCACGACATGTCCCTAGCATTTCCCAGAACACACTGCGGTCAACTGTGGAACATGCTATCTTACGATTTTTTAATACATTACCCATTTAGTATTACGTTATTTCATGAATTTTATTTAATAAGTTAACCTGATTTTAAAGACAGCATTTCACGACATGTCCCTAGCATTTCCCAGAACACACTGCGGTCAACTGTGGAACATGCTATCTTACGATTTTTTAATACATTACCCATTTAGCATTACGTTATTTCATGAATTTTATTTAATAAGTTAACCTGATTTTAAAGACAGCATTTCACGACATGTCCCTAGCATTTCCCAGAACACACTGCGGTCAACTGTGGAACATGCTATCTTACGATTTTTTAATACATTACCCATTTAGCATTACGTTATTTCATGAATTTTATTTAATAAATTAACCTGATTTTAAAGACAGCATTTCACGACATGTCCCTAGCATTTCCCAGAACACACTGCGGTCAACTGTGAAACATGCTATCTTACGATTCCAGATGGTATCTGAAGAGAATGACCGTCATGCGTAACATGTTTGATTATAACAAAATTTGTTAAACTATCGTAAATGTATGCTAAATCTGTAATTAGTTAAATGAACGCCTCCGATTTTTTTTTTCGCCCAAACAAAGTCCCATACTTTTGTTATGTCTTCCACAAAATTTCCCTACATTCTGAACGATAATTACCTCTGTACACAACTGTAAAATAGGGTCGATTAATTATGGACACTCTGTAAATAAAATTTTTAAACTATCATAATGTTAAATGTGTAATTTATTAAATATTGCTCTCAGGCGGCGAAATTTTAAACTATTTCTTTCCGTTGTTTTTAGAATATCTCATCCTTTTATTATGTCTTTCACAACCTTATAAACAATAGTTTTGTAGGTGGCAACTTTAAAGTAGGGTCGTATAATTATGGACACCCTGTACATAAAAATTCATTAAACTGTTTTATTCAAACGAAACAAAATGAAAGCAGTATATTCACCTCTACGGATATTAGACGATAAGCATGATATACCTTTTTATCTAAATTATTTTTTTTTCATTTCATTTCATTGTGAAAGTGGCAACAAAAAGTGTAATAATCCTAAAATTTCGCTTTTTTGGGGGGGGGAGGGGGGAGGGAAACATTTAAGTAAATCTGTTACTTATATATAAATATCTTTCAAAATTACAAAGAATTTTCTTGAATAATTGGAAAATTCGAAATTGCACGAAATGTTATGACATCAAGGGATACTTGTAGAAAACGCAATGTTCTTTTCATTTCGGAGCAATCCATATTCTATATTAGACGCGAAATACCAACAAACTGTCATATTTTGATATAATGTACTCTGAATAGCGGCATAAACTTCAATTCGTTAAAGGGATCCTGTCATTTAGTTTTTCCTCATTGTCGATAACTTTAGTTGTGATAACGATTATGATAAATATGTAGCAAATTAACACCTTGTAATAATATATTAATTTCAAATGCTAAAAGGTATAAATTAAAACCAGTAAAAATACGTTTATTTCGACAGTTGACATGTTCCGATTCACCACGAGATATTTTCAAAACAAATAAATAAAATTTTTGCCTTATTTATTACGTTTTAGTTGTTTAGAAAATGACTCGGAGTAATTCAAAATATGTCAGCATTCGAAATATACGTATTTTTACTGGTTTTAAAGTTTTAATTTACACCTTTTACCATTTGAAATTAGTATAACGATTATGTTATATTAAATTTTTATTTTTATTATTTCAGTATTAGAATTAAAACAATTAAGCTTAAAATGTAATGGATAAAATTTATTATCTCAATCGATCTTTGATAATTTTGTCAACAATCAATTGGCGTGTTTAGAGTCGTTTGCGTCAAAATTATACAGTCCATTGAAAAAAAAACATTTGTTCCTGTATGAGTAAAAATTTAATTGCATCCGGAGTGACCACTTTTTTTTTGTTTATCAATGATGCGACACTTCGTTTTCTACTTTTTTTTTAATATTGACACTTTATACTTGTCAATGCAATTTTTAAATTAAAATATATTAGTTTTAATCTAAAATTGTAATAATATTATTTTTGTGTAGTTATTTTTGGTACTGATGTTGTGTAGTGATGATAAATATGTCTGATTTTGAAAGCCACTAAAATCTTATTAGGTATGAAATGATCTTTTATTTTTTAAACCTACGATGTACAAAAAATCCAATTTTGTTAATGTTAATGATAACAACATTCATGAAAATAATATGTTTTTATCCTTTAATACTTGGATTTTCATCATTATCTGCTTAGCTTAATGTATATGAAATTGTCCGTTTGCAAATAATAGTTTCCTGAAGAAGGCTATTTAAAATTATCCTTTATAAAACTTAATTAGACCTTTAAATAGCCACACCATAAGATTTCTTAAACTCGATCAATTAGTTCACGAGTTTCAAGATGGCTGTCTGAAACACCTAATTAAAGAATATTCCATTCAATCATAGAGTAGCAACACATAAGAAAGAAATACTTAAAAAAAACTTCTGATCTAAATAATGTTTAAATACGGACAATTAATAAAGTATGTTAAATAATAATATCATTCTTAATTTACTAGGTTCTCATTGTTATATATTTATATTATCCAGCGAAAACAGTTTTGAATTTTACCCTAAAGCAATTTACAGACTTCATCTTTCGTTCCTCAGAATGATGAATTGTTGACCTGAGGGGAACTTTTTAGAAAAGTAATACGCTGAAACATTAGTGTGTTTCTCTTGAAAATTCCCCATTTCTTAGGAAAGATATAAATGTCCAATTATCCTAAGTGCATAGATATGTATGCTCGTATTCTGTAAAGAAATATACTACTATTTTTTTTTAAGTTTAAATTAATTTTTGAAATAGGCAAAACATTATGTTATAGATTTTATGCTATTTTTTTTAAAAAATAAATATAAAGTTCATATTAATGACTATCGTTCAGAATCTTTAGACAAAAAACTTTATATCATTCGTTTAATTATGTTGCATATGTCTTAAAAAACAAACTTTTAAAAGAAATTACGATTAACATAAATTTATAATATATATATATGTGTGTGTGTAATTTTTCGTATTGTTTAAAATATTTTTAAAAATACGAACACAATCTGAGATTCGTGCAATACTTTGTTGTTTTAATTTCAAAATAGAGGTACCCACTTTAAATGAAAAAGATGATATACTATAATGATTTGGACGATTAACACTTTTGACAATGATATTGTATTTTTTTTTATCATTATCTTGAAATTATGTTAAATTCTATAGACAAATATACTGTATAACGTACAGTCGTGAAAAAAAAGCAAACACTCCCTACTAACTCCTCAACAAATTATCGCAGAAGAAAGCTACTGGTATCGAACGATCGGAACCAAAGTCTACTTTTAAATGATGCATATAGGGGCCATTTACATATTAAAACGAACTCAAACTTCATTTTTTTTCAATACTCAATTTTAACAAGAGATATGAAATCTTCCTAGACACCAAATTTCAAGTTATTTGAATGATAAGTATTTGAATTATAAACATTCAAAATTTAGTGCTTCTAATGTTAAGTTACATTTTCAATTTTTTATTAATATCTCCTGAAATTACATTTCTCAACTGCAATTTTTTTGTGTAGCAATAATACTAAAATACCCAAACATAAATACGTTGAATTTACAATTTTTATAATTTTTATAATGAATCATGAATTATAAAATTAATACTCGAAAAAATTATGAATTACAACCTATAATTTTTTGATGGATTTAAATTTATTAAGTCGTGCTTTATGGAAATCCAAAACTTAGCATTTTTTATTCCAAGTAGTTTCCAAATTATGCTTAAAAACAGCAAAATGATGATTTAAGATATGATAGAAGATATCGTCTATGATAGAACTGATTAGATATTTTGAAATTGCTTATGCTATCCTGTAATCTAGCAGTCTTGAATCACACTTGAAAATTTACTTGATATATCAGTATAGACTTAATAATACGTTTCTCTATGAAATCTATTTGAATATTTTTTGTTAAAAATATTCTGGTTTGAAACGTGTTTAACCTGGGTTAATTTAATTTGCATTTTTCGGAAGTTTAGTTCGAAGTTGACAAGTATGTTGAGTTGTGCTTAAGATGCCTTAATTAAGAAGGAGGCTCTCTCTGTCAACAATCCAGTACCGAACTTCAATTTGGATACAGCTCTTAAAATACGCTCGTTTTTAAAATAATAAATTTCTCGGAAACGTATTGTACGAATTGCATAAAAATTTGTTTTTTGGCTAATTGAAGGGTGTAAAGTTCTTTTATGCTGTCAGAATTGTATATTGATATATATATATATATCCAAAAACCAAACCAAAAATTCGAAACTACGGAACTGATCCAACAATAAATAAACTAAACCAAATGACAACAACAAAATAACTAAAAACAACTAACTTCAAAAACAACATACTTTTAAAACGGCAAACTTTAAAAACATTCAAACTAAAACCAGAAGAAATTGAATCCATGGAGACAGGCGGCATGCACTTGCGACATGAAACTGCGGGGATAAAACCAGTTTTTATGTGCACAACGCTCCCCCAACAACCTGTCAAGACCAAAAAGAAAAAACTAACAAATCGAATGAGCTGCCTAGACCCATCGAAAACCAACAACTGAACATGAAACCCCAAACAATCGTGCACGCAAACCCTGAACAGTCAAAGCCACAGTTACTCCTCTCTTCGCATCCACATTACCTCTAAATCTCTGCGATAAGTCTTACGCTTTACGAAATTTCGCAGCAGACTCTTCAAAAATCTCTCAGGATAGCCATAGTGCAATGCCAGAATATACCATTTGTAAAGTTCTTCAATTTTTTCCCCAGTATTTGATGTCAATCTATCTATACGGTTTAACCCGTTAATAAAAATATTTCTATATATTTCTATATAGACATATATATATATATATATATATATATATATAAAGGTTGTGGTTCGTTTTAATATGTAGATGGCCCCTAAGCAAATTTATACATCACTTAAAAGTATACTTTATTACCAATCGTGTGGTACCAGTAACTTTCTTCCACGATAATCTTTCGCAGAGTTAGAAAGGGGTGTTTACTTTTTTTTCCATGGCTGTACAATCTAAATTTCATTTATAAATATGCCATTAAAACTTGTTACTGTATCGACTATTGTAATTTTGAACATAAGATATTACTTTTATTTTCTATTATTGTTTTCCTTGAAATAAATATGCATTTGCATTAATTAATCTTATTTAAAAAATAATAGATATATATAATGCAATTTTCTGTTTTTATGCTTCGCGAATGATTAAGTTACAGTTTACACAATCAATCTGACATTTTATTTTGAAATGGTGAGAAGTTGACGAAATTATTAACAAGGGAAGTCTCCTTACCGAGCATAATCAGAATATTTTGAAAAAAAATATATTAATTAAACTACTTATGTATGTAATAAAGGATAATTCAAATTTAGCATAAGAATTACAGTAAAAAATAAGTGTGAAAAATAAAATACTTTCGGGTATTTCGTTCGAAAAGACTTAGCGTCAGTCGATTTGGCGATCAGTACCTTTCCTCGCGAAAAGCAAACGATTTTAATGCACCTGAAAACTGCTTGATAATTGATTTTTATAATGCGTATAAGTAGCATTTAATGAATTTAAACTTAAAGAATGGGGGAGTTTAAAAAATACATTATTTTATTATTTATTTATGTTTTTTTTAATTTCATTTTATTACTAAAAAAAAAAAATTCTATTTATAAATAAATTATATTTCCAAAATAAAGGCAAGTTAAAGAGTGCTGCAGGTATTCATTTCTACATCAAATAAGTCATTGTTTCCAGGATAACAAAATTAAATCGACATTGCTCAAATGCACATATATTTGAGATTGAAACAAATTTAATTAATTTAATTTTTTTTATTATTCATAAAATTTGACAGCTAACTTTCATTATATATATATATATATATATATATATATATATATGACAAAACTATAGTTATTTATATGAAATTTATTAAAATAAGTTCAATTTCTATCTTAAAGAGTATTTCAGATAAAAAAGTATTTTTCGAAATTTTATTCCATCGTTAACCGGTGATAAATCACCAAATATCGGAATTTTCAATATTTTTTTACATAAGCTCTATCGTGTTTCCGCAGAATTTTCTTTTTATAAAAATATGTATCCTCATGAGTAGAACATTCTGTGATTTTTCCAGATTTTTTCGGAGTATGCCCGTATGGAGCCCTTCCTTTTAAGTATGCATTGCCAAGTTACCAAACTTTAGTAGAACCCAATTTTCGTAAGTTTTTCCTCAATACACAGACTATAAATAAATTTTATATTATATCTGAATAAATTTCAAATTATATATAAGTTATTGTGTAAAAGGGGAAAAAAGCTAAATTTTCTTAGTTTAAATGTCGTATACAAATCGAATAAATCAAAATGAAATGAATTAAAAAATGGTTCACATTGATATTTTCAGAAAATATGACTACAATACGACCATACAAAATTATAACAATAGAACATAGGGCCAAACAGATTTGCTCTTCTACTCTTGGAACAGATGTTATAACTATGGTTCTGATATTTTTTTATATTTCGAACTGAACAAAAATTAGTTGAGTAGAATAGCGAGATAAAAAAAATATTTTAACAATGTTTTAGATATTCAAATATTATTTTCAATTAAATTATATAGACGATATGCAGCTTCGTATTACATAAATCGCATCAGGCACGAAATTATTATTATTTTCTTATTTACAGTAACTAGACCGTTACAAATTCAGTATAATTAATAATAGTAAAAGAAAACGAGTAGGAGAATAAAGTATGTAAATAAATAGTAAAATCAAATTTGTGTTTCAGTTTTATAAGTGAGAATAGGGCATAAAATACATGTAAAATTTATGACAGTGCTGACATTTTCAGCACTATAATTCAGAATAAAAACGTATGGAATAATTGTTATTTTCCAACTAAATATGCAATGCTTCGAAATATATTGTGTAAAAAATAATTCTCATTGTTTTTATAAATTTGACTAAAAAATAACAACTCAGAAGATCCTCTATGAAAATGCAAGTTATAAAAGGATAGTTATTGTTTGCTTATCGTCATTAAAACATGTACTAATTATTCATATCCATTAAAATTAACATTGTTTATGCTTTTTTTTATTGGTAAAATAAATTCTAATAAATATAAAGGTATATATAAATATACCTTTATATTTATATATGGTTTTAATATATATATGTGTTTTAATATATATTGTAGTATGTGTGTTTATTATTCTAATAAATATGTCCGCATTTATTTACACAAAGTAATTTCGACTATTGTTGAATTTACGTTTAAAAAAATATATTTTCTAAATTTTATGCAATATATAGGGAAACACATTATATATAAAATAAATAATAAAAATAGCTTAGAAAAAAATATTCTTCTCGTCAGTAACATTCTTTACTGAATAAGCTGGCTATATAGTTTGAAATACTACTTTTTTGTAAAAGCTACAAATTTTTCTAAGGAAATGAAATAAAGCTCTAAATGTTTTCAATTTTTAAGACTGTTTTCCATTTAGAGAAATCGTAATGTATATATATATATATATATTCATAAATATATGAAAAAAAAAAGATTTTGTTTTAATTACAGAAAAATTCAGAGAAACATTAATTATATGTGTAATTCTTTAACAACACTTCTACAAGCATTTCATTTTATCAGTTTTAACTGATAAGAAGAAGTTTTTTGTTCACGTTCGTTGAAATGATTCAAAATATGCTTCGTAAAGAAATTAAAGGCGAAAGATTATAGAATAATTTAAAATTCTTTAGTGAGAATTAAATTATAGATTTAATCATTATTATTATGTATACACTTATTATTATTTTATGGAATAATATTTCTAAAAACCTTTACTGAGACAATTTTTTATGGTGAGAAAAAACTGACTTTTTTATTTTATTTATATTTAAGGATTTATTCGTTTTATATTATTAGTAATTCAAAGTTCAAATTTAAAAAATGAAAAAGGGAAAAACAATAAACAATGCTTCCACAAAAAACGTCCGTGCTTATGCCCACTGAGCGTTAATTGTAATTTATGAGTGAAAATATTTTTTATAAAGTAATAACACTAACAGTAAAATTTTTTCTTACATTTACAGAAATTATTAAAACTTAATATATTTAATATATCTGATATTATTTTTACCAAATATTAACTATTTGTTCAAATAATCCAACAACACTGACTGCCGAAAAATTATTTCACATTTTATCTCTAACCGCACAACGGAAATAACATTATCAGTCCAACCAATCCATAAAATTTTTACTTCTCTTGTTGAGGGAATATTTAGTGAATAAGTTATTATCAATTTCTTTTTTAAATTGTTGATAGTAATTATCTATATTATAAAAGACAAACATATCTGTGCGTAACGCATACGTCATTTTGCGAATGGCAACGATTTGAAATTTGAAATAAAATTTCGGTTTTGCAATTTTCTCTACTGAAAATTTTTACACTTCTAAACATTGCACATTTTAAATTTTTACACCGTCGTATGAGGGAAAAAAATGATCTTTTAAATGCAATTTGTTTGAAAGCTGTATCTCAATTTATTTTTGAAATATTAATTTTTTTTTGTAGTTTTTAATACCTTTTTTCTAATCGTGGCAACAAAAGTACCCCATTTCTATTGAAAGTAAAGGGAAAATAGTCAAAAATAGAAGATTGCTGTATCTTTTTGTTGCCATTTTCTCATAACACCTGAAAAAAAGTTAAAATTAAAATACGAGCTATGTCAAGAATATTGTCTGTTATTCCGGGATAATGACGTCATATGCATACTTTTCTATAGACGAAGTTTAAGGCAGGATTGTAAAAGTGGATTGCTTTAGCGGATGCAAATGACGTCATTTTATTTAAAAAAAAGACGTGTATTTTAATTCTAAAAACTGAATTATGGTTTGTAGGAGTGAGTTATTTTCACTGCCCAGCTGCTCTGAAATTCTTCACAGGTGAAAATGCTTCCCTTTGAAAATAATGTAATTGAAATCACACACTGATAAAACGCAATGTTTTACAAAAAATTAGAGTGTCTTTATAAAAGAGAGGTGACATGCAAATAATAGCAATTTATATTACAGAAATTGTTGATTCTCGCCTGGATGGATTTGCTTTGCCCAGTTAGACAAGCAATGAAATAATACGAGGTTTAAAATAATATAACGTTCCTCAAGTTTATGTTCAAAATTTTCTCTACTAATAAAATTTTATTGCTATCATTTAAATATGTTACTGTAATTTTATCAAAATAACATGATTCGCTTAATTTATTTTTTCATAATTTTATATAATTTATATATAAAAACACAAGTGTGTTTTTTAGTCATCTGCCCTGATCTTTCTGCTGAACCAATTTTACTAATATATATATTTTTTTAAAACTGAAAACTGTTCATTTGTAGATGTGATTACAGTATCTGTTTTAATATTTCCACTTTTATATTTTAATATTAAAAGCATTGTATGGAAATTCTTCAAAATGGTGGTAATTAGGTAGCTTTCATTATTGCATAAAAGAGAGAAATCATGAGATTTATTTACCGTTATTCATGCCATTTTCTTATAAAAATTCGAAACCACTCATAAACATTGTTGTATAGAGTTTAGTGGCGCAAAATCCCATATAAGTTTGAGTGGAAAATGACGTACTGCTTTTGAAAACACGCATTTTTCCTCATAAATTTCCTTTATTGTTTTTCCGTCTGCATGTGTACTGATACTAAGTTTCAAACTCTAGGCGAAAGTGTGCATCCAAATTTTGATTACGTATCTATATTATAAAGAACAAACGTATTTGTGGGTAATGCTGACGTCATTTTGCGAATGGCAACACTTCATGATCAAATTTTGATCTTGAAATTTCAGCTACTTCAATTTTTTAATCTTCTGACTATCGTACATTTTCAATTTTCGTCGCATAGGGAAAAAATATATTTTCAAATGCAATTTGTTTAAAAACTATATCTTAATTGACTGATGTATTATGTTTTTAAAAATAATTTTTAAGCAGGATATTTAACTTATCACGTGCCGGTTTCAATACACAATAATAATACACATTTTGCGCATAAAGAAACAAACATTGTTCATCATTTGTTTCTGACTATTTTTGCATAACAAAATTAATACTTCCGTTATAAACAAATAAAAGAATAATATTTAAAGAAAGACCAATCAAACATATTTGTGAAAGACAAATTAACGAAATTCATACTTCTTTTATAAACAAGTAAAAGAATAATAATAAAAAAACACAAATCTAACGTATTTGTAATC
The DNA here is from genome assembly GCA_963932465.1 of Maratus speciosus. Classification (NCBI taxonomy): domain Eukaryota; kingdom Metazoa; phylum Arthropoda; class Arachnida; order Araneae; family Salticidae; genus Maratus; species Maratus speciosus. The sequence goes on along the minus strand of OZ010791.1, from coordinate 536,429,414 downwards.
GTACAATTTAAATTTTTAGATCACCAAATAGTATTTTTTTTCTTTAAAATGAAATTTGTTGTTCATCTCAGTTTACTAATTGTCTATGGTTTTAAAAACAATTTTAAATCATGGAATATTTTTTCATTTATCTATATCGTGCGGAGCTCACTTGCGAAAGTTTAATCCGTTTGCCCTTAAAACAAAATAAAGAGTTCATCATTTTCTTACGTTTAATATCCATTTAAAAAAAAAACTTCTCTATGAATAAATAAATAAAATAACATTTAAAAAAACACAATTTTAACAGACATGTATAAGCTCTGAAATTATCCGAATGTAAAAGGATGCCGTAAGTAGCAAAATCTTGGTCAAATAAATCTTAGCATGCGTCTAATAAGAAAATATCGCTTTTGATAGATTTCAAAAATTTATTTGATTGTATAATTCGTATTTTTCATATGAAAAATGCTTTTTTAATGTAAGTGGGCAATCTAAAAAATTTATTGCATATAAAAAATTATTAGTTCTCAATTAAAAAAAAAAAATGTTTTCACCTACTTTCTGAACCCGGGAAGCCCGGGTACGATTCTCTAGTAATTATAAAAGACTTAACGTCTACATATGTTGTCAAGGACGGGAAGAGGTTAAAAGAGAGGATCATAACAGAAATAATAAAGAAACACTTAAAAAAGTTGGCTGTTTCATATTATATTTTTGATGCATTACACATTATTTTTCTATCTTATAATGTAATTAATAAAGAAAAAATATATAGATTCTGTAAATGGTACATATCCTTCATGGTGTTTGCCACTTCTGTTTTCAAAATTATACAATTTTATAAATGTAAAAGAGTTTAGGAATTTATTCATTTTTTCGTTCCTCCATTTAATTAATCTTTTATAGCGAGATTTATTTCATTCATTTAATATTTATTTTTAACTTCTCTAGCCAAGAATTGCAGGTTTTAGGAAAGTTAGAGAACTGTTTAATTAAAAAAAGTCCTTCCGGCCAGTGCCCGGAGGAAGAGGTTGCTTTCGTATTCCTTATATTTTAAAAGCCAGCTTATATTATTCAAACACATAGAGCTCAAATTAGTGGAACCCGATTATAGAAGATTAAATACAAATTTTTGTCAATACTGAGTATGAATGAGAACTTCGCGAAATTAGTCAGCTTTATGAAAACAGGTTTTATTTAAAGTGATTTATATTTGGTCGCATAATTCGCCAATATCTTGAAGTGCCCGCCATTTAAAAACAACATAATGGGTGCAATAAAGCTAACCAATGAAATTGGTCGAGACCTTAGTAATTCCTGTGCACATGCTCACACATATCTACATCGGTTGATATATACAAGTGCTGTCGGAGGCAAAAAATCAGATTTTTCGAAATGTCACCCGCATTAGAAATTCAAACTGCTATAACTCAGTCATTTTTTAAGATAAAAACAAAACAAAAAATGCTCTTTATATCAAGCTAAACCTCATAAAAATAATGTTTTTCAATTTTTAATTTATGTCTATCTCATTTTAAATATTCTTTTTCTTTTTAAATGGCCGCCATTTTTAAACAAGATGTCGGGTGAAGTTGGGATACGAACTCGGCCGAGAGATTGCTATGTACTATGCACAGCACATGCCTTCTAATATTCAAATCATTTCATAAATATGCGTATTATCGCGTAACAAAAATCAGATAGTTTCAAAATGTCAGCCATACTAGAAATTCAAATTGCTATAACTCAGCCATTTTTTAAGATATAGACGAAACAAAAAATGCTTCGAAATCTTTGTATGAAGGTCACACACATAAGTGAAATATCTTTTTCAATTTCTAATTTTTTTGTACCTCATTTCAAATTTTAAAAAAAATGGCTGCCATTCTGAAACAAGATGGCGAATGAAGTTGGACAACGTACTCGGTCGAGATATTGGTATGTACTATGTACACACCAAGTTATATCCAAATCCGTTCATAAATACGCGTGTTATTGCGTGACAAAAATCAGATCGTTTCAAAATGTTAGCCACACTAGAATTTCAATGTGCTATAACTCACCAGTTTTTTAAGATATAGACGAAACAAAAAATGCTCCGGAATCTTTGTATCAAGCTAAAACACATAAGAAAAAAAATCTTTTTCAATTTCTAATTTTTTTGTGCCTCATTTAGTTATTTTTAATTTTTAAATGGCCGCCATTTTGAAACAATACGGCAGATGAAGCTGGCCAGCGAACTCCAAATTAAATCCAAATCGGTTCATAAATACGAGAGTTACAGTATGACAAAGATCAGATATATATATATATATATATATATATATATATACGAGGGTTACTCTGAAATTATTGAGATACGCGCAGACGAGAATTTACAAAATAAAAAATAACGGTTTAATTTTAAAATACAAAGTATTTTAACACAGCAGATGATATTTTACTGGCTTATTTCAACTTTTTTAGCATAGAATACATTTTAAACAGAAGAGAAATTGGAGTTGACGCGAGAACATTTCTTAGCTATGATTTTCCACGATTTTAAAGCCGGATTCGATCAAGAAGAATGCGTTCAACGGTTGAAATTCGCATTTGGTGATGCATCTCCAGCCCGTGCTACTGTATTCAGATGGTTTAAAAAATTTAGCACAAGTCGCAATTTTCTTCAGGATGAACAACACACAGGAAGGCCGCCGTTGGCAGTAATACCGGGTAATGTATGTGCCATACGAAAAATGTTAATGGATGATAATCGCTGTACCTATCAAGAGATACAGAAGGAACTTAACATTGGATCCTCAGCCATACACAAAATTATTCATGAAGAATTGCATATGAAAAATGTAGTTTTACGTTGCGTTCCCCATAATCTAACTGAGCACCAAAAAGTGGAGTGTGTCAGAATCAGTAAAGAAACTCTTAAATTGCTAAATGATGGTGGCCACCACATCATTTCTAAAATTGTAACGGGTGATGAAACGTACATACCGTTTTTTGACGTTCCAACACGTCAAGAAAACAAAGTATGGGTCTTTGAAGATGATCCCACGCCGACAATGGTGAAAAGACAACGCGCACTGAAAAAAGTAATGTATGCGGTTTTCATCAGAAGTACGGGATTGGTCAAAGACATCAAGTTGGAAGGACAGAAGATAGTAACAGCAAACTGGTATACCACTAAATGTCTTCCAGAAATTCTACAAGAAGTGAATGCTAGGGGACTAATGCTTCACCATGACAATGCATCTTCACATACAGCTGGATTAACAGTTGAGCTTCTTAAACAAAAACAAATTAAAGTGATATAACATCCACCGTAATCACCTGATCTAGCTATGTGTGACTTTTGGTTATTCTTTAATCTAAAAAAGAACTTACGTGGACGTCGTTTTCATTCAGAAGAAGAGAATGATGTGCTATAAATACATTTTTTTCATCTATTCCAAGAAATGAATGGTTTGAGGCATTTAATCTGTGGAAAATTCTTCACAAAAGTGCATTGATGCTGGAGGAGAATACTTTGAACACACCTAAAATTTTGTAAGTATAACTTTAAAAACCTAGTTGTATCTCAAAAATTTCAGAGTGACCCTCGTATATATATGTATGTATCTATATCACATTTGAACGGAGGATGGTTTCGGGGTCTGGGGGTCATGACGGGGTGAAAATATACCAAAATTTATCGGAATCGTATTCCTTCAAACGGCTGCAGTCGGTAGCTTTTTGTAATTTTCTACGTAAAAAAAAAAAAAAAAAAAAAAAAAAAAAGATATAATTAGATTGCCATAGCTATGTATATTTACTCATGAATACCGCTATATCTTTACTTTTCTTAAAGTGTGTTTTTTAAATCTATCATTTGGAAACATTTCAGTTTTTTAATTATTTTACATATATTTAAGCAGATGCATTTAATTTTGTAGCGATTCTTTCAAATATATATATATATATATATTTGTCTCTTGCCATCTAAATTAATCAATGTCGTAAAAAAAAAAAAAAAAAAAAAAAAAAAAAATTCTCAGAAATTTAAATGGTAGGATCTTGCTTGATACATTCCTTTTTGTATAATGTAATTGCAGAAATCTAAAGACGTTAGCGATTAATTAAGTTTTTCTCGGACATGTAATTAATCTTTTACATTATCTTTTATAGAGGTTCTTCCAAATATTTTGATGTTTTTTATTATGTCTGCTAAATTAATTAATGCCGGAGAAAAGTAATACACAGAAATTTAAGTAACACTAGTATTTCATCGTGTTTGCTACTTTCGTTTTTAGTATCATTTAATTGGATAAATCTAAATACGTTTCTGATTTATGACATTTTTTCTTACGCATTAGATTAATCTTCTACGTTATCTATTACAGTAATTTACGATATGTTTTTCTTTCTCTTTCTAATAGAATTCCTATTTTAGGAAAAGCAAAGTATTGTTTTTATGAATTCTATTTATCTTCTTAATGAGATTACATTTTAATATCAAATAGAATTTATTTTTATTACCATTGCACGAAGCGTTAAAAAAATCTAATTACAATTTCATGCAAAGATATTACATGATTAAAAATAGTTTTAAGTATATCATATAAAATATTTTCCTCAAAATTATGAGCATACTAGAGTAATATATAACTAACTTCATCGTTTGAAACAGCTATTATTTTTTCTGCGATTCCATTGTATTTATAAAAATACGGGTAAAATATAAACATTAAAATTTGTCAAATACTAAATAGAATACCTATGATAAGAGCTTTGACAAACATTAAATAGTTTGTTCACCGGTATAAAATGTATTAATATCAATAAAGAGTTCAACTTTAAGTTAATGTAACGCATAATCTATTTTGTCGCATTTGCGCACTCATATTATAGTTCGACATTATTGTTAGTTGATGCTTCAAGTATTATATGTCTAGACTAGATTTATAGAGGGCTAGAAATTTCTTATAAACAGACACTTTTTTTTTTTATGTGAACTAGCTTCCACCAGTTAACCCTGTGTGTAACAGAGTCATGTATAATTTATTTTACTTTGATTTTGGAAGTGTGTTTGGAGAATTATGAGCCTACGGTTTCTAATTTTCGATGTAAATTAATGCAAATTAGGTTTCGTCAGCCAAGATGAATTGCATATAAGAATAAGCAAATGTCTTTATGCGGATTTTTTGTCGATTCTTGCCCCATCTGTATGAAGACATGTGTCCCAGAATAAAAGTTGTGATTTCGACACGGACTGAAATAAAGTCTTACTGAGTGAGAATTTGCCGGTTGGGTAAGTTACTTTAAATTATAGTTTAAAAAGTCCTTCCGGCCAGTGCCGAGAGGAAGAGGTAGCTTTCATATTCCTTATTTTTAGAAAGCCAGCTTATATTATTCAAACACACAAAGTTCAATTGATTGGAAACCGATTATAGGAAATTGAATACTAATTTTTATTAATACTAAATCATTATGAATGAGAATTTCGCGAATTTACTCAGCTTTATCCAAGCTGTTTTTATTTAAAGTAACTTATATTTGGTTGCCAAATTCGGCGATATCTTGAAGTGCCTGCCATTTTAAGACAACATGGTGGATGAGGCTAACCAGTGAACTTGGTCGAGACTTTAGTAATTCCTGTGCACATGCTCAATCACATCGGAATCAGTTGATATAAACAAGTGCTGCCGCAGGCAAAATATCAGATTTTTCAAAATGTCACCCATAAAAGAAACCTTTTTCAATTTCTGATATTTTTGCAACTTACTTTAAATATATATATATATATATATATATTTTTTTTTTACTGGCCGCCACTATGAAACAAGATGGCTGATAAAGCTGGCCAGCGATCTTGGGCAAGACATTGCTATATACTATTCACATGCCTTCTTACATCGAAATAGGTTAATAAACACACATGTTATCGCGTGATCGTTTCAAATTGTCAACCATACTAGAAATTCAAAGTGCTATAATTCAACTATTTTTTAAGATACAGACGAAACAAAAACTGCTCCGGAATCTTTGTATCAAGGTCAAACACATAAAAAAAAGTTTTTCATTTTCCAATTTCTTGGTACCTCATTTTAAATTTTATTTTTTTTAAATTTTTTTAAATGGCCACTATTTTGAAACAAGATGGCGGATGAAGCTAGCGAACGAACTCGGTTGAGACATTGGTATTTACTATGTATACACCAAGGTACATCCAAATCGGTTCATAAATACGCTTGTTATCGCGTGACAAAAATCAGGTCGTTTTAAAATATCAGCCGCAATAGAAAATCAAAGTGCTATAACTCAACCATTTTTAAAAATATAAACGGAACAAAAACTGCTAAGGAATCTTTGTATGAAAGTCAAACATATAAGAAAAAAATATTATTTTATTTTTCAATTTTTTCGTACGACATTTCAAATTTTATATGTTTTTAAAAAATTTAAATGGCCGCCATTTTGAAACAAGATGGCGGATGAAGCTGGCCAACGAAATCGGTCGAGACATTGGTATGTACTTTGTATACACCAAGGTACATCTAAATCGGTTCATAAATACGCCTGTTGTCGCGTAGACAAAAATCAGGTCGTTTCAAAATGTCAGCCACGCTAGAAATTCGAAATGCTATAACTCAGCCATTGTTTAAGATATAAACGGAACAAAAACTGCTCCGGAATCTTTGTACCAAGGTCAAACACATAAGAAAAAAAAATTTAATTTTCAATTTTTTGGTACCACATTTCGAATTTTATTTATTTTTTTAATTTAAATCGAAGCCATTTTGAAACAAGATGGCGGTTGAAGCTGGCCAACGAACTCGGTCGAGACATTGGTATGTACTATGTATACACTAAGTTTCATCCAAATCGTTTCATAAATACGAGAGTTACAGTGTGACAAAGATCATATATATATATATACTAGCAGGCTATGCCCGCTACGCTGGTCTGCTTATCCAAATGAACCTTGAATTAAACAAAATGTATCATTGAATTTGACATTGTGATTTAAAGCAATATGGAACCTTACCTGAAATTTCCTTTCGCACTGCTGAAAACGATAAGAACGCCAATGTGCTATTATATTTTCTAATGTGTAAACAAATTTTCAGCTATTAAGGTCTTAACCCTTTTAGTTGATCAATAACAGTAGGATTGGTAAAGAAAGATAGTGCAATACGCAATACAATAGAAAAAAACCCTGAAAAATTATATAACTACTTACTACTTGTAATAATGCAAACAAACAAACGGACAAAATCCATCCAGTAAAACTTTTTTTAAAGGTTGATCTTTCATAAGGGGTCCATCTGATTATAGAACTTTCCCCATAATTCTGTAACTAAGCAACGTAGAATGATACGCAATAAACTAAAACATCCGCAAACATTGTCTTATCAACAAAGCAAGTATTATCAATATCCGCCATCTAGAACTTTTTGAAAAGTCTAATCTTTCATAACGGTTTCATATGATTATGGAACTTTCCGCCATTACTTTATGACTAAGCAACGTAGAAGAATATGAAAAATACAAAAACCATGTCTGAATAGATATCTAACTAAAATGAAATTCCTATCAAAATCCGTTCTGTAGAACTTTAAAAAATGTTAAACTTTCATAATCGGGTTCAACTGATTATAGAACTTTCCACCACACCTCTATTATTAAGCAATGCACAAGGGTATAGTATATACTAAAACTCTGCCTGAAAAATTATTTAACTAACAGTGAAAATTCAATCGTAATCCATTCGGCTGAATCTTTTAAAAAGGTTAATCTTTCATGATCGGGTTCGTCTGATTATATAACTTTAAAACATAATTGTATGTGTAAGCAACGAAGAACGATATTTTATATACTAAAATCTTCCCTGGAAAATTATCTAACTATCATTATGATCAAAATCCATTCAGGTGAGCTCAAGTTATATGCAACCGGGACGAATTTCCCATTTCCATTTTACTCTAGTATATATAGTAGAAGCAGAAGTAGATAGATAGACAGATAAGAATATTGATTATTAAAATTTATGAAACTGCAAGTTATTTCTCGTTGTCTCTGCTGAATAATTTTAAAGACTTTTCAATCGGCGAGTATTGAGATTTACTATTATGTCTACAACAAATGTATTTCATTTTGTACCAAAACATTGTCGTTAAAATGAGCCAATTTGCTGTGGGTTCCGATATTATAAAATATTTTTTTTTCAAAATCGCCAACTACGCTCATGACATTTTAAGTGTGTCTTGGCACTGCAGTAAACATTTCCATGTTTTATTCAGCGAAAAATGAAGTTATAACTTAATTTTACTTGATAATAAAAAATACTTCCACCTTCAAAAATTAGTAAATTAAATTTTTTTTGCAGTGTTACGAATAAATAATAATTAAAGCCAAAAGAAATTCGCGTTCAATAAATATCAAGCCCCAAAGTTTGGCATCGTTTGCAATAAAATTTGGTACTTTTCTTTTCCACTACAGGCGCCTTGACGTTTTTTTAAAAGCTTGGCGCTATTCGGACATCAGAAAGTGATATTTATTGCCAATTGATATAAACAGTTAAGAAAACAAACTTGATGAAATTTTTTGTTTGTTTATATATGTATATTATAAATGATTTTTATATACAAATTACTTCTGTTTCTAATTAAAATTAGATAAATTGCATCTTTATGTTAAATAAATTGTATAAACAGAAAAAAATGCTTGTTTATATGAAATGAAACAGTGAATAGGTTGCCAGAAAATATGTTTCCAAATTTTCTCTCCGCCAAGGCTATTTTCTCCGTTTCGCCAAGATCCCTATACTGTAAATTACCAAAAAACGCCAAAAAGTTTTCTTTCAAATCACGCCAATTCTGTGTTAATTCGGTTATAGAATAGCTCCGCTTTAAAAACACAGAATCAGTTTAAACCTTTTCCTAAGTTAATTATGCACCAAATTACGCCAGGTAACATACACCAATTGTCAGTAGACTCAATTATGTAACTTATCGGTACCAAATATGCCAATTTCCTATGGATTCGATAACGTAATTTATCTCCTTAATTTATGCATACTTTACAAACTACATCTACTTTCCAATTTTCCTGATTTTAAGATCAATGGGTACTGTTAGATGGTAAAAAGCTTGGCGCAATTCGGGCTTAAGAAAGTGAGATTTGTGGCCAAATGATATGAACAGCTATAAAAACAAATAAAATGAACTTTAAGCTTTTTAAAATATGTATTCATATATATATTCCTATATAAATTTTTATTTATGAATATTAATATTTTTGTTATTTATATACAATTTACTTCTGTTTTTATATAAAAAAGAGATAAATGTATTCTTTATAGTAAATAAATTATCTAATTACTGAACAGAAAATATGGATGAAAACTTTCCTTATCTCGACAAGCCCATTTTTTCCAACTCGCAGCTATATTGGAAAATTACAGAATTTAACCCATTGCTCTATGACTAAACAGTGTCGAACAATATATTATATACTAAAACTATCTCTGAAAAATTGTCAAACTAATAATGCAAATTCTATCAAAAACCGTTTATTTTAATTTTTAAAAAGGCTATTGTGATAATTGCGTACACCAGACTACAGAATTTTCCCAAAAACGGTATGGCTGAACAATATAGAAGGACATGTTGTATACTGAAAACGCCCCTGGAAAATTATCTAATTAACAGTCCAAGTTCCATCGAAATACATTGGGCAGAATCCTTTAAAGAGGCTAATTTTCCATTATCAGGTTCATCTCATTAAAGATCTTTAAACCATAATTTAATACCAAGAAACGTAGAACGACGTGTTATGTATTAAAAAATTCCCCGAAAAATTACCTATCTAACAGTGTACGTTCAGCAGAACTCGAGTTATAAGCAGCCGGAATGAAATTTCCATTTGAATTATATATATATATATATATATATATAAGTAGAATTGGGTATTTCCAGAAAATGCTGTCGTTTATTGAGAAATAACCAATATTGTGAACGTCGCTCAAACCGATGGCACGCTCATGCATTTTTGGCTTAAATTAAATCGTTTGGCGATAGAATGAAATCGCAAAAAACATACAATATGTAACTCACAAGTATCGTCATTTTTATAACTACATCTGCTAGTTTCTTCTGTATGTCACATGATGGTCGAGTTAAATAAAAATAAAAGTAAATTTAAAAGAAATCAAAAACAAAAACAAAATTGTCACTCAGATATTATTTTATAAAATTTTCTGATGCATTTTATTTAACCGAACGCAAGAGATAAATTGCCAAATATAGTTTAAAACTGCAATCTTTCATATTGAATAAATTTTTAAGCATTACGAACATTCTCTTTCATGTTTAAATTCGATATTTTCGTTTTCCAATAGTATTACCACTCGTCAATTTTTTTTTTCATTTTCTCTCTTTTTTTCTTTTTTTTTCCTTTTAAATAAAATTAGTAACAGCTTTTTTCCGACATGTACAGCCATTTCAATTCATTTATCAAAAAATTCATCGCCAATAAAATAATGGTAACCCTTTCGCCCAAAATAACAGAACTTTCCGTCATAATTCTATAACTAACCTACGTAGAACGATGTGTTATAGCTTAGAACCTTCCCTGAAACAATACCTATCTAACAGTATAAGTTCCGTCGAAATCCATGCAGTAGAATTCGAAATCTAGGCGTTCGGAACGAAATTTTCGTTTGGATTTTATATATATAGTAGATATAATAGATATAATAGATAACAGATTATGTGTTATGAACTATCTCAAAGTTTAAAACAGATCGCATTGTTAGATTTCCTAATTTTAACAATATCGCGTTATGTTAGTTCCACATTCCACCACCAGGGAGCGCACTCTATTCTTAACGAAAACGTATCTGAACGAAACTCCTTCATGCAACCTTTCCGTAGATACATGAATCGGGAGGGTGGCGGTCTTAACCAATAATTTAAGATAATTGCTGAAATTACTACGAAAAATATTTTAAAGGGGCTTTTACGCGGGCATCTAATAGAGTTAGAGGAAATCGGAAGACGTCAAAATAATCGCGGGGAAAAGTTTGCTTGGGTGCTTCGGAGCTGCTTTTGGCGTGAGATCTAAGCTCTACGACCAATAGGAGACCATATATTTAAGGAAATATGAAGTAGCAAAGTCCAAAATAATAGAATTTTCCGTAATAATTCTTAACTAATCTAGGTAGAATGATGTGTTATAGCTTAAAACCTTACCTGGAACGATACCTATCTAACGGTATAAGTTCCGTAAAAATCAACTCGAAATCTCGGCGTTCGGAACGAAATTTCCGTTTGGATTATATACATATAATAGACTAGCAAAACCCGCGGCTTTGCTCGCGTAATATTTGAAATATGCCAAGTGATATTTATATGTCTAATTTTTATCAAAAGGTACTAACTAAATTTTTATTTTATTAAAAGGTAATATTTTATTTTATTAAAAGGTTTTTTTTTTATTAAAAGGTACTTATTACTTTTAGGAATAATTCAAAAGTTATTATTAAAACACAGTTTGACTAAACATCATTATTACACTGTATTAGGCAGAAATGAGACTTAAATTAATAAAATGAAATAAAACTAAATAAATGATGATTTAGAAAATATTTTGAAACTTTTATACTCAATTAATACGCTCCTTTCAGTATTCATTTGAAGTTTTGAATTGTTTAGAAACCATCTTCTTATTTCTTAAAATCAGTGGTGTAGTCGTAAAAAAAGCAGAGGTTATTCGCTATAAGTAGAGTGTATACGGTCAAGGCAGAGCGTATACCCTAGAGTGTATATACTATAGCTTTCTAACAGAGGGCATACGGTGTTCCTTAAAAAATCCAGAAGGTATACGGCGTATACCCCCGTATACACTCCACTACATCCCTGCTTAAAATTAACCATCATGTCAAATTCCAAGTCCTACCACCTCTCTCATCATAAAGGGCTATGTTGAAACAGGAACTGTTACCATTAATTTGCCAACATTAATTTTGAAATCGGTTTGTTATTTCCTAATATTCCACAGAAACGTAATTTAAAAAGCTTTTAAAGCCCTTTTTTAGAACGTTTGTTGTTCCTGTGAACCCCAGGTGGTAGAATCACCGGTATAAAATATAGCCTGTGTAGGATCAGAGACTGTTACCATTGATTCGCAACTATTACTTTTATAATCGGTTTATATTCCCTGAAATTGCATAGAAACGTAATTTAGAACTTTTTTAGAATGCTTTTCACACCTCCCCTTCGCTTCACCCCTTTTTAATTCGAATTTATTTTCGACGTTCCTTCGAGGGCATTTATATTTTATAAGCAATTACCATGTAATATTTAAAGTTTCCAGCCTTTTCAGTATCACAGAAATCGCAATTTAGAAAGTTTTTAGCTCCTGCAACCCTCTGGTGGTAGTGGAACAGACATACAATATAGCTTATGTTTGAGCAGGTTCTATCACCAAAATTTGTCATCATTATTTTTTTAATTGGTTTGGTAATTTATAAGTTTGCTTTAAAATTGCAATTTATAACGCTTTTCACTCACTTCATTTTTTTAAAATTTGGAATTTTCTTTCGACTGTTCTTAGAAAGCAGTTGCATCTTGTAAGTAAATACCATGCCATACTTCAAAGTGTTAGACCCCTCAGTTGTGCAAAAAATGCAAATTAGAACATGTTTTGCTTTTGCAAACCATCAGATGGTAGTGACAGCAACATAAAATATAACCTATGATATAGCAGGGACTGCACCATTCATTTGCAACCATTACTTTTGAAATTGCTTTGGTATTTCCTTAGATTGAGTAGAAATCGCAATTTAGAACGTTTTTAGAACGCTTTTCGCGCATTTTCTCTCCTTTTTAAATTTCTAATTTTTTTCGAAACTGTTCTTAAACATCATTTATATGTAATACACATGTACCTTGCCTAATTTTAAGTAGCTAGCCCCTACCGATTACAAAAATTGAAATTTAGAACGCTTTTTTGCTCCTGCAACGTCTTGGTGATAGTGATACCGACATAAAATAGCGTCAATGTTAGAGCAGAGGCTGTCAGTATCAATTTCCTACCACTACGTTTGAAATCAGATCCATTCTTCCCGAGATATTGCCGAAAAATCGGCATTTAGAACGTTTTTAGAACGCTTTTCGCGCATTTTGCTCCTGCATCTCCTCTGGGGTAGTGGGAACAGATATAAAATATAGCCTATCTTGGAGCAAGATCTGTCATCATCATTTTTACACTATTACATTTGAAATCGGTTCAGTACTTCCTAAGATTGCATAGAAATCGCAATTTAGAAAGTTTTTTACAACGCTTTTTGCGCATTTTGACACCCTTTTAAATTTTGGTTTATTTAGGAAATGTCCTTAGAGATCAATGATATCTTATAACTAACTACCATTCCAAATTTCACGATTCTAGGCCCTTCCATAACGCAAAAGCCGTAATTTAGAACGTTTTTTGTTCCTGCACCCCCTTTGGGGTAGTGGCACCAACATAAAACATCGCCTATGTCGGAGCAAGGGTTTTCACCATCATTTTGATGCCAATATTTTTTAGATCGGTTTGGTATTTCCTGAGATTGTGTAGAAACCACCATTAGAACGTTTTTAGAACGCTTTTCGTGGATTTTCACCCCTTTTAAATTTCGAATTGTTTAAGAACTGTTCTTAGAAATCCTTTATACCTAATAAGCAGCTAATATTTCAAATTTCATATTTCTAGGCCCTTCAGTAACACATAAATCGCATTTTTAGAACGTTTTTTGCTCCTGCACCCAATTTGGGGTCGTAACACCGACATAAAACACAGCCTATCTTGGAGCAAGCGTTGTCACCATCATTTTGACGCCAATATTTTTTAAATCGGTTTGGTATTTGTTGAGATTGTGTAGAAACTACCAATTAGAACGTTTTTAGAACGCTTTTTGTGCATTTTCACCCCTTTTAAATTTCGAATTGTTTATGAACTGTTCTTAGACATGATTTATATCTTATAAGTAGCTAATATTCAAAATATCATATTTCTAGGCCCTTCAGTAACGCTAAAATCGCATTTTTAAAACGTTTTTTGCTCGTACACCCCCTTTGGGGTAGTGGCACCGACATAAAACATAGCCTATCTTGGAGCATCCGTTGTCACCATCATTTTGACACCAATGTTTTTTAAATCGGTTTGGTATTTCCTAAAATTGTGTAGAAACTACCAATTAGAACGTTTTTTATAACGCTTTTTGTGCATTTTCACCCCTTTTAAATTTCGAATTGTTTATGAACTGTTCTTAGACATCATTTATATCTTATAAGTAACTAATATTCAAAATTTCATATTTCTAGGCCCTTCAGTAACGCTAAAATCGCATTTTTAGAACGTTTTTTGCTCCTACATCCCCTTTGGGGTAGTGGCACCGACATAAAACATAGTCTATCTTGGAGCAAGCGTTGTTACCATCATTTTGACACCAATATTTTTTTAATCGGTTTGGTATTTCCTGAGATTGTGTAGAAACTACCAATTAGAACGTTTTTAGAAAGCTTTTTGTGCATTTTCACCCCTTTTAAATTTCGAATTGATTAAGAACTGTTCTTAGACATCATTTATATCTTATAAGTAACTAATATTCAAAATTTCATATTTCTAGGCCCTTCAGTAACGCTAAAATCGCATTTTTAGAGCGTTTTTTGCTCCTACACCCCCTTTGCGGTAGTGGCACCGACATACAACGTAGCCTATCTTGGAGCAAGCGTTGTCACCATCATTTTGACACCAATATTTTGAAATCGGTTTGGTATTTCCTGAGATTGTGTAGAAACTACCATTTAGAACGTTTTTAGAACGCTTTTTGTGCATTTTCACCCCTTTTAAATTTCGAATTATTTAAGAACTGTTCTTAGACATCATTTATATCTTATAAGCAACTAATATTCAAAATTTCATATTTCTAGGCCCTTCAGTAACGCTAAAATTGCATTTTTAGAACGTTTTTTGCTCCTACACCCCCTTTGTGGTAGTGGCACCGGCATAAGATATAGCCTATGTTCTAAGTTGGATTAACACCATCATTTTGATACCATTACTTTTGGAATCGGTTCGGTAGTTTCAGAGCTTATCTCCGACAAATAAACAATTTTTTCCTCTTTATAATAGGAGTATAGATATATATATATACCGGGTGTCCCAAAAAGGACTGACTGATTTTAAAATTCAATAACTTGCAAACGGTGACAGATATTTAAAAAATTCTTGCAGGAGGGTTATGCATAAGGTCAAAAGTTTTTTTACAGTGATTTTCAATTTTAGTTCGAATTACAAACAATAGATGGCGCTGCGATCAATAGACGCTGAATTCAGGCTCGACTTTTGGTACTTCGTGGCCCGGATAATACATTTCCATCTCCTTTTTCAGCATGGAACAACAGAAAGGACCAGAAATCGAGCCTGTATTTAGCGACTATTGCTTAAAGTGCCATTTATTGTTTGTAATTCGAACTAAAATCGAAAATCACTGTAATAAAACTTTTGACCTTATGCATAACCCTCCTGCAAGAATTTTTTAAATATCTGTCACCTTTTGCAAGTTATTGAATTTTAAAATCAGTCAGTCCTTTTTGGAACACCCGGTATATATATATATATATATATATATATATATATATATATCAACTTTTGAACGGAGCGTGGTTTCGGGGCTGGGGGTCATGATCGATGAAAATATACCAAAGTTTTTTGAAATCGCTTTCCTCCGAACGGCTGCAATAAATAGCTTTTTATAATGAAAGCTACCTAAAATTAAAGTTTGTCAGCAACCACGGTTTGCTAAGTTGAGAAGAATTTAGATTGTATTCAAGATTTTCGAGTAACTTTTTCATTGCAGCTAAAGCAGTAGTTGAGCTTGAAGATAGTGGCTCGAATTATAAGTGATCTATATCTAAGTGGAACTTTGACATATAATATTCTGCTAATTATTTTCAGTGAATATTGAGTTAGAGATAGATCTTTTTTAATAGCAGTGTAGTATAGTCTAAATTTGGAAGTGACTCGTCCACGCTTATTTTTCTGCTTAGTTCAAATAAATTAATTTTAACTCAAAATCTGAGTTACAACTGAGCTCCTAGATAGCGGCCATGCCCGGTACGCTATAGCCTATTAGTGAGTATATATACTCAAAATAATTAATAATAAAGGTTGCCCACAGAAATATCAAATATACCGTTAATAAAATAATCCAGTTAGTCTGTTAAGATTAATTCAACGAAGTAATATACGGCTTTGTAAGTTGTAATGTAAAGTTTGAGTGTAGCGTTTCTTCAAATATTATGCATGGTGTATTTTATGTGATTTATGCTTTTGACGTTATACCTATGTGTTATTATATGCATGTATCGATCAGTTTCAGTTTCTGTGTCTAGATACAACTAATATAAGCATGTGTGCATAAACACACACACATACATGGTGTTTAATTATAGTGTAAATTTATTACTATTTATTTCTTCTAAAAACATACTTTTGTTAGATTTGAAAAAAAAAAAAAATAAAGTATCAAATAAAACCCAATTAAAAAAATATTTCATAAGTTTAATATTGAATATAAAATAATAAATATAGATATAAATAGTTACATTATTTTAATAAAAATGTGCGCCTTTAAAAATTATATTTTCTATTTAATGTGAGCACAACCATCCAACAACATTTTGAAATATAGCTTTTCGTTATTCTAAAATAATAAATATATCCTTGTATATACAAACCTCTGTTGTTTCAGACAATAGCAGAATTACACTAAAATAGATATAACTATCCAAAAGTATTCTAATATATCTATGACAAATCTATAAACATACAGTTTCGAATTTTACTAGATATTGAAACATTTATAAAACATTTAATAAACATTTATAAAAGCGTTAGTTTTAGGAACGACGGATATTAAATTTTACATTCTAATCAAATACACAAACATATAATACAGGCAGAACCTATAATTTATGCATCTTTGAATTTCATTTTATATTATGAATATACACACAAATCTACGTACATATGTAATATTATAAATAAAACTAAATATCCATTTACATTTCAGATTTAGAATTAAATGTAGATTATAAAATGTAAATAAAGGGTGGATTTGCTTATTTCACAGATTATTTTTTTAAATTTTATATTACATTCCTTTTCATTTGAATTGTTTCTGTTTTATATATTCTGGCGAGTATTCACAAATTTTAATAAATATTTATAACAAGTTTTCATTGTTGTTTTATATTAAACTATTTAATAAATATCTGTATTTTGTACAATTTAATTTTGTGTATGATACATACACAAGTATAATGTTTGTTTCTGAATAAGGTGCGTTGTGTTTTTACAGAACAATTACTTATGTCTCACATACAAATTGTAGCATGCTAATTTAACTGCAGCGAATGCAGAAAGTTTATTTTCAGCAAGTACCATGACTCGGAAAAAATATTATTTGTCAGAAATTAGTTATGTCACGTTGAACCTAAAAGCCACCTAAAATGTGGCCCATAAAAATATTTCCCTTGCAACATTTAATTACAAAAGAATAAAGTTTTGTTATGTGAGCATTTCTCCCACGGTAAAATTTCTCAAAAGGGAAGTATTGTTCATATAATACCTCTAATATGAGTGCATTTAGCATTTAGATCACATTTTAGTATCTCATTTCGTAATTTTACTAACAAATAAAAGAATGTGAAATAGTTTATTTGTTTCTTCTTTTTTATAGAAGTTACCTCAAACATGGTCATGAAAATAGCATGTAAAAAACACATGCTTTAGAAATTTCATCCTTTATTAAATTTCCAGAAATTTAATCTATTTATTCATTTATTTATACAAGGGTGAATCGGAAAATATGTTTCCCCTGGCAACTGTGAACAGAGCTGTCTATGAAAGACAAAAAATGTAATGAAATATTAAAGATAAAACGTAACTTTATTTTTCTACATAAGTGCCAAGTGAGTTGAGACATTTGCCATACCCCTTTATAAGCTTCAAAAAGCGGTCTTTGAAAAAATCAGGACTCTGCATCATTCTGTTCCCGGTTGATATGGATAGAAAGTGCGTTGTGAATTCGTGGTCAAAGGAGTAAGTGAGAGAGTTTGTCCGCTATGAATGGGCACGTGGAATATCGGGAGCAGAAATCCATAACAGCCACCTGGGAGTCTATGGGCCAGATGTGATGGCGAAACAAATGGTGCGGAGATGGTGCCACCAATTCAAAGAGGGGCGTCAGCAAGTGTTGGACAGACCGAGACCTGGACGGACGTGCACAGTCACTACAGCCGAAACCAATGCTTGACTACTTCTTTGCAAGCAACGCTGAAGTCACACAAGCCGTTCAACGCTTCTTTTGTATGCAGATACCCTGTTTGTTGGCTGGAGAACTTTATGAAGCTTATAAAGGGTATAACAAATCTCTCAACTCACTTGGCACTTAAGTAGAAAAATAAAGTTACTGCTTATCTTTAATGTTTCATTACATTTTTTGTCTTTCATACACACATTCTGTCCGCAGTTGCCAGGGGAAACTTATTTTCCGACTCACCCTCGTATTATTACTTTTTGACAGACATATAAGTTAATAATTTTTCTATTGGTAGATATTTTTTATACATTAAAAGAATTAGCCCTATTTTATGAAGTGGAAGTTTTTGGTAACTCATGGGATTGGCAATTGGTCTAATCCAATACATTAATTTATCATTTTGAAACTAAATATGCAAATTCGAAAAGGTATACGAACGCTATTAAAAGTAAATAAACAAAATCACACTTTAAAAATTGTATTTTATTTCTAATTTTGTAAAACATACTGAACGAAAATTGTTATATTTCAATAATAACTTCGAAAGCGTTTATTGAAAGTTAATTTGGTACTGGTGTATTAATTTTTGCAGATACGAAATACCCAGACACATAAAGCTAAATGTACCCAAAATATATGGATTAAGATAAATTTTAGATGCCATAACATGGCACTTTTTATTTTTTATTTTACACCCCCCCCCCAATTATTTCTATAGTATTTTGAACTGTCTTTATGCTTAACGGAAATTATTACTACAGAAAAACTTAGATTAAAAGGACTAGTATTTTTTTTAAAAATTCAAAATCACATGTAATATTGTAAAAATGTGCAACAGTACTTTATCAAAACAACTATTTGTTAAGCATGAAAAAACTCCTCCATAGTTAGGTTTATAAATGTTATGCTTCTTACTTGGAAACATAATGAAAAAAAAAAAAACCTATGAGCATTTTCCAGTCATACTGGTAAACCTGACTGTTGACAAAAGCGTGAACATTAAACTGATATATTTTATAAGAAAATCCAATTTTTTATTAGGTCGAAAATCCCATTACCCCACAGTCTCGACAGCCATTATATCTATATCTATATATCTCTCTCTATATATACTAGGGGTTTTTTTCCCACTGCGATATACGTAAGCCAAAGCCCGTTCAGGCCATGCAGCCTCTGAAAATATACTAATGTGCTCTGTTAAAAGCAATACAATGTGTCCACGTATAACCTGACCGACCTTTATTTTCGCAACCGTTGGTCCTAGATGCATACTTCCAATTACAAAAGTGGTCAAAATTAGGTGCAGGGTTAAGATTTAAAAAGTTTGAAGCGAAAAAACAATTTAACGAAGAATTACAGAATCTAAATTTTTATACGTTCCCCCGGTCCTACCCTTTAAGACCCAACTCGCACGATCGTGCGGGTTAGACATTCATTTAATTGTTTGCTTCTGAGTCGTTTATAATAAAAGCTCGAATCGAACGATCGTTCTGGTTTGCAGATAGGGTAAAGTATCCTTTTTCATCAACAGGTAGCGGTTGCAGTCTATGTTTTACTTTCTACAGGCATGACTAGCTTTGTTTACAAATACGCCGGGTCTTAAAGGGCTATAACTTATATTTAGTAAAAATTAACTGTTACACTGACAAGTAAGGCAAAAAAGTCCCGTTATTCTACGATTAAAATTGACAGTGTAATAGCTGTTTAAAGTTAGGGCATATTTTTTGCTGAAATTTAGGGGTCATTCACAAATTTAGTAGAAATATAAATTCGTCAGATATATTAAAGAAATGGTTGGGAGTAAAATTAGCATTTCAATATAAATTTGAAATCTTTAATCATTGTGACATATTACTGCGAAGTACTGAACATATAAGAGGATAAAAATAACAGAATTTTTGTTAAATAAAAGAATGAAAAACAACAGCCTCAATTCTTTACAAAAATGATATTCTTTACAAACATATTTTAAAATGCTGTTAGATTACACAGTCTTTCAAATTTTGGGTTGTTCCATGTTTTTTAGCTTTTGAAAATTGATTCACGTGTATTTTTTAGCTCTGAATCCGAAAATGACACTCATTTTAAACCATGACGACAGGATTTTTCTCAAATCGCAAATTTCAACGTTAAAAAGTGCTTCCGGCCAGTGCCGGGAGGAAGAGGTAGCTTTCATATTCCTTATTTTTTAAAGGCCAACTTATATTATTCAAACACACGAAGCTCAATTAAGTGGAAACCGAATGTAGGAGATTCAATACTAATTTTTATCAATACTAAATCATTATGAATGAGAATTTCGCGAAATTAGTCAGCTTTATCCAAGCTGCTTTTATTTAAAGTCACTTATATTTGGCTGCCAAATTCGGCGATTTTTTAAAGTGCCTGCCATTTTAAGACAACATGGTAGATGAGGCTAACCAGTGAACTTTGTCGAGACCTTAGTAATTGCTGTGCACATGCTCACTCATATCGGAATCGGTTGATAAATACGAGTGCTGTCGCAGGCAAAAAATCAGATTTTTCAAAATGTCACCCACTTTAGAAATTGAAACTGCTATATCTGAGCCATTTTTTAAGATAAAGACAAACAAAAAATGCGCCTGAATCCTTATATCAAGGTCAAATACTTAAGAAAGAAACCTTTTTCAATTTCTATTTTTTTTGCACCTCACTTTAAATATATATATTTTTTTTTTAATTTAATGGCCGCCATTTTGAAACAAGATGGCTGATGAAGCTGGCCAGCGAACTTGGTCGAGATATTGATGTATACTATCCACATGCATTCTTCCATCGAAATAGGCGAATAAGTGTGGTATCGCGTGACAAATACAAGATCGTTTAAAAGTGTTAGCCATGATAGAAATTCAAAGTGCTATAATTCAACCACTTTTTAAGATATAAACAAAAGAACAAATTTTCAGAAACAAAAACTGCTCCAGAATCTTTGTATCAAGGCCAAACACATAAAAATTTTTTTTTTTCATTTTCCAATTTTTTAATACCTTATTTTAAATTTTAAATTACATTTATTTAAAAAATGGCAACCCTTTTGAAACAAGATGGCGAATGAAGCTGGCCAACGAACTCGGTCGAGACATTGGTATGTACTATGTACAGATCAAGTTACATTCAAATCGGTTCATAAATACGCCTGTTATCGCGTGACAAAATCAGGTCGTTTAAAAATGTCAGACACAATAGAAATTCAAAATGTTATAACTCAGCCATTTTTTTAGATGTAGACGAAACAAAACCTGTTCCGGAATCTTTGTATTAAGGTCAAACACATACAAAAAAATCTTTTTCATTTTCCAATTTTTTGGTATTTCATTTTAAATTTATTTTTTTAAATTTTTTTTAAATGGCCACCATTTTGAAACAAGATGGCGAATGAAGCTGGTCAACGAACTCGGTTGAGTTATTTGTATGTACTATGCACACACCAAGGTACATCCAGATCGGTTCATAAATACGTCTGTTATCACGTGGCAAAAATCAGGACGTTTCAAAATGTCAGCCACGCTAGAAATTCAAAATGCTATAACTCAGCCATTTTTTAAGATATAGACGAAACAAAAACTGCTCCCGAATCTTTTTATCAAGGTCAAACACATAAGAAAAAAATATTTTTCAATTTTCAATTTTTTGCTACCACATTTCAAATTTAAATTTTTCTTAAAATTTTAAATGGCCGCCATTTTTAAACAAGATGGCGGATGAAGCTGGCCAACGAACTCGTTCGAGACATTGGTCTGTACTATGTATAAACGAAGTTACATCCAAATCGGTTCATAAATACGCCTTTTATCGCGTGACAAAATTCAGGACGTTTCAAAATGTCAACTTCGCTAGAAATTCAAAATGCTATAACTCAGCCATTTTTTAAGATATAAACGAAACAAAAACTGCTACGGAGACTTTGTATAAAGGTCAAATACATAAGAAAAAAATATTTTTTCATTTTCAATTTTTTGGTACCACATTTCAAATTTTAAATTTTTTAAAAAATTTTAAATGGCCGCCATTTTGAAACAAAATGGCGGATGAAGCTGGCCAACGAACTCGGTCGAGACATTGGTATGTACTAGGTACACACCGAATTACATCCAAATCGGTTCATAAATACGAGAGTTACACTGTGACATAGGTCAGATATATATATATATATATTGATATATATATATATATATATATATTGATATATATATATATATATATATATATATATATATATATCAATTTTGAACGGAGGGTGGTTTCGGGATCTGGGGGTCATGATCGATGAAAATATACCAAAATTTTTTGAAATCGCTTTCCTCCGAACGGCTGCAATAGGTAGCTTTTTGTAAAGAAAGCTACCTAAAAGCTCAAAGTTAAAATTGATCCCCCTTCCCCTCCCAATCACATCGGACACCTGAGCTGTTTAGCTGTAAGAAACTCAGTATAAGCCACAAAATTGAATAAATTATTAAATTAAATAAAATTAAACTGAATAAAAAAGTCTTACATCTATTTTACAGTATCATATTTTTCGCTATTTTTTACCCACGAAACTTACGATTTGCGAAAAACCCTGCCATGATAGTTAAAAGTGAAGGTCATTTTTTTTATTTAGCGTTAAAAAAAACATAACACCTAATTATAAAAGTTAAAAAACACAACCATCGCAGGTTTATGTTATCTAATCTAAAACCATTTCTTAAACTTGTTGACGGTAATCTATCCGATTTTCTGTGTGTTATCCTTGAATATAAGTATTTATAAGATGCTAAGCATCGAAAATCATAATATTACATTGTAATCGGATTTAAGTCAGTATGTAAAATTTTAACTTCGATCGGACATTTGAAAGACAGTTAAAGTACGAGTACAAATTTTAAACTGGAAAGACGTTCGTTGCAAGTTAAATAAAACCTTATGAAAATAACTTAATTTTTGTTAAAAGAAATCATAGCCTCAAATCCTTACAAAATACAATATATGTTAAAATACAATTATTTTAACTAATCTGAAACTTAACTAATAAAGTTAACTCAATCGTAATAGTGATACGATTTCTTTCAAATCTCAGATACCTTGAAATAAGTTTAAGTACTTTATATACGACCCCTGAAAGCACGGTCGAAATCATCTGTTTTGATATGCAAAAAAAGTGGTATAAGTCTTGCATTTCAAAGTTTTATAACTCGGTTAATTTTAATGTTAGATGAATGGGCTTTTTCTGTCTTACTTGTTAGTGTCACAGTAAATTTTTACTAAATATCACTTATAGGACCGGGGGACCGTATAAAAATTTAAATTTCGTAATTTTTTAATAAATGTGTTTCTTGACCCAAATCGCTTTAAAAATAATTCTTTACATTATTTAAACCATTTTTGTAATTGGAAGTATGCATGTAGAACCAACGGTTGCGAAAATAAAGGTTGGTCAGGTTATACATAGACACACTGTATATTACCAGTTTACGGAAGATGAAAGATATTATCAACATAACAGCGGATATATTCTGCAATCATGTTGCTATGTTTATCCGTCTGAATTGGCATTTTTCGGTTAACATGGCCTCATACATCGATGTCATAATACATGACGTCTGTTTTCAGGATTGGTAAGAACAATCAATTACACATTTGAAAATTAGCTTGTACAAAATGAAAAATAACGCTATCTTTCATAGTTTTATAACGACACTACGGGCAATATTCATCATTTAGGTTTGATGTTAAAAAATTTTGTCTGTTTGGGAATAGCTTTCAAATCCACGTATTGAAAAGCATTGTGTTTTAAAATTTAACGCTTATATTTTATGTCTTGATCGAGTTTTAGATATTTTAAGAACATGTATAGCTTATTCATGAATTTTTCCTCTATTTTAATACGCCATCATGCATATTTTTAAGATATTTTTACAATTTATATTGTTTGTATGGTACTAATTGATTAGCCCGTGGACCAAAAAAACTATCGCTAAACTATAAGTTTCAATGCCAAGAATGGATGATCGTAAATGTCACATTCATTTCATTTACTTGACATTAAACAAGATACACGTGTTTGTTACGTCATCAAGTGATTTTTAATTCTACATTTTATTTGTATTTTTATTAATGTTTTAATTATTTGTTTGCTCTTTAAATCAAATTCGTTATTTAAAATAAAATTATGTAAATTTGCATAAATTGGCGAATAGTCTCGAGATTTATATAATTTGGCATAATTGGTAGGCGGGATAATCAAGTAGTACCGTTTGTAATAATTAATAAGAAGATCCAAATTTTGTAATATGTATTTATTAACGAATTTTGTAATATGTATTTCTTAACGAATTTTTTAATATGTATTTATTTAATAGTAATTTGTAAAAAATAAATCGAAAGTAATTTACATATATATTTACCTGTATTTATGCTATATCAAGTGATGTAACATATAAACATATTTGCTTGCCGTACTACGTGTTTACCAAGTAACGTCAGATTAAAAGTCTTGGAATAACAACCGTTTTAAATGTATCTTTTTAATATAGATGTAATTTTCTATATTAAATGCATATCTCATGTAATAATTTATTTATTTTAATTTTTCCCGTTTTAAGTTTCACGGGTACATACAATATTTAACTTAAAAACATTTGGGAATATTATTTGATCTTTTTTAAATATGCGCTAATATTCAACATTAAAAGTTTTTCACGTGTAATAATTCAATTATTTTGACACTTTAAATATTACGATATTTAATGTTTGAGCATTTTTCAAATGTCGTAATTATCGCATTTATATGCGTTACACCTGTTATAAAATTTTATTATTTTATAGTTTTCGTACATTTTTAATATTTATGTGTAACGATTTTGACGTAACTTTCCTTATTTTCTGCTTTTAACATGTAGTGATTAAGATCTTATTTTACAATTTTCTTTCTGCTTTTAAAATTATTGATGCCATTTTCTCTTCAAAATTTAAAAGAACCCCCCCCCCCTTTTTTTAACGTCTATGGAATTTGAAATTGACGGTCGATTTTTGTTTTTCAAAATAAATTGATTCCGGAATATCGAAAAGTGAAGAAAAGTTTTAATATTTTTTTCCCCTGAAAAAACATAATTATATCACAATGTTGTTTCACTATCAATTGAAATAAAATATAATTTTAATTATTAATTTGAAAATGACGAAAAAGAAGAAACTTAACAATCCCTATATTTTCCCCTGCTCTCCACTTAAAAAAAAAAAAAAAAAAAAAAAAAAAAAAGGAGTAATTCTGTTGCCATTACAGATTGTCTCTACGGAAATGTAATTAAAATTAGAAAAAAAAACTATTATTTCGAAAACTAATTCAAATTTTTAAATTATATTACCAGTTTTCACATCTGTGGATCAATAGTGATAATTGGCGTTCTTACCTCGCAAAAACTTTCATATTTTTTTTGTAAAAATAGCCGTGAAACTTAATCAGTCGTTTCATAAAATTGTTTCATAATTTCGTTCCAATACCATTATATATATATATAGGGTAGATATAAAGAAATTTACAAATTTTACATTATAAATAGCACATTACCGACGGTAAACGTGATATCTCGTATTCATTTAAAAAATATTAACTGAGTAGCTTCTTTTTTACAGAAAATGCATTTATCTCAAACTTTCAATTTTTTTAGTTGTGATACATTTTTTATTACGTCCGTATATTGAAAGATAATTAATGATGCTTAAATTTGAGAAATGTAATTGGGAAATAAATTCACGCAAGGCTTTCAAAAATGCACTAGTATCTAGTAATTTAAAATACTGATTTTAAAAAACACAATGTCAACACGATCCACGTCGGTACTCCTTAAGCACCACATTGACTTCACTTGAGTAATGTGTTAAGTTGATACCGTATGTAAGTACAATTTTATGATATTAATGTTATTAAAAGAAAAAACATCTAAACTATGCTGAATTATCTCCAACAATTAAGACTCTAATTACATAAAAAACTAAAAAAAAACAAGTAAAAAAAACTGATGCAGTATTTTTTTTTTTTTTTTAATACACCAATGTGTTTTTATAACTTTCTTTAAATAATGCTGCAAAAATATTTACATTTTCCGCATTTTTATTAAAATGTAAAGTCTCTAAATATCACATGGAGTAAAAATTAATCATATCATTAAATAACACACTTTTTCAAAGAGATTCTCACAAACAACATAAAATATCTATCATTCAACCACTTCTAACATATTTCAGTACATTAATTTTAGGTTTATTATTATATAAATTATTTTTTGTTGAAATTTCAAGTTAAATGTTAATTATCAGACAACAAAATCAGATTAAATAATTTGATTTGGCCTAAATAAACATGGAATGAATTATTTCGATAAAATTCACAAATGAATGGAAAATCTTATATTTACTGAAGCCAATCAAATCATCCCATGTTTCATATAGTTTAGAGCTCAAGGTACAATTCAACTAATCAGGATTTATTTCTTCTAACCAGCAGCATACTACTTAACGCGGAAAAGGTTAATGAATATTTATGATTATGAGCTTTGTTGTAATTTAAATATTTTAAGGAGGATGAATAATTCGTAAAATATAGTTCTTATTAGTAATAAATATTTTAAAGTATATATAGATTTTTCTCTCATATTTAAGAGAAACACGCATTTTTCTAATAACTCAGAGAAATCAGGAAGTCTGTCATGTAGACAGCTCAACCGATTAAACATAATAAACTGAATGAACTGTCTACATGGTAGACCAGGTGTTATATACCAATAAGGTTATCTGAGCGAAATACGCTTGCCGGTTGTCAGCCCAAGTAGTTTAAACTGCAGAGCATTGGTAATATAGGCGGAGGAACATGGTTCGAGTCCCGGCTTGGGCATTTTTAGCTCAGTTGCAAAAATTCAATTCGTATGATAACTTTATTAACCCTCTCGGCACGGAATTTTTTTTCTTCCAATTTTGGGGAAAATTACTTTTACTCTAGCAAAATTAAAAGTAGCTGTCGAAATCACAGAAGTTACAGATTACTGAAATTTAACGAATGTGTTCTTTACAGAAACCTAACGAATGTAGTTATGTTGCGTATTTTTCATAAAAAAATAGTCTAAGGAAGAATTTTTTAAGACGTTTGGAAAATGTCATATTACAACCAGATTAAACAAACATAAAAAATTTAATTGTATTTTTATTTTTTATCATAAATTACTAATTCAGAAAAGGAGCCCCTAATTTAAATTTAAAGAGTGAATCATATGTTTGAATTAAAAGAAACGCCAACCGTTTACTAAAAATTAATAGAAATTTTATTAATATTATTATTAGTAAATGCGGAAACATAAGTAAAGTCATAATAGTAAATGTATCGACATATGCTATCATTATTAGGTGCTGGAATTAGCAAAAATATTTTTTTTTTCTTTCAAATATTGCAATTCGAAATAGGAGCCCCATATGAGGGTCAGGGTGACGAGAGGGTTAATCAGTCTGATTGTGTTAAAAATAATAGTACACCTTATATATTTTATCTTTCTTGAAACTTTCGGACATACCACAAAACACAACTTTACTCATTTAGCCAATTTTTCTCTTTTTAATAGTCCAGATTTTTCTTTGGCAATAGAAACGACCTTTCACATGACGTGAGATAATTTGTTTAAAGTAAGGCATCATATGGCATTCGAAGGACCATTGTATCCTTCATGATTTCCACTCAGTTTCGAAAGCTAAGAGTGTCTCTTCTAGTGTCGTCGGAATATTAAAAGACATACTGTTTATTAAAAAATATATACTGTTGTATTGAACACAATTTGTGATCTCACTTTATTTGTAAGACACAAATCCAAGACATAAATTCACAAGAAAGTGAATTTAAAGCAACCAGAATACTATATATTTGGAACATTATTCACTAAATGTTTTAATATACGATTCCAGCTGATTTGAGAAGAATACTTGGAATAACATCAGATGTTTCTGAAGATGTTAAAAGAATTTATAGCACTTAAAAGACCTTTTCTTATCTCTAGTATTTCAAGGAAAAATAATCGTTCATAAATTTTAATTGGACGTTTCATTTGTCTACAATAAAAGTTAACTAACGTAATAAAACGTTTTACAAAGATTTAACAAGCTAAAAAAACTTTTCTTCACTGAGTGAAAAAAAAAAAAAAACATTTTTCTTAATATATATATATATATATATATATATTATCAAAAAGGATTTTTAGGACAATAATTTGTTCACAAGAAAGTTTCTAGAAAAGAATATTTCACTGAAATTTCGTTTAAATGTATTTTAAATACTAAAAATATTTATATTTTTTTTGTTTCGATTTAAAATTTTTAACTCAGTAAATTGATTTGTTTTTTAATTTTTTATTCAGCCTTATTGATCTATACAAATTATCATTAATGATAGAAAATACGCTTTATCTAAGAACTTCAGTTTAATATATTGATTAAAATAAAATAATTGAATTTGATTACAATATATTTAGTAACACGTGAAAGACATTCAATTTTATCAATTTCATTCGAAAAAACTGGCGCTTAATCCTTATTTCATGCTTATCAACATTCTGAAATTTATTTAAAAAAATTACTTTTAAGCTTTCATTTTAAATAGATAATCAGATTTATTTTCGGATGATAAAAGAAAATTTTAAAAATTAAAGAACGAAATAGTCTATGCTAATCAATATTGCATTAAAATGATTTACTTTATATATTTAATGGGGAAAATTAAATAGAATGTTTTTCTGAAAGTTTTTTCTCTTTTGAATGTATTTTGAATTTAGATCACGTGACGGACATAAATTTATAACTTTTAAAATATAAAAAAATAAGATTCGTAAAGAATTAATCTTGTTACACTTTTTTTTTTTTAATCAAATAAAAATATACGAATATTTTTTGTATGCTTTCATGCAAATAATAGTTGAATGGCACACATAAGTACTAATAATACAAAGGTTATCAATTTAGGTTACTAATCTTTTTCAGAAATTTAAATTCAATTCTGACGTTAATTTTCCTTAAAAATAAATAAAATCAGATAATGTGAATTTATTTCTTATTAAGAAAACTAATATTGAAATAAGATTTAAAACTAGAACAGCAATTCTTCTTTTTTAGAATTTAGTGGTGCCCCCAATAATATATATATATATATATATATATATATATATATATTACCATTAATTAAACATAACCTACCACCGTCAATTATTATGAATTAAAGATGTAAGTATTAAAAAAAAAATATATTATAAGAATTATTATGGAAGAAATATATATATATATATATATATACATACATACATACATACATATATAGATAGATAATACAAAACGTATAAACATACTTCAGTTTTAAGACTTAAAACACACGCTTTTATTTTATATAAAATGACGTCATCCGGCAAAGCTGAAGCGATTTAGCCATCCAGTATTAAACAACATCTACAGTAAAGTTAACATATGACGTCACTATCGATGAATAATACATAAATCCAAAAAAAAAAAAAAAAAAGAGATATCGTCATTCAAGAAACTTGACCAAAAAACAAAAAAAAAAGGCTATCTCGTGATTCATATGCTTTCATCTGTTTGAAATAGTAATATAGATTCTTAAAATTAAATTTAGTTTATAATACTCCATGTTTTATCAGAAATCATACATTTATAACTATTCAAAATAGTACGTACATTTTTTCAGTTTTTATGGAAAATGGCAACAAAAAATTGATTTGCTATTTTCCAACAATTTTTACTTTGCTTTCTACAGAAATGAAGTACTTGAGTTGCCAAAATTAAACAAATGACTCTAAAAACTGAAAAAAAAAATCTCAAAAATAATGGTTTTGTGGTTTTCAAACATATTGCATTTAAAAATACTCCCCCTCCCCCCCCCCTCCAATACGACGGTATACAAATTGCAGATGTGCGATGCTTAAAAGTTTAAAAAATTGCAGTAGAGATTATTTCATACAATGATACATCTGCTTTATTTTACGGCTGACTTATACAACGGAACGTTATTTTTGGAGACGACATTTTATTTGCTGGGAGAAAGAAATATCATACTGGGGGCTAAAAATATTTACAATCTTTATTGCTTAATAAGATTGTTGGCCAAAATGAAAGGTAAGCATAAAAAACGTAAAATATAATTCTGAAATAGTAGGGAGAAAAATAAGTTTCGGTGATATTGAAAAAAAAATTTTTTTTTTGAAGAAAAGAAGGTAGGCTTATTTTTCACTATATTACGTCTCAAAAAATATTTAAGAAGCCTGAAGGTCTGGTAAACAGTCACTATAAGCAAACGGAAAAAAATGCTATAGGTTTCGAAGTTAAAATTTCCCAGTGCAAATGTAGGAGAAACCGTTCGGATAAGAATGTCAGAGGTAGATATGGGTGAGGGGGACAGCCAAAATATTATAGCTGTTATAATTTCTAAGGGAAGTGAAAACTGATATAGGTCAATTCCATCGTAGCTGACGTAACATTTGATGATAAATTATTGTTTTCAAAACTGTATAGAAAATTTACTAATAAGTCTAGAACAAATTTTTATAATTTAAAATATTTCTTAAGGTCTCAATACCCAAGAACTTGAAATTTTTTTCAATCTCTATTTAAGTCCTTAAAACATTTCAAAATTTCCTAACCGATGTAACATAAAACAAACAAGCGTATTTTCTGCCATTATTGAAGAGAAAAAAATATCAAAACTATCAAATTAAAAAATATATATATTTTATGTCCTTAACATCACTAAGAAATGCAAATTATAATTATAACTTTTTAAATAAATTTTTGAACAATAAAAAAAATGAAAAAATGGCATTTACACATGTAACTGACGTAACACTGTCGTTTTTCAAAGACAATACTAGGCACTTAATTTAGTTTGTTAACAGTAATTTAAAGAACGCCTTCTGAAAACTTAAATGTACCCCTGGAATTAATTGGCTGTGGCACTGGACGTTTTTTCTCAATGTCATCAATGTTGTACCATCTACAATCTGGACGAGATAGCCAATGCAACCACGGCGGCAAGGATTCATCACATTTATTTTAAGTTCACACATTTGAATTTCTTCTACAACACCTGGGAATTGTTTAGTATCATAATTCACAAACAGATAATCTCCAATTTTGAATTTATTAATATTTTTATTCTGGGAATTATGTTCTTTATTAGCTTCCTTTGGATAGATTTCTACTTTCTTAAAATCAAAATCAAAACGCTTTTAAAGGGGACTAAAATAGAAGTTTCGACATCATGATAACTGGCCGGTCTCACATAATGAATTCGATGAGTATCAGGAATTTTTGTAGGAGGATATAAACTAAATTCTTTTTCGAATTTTTCTTTTGTTTAGTTAACTTTCTCTTTTGAAAAGTAAATAAAATTTATCTTATGACAAATTTTTTTGGCTACTTCAAAGAATTCATGAGCAGTGTTTATAACTACACGATTCTAAAATGTTCCTCTCCAAACTGATTTCTTGACTGTGCCTCCGATACAGTCAATAGCATATTTCCCATGGGCTGTACAAAAGAATCTCCAATCAGTAAATTTAAGGGATGGGTGGATATTATGGGGTTTCAAAATTGAAGAAATAATATATCTATTCTTGAACTGCTTCCAGCTCCATCAGAAAAAAAAAAAAAATGAATGTTTTCAAAAAGTCCATCTGCACTCATATTATGATTTAAGATAGCTGAGTTAAAGTTGAGAACTGAAAATTTGTCATGTGCCAACTCGCCTCATACAACTACATAGGAAACATTATTATATTTGCGGTAGACTATTGCTGTAAAAATTGTAACATCTTCTGAAATCGAATGAGCTGACATGATTTAATTTTGCTGCCGAACATTAAAATTTTCAGAGAAATCTTCATGAAGAATAACTTCATCTTCTGAAAGATTCTCTTTCAAAAAGTCCTTCCGGCCAGTGCCGGGAGGAAGAGGTAGCTTTCATATTCCTTATTTTTAAAAAGCAAGTTTATATTATTCAAACACACGAAGCTCAATTTAGTGGAAACCAATTATAGGAGATTCAGTACTAAATTTTATTAATACTAAATCATTATGAATGAGAATTTCACGAAATTAGTCAACTTTATTCAACTTTATCCAAGCTGCTTTTATTTAAAGTAACTTATATTTGGTTGCCAAATTCGGCGATATCTTGAAGTTCCTGCCATTTTAAGACAACAAGGTGCATGAGGCTAACGAGTGAGCTTGGTCGAGACTTTAGTAATTCCTGTGCACAAGCTCACACACGTTGGAATCGGTTGACATATACAAGTGCTGTCGCAGGCAAAAAAATAAGA
Source organism: Maratus speciosus (assembly GCA_963932465.1). Classification (NCBI taxonomy): domain Eukaryota; kingdom Metazoa; phylum Arthropoda; class Arachnida; order Araneae; family Salticidae; genus Maratus; species Maratus speciosus. Next base: position 536,396,732 of record OZ010791.1, on the reverse strand, counting down.
TTTTTCAAAATCTCACCTACATTAGAAATTGAAACTTTTATATCTGAGCCATTTTGATAAAGACAAAAAAAAAAAAAAATGCTCCGGAATCCTTTTATAATGCCCAAATACTTAAGAAAGAAACCTTTTTACTTTCTTCTATCTTCAATAGAAGAAAGTATTGTAATCGAAATTTTTTTCGACTTCCGCTTTTCGACGGATTTACATGTTTTAGGGGTCAGAGATCCCCCAAAACATGTTTATAGAAAATGTCTGTCTGTCCGTGTGTCCGTGTGTCTGTCGCCATTATACCATCAAAAAGTGTATGAAGTTATGCATAGAATTGAACCAAATTTTTATTTTAAGTTTTTGGCTATGGCAAGCAGATCCTCCCTGAATTTGGAAAAAATTCGCCGGTAGGGGGCGCTGATATAGCGATTTTTGTGCGATTTTGAATATTTAACATCCAAAAGAATATGAAGTTATGCATAGACTTGAACGATATTTTTATTTTAAGTTTTTGGATATGGCAGGTAGGTCCTCCCTGAATTAAAAAAAATTCGCCGGTAGGGGGCGCTGTAACAGCGATTTTTGTGCGATTTTGAATATTGTACCATCCAAAAGTATATGAAGTTATGCATAGAATTGAACCAAATTTTTATTTTAGGTTTTTGGATATGGCAGGTAGGTCCTCCCTGAATTCGGAAAAAATTCGCCGGTAGGGGCGCTGTAACAGCGATTTTTGTGCGATTTTGAATATTGTACCATCGAAAAGTGTATGAAGTTACGCATAGAATTGAACCAATTTTTTTTAAGTTTTTTGGCTATGGCAGGTAGGTCTTCTCTGAATTTGGAAGAAATTCGCCGGTAGGGGGCGCTGTCACAGCGATTTTTGTGCGATTTTGTATATTGTACTATCCAAAAGTGTATGAAGTTATGCATAGATTTGAACCAAATTTTTATTTTAAGTTTTTGGCCTATGCAGGCAGATCCTCCCTGGATTTGGAAAACTTTCGCCGGTAGGGGGCGCAGTAACAGAGATTTTGAATATTGTACCATCCAAAAGTGTATGAAGTTATGCATAGAATTGAACAAATTTTTTATTTTAAGTTTATGGCTATGACAAGCAGCACCTCCCTGCATTTGGAAAAAATTTGCCACTAGGGGGCGCTGTAATAGCGATTTTGCATAATGTACCATCGAAAAGTGTATGAAGTTATGCATAGAATTGAACCAAATTTTTATTTTAAGTTCTTGGCTATGGCAAGCAGGGCCTTCCTTAATTTGGAAAAAAAATGCGGTTAGGGGGCGCTGTAATAGCGATTTTCGTGCCATTTTGAATATTATACCATCGAAAAGTGTATGAAGTTATGCAGAGAATTGAGCCAAATTTTTTGTGTTTCTTTTTGTTCATGGCATGAAGGTCCTCCCTGAATTTGGAAAAATTCCGCTGGAAGGGTGCGCTATAATTACGATGTCTGTACCATTTTCTTTATTGTACAATCGAAAATTGTATAAAATATGCATACAATTGAACCAAATTTTTTGTGCATGTTTTTGGCTTTGGCCAACAGGTCCTCCTTGAATTTGGCAATATCGCGCGGTAATGGGGCTCTGTGATGGCGATTTTTGTATACTTTTCTTGAGTTTTCGTAGTTCTATTGTCCATCGGCGGCTCGTGCAAAGGCGGGAACTCACTTCCTGGTAAGCCGGCTATTCACATACATCTGATAACAGAATAAAGAAAAACTATTAATTTTAACAAATATCATGATATAGATTAACTCGTTTTTAGTTCATTTAATTGACTGAAGTGACTTCTGGTTCTATACGACATTACTAATACCAGATATTAATATATCTCCATTCTCGTGATAACAGCAACATACGGATTGATATTTCTCAGAACTAGGTGTTACTGAAAGTGATAGAAGGGCAGCAAATTTAGATTTTCCAACTTTTATGGACGGATTCTCTTCTTTAAAGAGCTGATATGCTTCCATAACTGTCATCATTAATGCTCTCTTTTGCTTTCGTACAATTCCATTCTCCTTTTTTTACTTTTTTTAAATCTTCTTTCCCAGGTAATTGTCTTGATATTAAGTCACTATTATAGTGGGATGTTATTGCTTCAATATTGTCTTCTGATAAAGCACATATTCCTCCTTATAGGTTTTTGATGATGTTGAAAGGCTAATGATAAACTTTTCAGCAAGTTTTACAACTGCAGCTCGTTTTTTTCTAGGGCTACGAGGAAGTGATTTATTTACTCTTGACATTGCTCGGCCAAATAACTGCACATTGGAGAAAGCCTCTACCTTGAACTTGGAAAAGCCATTACCTTCGGAGTGTTCCGTTTGTGCTTTTCTTTTTACCCTCATTATCTTCATTCTTATCTTGGAGTCTATAGAATCAGCTTTTTTCTTACGAATGCTAAAATTTGCTCTTCCCTTTCTTTGTCGTGCAGTATTCTGTGGTATTTCTATTTTTTTTTTTTTTTTGCACATTCATTCTTTGCCTTTATTCTCTCATTCTTTCAACAGCAGATTTGGCTGGAGCCATTATCTAATTTCTAAAAAGAAAATCAATTATAAATATATATAAACATTACTGTGATGAGTTATATTAAATGCTTAACGATTTTTTTCATATAAATATACCATAAATTAAAAATAAATACAAACATTATAGATTTGCAAGAGGGGTCAAGGGAAGCATGTGACGTGAAGAACGTTATCTCTTAAAATATATTTCCTGTTCAATTTAATATCCAACTTGTGCTTAGTGGTGAACTAAAACATTTGTAGTCAAGGTTAAAACTCCGGAAATGTGAAAAAACAACTTTTATTAAACCAAGAAAACAGTTGCTTAAAATCTGTAAATTAAACAGTTAGTAAAGTTACTGTGAACACACATTCGCTGTCGCTCTGTCTTCATACTTAAAAAACAGAGCTTAAATACAATGCTTATAACCGTTATCATACCGGCGAAATAAAAAACTGGATTGTCGTGTCAAGATCTTGCTTCTTGGAAAGTCTCCCTATACAGTACAACACAATTCTTGAAAGTTCGCGTCGAGGCCCACGATATGGAAGGGGGTGTCGAATACATGGTAAAATGCACTTATATTGCGAGTAGCCTTACTTTGTCCATTCTCCAGCTTTGTCCATAGAGCTACAACCAGAGAACTTTTTGCAACGAATCACCACAGATATAAATTTATTTTCATCTGAATATTCATATGTATAAACAAAAAAGAAAACGTGTAACTGACGTAACCAATGCTTTGTTATGGTTACGTTAGTTACACATTTCAGACAGTGTTTTTTTTTTTTTCAAATGAAATTAACAATTTACACATTATTTGAAAGGATTTTGAATGCTTCAGAAGGTTTATGGATTAAAAAATTTCTTAAAATAAAATATTCTGAGTAGGCTTAACTTTTCACTAAAATTTCTAACTGACGTAACACTAAAAATTCACATTTAAAAGGCAATTTATTCCAAGAAATAATTTTATAAAGTTACAAAAAATATTTGAATCTCTTACCTATTTATTTTCCTGCAAAAGAAAAAATAATCATCTTATTGTTGTCCTTGAGTTGATGCTCGCACCTGCAAACATGCACACTTTTTGTGCTTATATTGCCAAACAACTTGTTGTAATCTAGACGGTGTATAGAAAGCAGCACTTTGGGTACTGTCAGGAATTTTTTATAGAATATAAAAATATAAGTTTCAAGCTTTCTAATCATTCTCTTAAATTAAATGTATTATTAACTTTATTTTCCCCCAAAATAATACTTTTCTGTGGAATTGCCCTATAAGCTTAGTTCAAAACATGTCAGTTTAAATCAACTGTACACAATGAACGATTTTACTCTGCAAGGACAGTTAAGGAAGTTCCAGTGAATGTAATTTATAAAAGAGAATGTGCTAGTAAGAATCCCATCCTAGGTGGTCAAGGATTTCTAGATTCTAATTGTAAAAGCAATTGTAACTCAAGTTCCTGCAAGTGTAAAGAATCAAAAACCTTTTGTAACTCCAAATAACACAATAGTTTTTCCTGCCAAATTAAATAAATTGTTAAAAATGTAATACAAAATCAAAAACTCTGTAATTTTAAATGCCACTATATTCCTTCCGGGCAAAGTAAATAATTTGTCAGAAATTTAATAATATGGTGTTTCTAATGTAATTTGTTTGCAATTTGTTGTTTGTTATAAAGATAATAATATTGGATTTTGAACAGTCAGTCGAACTTTCGTATTGACAAGATATATTTTCTTCGACTCTAAGTTGGCCATCTAATTTGGTACTTCTGGACGGGAGAAGGACATATGATTTACTTCATTTTATTATTTTTATGTTATATTATATTGGTGTAAGAATTGTCTTATTCCGACAGTAACACCTCTTAATATATTTGAATTAAGTTAAGGGGACAAGGGACCTTAAAGTATTTAAAAATATTTTATTTTTATTTTTTGTAAATTTCACATTAAAGATTATTCAAGGGTACATTATATGCAGTATGGCATGCATTTATCACCAAAAAATAAATAAATAAATAAAATTTATTTTTGAAAAATAAATGGAATTTTACGCGTCCTTTTAGAAATCTTCGAAATGGCCCCTGCACATTCCATATCAATGAAAATCCCCAATATTTTTTATAAAAGTTTGCTTTATATGTATAAACAAAACAGAGCATCGAATTTCATATAGTTGAATTTAAAGGTAAAAAAAAAAAATGAAAAATTTTGAAATTTTTTCAAGGAAATTTCAATTTTTTTAATTTTTCTTTTACCTCTAAATTAAAATATATAAAATTCGATGCTCTATTTTATTTATATATATAAACCAAAGTTTTTTAAAAAAATATTGGGGATTTTCATTGATATGGAACGCGCATGGAGCATTTCGATGATTTCTAAGACGACTCGTAAATTTCCATTTTTGTTTCTCAAAAATATATATATATATTTTTTTTTGTGATAAAAGTATGCTATAATGCATATAATGTATCCTTGAATAATATTTAGGTGAAATTTACAAAAATAAAAAATAAATATTCTTAATGATTTTAAGGTCTCTTGTCCCCTTAATAATTAATTTATTATAAGAGTAAGTTAAAAACTTTCTACTTATGCTACATTTGTCTTAATATTCATTGCTAAAATTATGCACTGTAAAACTGAATAATTTATGCTTTCACTATTTCAGTGTTTAAAATTGTTAACTAATCGATACAGTAATTATAAAATAATTATATTTAACCTCTTAGGTCTTGTCATCCTATTAATCGGACTGTTTTTTGATTGAATAGTAATGTCTGTTAACAATTAGGTTTTTTCTTAGCTTCATACTCTTATGATAGTACACCGTCCAGTAAAGGAAATATTCATCACTAAGCTTAATTAATCATATTGCCTGAAATTCGTTGGTAATTATTAATAATAACCGGTAAATATGATTAATATGCAATATTTGTTAAATTTACTAAAAGACGCGGTTATTATTATTAATAACTGATTTTATTAAATTGACCATAACATATATAAAATAATCTCTTTAAACGAAACGGTATAGTTATTTTAGCTGTGATGTGCCCGTGCAATGTCGGGAGAGACTGTTTTTTTTTCTTCCTCGGCACCTGAAAGAAGGTGAGTTGTTATTTTATGCTTATGAATAGTCAACACCAACCATTCTGTTACTCGATCTATCTTACACAAACAACCTCAAAGTTGCCTAAATCCATCTCTGAGAACGATATCTCGATTGAAACCTGAGTTTTGTTACATTTATAGTATTATTTAAAGTCGGGGCAACGCCAGGTAGGTCAGCTAATATAATATAAAATTTAACTATGTTATCCTATTTTCATAGTATGTAATTTTTAAATATTATTAAATTAAATAATACATTTTTTCTGTTTTTTGTAAAACTTCAGTCTTTTGTAGAATATACTAAATTATAAAATTATAAGTTTTGCTTTGAAATCCTTTTTTAAAATAAAAATTCATGTAAATTCCTGTATAAAATGAATTTTTTATTCCGCTTTTAGCTGCAGTTTTTTCTGAATGTTTTGTAAAACTTTTACTTCAATGTATAAAAATCAGCATTCTCATAAATAATTTAAGAAGAAATGCCAAATTTATTCAAGAAGTATTGTTTTCAAGTTAATATTATTAATATAAATATGAATATGTTACTCAATTATTACTACATATTCCCAGACCGTTGGGAAATAAAAATATGTTAAAATATAATTCATACAGAAAGACAGTTTATGTGGGTACCATCAATAATGAAAAACACTTGAGAAGACTGAAAATACTTCTACTGTCTACATTATTTATTCGTTTTCCAATATCTTCAGTGCAGTGATAAACGCAAACGAAATCGAAACATATTTCTGTCCTGCAAGAAATATGGGATGCATTAAAAGAAAATACATCTTTCAGAGTTTTACAAAAATCAATTTTCCTAGAAAATATATTGTAACACAAATCTGTACATTCAAATCAAAGTGACCTGGAGAGAAATGTCGAGTTAAGTTTTAAATTGGAGTGTTTCAAACAGGAACATTCTTTAAAATAATGCTTCTGTTTAATAATTTATGTAAATGCTTATACTTTTGTATTATACTTTTAGACAACATTTTACAAATCATTCTTATATTTAAAAAAAAATCTGTACTTTAGATTTTATGCAATTAGTCTTCTGTGTATCAATATAATTGCAAGGCATTTAGGAAAAGTAGGGGAAGTTGGACTAAAATGATCCCTTAAGGGAAAAACTTGTGTAAAATAACATAACTGTTTTTAAAAAAAACTTTTGACCTTTGTTAGTATGTTTTACTCTATATTTTGCATTAGAAACATACTTTAATAATATTTTAAACCAAAATTGAGTAGTGAAAAAAATAGATTTTAGAAAAAGTGTCCAGAGGATCATTTTACCCTCACCCAAGGGCAAAATGATCCTTCATTTAAAAATAATTGTAAATCGTTTTTTATAGGCAAAATAAAGGATGTAAAATTAATTGTGACAATACATAAATAAATAAAATAAGTTTTACAATCAAGTAGCTTGCATAATTTATTTTATGCAAATTTTAAAATAAAAAAGTGTCAAATAATTTTGAAAAAAGAATAAAATGGAATATTTCAAAATTATGATCCAAAAATAATTGTCAACAATAAAAGCAGAAATAAGTTAAATAATACCTATTTCCTCCCCATCCGAAAACTCCATATATTTGAACATATATCGCAAAAATACACATCATCGTCATTTTCATCTATCCCTGCGCATGCATCATGCGCCCACTTACGGCACTTGTGACACTGGATCCAACCTTCACCTGCTGCAGAGGAGGAAAATAGTTCATCGCAATAAATACACTTGTATTCATCTTCTGAATATGTTTCACTATATTCCATATATTGGATTTTAGGCACCCTTCTTTATGGAAATACGTCTTTGCTTTGACTTCATGCTATTTTCTTTGCTTGTTCTGGCTATTTTGTTTTCAGCTTTAGCATTTTTTATTGAATTTTCTTAGCTGCAGCCTGTTTTGTAATCTCTTTCTGTTCTCTGTTTTTCGTTTCCAAGCTCAGTTTATTCTTATAAGGACTGCTTGTTAAGATGGCACTTCCCATCGATTTTCTTTTTCTCGAAGTGCTTGATTCCGTTTTCCTTGGAAAGGGTATGATATCACGTGGACTTAAAGAGAAAGATTTGGGAAAGTCCCACATTTTGAGAGCGGTTGAAGGGCTCCTATGATGACTAGGGCCCGGTACCGTATTTTCTTCAGACGATGTAGTAGCAGCTAGCTGCAGTTCTTGAGAAATGCCTCCCTGTTCAACATTTCTCTCTTGTTCTTGACAGTAACCTGGTGTGACTGGATGTGACTTATTTGTAACTTCTGCAGCAACAAAATAGATTTCAGCGAATACATCCGGGTTAAAAGGTACAATTCCGGTTTCCTTAAAACCATTGATGGCGTTTAATGGTACACAAGCATGCAAGTAAGCTTCACCAAAAATGTTTGCGATTTCATTTATTCCAACTCCCCCTTTTTTGTTACTGTTGGTCAGCCACTTTTTTAGCGATTTATCGCGCCAGGTGTTTAGTGCAAACATAACTCCCACATCCAAGGGTTGGAGTTTGTGAGTACAGTGGGAAGGTAAGCATAATATAGTGACAAAGTAAAACCCAATCTTGGTCAATTTTATACAAATTACATGGAATTGAAAGACTACCAAATAATCTAAGCTTAAGGATAATTAACATGGGGGTTGCTGCATATAGAATTCCAGAAATGTGCACCTACTTAAACGGGTTTAAAAACAAACGATACTTTTTTCAATTTCGGCTATTTGGGCCGCTCAAAGGGATAATTAAGAAATGTGATGTAAATAATACTGTTTTAATTAGATGATTATATATTTAATATTTTGTTTGGCCATAATTTGAATAAAATGTGCATCTTTCATGTGATTATCAGAACTTCTTAAACCCCCTTAACAATGTGCATAAAATTAGAACAGATGGTTTCGATTGTATACATGATAGTAATAGGCACGATATTTAATATGTATAGGTTAATAACCAAAATTAACCTATTAAATACAAAATATTTGCAATTTGGAAAACACTACTTATAAAGGATTTGTGAAATCATTTAAACATTTAATAAGGGCAAAATGATCCTCTGCGTGTAAAACGATCCACATAATGGATCATTTTGCCCGGAAGCAGACCGCCCATTTTAGGTCATATTACTGGATGACGCCGAGAAACATAACAAATTTATAAAGTGTAATTCACAGCTAACAACATACTCCATTAAGTAAACCAAGTCATATTTCTGTACATGAAAGATTATATATATAAATAAATATGAAAGTTAGTGCTTACGTTATAACAGATGTTAGGAAAACCACTTTTTCAAAGGTTTTTCTTCAGGATCGTGATAATGCGATCTCTTGAATATCGCCATTGCTTCTCCTTGAGTTAGCAGATCAAGTTTATGTGTTACTCGGTAGATAGCGCGACCTGTCTGGCTGAAAACATATGTGGATCGTTTTGCCCGCTAGGATCGTTTTAGGCTAACTTCCCCTACTACTCTTTCTTTTCCAATCCATACGAATAGGTAAATACTTAATTAAAATTCAGCAAAAGTTCATTAATAACTTTACTACGTGTTTAAATCGGTATTTACCCCTACTGTTTTACATACAGTTTTTCTCTAATACACAGAAAACAGGGGAAAAAACTTTTATATAATGAATTCTTAAAAATCTTGAAATTAGACATACCCTATCAAAATCAGTAATGTTTAATATGCCAGGTTGTATAAAAATTTAATCAATATTGTCATCTTTCTCAAAATGATATTAAAAAAATAATGCATATACATTCCTAGATTCTCTCGAACCTCGTTTGCTGGATATTTACATAACATTAAGATCAAACTAAAGTCATTGAGATGTCTGACATCTTTAATTTAAGATTGATATACTAAATTATTTTCCAAAATGGAAAAAAATCTTTTCTTTTTTGGTTTATGAAAATTAAAAAAAAAAAAAAAAAAAAGAAAAAAATCTAAATTTTAAGGGCCAAATTGGATACAAACTTCGAAAAGTCTTTTTTTTTTTTTAATTATATATCCCTAATTTAGTATCACACGCAAACCTTTATATTTAATACTTTATCAGCAGAAGCTCCAAAAATTAACCCATTTTTTGCTTAAATTAGTTTAAAATCCAAACATAAAAATGCTTAAAACAAAAAACTTTATATTTGACTCAAATGTGTTGTTTTCTGTTCCAATAATTTCTCTAAAAGGAAAAATGTCGATGGGAAATATTCTCGTAATTTCATACTGTATGTTCCTAATTTATATAGTTTAAGATATTTTATTATTTATGATTTTTAAAAGAAAAAAAGTAACAATAAATAGGTTTTTCCTAGTTTCTCTTACCAGTAAAAAATGCAAATGTTAAAACCACAGAAAAAGTCTGAAATGCAGTTTAACTCCTGTAATACTTAGCTAATTAATTAATAAAGAAATTAGTAACTGTATACAGTAGCTCGTTCTATTTTCAATATTATTTTTCTTAGAATATTCCATATACTAGAATATGAAGACAAATAAAAAATAAAATAAAAATTAGTAACTATATACATTAGTTCTATTTTCTATTTTTATTTTTTAAGAATATTTCATATTCTTGAATATGAATACCAACAAAAAATAAAAAACTATTAAACGAAGTTATTTTAGCAAATGCAAAATCTTTAAGCTGAAATTACTGTTGTATTTTGGCCCATGTATAAAAATATCTTTATGAAATCCAGTATAGAAGTTAGTGTTAATATACACACATATTTTGGCCTTTCTCCAATTTTTAGAAAATATATATATTTTAAAAAAAGTCAAGTAATATTGGAATGAGGTATATCCAAAATGGATATTTATTTACCTAATTATATAGCAAGAATAATGTAAAGAAATAAGTTGTTTTTCAATTTATAAATATAAATCGATAACAAGTGTACTTGAGTTACACATTCTAATAAATAATCAGGCACTTTGTATGAAATGTTATAATTATTTTAAGATTATTCAAAAATATTTATTTTGACTTCCCTTTCCTTGTAATAATATCTTTCAAGAAAAAAAAAAAAAAAGATTAATGTTAAAATTTTTACGCATGTTAAACTTTACTTATTCATCAATGCAGCTGAGCAGCTGATTGCTCTACTGCAACTATCAATACATTTATATTTTATTGTGCTTAACTATAATTTTTAAATATAATAACACTTTTTGAAAAATCCTTTATAAAATCAATAAATAAATCCTTCTCATGGAATCGAGAAAAAATTATGTAACAAAACACACTGTACAGGGTGTTTTACTACCAGACCGACAAACTCTGAGGGTGATAGTAGACATGAAGACAAACATTATTAAATAGGAAACCATGGGGCGCAAACGTCGACTATAGGAGCTAGAGGCCATTAAAGTTTAAGGTCCAAAACTTCAAAATGTTATAAAAAACGGAAAAAGGGTCGATTCGTTTGTGGTTTTCGCTAAAATCATTCTTTATATTACGATTTCCTTAAAACTTTTTTTTAAAGCTTAACGTTCAAAAATTGTTGATAGAGGGCGTTTTAGACTTTAGAGTAATAAAACAACTAATTTTTACCGTTATTTTTTGTATGCTGTTAAAACTATTCTAGAGTTTAGACATTAACTTAAAATTTAAGCCCAAAATCAAAAACATTTCGATCGGGTTACTAGCGAAATTTGAACTGTGAAAAGAGGGGGCGGTTAATCGCTAATAAACAGTAAACAAACTAATCGATTTTGTTGCGGTTTGCGTGTAGGTCATTCCCTTGGTAATTATTTTATTCAAAATGACGTACAGCTTTGGTTTTCTCATTTTTTGATAGAGGGTGCTTCCGAAACATATCCGACATTTCAATGACATTACTTCTGGGTGTTTTACTACCAGACCAACATACTTCCAGGAAGTGTTAAGGATGCAAAGACGACTCGGAATCATATTGGAATGTAAGGATGAAAATTTTTTTTGCGAGTTATGGTTAAAATAAGCAGAGAAAAAAGCAAAAGAAAGAAGCAGAGAAAGAGCAACACGTTAATGTGACAGAAAACAATTCTTTTAAAGGTTTTACTACAAAGGGTGTTTGAAATTACGACCAGAAGTAGTCTGGCAAGCTTGACAGTGACGTCGCATGGAATTCCCCACGCTCTGGAAGATTCCTGGCATATCTGATAGATTTATCGCAGCTACAGAAATACGAGCCGCAAGGAAACCGCAGAGGCATCTACCGTCGCTGTGAAGCTTGCCGAACTACTGCTGGTTATAATTTGAGACACTTTTTGTAGTAAATCCTTTAAATAAACTGTTTTCTGTTACATTAACGTGTTGATGAGTCTCTGCTTCTTTTAATAATAATTTTAAAAAAAAAAAGGCATTTCCAACACTGCATTCCTATGTGATTCCGAATTGTCTTTGCATCCCTAACACTTCCTGGAAGTGTTTTGATTTGGTAGTAAAACACCCAGGAATAATATCATAGAAATGTCGGAGATATGTCGGAAGCGCCCTCTATAAAAAATGAGGACACCAAAGTTGTACGTCATTTTGAATAAAATAATTACCAAGAGAATGACATACACGCAAATCGCAACAAAATCGATTAGTTTGTGAAATGTTTAAGAGTGTTACCCCCCCCCCCCCCGCTCTCCTTTCACAGTTCAATTTTTGCTAGTTACCCGATCCCAATGTTTTCGATTTTGGGCTTAAAATGTAAGTTACAGTCTAAACTTTAGAATAATTTTAACCCCATACACAAAATAACGGTAAAAGTAGTTGTTCGTTACTCTAAAGTGTTAGAGCGCTCTCTGTCGACAATTTTTGAACGTAACCTTGAAATGTTTTTAAAAAGAAAATCGTGATATAAAGAATAATTTCAGCGAAAACCGCAAACGAATCTACCCTTTTTTTTCGTTTTTTATCATCGTTTGAAATTTTGGACCTTAAACATTAATGGTCCCTACCTCCTTCGCGCTCCATGGTTTCCTATTTAATAATGTTTGACTACTATCACCCCTCAAAGTTTCTCGGTCTGGTAGTGAAACCCCTTGTATATATAAATTTGGTAACAATTGAGAAGTATACTAAATGTTAACTGAATTTTATAAAACATAAGTTTCTACACACAGAATATAAATCTCGATTTTCTACATAAAATTGATACAACGTTCTTTTTTATATTAATTCTGCGTGGTAATAAATGGAGCAAACGTCACAAATATGCATTTAAATATTTTTTTAAAGTACTCCCACGTTTAAAACCTTTATGTCTTTGTAAATAATTATTAAAAATAAATAAATAAATAAATCATTAACAGTGCATAATTATTCAGAATCATTTTTTTCAAAGTAATATAATTAACGAAATACCTCATACAGTGCGTCCCAAAAGTATATGGACAAGCGATTTTTTAAAATAGCAGCTCAAAAATGAAGCGACAATCTCGAATGCAATAATAAGCATTTGGAATCATAATATATGTTTATTACAACATCGAAATACAATATAGGTTTTACAGAAATTTTGTAAAAAAATAAAACTCAAAATAAGCTGTCTCAAAAATATATGGACAATGACAACGAACTGTTGTTATTTCTACAGTATAAAAGACATTTGCATTTTCTGCGTTCTGTACATGTGAAGTAAACACTTCGAAATATAAAATCACTGCTCGTTCTTCAATTGTCGAATAGTGGGGAAATGCTTTGCAACGTTCAATTCCCTGTTACTGATTTAGCTAAAATTTGGCGTTTAAAGGCTCAAAATGTTAAAATTTCTAATATTGCTAAACAAATGAAAAGTAGAAGATCAGGAATTTATGAAACCTTATCAAAAAGTGTCAGTGTGATTGCAAAACAACGCTCATGTCGAACAATAACAAAATATCTATGACAAGGCAGATAGATTTTGCGAGCAATTTCAACCCAAATAAGTCTGTTCGTGAGATTCCGAAGACTTTAGCGTTTCCTATTACGAGATCTACTGTTCACCGTTGCATACACTCAAGAAAATTTCATAAATATTGCAGAATGTGTCGGACACCTATGCTGAAAGTGCATCACAGAAATGCACGCTTTCTTTGAACTAAAAAACAGATGCATTGGGACGATGAATTATTACGTGTTTTTTCTGTGACTAAAACAAAATCAATTTGGATGGCTCTGAAAGCTGGTCATACAATTAGCATTATTTGCGACAGAATCTCGCGAGTTCTTTAGTCGACAACAAGGAGGGCATTGTCTCATGGAGTGGAACGCGATGGTTTGTTTGAATGGAACAATGAATATTGCTTTTCTTAATGGTCGACAGTTCTCTGAGGATTAATACAATGTCCTTAAAAGCAAGCTACTTCCATTTGGAAACATTTTATGAAGGGAAAACTGAAAATCACCAGAGAGCAATGCGTCGATTCAAACCTGTCACTCAACAACAGCTTGGTTAACGCAGAATCATGTGACTGTTATAGACATGCAGCCAACAGCCCAGACCTAAATCCAATTGAAAACCTTTGGAAAGTACCTGCACGAGAAGTGTAGGCTCATGGTTGTCAGTTTTTTACCATTCAGGAATTAAAGCAACTAGTAGAGCAGAATTGTGTCTCGTTACAGCCACACATTCTCCAAACACTAGTATGAAGCATACTTGATAAGGTTTTCGAGACAATTAAAAGGAACGGATCCAAAATTTGAATTTAAATGCAAAATTCTCGAAAAGTCCATATATTTTTCGGACAGCCTATTTTAATTTTGATTTTTTAGAAAAATTATGTAAAACCTATACTGTATTTATTTGTTGTCGTAAACTTGTATTATGATTACATATGCTTATTTTTTTTTCGTGATTATGGCTTCATTTTTTGAACTGTTATTTCAAAAAATCGCATGTTCGTGTACTTTTGGGACGCACTATAACTTGCATACTATGCTTTAAAAAAATAGTTTTTTTAAGTAGGGGACGTAATTTGATGGGGATTGAGACTAACAAAATTTCTAATAGTTACACTGTAAAAAAAATTCCGTAACATTCCTGGGAAAAAATGGGCAGCTGAGTTGCCCATTATTTCCAAGAAACATTTCTTGAAAATGACTGAAGCTTTACTGTATAACTTTAAACTTTTCCACAGAAATGCCAAATAAACTGCGTAAGAAAAAAGAGCTTACTGAGCAACACAAATAAAACTGTACAACTGCATGTTATATAGATAGAGTGGAAAAGAAAAAAAAAATAAACTACAGAAAACAATAGCGTAAATATAGATTAATATTAATTTTAAACCTTAGACATAAATGCATAATTCTTAAATGAAAACTCATTAAAACATAAATAATACTAATACACATATTTGTAAAAACAAAATTTGTTCTAAAAATAATATTCTATATTAAAAATATCAGCGGAACAAGATAAAATGTTATATTTATAGCCACTTACTCTTTTGCGATTATCCTTTTCTTTTAAGTTATAATCCTTTAAAGGTGGGGGAGAGACTTCTTATGTCCAACAAGGATGTTGTAGATAATTGATTAATTTCTTTTTTCAGTTAAATTAACCAAGCTATCATAGAATCCCCAGTTAGATTGAAGTTTTAGAATGAATATGCAGTCTTTATGGAAATCCAAATACTAGGCGTATTTCGCTACTTGCGCTGCTGGCTACACATTCCACAGACAGGTACGGCGGATAATATCTTACAAGGATAGGGTTCGAGGTTGGTCTCCCCGAATATGATGAACATTTGTGTTTCGATAGAGTATAGTAGGTATATGAATATATGACCGCCATAAAGCGCAACCCCCCAGGGGGTCTTGAAGACATAAGTCGCAAAGTTAAAGCTATAGTTTATAATCGGATAAATTTCCTTCTTTTGCAAGCAGCTCCGTGGCGTGTTCGGTAGCACGCTGGATTTGAGTTTTTTCTATCCGGATCAAACCCGGCTCGGACTTGTTTTTCGGAACGAAAATTTTTATCAATCATTTTTGAACGCAATTGAAAAAATGTGTATAATAATTGAAATTTACGAAAAATATGAATTAAATGTATGTTTTGTAGCAGATAAATGCTTTTTGACTACGATATTTTGCATGCTTAAATATATAATGAAAAAAACCCCGCATATTTAATTAATATCGACCAGAAAATTTTTGTTGTTATTTAAAATTTTTTAGTTATTTCAATGAATAATCTACTATTTTTTACAGAGAAATAAATTAAAACACGTGATATAAATGCGTGAATAACTATATTACTTTAATTTTGTTTTTATATGAAAGTATTTCGAATATTTCATGATTTTTTTAATACCCTTTTTAAAATTCTTAATGTTGCTTTGTTTTATTTCGGATATTTGGTTTTGTAATTATTACCTATGTAATAACAATTTTCAGCAGCTCAATATCTTTTTAGAACTTATTTTTAAGCAAACAGACAGTTATTCTAACTATAATCATAAGAATCCAAGAATTTAAAAAAATCAAAAGTTAAAAAGCTAGTCGGTAAAAAATGATACGTTTAGTCACTGTGAAAAGTAGTACCTTATTTATGTAAATAACAGTAAATAAATTTTAAAATTAGCTTAATTTTATGGTCTATAAAAGTTCTAATTTTCTACGTATACACTTATTCTAATTAAAAATCAAGAATCCCAGACTTTAAAAAATCATATTAAAAATATAAAAGCATATTTTTCAAACCATGAAATATTTGAAGTATTTGAATGAGGAAACAAAATGAAAATAATATACTTGTTCACTTATTTTAATTTATTTCTCTGTTGAAAATTGTAGATATTCATTGAAATAACTGTAAATAATTTTAAATAACAACAAAAATATTCTACTCTATAGACATTAAACATCGTTTTTTTTTTTTCATTATATATTTAAACATGCAAAATTTCGTAGTTTAAAAAGCACTTATATGCTACAAAAGATACTTTTAATTCGTACTTTTCGTAAATTTCAAGTATTATAAACATTTTTTTCAATTGCGGTTCGAAAATGATTGATGAAAAATTTCGTTCCAAAAAACAAGTCTGAGCCAGGTTTGATCCCGGGTAGAAAAAATCTCAAATCCAGCATGCTGCCAAGCATTCCACGGAGCAGCTTACGAATGACTGAAATTTATCCGCTTATAAACTATACCTTAAATTTGCGACTTATTTTCTTATGACCCCCTGTGGGTTGCGCTTTATGGCAGCCTTTTTAGCTAAATATTTATATAAAACAATAGTTCCAGTTTCAGAAAAAAATTACATCGAATTTTTTTTTTTTTTTTTTTTAACAATTTTATACAGACAGCTCCAAACTTAAAAATCAGCATCAGGGACACGGGACGGTAGATGCGTTTTCCTGGTATTTGGACCCCCAACATCGTCCCAAACTTATTTATCTCTTTAATATTGTTATGGAATCATGCAATGGAATATTCCGCAGTATATGAAATAAAAAAAAAAAAAACACAAAAAGTGTATTAAATAAAAAATTATTATTCAGGGACATGAAAGTCAAAAGATTGTGAGAATGCCCCAGTTACTGATGTTTCCGTCTGACTCTCGCTAGACAATGATAGAACATTGTAGAGTATATGTATTTGGAACTTTTTGACATGTGTATTTTTGGTGTATTTTAAATTACGATATCTTAATGTGCTTTAATGTCTGTAATAAATTGGTTGAACAAATGACTGTTATGATTAAAATATGACATTATATTTGAATACAATTATAACATTATTTAAGTTTCTTAATAAACATTTATCTCTATTTTTTATTCAAAATTTTTAATTTCCAACAGGTTTTTTTTTTTTTTTTTTTTTTTTTTTAACTATTGCTTGCTTTTTAATTTCCTAGTGCTTACTACAGTTAATTATTTAATGGCTCTCTATTCCCTCTGCAAGTCTCCATATTTATCCACTGGATGGGTAAGCTGCATCGCAACGATATAGTTCAGGAGGTTGCATACATTATTCCATTATTTCATTGTGTAGTACATTAATTGTACTATGGTTAGAGTGTTTTCTTTCATGGATTTTCTAAGACGTGTTACAGAAATACAGATTCGCAGGGAGTAGATTTACCTTGAAACTATATACCCTCGCAATGAATAAATTGTTCAATACAGAAATTCAAAATTTTATATATTTAATGGCTTACTAGCCAATAAACATATTTCCAGTTTGATGTCTCTTCTCCAATTGTAAAATAGTGCGAATCGCAATTAACAACCTTTTTAGCTCCCGATACGGTATGCTATTTCTTTCTCCCTACTTATTTTGTGACATCTCCAAAAAATAACGTTACCTTACAGAAGCCACCCGTAAAACAAAGCAGTACGATTAAATACTCTATAGCAATTTTTTTTAACTTCTACCCATCGCACATTTTCAATTTTTATACCGTTGTATTGGGAAAAAAAGTATTTTTAAATACAAGTTGTTTGAAAACTGTATCTCGATTTAATTTTGAAATATTAATTTTTTTTTAGTTCTAGTTCTTGGAGCCATTTGATTAATATTGGCAACGGAAATAACTCCGTTTCTGTATAAAGTAAAGCAAAAATAGCTGTAAAATATTAATTATATATTTTTGTTGCAATTTTTTCATAACAGCCGAAAGAAAATGTAATTAAAATACGTGCTATTTGGAAAAAAATATAAACAAATGATTTCTGTTAAAACAGGGAGCTATTATAAACTATATTTAATTTAAAGTGTCTATGTTAATGTTACAAACAAATGAATGCCTGTGAATCATTAGACAGCCGTTTTTTTTTTTTTTTTTTTTTTTTTTCAATGACGGCATCTTTTTGCTGCATTTGTGTATTACTTCGCGATAGTGACGTCCTATGCATAGTTTACTGTAGATGTTTAAGAGTGGATGGTATGTGGAATTCTTAAGCGGAAGCGAATGACGTCATTTTACATAAAATAAAAGCGTGTGCTGTAAATCTTAAAATTTAAATATGTTTTGTACTATTTATATAAACATATATTTTTTTCATCGGGGCGACACTAAATTCTGTAAAAGCAAAATAACTGTTTTCTAGTTCTGGATAACTTCTTTCTGCCAAAAGCGGAACGTTTACGAAGTATAGTTTGGAAAAGACTGTGCTAAACTGTCATTTAATCAGATTTATAATTGAAAACTTACAACTTTTTTTCTTCATTCGGGAATCATGACGATGGCAGTGAAATGCAAGGAATGAGGTTGCATTAATTGAAAACTTCGATAGATTCTGAATGATAAAGCATTTATAAACCACAAAAGAACAACGAAAAGGAAGGGATAAAAAACTAATAAATTTAACAGATTTTTATTAATGAGTCTTAATTTTGGCATTGTAATCAATATAAAAAAATATTTAAATGACGAATAATAACTTTTAAAATCTATTATAAAAATATTATCTGGCACAAGTAAAAATTCACAGATAAAGAATTTTCTTTATAACCGTGCGCATTATCCTTTAATACATTGGCATCATGAGGTCTATTTTTAAATAAAATAGATTGTTTAAAATTAAATTGCATTCTTGATACAATGAATACAAAACTGATACACCTCATTGATATTCCTTATATAACGAAAATCAGTTGAATACACAAAATCAAGTGCTATAGATATGTTTTTTAATATCCTTTAATGTTGATTATTTCACTGGAACATTTACAAAATCCTTTTTAAACCACCGTAATGCAATGTTAACAATTCAATGTATGCATTTTAAATTAAATAATCATTCCAAAATTTTCGAATAATCTTGATCTTTATACATGATTGAATAAATGTCATTCAACAATTTACTCATTATTATTTTAAGATACTGGTCGATAATTAATAATAAAAAAACGCACTAAATTCTTAACACTGCTCTTTGAATAAAGTTCCATCTTGAAAGTAATTTTTTTATATTTTCTTTAAATAATAAATGATTTGTTAATTTCAAAAATGAATATATTTGTGCATCTATTCACTATAATCATGATGCTTTTTTTCTCTCATCATGATGATACATAAACGTTATATTTTTTTATTATTTATAACATCATTGTAACCAAGAATTACACGCGCTGTTTAAAACATAATTAGCCTGATAAGGTAATTAAAACCAATTGTTTTGAAAAATTGTTTTTTTTTTTAATTCAACCGATCGACAAATCCTCTATATTCCCACATGGAAATACTTTTTATTATTTGTTATTCAATAAAACTACCAATTTTCATGTTTACATCGTAAATGTTAGTACAATATCATGACATATAAAAACTTTTTATGCTTGCGTATTATCTCATAAAAATATGTTTATTTTTTTTTATTATTATACCAGAAATTAATGAATGAAACTAACGTGTGTAAGTAGGTAACATGGAAATACTTTTTTATTATTTTTTATACAATAAAACTACCAATTTTCATTTTTACATCGTAAATGTTAGTATAACATCATGACATATATAAAGTTTTTATGCTTGCGTATTTTCTCATAAAAAATATATTTATGTTTTTTTTTTTATTATACCAGAATTTAAGAAATGAAACTAACATGTGTAAATAGGTAATTAAAAAACTCTTTTCTCCACGAGTTCTTTTTACAATTTTTTAATATATTCCTTTTGTTGAAAGGAATTACATAATCGGAAAAATAACAAAGATATTGTTCAATATATTTCTAAGTTTACATCAGCCACACAATAAAAAATAATTAGCAATTATACTTTTAAATTAATTTTGCACTTATCACGCAGTGTCTTCCGCTAAGTAATTGGATTGCTTTCCATTTAACTGATTTGAAGTATCTTCAGAATATCACTGGACATTACTCAAACTGTATTTCATTTTACCGTATACGTCTGTCAAACATTTGTTTTCATTTGATTAAACACGTGTTATCTTTGATTAATAGCATAGTATTTGCCGACACTCGAAGGAATGATAAATATATTACTATGTAACATACAGTGTTTACTCCGCTGTCCATATAAATCTCACTAACGTGAAAGTAAATAAAGATTCTATTCAATTATATTGTTTATATATTTAACATTTTGTTCAAACTACGGGCTTAAGAAAAGCCTGAATCATATCAAATTGGAGATTGCCATAGTATAAAAAATAAAATGCTAAATTTACGATCTTAATTTTTTTTACATCTTTCTAAAGAAGAAAGTATTGTAATCGACAGTTTTTTTTCGATTTTTGTCTTTCGACGGATTTACACGTTTTAGGTGACAAAGAGCCGGAAAAACATGTTTATTCAAAATGTCTGTATGCCCATCCTTGTATCCTCTTTGTAACATTGAAAAGTGTATGAAGTTATGTATAGATTTGAACAAAATTTCACATATATGTTTTTGGTTCATATATAGTTCATATATATGCAGGTCCCAAGTGCATTTGAAAACAATCCACCCGAAGAGAGCACTGTAAAACCATTTTTGTGCCATTTTCGTTATTGCAGTATGAAAAATTGTATTAAGATATGCATAGAAATGAATCAAATTTCATATATATGTTTCTAGCTATGACCAGCAGTTCCCAGTTAAACTGCAAATATTCTTCCAGTCGGGGCAATGTAATAGCGATTTGTGAGTAATTTTAATTATATTATATTATTAGAAAGTATACGAAGTTATGCATAGATCCGAACCAGACTTCCTATATATGTTTCTAGCTATGACCAGCAGGTCTCAGTTAAACTGCAAATATTCTTCCAGTCGGGGCAATGTAATAGCGATTTGTGGGTAATTTTAATTATATTATATCATTAGAAAGTATACGAAGTTATGCATAGATCCGAACCAGACTTCATACATTTGTTTTTAACTATTTACCTCAGGTTCAAGTTGAAAAATATAGTTTTCCCCGGGGACATGGCGACATAGATTTTTCGTAGGTTTGTTTTAGACCGACTCAAAGTGGAGCATTTTCCATATTTAGCCGGTCAAAAGTCAATTTTACGAAACACAATTGAGGAGAAAAAAATCTAGCTAATTGGGAAGATAAATAGATGGGGATTCACCGTACATATATAAATTTTTCTGTTGCTTGAGCAAACGAGTTCCAGGGAAGGTAAAACTTGCTTGTATCTGTAAGTTTTTTATTTGTACTTTACATTTTGATTTTGTGCCTGTTTATGTCAGTGTGATATTTTTATCCCTAAACTTTTCCTTATACCATATCGTTATGGATTGTTAAAGGCATATATGTTTACATTTCACATGAATATATCTATATTTGTTAATTTAACTGATATGATAAAGCGACATAAAATGTGCCGTATATATATTTTTTTTAATTTGTGTTGTTAATTTCAATATTCTATAAAACATTTATTATACATCAGAATGGATCCCGGTGATTTTTTTAGACTAATGGAGAGTTCAATATATGTATTTAATAATTTTGAAAACAGTAGCTGCTAATAACTGCTATTGTATAAGAATTCCTTTCAAACACACAATTTCATATTTTTGCAAATGCTAATGTTTTCATTTCTCTTTCAATTCGAAATGTATTTTACGATAGATAAATTGCAATTGTTGTCAGAATGCATGATCTTCGGTCATAAAAAAGTTCCAACTTACATATCTGACCAATATTTTTTTTTTAAATACTATTTGATTAACAGATTATTTTTTAATATTATACAAAAGTAACATTTGGCAAACTCCAACGCGTTCATCGCCTAGATTCTGTCGACAAATGAGAATTAAGTTTGTAAAAGAGTCTGTATATATTACTATGCAAGAAATTACGTACATTGAGTAAAAGCAACACACTAGAAGGTACAAAAGTAACCTTAAACGGGAATGTATATGCTATAAAACGCACCATGTTATTAAACATGTTTGATAGTAAAATTTGCAATGCTGCATCTGAAACAAAACCAACAATGCATTGGTTCAACTATGAAGCTATTTCAAAAGACTAATCATTTGAACATAACTAACGAGATTACTACCAGACTTTAGCTTTACTTCTTCCTACTGAAATTTACAGGCTTCATACAGCCCATCAGTGTGGCTTAGATCCCATTAGTGATGAAAGTTATTCCGAAGACATCCGATGAATAACCTTGATATTTTGTCATCGAATATGTATATGCGATAAAAAAATCGCCCTTTTATCTTAATTAAACCATTCCAAATTATTATAATATCTACATTTTTTACTTAGCTTTAATAATATCTTAAATATCTTTTATCTTTTTTCCATGCTTTAAATGCGTATTCTTTTATTATTCTAAAAACCTTAATCCATTCGTTCTAATCTAATAAGGCCCATTAAATTACTGTTTTTTTCATTTTATTCTGAAACTAAATTATTTTTGTTTCGAATGTTTTTAATAGCATTTGTTCTTCGATGTTCTATTTCCCATTATTCCTTACAATGCCCGCCAAAATTTTTTTACGCTATAAATCAGACGCCGAAATTAAAGAGTTCATCATCGACGTCACGCGTACTTCCCCCTTCTCCCGGAGTTAAGTCCTATCGTAGACTGCCTCTCGTGGCGTCATCTCGGCTATTCTTTCGGGGTTGGTGCTTTCAGTTGCAATGTATTCACACGCGTGCATTTTTCGCAATTATTTAATCAGTTGCATTGGCTAGGAGAGAGAGGAAATTCACGATTGTTGAGTTGCTTAAATAACTCATGCCACCTGCAGTGCTTTGTTTTCTGCATCTTCGTAATGCAGTTCAAATATTCAACATCTAGTGGTTTACATTTTACGACGTAACAACAGCCCGAATATAGCATCTAGTGGAATTGGTGCATTTTATGATCATTTAATAAATATTTCATGACTAGAAAGGTAGCCCGTCAAAAATGACGGAAATTTAGATATAAAGATATATACAACTCATGTGCAAGAATATGAGTTTTCTCGCTTGTTCCACAGTGATAGATGAAAATAACACATTTTAAGAACGAAACACATTTATAAAAAACCGTGTACAGTAGAAGACCACTAATCTGCACAGTTTGGTTCCAAGTGTTACGCAGATTTGAGGCTTTTTGCGGTCATGTCTATTCAATCTTTGTCTACATTTTTTTAAATTCATATATTAGACAATTTAGATTGTTGAGCCTTAAAAATAAATAACACACTTGAAGTAAGGTTAAAAACTATTAAATTTTCGTATACGATTTCATGAAATGGTATTATATAGTATTATATGTGTGTGATTCACGATCTTGGTTACGACGTTGACGAAATTGGCTGCAACTTGTCATAATCCTAATAGTGTGGGCCGCTATAACAAAAAAGTAACCAGTTTTTAGCAAAATTTCTGATATAAAGTAGCTTTCAAAAACTTGTGTAAAATTGCAGGCCGTTCTCGTGTTATGTCAGTCCTAGGAATAATATTTCTAACACTGAAGATTTTCCATGTATATATGGGATTTAGAAAAGATTCTCCAAAAGAAAGGTCCCGAAATGACATTTTAATTCCTCTAACTTCAAAGTTTAATCGAGCCCTGATGTTGAGTACTGAAATCTAATAAATACAGTTATTTTGAATATTACAACAGAATTAAACAGTTAAACTTATTTAACTTAAACCCGCTGTTACTTCCCGATGTTATCTTTTAGTATTAAGAAAGAAAATTATTTAAAATTTTCAAATCATGCATTTATGATTTTTTTCCGTCTTTAATAACTAAATAATGAAAAAATAGGCTTTTGTTCTGAGCTCATAAATATGACAATAAAATAATGTAACTAAGAGACATTGCAAAATTAAATCTTTGTGATTACAAACCATAAACAAACGATACCGCCACAATTTTGCCTACTATGACGTCATTAGAATATTGCCCATTGATTGTTGGAGAACTTACTTTGTGAATGATTACCTCAATGATTTAATATTTTTGACCTTTCACGATGAATGAATCACTTGTGTTTGTTTAGGTTTATGGAATGAGATATTAAGCTGTGAAACTAATTTCAATTGAAGTTGTCCAATGATATATGTATTTTTAATCGAAATTAAAAACAATGCTTTGATCTCGAAATAAAAAGTTTTAGTTTGCATAATTTGTTATTTCTGTTAATTATTTATTTAAGTACTTTTCCATTATAGCGCATTTTTAAAAAAAGCTTGGCGCGATTCGGGCATCAGAAAGTGAGATATGTTGCGAAAATATATAAACAGCTATGAAAACAAATCTAATGAACTTTTATCTTTGTTTATATATGCACTTATATGCATAAAAAAATCGTTTCTAAATATATATAATTTTTTTATATACAAATTACGGCACAGATTTCACATATGAACCGGGATACCTAACTGGCGCCAAAATGGTGTTATTTTGCCTGTTATGGTAACACGGCTATTGTTTTTTATTTATTAATAAATTGTTTATTTCCTTTTATTTTCTGTTTTTTAATTATATAAACTGCTTTGTTCTATAGTTATTATTCAAACTTTTATTTATTTATAGTTATTTCCTTTTCAAAATGATAGCAAATAATTGAAAAATATATAAGTAACTGGTATTCGAAAGCGAGATTTCTGCCAAATTGGCGTCGTTGAAAAATCACGCCAACCCCCATGCGTATATGACATCTGTGCAAAAATTACTTCTGTTTCTTTATAAAAATGGGTAAATAGCTTTTTTTATATTAAATTGTCGACACAAATGTCATATACGCCCATATTGGCGCGATTTTTTTTTTTTTTACGCCTATGTCATATACGCACCGGGTACTTAACTGGCTCCAAAGTGTCGTTATTTTGCTTGTAATGGTAACCCGAATGTTGTTTATGCTGTTGATGTTTTCGCCAAATTGGCGTCGGAAAAAAATCGCGCCAATAACTGCGTATATGACATCTGTGCCAAATTGTATACATATGGAAAAAAATTGCTTGTGAGTATGAAGCAGTATATAGGTTGCCAGAAAATACATTAGCAAACTTGGAACAGATGTCATATTCGCCCCTTATTGGCGCGATTTTTTTCTGTCGCCAATATCATATAGGCAACAGGTACGCAACTTGCGCCAAAGTGTGGTTATTTTGCTTGATGTGGTAACCCGGATTATATTGTTTATGCTGTTGATGTTTTCGCCAATATGGCAACCGAAAAAAATCGCGCCAATATGGGGCGAATATGACATCTGTACCGCAAACTTCTTTCTCGCCAAGAAACTTTTCTCCGAAGTATTGTACATAAGCAATGATTGCTAGAAATGCATTTTTAATTATGATATGCGCATTTATGTTTCACTACATTTATGCATACTATACTGTGTGTATAAATGCTACAGTTCATATGCAGGGCTACACAAAATAATTCGTAAGGGTTACTGAGTATGAGAGTAAATTGCTTAAAGGTGGTTTTTAAAGGAGTTATGCATTTTTACGCTGAACTGCATTTAGTTTCCTAAGAAATGTTGTAGAATATAGATAAAATGATATACAGGGTCACGCAAAGAATTGGATACATAACCGTCTATGGATGATAATATCTGGAAGTGTGATTTCAATAGTTTTAAGAGTAGTTTAAATTGAATTTTAGCTAAAATGTGGCATGTAATAACGGTACTATTGGCTATGGACGGTAACTGCTGAAATCAATTTTTAATTTTTTTTATGCGTTTTCTAAAATGTTTACTTTGTTATCTTGGTACTTCTTAGTTATCCCGTCGACCAAATTACTGTCGCCAAATTGTAAGATTAATTGCCAATAATGCTTGCCATTAATTAATTAATTAAATGCCAATAATGGCCAATAAAACCATTAATTCGACGTTTTATTTGTATTTTTATTAATGTTTTACTATTGATTTGGCGATTTATATAATTTGGCGAAATTGGTCGACGGGATATCTAAGAAGTAACGTTATCTTATTTACCTTATTTCCCTAAATAACGAAGTTTTGTTAAAGCATTAAGGATGTGTTGGAAAGTGTTTCATATTCTATGTTTAACGCATGATTTTTCTTTCTTCTTTAGTCTTATTTTGCATTTATTTAATTCTTAATTTTTTAGTCTTTTACTGCTTTATAGAAACTGTCGCGCAGTTGCCATATACGTTATCATATATTGGCGCGATTTTTTTCCGATGCCAATTTGGCAAAAACATCAACAGCATAAACAACAACATCCGGATAACATATCAAGCAAAATTACGACACTTTGGCGCCAGTTAAGTACCCGTTGTGTATATGACATTGGCGTCAGAAAAAAATCGCGCCAATATGGGGCGCGTATATGACATCTGTGCCGAAACTTTGATATTTAATGTTTAAACTCTTCGCTCCACTCCCCTTGCATATAGTACACACTATAACACGTATATCGCAAAATAATAGACAGTTTGGTACTTTTCCACTGTAGGGGCTTTGCCATTTTTTAAAAAAAAGCTTGGTGTAATTTGGGAATCAGAAAGTAAGATTTGGGTACTTTTCCGTTATGCGGACACCACTGTCGCCAAGCGTAATAGTTGGCGCAAAATCGTGAATTGAAGCATTTGAAAAATAAAAGAAAAACCGTTGTCGATACTAAAATGAGCATTTAAAAAATATAACATTTGAAAATTCCAGACTTTTACGAACTATTTCATCAAATCACAAATATATACTTAAAATAAGTGAACAAATAACTGCTATAAAATAAAGCAATAAAATAAAACTCATATTAAACTGCTGGCATAAAATTACAAATATCTTTTAGCATTTTGAAATAATTGGCGCATTACCATACATTTTGGCATGGTGTCCGTATAACGGAAAAATATCGAGATTTGTTGTCAAATCATATAAACAGCTATGAAAACAAATTTGATGAGCATTTTTGTTTGTTTTATATGTATATTATTGATGTTTTTATGTACAAATTACATCTGTTTCTGTATAAAATTAGAGAAACGGCTTTTTTATGTTAAATAAATCGTATAAATATCGAAAAAATGCGTGTATATATAAAATGAAACAGTGAATAGGTTCCCGGAAAATATGTTACCAAATTTCCTTTTTCGCCAAGGCACCTATACTGGAAAAGTACCTAAAGCACATTAAAATCGCGCAGTTAGGAGCTCACACAGTACACCGTTGTTTATTGGCGGTTATTTTATTAGTAGTATCGGAAGGAAGATGTAAAGATATACTTTCAATTCTCACCCATAGATTTCGAAAAAATATCTTAAAAGAGTGGAGTTTAAATTAAATTTCGGTGACCTCATTATGAAAGATTAATGGTTTTAAATGGGAATTTCACCAAATTAGCCAGCTATCGCCAGGTTGGCTAACATTTGGCGCGACTGTGGTAACCCTGCATTAATACTTTTCAACAATTACTCATTTCAATGAGGCGGTCCTACCGGAATAGTGAGGGACACACAGAGACTTGGATTTTATATAAATAGATAGATAGATTCTAAAGGCTTCAGTTATTATTTACGTGAAACTACCAAAGAGCTTCGGCCTGATCTTCTACTCTCAACCATGATTTTGCGACTGCAAAATTTTGATTTCTCGGTTCAGTTGGATAACGAGTGTAAGGCTGCTGCTTAAGACCGATACGTTTATATCATACTTGTGAATGCGTTTCATATATATATACATTTATGTGAGATTTTTGTAATATTTTATATCCATTA
Source organism: Maratus speciosus (assembly GCA_963932465.1). Lineage (NCBI taxonomy): Eukaryota > Metazoa > Arthropoda > Arachnida > Araneae > Salticidae > Maratus > Maratus speciosus. The sequence goes on along the minus strand of OZ010791.1, from coordinate 536,368,508 downwards.
AATAAAATAAATGACATAAGTTATAACTAAATGTATGGTTTCATTTAATTACTTTTAATTAACTCTGTAAAAGCGTAAGCATTGAACTTCATTTTTTGTTTAATAACAAATAAGATATAAAAATATTAGGTATACAAGAAAATTCTGTCGCTTAATGATTTTTCACGCCTACTTTTTAAAAATTCTGATTTCTTCATTAGCACCACTTTTTTGAAATGGTAAAATTACCATAGTTTTCACACTTCACATTAAGGTGAAAACGATGGGAATTTTACCATTTCCAAAAAGTGGTGCCAATGAAGAAATCTGAATTTGGAAAAGGTAGGCGTGAAAGAACATTATGCGACAGAATTTTCCGTTAGACCAAATATTTAAAAAGTAAATTTGTAATTTTTGAACATATTTTTATTGAAATATAGTGCAATTTGATATCAATTTTAAAGGATCCACAGACTCATGATAACAAAACGGTAAAAATACTATTTATATTCGAATTTTTAAAATTAATTGCAATATAGTGTTACCAATTTTAGTTTTTGACTTACCCTATATATGAAAAGATGATTCTCTATATGAAACTATATGATTACTCTATATGATTACTCTATATGATTACTCTATATGCAAAAATATATAATGAGTATTCATTAATATTTTTTGCAATTCAAGAGCATGTTACATGTTACAATGTTTTCCATATACCCTGTATCTATATTTTTGAAAATCCCATTTATCAAAGAAAACCACAAAAAATGATAATAATATGAAAGTGTAATCAATAAGAATCTTTATTCCAATTTTTCAATAAGAAATATTTTTGGCCGGTTAAATTCACCAAATACTCCACTGTGCGACTGCTCATATAACGACGAGTAATTGACATCAACTAAACCATTGATTCAGCTGAACTACAACATAATAACAAAAAATATTGATTTTATTAAATATGATCAATAATAACTCGTTTTTACCTGGATTAGTAAAATGATGCAAAAATTCCAGATAAAATTCAAATTTGGGGTAGTATTGAAGCAATAAACGCAGAATTATTAACATGAGCAACAACTTTTTGAAATATTAACATGCAAGAGAAAAAAAAAATTTTTTTTTGCACATCCGACTGGTTTGTACCTAACAATTAATAACCAGAAGCAAAGGCAATAGATTAAAGTATATTATAATTCCGTTTTTATGATTTAATTTATTAAATAAAGCAGAATGTAAAAATAAATAATATATTAAATTTTATTTTTCAAATGCAAAAGTATGAAGAAGTTTATAAAAGATAATCTATTTGTACTTCAGTAATAAATTCTAATTTACTTAAATCTTGTTCTAAACATAACTCTCCAAAACATTCGTGTATAAATAATGGAATAAGAAAATTGTACAGATTCTGTATGAGGTATTCTTTTATTATTCTAAAAACCTTAATCCATTCGTTCTAATTTAATAAGGCCCATTAAATTACTGTTTTTTCATTTTATTCTGAAACTAAATTATTTTTGTTTCGAATGTTTTTAATAGCAATTGTTCTTCGATGTTCTATTTCCCATAATTCATTACAAAGCCCGCCAAATTTTTTTTTTTACGTTATTAATCAGACGCCGAGATTAAAGAGTTTATCATCGACGTCACGCGTACTTCCCCCCTTCTCCTGAAGTTAAGTCCTATTAGTCCAAGAGCTGTTAAACTTTTTAGGGAAGGTATTTGAGGCACCCTGAAAATTTGTGCAACACTTCTTTTGTAATGCCTGAATACAAAATCGAATGTCTGGCTGAAGCATCGTGGCCCAAAACCTGTGCCAGACAAAAAATGGCACTTGACACGTGTCTGGCACAGTTTTTGTGCCGACTAAAGTGTCTGTCATTTTCAAAATATTTTTTTCTAAGCATAAATATTATTGTGCCTCAATTTCAGCGTGCCTCAAATACCTTTTTTGGGTAGTCACAAAATGGCACTTGACACGTGTCTGGCACAGTTTTTGGGCCGACTAAAGTGTCTGTCACTTTCAAAATATTTTTTTCTAAGTATAAATATTATTCTGTTTCAATCTCAGCGTGCCTCAAATACTTTTTTGGGGTAGTGTCAAAAAATGGCACTTGACACGTGTCTGGCACAGGTTTTGGGCCAAGATCCTTCTGCCAGACATTCGATTTTGTATTCAGGCATTACAAAAGAAGTGCTGCACAAATTTTCAGGGTGCCTCAAATACCTACTCAAAAATGTTCAACAGCTCTCCTACTATATCGTAGACTGCCTCTCGTGGCGTCCTCTCGGCTATTCTTTCGGGGTTGGTGCTTTCAGTTGTAATGTATTCACACGCGTGCATTTTTCGCAATTATTTAATCAGTTGCATTGGCTAGGAGAGAGAGGAAATTCACGATTGTTGAGTTGCTTAAATAACGCATGCCACCTGCAGAGCTTTGTTTTCTGCATCTTCGTAATGCTGTTCTAATATTCAACATCTAGTGGTTTACATTTTACGACGTAACAACAGCCCGAATATAGCATCTAGTAGAATTGGTGCATTTTATGATCATTTAATAAATATTTCATGATTCTAAAGGCTTCAGTTATTATTTACGGGAAACTACCAATGAGCTTCGGCCTGATCTTCTACTCTCAACCATGATTTTGCGACTGCAAAATTTTGATTTCTCGGTTCAGTTGGATAACGAGTGTAAGGCTGCTGCTTAAGACCGATATGTTTATATCATACTTGTGAATGCGTATCATATATATATACCTTTATGTGAGATTTTTGTAATATTTTATATCCATTAAAAAAATAAATGATATAAGTTATAACTAAATTTATGGTTTCATTTAATCACTTTTGATTAACTCTGTAAAAGCGTAAGCATTGAACTTCATTTTTTATTTAATAACAAATAAGATGTAAAAATATTAGGTATACAAGAAAATTCTGTCGCTTAATGATTTTTCACGCCTACTTTTTTAAAAATTCTGATTTCTTCGTAGTCACCACTTTTTTGAAATGGTAAAATTCCCGTAGTTTTCACACTTCACATTAAGGTGAAAACGATGGGAATTTTACCATTTCCAAAAAGTGGTGCCAATGAAGAAATCTGAATTTGGAAAAGGTAGGCGTGAAAGAAAATTATGCGACAGAATTTTCCGTTAGAACAAATATTTAAAAAGTAAATTTGCAAATTTTGAACATATTTTTATTGAAATATAGTGCAATTTGATATCGATTTTAAAGGATCCTCAGACTCATGATAACAAAACGGTAAAAATACTATTTATATTCGAATTTTTAAAATTAATTGCAATATAGTGTTACCAATTTCTGTTTTTGACTTACCCTATATATGAAAAGATGATTCTCTATATGAAACTATATGATTACTCTATATGATTACTCTATATGCAAAAATTAATAATGAGTATTCATTAATATTTTTTGCAATTCAAGAGCATTTTACATGTTACAATGTTTTCCATATACCCTGTATCTATATTTTTGAAAATCCCATTTATCAAAGAAAAGCACTAAAAATGATAATAATCTGAAAGTTTAATCAATAAGAAACTTTATTCCAATTTTTCAATAAGAAATATTTTTGGCCGGTTAAATTCACCAAATACTCCACTTTGCGACTGCTCATATAACGACGAGTAATTGACATCAACTAAGCCATTGATTCAGCTGAACTACAACATAATAACAAAAAATATTGATTTTATTAAATATGATCAATAATAACTCGTTTTTACCTGGATTAGTAAAATGATGCAAAAATTCCAGATAAAATTCAAATTGGGGGTAGTATTGAAGCAATAAACGCAGAATTATTAACATGCGCAACAACGTTTTGAAATATTAACATGCAAGAGAAAAAAAGATTTTTAATTTGCATATCCGACTGGTTTGTATCTAACAATTAATAACCAGAAGCAAAGGCAATAGATTAAAGTATATTATAATTCCGTTTTTATGATTTAGTTTTTATGAAGAAGTTTGTGTGTGAGTGAGTGAGTGTGTCGACGGTGTTCAGAAGAGACCACTGCACGTTGAGCTACAAAATTCGGGGAAAAGATACGTCTATATATGAAGTTTTGCACCTCGAAGCCCGATTTTCGATTTTTTGATTAGATTTTTTTTAATTTAATTTTTTATGCGATTTTTAGCGCTTTTTTATGTTCGGAGGCGATTTTTCCATATAAGTGAGAAGAATATGGTTTCTTTCTTTTAACTCAATATAGTAAATTTTGTTCTCTTTTCAAAAAAGTTTATTCGGAATTCGTGCAGCGATTTTTGAATTTTTAGCGAATTTTTTATGCAATTATAGAATGGCATTTAATGCATTTCCATATCTATAAGGAGGTTACCTTGGAGGGACACAGTTCTGTCGCCAAACGCAGCCAAGTTTGTCGCCAACTTGGCGGTATATCGCCAAATTTTGCGACCAAAATGAGTGGCCAAAAATGACGCCATCTTGGCGATATCTCTAATATTTCGCCAAATTCCCATAGACTTCCATTGTAAACCAATATGGATTACTTGCTTACAGAAAATCAACAAATTGAAATATTTTAATGCAACAAAAACTAATATTAACTTAAGGGATTATATTAATTATATTTAAGGGAATCCAAGTAAATGAAATTGTCAATAAAAGTAACATGATACAATGCTTAAATTATTGTATTTTATTGATATTTTCGACGAAAGGGTTGTCAGTGGTCATTTTGGTGAAAATTATAGTTGATAAATGAATTGAAATGGCTATATCCGTTAGAAAATAATGTAAACAACTCGCAAATTAAAAGAAAATAACTGTTATTTGTTTAATTTAAAAAAAAACAATCAAAAACCTTTTTAATGCGAGATAAAATTTATAAAATGAAAATGTTTAATTTAAATATGAAATGAATGTTTATAAAACTTAAAAAATAAATTAGTATGAAAGAAGCAATTGATACATTGTTTGGCTATTTTTCGCTTCGCCAGGTTAATAAAAATGTGCCTGAATTCAATTTAATTATCATTTTTATGTAATTTTTCCCATCGTATGTCTTACAGGAGAAAGGCTTTATGTGTGAGTTACATGCTATTTAATTATTACCTTGGTCGCCAAACAATGCAATTTTAAGCCACAAAGGCAGAAGCGTGAAATAAGCCAGGCGAAGGTCGCAATTTTTTTTTTTTTTTTTTTTTTTTTTTTTTTTTTTTTTAAGTATAGGAGAACATTTTGGAGTAAATCTTTATATTCAAATGTAAATTACACAAAAAGGAGTTAAAATTATAACTATGCAGTCAAGTATTTAAATTTTAGTGTAAAAATGTGCAATATACACACATATTTTATAATATTCGATAATCAAGCCACTACCAAATGACATATTTACTATATTATTGAAAGTTTTGTTGCCACTGATGTCATATACGCTCCATGGTACACAATGGCTCCAAAATGCGTTATTTTGCCTGACATGATAACTCGGCTATTGGGGTTTATTTATTAATAAATTGTTTATCTACTTTTATTTTCTTTTTTACAGTTATATAAACTGTTTTGTTCTATAGATATTAATTAAACTTTTTATTATTTATTGCTATTTCCTTTTAAAATATCAGGCAACAAGATTGAAGAGTATTTGGCATATTTTTAATATATGGGCTTTGGTGAGTTAGAAAAAATGGCCTTGGCGCGTGAAGTGAATTTTGGGTATATTTACTGGCAAACTGTTTACTTTTCATATTTCATATACGTATAAGCATTTTTTTTTCAATATTTATTTTATTTATTTATATAAAGAAGAGCTATTTATCTACTTTTAAATACGAACAGAAATAATTAGTGGTTCTACCTGATTATCCCGTAGACCAAAAAAAAATAGCCAAACATAAGGTTAAATGCCAATAATGGGTGATCGTAAATATCAAATTTACTTGACATTAAACACTTTACACGTGTTTTTTACGTCATCAGGTAATTTTTAATTCGACATTTACGTTTCTCCGCGATCTGCTGCAATTTTTTGACATTCCATTTTTGACCTATAATACTAAAATAATTTCTACCTTCATTTCAATAAAGTTTATTCGGATTTCGTGTAACAATTTTCAAATTTTTCGGGTATTTTGTATGTGATTTTTAGTGTAGTTTAAGGATTTTCTACCATTTTTCCACATTAGTGAAAGACGTTGATAGAAGTTGAATCTACTTTCAATCTTCGAACACAATATATAATTTTTTTTTTCTCTTTTCAAAATTTGTACAGCGATTTAAAATTTTTTCGCGATATCTTATTGTGATTTTCTGAGGCTCGTGCTGTTTTTTTACGTACCCGGGCAACGCCGGGCAAGTTAGCTAGTTTATTAAATAAAGCAGAATATAAAAATAAATAATATATTAAATTTTATTTTTCAAATGCAAAAGTATGAAGAAGTTTATAAAATATAATCTATTTGTCAGTAATAAATTCTAATTTACTTAAATCTGGTTCTAAACATAACTCTCCAAAACATTCGTTTATAAATAATGGAATAAGAAAATTGTACAGATTTTGTATGAGGTAAATAAAAGAAAATGGTTTATAGGATTCACTGGTATGAAAATATATTTTTATTTAAAAACAGACGAGATATTTAATTAGTATATCCGTTTTGTATATAGTTTGTATTTATGTTGCTCAAAAAAATGAAATACATATTTTTCAATGCATCATACTTCTGTTATTATTAAATTGTAAAAAAATTGGAGATATTTTAAAATTGAAATGTACGCAATTTTTTACACAGATACACTTTCAGTAACATTAAAAGAAAAATTGTAAAGGTAAAATAATGGACATCTTGTCAACAGAACAGGAAGCGCCTAGTCTTCCACTTAACACTGTTGGTATTTTTTTACAGGACCTTTGTTAATAAAGTATAAACTTCAACGTAAACTTGTATTGAATAATATGTATGTTGCAATTTCCATATATATAGTCACCAGAGCAATCGTTTCAGATTTCGCTTTAGAAATTGTTTCACATATAACAACAAACTTTTATCGCTTCTATAAAAATGGTTTACATCTAGACTTGCAAAATGTTTCATCAAATTTTCAGAAAATAAATTAATTTTTAGGTTGCATCCGTTAATTTAAACATATACACAATTTTATAAAACATGCTGATGAAATTCTTTCATATTATGTAACATCATAATGTAATTATTGAAAACTTACGGATCCACATTTTGGTTGGCTGTGGTAAAATAGAGTAAAAGCTCTAAATTTCCCTTTAAGAGGTTAGTAATCATATAAAATAAAAAAATGTGAAGAATTTCTTGCAATTACAGTTGCAGTGCAATGTACCTTAATTTGAATACTTATTAGTTCGTTGCCAAATGTTCCACATGCTTTACAAGTATTAGGGATACAAATGATTAACCCCGCGCAATTTCTCTTCAGTAGACCATCAACTACTCTTGCCGAAAGATATTTAACTAATTTGCAAGCAAATGTATAAAAGTGAGACAGCTTACTACAAAAATTACGTGATATTTTATTGGAAATGATGGCAAAAAGTCTCACTGAAACATTAAGAAGTTCTAAATGGCAGTTTCCTAAAAATAATGTTAGTCCATGAGCAATGGTACTCATAAAGAATGACAACCTGCCAGGTACAAATTGCTGCTGGGTAAAGTTGTATATTTAATATTACAGAAACATAAAGAGGTAAATGTATGTATTTTTTAAACTATGTCAGACATCTGGAAACGATTTACAAATAAATTGGTCATTTTATCAACAACGTCGGAATATTTACTTTTAAAACAGTCTATTTCATTTAATTGTGAAACATTGACATATAAAGGAAGTTATATTATTTATATATTTTTATTGTGAATTGTCATATTGTTTGCTTGTTCACTGAGGATTTTTTAATAATATGTATTTATGATATTGCATAGATTGTATTATTACACTTCTTAAAAATTTCAATATTTGAATGTCGATCCACACTGTAATGTCGGGTCGTATGTTTAAGCATTCTTCACTTGGGGGAGGGGGTGGGGTGTCCAAGATTTTTGTCACCCTAATGACGGCTGTTTCGAGAGTATAGGGTTATAGTTGAACTGAACGCAACGTAATTTATTTCAGCCTCTTAAAATGGGTATGCATAGGTGCCAAGTTGCCACTAATCCTCCGTAATATGTGGGTTAATTTAACCCTGGTTTAATACAATTCGTACCGGAATTTTTTTTCAGAGATGAAATTAGATACGTTCCACGTAGAAAACCGGAATGAAATAAATAAAGATTCATCAAATAATTTTTCTGGTTCGAAACTTTGTTAAACTAGGTTAAATTAATCCACGCAATGCGGAAGATTAATGCGAGCTTGGCACCTCTGGGTATGAAACAGATTTGTAAATTTCGATATTACTTATAGCTTGTAAATCATAATCCAACTAAATAAAATATTAAGCGATTGCAAATTTTGGAATCTTACAATCAATACATTTTCACGTGTGTATTTTATTTTAATCGACAATTTCCAAAGATTTTAGTTAATGGAGTTCATTATTACAGCTATGTTTTGTAACATTCAACTCGTGACATTCGTTCTTGAAATAAAAAGGTTTTTATTTTCACTGATTATTTAATATATCATGAATTTGAAAAATAGATTCACATTAATAACTGAGGATGGGAAATTAATTCTGCACTTTAGTGACCTACACGAAAAATTTAATTTTAACATCTATAAAATGTCTCTTTGCTGTTGTTCTTTTAATTAAGAAGATTTTTTTCCAGAACGGCTTTTCGTTTTTGACAAGGTTTTCAACCCATTACACGTTGTGTTTAAAGACAATACTTAGCAATTTAATTTCATTATTGAACACAAAGTCTTTAATTGTCATTCTTATGAATATCTTCAGGGAGAATCGAATTTTCTGAAATTTAAATAAGTTAACCGAAGAAATTCATTGTCAAATATTTCTCATATATATATCTTGTAATGAAAATAATTAACATTAATTCAAAATAGGAAACATTTACTCATTAATAAAAAAAATATTTCGTCAATAACTAAAAAAATTTGTAAAACATAAGGAAAAAAGTGTTGACTAAACATTTTAGAGATAAAATTCTACATTTCTAAATATTGAAAATGATAATGCTTTCGGTTCAAATTATTTACAATACATGGCAATGTTTTACTCTTCATTGCATTTTTCAAAATTGCATATTTATTAATTTACGTAAAACCGAATAGATTTTAAATGTGTTTATTATAACTAATTATTTTATATCCGTTTTTTAGTAAACGTTAATTAAGAAATATACCTTTCTTTGTGTGCATAGTTTTAAGTTAATTAAGTATAATGGTACGATATGCTACGAATTAAGAGAAACCACGCATGTGAAAATAAAAAGGCACTTTTAACATCAAACCTGATGAATTTCAATTCCAACAAAATATTTAATAAATAAAAGATTATGTTAACAACCAGAGAAATTTTAATTAGCAAAAGAAAAATAAGTAACTGCTAATTAAACTTCCCTCTGTTTTTTATAAAACAATGAACGTAATTTTAGGTTTGTTTAAAAATAATTTATTTAAAAAAATATAATGGAAAAATTAAACTATAAATTGCAATTTTATGTTAATTACATGCATTATGTATTATATTTCCCCTAGAAATGGTCTTAATAAAATAATGCTATTTTTCAATAATTCCTCAGAATGTGACATTAAAATGACACATTGGAAAGAAAATATATTTCCGAGTATTTTCGGCTATTTTGATTTTAAAGAAGTAAAAAACACGTTTGAACTTTGGAATTTTGATTATTACTTATTCATTCAATAATGATAAATGTTTGTATTTGCAGACCTCTTTTACACAGTAAATCTAAATATATATATATATATAAAGGAAACTACGGAAAAAGCATTTAGAATTAAAAGTATTCAAGCTTTTTTAGGTGTAAGTATTAATTTACGATAAAATCCAGGGCAAGCATTTATAAAATCTCTCAGAAAATACAACAGCAATTTAATGATATGCCACATTAAAATTGAACGTCAGAGAATGTTTATTATGTATTTTAATATCTATATATTTATGATTAGTTATTTTATTTATTTGAGTCATTTGTTCCTTTATTTTATTTTTTTATCACTGTTATGTACTTTGTTTACTCATTTCATGAATGATACAAAGAGAGATCAATAAATAGCATTACCTTGTGAGTGCGTAATTGTATTATTGCGATGTAGAAAAACATTCCCTGCAGGAACAACATGGAAATCAGTGACTTAAACAGAAAAGCAAGATTCCCAAAGAATAATTCTTTTTGTCGCAATTCCTTTGTTTCATGGTTTTATGCAAGATCTTATATCTAATTCAAACACTAACCAGTACGTTTTATTTCTTCACCGAAACTTATGTAACTTTTTTCACTTGAGGGTTTTAATATCTCTAAGTGAGTCTCACAAGTTACACAGCTGAATGAAAATTTCTTTCAATAATTATTCTTTTGATGATCATAGATAGTCATTGAAATTTTTATACAATAAATTAAGATTTTAGTTAAATAGAATACGATAGATATTGTTCAGCCAAAACCATCTTATTTAAATTTAATACGATATTGTTCAACAAAGACCATTTCAAAGATACAACCATGAATTACAGTGAAATTATTTTTCTTCTATTGCTTAGAACTGAAATGCAAATTTTCTTTTAAATAATTTTTTTGTATTTTTTTTTAATCAGTGCATGTTCTTATATTCAGATTTCATGAATAATGTAAACAAAAGTCTCGCGGTCTCATTAGTGTTTCGCTTTGTAATTTAACTATTCAGATATTTCTTTATCTTATATATTCCTTTAGGGAAAATATCAAAATCGGTGTATCCTAATGAATGAACCTCTTCATCCTAATTTCATTGTTATAAGGCTTTATGTAAAGTCTTGTTTCGCAATCAAACATTGGTTATTATGGTATATTCCTTCACGTAAACTTATGGAAGTTTCATCACTTGAGGGTTTCTTTATCAGAAACTTCGACACAGAAATCATTTATGCTTATTGGTATATATCTATGATATTTATGTTTAAGTAATAAAACCAAAATCTGAGGCAATTTAATATTATGCACAGAAAAGGTCAAAAGGAACCTCTTACAATAAACATTCTTTCGTGAAAATGATGGCTCTCATTGAAACTAATCAAGATATTAAGAGCCATTATTTTGAAAAATCAGACAAAATGCGATAGCTGTATTTTTTGTTTGGCTTGATTTTTTTAACCATTTGGAAAAATGGTTATTGTCCTCGGTCAGGGTAGGAAATCAAAAAAATATCTGAAGCGTTTTATTAGTTGAATCCCGCATTTTATTCGTTTTCTGATTTGTCTATACAGTAATTTCTATTTTCCCTTTACTTTCAACAGAGATGGATACTTCTGCTGCCACTATGACAAAAAATAAAAAAAAAACTGCAAAAAAAAAATTAATAACTCACAAACAAATTGAGATACAGCTTTCAAACAAACTGCAATTAAAAGCACATTTTACCCTCTATAGGACATTGTAAAAAGTAATATTGTGGGATGTTTAGAAGTTTAATTATGAAATTTCATTTAAAATTGGTCCAGGAATATTAATGTTTAATCCATGGCGTACATAATGTATGGCCAGCTCCGTAGAAGTTTAAAAATTTTCAGTACGGAAAACTAAAATTTCTTTTGAAATTTGTTCATGATGGGCCCAAGAATGTTAATATTTAATTCATGGCGTACGTAATGTATGATCAACTCCGTGCGATTTTTCATGTCTTAAAATTTAGTCTTTGAAAAAATCATTTTCCAAATGGTCGTTGTTAAAAATGTCAAAGTTCAAGATCATGAATCCTTTTTTTTTCAAGAAAATTGAAATGCCAGTACATTTGGATTTCTATATCTCTGGAAAGCAACAACATCCCAAAATTGTTTTGTCATAAACTGTTAGTATAATACTGCATGCTTAACAAAATTTACTTGATTCCCTGGGGCATTGTTAATTATCATTGTTATGTTGCCACAAAATGCAATCAAAATGACATTTTTGTCTGTTTTCTGCACTTATTATCTTAGTTAAGCAATAGTACGCCAAAAATTTTCTTATAGAATATGAAAGTTTACTATTAGGACAAACTAATTAATATAGAACTTTACCGGGATATCGATGCTGTTAGGAGATATAATCTGTTGAATTTTCAAAAGTCTCAAAACAGCAACAGTTGAATAAATCAAAATATATCAGGTATTAGTTGAACATATGTACAAAAACAGAGAAACGAAAAATAAGTGGGGTCTCATGCTATTTTCAGAAGAAAAAAAATACAAAAAGGGAGTGCAATATTCAAGCTTTTTCCCTAGAATGAGAAAGAGAAAAGGTATGTTCCGTTTCCTCATAGAGGAAAAGCATAGGAAAGGGAAAGAGAAACGGGATAAATCATTTTCTTATAGGAAAAAAGGCTGATATTGACACTGCCTTTTTGTTACGTTTGTCATTTTTTTTCTGAAAATAGCATGAGACCCCACGTATTTTTCGTTTCCATGTTTTCGTACATATGTTCAACTAATACCTGATATATTTTGTTTTATTCCACTGTGACGCTGTTTTGAGATAGGACTAATTCAAAAGTTGCAGATTTTGAAACTTTTGAATATTTAACAGATTATATCTGCTCACAACATCGATAGCCCGGTAAAGTTCTGTATTACTTAGCTTGTTCTAATAGTAAACTTTCATAATTTTGGGGTACTATTGCTTAAATAAGATAATAAGTGCAGAAAACGGACAAAAACGTCATTTTGATTGAATTTTGTGGCAACTTAACAATGAAAATTAACAATGCCCCATGGAACAAATTAAATTTTACTAAGCATGTAGTGTTATACTAACAGTTTATGACAAAACAATTTTGGGATGTTGTTGCTTTCCAGAGTTATAGAAATCCAAATATACTGGCATTTCAATTTTCTTGAAAAAAAAGGATTCATGATCTTGAACTTTGACATTTTTAACAGGAAATAGGAAATTTTTTCAGGGCTTCAAAATTGCACAATATTCATTAAATATGATCTACTTCAACATAAAAAAATCAAGCCAATTAAAAAATACATCTATCAATGTATCACTTTTTTGTCTGAATTTAAAAATAATGGCTCTTAACCATCAAAGTGCATAAATAAGCCAAATGCCTGAATTAATCAAAGAATTGTTTCGATATAAATAATATTCAATTTGAATTTAAATTTAAGTTTTTCTAATATCACTTCGTTAGAGGCATGAAATTAGTCACATTTTAAAACTGATTCATAATGCATTACAAAATTATTTTTGTATGTAAATTTTTTACATCATTATTTTTAATCCTTACTTACTTCAAGGTACGTATTTAATAAAAAATATTAATTGTAAATGAATTAAATATATACTAAAAAAACTGAGATGAAATAGGGGAATTATAAAAAGTCTGAAAAATATCCAAATTTTGATTTAAATATTTAAATTGAATTTGGAAATATTACATTTTTAACTCTTTCCGGCGCGGTGTCCTTAAAAAAGGACACCTAATTTTAATTCCAAAACTGATAAACGGCGCCAGGAATATTTAACTAAAATTTTCCTATTATAATGTATATGAAAATAAGAAAGTTCTTATTTTCTAATAAATTCATTTATAAATTAATGTAACAGTAGAATATTTCACGAATTTATTAACATAATTACTCCGCACCGGTAAGGACTAAAAAATAAAATGTTAGCTTTGTCAAAAAAAAAAAAAAAAAAATTATGTTAGCCATCCAGAGGAATTTGCTTATGTAACAAAATAATACGTATCCCAACAAAAAGTTTTCGGTAAAAAAAAAAAAAAAAAGCGCCAAGTTCTCCTTAATGTTTCGGCCAGAAAAAGTAATCATATATGAAGTTCGCACAAGTTAAAAGCCAAACATCCCAAATCTTTCATTGAAAATGGCTTCCTGCGACTTGGCCGTTAATGCCTTCTACAGCATTTCAAAATTAATGATTGGAAAATACGCATTTATGAATTATTTAAATATTAAAAGTAACATTAGAATGCAAAGAGGCAAATTCACATAAAGACATTATAAGTAAAAGATTTCTGATAACTACCATTCAGTTTCAACAAACATTAGTTTTGATTACAGTTCATTTAGTCCACCTGTGGTTTAATTGCCATTTTGTACGGTCTAAAGGTAAAGTCATTAACGTAAAACCCAAAAAATAAAACAAAATTTACTTACTTCAAATCTCACAATATGTTACATTATATTTTATTGTATAATATTGAAATCGTGTGTATTGACGAAAAGAGATTTTTTTCGTTTGAACATTTATTATAGTTTGTTTGCATACATTAAGCGGTATTCGATTTATAAACTGTCAAAAGCTGATACTAATTATGTTTTAGCAATTAGGGATATTATCTCCTGAATACAAGTATTTTGTTATTTTTAACTTCTAAGCATTTAAATAGACTGAAGTTGTTTAAGTGCTTTTTTCAAATGTGTGTTTTATTTCTGTACTCTGTGCCACAAAATGCCTAAAATAATCAAAAAATGTAGTTGACATGTAGCTCATTTGTACATATTTTAAAATTTTAAAAACTCTCTCGAAGGCATTAACGGCCAAGTCGCAGGAAGCCATTTTCAATGAAAGATTTGGGATGTTTGGCTTTTAACTTGTGCGATCTTCATATATCATTACTTTTTCTGGCCGAAACATTAAGGAGAACTTGGCGCTTTTTTTTTTTTTTACCGAAAACTTTTTGTTGGGATATCACTACTTTTTGTATGTTTTTTCAAGTTTGTTATTCTAAACTATATTAATATGAAAAAACTTAAAATTTCGGTACTTTTATGTTACCCGGGAGCAAATCTCCTCATTAGCCTTTTGTTTTTTCGCCAATAGCAGTTTTCATTTTTCACATGTGTAAATTAGAGACAATGCTTTGATTTTCAAATAAAATATTTTGGTTTATGTTATTATTTCTTATTTATTTATTTAATTATTTCTATGTTAAATATTCTATTAAATAAAATGAGGAAAATGCATCTATTTTAAATGAGATGACTGAAAAGTATATATCTTTAAATGAAATGAATGCAATATGAACAATGGAGTTGGGAACAGTATTTGACGATTTGCCACTTGCGCCCGGCTAACATAAAAATATCTAAATTTATTTTATTGAGCATTACAAATTTATACTTTATTTCTTTTTATATTAAAATACTAGCCGCTTCTAGCAGTATTTACCGTATTAATTCCATGTTAAACGTTGCATCATGTTACTGTTATTCATAATTTAATTTACTTACCCATTCTTTTGCCAAGTCGGAAGCTTTTGATAGAGAAATCAAGAACTCTTTACGATCATGGAAGCACATCATATATTTTGTGTTGTTATGTATTTCATATTTCGTGACAAATATCTCTTAACTCACTTATGCATGTTTCCTTAGCAGGTACGATTCGTTCTCTAATGCGGAAATTTTTAATCCTATTAAGCAATCTTTTTTAATTGGGCTCACTGCCAATTGTTGTATTTTAACTGATACGACTGGGTACAAGTGAAATGGTTCTTATGAAATCCTTTGACACTATCTGCATTTGCATTAAACCATATTGATGCTAATATCTTTTTGTTTCACGTTAACCTTTTCAATAGACTCGATTACGGAAGAATAGAAGGTCTACCGGCTCACTGCCATGATCCATTTGAAAATCTATCATTCTTCTCCTCTGATCGTGTTGAAGAATTAGTCAATGTGCCGTGGTTTTAAGATTTTAGCTAATTTTATTTGAAACCTGAAAACTAAAATGCGAGGAACCGGATTATAGAAGATTCATTCTAACGTACATATCGATTAACAGGTTACATATTATAGAATTATAATAATCATAAGGAGAATCTCGCAGTTTCAATGCTTTAATAGTTTCCGTAAATTCCCTTTATATGATACAGAAGTTTTAGCGGTGTAAAGATTAACAACATAGTCACAGTAAGTATAATAACAGTACAATATAATAACAATAGCAGAGGTTTTGGGCAGTGACGAAACTATTAGCACTTTGGAAATATTAGTACGTTATATCATTTAACTATTCAGATGATATGCGGAAAAATAAAAATAGATGGCTCACATTAATAATTAACTTATTGAAAAATAGCCACTAGCGTCCAATATTCGCCAAGCTTGGCGACATTTAGCAAAGTTTCGCCAAATTTGGTAATATATCATGTCAATTCTCAAATTTGGCGACAAAAAATGTTTTGTTTATTATGACGTCATAATGATGCATATGTATTATGTATTATACACATACCTATAATATGTATGATGCAAATGTATTACGTATTATATGCATATGTATAATATGTATGATGCATATGCATAAGTTCATTAACATCAGTAAAACACACTTAAAGGAATAGTGTTCCATAAATAGTAGGAATATTTGCCAGATTGACCAGAGTGCTATTGAGATTAGAATTCCGACATTTATAATAGACCGGGAGGCGTCTGCACACACCATCACCTCATCGAGTTTACAGCTGAAATTTTAGGATTAGTTAAAACTAGATTAGCATATTTAAATGCAACTAGTCTGTTAAGTCATATCTTGGTAGAAACCACCTGAAGACCTAATTTTAGTGGTTAACCGATAGGTTTACTATTGTATTTTCCTGCATCCAAAAGTTTGGAAACATGGAGGAATGAGTGCAGGAAAACACAATGGAAAATCCACCAATTAACCTGTAAAATCGGGTCTGTAGGTGGTTTCCACAAAGATATGACTTGGCAGACCTGTTACATTTCAATACGCTAATCGATATTTAACTAATCCTAAAATTTCAGCCGTCAACTCGATGAGGTGATGATCTGTGCAGACGCCTCCCGGTCTTTAATAAAATTTGTTTTAAGGAAATAAAAGATAGAAAGATGGACAGATAAACTGAAAGATTTGCCTTATTAAGATTTTTGTAAAAGCATATAAAAATTCATTCAACTTGAAATCATGTAACACCTTTATAACTCGGGCTAATTTTCTGTAATCGGGTTTTGGCGACCAACATATCTTATCTATAACTATAATCTTTCTTTTACAGATTTAGAATTAACAATAAATTAACAGTAAGTAGGCTAAAAATACAATATAATAACATTAGCAGCGGACTTCGGACGCCGCATCTTTCGCACATCGTTAAAGACAGTTTATTAGTTACACATTTCATTTAATTAAAAGGAGATTTTTAAACTTTCATATGGAATTGGGATATTTTTCCGCTATAGGGACCTTGGCATTTTTTAAAAATCTTGGCGCAATTCGGATTTCAGAAACTGAGATATGTTGGCAAATGATATAAACAACTATGAAAACAAACCTGATGAACTTTTATGTTATTTATATATGTATTTGGCACTTCTTAGTTATCCCGACGAACAATTTCGCCAAATTATATAAATCGCCAAACCACTCGCCAAATTATACACATTGACATAATTTTTATTTTAAATAACGAAAGAACAAATAAATTAGTAAAACATTAATAAAAATACGAATAAAACGTCGAATTAATGGTTTTATTGGCCATTATTGGCATTTAATCTTACAATTAATTAATTAATGGCAAACCATTATTGGCATTTAATCTTACAATTAATTAATTAATGGCAAACCATTATTGGCATTTAATCTTACAATTTGGCGACAGTAATTTGGTCGACAGGATAACTAAGAAGTACCATGTATTTATATACATATAAACATTTTATTTATACATGTATAAAATATTATTTTTTATATACAAATTATTTATGTTGGTATATAAAAATAAATAAACGGGTCCCTTACATTAAATAAATTGTATACATATTGAAAAAATTGCTTGTGTATATGACACAGTAAATAGGTTGCCATAAAATACGTTATCAAATCTCTTTTCTCGTCAAGGCTATTTTCTGTATTTCGCCAAGGCTACTATATCGGAAACGTACCGAATTGCGGTTATATTTTGTTAATTGTTAAATGTTTTGTTGTTTTAATATCGTAAATATATCATAACCTATACTGATTAAAATTTTTAGGTATATTCATTTTTTCTATTTAACAAACATCTTTGGAAAAGCATATATATATAATGTTATTCTGCTTGAAATCACGTGACTCCCTTCAAAACTCTGTAATCGAGTTTTGGCGACCAACATTGGCACAATTGAATGTGCTAAGGAACTGTTTACGGCCAAATGAACACCCCCTGTTTGAAGGGTTTAGAGGCGGAAATTCTGTGTTTTCAGATTTTTCTGGTTAATTGTGCTACAAATCCGACTTACTTGTGAAATTTCATGATTCTACGACTTTTAGAAGTACCTTAGTTATTTGATGATGCGAAATGAGTCAGTGACAAAAAAGCGCTTTTTCGGAATTTAATATTTCGAAAACTACTAAATATAGAAACATGAAATCGTGGAACCTTAGTTCAGTTTGACCATACGTACACGTGTATAAAAGAAAAAACTCTATATCTCTCCCTAAAACGACGTTATGAGGGGGTTGAAAGTATGCCGAAATGGTTCAGGAAAAGGTAGCTTACGGCTTGTGCGAACTTGGCGGACGCACTGCCGTGCTCCCAGATAAATGTAATGATTTTTTATATGTTATATGCGTAATTGTATATTGGCAATATGATCGTTATAATTTTTAAATTCTTAGTAATTATAAGTTCAAAATTCCATAATAATTAGTATCCAAACATTAACGAATGACTTGTTTAAATTTAAAATTAGACGTATTTTGTATCCTTTACTAATATTTTATAAAAATAAAAATATCGCAAGAGTAGGAATTTTTTTTTAAATAAATGTAAAATAAAACGTTTAAGCACGCGTTTAAAGTTTTCAATAATTACTGGAATTCAAGTAATTATATAAATTTTGATTTAAAATTTAATGTACTTTTAATATTTTGCTAAAATATTTTTTTAAATAAAAGGTTTTTGTTAAAAATAAAAGATATAGTTATCTGTTTTAGCTTCCAGTCGCATCAAATAGAAAGAATGCATGAGATTAACCTGAAAAAATCGATATTATTATCTGTTGTAGTCAGTCGAATCAACGAAAAAGAGTACAAGAGATTAACTATAAAAATAGATATATTTATCTGTTTTAGCTACCACTGGAATCAACGAGAAAGAGTACAAGATTTTAACCTTAAAACAATAATAAAAAAAAAAACTCATGTAAAATGCTGTATACATTTTTAAGTTATACAATCCATATTTTCAATTCGTAAAACATTAAACATGTCATACATTTTAATCCTGAACCTTAAAAATACATTTATATTTAAAGCTAAAAATATACGAACAACTTTTCATACTTACTGATAATAATACATGGAAATTACAAAGATAAATGATATATTAAACAACATACATTAATAAGGTACTTATTCGCATGTCAGTATTTTAATAAACTATAGTTCTCGTTTCTGTTCTTTTAATATAATTTGAAAGTATGTGTTTTTACTTCTTACGACAACTATATTAATTAGCGTTTTTTTTCATTTAATACAAATTACCTATGTTTAAAATAAAATAAAAGGAATAGAAATAGGGCGTGTGGAATTACATCAAAAGTTGAGAAAAAAAAATAGAAAGCAGAAGTGCTTCATAACTTCGGTAAATAGAACGCAGGTTTTGAGTTTTTGCTCATAAAACCATGTACATGTACATCAATGCATAAAACTGCAAAATAATATAAACAAGATTAATTTTTAATATTGGTAAATTACTAGTATTGAAATGGCCTGGCATTCAAAGTTTCAGTTAGATGATAGTAAAGAACGAAGGGTATAACATCATTTTTAGAAGAGATATATTTTTATTTTACTGTGTTTCGTTTATCTATGGAACAATGATTTTGTGAATAAAATTTTGCTCTTGTAGATCAATAGATCGGTAGATATTAATTTCATTTGCATTTCATTGTCCAGTTATACTATTTTTAATCAATAAAGCAGTACTATTTTGGAATTAATTAGTTTTCAGTCATATCCAGGAGCCCCATGTGCAGTCATTTATTTTACAGGCCCACCTTCCCTCTATTACCTCTGTTGAAGTACAATAATTTGTGAAAGTATTTACTTTAATTCTAAACTATATAAAACATCTAAACTTTCCTGAATAGACAGAGTATAGAACAAATATGCAAGTTAAAGTTTTACAAATTATACTGAAGACAAAAATAAGAGGCAATTACACAGAAAACAGCCACTATAGACATCAGCCCGTTTCAAAACTTTCTCACAAAACTTTTGTGAAAAAAAAATGATAGAATTCACAGAAAAATATCACTTTAGTTTTCATTTTACCAGAAGAACTCACATATATCTCCAAATTAATCTCTCAAAATTTAAAGTAGAAATAAGCAGAAAAAAGTAAACTCAGCTTAACAGCCCATATTTAAAAATTTTATATTCCAGAAAAATCTAATTAGTGAATCAAAAATATGTTTTACAAACTGAAAACAATTTTCAACATCCTAATCATTTTTGCAGTAGTTTCTGCGTATTAAACAGTGACATTCTACGCTCTTTAAAATTTGCAAATATATTTATTACTTATTTAAATTTTAGACTGATTTTGATGTCTTATTATATTGCCAGCTTCAAAGATTAGCTGAGTGTTCTAGATTCTATGCTGTTGTAAATGACTTTTAATCCATTTATAAATAGAAAAATTATTTTTACCATAGCGGTATTTTGCAGAAGTACAGCTGTAAATCTTGAGTTATGTGTATATAGTTGAAAAAACATATTTAATTTACTTTAGACACATTATCCTGCAGAAAATGTAAGACAGAACAGTTTTTAATCATTTTTCACTTTTCATAGAGAATAATTAGTTTTTAAAAATAATGTAATCTTCAGCACAACAGCATTCTATAGCGGAATCGAAAACAGTTTCAATATTCTTTGCAGCATTTGAGCAGTTTCCAGTTCACTGATATTTGAAATAAACATTCTGTAAATCACTCTGTAGAATTTGTATTTTTTTTTTTTTTACAATATATATTTATATATATTAAACAAACAAAAAAAAAAAAAAAAAAATTCCTACATTGTTTAAGCCCGAGAAGGGACAGATATTAAGATATTTCATTCAATTAGTTCTACATTTAATGTTAAATTTTTGTAACAAATTAGTTAAGCCAGTTGAAGATTAAAAAATAAAAATAAAATTCATACAATATGATACTTAAAACAACATAAAAAATTAGATTCCGTTCAAATGAAATCGAAATAAATCTTAGACTTCTTCCATTCTTAATTGGAAATACTTGTATTGTAAATTTTGTATTATGTTTATGACAATTGTACATAAAATGATAAGATGCATGGAAAATACAAAACTTTAAACAAAGTCTAAGATTTATTTTGACCCTGGTAAATTGATAATAGTCGATTCGAACCATAAATATTTTTATAAGGTATGTTAAAGGAATGTGGAACAAGTATAGGCTAATTAATTAAATTAAATATTTTCAAATAAAAATTCTGGTTTGACTTACTTATTATAAAACTTGAGTAAAATTGTCGGCGGTTCTAGCGTTAATATAACAATTTCGTCTTGCAGGCAACGTCATCATCTGAAAACAGATTAAACTGATTCGTGATTACTAATCTCTGTAAGTTTCCTTCAATGAAATATTTGATAATACGGAAAGCGTAGGATCTCTATCTCAGTTTAAAACATAATAAGACATAATTTCCGCATTTGAACCGCAGTTCAAATATCCACACTTTTGACAGTTTTGACATTGCTTTCGCAAATTCTTGCAGAATGCAACCCTACACTGATGTCAGAATTGCATATCTCAATCCTCGATAATTTCTTAAGACCCTCAGCTTAAATCTAATTTTATCTTTTCCATTTTCTGAAAATTTTCTTAATGCAATTAATGTTATTTTTCGATTTGCATTCAAAATCTTACAAGCATTCTCGTGTCCGGACAATCTAGTTTTTCAAAATAAATTCAATGTAATACTTCCAGAATCAAAAAACTCTTCCAAGGTGTTCCACCTCTCAACATAATATTAAAAATAACTGTATAACCTTTGTATTACTTTAAAAGCCGTATTGCACGCATTCAAAATAGTACCGCGCATAATAACGAAAAAATAGCACGGAACCCACAAAGGATGATATAATTTAAATGGAAACTCGCAGGTACTTTGTTGTTCTTATTATGAAAATCTCTATGTGTAAAAAAATGAATTGCAGCAAGTACTTATGCTCTCTAATTTTTATACGACGTTAATATTTTGATTTATTCTCTATTAATCTTAATAAACAGTCTGCCATGAATTTTGTTTCATTTAAAAACTAATGGACATGTAGTATTTTCATGCAAAAGTTTCTTAATTTTTTTTCTTACAGTCTGGTTAAAGCTGAACAGAAAATAATGACATATAGGTGAGAAAAAAAAAATTATATTTTGTACAAATCGGAAATTTTGATGTTTTATGCAGCGGTTTTTCTATTCCTGATAATCCGAAATTCCTCTGTAAATTACTGATTTCATCGTATGAAAGTGAATTCACCCAAATAAAAGATTCAGACACTATTTTGCAATATCGATATTTTTGATGCAGGGGCAGACTAAGGAAGGGGTACACGTGCCACAATTCGCCGACACAGAGTACCTTCAAAAGTCATTATTTAACGGATATTATCTATAATAAATAAGATAAAAATTACTACCTAGAAATTGCAATGAATGTGTGCCCCGACTCACAAAAGTGTTTAGTCGTTCAAAGTTCAAGTTGCAGTAAGAGGAATTTTGTGCGTTAGAAGTCCTCCTAAAAAGTTTCTCAAACCAAAAAATTTTTTACTATTAAAATTGTTCCGTCCATGTGCAGTTGAACATGCCTGAATACGTCGCTAGTCATATTCATTAAAAATACAGCTATACACCTCTGGAATAACTGTTTTATATTTATGTCATAGAACACCTGTCAACTGAGACGGGTAGGTTTTTTAATGTTAAATATTCTTCAATAATTCTATAATCAATTGTACCTTTTTAATTTACCAAAAAATAAAAAATAAAAATTAATTCAATAATTTAAGCAGCATCTTTGTATTCCGCCCACATCTTTTCAGTTAAACAGAATTAATATAATCGTCATTTCATCTTGCATTATCTTATTTGTATATTTTTTTAAGTCAAAACCAAAGAAACGAAGTGTTAAGTAGATTTCGTATGAAATACTACCTATTGCAATCTCCCCTATATTGGAATTTCTGGAAACGTTTTGCAGATCTACACCGATCATGAGACCCTAGAAACCAAAACGAACCCCAGTAAAAAATTTCATATACATATATATATATATGATAACTTCCATAATTCTGCACAATTTTTTTCCAAATAGATAAATAAATTCAAGGGGTATAAAATCTCGGGCAAATTCGTTAATGGGCAAAATCGGACCAAAGAGGTGGAGATAGGGAGAGACTTTGTGAAAAGAGAAAAAAACCCTATTGTTTCTTAATTATAATACATATCGAATCAGTTTAAAATTATCATTACTTCTAAAAAAAGGCCCAAAAATTTGCGTATGACAAATTTTTGATGAAATAAAAAATGGGCTCAAGAGGCGAAAAAAATAGAGTTTTAAGGAGAAAAAAATTCATACGTTCGTCAATTCTCAAGATATCAAGTCATTTAAATTTAATATAAATCCTCTTAATATTATCTACAACTTTTACTTTAACAAATCTTTTATAGGCCCAATTCGTACCGCAAAATAAATAAATAAATAAAAATGAAAACTAAAAGGGGGGAGAGTGAGGAAGAAAAAAATCCATAACTTTCAAACCGTCAATTCATAAGGTATATAATCTGCATGAATTTTTTATATATCATCTGAATATTATCTAAAACTTTTATCTAAAAATTTATCAGAAAGTTTCTGAGAGGATCAATTCTTAGAGCAAAAACAAATTAAATCTACATAGAGGTTGAAGAAAAAAAATCATCGTATTAAAGGTGTACCCAAATCCAAACTGCTTATTTTCCACTCATTTTTAAATTCATTTTTGCTCTCAAACGCATCCGGTTGGTAGGTTTTCTTGTTCAGAAACTACAAAATGTGCCGCAATGGTCGATTCTGTGATAAAGACAGAATATATTTCAAAAAATGATGTCAAAGTGGACATTTTATTTATACGTTTATACGCTTTCGATTGACCAAGAAAAAAACGTAAAACGTATAAATGAAAAAAACATATAACACAAATTTATAACAAACAGTACGAACATGTCCGTGAACAATAATATAAAAATCAGAGATAAATTAAAATGCATTAAATAAAAGAGGTATGTAATACTAAACTTCTTATTCCGGATATAATTTATAATATACTACTATTCATACTCAATCACCATGTACAAAATATTTTGTTATTTAGGTTGTACGGAATTTTACGAATGCACAGAAAAACGTTCAAAGTTCACAGTTAAAAGTGCTATCATAACATTATCACTCAAATCACTGCTAATGAGGTATTTATGCATGGTGTTAAAACCCGCCAAAGCTTGTTGAAAAATTATATATATATATATATATATATATATATATATACAGTCTATGGCCAAAGGTGACCGGTCACTTGCGATATTAGACGTTTTGTTAAATATCTAGAAAAATATATAAGGAATTAACCGGAAACTGCAGGTGTGTAAACAGTATAGTATAGGTCATATATTTCCGCGAAGATTGTTTCCCGAAACCCCATACAGGATCGTCAACAAATTAAAAAAGAACGAATATCTTTTGGATAACCCTGTAAAAACTAATATAGCAAAAGCATTCAAACATGATATTATTAGTAAGTGGCTTATTGTAATATAATGTGTTCATTTTTATGAGGATAGCATGTATACTCATAGAGAAATTAAGGTTTTTATAAAAACAGTCCTAAATTTCGCCAAGTTTTTTGCTTATAATATAAAGTTCTTAATATAAAGAAAAGTTCTTAACAGAAAATATGACGAAAAATATTGTACACAATACTCTGCAATTAGAATTAAAAAATAGTAAAAATTGGATCAAAAATGAAGACGTTTACTAAAAAAAGAATTAACTGCGCATGCGCGAATGCAATCAAAATATAATGTGCATAATGTGTTGTCTAAATGTATAGAGCAACTTTTGTAAAAGTCTCAAAAACATAGTTTTAAAAGTCTACTAATAATCTTTTACAGAATAAGCTCGAAATCCGTTGTTCCCAAAATGAAGCAAAAAGGTGAAGGGTTGTATCCATATATCCATTGATTAGTGCCAATATAGCATACACAATATTGCACGTACAACTGTATTTTTTACAGCCCCTCATCTTTTTGCTTCCTTTTAGGAATATTCAAAATTATCAGATTAAAAAAGATCGTTATAAACAGTAAAAAAAAATCACTTTTAACAGTTTGTTAATACTAAAGTACCAAAAATGTTTTTTGGTTTACATTTTGGTCATTGTGAAATATATAGCAAATAAAAAAAATAGTTTTTTAAATTAAAAGTGATTTATTTTTCTGCGCTGTGAACGGGCAGTATATGGCCATATTTAACCACGGATATTCCAGGGTGGATTATCTGATTATTTTTAAGCGGAAACTTTCATTCATGAAAACTGAATCTACAGCGACTAACCTGAAAATGTCATCAAATTCCAGAAGCTTTCAGTCCTGATGTCTAATTTTGAAGCTTTCTTTTACAAAAGAATGACCTAACTCTTAGAAATATTTGCTAAATTTCATTTTCTATATAATATAAATCTTAGAAAAATCGTATTTTATGTAATTGTAATAATATAAATCGCAAAATGGCCTCATTGCTTTTAAGGTATTGAAACACTTAGTTAAATGGTGTAACTAATGATAAAGCATGCCAAAAATAAATAAATAAATAAATAATAGAAAATAAAACGTAGCAACCGTTTGTATTTCAGAAAAATACATCATTTTGATGTAATTAGAGTAAAGTGTTTCAGCTTTTAAAATCAGAATGCTTCTTTTCTTTACCAAGTGTGAAGGATGTATACGATTTCAGACAATACGCAGAAAAATGCAATAAATATATACAAATGATTTAGCTTTTACTGAAATTTTATTTCGCGAAGCTTAAAAATAAACCCTTAACTTTGTGGATGATAATAAGAAAAATTAATTTCAGAAGATCAAGAGTTTCCCCTCGGAATAAAACATTATTAGAAAGTGGTGTCATAGCTAGCAAACGATTTTTCTTTATGTTTTTCCTAATTTCTTGATAATAAAACGACTCCAATAAAATAGATTTTTTAACTTCAGAAACATTCAACTAAGGTACTACGTAATTTTAACACATGTTATTTGACGTTTTTACATATATATATATATATAGGGAGAACATGCATTTTCTTCTTAGAATGACGTCATTTCAAAAACAGCAAAAATATAGTGAGACAATCTGAATTTTTATTGGCTTATAAAACAAAGTATTCGAGTTATCATTTTTTTAAAATTATTCATCAGTTTTTTAGATCTATGGCAACTGGAAAGAAATGATTGAATCAGAAAATTTAAAAAGAGATATTTCTATAACGTTAAATTATGGAAGCTGTTAGAAAAACGGGATAAATAGTAGTCTGATGGTTTTTTAAAGTAGACAGCTTTCTTTTTCATGTTCTAAAACGTATGAACATCAAGTTCGTGCAAATCGGCCAAAAATTGAAGATTTGAATAAAGGACATACACTCAGAGAACGGCTTATATATATATATATAGATGGATAAATGGACGTAATAATAATAAAAAATCTCCATTTTACCTTAGTTAATTTATTCCAAATTGTTCTACCTTTTAAACCTGCCTTTTAATAATATCATAAATATCAATTATATTTTAATCCCATGACTTTAATTCAGCGCATTATTTTATTCTGGTTTTAAAAACCTTAATTTGTTAAAAGCAACAATTCATAAAAACCCCTAATCTACCTATTCCAGCACATTTTGAGATATTAAATTATTATTTCTTTCGAATGTTTATTAATATCATTTTTATATTTCATTAAAATTATTATTCGATATCACATTATCCCTTGCAAGCTTGATGCGTTTTCCCTTCCCACTTTTTAAAGTAAAGAGTACTGTCACTACTTCGTTTTTTCCCGCACAACGCATTCTTTTCAACCAATCGCTAAGCGCTCTTTCTTCTCACATTATCCCTTGCAAGCTTGCCGCTTCTTCCCTTCCCTCTTTTTTAAGTAAAGAGTACTGTCACTACTTCGTTTTTTTCCGCACAACGCATTCTTTTCAGCCAATCGCTAAGCGCGCTTTCTCCCCCCCCCCATACTTAAGTTTATTTGGCTCTGCCGTAGATACTCAGTGTACTTTTCAGCTATTTGGTGATATTTATACAGATATCACTGCTTTGGAACAGAAAATTTGTACTTTTTTTGTTTGCTAATAATCATCTGTCACTTGGAGTAGGTTTCTAAATAGTGTAGTTTCTAATACATACAAAATGTTTGATACTATGAAGTGGTACAGCTGAGATACAAGAGCCAACTGGATTACAAGTGGAATCGTGCTGAGATGTGAATTACAATAAATTCATTAATGATTATGCAGCCTCTTCTTTGTGATCAAATGGGAATTGAAGATCTGTCTTCTACTATCGCTGCTTACGATTGCAATATTGGTATTCCACGGAATAATTGATGGTTGGTAATGATACCGCATGCGTTCGTCATCCTAGTATGCGAGTATATATACACCGAAGAGCGAAAACATTATGACCACCCCCACATTTTGCAATGAACTCGCTTTGTTGAAGTGGACGGCACGTAATCAGGTGGGAATGGTAGTTAACCACTGCTAGGTAGTATGGAGAATCATTTTTGAGCTTAATTTTGCCTGTGGTGGGAAAGGTTTCTGATATAAGCAACTTTGATAGAGGGACGAATTCAATGGCACACTGGCTCAGAACGCGTATCTCCGAAACTATTCGACTCGTGGGTTGTTTGCGACATACCGTCATTAGTACTTATGTAAAGTTCATGAATGACGATGAAACCATCAGCAGACGCAATGGCGTTGGACGTCGACGCGTTATCAAAAAAGTACGTCGGAGGCTCCCCACATGTTAAAAAAAAATCGGTAACAGACATTGTCTCAGTTGACAGCCCAATACAATACATGTCCAAGTAGAGTTATTTCAGAGCACACAGTTCAGCTGACACTGTTGTATATAAGAACTCTGCTGACCAAGCATCATGGCCAACTACTCCTACTCTAGGCCCAGGAACATCGTGACTGAACCATGGATCGTTGGGAGAGAATTACCTTGTCACATGAATCACGATTCATCCTTTAACTCATTGATGGTCATTTCAAATTACGCCTTCTTCCATGAGAACTGTTGCTCCCCCTTATACAGCAGGCCGTACAAAGGTCGGTTGTAGCGATATTAAGTTTTGGAAAACGTTCTAATGGGCATCTCTGGGACCTGTGACTGTGGTAAAACAGATCAAGAAGGTCGAAGACTATCGGAACATCATTGCGGACCTCATGCATCCTTACAATGTTATCTCTTCTCCCAATTGGTAATGAAATCTTCTATCTAGACAACACTCCATGACATAGGGCTCGAATTGTGCTGGGGTGGTTCTAGGAACATAATACTGAATTCCAGTTAAGGTCCTGGCAGCCTAACTAAACGGATGTTAATATGTTAGAGCAGATTGTGGGTGTCATGGAACGGCTGCTCAGAGGTAAAGAACAGCCATGCTGTAATATTTCGGATTTACGTGACTGCAATTTGAACATCTGGTACAATCTGCGTTCGGCCATGTACCAAGGAAGTGTGGCATCCATGCCAAGGCCGGTGCAGATTTTTTGCAGACAGAAACTGAGACAATGCATTATTAGGTAGGTGGTCATAATGTTTTGGCTCTTCAATGTATATTTATATAGGCCTATTAAACATTATATAGGTAAACTAGGGAGCTCAGCCCCGGCAAGCTACGTTGGAAGCCGGCAACCGCCGTTGACACACCGCAGAATCTAAAAACACGATAATCGGATGGGTTTTTAAAATATTAGAGAAGATTGAATTACTCTGTAATTCAGTTAAGTACTTAAGTTTGAAAAAGCTGTGCAGATCTCCCTGTAAACGGGTTTCCATTCAATTCCCTTTGATTGCAAAAAATTAAGGCCGAATCAATTGCTGTTGTGCATTCCAATGTTTGTTTTCGTTATTAATTAAATAGGCTCAGTTAGCATTTGAAAAGAAGCTAAAATAAAATGAATTAAGTATACAGAGTCTTTGTCTCCCGGTATTTTAAAACAATATCAAAAACAATAGCCTAAGTCATGTGACTAACATCAACAGTTCCGGGCGAACCAATTCGCTTTTTATACTCCAGGTGCCATTTTGGCACTTTAATGTTAGCCAGGCACAGGTGATAAGTCGCCATATATTATTTTATCGCCACCATTACATCTATATTATAGTAGTTCAAGTCATCAACTGCAATAAACAAATACGGTCTGATCCCTTCGCCTTTCATATGAAAGTTTGGCACAGATGTCATATACGATACCCAATATTGGCGAGATTTTTTTCCGACGCCAAAGCATCAAACAGCATAAAAAACATCCGGCTTACCATATCAAGCAGAATAACGATATTTTCAAGCCAGTTAAGCACCCGTTGCGTATATGACATTGGCGTCAGAAAAAAATCGCGCCAATATGGGGCCGTATATGACATCTGTGCCGAAAGTTTTCCATTTTGATTAAAAAATCATTTTTTTATTAATGCTACATAAATATAGCTACTTTGCCATGGTCGCAAGGCATTCTTGCTTGATACTGTTAAGATAGCCGGGTGCAAATCCCGCCAATAGCTTTTTTTCAACTCGCCAGTTAGCATTTTTTTTTTCGAGTGGTAAATTAAAACATTGATTTGAAGTTGAAATTAAATGTCATGGTTTGTTGCATTATTTAATATTTGGCCAGATGTCATATACGCACCGCAGGTTTGGCGTGATTTTTTTTAACGAAAATTTGGCGAAAACCTCGTTTTAGAATACCAGTTACGTATGTATTTTTGATACTACTTAATCCCATCGACCAAAAATCTCTTACCAAACTATAAGATTAAATGGCAATAATGGTTGATCGTAAATGTCACATTCACATAACTTTAAGGAAATTACACGTGTTTACGTCATCAAGTGATTTGTTTCGACGTTTTATTTGTATATTTATTAATGTTATGCTAATTTATTTGTTCTTTCGTTATTTAAAATACAAATTATGTCAATTTGTATAATTTGGTAAGCGGATTGGCGATTTATATAATTTGGCGAGATTGGTCGACCAAATAACTAAGTAGTACCGTATTTTTTAATTATTTTCCATTATTTTCAAAAAGAAATAACAAAAAAAAAAAACTGATAACTATAGAAAAAAATAAGTTATATAATTTAAAAAAAGAAATAAAAGTAAATAAGCATTTATTATTAAATAAACAGCAATACCCGGCTTACCATGTCAATCAAAATAATTTTATTTTGGCTCCAATTAAGTACCCCGGTGTGTATATGACATCTATTTCTAATATTTTTCTTTTCGTTTTGTTTTAAAATAAAGGAAAGAAGTGAAAGCCATCAATTTTAAATGTTTCAGTTTTAATTGAAAGTTTTGTATTTTAAATAATATGAATGAAATGATTATATTTTAAATGAAATGAATGAATAAAAAAAATGTGACGGGAAAAATGTATGGCGATTTATCACTGCGTCTCGCTAACATAAAAATACCGAGTTCATGATTTCTCTATCAGAATCTTTCGATTTGGCAAAAGATTGTTCAAGTAAATTGAATTCTGAATAAAAGTAACATAATATATTTCTTAGCATACATTCATACATTTAAGGGATGCCAAACTGGTCGCCAAATTAGTTTTAAAATATAACCTTTACAGAAATATGAAAAAAAAATGTCTGTTATGATTAAAATTTGAGTTGCCATCATTAGAAAAAAAGTATTTAAAATTAGGAAAAAAAAATAATATTTCGAAAACTAATTGGAAATTAAAAATTCTAATACCAGTTTTGAAATCTGCGGATCAATACGGATTTTTGGTGTTAATTTCATCGCAAAGTATTCCATATTTTAGGAGAAATCGCCGTGAAACATAATCAGTTGTTTAATCTGTCGCTTCAAAGCATCGTTTCATAAATTCGGTCCATTTCAGTCGTTTCATATATCCGTTTCATAAATTCGTTTCATTAGGATTTTATATATATAGGGTAGATACAACACAGCGATTTATTATACATTTTTGAAATTTTATACAAATAAAGAAATTTAAATTAAAAGTGGAACAAAATGGAAATATCATTTCACTACTCCTAATTTTTTTGTCACATGTATTGACGAGTCTTTCAAAGAAAACAATAAAGAAGGTCGGGGGATAATTTGATACGCAACTATACTTTAAATTATTCGTCTGACATTTTTCTTACACCAATGTGTTTGTCGAGAATTTTGTCTAAAATGTTTCTGTCGTATAAAATACAGTCTATAGGAGAAAAAAATATCTCCTATGCATTTCAAGTTACATTCCAAAATAATTTTAGTCTTTCTTTTTGTATCTGATGCGTCACATATACTGTTGCTACTGTTGAAATTTAAGAAACTGTCAACTGTTTTAAGAAAATATATGTTGTGCATGTCATGGAAATGTTAATAAATTCAAGTGATAAGGGAATTTATTTTTAAACTTTTACAGTACATAAAAGGCACCAATTAAATAAGTTGAAATTTTCAATAGAACTCTGCTTAATTACACGTAAAGACTGGTTTTTGACAAAATTAAGAAAGTTCAAATAAATTTTTCGTTTAAGCATGTTTAGCTACAAATAGGAAAGTTGATCATTGATTATTGTTGTGAAACTTATTTTATATATTTTTGTATGCTTTTCTTAATATACCAGTACAGATATTTATATTGCTGTATGAATTTCTTTCGTTCCTTGTGGTAATTCATAGCGTAAACACGAAAAGAAGCAATTGCTTAACATAGTTAACATAATAGTTACGAAAATCAACAAATTCTGTGATTTGTTAATTCTGATTGTTACTTATGTTTTTCGAATAAAATTTTAAATTTAAAATAAAATTTCGATTAAAAATTTCGATTTTAGGTTGTTGTTAAGGGGACGGTGGAGTTTAAAATCCTTAAATATATATATATATATATATTTTTTTAAATTTCACCTTAAATATTATTCAAGGGTACATCATATGCATTAAGACATAAATCTATCGCAAAAAAAAAAAAAATATTTTTGAGAAAAAAATGGAATTTTACGCGTCGTCTCAGAAATCTTCGAAGTGCGCCCTGCGTCTCCCATATCAATGAAAATCCCCAATATTTTTTATAAAAGTTTGGTTTATATATAGAAATAAAATAGAGCATCGAATTTTATATATTTGAATTTAAAAGTAAAAAAAAAAAAATGAAAATTTTTGAAATTTTTTCGAAAAATTTTAATTTTTTTTTTTTTTTTTTTTTTACTAAATTTCATATTAAATATTATTCAAGGGTACATTATATACATTATGGCATGCATTTATCACAAAAAAATAAAAATAAAATTTATTTTTTAGAAAAAAATGGAATTTTACGCGTCGTCATAGAAAACTTCGAAGTGCCCCCTGCGCGTTCCATATTAATGAAAATCCCCAATATTTTTTATAAAAGTTTGGTTTACAGTCTGTTACTAAAGTGTAAGACCACAACATATTTTCCTGTTTAGGTAATTCAAAAAATATTTCAATCAAAATAAAGAATATTTTATGTTAGTACATCAAGTTTTTAGTAAAATGTAGCAACTTAGAGAAATGAAATTAATTCGAAAAAAAAAAATCAATATAACAAAAAAGTGACGAAAAGAACTGTTACAAAATTATAGGACCACCTGTGGTAAAGTACAGTTTTCTCAAATTTAGTAAGATGTTGCTCCACCATTTCTCTGAATAACTTCAAACACACGATTTAGCATAGAGTTTATTAATTTTCTAAGGAAAGATTCGGAAATATTGTCCTATTTCCCCATAATGACCATTTCTAAATCATATTTTTAATGATATTGTTTGTTATTCTCATACACTTGGCGAGACAAATAAACCCATAAGTTTTATATGGGGTTTAGGTCAGGGCTTCGACTTGGCCAAGGTAAAACATCAATCTTTTATCTTTTAAGCCACTATTTTGTTAGTTTCGATGAAGGGATGGGAGCATTATCTTGTTGAGACTTCCATTTTGCACCGCCTAAAAGTGGTCCGAAGGGTATCAGACTTCGAAATAGCATCCGTTGGTAACTATCCGAGTTCATTTTTCCTTCAGCTCTTTAGAGATCGCATTTTCCTGCATATGAAAATGCGCTCCACACCATAACATAACCGCCTCCCATCTGCCTACTGAAGAACTCGTGAGATCTTTGCCTTAAATCATACCAATAATAATTATTGCCGTCTGGGCCATCTAGATTGAATTTTTTCTTGCCTGAAAACAATATATTTCTCCATGCAGAGTTCCAGGACATGACATTTTTTGCCCACTTAAGGCGAGATTCTTTGTGACATTTCAGTAGTAGTGGTTTACTTTTTAATTTGCGACGAATAACACCAGCATTGGATTTCAAACTTCGCCACACGGTTGCATGTGATACCTTTTTAGTCATCTGTTCTGCTATTTTACGAGTCAACTGGTATTTTTTCGTTGCCAGTTTGACAATCCGCCTATTATCATGATCTGACAACTTCTTTTTACGACCAGATCGTTTATGCGTTCCATACAATTCTTTTTTACTTAAAGCATTATGAATCGCAGTTTTAGAACGATTAAGTATCTTACTTATTTCACGTTCAGATATTCCATTTCCTTTGTAGAACCACATTCTTCTCACTTCTATTTCAGACAGCTCACTCCGACGAGGCATTTTACTAATAAATCCAAAGAATCACATACTATTCAAAATTTCTCCACTTTATTCTTCTTTTTGAGTTTTACAGATTGTTTAGGTTACAGTTAAATTCTGAATTCAAAATAAAATCGTCTGCTTTATTAATAATATAAGAGTGGCCTTATATTTATGAAACAGCGGATTTCCGTAAAATCGTTTGGCATGAAACAAAAAATTATTCAATCGTTTTTTGTTTTTTTTCCTGAGCTAAATAAACATTCTACAGTTATATCTTTTCATACAACTACTTTTAAATTCAAACTAACATTTTCTTTGTTGAAAAAAGGTGAAATTCTAAGTGGTCTTATAATTTTGTAACAGACTGTATATATAGAAATAAAATAGAACATCGAATTTTATATATTTGAATTTAAAGGTTAAAAAAAAAATAAAAATTTTGAAAATTTTTCGAGAAATTTTTGAAATTTTTAATTTTTTTTTTAATTTTTAAATTCAAATATATAAAATTCGATGCTCTATTTTGTTTATATATATAAACCAAACTTGTATAAAAAATATTGGGGATTTTCATTGATATGGGAGACGCAGGGAGCATTTCGAAGGTTTCTGAGACGACGCGTAAAATTCAATTTTTTTTCTCAAAAAAAAAATTTAAAAAAAATTTGTGATAAATGCATGCCATAATGCATATAATGTACCTGATTAATATTTAAGGTGAAATTTACAAAAAAAAAAAAAAATATTTTTAAGGATTTTAAACTTCACTGTCCCCTTAGGTGATCATTCTTTTATGAAAAAAAAAAATAAAAACAGAAATTTCAGTAATAGATTTAGATGGCAAAGCACATTTAGCAAACTTAAAGAAATTATATATAATTTAAGAGAATTTTGCAAAATCTGTGTTTTCTTTATACTGTTGATTGATTTCATTTAAGAACTCTGTATGATGCATTGATGTAGTGAACACACCTTTTTTTAACATATAAAAATTTTCCCATAACACGAGATCTGTCTGATAACATATTTTTTCCGAGAGCAATAGTAACTCTAAAGCGGCGACGCTGTGCACATAGGAAGGCGATAGCTAAAGGCGCATGCTTGAATTTTTTTATTGCATTTTAGGCCCCACCCCCACCAGTGGCCGAGAGGTTCTGCTGTCAAAACTGGTAGACGTGAAGTGCTGGGTTCGAACCCAATCGGGCCGGTCGCCCTAATCGTTGAGAGTTTTCCATGTTTTTCTTCAAACATGGGATATTCTTGAGTAAATATGGGTTGGATTCCCTTAGAAAGACTCCCCACGGAAGGAAACTTCCGGGCCTATATCTCTCGAGTAGATAATAAACCGTTAAAAAAAAAAAAAAAAAAAAAAAAAAAAAAAAAAAAAAAAAAAAAAAAAAAAACCACTCGCGTTTTAGTTATCTAGTCGTTGCCTGGTGACTATCGTGTGAGGTTCTGTCACGCGAGTTCGTCGAATTTTGATTTCTGTCAAGGTGACTGAACGAGTTGAGCAAAAGTACTGTTTAAAATTTTGTCAAAGCTCGGTCATTCTCAAAGCGAAATAATTCGTCGAGAAATTAAGTGTCGTAATATTCATGAATGTTCCAGCTTATTCATCGCACCTGATTCAGACTTTCTTGTCGAAACATGAAACTCCAATCGTTTGCCAACTTCGCTAACCTCCAGACATGACTCCTTGCAACTTTTCTTTTTTTTTTTTTTTCCGAAATTGAATGTGCCATTGAAAGCCCCTTTAGAGAGTAGAGATGAGATATGCAGAATGAGATGGTTGAGTTGAATACCATTGCAAAAAAAGCCTTCCATAAGTATTTTCGGCAGCGGAAGGAACGGAGATCTAAGTGTGTGGAGTCGCAAGGGGTATACTTTGAAGTTGATTAGAATACCAATTCTGTGGGGTAACTTATACATATTTTTTCGGCCAAAGGTCGTATATTTTTCTGATAGGGCACGTAATATGACTCAGCGAAATACTTCCCAAAATTTATGATACAAGTAAAAATTCAAGAGTAATAGTAAAAATACTCTTATTTAAATACAATTTTGTTGCAAAGATAAATTTAGCTGCTTTGCAAATGAAAATATATTCCCGAATAACATAATACATCATTTTTAATGTTTTGTCTCAAATGTTTTTCGCGATTATCACATCTTCTAATAAATGTTTATGAAGCAGCAGTTGATACGTATTTCATAAGAAGGTTTAACGAAAAAAAAAATGTTATCTAAATTGGGTTTTTAAGAATAACGTTTTTTAACTACGTCTATTTTCTTTCTCAATTTCAATTGCAAAATTAAAATAAAATTTCTATAAAAAAAGATTAGACTTCATATATTTAAGAATTCAGACTAATTAGAAAAAAAATAGATTTAGATGCCAAAACATATTTAACCTTCAGACTACCAAAAAAAAGTATATGCAAGAACTACCATTCGGGTCCATTGGACCCATATGTAAAATATATAGGATTTCAAAATATACAAAACACCCATTTATCTACAATGAATATATTTGTTATTAATGCACCTTATACAATATATAAAAGTGATATATATAGTAATAGAGTAAGAAAGTAACACATACAGTAAGAAAGTAATATATATAGTATATTATAATGACTACAAAACGTTTTTCATCATAATAAAATTATTCTGTACATGAAGTACAAATAACGACGGAATGTTCTCCGCAAACATTTTTCGTACACTTCTTGCATAATGTTCGTGTTTTTCGATCTTTTTTAGAGGGACAAATATGACATCTTGATTTTTTTCGTGGCGGTTCAAAACTATTTGCGTAAAGTTGTTCTGAAGTAGATGTTGAGACGGCGATACCTCCTTCACCTACTAATTCTTCTGCAAGTTGAATAATGAAATTCCGCCTTTTTTTCATTTTCGGATCACATTCAGCATTCAGTGACAACCATATTATGTATGTATTCATCGCACTTATATCGATCATATTATAAAATACAATCAAAGGCCACCGACGTGTCATGCGTTTCACACTATATGCTCTTACCATTTACTCCATCGTATCTACTCCGCCTTTGGTTTTATTATAATCTAGGATTATTTGTGGCTTTTTTTCTAAGCTGTTGTCAATATCATAAGTGTTATGCATTGTGCTTAGCAAAGTAACAATTCTACCTTTTCTGGGACAGTAAGAGATGATGGTCGCCTTCTCTTGAAACCCAAATAAAGTAGAATATACAGAACGATGTTTTGGATTTGTTAACACAGCGGGTAATTCAGGTTTATTTTTTCGAATTGTTCCAATAAGAGATAATTTTTTTGAAGTAAGATGTGTTGCTAATGCATATGACGTAAAAAAGTTATCACATGTAATATTACGACCAGAATTTTCAATTTCCTTCGTCAATCTTTTAACTACATTTTCTCCCTGATGAGATTCTCTTACTTCATTTTTGCCTGTATATAGTTCCAGTTTCCAAGCATACGATGTTACGCTGTCACAAATAACCCAGAACTTCAATCCATACTTTCCAGGTTTAGATGGCATATACTGACGGAAAGGACATTTTAAACGAAAAGAAACTAATTGCTCATCGACAGTCATAGACCAATTAGGAATATAAGGGTCTTGTAAATAGCTATTCCACAATTCAAAGCATTCTCTTATTGGCTCTAATTTATCAGTTCATCTTCTTTTACGCCTCTCAGCAGCATCATCAAATCTTATGACACGTAATATACTTGTGAATCTATTGCGACTCATAATGTCCCGAAATATTTGTCTTCCATTTTTTATGCTCCAAAGTTCGCTTACTGTTTCATTTTTCGATTTATATACTCCAATAAGTAATAAAAGTCCGATGAATTTTTTAAGTTCTATAATATCTATAGGTTTCCACTCTTTATCGAATACTCTATTGCCTTCCGCGTTTGTCAATTTTACTATAATTTCCAAAAGTCTTTTTCGGAAATAGATAAGAAATGAGGATGATATGGAATCCACTTCACGATTTGCAAATCTTGAAGGTCCAGATTTTTCACGTAAAATATTGATTTCAGTACGTCTTCCTTGTGGTCTGGCAACTTCATTCTTATACCAGATCTGTGAATTATTTTTGGAAACAAAAGTAGAATTTGAAGTACTTGTGGTTGCTACATTTACTTCATTGGAATCATTATCAGATTCTGAGTAGGAATCAGAAATTTCATTATGTATTTCAACATAATCTACTTCACCTTCATCAGACGACAGATTTTCATCATCGGTGTCGAATTCTATATCGTCCGGATTTTCCATAATTTTTTGAATTTCCTCTTGAGTCAATACTTTTTTTCTGTTCATCTTCAATTCAGTTTTTAACAAAAAATAAGTTAGGAAATAAGAAAATGATGAATATTTGTAAAATAACAAAGCACGTACAAACTACACTTATTACTTGTCTTCAAATATCAAGTCCTATTTTCAATGAAAAGACTCAAAAACATCAATAGACACCATTCGCTCACTAACTGTGTCTGTTGATAAATGACTCTCTGAACCAGAAGTAACCTTTTATATATAGAGCACGAAGTTTACTAGATCAGTCTAGAATGTTCTCAAAACTTCATTATAAAGTCGCCAAATTTGGCGAGATTGGCGCTAAAAATCCATCGCCAAATGGGCGATAAACAGCCAATTATGGTAACCCTGTTCCTCCTCATGATTTATGGCAACCCTAGAAAAAGAAAGCAACAGTATATTACGTTTGTTTTAATGTTGGGTCCAATGGACCCGCGTGGTAAACAATGAAACAAATTAAAAATAGGTAAAAAATTTCGAACAAAATTTTAATCGCAATTGCATATACATAGAGGAGACAATTGCAGGAAAAGTCATGTAATCGCGAAACTTTGAATGCTATTTTTCATGAGAAAAATTTACATTAAATATTGCTGTCGGGTCCAATGGACCCGTCTGGTAGACGGAAGGTTAACATGCTTATTAGCTAATTAATGTAATGCAGTCGAACCTCTTTATCCTAAGGAGCAGAAAAAAATGTCGTCATAAGCGGAGTGTCGCGGTAACCGGAGTTGGAGAAAAATATTTTTACAAAAATCTGTATTTTTAATTAATTTAAGACAATTTTAAATTCATAAATGTTCTTCCAGTTTTAAGCACTAAAACATTATTACTAAGCAAAATAACACAAAAACAAAATTGACAAAAATAAAAATCAGATTTATGATGATTTGCTTTTCTATTGTTACATGAAATATTAATGAATTAAGTGTTACTTATCCCTAAATGTGCCTAAATGTGCCCTAAATGTGAATTAAGAGTTACTTATCCTACAATTCTTTTTTCAGTATTATACATTGAATTTTAATCAATATTCGTCGTTTCAATGCAATGCTTCGGTTTTAGTCGGATGAAAAACGCCGTGTAGCCACAAGAAAGCGCCACCTGAGCAGAACAAAAAGACCGCGAGTAGACTAATTCGTCTATCTGAAGCTTAAGTGGGTCATACATAGTGTGTGGGCTTATTTTTTCAGGTAAGGATTGAAGTAAATTTTCTCATTTATCTCAATGGGTATTTTAGACACTTTTGTGAAAAGTTTAGCTAAGACATTTCTTACCGCTTAATTTCCGTGCTTATGAGATGGATTATAAAAAATGGACAACTTTCCTAAACCGCTGGGATATCCGGAGTTGAGAATTATTCAACGACGTAAAATGCGGAGTTTATTTTTATTAAAATTATATACAGAAAATCGGGACTTTGAAAAACTAACGTGATAAGCGGAGTGACGTGAAACCCGGGTGCCGTGATAACGAGTTCCGACTGTAATTAAGAAAAATCAACATTTTTTTCCTTAACATTATTTTATTGCTTGATTTGTTCTATTAACTCTTTCTGATAAACTGGCCGAAAGAAAATATTTTTTTATAACATATGAAAATTTCTCCATATTATGAAACAGCTTCCCAACATTTTATTATAAAAGTAACAATTCAAAAGAAATAATGAAAATGTTTTAATTTAAAATGCAGGAAAATACAAATACAGTTTTATTATTTTTATTAATTGAGTCTCATACATTGACACCATTTAAAAACATAAATGTAAATATATGAAAACACACATGCATGCGTAAATAACGTCTGTTTTCGACTATTAAAGGTGTATACAAATGTTCTACAGACATACATAACAATAAATACAATAAACCCAATTGGAGTGAAAAATTAGCCAGAGGCAGGAATCGAATCTCGGACCACAGAATAGTAGGTTGTTGCCTTAACCACCGAGCCATTCTGACTGATAGCTGGGTCTGCAATTTTTCAATAATAAACCATGTTCGGGAAAGTCATCAGCCATCTATTAGACAGCCATGGATGATAGGACAACGATGGATATATTTTACTCTTCCATTGATCTTCAATATATATTAAAACACACAAACATACACAAATAACGCCTGAATTCTACTATTAACGGTGTAGAGAAATATTCTACAGACATGGATACAATAAATACAATAAACCCAACTGGAGTGTAAAATTAGCTAGAGCCTGAAATCGAAGCTGGGACCACAGCATACTAGGCTGTTGCTCTAACCACCGAGCCACTCCCGCCGATACCTGGTCTGCAATTTTTCACAAAAAAAACATGTTGGGGAAAGTCATCAGCCATCCATTAGACAGCCATGGATGATATGACAACGATGAATATATTTTACTCTTCCATTGATCTTCAATATATATTAAACACACATACATACTTAATAACGCCTGAATTCTACTATTAACGGTGTAAACAAATATTCTACAGACATGCATACAATAAACCCAACTGGGGTGTAAAATTAGCTAGAGCCTGAAATCGAAGCTGGGACTACAGCATACTAGGCTGTTGCTCTAACCACCAAGCCACTCCCACCGATACCTGGTCTGCAATTTTTTACAAAAAAAAAACATGTTGGGGAAAGTCATCAGCCATCCATTAGACAGCCATGGATGATAGGACAACGATGAATATATTTTACTCTTCCACTGATCTTCAATATATATTAAAACACACATACATACATAAATAACGCCTGAATTCTACTATTAACGGTGTATACAAACATTCTACAGACAAGCATACAATAAATACAATAATCCCAACTGGAGTGAAAAATTAGCTGGAGCCTGAAATCGAAGCTGGGACCACAGCAAACAAGGCTGTTGCTCTAACCACCGAGCACTCCTGCCGACACCTGGTCTGCAATTTTTCACTAAAAAACCATGTTGGGGAAAGTCATCAACCATCTATTAGACAGCCATGGATGATAGGACAACGATGTGTTTTAATATATATTGTAGATGGATTGAATAGTAAAATCTATGCATCGTTGTCCTGTCATCCATCGCTGTCTAGTGTCATCCATGATTCATGACTTTCTCCAACATGGTGTACTAGTGAAAAATTGCAGACCCAGGTATTGGGCTCGGTGGTTAGAGCAGCAGCCCTGTATGCTGTGTTCCCTGGTTCGATTCCTGGCTATGGCTTATTTATCACTCCAGTTGGGTTTATTGTATGCCTGTCTGTAGAATATTCACATATGCCTTTAATTGTTGATTGTAGGCGTTATTTATGTATGTATA
Organism: Maratus speciosus; assembly: GCA_963932465.1. Lineage (NCBI taxonomy): Eukaryota > Metazoa > Arthropoda > Arachnida > Araneae > Salticidae > Maratus > Maratus speciosus. The sequence continues at coordinate 536,326,788 of OZ010791.1, read as the reverse complement.
TGTGTTTTAATATATATGATCGATGGAAGAGTAAAATATATTCATCGTTGTCCTGTCGTTCATGGCTTCCTAATCGATAGCTGATGACTTTTCCCAACATGGTTTATTAGTGATAATTTTCCGACCCAGGTATCGGCCGGAGTGGTTCGGATATTAGAGCAACAGCCTAGTATGCTGTGGTCCCATGTTCGATTCTTGACTCTGGATATTTTTTCACTCCAGCTGGGTTTATTGTATTTATTGTAGGTAGGTCTGTAGAATATTTATATATGCATTTAACTGTAAATATGTTTATATAAGCATTTGATACACTTTTTAATACTTTTAATAATTCATAATATAATAGTTTTACTCCAAGATAACAGTCAAATGCCAAGAAAATAGTCCAAATAATAGTAAAAATTTCTTTTAGTTTAATAACAATTTTGCCGCAAAATGAAATGTAGCAGCTAGAAGAATATTATTTTCCTTTTTCAATGTTTTACCTGATATATTTTGTCACCACTCTCACAGTTTCTGATAACGTTACAGGTGAAAATTTGACACGTATTTCATAAAATACACTAAAAAGAAAAAGTACTAAAATGATTTATTTTAAAATTTATATGTTGAGTAAAAGTCAAACGTTTAATAAGTAGAAGTTTAGGATTAAGTTTTTAAATCACTGTTATTTTTTCAATACCAATTCAACAATTAAAATAAAATTATGATTAAAAATTTAGATTTTATATATTTAAAAATTGATTCAATATTTTGAGAAAAAAATGTGAAATCTCTAACTGATTTAGATGTGAAACACACCTAACATAATTATGAATGTTATCCGTTAAAGGTGTACTGGGATTTATTATAGAATGCATGGAAAAAATACAGTTACATGTATTAGGTAGTATTTAATCGCATATAAATATATTTACCTGTTGTAGGCTGTATTTACGTGCGAAATTTTGCCCCAGAGTAATAGGAATAATTTACTCAATTTTAGTATAAAATAAAGAATTACAATTGAATAAACAAAACATTGATATTGAAACGTAAACCAAATGGAAATATCATTTCTTTATTTGCAGATTTTTTTTTCACATATGTTAAGATTTCTTTAAAAAAATAAATAAGGACTTTCACGGTTACCATTTAACCCTTTATCGACTGACGGCACTTATAAGTACCATTAATATACCTTGTTATAAAATACATGTAATACATCAATTAGTTTTATTACAGTTTAGAATGAGTTATAGATACATTACTTAATCTTCTTCGAAAAGCATTCTTGGTTACACAGAGTAAAAATATTTTTATAAGGATGATTTTTTCCCCTTTGCATCTTTTCAGCTTTCTTGGCGTTGGAGGGAGTGGCGATTTTCAAATTCTGAAATATTTATATATTTCTATTCTAAGAACATTATATTTGTACAATTCCAAATTCTACAAAATACTAAGAAAAATATCTTAAATAAAAGATTTGAGTGAGGTTATAAATATTGCACAAAATCCCTATAAATTCAAATTTAATTAATCCTTCAATCCTCCAATCCTTCAATGCTTCTGAATGCCTTCTTAAACCTATTAAATGATTATGTAAATCTTCGAATGCAGTTTAAACAATTGACGAAAAATGCTTTAGAAGAAACAATTTTCATGAATTCATAATTCAGTGCACAAAGGGTTAAAACATCACATTAATATTGTACGTTTTTAATCTTATATTTACGTTTACATCAAAATGCTTGTCAAAAAGGTGTCAGTCGAAAGGAAATTATGCCTAATAAGCTGGTATTTGCATATATATATATATTTTTTTTCAAATATTGATACCCCAATCGGATGTAGAAATTTAAAGTACGTAAAAAAGTAAAAAAGCGTGGTTAAATATAATACATTGTTGTTTAATATTTTTTTCAAACGAAAAAAAACTAGTCGGATGTACCAATCCCAAAACTTTCTTCTATCTCATACATGTTAATATATCAAAATTCGCTATCACACTGCCAGAATTAAATGGCAATCTATGCATCTCATGAGGATTCTAAAGATATGAAATTCCGTGCATTAGTTCTTGAGATATGACTATCGCTGAAATCGCGTAAATCCAGCAAAATTCTGCCTAGCAGTGCCACCTATTGGGTGATTTATACCAAATCCTAATCAGCAACAATTTATGTCAACGTCTGACTGAATCTGAAGTTTGGAGAAAATCCGTGCATTAGTTTTTGAGATATGACTATCACTGAAATCGTGTAAATCCAGCAAAATGCTGTCTAGCAGCGCCACCTATTGGGTGATTTATACCAAATCCTAATCAGCAACAATTTATGTCAACGTCTGACTGAATCTGAAGTTTGGAAAAAATCCGTGCATTAGTTTTTGAGATAGAGCCACAGCAAAAATCGCGAAAATTCCTGCATAGCAGCGCCACCTATTGGGTGATTAACACCAAAACCTAATTAACAACAACTTGTGTCAACATACAACTAAATCTGAAGTTAGATGAAAATTCGTCCATTAGTTCTATAGATACAGCTATTAAGGCAATCGTTAAAAAAGCAGCACATAAGCGCCACCTGTTGGGCGATTTGCACCAACACATAATCAGTAGCAAGTCATCTCAAGGACTAATTGAATCTGAAGTTTGGAGAAAATCCGTCCATTAGTTTTTAAGATAGAGCTACAGCGAAAATCGTGAAATTTCCTGCATAGCAGCGCCACCTATTGGGTGATTAACACCAAAACCTAATTAACAACAACTTGTGTCAACATACAACTAAATCTGAAGTTAGATGAAAATTCGTTCATTAGTTCTATAGATACAGCTATTGAGGCAATCGTGAAAAAGGCAGCACAGAAGCGCCACCTGTAAGGCGATTTACACCAACACCTAATGAGTAGCAAGTCATATCAAGGACTAACTTAATCTGAAGTTTGATGAAAATCCGTGCGTTAGTTCTTGAGATAGAGCTATTGGGGAAATCGTGTAAATCCTGCAAAATTCATCATAACAGCGCCACCTATTGGGCGATTTACACCAAAACGTAATCATCATCAATTCATATCAAGGACTAACTAAATCTGAAGTTTGATCAAAATCCGTGCATTAGTTCTTGAGATAGAGCTATTGCGAAAATCGTGAAAAATGCAGCATTGCAGCGCCACCTGTTGAGCGATTTACACCAAAAACTAATCAGCATCAATATGTATTAGGCACTAACTGAATATCAATTTTTATTAAATTCCGTGCATTAGTTCTTGAGATAGAGCGCCCACAAAATTTGTGTCACATACACACAGACAGACAGACAGACAGACTCACAGAGTCACAGACAGACATTTTGTAAAAACATGTTTTTTGGAATCTCTGACCCCTAAAACGTGTAAATCCGTCGAAAACCGGAATTCGAAAATTTTCATGAATCCAATACTTTCTTCTTGTAAAGATAGAAGAAAGTAAAAATCATCAAACTAAAAGTATATGAATTGTAATTAAAGGAGTCCATTTTGTTTTAGATATTTCCACTATAAATACAACTTCACGAATTTAAAAAAATGCAAAAATATTCAAAAATTGGCAAAAGTAACTTTATGAAAAGAATTTTTTTATAATGTTAATCTTCGTATTTTTCGAAACGGTTTACACCATTCGAAAGATAAATTAACGTACGTACATCCAGGTGTTTTTCATTTTCTCTTATTTCGAGCAAGATACCTATGTGAATTTTTGAAATGTGCGATAACAGTGAAAAAAGCAAAATGGTCATAAGAAAAAAAAAATATTTTGAAAGGAATTAACTTTCGCATTTTAGGTAGCTTTCTTTACAAAAAGCTACCTATTGCAGCCGTTCGGAGGAAAGCGATTTCAGAAAATTTTGGTATATTTTCATCGATCATGACCCCCAGACCCCGAAACCACCCTCCGTTCAAAATTGATATATATATATATATATATATATATATGTATATATATCTGACCTATGTCACACTGTAACTCTCGTATTTATGAACCGATTTGGATGTAATTCGGTATGTACATAGTACATACCAATGTCTCGACCGAGTTCGTTGGCCAGCTTCATCCGCCATTTTGTTTCAAAATGGCGGCCATTTAAAAAATTTTAAAAAATTTAAAATTTGAAATGTGGTACCAAAAAATTGAAAATGGAAAAATATTTTTTTCTTATGTATTTGACCTTTATACAAAGACTCCGTAGCAGTTTTTGTTTCGTCTATATCTTAAAAAATGGCTGAGTTATAGCATTTTGAATTTCTAGCGAAGCTGACATTTTGAAACGTCCTGAATTTTGTCACGCGATAAAAGGCGTATTTATGAACCGATTTGGATGTAACTTCGTTTATACATAGTACAGACCAATGTCTCAAACGAGTTCGTTGGCCAGCTTCATCTGCCATCTTGTTTAACAATGGCGGCCATTTAAAATTTTAAGAAAAATTTAAATTTGAAATGTGGTAGCAAAAAAAATGAAAATTGAAAAAATATTTTTTTCTTATGTGTTTGACCTTGATAAAAAGATTCGGGAGCAGTTTTTGTTTCGTCTATATCTTAAAAAATGGCTGAGTTATAGCATTTTGAATTTCTAGCGTGGCTGACATTTTGAAACGTCCTGATATTTGCCACGTGATAACAGACGTATTTATGAACCGATTTGGATGTACCTTGGTGTGTACATAGTACATACAAATAACTCAACCGAGTTCGTTGACCAGCTTCATTCGCCATCTTGTTTCAAGATGGTGGCCATTTAAAAAAGTCCTTCCGGCCAGTGCCGGGAGGAAGAGGCAGCTTTCATATTCCTTATTTTAAAAAAGCCAACTTATATTATTCAAACACACGAAGTTCAATTAAGTGGAAACCGAATGTAGGAGATTCAATACAAATTTTTATCAATACTAAATCATTATGAATGAGAATTTCGCGAAATTAGTCAGCTTTATCCAAGCTGCTTTTATTTAAAGTAACTTATATTTAGCTGCCAAATTCGGCGATTTCTTAAAGTGCCTGCCATTTTAAGACAACATGGTGCATGAGGCTAACCAGTGAACTTGGTCGAGACCTTAGTAATTGCTGTGCACATGCTCACTCACATCGGAATCGGTTGATATATACGAGTGCTGTCGCAGGCAAAAAATCAATTTTTCAAAATGTAACCCACGTTAGAAATTGAAACTGCTATATCTGATCCATTTTTTAAGATAAAGACAGACAAAAAATGCTCCTGAATCCTTATATCAAGGTCAAATACTTAAGAAAGAAACCTTTTTCAATTTCTAATTTTTTTGCACCTCACTTTAAATATAATTTTGTTTTAATTTAATGGCCGCCATTTTGAAACAAGATGGCTGATGAAGCTGGACAGCGAACTTGGTCGAGATATTGATGCATACTATCCACATGTCTTCTTCTATCGAAATAGGCGAATACGTGTGGTATCGCGTGACAAATACATGATCGTTTCAAAGTGTTAGCCATGATAGAAATTCAAAGTGCTATAATTCAACCACTTTTTAAGATATAAACAAAAGAACAAATTTTCAGAAACAAAAACTGCTCCAGAATCTTTGTATCAAGGCCAAACACATAAAAAAAATCTTTTTCATTTTCCAATTTTTTAATACATCATTTTAAATTTTAAATTCCATTTTTTTTAAAATGGCAACCCTTTTGAAACACGATGGCGAATGAAACTCGCCAACGAACTCGGTCGAGACATTGGTTTGTACTATGTACAGACCAAGTTACATTCAAATCGGTTCATAAATACGCCTGTTATCGCGTGACAAAAATCAGGTCGTTTTAAAATGTCAGCCACAATAGAAATTCAAAATGTTATAACTCAGCCATTTTTTTTAGATATAGACGAAACAAAACCTGTTCCGGAATTTTTGTATTAAGGTCAAACACATACGAAAAAAATCTTTTTCATTTTCCAATTTTTTGGTATCTCATTTTAAATTTAAAAATTAATTTTTTTTTTAAAATGGCCGCCATTTTGAAACAAGATGGCGGATGAAGCTGGCCAACGAACTCGGTTGAGTTATTTGTATGTACTATGTACACACCAAGGTACATTCAAATCGGTTCATAAATACGTCTCTTATCACGTGGCAAAAATCAGGACGTTTCAAAATGTCAGGCACGCTAGAAATTCAAAATGCTATAACTCAGCCATTTTGTAAGATATAGACGAAACAAAAACTGCTGCCGAATCTTTTTATCAAGGTCAAACACATAAGAAAAAAATATTTTTTCAATTTTCAATTTTTTGGCACCACATTTCAAATTTAAATTTTTCTTAAAATTTTAAATGACCGCCATTTTAAAACAAGATGGCGGATGAAGCTGGCCGCCGAACTCGGTCGAGACATTGCTCTGTACTATGTATAAGCGAAGTTACATCCAAATCGGTTCATAAATACGCCTTTTATCGCGTGACAAAATTCAGGACGTTTCAAAATGTCAGCTTCGCTAGAAATTCAAAATGCTATAACTCAGCCATTTTTTAAGATATAGACGAAACAAAAACTGCTACGGAGTCTTTGTATAAAGGTCAAATACATAAGAAAAAAATATTTTTCCATTTTCAATTTTTTGGTACCACATTTCAAATTTTTAAATTTTTAAAAAATTTTAAATGGCCGCCATTTTGAAACAAAATGGCGGATGAAGCTGGCCAACGAACTCGGTCGAGACATTGGTATGTACTATGTACACACTGAATTACATCGAAATCGGTTCATAAATACGAGAGTTACAGTGTGACATAGGTCAGATATATATATATATATATATATATATATATTGATATATATATATATATATATATATATCAATTTTGAACGGAGGGTGGTTTCGGGGTCTGGGGGTCATGATCGATGAAAATATACCAAATTTTTTTGAAATCGCTTTCCTCCGAACGGCTGCAATAGGTAGCTTTTTGTAAAGAAAGCTACCTAAAAATTAAAAAAAAAAAAAAAATTTAAAATGTGATATCAAAAAATTCGAAAATGAAAAAGATTTTTTTTGGATGTATTTGACCTTAATACAAAGATTCCGGAACAGGTTTTGTTTCCTCTACATCTAAAAAAATGGCTGAGTTATAAAATTTTGAATTTCGATTGTGGCTGACATTTTAAAACGACCTGATTTTTGTCACGCGATAACACGCGTATTTATGACCCGATTTGAATGTAACTTGGTCTGTACATAGGACATACCAATGTCTCGACCGAGTTCGTTGGCCAGCTTCATTCGCCATCTTGTTTCAAAAGGGTTGCTATTTTTTTAAAAAAAATGTAATTTAAAATTTAAAATGAGGTATTAAAAAATTGGAAAATGAAAAAGATTTTTTTTATGTGTTTGGCCTTGATACAAAGATTCTGGAGCAGTTTTTGTTTCTGAAAATTTGTTCTTTTGTTTATATCTTAAAAAGTGGTTGAATTATAGCACTTTGAATTTCTATCATGGCTAACACTTTGAAACGATCTTGTATTTGTCACGCCATACCACAAGTATTCGCCTATTTCGATGGAAGAAGGCATGTGGATAGTATACATCAATATCTCGACCAAGTTCGCTGGCCAGCTTCATCAGCCACCTTGTTTAAAAATGGCGGCCATTAAATTAAAAAAAATTATATTTAAAGTGAGGTGCAAAAAAATTAGAAATTGAAAAAGGTTTCTTTCTTAAGTATTTGACCTTGATATAAGGATTCAGGAGCATTTTTTGTTTGTCTTTATCTTAAAAAATGGCTCAGATATAGCAGTTTCAATTTCTAAAGTGGGTGACATTTTGAAAAATCTGATTTTTTGCCTGCGACAGCACTCGTATATTTCAACCGATTCCGATATGAGTGAGCATGTGCACAGCAATTACTAAGGTCTCGACCAAGTTCACTGGTTAGCATCATCTACCATGATGTCTTAAAATGGCAGGCACTTTAAGAAATCGCCGAATTTGGCAGCCAAATATAAGCGACTTTAAATAAAAGCAGCTTGGATAAAGCTGACTAATTTCGCGAAATTCTCATTCATAATGATTTAGTATTGATAAAAATTAGTATTGAATCTCCTACATTTGGTTTTCACTTAATTGAGCTTCGTGTGTTTGAATAATATAAGTTGGCTTTTTAAAAATAAGGAATATGAAAGCTACCTCTTCCTCCCGGCACTGGCCGGAAGGACTTTTTAAAAATGAATTACATTGTTGGGCAGACCAGAATAAGATAATTAAGCTGGTATTACTTCTTTTTTCCTATCATGTTCCATTTATTCTATGCGAGCTGCAAAAACGCCGTTCGAAAAAAAAAATCAAATTTTACAAGAAAAAGAAAGAAAAAAAAGGTTATCATTGGTATTTTTGAAAAGTGATGTCTTCTTTAGAATTTTTAATGCAATTTCTAAAGTAGTGTACATTTGGCGTTTCCATATGTCCGGCAGTTTAGGCGGTGCGACTTGAGAAAAAGAATCCAAAAAAAGAAATTTCGAGCTTCATTCGTTCTGCTTCCTCATTCAGGAACGGGAAAGTCTAATTTGAAAAAAAAGAAAAAAAACATATTTTTGACGATAATAGTTCTAGTTTTTAAATAATATCTTGGGTAATTATCAAATAATGAAAAATCTTGTACTAATCAGAATACTGCATTATAGGAATATTTCTGTTATATCAAATATATGGGAACTGATTAAAAAATAACAACAAAATGTATATCAAAATGTGCAGAATATCAATTTAAAGAGGTATTTCAGTACGCTACAACTGATAAATAAATAAATATATATATATATAATGAATGAGGCGTAATCCATTACTTCATTCAAAAATTTAAAGCGCCTCATTCCAGTATAATTTCGCGTATATGTGTAAGACTAATAGCAACGGATGAATTAAATACATTTGCAACAGACATTGCTTAAAATCGAATGGTATCATGAGACATAGTAGACGGGTCTACAAACTATTAGCGTCTCTGAACTACACTCTTTACATTTCGGAACGCAGTTGACTGTAGAAAAAAAAATATGTGAACTTATAGCACTATTCGAGATGTGTTATTCTTTCACATAATTCAAAATATAGTTATCTATACTTTTCACCTGGCTTTTTTGTTTATACCTTTCACCAAGTTATTATTAGGTTGAGCAAAAAGTTCTGGGAAATTTTTTATCTAATAGTTACCAGAATTTGTATCGTATATAGGAGTACTAGTGGTATATCTACAGGAGTTCAGGAATCCAATTATGGCCTCTTTCGATCAGTGCAAAACTTTTTCTAGGGCCGTCAATTTGAATCCTTTAATGAAGTTGAAGAAGCATGTCAAGAGTTTTTCGATCCCAAGGAGCTGCCATGGTACTTCCAGCAAATCCGGAATCTAGCAGGACCATGGCAGAAAGTCGTGGACTATGAAGGGTTCTACTTTGAAGAATAGTCCTTGTTGCTTTTGTTGTTGATTTGCGAATAACAACGCAACTTTCACAAATTTCCCAGAACTTTTTGCTCAACCTAGTAATAATAGTTATGGTCATAGTGGAATGAGACACCATGTGTTTTTAAGTGATTAATGTATTTTGTCCCAAATTTTTAAAAGAAAATATATTTGTTTCTGTGTTCTCTATCAAAACGCAAGTTTGTAAGGTAATCGCTATATGTAATACATCACACATGCAATTATACATTTTTTCTATCATCCAGCACGCAAATCTGAAACATAACTTTTATAATTCATGGCATTATCCCTTTACAGGACAACGTCGATTAGGACTCGGCATGACTTTTTCTTTGCAAAAATTGTTTCTTGCACCAGTAATAAAAAAAATCAATTTTAAGTATATAATTAGAACATTTTCGAAATAATGTAACATAATGTAACTTTTTAAAAGAAGTGGTGCAATCAAAATAAAAAATTATGTTACAGAGACCGAAACGGTTTGTAATTAGTTTCGAAAATCATGCTATGCTATTTGCTTAAAATACAGTGGTCACCCGTTTGTACAGACTTCAATGGAATCCATTTTTTCCGCATTAATCGAAATACTCTTTAAACCTTATAACTATTTGAATTGTGTTAAATAATCTCCATTCAAGAAATTGAATTCAGTTTTGGTGAGGATTAAATAGTCAAAAATAAATTAAATTAAAATAAACTAGTTATCGACATTCTGTTAAAGAAAAATAATAATTTAATGAGGACATTCAAAATATGCAAAATAAATGCCTTCCATACATAATACTGCAAATTCCAAAATCTGTAATCCTTCTGTCAAAAAGACCGGCATAATTAATTTTTTTTTAAACTTACAAAGAAATTTTTGATGTTAAAAATTTTATAAATCATACCCATATAAGAAATAGTTTAAAAATGTGCTATTTCATTCCATGATGCATTTCAAAGTTTTATGTTCGGAATAACGTATACTAAAATTATAATATTTCTGATATATTACTAGTCCTAAATGCTAAAATTTGAATGAAAATTTAATTAAATAAAGTTTTAAAAGGTCGGTAAAAAAAAGGGATTTTTAATCTTGAAAGTGAATTTTACTGCTAAATCTCGCCAAAGTCAACAACCTTTCGCCAAATAGCTTCAAATTCCACTAAATGTTGTCTGCTGTTCAACAATTTAATAAAAATTTCAACCTTCATTCTCGGTGACATGCATTGACCCGTAGTCACCCCAAAATGAGACACTAATCAACTTTTCTCAAACATGTAACCTAGCCAAATGGTCTTCTCTACACCAAAATGGTAGGATACAAAATTTAGTCAAAACCGCTTTGTCAAATGGACTCTGATTGGTTGAATCTGGTATCACGACATGTATTGGGAATTTCCAGAAAATTCCTTCAGTTCATAAAGCTATTTTTTTTTCGCCGAATGTTGTCAATAATTACTAAATTTGGCGACATTCTTTCATTTGGGACCAAGCATGTGTTTTTTGCATTGGTAATCTTGAAAGACGATTTTACCGCACCAAAACCACTAATATTTCACCAAATGTTCCGCTGACGCTTTGGGCTCATTTCAGTCTAAATGGGCCGTTTTTTAGATAAACTTTTCATACACACACATAGACACACACAAGATATTCTCGTATTCCGATACATGATAATTTGGTTATAGAATATACATTAAATTATTTTTTAGAACATGAACATAATTTACTATAATATTCTTGAAATTTCATTAAATATTGTAATTTAACTAATATTTTGTCTAACAAATATATCAATATGTCAATTATTCCGACTTTTAGCTACAAACTAATATTTTTTATGGGTATGAAAGTGTAATATATACGAATAAATACTAAAAATGTATTTTAAACTAAATTATATGTTAAATCAAATAATTGCTGTGAATTAAATATTACTTGAGATATATGCAGTATTTTTATTAATTTGAAAATAATTGCTAAAAATATCTAAAAGTTCTTTCAAAATTAGAAATATCTCATTTTTCAGAACACATTTTAGTATTAAAACATATTTTTAAAATTATCCTTTAAAAATATAGCACGTCAGGTAGAGCACAAATACTGAAATTTAAAGAAAATACGTGATCCCGAATACCCGACTTATTTTAAAGTCTGATGCAGTGTTTTTTATCACTTTTCTTTTCTCGAAGTTCTTCATTTGTATTCTGCAGTTTCGGCAATTTTCTACTCTAGATACGTACAATTTTCTAACTTCTTATATTCCGTGTAATTCAAGTGAATTATTCATTGATTTTTTTTTTTTTAAATCATGGTATACATATTCAACTTATTATATTATCTGAATATATCAATGTAGAATGAAATTAATCTATCTTATGAGATAAATATTACTAGCTTTTTGTTTTAGAATCCATTATTAAAAAATCACCAATTACATTTTTGTAATACTTTATAGTGTCTGTCTATGAAAAACACTTTATATTTTGAATTTCTATAATTAAAATTTAACCCAGTGGTAATTATGGATAATATCACATTCATGAATTAAGTTCTTAATGGTAGATTTCTTTAAGTTAAAGACATCTGATATGTGTAAAAATCAGGGTAAATCCACAAGTTTCAAAATCCCAATAAATTGTTATTTTTCATGCATTATTAAAGAAAAAAATCTAAATGAACTGTTGTATTAATTTAATGTAATTGTGAACAACTGAAAATTAATTTCAACTATTCCGACGATAAACCCCAATCACCTACGTCACACAATTTAATAGTTTCTACGTGACATAGGAAATGAGGAAAACAGCATCTGTATTAAACGACTTCTACAAATTTGTGTACCATTATAATGCAAGAAATAACTAAAATATAAAGAGATAAAACTAGGTATTCATTGGTGAAGTTTGCTCCTGATAAATGTGGTATAAATGGTAGCACAGTATGCCGTAATCATTTGGCGTCTCATATTATTTTCAGTTACTATCTACCCTAAGATTGAAATTACGATTTGCTTTGTACATTATTTTATACAAAAATCGCAGAAGAAGTTTAATTGTTGCATCTTTCTTCGCTCAGTAGTCTTTTAGTTGAGTATTCAGCTGGTATTTGTACAGTAGCGCAGCAAAATCTACAACATAACAACGATTTCAAATGTTAAATTTTCGAATGTCTTTTGCTCCTTTTAAAAGTGATTCTTTTACAGAATTTTTTATATTTTGCCACGGTTTTTTTTTTTTTCAAAATATGTTTCTTTTCTGATTTTGAATCACAGATTCTTGGATTAAATGAGACGAATTTCGAAATAAAAATTACTGGGGATAATAATCAAGAATTCTAAGCATCTTATGCATCACGCATACATAACGCTGGGCAGAAAGGGTGTTAAGGAAGGCTGCCAGATGGGGCAAGATAATCATACAGAGTTTCAAAATATTTAATAATCAATTTCTGCACTGAAAAAAAATTAAATTCTCAAAAATGAGTAAATTGAGGTACTCATATGGAATTGAGCATTAGGGTGGGTCGAAAAAACCGAAATATTTATAATCGAAACGTAATAGCGCGGAAACGTTGCCTTTTGTAAAAAAGATAAAATACGTACAATATTACACCGATTGGTTAATATCTTTTACCGCCGCAATGGGTCCAAATTTGAAAAAATCGCAAAAAACATACTTTTAGCAATTTGTTTTAAATATCCAAACATACTTATTAAATTTCTAATAGAACGCAATAGCCACGCCAATATATTAGTAATGTAACATTAACATTTCATTTTTGTGACATCGTTGCTTTTACCGCCACAACAGGGCCAAAATTAAGTTTTTCATTTTTTTCAATTTTCAATAACTTTTGTAATGTTTTCAGATTTTTTACATTTAAAATAGGCTGGGAAAGGCATTTTATGTTGTTAATTTCATGCACATTGTTAACCATGATCACTGCAATTCTATTAAAAAAAAATTGCTCAATGATAGAAACACCTGCAGCTGCCTGCACGTAAAATTAATTTCTCGCTGCTAGAGGGCCCCGTTTCACTTTGTTCGTTTTTTTTTGTAGTGTACTCCTTTTACTCTATACTTTGATGGCCCTAAAGTTAGAAATATCTGCCAGGTTAAAGAGGTGGCAAAGTTTCATCTTTGCGAAGTCAAGGAGGAACATATATCTTTGTACTAGAACCAGGTCTGAATTATTTTCGTCATTTGACCCCATCGTCTGGCAAGGCGACTTCTATATGCAATGACATTATAGATTTTTTGAAGAAAAATAAAATCCCGACTGGAATAATAATTGCAGTTGAATTTCGCGGAACTGTCTTCAAAACAGGATGCAAAGGTGGTGTTATAGTAGGATTAGTTGAGAACAACTTTTAAAAAACCACTTTATTGGCTTCTTTGACCTCACTTCAATGAGCTTCCACTGAGACATCTTTTCAAACATCTTGATGACAAAAAACACGTTCTCTATCATATTGTGGCCCAATTGGTTGATCTCTTGCGATTTGTGAATTATTACCAATCCAAAATTTAAGCCAATTTAATCTGATAACCTAGCTGTTCATAAAGATGATTTGTCAACTGACCAGAAGTATATGTCTGAAATATTGCAAGCTCTTTCAACACGCGTGTATACAATTGACCTTTTTTGCTGAGTCCCTGGACAAATATTTCACACAAGGTGGATCATTACTGGTATTCGAATTTTGAGACTCTACGTTGGAACAAAGAAACCCTCTTCTTAACTTGTCATACTCTTTGAGTACATCCTGAAAATGTACTGCATCAGTTGATTCACAATTAAAATGAATCACTCATGTTTTCCAGAATCTGTGCACTATAGTCAGTAACTTACGTTACTTGACAGATAATCTACGAAAGATTATAGTTCCTCTATTTTCACGAAATGACTATTTCGCAAGTCATACAAATATAGCCTCTTTGGAATGATAGCATATGAAGAGGAGAACATCAGGGCCCCAGCCATGAAGAAAATTGCAAAAGCGCGAAGTTCTGTGGACTAGAATAGTGCCACCCGCCACTTCATCATAGCAGACTTCAACACTGAAGCTTAAAAATTGTATGGCTTTAGTCTACTGGCAAAACTAACGGAACCACCTGTTATGGTTTCTAAACTAAAAGACTAAAAACGCTGGTGAGTTTAAAATGTTCGATTAAAGTTACCAGCTATTATAATTTTCCTTGTCCCACTCAATCCCTAGAAAGATGCGTGAAATTATTCATTGAAGCACTGATAAAGTTTGTTTACTAGAACAGAGGGAGGATCACATCTGATCAGTTTTGTCCTCTCGAGAAATAATGGCTTCATCTGACAGCAAGTTATGTTATAAAATTCATTTACATTAAATTCTTCTTCATTTTAAGTTTATTTAACCCGTTTCGGTTAAACATCTCTATATTTTAATTAATAAAATACTAAAACATTTTGCTCATTTTATATAATTTTTGTGGCATGAATTGGCTGTTATGAAGTAAAACATCAGTAGATGAAGCGATCGTCAAGAAAAATGAATGATTAACTTTATTTTCAAGTCTATTACAAATAGTTATAAAAAATAATGATATATTAATAGATATAATGAAAAAATATTTATTTCTAGACATATTATAGAAATTATAAAAATTTAGAAAAAAAATGAAAAATTGAAATTTTTGAATTTTTTACAAAAAATATGGTCTTTTTGCGGCAAATAAAGATATGATTTCTTCATAATGAACATTTACCGGGACATTTCTCGTATCTTCATGTATCTATTGCGTTCTATTGAAAATTGTATTGGTATGTTTGGATAATTTAAAAAAAAAAATGATAAAAAACATGTTTTTTGCGATTTTTTGAAACTTTGGCCCCCTTGCGGCGGTAAAAGATATAAACCGATCGATGTAATATTTTAGAAATTTATTCTGTATTGCAAAAGGCAACCTTTCCGCGCTATTACATTTCGATTATAAAAATTTCGGTTTTTTCGACCCACCCTATTGAGCATGTTTGGATGAAAAATGACCTTGTGCTTTCTCAATTTTGAAACATCTGATTTTATCAAATCCAAACAAAACGATACTGTTGTAGCTTCTATAGTTTATTTTATTCATACCTATTTAAAACACTTTTCATAAACCCTATCTCAATGATCGGGTAATCGGATATTTTTTTTTCAATTTTCATCCTGATTTCAGGGTGTTAATATCAAAATTAATTAAAATTAATTTAGATCCCCATTATTTGTAGTATTCGCGGCCTTTTAGTACAATCACTTTAAAATTTGGATTTTTTTATTACTATTTTGGGGCTTTAAATAGTTTAATGTCTTTCACCAATGACCAGGGTACCGTGTACCCATGGGAATTTTCTGTGAAAAAATAAAGAATTTAATAGATTTTTTAGATTTGGATCGATAAAACCTTAAATTAATTTGAAAATAAGAGATAGACATATTTTTAAATGTAAAACATATTTAATTTGCATGAAATTTTGTGGACAATCTTTACAATAGCTAAAGGTTTACGAAAGTGCATTGCGTACTCATTTTCTATATTGTTTAGATGGTTTTCTGGTTTTTCTACGCCGTTTGTGAGACTCTAACAAGCACATCTGACACCAACAACTTTTATTCTTCCTGTTTGATGTCGCTTTAAGCTCTTTGGGCTGGTTTTTGAAGGTGTGGAAGCTTCAAGTACAGGCAAATATTTTTGAAATATACTTTCAATTTCCAATTTGGTCGGAAAATGTCTCACAACCTGCACATTTAGCGATTGGTCATGAATTGCTGGAAGTCTCAAGTTCTCACCCAATTCCCGCAAAAGCAGACAATGATTGTAGGTCTTATGACTAACCATATCGGTATTGACAGAATGTCTAATGTAAGAAGGAAGTGCTGCTATATCCACAATATGGAATAAACAATGAAATTTAAAAAATCAAATAAACCGACTGCGTAAAAAGCGAACTAATTAATTAGTTCTCATCAATGTGAAGCTATTTTTATTTCAATTCCTACTATTAGCTCACACTCTCGCTGTATATATCTTGTTCAAAAATTTTCAATCGTTAATAAAATACTTATTATTCATCCCATCAAGCTCAAATAATTTTTTTAAACTTGTAGTGGATTACACTTCATGTTAATCGAGTTTTTTTTCAAATTTTAATTCATTAATTAAATCTAATTAATTAATTTACAATAATCAAGTGAGCCCTCTTCTTGATCAAGGTATTTTAAGACCGAGAGAGCCCTCTTATTGATCAAGGCTTTTTAAGCGCCACTCAAGAGGAAAGACGAATGGAAGAAAAAAAAATTCTCTTTTTGACCTCATTAGGAATTGACTTAAAATATTTTTTTTATTACTTGTTTATATTACTTACCTATTTTTTTTATTTACAAGTATTATTGACTTTTAAGTTGTGTTTAATAGTTATTTCCTATCTATGAACACAGTTTTGATGGGGTATATAGATGTCCATGATGGTTAGAGTTGCAGTAAAGCTAGAGATCCTACCTGTACAACTTTCAGGTTGTATAATATTTTAACGAAGCTTCTGACTGTAAAATAGTCTACGAAAAATCGTCTTCATTTTGCAAGACCTATCCAATGATATGTCACTCAATAGGGTCCGTAATTTTTTTTTTACGTCTCTACCGCCATTTTGAATTTATAAAAACAAAATCTTGCCTATAACCATCTGGCCGTTAAGACGAATTGGTAGAGATCTCATTCATTAAAATCCAACAAGCCGTTGGGATGTTTCTAGGGTATAAAGAAATCCACATACACAGATACGCGTGAAACACATAACCATTCTTTTCAGTCGGGTAAAAATAATTCAAGTGTCCATGTGGTGATACGCCTATGTGATATTTTATCTATTATTTCCCCTACATATTTCGATCGTTATAAAACTGAATCCTTTCAGGTTTCTCTTTTGGTCCCGTGATGGTTTTATCCTGATACATTATAGACACCAGAATGGCAGCTTTGTTCCTTTTTGGGACATACGAACGAATTCTTACGTCATCATGAAATTCGAATTCTGCGGATAAAACTTGTGCGATTTACATGGTCTCATTTCTTGGAGAATATGAGGTTTGTTTCTTTTTCAAGTGCCAACCATTTTGAATTTCCAGTAGAATAAATGTTTGTCAAAAGGAGAAGGAGAAATAAAAGTTTTTCATGGTGGTGTTTCGTAAATAATCGTTGCAACTGTTTCATCTTGGTTTATTTCACAGTCTGTACCTGTTTCCTGTGCGTAGTTGGTGTTGAGATGATAATAACTTTTTGCTTCATATACCCACCGTATTTTCATCTCATTTTTAGCAGCATTAGAAGGAATATTTTGTGTGAATCTTGTTCTTCCTTGATACAGCTCGTCAACCGTTAAGTTTTATGTCAATTTGTATTTTTTGAATAGGTTATGCTTTCGCATAGTCCCAAAGTCACTAATTGCTGCAGCTTTATCATTTTGAAGACGTTCCACTCGTGTGTTCTGGTTGTCAAACCGAATAAATCTAAGACTATTCCAGAATCGAGTTTACTGATAATTGCTCGATATAACGGATATGAGTTTGTTTTCCACATTTCTAATGTGTGATCTTTGATTGAATTTTTGACACATGAATTAATGAATATTCCTAAAAATGCGTCAAATTCTTCTTCTCCAAAGACAGTGCAGTTACATTCTATGAAATAGGGGTGTTTTATAGCCCGCATATGTTAAAACCGCATCAGGTACCCCGGTCATTGGAGACAAGGGCAAATTTTGATCATTGGCATAAGGGTTTTAATAAGAAAACAATAAATATACCCTGGAAATTTGGTAATATATTTTTATTCCTCGAAGGTACTATTTTGCGTCTCCTTTATGATGCGTAAGAATACATTGATTTGTTGTTAGGAGTACATGGTATATGCACACGTGGAATTCCAATCTGTGTAGTCATTGAAATGCTCATTGAGATAGATTAGATACATTGATGTGCTCATTTTTTCGTGAGAAAAAAAAATAGAAGAAAGATATTTTCACGATTTCGTCGACTACTTTGAATGTAAATGTTCTCTGTTAAATATTTAATACATATTTTTTCATATTTTTATGTAATCAGCTGTACTTACTGTAAATATTAAATTAATGTAAATATTAAAATTACGCACGGTATTTTAAAATAACGGAAAAGTGCTTAAAAACACTGATTTTGTCACAAAAATATTTGAGTTGGGTATATTAATAATAATTTTACTATTTTTCCTTAAAAAATATTCAATTAAATATTTCTAGTTTCCAATTTTGAGCGGGAAATAAGTGTCAGTGCAATTTTTTTCTTTAATCTGTAATAAATGAGGGAGAGTGAGGGACAACACAAGAAACTTATTTTCCTTTCATTCAACTTATTTTAGTTTTATTATTTTTTTATTGTACATCTTTTAGCCAATATTTTTCTTTATTTTGGGTACGCACGTGTTACTTATCGATCATCTTTGACATCTTGTTTTTCTTGATTATTTTAACAAAAACGGTAATGTTTTCAATATTTTTACATTAATTTAGAATACTGTGCAAATTTAATATTTGAATGAATTTAATATTTGATTTAATTTAATAGTTACAGAAATGCTACATCTGATTAGATACCAAGTCCACTTTTTTGAAAAAATGAGATGGCTCATTTAGAAGTGCAGTAATCCGTGTTTTATCTACTGCCATAGTGCACCAAGTCTGTAGTTCACATACTTTCTCACAGATTGCATCTGTGTCCAGAGTTGGTGAAGTAATACAAGAAACCTTCACAATCATACTGAATTAAGTCCATTCATCAGTGTACTACTTCACTACTTTTTTATCTCTGACCCATAATTGTCTAAATTTTGCCTCATTGCTGTAAAAGAAGTTGTATTTTAAATAATTACGAGGGCAGTTAGATAAGTCCGTGAATTTGAAATGAAAAAACAAATTTACATACCAAAATGCATTTTATTTTTTGACATAATCTCCCTTCATAATGATACACTTTTACCAACGACGTTATAACTTTTTTAATCCTTCCAAAAAATAAGATTTCTGAAACTTTCCAAAATAGGTATTTATGGCATTAATGATCTCAGAATTTGAGGAAAATCTCTTTCCACCAAGACATTTTTTTTATTTGGAAAAAGAAAAAAGACACTGTGGTCCAAATCAGGAGAGTAGGATGGATGAGGGAGCAATTCGTATCGCAATTCAACCAATTTAGTGGCTGCGATTGCAGACGAGTGCGCTGGCGCATTATTGTGATGAAAAAGTAATTTTTCCTTGGACAAATTGGGCCACTTTTCTTTCAATTTTTCATTAAAACGGTCTAATAAAACAACCTAACACTGTCCGGAGATCGTTTTTCCTTTTTCCAGATAGTGAATGGGTATTACGTACTTTGAGTCCCAGAAAACGTTTCGCCCGATGGTACTGTGCTTGCCTTTTTCGGAGCACGTTCTTCTGAAATAGTCCACTGCTTAGACTGTTCTTCAATTCCTGGTGTGTAGTAATGTATCCATTAGAGTGGTCACAAGCCACATGGGGAAAAAATAACGTTTTCGTCGGGGGGACCCTTCTAAAAGTTGCCAATTAGTTAGAAAATGAGATTGGCAAATTTTCAACTGAAATGAATAATATTAACCCGTGCCTTATCGAGGTTGAAGTCTTGAAAATTTGCAATTTTTGGCAAAAAATTGTCGTTTTTCTTTCTTTACGTGAAAACTATTTGCCTTAGAAACCTGTTTCTTGTTTTATTTCATAGAAAAAGTTGTTGCCTTAACCTTTTACTCTCATCAAAACTTATATTTAATGAACATTAGTATTTTTCAGGGCAGCTCGTGAACCATACCCTCAAACTCTGCATTTTTGAAACATGACAAATGAACACATGACAAGTGAAACATGACAAGTGAAAAATGACAAATTATAATTTTATTACTTTTGATAATTTTTTTGCATTATTTTCATTAATAGGCAAAAATAAATGAACAATTTTTGCAACTCTAAAAATATTTCACGAATTATAATTGATTATTTGTTATCTAGTTCTGTGTCTAGTAAGAAACAGCTTCTCGATTTGTATTGTAGTTGAACCTCTGAATTTCTCTTTTTATTACACAGCGGTTTTTGTTACCTGTTATCGTTATCTATTTTTAGAATTGACGAAACATTTCGTAAAGCCCCCCCCCCTTTTGATATGATGGCAGAAATGTAAGATTTTTTAAATTGGCCACTTGTCTCATCAAATCATCGACAGTAAGCTACCAAGTAATCGTCAAGTTTTATGTATTTTATGTTATAATATTCGCAAAATGAAACTGAAAGCCAGAGAAGCTGCTAGATTTAGAGTACATCCGCCAGTTAACCATAGACTTTAATTTTAAGTAGAAGTGCAATCGACTCCGCAAATAACTATTTCGTAAACAAAGAACTGAGATCATCAAAAACAGATTTAAAAATTCCGGTTTAGAGAGAACTGTTATTCACTGAGATGGAAAACTGCTTCACCATTTTTTGAATAAAAACAATGGTGAGAGGATAGAAGTTTTAATTAGTTGTGGGGATGAAGAACAGTTACTACGAGTTCCACAGCTTGAAAATACTATCGGAATAATTCAGGCGAAAGCTGTATTTTCAGCAGTCGAAGAGTGGAGGAAGTTGGTAAAATCCAGGCAATATGTTTTGATACAACTGCAGTAAACAACGGTTGTCTTAGAGGAACCTGCATTTTTCTATAGCAATTGTTAAAGAAAAAGTCTTCTGTATTTACCATGTGGCCACCATAATCTGGAAATTATCTCAAAAGCTGGTTTTGATTGTAAAGTGGGAATAATCACTGCCCCTCAGCCAGATATTTAAAAAACAATTCAGTATTTTAAAAACAGAGTAAATATAAAAATTCTATTGAAGATGAAATACTAGATATAAATAGTTAATTCAGAAGAACTTTCAAGTTTTCTTACAGGACCTTTTAAAAATTAACAGCTCAAGTACGGTTATAAAGAGTTTATCCAACTTTGTTTAATTTTTATAGGACTCCTTCCTACAAAAGACTTTTTTCGGAGTTTAATCATGTCAGATGGGCAATTTATTCTCTCAAAGTATATTGTCATAGACAATCTCTCAATAACAAATTTAGAAAAAGAAGGTATTAGAGACCTTTGCTTATTTCTAACCAATATTTATGTAAAATCATGCTTCAGTACTCCCACTCCCACTTTGGACCCCAATCCAAGACCTATAAATAATAAAATCACTTGTTCACAACAGAAAAATTGATAAATAGGTTGCAGACAAAGCACTCGTTAAAATGATAAACCGTCTTTGGTATCTTAACTCGGATCAAGTTGCATTTTCATTTTTAGATGGTACTTTGGAAAAAAGAAAGTCAACATAAGCATGGCTGTAAAATTAATGTCATTTGAAGAAGAAATGATGATGACGATAAGAATTTAAAAGCAACAAAAGTTTTCAACGAAGTGGATTTATTGAACAAAGAAGTCAATGCTTTTGTTTCATCTCAAACTGTAAAAAATTTTAAGAGATTTTATATTAATAAGCGTTTTTTAAATACTGATCCCAATGTATGGTGTGAAAATAAACCTTATTTGAAAACAAGAAAACAGTGAATGGTTTTAAAGTTGTCAATGGACGCAGCTGAAAGGCGAAGAAAATTAACCAGAGAATTCAATTCCTGTTTAACAAAAGATGAAAAATAAAAACTGTATATGCTAAAAGTTGTATGTGAATGTAGAAAAACTTTTCAAGAGTCTTCAAAAGCCACCTTATCTAAGCCATTTATCACCTTAATGCTTTCTGGCGCGGTGTTCCCATGTCGAGACTACCTAATTTTAATTACAAACTTACTTGTTTGTAAATTTAGGTGTAGTCATTCATTATTTTACGAACAGAATTTTTCTGTATTGGAAAGGGTTAATGTGATAATTGTAAGGGATAGTAATTTATTATGCTTCCTATCTTGTAACACTATTTTAATAATAAAATGCATTTGAGCATTATTTGATCTCATTTTTATACTTTCTTTGCCCCCTTTTTTAAAATTATTTCAGTTTAAAATAAGTTTTTTTTTTTAAATTAAACCCTTTATTATATAAAAAATGAAAAGAAAAAAGAAAAACAAAAGGTGGAAAGCAGATGAAATATGTTACAATTTTTCTTCGCATTTTCCTAAAAAGTAAATTTTTACGATTTGGCTGAAGTTTGTCCTGAAAAATGCGCCTATTTTTAAATCTATACATTTTTAGAAAAAAATGGTGTGTGGTTCATCAAAACGAAGCTTTTTTTATAAAATGAGACCTGAATTATGTTTCTGGGTTGAATTGTATTTATTTCATGAAGGAAAAACAGCTTTTTTTTGCGAAAAATCACGTTTTTTTCAAACTTTAACCTCAATGAGGCGCCGGTTAATATTATCCAAATGAGCTAAAACTTTGCCAATCTCATTTTCTAGTCTATTGGCAACTTTTTGGTGGTGTCCCCCGGAACAAATTCGAAAATTGATTTCTTGTGACCACCCTAGTATCCATGCTTCATCAACTGCAACATAACTTTACAAAAATTCTCTTGAATTGCGCTCTAACTTGTACAAGCATTGCTTTGAAATGGTTACACGAGTCCGTTTTTGATCCACTGCCAAAAATCAGAGCACTCATCTTGGTGATAACTTTTCTTTCCCCAAATGTTCATGCAAGATATTGAATGCACGTTCATTTGAAATGTTTCCCTTCTTAGCAATTTCACACACTTTCATACGGCGTTCTTTTAACACGATATCATGGATTTTGTTGACCATTTCTTCAGTCTTGATCTCAGTTGGACGTCCAGAACGTTCTGTATCTGTTGTGCTCGTACGGCCACAACGAAATTCCGTAAACCACTTTTGAGCCATACCATATGATGGTACAGAATCCTCATAATATATTTTCAGCTTTTCTTCAGTTTCGATAATTGTTTTTCCGCGTAAAAAAATAGTGTTTTATCAAAGCACGAAATACTTTTTTCTCCATAATCAAAACAAACACGCCAATTGTTTGCTTTTGAATCCAATAGAACACAATGTACTTAAAATATCGTCTGCAAATTGCACGAATGTTGCCGCAGATAACTATAAATTGAAAACATAATACTTAGAGCGCGATCAGAGCACAATCTTTTTTTAAAGTCAATGAGATATCAAACTTCCCTCGTAGCTATTTCAAAACTTCTGATGAAAAATAAACGTTCGTGAATCAGATGTACAAACTATGAAGGGAAAGTAATTTTGTTTTTGATGACCCCTCGCCCCTCCTCTCGGAAGAAAAACTGTAAAAATACCGACAGCGTTTTCTTAAAAAAAGCATTACAAAAGAAAAAAAAAAAACGCTAATCACATAGTTCGATCTTACGCCTAGAGGGGAATGTATGACAAAGAATAAGACAAATTCTATTACAAAGTCTTCCGCAAAAAGCTTAATTTACACTTCAAGCCACTAAGTACAGATATATGTAAATTGTGTGATTACATATCAATCAAGCTCTCGACAAAAAATGGTGAAAACACTTGAAAAAGTCTTGAAATCGAAGAAAAGCTCCACTTGCAGATACCTAAACGGGCTAGAGAGAAAATGAAAACTGATAAAATTAAAGCCTCAGATGAAACTTACTGCTTTACTACTGTAAATTCGACTTGCAAAAAGTACTAAACTTTCTAAGCTTTCAACATACATAGCGTATTATAAACGAAATCTATATGTTTATAACTTTGGGGTGCATTCGTTTAAAAATAATGTGGGATACATGTACGTCTGGGATGAAATAGATGAAATAGAGGGAGGAAGAGATTCTCACGTCCTTTCTAGCATTGTTGCAAGACACCAGCAGAAAGTTGTAACTCGATTGAAGCAGCAACTATCAAGAAACAACACATCTATGTTTCTGGAGAGTGACAGGAAACTATTGTGAATGAAAAGAGGAAATATCCTAAATTTATGTCATTGAAGATAAGAATCCCGACTTTCTTTCTACTACTGCTTTGTAACAAAGTATCATAAACAGAAAGAAGGATACCGCGGGAACGTGTTTTAGTTGGGTGGATATTGGATGGCTGCGAATTGTGAGAGGTTTTTTTTTCATGTTACTGTTGAAAGAAATCCTCAATGACGATCAATCTCTTCGCAAAATAAATTTGGAAAATCGAGCTCGTAAACTCAAGTTACTTTCTTTGCCAAATGTCAGTCAAGATGCATTGTACATGGGTCGTACAAAAATTACTTTGGCTAAAAGGAAAGATATGATGGATCTTCTGCCGCACATTCCGCCAATTTATCACGTTTACTTCAAGAAAATTCCAGTAGGTGTGAATACCACGTTCCGAGCTACTTCCTACAGAGTACATCATGTGACGTTGATGATTATGATAGTATTGTGCACTGTGAATGATTTACGATAACTGGTAATATCTTTCACTCTTTGAGCAAAAAATTGAATAAGTAAACATAAATCGAAATCAAGAGTTTTTGCAGTCATAATGAACAAGTCTTTATTTCCACATGGACATTTCACAACCATATTGGACCAAGTCCTTATTTTTTTATAAAACGTATAAATTTTCAATAGAAATATTAATTTATCATTTGTAAAAGTGGCGCGCTATAAAAATGCTACTTTAAATTGAATATTACCGCATATAATTCTTATAAATCACTGGACCTGAATTAATTATTTATTAAGAACTTTAAAGCGTTATTATTCACAATAAAGAAAAATGGATTTGGTCTACTGTGGTTGTGGGCCCCTCATATACGCTTTTCAATTAATTTATTGGTATAGAAACGAAAGGAAGCTTTTATGTGTATTTATGTAAAATTTACATCCTACTACTGCCCATGCCGTTAATGCTCATTTACTTTAGTGATTGATAAATACTGATATATTTTTTCAAATGTGAACGCAATAACAAATTTGTATATATTTACACAATGCCGTACCATTACTTGTGGATATAAATCATTATTTAAAAGTACATTGCTCCTAAAATCAAATTGATGCTTCTTATGATAAAAAAAGAAAAAACACAACAAAACCAAAAAAAAAAATAAATAAATAAATAAAATAGTATGTTGTGGCCATCACAAAACTTTCTTCTATATAAATCCCGTCAATTAAATCATTTAAATAGTACAAGAAATTACATCAATTTAGCACCAATTCATATCGAAATATATCTGAATTTCAAATTTGATGAAAATCCGTGCATTAGTTCTTGAGATAGAGCTATAGCAGAAATTCTGAAAAAGGCAGCATAGAATCGCCACCTGTTGAGCGATTTGCACCAAAACATACACAGCAGTAATTCATATCAAGGTATACCTAAATCTGAAGCTTGTTGAAAATCCAAACATTAATTCTTGAGATAGAGCTATTGCGGAAATCGCAAAAATGCAGGATAGCAGCGCCACCTTTTGAGCGATTTACAGCAAAATATACAAAACATCAATATATGTCAAGGACTAACAAGGTGTGAAGTTTTATGAAAATCCGTGCATGATTTCTTGAGATAGAGCTATTGCGAAAATCGTGTAGATCCTCTAAAATGCGACATAGCAGCGCCATCTGTTGCGCGATTTACAATAAATCATTACCAACACTAATTCATATGAAGGAATAACTGAATCTGAAGTTTGATGAAAATCTGTGCATTAGTTTTTGAGATAGAGCTATTGTAGAAATCGCGAAAAATACAGCATAGCAGCGCCGCCTATTGGGTGATTTACACCAAAAACTAATCAGCACCAATTTATATTAGGGACTACTGGAACGTACATTTTTATTAAATTCCGTGCATTTGTTCTTGAGATAGAGCGCCCACAAAATTTGTATCACATATAGACAGACAGACAGACTCACAGAACCACAGACTCACATTTTGTAAAAACATGTTTTTTTGGAATCTCTGACCCCTAAAACGTGTAAATCCGTGGAAAGCCGGAAGTCTAAAATTTTCATGAATCCAATATTCTTCTTGCAAAGATAGAAGAAATTAAAAAACAGAAACGAAATCAATAAATATTAAAATAAAGTATTTTCTGAATAAATATATAGAAAATCCTATATATTATTTTAGATCATGACTGACACATATGTAACATCAATTAAACCTTTTTTTTTACCTTTATTTATGTATATATAGCTAAACAAAGATCTGAAATGTTTGAAGAAGAATATTAGACTGAATCCAATATTCTTCTTGCAAAGATAGAAGAAAGTAAAAAACAGAAAAAAAATCAATAAATGTTAAAATAAAGTATTTTCTGGATAAATATATAGAAAATGCTATATATTATTTTACATCATGACTGACACATATGTAACATCAATTAAACCTTTTTTTTACATTTATTTATGTATCTATATAAATGTATGTATAACTGAACAAAGAACAGACGTATACGATTTTGTGAAAACGGCTATGACGGGCTTCTGATATATATATATATATATATATATATATATATATATATATATATACTTATTTATTTATTTATTTATTTATTTATGCTTGTCAAATAATACTGCTTTAAAAAATAGTTACTATTGCACTTACTGATATCGCGTGAACTGCATACAGCACTAATAAGAGCTAACATTGTGAGTTTGTTACATTCTCTTTTTTTATAAGAAAAACAACAACAACAAAAATGCTATTAAATTTATGAAACCTGAAGATAGATTCTTCATATTTAAATTAAATTATATACGATTCCATTTCTTAGATATACAGTTTAAATTTACATTTGAGTTGTCCCTCATAAATACTCAGTTTTCCAGTTTAAAAAAGGGCATTTGAAAGTATATTAGATTATCCTCGTATATGTCATCGGTAATGTATTGTAAAAATGAATTGTAGCATTGTAAAATTATTTATTATTAGTTAGATTTTTCTTTTAAGGCGTCATTACTAAATCATTTCTAAAAGATAGAGGGGGAGGGTATTTTTATTGTTTAGTTTCGTTTCATAACAGTAATTTATTAGGTATTCCTATCCAAAATGTTTTTTATTGTTTTTGCTAAAATATGTCCAAGATTTTTTTACTAAGAAGAACAGCACAATTTATATAATTCTAGATTATTCACTCTAGAGAAATTAAAAAAAAAAAAACATTATCTTAAATGCGCAAAAAAATAAGAAAATAGCTTTTAAACAGTTCGTCTGAAATACGAAATGATGACTTAAAAAAAAAGAAAAGATTACTACTAATTTAATAAATTTGATGTGAAATGAAGTATACAAATGTTCTTCTGACATGATGTAGATATAATTGCTAGGCTTTTCTCTTTCTAGACGAACAAGAGTAATTTTTGTTGAATTTAATAATAACATAAAGTTGCTTTGTTATTAAAGATGCTCTATCGTTTTGATCGTTTTAAAATTTCCTTTCTTTTATGAAAGTCGTAATTAATAAAATAGCATTATTCATAAATACTCAAGAAAGAGAAGGGCGGTTTTGATATAAACATTGCATTCCTTAAAATATTGAACAAACATATTTTGCTTACTTTAATAAGGTAAAAAAACAATAATAATATATTTTTTTAATAATGCAAAGTTAATTTATAAATTAAAGATATTTAAAAAGATGTTACTATAGTTTTAGGATTAAACAACATTTCTTTATTATTATATTCGAATGATATTATTCTTCATTTAATGAATGTTTTTCTTTATAAAAAATGTTTAGTGTTAAAAAGTAAAAATACGTTTATTAAATGTTAATTACTTTTTTATTTATCTTACATAGTTGCACAACACTTTACAGGGATTTTCTGAAATGTTGCATTTCTGTTTTTCTCTGTGATAATTGATTAAAAACGATAAAGTACATTTACAGAAATAAATATCGAACATTGCTTTTGTTCTCCATCGTGTTACGTTTACATTGAAATATAATTACAGAAACTGCCAGTTTCATGAAAAAAAAAACAATGGATAGTGTCTGATTTATTGAGCCCTGTGATAGATTCAATTAATCTTGTTTAGAAGGATTTATTAGATTAATTAAAGAAGTCTTTCCTTTCCCAGTGTCGTAGAAAATTAGTTTTGGAATCGCTGCATGATAGATTTATTGAATACATCTAACTTCCCAATGAAATGTTAATATTGATAACAACACAAGTTTCATATTACAAACTTTAACTATATCACAGATTTTCTTGAAAATTGAAATAATTTTATGTGCATTTTATGCAGGATAAATGAAGGAAAATTTGTAATCGGGAATAATTTCCAAATAGTGTTTTACATTTTAACTGATTAACCCTATCCTCTTGGGATAGGTCAAATATAAATACTTTTAGATGTATGTATAATAAATAAACATCAGTCCGATATTTATATTTGTCCTGTACAGAGACTACAATTTTTAAAGACAAAACACGCAAATAACATTATAAAATGTTCCATGTGATTTCTAAATTGTTGAAAATCAATAATTAGGTGTTCTATTAATAAATGCATATATTCGTGTATTCGTTTTCATATTCATCCATTAATAATGAAATAATAGAAATATTTATTGAATGCTGGACAAACGTTCTCGATTTTTTCTATCTATTATAGGATTTGTAAGTTACAACTTTGGTAATAAAACTTTGTTTGCATATAGATAATAAATTAGTAGCGTATAAAAAATTGTTTAGATGATTCAGAGCTAAGAAAAAATATAAAAAATAGTCCGCTTGGAACACTGTATTCATTAGTTATAAGTGAGGTTTATTACTTACTTAAAACTTGACTCAGTGTAAATCAGTTTTTGTCTTTTAGACTATGTAATTTATTGAAGAAAATAAAATACTGAAACATTCATTTTGTTGGCTATTTATTTAAATGATTTTTTTATAAAAAAATTCCGTACCCGAAGTTCACCATTTCAAAGTTTAAAAAAAAAAAAAAACCTCTTGAAGTGATTCGCATATGCAACCGTGATCCAGTTGGCTATGATTCTGATTAAAGAAGATTAAGCATATTATATGAACTGTAAATTAGTGCAGAACTACATGAAAACGAATATATAAACTATATGATATTGCAGCTTGCCACTAAACTGAAAAATATCAACGAAAAGATTTGATGTTGTACATAGAATAATTTTCAAGTTAGTTGGATTACTTAAAAGACCAGTTGCATCAAATGTTTTAGCAATTGTATTTTATATATGCGTTTTCAAAATTTATGAATTACTGTTAGATTTGCTTGTAATGATAATATCTCGTGATTTTAGATTCTATTCTCATTTGCATAATTTTTCAAGCCATTTTGGAAGAAATTTTTATCAAAGGAATTTATTAAATATTTTAATAACAATTTTTGCATTTTAACTAAATTCTTTTTTATATAAAATATAAATTATGTAAATATTTTCTGAAATCAGTTAAATTGTTACCAAAATATCGTTGATTTTTGTAGATAGAATTTTTCATTCCACTGCCAAAGCCCTAATTAATTTTCTTTTTTAGAACCCTTCGTTGTAAGCAATTTAAAAACAGAAAATCAATTTTAATGGAAAATTAAAGGAATATTAAACTTGTTGCCATATATCACGAATTTTAGAAATGCATATTCTTAACTGAATAAAAACTCGGCCGTTTTATTCAAAAAACAATTTCTAAAGTTCATCTTGAATGCGTCACAATGATGAATTGTCGACCTCACGGGAACTTTTTGGAAATAAAATATGCTAAACTATTTATGTATTACTTTTTGAAATTTTCCTGTTTTGAAAGAAAAAGAAAAATGATCAATTTTCCTAAGTGCATAGACATGTATGTTGCTATTCTGTAAATATACTAATGTTTTAATATATTTAAGTTCAATTTTTTTTCAATTAAGCAAAAAGTAGGCTACAGAATTTATGCCGAACATCTGTTTTAAACAAAAGAAATATTTCGAGATAACGATTTTTTAAAGATTTTTTAATTATTATTTTATTTTACATTCTCAAATTTGTATAATTGTCTTATATATGTTATAAAGTCATTGGGAACTTATTTGTCTACTTGTTATATGTTCAATGTAGATATACATACTTTAAATGATAAGAACAATACAAGAATGCATTTGAAATTGCTTTCGACATTTTCTAAATAGAATGATGCAATTTTCTTATGTTAAATAGCTTACCAAAATAACTCCTGTAACATGTAATGAAAATTTAAAAAATCCTTTTTTTTCACTAAAATACCTAAAATTCTATCTACTGCATAAAATAGCATTATTCCTGTCAGGTGTTGTTGTTTCTAGAATTTTTTGTACTTTACGTGACGGACTCTTATTAATGAATGTTTTGTATACAATTGTGATTTTTTTCAACTTCATTTTAATAGAAATTTCAGTATTATCCCGTACACACACAATCCTATTTCTGTAACGTAACCAAACGCATGAGATAAATGTCACCCGATTTTGTTTCCCATTATATTTTCTGTTAAATACGATTTAAAATTAAATATACCCGTGTATATTGTAAAGTACATCAATTCTGCTTCTATTTAGGGAGAAGATAATCTTTTTTATATCTACTTACAGATTTTGTTTCATTGTCTGTTAAATGCACTTCTTCATTTTTATTAGAAAATATGCAATCGATTTATTTTATACCTTAAAACAAGAGATATTTCATAAAATTGATATTGATTACAATTACACTTTCATCTATATATACAAGAAACTTTTACATTACTTTATTTAAGGGGACCGGGAAAGGAAAATTCAACAAAAATATCGATTTTTACTTTTTTATATAACTAAATAGAATAAACTTGTTATCTTTCCAACGATGTCCCCACATGTTTATATATAAAAAAATAGGTGTTGAAATTATTCATTCTTTCGAAAAGTACTTCACATCTTTATGGCCATTTAAATCTTTAATTGACTTTTTCTCAAATTTTGGATTTTCATGTTTATGTTCCTTTTTTCAATATCTAGATAAACTTAAGAACTCAGATTTTTTTAATACTTATGTTATATTGTATACTTTAACACAAGGATTTAATGATTTGCTGAGAATGATTTATTTTAGGCAGTGTAATCTTACCAAAAATGTTAATTTAAAAATGACTTTTGATATATAATTAATAATTAATTTTGAGTTTCACTTAGAAAGAAAATGGTCTGTTAAAATACGTAAATCATGTCATTCTAACTACTCTAAAAAATCTGGACGTCTATCTTTCACCATTTCTGAAAAAAAAGGTACATAAAGTTGGTGAATTTAACATGACGGAGATAGGGCTTTCTCAGTCCCCTTAAAATTTTTTGAGTGTGTGTTATCTCGTAAGAAATGTACGTATCAAACTGAAACGTTCGTGCACGCGGTATTATACAATGCCAAGAAGTATCTAAAAACCCGTCAAATGAACAAAGAAAAGACGTTCCTTCACATTGAAAAGTACAAGGCAGTTCCGAAGCGTCATAAAAATGTTATCACTTTTTGCGATGAAAAAATGTGATTGGGGTGAAATCTATCCAGACGCACGTGCTTACGGGTTAATAAGTTATGTTCCTGTTTGCTTTTATTTATTTAACTTTTATCACTTATATTATTAAAGTGAAATCTTCGTGAATCCACTTTTCTCTTAAATATAACAGATTATACATTAAAATACCTATATTCGTTTTAAGCCATACATAGGTTCATGAAATATTACAATTGTCATTATAATTTTTTACAAATGTATTCCAAATAAAAAAAAAATCATAATAATTACAAATACGTCTTTTTTCATGAAATTGTACTTTAAATGTTAGGAATAAAAATAACTATACGATTCTGAAATCTGCTCTGTATAAAATTTGCACGTTTGAAAATCATGAATATGAAATTTTTAGGGAAATACGTGATCGTGAATAGCTGAGATTTTTCAAACCATTTTTCAATATATTCTACTTGTTTTCTTAGATTATATTTCTTATTCAATATAGTCTAAAAAAACACTGATAAATTAGTTCCACGACCTCCATCCAGCGTGTGTAAATTTCGTTAATATAAAAAAAAGAATTTTTTAAACTCTGTACACATGGTTAAAAACGATGATTAATATATATATATATAATATTTCTTTTAATTTTGTTGAAAGTATAGCATTGATTATGGAACTTGATGAATATTTGTTACATTTTCTAAAATCGTTTAACTGCTAAAGTTCAATAATAATACAAGTATATCTTCTGGTATATCGTAGAGAGCCTTTTAAATAAAATACATCTGAAATGTAAGCAACTGTAATACTAATATCCATAAAAAATTAAAACTACAATAATATATTTGTATCATGTTTGTTTTAATGAAAAGGAAATAAATTTATACAGCATTTTTGGTATTGCAAAGAGCATAAAGAGACGAGTGTGGAATTCGATTATTAGACAGCTTGTTATAATAACTAACGTTAAATGAATTGGACAAATTATGTCTCATCATTCCTTTTGAATTAAATTTGTGAAACCTGTATTACTGCTTTTATCTCTTATATTAAACGCAAACACAAGATAATAAAAGATTATATATATATTAATCGCAATAATGTATACTGTTATTTTGAGTAAATTTGAGGTTTCTGAGAATTTTTACACTGTTCACTTTATGATCACATTTAATTAAATTATGATACCAATCTTTAATAGTTACAAAACTAACGTAATTTTGTTTCTTATATATTGAAAAAAAAGTTTATCAACGTGTTTTTTTATACGTACTTGCATTATAATTACTTGTATTACATATTTTTTCTATTCAATGTCCTTCTAGGTTTTATTAGAATATATATTTGTATTAATATTTAATTTTATGAAGACTTTTATTTTTGAGGATGCAACTAAAATTCATTACTTTCCATATTTAATAATACAAGTTAATATAATTAGGAATAAAGTAAAATATATATCCATTTATCATTGTTTGAAAGCATCTTTTGCAATGATGAGAGTATCACTTACTTAATAGTATTGAAATTTTTAGATGGGGAATTGATAGATGGGGATAGATGGGGAATTGTAAGAAATGCAATTCTATGCAGTTCTATTGCAATTTCTCCTATGT
This sequence comes from Maratus speciosus, assembly GCA_963932465.1. Classification (NCBI taxonomy): domain Eukaryota; kingdom Metazoa; phylum Arthropoda; class Arachnida; order Araneae; family Salticidae; genus Maratus; species Maratus speciosus. The sequence goes on along the minus strand of OZ010791.1, from coordinate 536,293,235 downwards.
TGGAATTTCTGAAAATGTTTTACAGATTTACGCTCATCATGACCAATAGAACGCAAAACCACCCGCAGTTCATAACTTATATATATATTATATATATATATATATATATAGGGTAGATATATATATATATATGTGTGTGTGTGTGATTTTATATATATACTAGGGGACCCTGCCCCCTGCAATCTACGCTCGCCAACCCCCGTTCAGACACCGAAGAATATAAAAACACGCTAATCTAATGAGTTTTAAATATATTAGAGAAGATTGAATTATACTGAAAAAATCTGTGCATATCTCCCTGTAAACGGGTTTCCATTTAATTCCCTTTGATTGCAAAAATTTAAGGGCAAATAAGTTGCTGTTAAGATATCGAATAATTGTTTTCGCTTTTGATTAAAGAGGTTCAGTTAAACATTTGAAAAGAAGCTATAATAAAATAAATTAAGTATACAGAGTCTTTGCCTCCCGGTATTTTAAAACAATCTCTATAACAATAGCCTAAGTCATTTGACTATAATTAACAGTTTCAGGCGGACCACTTCGCTTTTTATACTCTAAGTGCCATTTGGTACTTTAATGTTAGCCAGGCAAAGGTGATAAGTCGCCAAATATTATTCTATCGCCATCATTTCATCTATATTATAATAGTTCAAGTCATCAACTGCCATAAACAAATACGGTCTGATCCCTTCGCTGTTCATATGAAAGTTTGGCACAGATCTCAAATACGTCCGATATTGGCGCGAATTTTAACGACGCCAATTTGGGGAACACATCAACAGCATAAACAACAACATCCGGCTTACCATATTAAGCAAAATAACGATACTTTGGCGCCAGTTAATTGCCCGTTCCGTATATGTCATTGGCGTTAGAAAAAAATCGCGCCAATATGGGACCGTAAGTTTTTCATTTTGATTAAAAATACAATTGTTTTTTTCGAATAAAACTACATAAAATTTTTCATGATTGCAAAGAATTCTTTGTACTGTTACGCTAGCCGGATGCAAATCTCGCCAATAGCTTTTTTTCAACTCGCCAGTTAGCATTTTCTTTCGAGTGGTAATATTTGGCCAGATGTCATATACGCACAGCAGGTTTGGCGTTTTTTTTTTTTTTTTTTTTTTTTTTTTTTTTACGAAAATTTGGCGAAAACTTCGTTCTCAAATACCAGTTACATATGCATTTTTGGTATTACTTAGTTATGCCGTCGACCAAAAATCTATCGCCAAACTATAAGTTTAAATGCCAATAATTGTTGATCATAAATGTCACATTCACCTGACTTTAAGCAAGTTACACGTGCTTACGTTACCAAGTGATTTTTATTTCGACTTTTTATTTTTATATTCATTAATATTATACTAATTTATATGTTCTTTCGTTATTTAAAATAAAAATTACGTCAATTTTATAATTTGGCGAGTGTTTTGGCGATTTATATAACTTGGGGAAATTGGTCGACGAATTAAACAAGCAGTACAGTAATTTTTAATTATTTTCTATTTTTTTTCTAATGGAAATATAAAATTAATTAATAATTATAGAACAAAATAATTTATATATTTTATAAAAAGAAATAAAAGTAAATAAACATTATCAAATAAACAACAACAGCCGGGTTACCATGTCAACCTTTTCTGAAATACGAAAAAAAAATATCTGTTTGATTAAAATTTGAGTTGCCATCATTAGAAAAATGTATATAAAATTAAAAAAATAATAATATTTCTAAAACTACTTCGAATTTAAAAATTCTGATACCAGTTTTTAGATCCGCGGATCAATGCTGATTTTTGGTGTTAATTTCATCACAAAGTATACCATACGTTAGGATAAATCGCTTCCAACATAATCAGTTCTTTAATCAGTCGATTCATATATCCGTTTCATAAATTCGTTTCATAAATTCGTTTCATATATCCGTTTCATTAGGATTTTATATTTATAAGCTAGATATATATATACACATATGCGTTACTTTTTACGGACACGATATCTTCCATAATTCTGCCCAAACCATTTCCAAACTGATACATAAAATAAAAGGGCAGAAAAACTAGGTCAAGATCGTTAACGGAAAAAGCAGATGAATGAGTGGTAAGGTGAGAGTTTTTCCGAAAACAGAAAAAATCCCAAAACTTCTTAATTATGATACTTATTGAATCAGATTAAAGTTATTGTTACTTCTAAGAAAAGGGCCAAAACTTATGCATGTCAGATTTTTGATGTCATTAAAAATTGGCTCAAGGGGTAAAAAAAATAAGATTTTATGAAAAAAATATCCTAACTTCCTAAAATCTCAAGGTATCAAATACAGTTACATTTATTCTAAATCTTCTTAAAATTATCTACAACTTTTATATTGACACGTTTTTATAAGACCAAATCTTATACAAAAACTATTCGGATGTACCAATCTCAAAACTTTCTTCTATCTCATATATGTTAATGTTTAAAAAATTGCTATGACACTGCCAAAATTAAATAGCAGTATAAGCCTCTTTTGAGAATCCTAAAGATATGAAATTCCGTGGATTAATTCTTGAGATATGACTATCGCTGCCTGTCCAATGTACACATAACTTTGCAATATTCTCGAATGTTGAAATTACATACATTTTACAATTTTATTACAAGAACAACAGCAACAGCAAAAACCAGTTAAGATACGATCAGTCTGTTGAATTATTGATATTAAATTTTTTATTCGTCGAAAGTTTATACATCATGAAACTTTATTCCAACTGATGAATAAACAAAATCATCTATGTAAACATGTATTATTTAAAACTTATCTCATTATTATTTTTTAATCGTTTCATATTCAAAATTAAATACCCGGATTATTATGAAAACAAATGAAAAGCAAATTCTCTTCATTCGCAATTTACTGATTTATAGTTTGATATAGCACTTCTTAATATGAATCTTTTTGTAATGAGTTCTCGGGTTATATAACAGAATAATAAATATTGCTACAAACTTTTATATTTGTTTTATGTCAATGCATTTAAAACATTTCTGCTTTTCGTGATTATCTTTACCTTACTATTTACCGATGTATACATAATCTACTCCAATCCGCTGCGGTGGTGCGGTAGCTTGATTTTCTTGAACTCAATATTTCCAGCGGTTCGAAGACTGTTTGGTCCAGGGGCCCGGGGCCACTTGCCCAACATCCCCGTCACATAAGACTGAATGAAGATAACTGGTGAGTTATGTATAAGCGTGAGTATCAATCGAAGAAGTTAGCATGCCAAGCTTTGGTAGTGGTCAGGGCAAGCCCTTTTCACTGGAGACATATTTCCGGCTTTTAGATGTCTTTTATTTCATCAATTTATCTTTTAATTTTTTCCGGTTTCAGTTTTACAATTGTTTTTCCCTTTTCCTTCCTAGCTTCTGCTAGAGTCTCGGTGAATCTGATGTGGGCAGGACATCGGACGGACACGAAGAACGCCGCGCTCCGCGAATCCTGTGTTGGTGTTACATTAAATATATGTATAAATAATGATGATTTCGTTTCCGGGAGGATGAAACGAATAAAAAACATCTCTATAAGTCCCAACATATTAATTGAACGACAGATAATGCAGAAATTCTATTTTTTCTAAATGAATAACTTGAAAAACTGTAAATCATCCAACATAATTACGTTCCACAATAATGACGTACTACCAAAACTTAAATAATGTAAAATTATTTTTTTGTAGTATGAACACTTCCTACTGGCTTTTCTTTGATGTATATATCGTATATAAGGCACCAATATGCCTATTTCGCATTTTTGTAACATATAAGACACAATATATACATATTTTTAATTAGTTGAAAAATAATTATTAAAAGGCAAAATTCAATAATGATTTCACGTATTTTAAAAATTATTTATCTGAAGGCCATTTTCAGTTATCGAATGATAAGTCTAATCGTATACCAAATTACTTATACACCATTAATAATAATGATTTTTATTTTATATCAAAATACTTAACCTTCATTCAAAAGATAAGTTTTACAACACTATTGAGACCCCCTATAAGCTTCCTTATATAATAACTGGCCAAGTACGAGTATTACGCAGGGACTCCAAGTACGCTGGGACTCCATGCAATACATCTATGAATAGTATCTAGGCATCGCATTACACAAATATATCATTAAAATTTGTTATCTAGGCTTTAACATCGAGTACGCTGCCGGTGTCTTTATGTATTTTAAAACCGTCAGTGTCTTTAAGGGTGAAAATTTCGACTAATTTAATACAATTTTTTTTCGAAAATTATTATTAACAATCCTTTTATACATCTGCGACGATAGGTACCTTCAGCGCTCCTCAACTCCTGTATTGAATGCCCGCAGATCGAAATTTGTGCGTAGCGGGAAAATCCGATTTTCTCAAAAACTATGTGACCTAGGATAATCGGTATAATTTTTCTGCAAAGTTTAAATTAACTTCTACTACCGCTATTTTTTGATAATTTTAGTTGCAAATTGAAAAAAAGACGGGGCGACATATTTTTGCATTACATTTTCGATGATATCTCTGAACCTAAAATTACCTTATACCTAAAATTAAAAGGAATGCATTTTGGTGTTCGGCGTTACGAAAGCTTTCCCACGACATGACACGCCACACGATACAGGAAGGAGATATTTTTTTTTCAATTAACTTAATTTCCCCTCTATATTTTCACTAAATATATATGTGAATGGTTTATAAGGTATAAATATGTGGGTCAATAGTATTTATTACTTCAGCTATTTTTAACTTTCTACGCTTCTTATTTTGCGAGTAAAATGGCTGTAACAGACGGACAGAAAGACGCAGGAGTAATCTTATAATATTTGTATGAATATGGTATAATGATGACCCTTTTCTTTAGTAGAAAAAAAAGTCTCGTTTTAAATAAAACTAGCAAACCCCGCGGCTTTGCTCGCGTAATATTTGAAATATGCCAAGTGATATTTATATGTCTAATTTTTATTAAAAGCTACTAACTAAATTTTATTTTATTAAAAGGTAATATTTCATTTTATTAGAAGTTTTTTTATTAAAAGGTACTTATTACTTTTAGGAATAAATCAAAAAAGTACTATTTAAAACACATTTTGATTAAACATCATTATTACACAGCATTAGGCAGAAATGAGACTTAAATTAATAAAACCAAATAAAACTAAATAAATGATAATTTAGAAAATATTTTGAAACATTTATGCTCAATCAATACGCTTATTTCAGTATTCATTTGAAGTTTTGATTTTTTTAGAAACCATCTTCTTACATCTTAAAACTAACTATCGTGTCAAATTCCAAGTCCTACCACCTATCACAACATAAAGGGCTATGTTGAAATAGGAACTGTCACCATTAATTTGCCAACATTAATTTTTAAATCAGTTTGTTATTTCCTAATATTCCACAGAAACGTAATTTAGAAAGCTTTTAAAGGCCTTTTTTAAAACGTTTGTTCTTCCTGTGAACCCCAGGTGGTAGAATTATCGGCATAAAATACAGCCTGTGTAGGATCCGAGACTGTTACCATTGATTCGCAAGATTTGAGTCCTTCGAGGGCATTTATATTTTATAAGTAACTACCATTCCATATTTAAAATTTCTAGCCTTTTCAGCATCACACAAATCGCAATTTAGAAATTTTTTTGCTCCTGAAACCCTCTGGTGGTAGTGGCACAGACATAAAATATAGCTTATGTTTGAGCAGGTTCTATCACCAACAATTTGTCATCATTATTTTTTATATCGGTTTGGTATTTGATAAGATTGCATAAGAATTTTAATTTAGAACGCTTTTCGCTCACTTCATCCTTTTAAATTTGAAATTCTTAGAAAGCAGTTGCAACTTGTAAGTAAATATCATGCCATATTTCAAAATGTTAGACCCCTCAGATATGCAAAAAATGCAAATTAGAAAATATTTTGCTCTTGCAACCCCCAGATGGTTGTGATAGTAACATAAAATATAGCCATTGTTGGAGCAGGGTTTGTTACCATCAATTTGCAACCATTACTTATGACATAACTTTGGTATATCCTGAGATTGAGTAGAAATCTATATTTAGAACGTTTTTAGAACGCTTTTCGCGCATTTTCACCCCTCCCCTTTTTAAATTTCTAATTGTTTCGAAACTGTTCTTAAAGATCATTTATATCTAAATAAATATGTACCTTTCCAAATTTCCAGTTGCCACCCCCAACCGATCACAAAAATTGAAATTTAGGATGTTTTTTGCTCCTGCAACCTCCAGGTGATAGTGACACTGACATGAAATAGCGTCTATATTAGAGCAGAGGCCGTCAGCATCAATTTCCTAAAATTACTTTTGAAATCAGTTTGATTCTTCCTGAGATTGCTCACAAATTGGCATTTAGAACTTTTAAGAAGGCTTTTCGCGCATTTTCACCCCGTTTAAATTAAAAAAAAAAAAATTCTTAGAGATCATTTATATCTAATAACTATATACCATGCAAAATTTCATGAATCTCAGTCCTTCCATAATTCAAAAATGACATTTTTAGAACGTTTTTTGCTCCTGCACCCCCTTTGGGGTAGTGCACCGACATAAAACATAACCTATGTTAGAGCAAGTGTTGTCACCATCATTTTGACACCATTATTTTTTTTTGATCGGTTTGGTATTTCCCGAGATTGTGTAGAAACCACCATTTAGAACGTTTTTTAGAACGCTTTTTGTGAATTTCCAACCCTTTTAAATTTCGAATTGTTCAAGAACTGTTCTTAGAAATCCTTTATATCTAATAAGTAACTAATATTTAAAATTTCGTATTTCTAGGCCCTTCAGTAATGCAAAAATCGCATTTTTAGAACATTTTTTGCTCCTGCACACCCTTTGGGGTAGTGGCACCAGTGTTGCCAGATTGGGGACTTTTTTTAATTAAGATTATTTGACTGTAACCACTTTTTTTTTAAATAGTATAATTCACCTTATTTTTCAGAATTTTTAATGTATTTTTAAACAAGCCGAATATTTCTATTTAAAAAAAGCAGTGGCAATCAACAATCTGGGGACAAAAAAGTCCCCAATCCGGCAACACTGTGTGGCACCGACATAAAACATAGCCTATGTTAGAGCAAGGGCTTTCACCATCATTTTGACACCATTATTTTAAAAATCGGTTTGTTATTTCCCGAGATTGTGTAGAAACCACCATTTAGAACGTTTTTTAGAACGCTTTTTTGTGAATTTTCAACCCTTTTAAATTTCGAATTGTTCAAGAACTGTTCTTAGAAATCCTTTATATCTAATAAGTAACTAATATTTAAAATTTCGTATTTCTAGGCCCTTCAGTAATGCAAAAATCGCATTTTTAGAACGTTTATTGCTCCTGCATCCCCTTTGGGGTAGTGGCACGACATAAAATATAGCTTATGTTCTAAGTTGGACTAACACCATGATTTTGATACCATTACTTTTGAAATCGGTTAGTTAGCTCCAGAGATTACCTCTAACAAACAAACTTTACTTCTTTATAATATTAGTATAGATAACTCATATGACACCAAAGGTAATCATATTTAATTTATACCGAAATACTCCAGAAAACTTTTGTAAAGATTAGTTTTTTCTACGGTTTTGAAGTGCTCTATTGCTTTATTTCTCTTCTGAAAATTGTGAACTTGAATGCCCGTTTCTAATTTAAATATTTTTCTCATCTTACATAAAAAGAATTATACGCCATTAATGGTAATGATGTTTACTTTATACCATAATACTTAAATAACATTACAAAATATCATTTTACTACGATATTTAGAAGGTCAATCAAGTTATATCTCATATGGAAATACACGAAAATAATTTTATAAGTAAATAATTATGTCCATGCATTAGAATATTTTTTTCCTGTTTTTCTGTTATTTTTAAATTATTCTGCAAATATACGTTAATTTGTTCCGATTTTCATTTAAAAACAATGTCTATAATAAAGGCAATTTGAGGAAAATTTATTCAAATAATTCAATAAAGCACTTTATGTCACAAAAAGAGTACTTCAGAAATAGCTTAAAATATTTAATATCTAACAACTTCTTGAAGATGTTGATGCAATAGCTTTAATTTTATTATTCTATGAATCAATATTTACTATTATTCTCATGTTATATTTTATCGGTACAGATGCAGGTCTCACAGCGTTCCTAAAATTTTCCCTCTTTGCTACCACTAAATTAAAATGATAATCTTTGTTGTATAAATCTATTATAGATGTTAAAGGAATTTACCACGAATAATTCTTATTTAAAATACTGGTAGCAAAGTGCGAAAATTTTAGGAACGGTGCGATCCCAGCAGATGTTTCAGACTTACCGTGGTTCATATTTGGCGATTTCACGCATCTGTAATCCGGCGATTTTGGTGATATTTGGCAGGCAGGTATACGAGTTTTTCGCAAGTTAAGTGTGTTTAACTTATTTTTAATCCTCCTACCGATACCTTCTCCCGAGCTACGAGCAAAAATCGTTTGCATCCACACATTGCTGCATTTTCAGCTCTTTATTCAGTCACTTCGCATTCTACGAAGTCTTCGTGTACGGCTGAATGCGGGGAGTTTTTCTCCTGTTACTGATTATTTCCAGCATCTTGCTTTGTGCAATTTTTTCGGCAAATGTGTGGTATGACGTAACGGTTTAACTGAATGTATATATTGTGCGGTCGTGGTATAAGAGGTGGCTCTGATTTTTTTTTCTTTTTTTAAGGGTTATTTAAGTTTAAGACGTTTAAGAGCATGTCTATCCCAGTTACTTTGTTTTTAAATATTTAATATCTTAAGTTTTTCGACATCGAAGTAATGATGTCTGTTTTTGTGATTTTAAATAAAACTATGAAAAGTTCGACGGGTCTTCAGTATATAAGACACGGTGGTAAAGACTGGTAATGACTGGTAATGACTGTCTACACTGCGTTTACTCTGCTCTGGTTTGAATTTAAGTTGTTCAAGCTCGATGAATTCTCAATATTTTGCTTCGAATGGCAACCCGACAGAATAGATTGCGTGTGTTTACATTAAATTAATCATTGTATTCTTGTATTAATTGTAATGTGTTACGAATTAAAATAATTTCCATGTGTTTATAGTTAAAATTGTATCTATTTTATAGTATTTTTTTTTTTCAATTTAAAATCAGTGTTGCCAGATTGGGGGCTTTTTTTAATTCCGATTATTTGACTGTCACCACTTTTTAAAAATAGTATAGTTTGCCTTATTTTTCAGAATTTTTAATCCATTTTAAATAAACCAAATATTTCTATTTCAAAAACGCGATGACAATCAACAATCTGGGGAAAAAAATCCTCAATCTGGTAACACACTATAAAATAAAAAATTTCATAATATATAAAAATAACATGGTATTTTCGAAAGCTAAGCCTAGCAGATACCAGAAGAGGTGGTTTTCTCGCCAAAATGGCGCAGAAAAAAACATCGTGCCAACTCCGTTCTGTCTCAGAAAACTGTGCCATTTTATCTATAAGATAACATAATCCTCTTCCTTTTTTTTCGAATTATAAACATAAAACGAGTTATTCAGAAATATTCCACATCTTAAATTTGCCCTTCCTATTATTTACTTTAACAAATCAAAGTATTTCAAGCCTAAAACAATTCCAGTCTCTACAGACAATACAACTAATCAGGATTTATTTCCTGAAACCAACAGTATTCCACTTAGAGCAGAGATGTTAATGGAAATTTATGATAATGCGATTTGTTCTATCTTAAATGTTTTAAGAAGGTACAATATTTCTTTAAAGTAATTAAACCCGTCCTTATATAAAAAAGTATATTAAGTGCTGATTTCCTAATGTAGTTATAAATCTTTTATGGTCAAGAAAAATATTGATATTTGTTATACAGAAGATAACGAGTTATTTTAAAAAATATATTAAGGAATTCTGTATGCAGGGTTCCCCAAAAGATCGTTAAAACTTTAAAAAAGTCATAAAAAGGAAGAAACTACGATAAAAAAGTGCGGTCTGCAAGAAATGGTTTACAACGTAGTCGGATTAGCAGCAAATTCCTTTTTAGTTCATTTAATCCTTTTAAGGTCACCTGTAGCGGGCACTGACGGCCTCAAACCCAATGAACAGGACAATAGTATTCTCCATTCATTTATTCTTGCAATAAAAAATGTTCAACATGAACTCCATAGCATTCGACCACACATATAAAGCGACTCATAACGCCCGTTACAGCTTAATGCAACATATCGGAATGAATTCCTTAAACCTCACTACAGATAGAATATTTCAGTTGGGCCGATGTTGAATGGGTTAATGTTACGCAAGTGATTTCATATTACATTCAGAAGTCAATAGGAGTGAGGTCGGCTGATCGTGGAAGCCATGCGATCATGCAACCTCGACTGATGAGTCTGCTTTCACCAAAGGTACCCTATAGAAATCGTTTTACAGGATTGCCATAGTGTGGCGGTGCATCAATCTGCATAAAGCTTATTACAGATAACATACCTCTTTAATTTAATACGGGCACGACTTTCTCACACAGAAGAGTGAGAAAACTTTCAGTGGCTACTGTGCACTTTTCTCACCCCAATATCGAACAAAACTTTAAAAAAATGGTCCGGCAATGATAGATGAGGTGAAGCCACACAAGCCTCTCAACTTGACTATATACAGTGACTTCGTCGTGTATTCAGAAGGATTAGACGTCGCCCATATACGAGTGTTCTGGGTGCTGATATCCCCGTGCAGTGTAAAGTGCGTCTCATCCGTCCAGAAAACTTTGAAAATTCATTGAAGGTCGCTTTCAATTCTTGCCATAGCTGACTCTGCAAAGGATTCCCTCCTGTGAGTCACTGCAGTGATTGTAATTTTTAGAGACAGGTATGTAATATCCCGTGGAGGATACGTCGAATTGATGTGTGAGGCACATCCAAAATCCTTCCTGCTTTGCGAGCACTGCTATTCCCATTGGACCAATTCGCCGCTAAATCATTCATAGTGGCTTATAACGCAGCGATTTGGCCCTTCGCCAATGAGAGTCGTCCACTTCGTGGTCAATACTTCAACGTTCAACCGTTGGATAAGCTTCACTAGTCCAGGACACCATATGGAACCGTTCTTCGTCTACAGTTTTTTCGCCGAACACAATTTTCGGAACTCAACCTGTGCTGACTCTACGTTCTAATAAATCAACTTCGCCAACAACGCTCCATCGGGTAATAATAACATTCTGAAAACGAAAGAGAAATTGTCGTGTATGACGGTCTTTTACTGCAAGATTAATTCGTCGATGCTGAAAATCTTGCATGCAAGACCAGTCTATAGGCGACCTTTTTAACTAAATATTTCTTTGCTTAAAAAAATCCGACTACCTTGTGAACCCTTTTTGAAAACTGCACATCTTTATCATGATTTCTACCTCTTTTTTGAATATTTAAAAATTTAACGAACTTTGGTTCATGCGGTATATACCATTATTCTGTAATGTACACCCACAAAATTTATGCAATTTTTTTCTTACGCTTTCAGCTTAAAATTTTGGTATACTTTGGACAATATACTTCCTAGCGATTACAACTCAGTATTGGTAAATTTTGAATTATTGAACAGTTGAAAACTTAGTGACAAATTACAAATTAATTTTCGGCAATTTTAAATAATATAATACAGTAACGCATAATAAAAAAGAACTGGAGTACTATTCTGCCTTTTAGATCATAACAGGTACAAAGTCTTTTATAATTAAACTAATTTCTTATCGCCGAAATCTAATAAAAGTGTTTTAAGGCAGTATTCCGTTATAAACAGCTTCTAGTCTCACATAATACATTGTAATACTAATTATTTAAATATAAATGATTTGTAATTTATTGTACAAATAGAAGACGGTGTTTTTGTAGTTTGTATTTTGAGTATTATTTCTATAATTATTATTAATTTGTTCGTAATATTATTAATAAATATGTGCAGCAATTTTATGCACGTATCGCAATTATTTATGGAGCATGCGCGAATCAATTATGGAAGTTTATCACGGATACTCGTTTATCAAAAATTTATAAAAAACAAAACGCTTTTCTCTGTTTTATATACCTGACTTCTGCAGCTTGTTTTAAATTAATAACATATCAATAAAAATAGTTATAAAAAGAAAATTCCATTACCATACCAATCTATATATACATTTAATGCATTGACAAAATATCACGTTTCAGTCTTAACTGCAAGGATGACAATACAAAATGTGAAGAATAGGTTAATTTATAGTGTAATTAATCCGCCTTTTTCGATAAATTGCACTCAAAATTGTGTTTAGGAAAATGTTATAGGTGTTAAACGCTGTCTTTTCCAATTTTCGTTCTTCCATAGGGAGCCATCTAGGAATGAGACCCTAGTGGTCTGGACTTTGAATCACAATTTATGGGCATTGCGATTACAGCGCCATCTGTTAACGGTTTTTTGCAACTAAACTTTGAAACTTCTGTATAACTTTTTTACAGCTTTTTTAATAAACAAAATGCTTACCGCATAATTCTATTGATCTTTGTTTTTGCGATATTTAATTTTGAAATCAGGGTCATATACGCTGGACACCCAGTATTTAGTTCATGCCTACTTATGAAAACAGTTAAATGCTTAAATAAAGTTTTTATTAAAATGTTTATGGACACAGTTAAATGCTTAAATAAAGTTTTTATTAAAATATTTATGGAAACGGTTAAATGCTTAAATAAAGTTTTTATTAAAATGTTAAGAGCAATTCTTTTTGTCTTTTAACGTATATTTGTGTTTATCTTATAAGTTATAATACAAGTTTAATTTGAGTAATTTTATTTAAATATGAAAAAAATGCAAAATGACTTAATAAATAAGTATAGGAAAGCAAATTGAAAATGTATGTATATGTAAATTATAATGAAGGTGCCTTACAAAAAGAAAAGTTAGAAATTCATTTCCTGGAAAATCTCATGAGTATCTTACATTTAAATGGAAAAAAAAAAAAGTATTTATTACAGGGTTATATTTAAATATCTACAATCTGTGCGGCTACGCCGGGAGTAAAAACTTTGAGGACTTCACGAATTTGAAGGCGGCAAGATAATAGTAAGAAGCATTTACTATTTTATATTATATATTGTTTATGAAAACAACATTGAAATATCAGTCTGCAATAAAAAAAAATATATATATTGTTCTGTTATATTACTGTACTACCTTGAATCGACAACACATACATAACGACTGAACATTAATAATATTTAACATTTTACCCAAAAAGAAATGTTAATGTCATCTGTAGCAAAAATAATATATATATATATTTATAAATAAATATTATTTTCTGACAAAAATTTAGACAAGATAAAATAATTTTATTTTCAATAGTTTTGACCCACTTATGGATTTTTGATAAGGCATATATTTTAAGATCCACAATTTAACGCTTAAATGCCTGGTGTTGCTTTTCGGCAACATACCCATTTTAGGCTGTAAAATACTATTAGAATAATATTGAAGCTATAATGCCTAATGTTGCCAATAAAATACATTCTGAAAATATTATTAAATCGAATTTCAACATGTAGATGGAAACACTTGTGCTGTTTGAGAATAAAGATAGATTTATTTTTTAAATTGTTGCTACTTGTTCTTTTTTGTTTTGTTTGGGAGCTTGCGAAATACCCTATTTTGACCTGCAGTGAGCAAGTAAAATTTATTTCTTATTATATTTCCTAAAATTCTTGTGTGTTTAATATTATAGAATTTTATCAAGGGGAATTATTTTTTCAATTAAACACCAGTATTGTCGATTAGTAACAAACTGTTTTTTAGCCGTAAACTATACTTAAAACAAAATATGATTTTTTAAAGTATTTTTCCCATGATTTATTTAAAAAATGAAGGCCGAAAAACATTATTACAATGATTTTTGAAAAATCCGGCATTTAAGGGTTAAAAGAAATATATATTTCTATATGGAGAAATCAATGAAATTAATAAAATCTAAAGTATGAAAACTAGGTACGTTTTGTACAAAAGTATTGAGACTGTATTTATGTCCTTATTATAATGATGTAATATTATAATTTCACATATTTAAATATAGACACTTGTAAAACAAATTTCTTATCCAAAAGCTTTTTGCAATTGAAAGCATGTTCCTATAATGTACGCTTTAAAAGATATTCGCTATAACGTCTATTTTAAATTAAATGTAATAGTAATATATGAATTTGTTTGATAGTTTAAAAAATAATGCATCAGCATAAATATATGTCATGGTATTATATAAATAAAAATTATTTTATTTTAAAGTATGATGTAGTATGTAAGCATTGCAAAAATATCCCATATGCTTAAAAACATTGCTTTTAGGTTAAAACGGATCTATGTAACGAATTCTACAGTAAAACCATAAGTGATTCTAATAATTTAAAATTTAACATTAAGGGGTCTCAGTACTCTTAAAATTAGAAAAAATGAAAAAAAAAGACCATTTTCAACATGTAATATCTTAAAATGCATTTTATGTTAAGACGCAATTTTAATTGAACCACCAATTGGAAGAAGGGAATAAACGCCACTTTTTGACACATTCCTTTTTCTGCATTTTTACATTCTTTAGACGTGTAGAGCTTAATTGTGAGTTCGAAGAAAATAACAAAAAACATTCGCTTCGTACGTTTTTTTTTTATTTTCTTCGAACTCACAACTAAGCGCCACGACTAAAGAATGTTAAAGTGTAGAAAAATGAATATGTCAAAAAGAGGCGTTTATTCCCTTCTTCCAATTGGGGGTTCAATTGGGAATGAAAGATATATCTATGTTCTTTTATCTCCAATATTTAAAAATTGCATGGTGCAGAATTAAAATATATAGGGGGCTCGAAACTGTAAAACATTTGATGAACAAAAAACCATCATAACAGATTACACACAGGATATAATAATAACAGGAAAAAATAAGTTTTGAAACTAGAATGAAAATTTTAGTGTCTGCTTATACTTCAGATTCTAATAATTACGCTGAACCTAAATAAATTTGTATTTAAAGCGGTATATTAATTTAAATAATATAAGTTTATTTATTATTTTTATTAATTAAAATAATATAGTTTAATATAAGCGGTAATAAATTTGTATTTAAATTTGTATTTAAATTTTTAATACAAAGTTGTATTTAGTTAATGCCAAATTTTGAAAATTTTAAAATATAATCCAATAAAATATTTTTTTGGAATAAAAAAGAAATTTTAAGTTCAGTATATAGATCAGTGTTTCTCAACCTTTTTTACTTCACGACGCACTTAAACATTGAATTAAAGCTGTGCGGCACACTAAAATTACGATGACTTAAAAAAAAGGAAAGATTATTTATAATAACATAAGAAATGACTACATATATATATATATATATATATATATATTTAGTATCACAAACAAAATAGGCCATCCGAGCCGAATAAAGGAAAATAAAATTATTTTAAATAAAATTAGTATAACCTTTTTTGTATACCCTCTTTAATGTGGAGTAATATTTATAAGCATGTGAATCACCATATTAAGCACCTTTTTAAATTAGTTTCGATATCATTCAGCATATCGTCATCATTGCAAAAAATCATGGAATTTTCTCATATATATGGAGGAGACGCGGATTCCAAATATAGGTTTATTGATCAATGGTAGTGCATGAACACACAGGCAAGAGTATATATTAATATGTATAGTGAAAGGAACTGGTAATGTAGGAAAATATCTTAATTTGTCATATTAGCAGTTTAAGAGATATCTGACTTTGATTTTGTTTTAAATTAGAAGATTTTCTGTATAATATAAAATAATCGAATAGACATACTCTTAAATCATTTTTCAATGATCTTTTCTAGTGGAAGTTTCGAGAATTTTAAAGCTTTAAAAGTCCTGATACCCCTTAATATCTAGACTTCAAAATGAAACCATAAAGATTAGAAATTGTATAAAATTATCCTATTGTGTAAATCTAGAATCATATACTGAATATATTATATTAAATGTTTTTCTTTCAAGGTACTTTTAAAAGAGATAAACAAAATAGAATTTATCGAAATAATGTTTATACCGGTTCCAATTTTATTGGTTTTTATTTAATAAATTCTGTGAGTTACTGTATCTCTAAAATAGTAGAAATGAAAAAAGATACCTAGAAATATAAAATATTAAGCAGTAATTCCGGAAGATTAGTTGCATATAAAAGTATTAATTTATTTTGCTTTAACAATGGTGTTTTATCCATTATGAAAATTCCTCCCGCTGTATTAAACAGTTATTTCGTTAACTGCATCCAATAAATAGTTTCTGAACTGAGGATTTTATTTTGACCTTTGTTCTGAATTTTCCAGAGATGTTTCAAAAATCTATATACTCTTAATCTATTGCATAGAAATTAAATTCTATATTTATGTATAAAAATTTATTTTAAACAAACTCTTTTCATAAACAATATATTTGTGAAATATTTTTGTATTTATTCTTTTTACAAGATGAACTAAGCAATGTTTTTTTATTCGTTTAACAAAGAATTGATTCAGATAGAATTGCTGATGGGATGCCATCAACGATGAAAAATACTTGGCAAAATTGGAAATGCTTCAACTGTCTACGTTATTTATCCATTTTCCAATATCTTATACACCGTGATAAACACAAAGAAAATCGAAACATATTTCTGTTTTGCAAGAATATATGATACATTAAACGGAAATACATATTTCAGAATATTACAAAATTTCCTTTTTGTGAAAGAAATATTGTAAAGCGTATACGTATGAAATCCAAATCACCCGGGGTAAGATATTAGACTATTTTTATATAAGTCTCACAGGATTTATTTTGAATAAAATTTCTATTTAATAACATTACCAGATATTCCACTATTATACTGTTTCAATAACATTATAATAAAAAAAATTCTTATTATATTAAGAAAATTTTATGTAATTGTTATTTTTAATTTTAAGTATGAATACTTGGGAGTCAGAAAATATTCTACTCTTATATTAACTCTGTATGAAAAATTAAAAATTCATTTAAAATTATGCAAAAGTCTGTTGACAGTTTTATTGACCTTTGAAAACAACAATTTCCTCAGTCATTTTACAAATCGTGTTTCAGTAACATATAGGTGATTATAGTGACTAGAATACATAGTGTGGAAATCAGCTATCCCAATATTACTTGGAAAAGTGATAAAATATTGTATCCCTTAAATGTTAAACGATTCTGAAATTCAAAGAGTCGATCATAGCGATCTCTGCAGGATATTGTCTAAAACTCCAAGACGATTTGGGCTGGACGTTGTAATAATGCGATATTTACTTTAAAATTTGAAGATATATCGCAGATATCGCTGAGATCGGTTTCTTGGATTTCAGCATCATTGCCCAATTAAGGGATGCAACACTTTAGCGCTGTTTGGATAACAGATTTTCACACTATTTATTCTAGGCGCTGTATAGATGACAAGGAAATAATGAGATGAAACGATTAAATAAAAAAATTGAATAAATATTTGATTACTGTAATAACATATTTATATATATAAAGCCATTGTGCCTAAATGAGAAAATACTCCCCACAGTTTTGCCTCATTTAGGGTGTAGTTGGCATTTTATTAAATAAATATTTATTTTATTAAGCAGAACATTATCGAATACTCTGCCTTTCGTTCAAAAATAACTTGTTTTCTTGAAATGGAATAAATACATGTAATTTAATCCCACAATATATTATTGTCTCATTTACGGCAGTTAAAATCTAAAGTCCTAAATATGGCAATACGTTTTCTACACGCCAATTTATCTGAAAGTACTAATTTAAGTCTTAACTGCGCAGTTAAGCCTTATATTCTGTCACAAGCGCTTATGACAGAATTTGTCGCATAGCTACTGTCAGGGTTCACCGATGCTGCTTGAAGAAATATAAATAAAAACCTTCATTAACTCATAGGATACTGTTTCTGTTTTAAATTTTATGTACAGATTATTATCATTTACAGATTATTGTGCATTTACATACAGATTATTGTGCATTTCACGGGAAACAGAAAATTACAGGATATTTAAAAATGGTTAACAAGAATATTTATTACATATAACTGGATTTATTCTAAAATGTAACATAAAATAATATTAGGCTTAAAACAGATCAAAATCGTGCAATGTTTCTAATAATTCAATTTGAGCAGGCCTTTGAACATTTTCTGTGGCTTAGAAAAGATATGTGAAGATATAAATACTCATTTAGATAAACACAGTTCTCAATTCATATGGAAGTACTAATTTAACGCTTAACAGCTTGTGATAGAATTTGTGGCATAGCTACTGTCAAGAGTCACCGATGCTGCTTGAAGAAATATAAATAAAAAGCTTCACTAACTCTAAAAGCGGTCTAACTTCACAAAAACGGTACTCTCTTCACTAACTCTAACTTCACTAAAAGCGGTGATACATGGAAACACCAATGGGATCACGGTTTTCTAGTTTTCTAGCTGGTGGCCTGGGAGCGAACCTTAGTGAGCGAATCCCGGCATTCAACTTCTATTTTGAGTAGAGACTGTTGCAACGTCATACTGTTAAACTTTAAGGCCAATGTCAGACGGGCGTCTTTTTGCCTGCTTTTTCGCTTACGTATTATCCATTCGGAATGCTATAGCATTGTGAATGGATAATATGTAAGTAAAAAAGCAGGCAAAAAGACACCCGTCTGACACTGACCTAGTTACGAACTGATGCACTCTTGTGTAGTATTTTTTTATATTAGAATGTTATTGATTAATGTGGGAATATCTCACAAATTTATGTAACTTTATTTTTTTAACTTACGTTAATTTAACTGTTCTAATAACGGACTTATGGAAGATAAACATGTGTTATATCTGAACTTTGATTATTTACGATCATAGAGGGATGAAAGCGTCGGCCGCTTCAAATGATAATTTACGAGGGTAGTATGATAAGAACCTGGTCTCGACCAAAGATTGCGTTACTTAACAAACATGACAAATTGCTAAGTCACTAAGTGGTTTATTTTGAGAGTGAAATCCATTTGAATAGAACAACTTGGGTGACATTTCAACAATGGAAAAAATAATTATCGAACAGTGATAGAATACCTGTTTTTGAAAAGGAAAACCATTGATGAGATTAAGGCGGAACTTGGGTAGGTTTATGGGGGCAATGCACATTCGTTATAAACCATAAAATATTGGACAGATAAATTCAAATGCGGCTCTACAATCATTTTTAGTGAAGAATGTCCAGGTCGTCCAACTGAGGTTACGACATCAGATATGATAGAAAATCTACGATATCGTAATAAATGATCGGACAATAAAAGTCCGAGAGATTGTTGAGACTGTGGGCATCTCAATTGAGCGCGTTCAAAATATTTCAACAACTCATTTGTATAGGAAAAAGCTTTTCGCAAGATGGGTTCCGCAATTGCTCACTACTCATGTGTCAATTTCAAAAGAATTTTCGGCGAAGTTAAAGCGAAATCGAAATAATTTACAGAGTCGATTCCTAATTGTTGACGAAACATGGATTCATCACATTACACCAGAGACTAAAGAACAGTTTGTCCAATGAGTGGGTTTTTCGTGGTCAACCTGCGACAAAAAAGGCTGCAACGTCTTTAATTGCAAAGTGTTTTGCGATGCATGCGTCATAATTATCTTCGATTGCCTTGCAAAGGGAAAGAGATCAATGAAGAAAATTATGCCAACATTTTAGATCATTTCAACCCAGTTGTGAAAGATAAACGTCCACATTTGGCAAAGAACAAATTTCTCTTTCATCAAGACAATATACGCGTACACACCAGTGTTGTTGTCATGGCAAAATTCCAATAATTAACATAGAACTGCTTCAACATCTACCATATTCGCTAGATTTAGCCCCAAGTGATTCTTTTCTATTACCAAATTTGAAAAGAAAACACTCGGTGGAAATTTTATTTGGCCTTAACGATGAGATTATTGCTGAAACAAATGCCTATTTTAAAGGATCCATGAAATCATATTTTTTAGAAGCGATACAAATAACATTAATATTTTCAGCTAAGTGCATCGATCTAAAAGGAGATAATGTTGAAAAATAAAGTATATTTTAAGCATAAAAGCGTGATTTTCTTGAGAAAGACAGGTACATATCATACAGCCCTCATACTAAAATTAATTAAATCATTTCTGGATTTATAGATTTGTATTTTGCGATTTGGCAAAGTATATATTTTTTTTTTTCGCTGAGTTAATACATTTAAAAAAGCAGATAATTATTGGAATATTAATGATTAGAAACTATATTCACTACCAGCAGTCTAGACCTGTCTTTCGCTAGAGTGTCTTTCACTCGGGACGTGGCTGGGGACCTAAGAACCTTGCTTCCGCAAAAGAGTCGGGATAGAGTAGAAGAATAAAGGGTTGCGGACGAAGAGAGGCCGCTCGCCGCGGTGGTTGACCCACCCACCCATCCCAACCGCCGACCATTCCAACCATTCACCATCCGCCGCGGCGAGCGGCCTCTTTTCGTCCGCAGCCCTTTATTCTTCCACTTACTCCGACTCTTTTGCGGAAGCAAGGTTCGTAGGTCCCCAGCCACGTCCCGAGTAAAAGACACTCTAGCGAAAGCCAGGTTGGAAAAAAATCAAAAATTGAACACCAGGATATTAAATTACTGAAATTTATTGACTTTCTTTTATTTAAAATGTTCAGCATATTAACAAAAATATCCAGAAATCATGAATAAAATGAGCTCATAAATCTAAAATATTCAGGTTTTTAATTATTTTTTGTGAATTGCGTTTTCCGGTTACATTTTATATTGTAGTTCTACATGCACTGTATAATAATAGTTATATTTTTTCATAAAATCAATAATGTAATTTACTTGTCTACTTACTCTATTTTACAGTAGAAAAAATATCCGTACTAAATTTTAAATCCATTATTCACGGAAAATTATAATCCTTGTTTGAATAACTTAAACTTTTTTTTATTTATTCTTAACTATATGTAAAGCTTATTTTTCGAAAACAATAGACATAACTAGCTTAATCTCTCAGGAAAAGACAGAAGAAAAAGATAACTAGGATGCACTTTTTTATAGATTTTTTGTAGGTTTTTCCTCTATACAACTTTTGCTGATGCGTAGGAATAGAAACAAATTTAAGTTAACTGGAGTGTAAAAAAAAGTTGTTACTTATTTATTTGTTTTATAGTATATCAAATTCTCAACATTCACAAACGAATTATTTCTTTTTTGAGGTATAAATCTATGTATCGTAACAATTCTCTAGCAATATCTTATAAAATTACAATAAACAAAAATAAATATTTAATTTCAATAAATTTAAAAGACACACATAAAAAGGCTTATTTTGTACAGATTGATTATTTACTGTATATACTTTAAATCAAAGGTATTTGAGGAATATATTAAAAATAAAAATAATTTGATCTTATAATAGTATTTAATAATCAACATTTGTAGTATTAGTTTTTCATTGCGTTATTTATTACTCCAACTTGCGTTATTTCTTACCTGGTGTTTTTTTTTTTTTTTTTTTTTTTTACATTTTGCTCATCAATAATTTCAAATTTAAATTTACAACTACTCTATTTTACAACTGCTTCAAACTGTGGAAAAATTAATTGGCGAATCGGCTAAAATAAAGGTACGTTTTCAAAAGGATACATGTTTCGATTTGGAATGTTTCATTTCGAAAATATTTTTATGGAATAATAGCTAACTCTCCAGGCGTTTCTCGGGGCCATTATTATAAGCTTAAATAAAACTCAATTGTGTATGATTTTATATCTTCAACAAAATTATCTATGAGGTTGTATTTTTAAACAAAATTTCTCGAAAAGATTCTGATATTTAGTGACAAAAGCGCTCATAAGAAGACATTTTCTTGTTTTTCTCACAGGCTAATTTCATTGTATATATATATAACAGTTCTTGTTGACTGAACATTTTGACATTTTTATCAGGTTATAAATATAACGGTTTCGCAGATCATAAATAAATTATAAATCATATAAAAAATATATATAATTTCTGTTTTTTGTTCGTTTGTTTGAGAGTCAGTTTCTTTAACATAACAAAAAATACTTCATATTCTCCAAAATCTGTTATATTACTTACCCACCATACGTAGAATAGGGTAAGTCTTGTAATCGTTTTAAATACCGAAAAATGTTTTGATGGATTTACACGTTTCAGACACCGGAGATTCCGTAAAACGTATTTTTAGGGGAAAAAAATTGTCTTTCCATCTGTATGTGTATGTGTCTTTAAACTCTCTATCTCCCGAACACATTGAGATAGAGACTTGAAATTCGGTGTGTACTTAGGGAGTAATAATGGAAAGAAGCCTATTGAATATAAAAAACATCGATTTACCGGAACTATTTTTTCGGACTCTTGAAATATGCGTTCTGATAAAACGTATAGAAAAATTTTCGAAATTGTTTATTTTAAGGAGTGAATGTAAAATACAATAAAAAAACATAAAATTTGCATCATGAATGAACTCGATCGAATAATTAGTTGCCGAGATATTTGTAATTCTATTTTTCACACTCTTCAATTTTTCATGACCCTGTATTTCATTCAAATTTCAATTCAAAGATATATTTTATTTGGAAATGAGACGTTTAATCCGACGCAGTAAACTGTTAGTTAATAGATTTATAATTTTTCGAGTTATAAGGATGTTTCTTTTACGCAATTCAGTACTACTCGATTATTCCGCCGACCAAAAAACTATCGCCAAACTATAATATTAAATGCCAATAATGGCTTATCGTAAATGCCAAGTACTTAATGCCTCTCCATACCTATAAGGTGGTTTACCATAGGGGGGACCCTGTTTTGTCGCTAAATACCGCCAAATGTATCGTCAACTTCGCCAAATTGGCGGTATTTCTAATATTTCGCCAAATTCCCATAGACTTCCATTATAAACCAATAGCGTTTACTTGCTTACAGAAAATCAACAAATTGCGATATTTTAATCCAACAAACATTAATATTAGCTTAAGGGGTTACATTAATTATATTTAAGGAAGTCCACATAAATTAAATTATTAATAAAACTAACATGGTATAATGCTTAGCAAATATCACATGTTTTATTTTCATATTTTATATTATCTACATCCATGATGATTAAGTATTACGGTGGACCCCAACGACTAGTTTTAATTGGTTATAAATATAACTGCTTCCAAACCATACTTAAAATTTTTTAAAAAATATGCATATTTAGTAGTTTAAAATATCTGTCAAAGCCGAGGGAAGCAGCTCCAAAACACCATGATCGTTTTTAGTGTTTTCATCGAAAATGCCTCTGATATATTTTGTAAGTACTTCTACTTCTCCGAACGTTTCGAAAATTTTGCAGGTAATGTAAATCTGGTCTGCCTTGTTAGTCTAAAAAGGTTGTGTTGAAATACTGTTGTATTGTTACTTTTAGCGTAGACAAAACATCGTTTGGGTGTGTGAGAAGCGACCTTAAGTTACGAATATTTTGAAAGGTTAAAAATTCGTATTTTTCACCGACTAAAAGAAGCAGCGTCCAGCTTAAAATATATATTATTTTGTTAATCTATGCCTACTAAATTGATCCCTGAGGAAACGTTGTCGAAAGACAGAAAATGTCAAATTCCAAAACGTTCCTTTTATCTTTACTTTTGAAAGGGTTAACAACAGCATTTTTTAGATTTGATTGCGGCGTTAACCCTTTCGCTGCGCAGCCCGAGATTCTCTCGGGCATACATTTTTCCGTCTAATTAATCCTCTTTGATTATTCCCATCAGTACTTTTATTATTGTAAATTTTGCCTTATTTAATCAGAGTATTTTTCCGATTAAATTGGACAAAAAAATTTGTTTCGAAAAACTGGTGCCAAAAGAATAAAAATTCTTAAAAGACGCAATTTTTGGAGCTATTTTGGTAAAACAATTAAGCAGCGAGGGGGTTAAAGACCTAAAGTATAAATTTAGAAACATATTTTTCCGTATCACCAAACGGTTCGTCCTTAGTGTATTAACACATACCTGGTACGTCACGGATTATAACAGTCGAACAGTGAAGCTTCAACATGGCCGTTATAGGGGAAATGAAGATTGTAAGTTGCTGCTGACGTAAATTGAAAAAAAAAAGCCTAAAATAGTTATTACTTAAAAACCTTAAGCAGCAAGAAGTATAAACAATTTTTTTCTGAATGTTAAATTAAAATATTTTTTTTTCCATTAAGGAGGGCAACGGCCAACAAAAATGCATTGGTGAGCCGCATGCGGCTTGCAAGCCGCCGGTTGGACCATAGTGAGTTATAAGAACAATTTGTAATACACTTCACATAACTTTAAATTATAAATGCCGATGATTTTTCTGGTCGCGGTATGTCAGAGTTTTCGCGATATTTTTGATTATATACATTGAATAAGCCTTCAATTTTTATTCTGTCTTGTACATCTCACATGAAAAAACATTTAGACGCAAAACGACTGATAATTATATAAAAGTCTGGCAGTCTTAAACATATTTAACCTAAATAATATTGGAAAAACCTCAACAAGGTAGTACCAACTTCATAAAATTTATAATCCTTTAATAACATTAGAAAAGAAAATGGGTAAATAAGTAATTACCTATGTCTGTAGTACTAATAAACTACACCGTACATAAATTTAATCCAGGACATGTATTTCAAATTTTAAAATCAGATAATATACCGGGTGTCCCAAAAAGGACTGACTGATTTTAAAATTCAATAAATTCCAAACGGTGACAGATATTAAAAAAATTCTTGCAGGAGGGTTATGCATAGAGTCAAAAGTTTTATTACAGTGATTTTCGATTTTAGTTCGAATTACAAACAATAGATGGCGCTGTAAGCAATAGTCGCTAAATTCAGGCTCGATTTTTGGTCCTTTCTGTTGTTCCATGCAGAAAGAGGAGATGTAAATGTATTATCCGGGTCACGAAGTACCAAAAATCGAGCCTGAATTTAGCCTCTATTGATCGCAGCGCCATCTATTGTTTGTAATTCGAACTAAAATCGAAAATCACTGTAAAAAATCTTTTGACTTTATGCATAACCCTCCTGCAAGAATTTTTTTAATGTCTGTCACCGTTTGGAAGTTATTGAATTTTAAAATCAGTCAGTCCTTTTTGGGACACCCGGTATGATAGACAACTAACTTTATTGAGAAAGGTAAAACAGAGAAAACGTGTTGTGATGATGTATAATCGCTCTTTAATATTGATAAAAAATAAGAATCTTGAAATGATTCTTGTGTGTTGAAATATACATAGAAAAAAGAATTGTGTAAAAAGCTTTTCCACGAAACTCCTAATAAGCTATGAAAAGAACGAAAAATCATGCGTACAGCATAGATTATGAAACACTTTCCAACACATTCAGAATACTATAACAAAATTTCGCGAGTTCACTATGGTCAAAGATGAGGTCTCAATGAACAATTTGGAAAAAGCATAACGCATTTAAAAACCCGATATCTGTTATTACCATGAATAGTCGTGAAAATATAAGATTTTTTTTTTTTTGCAGCCCTGTATATGATCTACAGATATGTATGCATACTACATACAAAGTTTCAAAATATAAAAATTTCTGTTATTTAATCAGAGTGGTTAACAGTGTTGTTACATTGATGGGCTTCCGTGCTGACGTTAACTTTACTCCCAGTCTATTGATTGTTGGCTTGTAATAAATTAATCATTGGGACAGAGAAGTCTATCTGTAGTATATAACTACATAATAAGATTTTATTATAAATAAAAGTTTAAAATTTTTAAATTTGTGAAAAATGTTTTATGAGAAGATATAGAATTTTAAAGAATTTTCTCGTTTAAAATTGATGAAAAAAGAAACGAAACAGTAAATAAAAATATTTAAATAAATAATTTAAAAAGTTAAAAAGATGTAAGCACAGTTAAGAAAAATAAAATAATATTTAAATAGATAATGGTCAAAATTAAATCATAAAAAAAAAGTTATTATTATTTGAACATTCTAAGAGATATTTTGAATTAAAAGGAAGTATTTCAATTATTAACTCTGCAATTAGAAGAACGTAGTACCTTAACCCCTTCGAGGGCGGTAGTTCATTTTTGCACCACTTAATTTTAATTCCTAAATGCCACATGGTCACCAGAATATTGCAATGAAAATTTATTTTTATTGAGTACATGAACAAAAGCTTTTGCATATATTGAAATAAATTTGTTTGTCAATTCTGGTATCGTTCACTCATTTCAGCATTTTACGAAGAGAAATACCGTGTCCTTGAAAGAGTTAAACAAAACGTTCTAACATTTTCTTTGAACAATTAATTCTTCCTTGTAAATCTTTAGGCAGTATACTCTTCTTTATGAATAATAATAATAATAAAACCGACATTTTTTTTTTTTAATAACGCATAATAATATTTAGCAAAATGAGAAATATTATCATCATAAACTTATATTTCTTATCAATAATACAGAATAAATAAATAATTAAATTGCAAATTGTACACCCTTTTTAAAATATAATTATAGCTCTAAACACTGATAAGAAACTTAAAACCAATTGTTTGGAAAAATAAAGGTAAATGACCTATGACCACCGTGTCGTTATTTCAATCGATGTGAAAATTTCCTTTATTCTCATATAGTTATGCTTTTAATTAGTGTTTATTCATTCCAACTCATAATGTGCCATTTCAGATTGTAAATGTTAATAAATCTCATGAGCGAACAACGTATTTTATTCTTATTTATTTTCCCCAAAATTAAGTGCATTTTAAATAAATTATTTTGTGTTGCTTTGCTTTTACTACAGATAAAATGGCTGTAAAAAGGTCACAACAAATTATGTTTAACAAAATAATGATAAAATGTTATATTTTTTTGGATCAATTAACTTTAATTTTTTGTAAAAAAAAAGAAAAAAAATATTTTTTTAAACTTATATAAACTCTTTGTTTTTTCTTTATAATTAATTTGGCATTGTTTATAAAATTTAAAATTTAAAATAGCCATCTGAATGCCAATGATTTAGTTCTGCTAAAAAATAGAACAAAATTAGGTATCAGTTGAAATAAAGGATTGCACATTTTACAAAACGTTTTCTCCTAAGTTACTGGATTAGGTTTTATTCTGCATTTTTAAGAATTTCCAGCAAATAATCCTATTATTCGTCAGTTTTTATAGAATGCGGTAAAATAAACATACTTTTCCTCTATTCTGACCATAATTCGATAAATTATATAGTCAGATAAGAAAAAAAAAGTTAAAAAGCTAGTTGGTTCAAAATTATACATTTATTTCACTTGAATAGTAGTAGCTTATTTATGTAAATAAATTTTAAAATTAGCTTAATTTTATGGTCTATAAAAGTTCTGCTTGTCTTATTTTTAGTTTGTTATTATTATTTATTTATGTTATCTTTACTTTTCATTAAATATATAAACATGTATATAATTAAACTGTATTATATAAAAATATTAAAAAAAAAAAAATGATTTCCGAAAGAAATTACTACGTAGACACTTATTCTAATTAAAAATCAAGAATCCCAGACTTTAAAAAATCATATTAAAAATATAAAAGCATATTTTTCAAACCATGAAATATTTGAAGTATTTGAATGAGGAAACAAAATGAAAATAATATACTTGTTCACTTATTGTAATTTATTTCTCTGTTAAAAATTGTAGATATTCATTGAAATAACTGTAAATAATTTTAAATAACAAGAAAAATAATCTGGTCTATAGACAATAAATATGCGTTTTTTTTTTTCATTATATATTTAAACATGCAAAATTTCGTAGTTAAAAAAGCACTTATATGCTACAAAAGATACACTTAATTCATATTTTTCGTAAATTTCAATTATTATACACATTTTTTCAATTGCGACTCGAAAATGATTGATAAAAAATTTCGTTCCAAAAAACAAGTCCGAGCCGGGTTTGATCCCAGGTAGAAAAAACTCAAATCCAGCTTGCTGCCAAACACGCCACAGAGCTGCCTGCGAAAGATTGAAATTTAACAGGTTATAAACTATAACTGAAATCTGCGACTTATTTTCTCAAGACCCCCCGTGGGTTGCACTTTATGGCAGTCATATATTTATATACTAACTATACTGTATCGAAATACAAATGTTCATCGCATTCGTTGCGACCAACCTCGGGCACTCTCCTTGTTAGGGATATCACAGAGGTATTGCATTTTCATGTGAAAGACCTTGACAATAGAGACGGAAATGATTATGTCCTCTATTCATTTATTTGCATTCCACAATGATTTTTTGACATTCGTATAAGGAATTCGTTTTCGACAGTCAAGCGCAAGCGGCGGACAACAACAAAATAATAAAATGGCGGCCGCAGCGTTTTGCTGTTGACAACTTTTGTTCAGGAACGTTTCAGATATAAAAACCAGAATTTCACAGGAAAGAGCTAAATTATTCTGAAAACCTGAGAAAAGACGAAACGCTACTGGAATTTACGTGGAAAGTTACCACTTTTTCTTACAGTGTATATTTACCACCGTTACTAAAATAAATATTACTAACAAGTGCGTAAATATATATTTGAATAAATTTTTGCGATAACATATTTTAAGAATTACATGCTTAATACGTGCACAAATTATAATCTTATAAAATCTGTTTTGAAAATGAAAATAAATTGACATTTCTAAATTCCGAATAATTATTTTTAATATATGCAAAGTGATATTTCTAAAAAATCACCAACTCGGCTACTTTATAATTCATGATATTGTGATTTTTCCTACTAATGAAGACAGAATGTGTAAATGACCAATGATTTCAATAAATTTACTTATAAAATGGAAAAGTATAGTAAGGTTTGGAAAATAAACACTAATTTTGTAATGGTGGTATAGTTACAACTTCATAATTTATTAAATATAGTTAGTTATCTCTAGAGCTTTGCTGAACATTCATACATAATTATTGAAAATTTTATACTGTGAAGGATTTTGCAGTAAATTTTAAAATAAACTAGTTTATGTTATTTGTTCACCTGATAAAATAATTGCTATTTTTAAAGATCTTACATAATATATTTACATAATATATTTTCATAACGATCTTACATAATATATTTATGTTATTTTAGATATTTACTTTGCAAATTATTGTTGTCTATAAATGTGATTTTCAATTAGTTTGTTTTATATTACTCACATTAATACTGATATCAATAAAAAAAGTAGACATACTTTCACGATATTGAAGAAGTTGTCAATAACCAACATGTACATCTATAGTGCAAGGATTTGCATTAGCAATTAGCATGTATGCTTTGAAGAAGATTGATATAAGTAGAGAAACTCGCCTGCACACCCCCCCCCCCCCCACCACCACCAAAAAAAAAAAAACATTGTTCCAAATTTCTAGAAAAGACTCATGATTAAAATGTCAGCAGAATTACATGATTACATAGCAAAAACCATGCTTTGTTTTCATTCGCGAAGCATTATTTAATAAGATAAATATTTGAAAGTGAGATTTTTTTTTCGTCTTTATTAAGCAAAATCCTTACTCTATGATTTGGCGCATTTTAATTTTAGAAATGTAAATTCAGCCAAATAACTAAGAATTTCCTCGAATTTTTTTATTTATAATATAAGACTGGCTTGAATAAAAATATTTTCGAAGAGAAATTTTACAAAATATTTTTAAAATTTTCAACTAAAAGCACTTTTTAAGAAGTTTTTACATTTTCCAATAGCCTCTGGTGTTTTCTCAAATGATTTGAAATAGGTATGTTTCCAATCTTTGTAATTCACATTATATAATCTTTGATAGCAATGTTAAACTAATATATTCGAAGAGAACTTGGAGAAAGTTACTTGTTCAAAATCCTATTTTCTGGAAAAATATTTGAAATCTGCTCTCGTTGACATTAAGAATTATTAACTTATTATATTTTTGTTATTATTCAACCTTCGAGTTCGAATAACACTTTATACAAAGGATTTAACAATTTAGTTTTTTTTTGTTTACAATTCTTTTGTTGCCACTTTACAAAAAAATCATAATATATTTCTTTTAAAATTCGGAAATATCGTCTGCGTAAATGATTTCACATAATAAGAATAAATTGTGTATTTGAATTCTTAACACAAAATCTTAACACAATTCTTAATACTTTTATAATTGAATGTAAATAAGTGAATTTTCATAAATTTTAATTCATTAAAAGTATGCTATAATTTTCATAAAAAATGTTATTTTAAAAATTTCATAAAAGAAATCGTGACAGTATTATATGATTAAAAGGAATGAGCAACAAAATATACCTCTTTTCCATTCAATCATAAGAAAGTATTCTATTAAAATGTATATTATCCTCACAAATAACATACATTTTTAATATAAGAAAGTTTAATGTTCTTTTACGGTTTGAAGTATAAATTCTGCAGTTATTTTCAAAATTTAATATTCGCAAAATGCAGATATATAGGTTCCTTTCCTTACTTATATATATATATTAAATGAGAAATTCTGATGCAACGATAATATTTCACGTACTTAATCACTCATGACTTTATTTATTTTTATTGACTCAATGATTTTTATTTATTGCAAGAAATACGTAGGTTTCATTCATTTACAAAAATAAATCCGTACAATGGAAAAATATATTTAAAAAAATAATATTTTTTTTTGTTATGTTATTCGATAAGAGAACAATATTGTCGGAATTTACAGACCATATTTTATTTCAATCAAATCCAAAAATATTTCTTTCCTTAATTAAATTAAAAAAAACAATTTTTGAGATATTTTAGAGGAATAATAAAAATATATTGTATTTATTTAAGGAATAATGACTCTATCTGTAATTACTAACCCTATGATTTATTTTTTCTTCTGAAAATATACGTGTTTCATTTTTTCTTTTCAAAAATGCGTCCGTAATGGAAAAACATCTAAACTAAATTAATTAAAATAATAGATTTTTTAAGGTTATTCTGTAAAAAAAATAATAAGAAGAATATTAATAATGTACAAATCTACAGATCATAATTTGTTTTTATGTTTAATTTCAAGTCAAAATACTGAATAGTTTTTTCGTAAAGTGTACGACAAAATGTAATTTGTGTAGCCTAAGAGAGGATTCGCTTCGCTCATCCTAATTATGTTGCGTTATTGTTTACCTCTGTCCCTATTGATTGGTCGATGAGAAATTTTGCACGGTTCTTATTCCAAATCCAGCCTGTGGAAGATGTGATTTATTTATTAATTTTTGTTTATCCTCTATCTGTTTTGTTTTGAGGATCCTTACTATAAGGAACTTTCTGGCATTGCGATGGGCTCAACACTTTCAGGTGTTATCACAGAACTTGTAATGAAAAGAATAGAGGATTCTTTATTGAAGAAAATGGGTACTCTTATTATAATTCGGTGAAGATATATTGATGACATCTTTGTTGCTGTTTATTTGACATGTTAAACTTTATTTCTTTTCCTATAAATTTTGCAAATGAGTACGATTCAGATGGTCAGTTTCCATTTTTTAATATTCTCATTCATAGAGAGGTTAGTTTACCTTTTCAGAAAGTTATCACGTCTATTTATAGCAAGAAACTTTTTAAGATCAATATACCAATTTTTCGACAAATTGTCCACTTTAATGAAGAGTAAAATGTTAACATACTGACTTTGGCTATAGAAAATATTTACGAATCTTAGTTATTCCATTCTTTTACCCCTTGACCGTTATAATACATTAAACGTGCAATATATATTTATATTCCTTACTATACTAATCTTCCGAATTCCAACATTGTTAAGTCATTTTCTATCGTTACTTCATTTTAAGGACAGAATAATGTAGCGACATTTTTCTCCACTCTCAAATTTCTGTCTGACAAATCCAAGTGCTGCGGTATTAGGCATAGGATTCCTTGCGGAAAATGTAATTCAGTGTACGTCGGATAATACCGTCGATTGTTTCAGACAAGACTTTATGAACAGGAAGGGGGGGGGGGGGAATTAAATTCAATGATTGTGCGGCATGCACATGAAAAAGATTAAACGCTACAATCCGCGAATGCCTCCACTGTCAAAACTGAGTGCAGCAATTACAGTGACCGAATTTTTCTTAAAGAATTTTTCTCACGCCTGAAAAAGTTCAAATTGATTAAATCCTCTGCTATAGCAATTGAAGATATAGTTTTACGCTTTTCTGTCTTGATTGATTATGGGTGATTGATATGTTAGGTAACAGGTTGTGTTACGCAACTTCTCCATATAATATTGCAATTTTATTGTGTTTTATATAGTTTTAGCAAATTTTATTTTTAGTTGTATATAAAAGTCAGTTTCAAAAGAAATTGGCTTTAAATCAAATATTTGTTTTAACAAAATGCAATAACTAGTAAGTTATAAACATAACTATTGCACCATTTTCTGGTTGGCTTTCCATTATTTCTTGCATTTTTTTAAAAGAGCAGATTGCGTCATTATCTTATTTCGTCTGTTTTTCATGTGCTCACGCTTTAAGAGTACAAGGTCAAAAGTTCTTGTCATAATTTGGAATTTCCTAGAAATCGAGAAATTTTCGTGCACGACTGCTACATTTTTTACTTTCTTCTATCTTTACAAGAAGAAAGTATTGGATTCATGAAAATTTTCGAATTCCGGTTTTCGACGGATTTACACGTTTTAGGGGTCAGAGATTCCAAAAAACATGTTTTTACAAAATGTCTGTCTGTGACTCTGTGAGTCTGTCTGTCTGTCTGTCTGTGTGTATGTGACACAAATTTTGTGAGCGCTCTATCTCAAGAACTAATGCACGGAATTTAATACAAATTGATGCTGATTAGTTTTTGGTGTAAATCGCTCAACAGGTGGCGCTGCAATGCTGCATTTTTCACGATTTTCGCAATAGCTCTATCTGAAGAACTAATGTACGGATTTTGATCAAACTTCTTATTTAGTTAGTCCTTGATATGAATTGATGATGATTACGTTTTGGTGTAAATCGCCCAACAGGTGGCGCTGTTATGATGAATTTTGCAGGATTTACACGATTTCCCCAATAACTCTATCTTAAGAACTAACGCACGGATTTTCATCAAACTTCAGATTAAGTTAGTCCTTGATAAGACTTGCTACTGATTAGGTGTTGGTGTAAATTGCCCAACAGGTGGCGCTTCTCTGCTGCCTTTTCCACGATTGCCTCAATAGCTCTATCAATAGAACTAATGGACCAATTTTCATCTAACTTCAGATTTAGTTGTATGTTGACACAAGTTGTTGTTAATTAGGTTTTGGTGTTAATCACCCAATAGGTGGCGCTGCTATGCAGAAATTTTCACGATTTTCGCTATTGCTCTATCTCAAAAACTAATGTACGGATTTTCTCCAAACTTCAGATTCAGTCAGACGTTGACATAAATTGTTGCTGATTAGGATTTGGTATAAATAACCCAATAGGTGGCGCTGCTAGGCAGCATTTTGCTGAATTTAGACGATTTCAGCGATAGTCATATCTCAAGAACTAATGCACGGAATTTCATATCGTTAGAATCCTCATGAGATGCATAGATTGCCATTTAATTTTGGCAGTGTGATAGCGAATTTTGAAGCATTAACATGTATGAGATAGAAGAAAGTTTTGGGATTGGTACATCCGACTAGTTAAAACTCGTAATAGAAATATATGTTCAAGAAAATAAATAAATAATTTAAAATCTAGTCCAAATACGACATTAAAAGCTAAGAAATAGCACCAGATCCACAAGAAAAATGTTTATAGACATTTTGTTTATAAAATGAACGTCTGTGTTCTTTGTAGCTCGAACAACACCTCCGTTTTGATCAATTTGTATTCCATGTGTCAAAATATAGCAGTACATCGTAGAAAATAGTCTGTAGCTGCGTATCTATTATTGTCCGTAGTTTAGTTTAACCTTGCAGATATTGCGCCAGTTAAGGACAAAATTTTCAAATAATTGTTTTTATTTCTTCAACCAAAACTTTCTATTGTGCAATTTTCTTTATTGATAGCTATGCAATTAATAGCGATCGAATGAATCAGGGATGAGAATTCTCCGACCCAATTGG
This sequence comes from Maratus speciosus, assembly GCA_963932465.1. Taxonomy (NCBI): domain Eukaryota; kingdom Metazoa; phylum Arthropoda; class Arachnida; order Araneae; family Salticidae; genus Maratus; species Maratus speciosus. The sequence goes on along the minus strand of OZ010791.1, from coordinate 536,259,063 downwards.
TTTATCTTCCCCAGTAAAATTTAATAGCTTTATTAAATCTCAGAAGTTTTGTCATTAAATACGGCGAGAAATATTATGAAAATGTACAGGTAGCAATCGATCATTTGGATCGGAGAATTCTCATTCCTCATAAATGGATTTCTTCTCTTCGAAGTTTAAACTGTGAACTTTGGTCTACCCACTGTCTTAAACTTAAAAATGTAAATTTCAAAAGATTATTACTGCATGTGTACGGAATTATGCATGTTTAGTAAAAATTGTTTAATTTTAAATTTACAATTCGAATTTCAAAATTGTAGTCGCATTAAGCATATCTTTTACTCTTTTTTTTATTTATTTCAATGTTATTCACGATGGTATGGAACTACTTATATTTATAATTTCTCCTTTTTAATGGATTAAGAGCTTTTGAATTTAAATACATGTGCTGTTCATATTTAGAAAAAATTAAATAATATATTGGATAAGTGTTACAAATGTTTGGAAGGAACAATTAAATAATAAACATACTTCTGAAATACGTAAAAATTATATTAATTTGGGTCTTTTATATATTTAAACTAGCAGCCTAACGCCCACTACTCTGGTCAATTTTTCTAAAGAAACCTTAAATCAAACTAAATATATCTGTGAATTTGATCATGCGTTTTAAAGCAATATGGACATTTACCTGGAATGCCCAATCTAATTGGTGAAAACAATATGAACGTTATTACGCTATTATATCTTTTGAGCTATACAAAATTTAGGTTGTTAAGGGCTAACTTCTTTCGTTGATCATTTAGTGTAGTATTCGGTGAAGAACGATAGAACAATATGTAATATATTAAAAGGGTTCATGAAAAATTATCAATGCAAGTCTCATCAGAATCTGTTAATTGGACATACTGAAAAGGCTAATCGTACATAATTTGGTTCGCCTGATTCTAAAACATTCAGCCTTAATTCTATAATCAAGCAACCTGACGACCAAGCAACACCAAGCCAATGATATGTGCTTTATACTAAAACATTCACTGAAAAATTAACTAACCGAGCAATTTCCATCGAAATCCACTTAGCAGGATCTTTTAAACTGGAAAACGTACCGAAACATTTCATAAAAATAATCTAATTAACAGTTTTAATCCCGTGAAAATTCATTCAGCGGAACCTTAAAAAAAACCTATATTTCGAAATTGGGTTCATCTGATTTAGATCTTTACCCATAATTATTTAATTAAGCAACGTAGAACATTATGTTTTGTCACATTCGGGTTCACCTAATTTTGGAACTTTCTCTTGTAATCTAATTTCCTGCAATCTGATTTGTTGCCAAGTTTGTGCTCAGAAAAACAATAACCCAGAAGAAAACTTCGCTATAGAGAAGTACCATCCATGCAAGAAGTACCAACCATCCACAAAAAATAATCTAACAGTATAAGTCCCATCAAAATACATCCAGCAAAACTCAAATTATAAACGGGTGGAAGGAAACGCAAATTTGCATTTTATATAATTACAGTAGATGTATCTTTCATAATTGCGTTCATCTTTCTGTATAGCTTTTCCAATAGCTCTATAACTAAAACTAAGCAACGTAGAACACTGTGTGTATACATAAAAAACGTTCCAAAAACATTACCTAACTAATAGTGGCATAGCCTATCAAAATATTATAAAGAATAGGAATAAAATGCAAATTTCCGTTTTAAATATGTAGTGGATGATGATGATACGATTTTCTGCAGTAGAATTCATCATGAAGTTTTCGCTTCATACATAAACGATGCTTTCAACATTGTAATTAATACACCGATTGAAGACGTATCAGATTACGGAAGATTAACCTGAAATTCCCTGAACAACTACCCAAAGAAAGGTGAATATATGGCTTTTGTGATATTTTATGTTAGCCGGGCGCAAGTAATAAATCAACAAAGATTGTTTCCATATCTTATTCTTATTAGCCCCCGGTACGGGTATGCTATTTCTTTCCCCCAGCTTATTTTGTGTCGTCTTCAAAAAATAACGTTACCTTACAGAAACCTGGCGTAAATCAAAGCAATGCGATTAAATACGCTATAGCAATTTTTTAAATTTCTAAACATTGCACATTTTCAATTTTTATACCGTCGTATTGTGAAAAAAAAGTACTTTTAAATGCAATTTGTTTGAAAACTGTATCTCCATTTATTTTTCAAATATTAATTTTTTTTTGTAGTTTTCAGCACCATTTGACTAATATAGGTAACTCAAGTACTCCATTTATGTAGAAAGTAAAGGGAAAATAGCTGAAAAATAGCAATTATATCTTTTTGATGCCATTTTCTCATAACAACCGAAAGAAAATGTAATTAAAATACGTGCTATTTTGAAAAACAAAATATAAACGAAATATTTGTGTTAAAACATGGAGCTATTATAAACTATATTTAATTTGAAGTATCTATAGACGCTTTCAGTTTGACGTCATTCACGACGTTTTGGTTGGAAAGTGACTCCAAACAAACGGTTGCTATGCGTCTTTTCTTTTTAAATATAAATCGTGGAAAATGTTACTAATACATATCAAGTATTAAAACACTTAGATGTGAAATATAGATATAAGATATAGCTGCAACACACAAACAAAATAGAAAATACAACATTGCAATTGTTTGTTTGGTGTCAGTTTCGAACCAAAACGTCAGGACTGACGTCACGATTAAAATCATCTATATTAATGTTACAAACAAATGAAGGCCTATGAATCATTAGGTAACCGTTTTTTCAGCCGAGTTTCTTTAATGACGGCATGTTTTTGCTGCATTTGTGTATTATTTTGCGATAGTGACATCCTATGCATGTTTTACTGTAGATGGTTAAGAGTGGATCGTAAATGTGGAATTCTTAAGCGGATGCGAATGACGTCATTTTACATAAAATAAAAGTGTGTGCTTTAAGTCTTAAAATTGAAATATGTTTTGTACTATTTATATATGCATTTTTTTTTTCATCGGGGGCAACACTAAATTCTGAAAAAGCAGAATTCCTATTTTCTAGTTTTACTATTTTCATTCAAAATAAAAACATTTCACTCATTTCTTTTATAATACATGCTTTACACTAATGTCATTGAAAAAGATGAAAAGTAAAACAATAGGAAATAATGCCATAACTTAAAACAAAGAACTGTTTTTAATTTACATACGCGAAATGTAACTACTGCTATTGACAATTTTAAAAATGCTAATGGCGATATTTGCATACGGATACGGTTGATATAAAAGTACCCATTTTTTTCTTCTTATCCAGGAGCAAGTGATAAATCGCGATGTATTATTTCAATTCTAATTTCTTCCATTGAAAAAAAGTAATACTTAAGCATTATTCGGACCATGCGATAGATCGCCAAAAATGGTTGACAATTGCCAATCTTGTTTATCGTTTGCCAATTACGTTCAAAAAAGTAATTTAACATTCTTAAATGCATAACCTTGTTAAAAATGTAAATTGTTTTAAGTAAATAAATAAATAAAATATATAACATAAAACTACATGCTATAAACTATAATAAAAAAATATAATAATAAAATTAATTTAAAACTATACTAAATAAACTATCAAATAGACAAAAAATAAGGGTTGCTGTAATTAATGGAATTGCCATGCTTGGCGCAGTTGTATCTGACAAGGCCCGGATGTAAGTACCACAAAATTTTTAAAGTCGTACAAACATTGCTTTCATTTTTAAATATTTTGTTTTATAATGTTAATTTCTAAGTGGATCGCTTCCTTGTATTTTAAATAAAATCAATGTATTTTTTCTTTTTTTTTGAAAATGATTGTATTTTTTTTTCAAACTCATATAGCCGTTTTAATTTCTTAACCAAAAGAATTAACAAAAAGATTCAATTTGAATTTCTTCCGTTGCTACAGTAACGGATATACAATATGAATGAATATGGATGAAATATCACTTGTAATGTTCGATATTTCGAGGTTTTGGCACCAAAGACATTGCCAAATTAGAAAAATATGAAATATCACACGAACTATTGGACTTAAAAGAGTTTGATTAGTACCATTCGATTCTGCTTACAAAAATACACCAAAATATGTCATCCGTTGAAAAATAAGTATAAAATCAGATTTGTAAGGAATTTTTTAAACGTTTCTTCTCTTTTTTACCCCCCTTAGGGGTGGAATTTCGGAAAATCCTTTCTTAGCGGCACTCTATATCATAAGAAGTATTTTTACCCCAATTTTCAAAATTTTAGGTTCAGTAGTTTTGGCTGCGAGTTGATTAATACAAAATCCAGACTTTCTTTTATATAGATAGATAATAGTTCATATTAAATCATTTAATTACAGAAGATCAGTTGAATGAAATACATCTAGGTTAAATTCGTTTGAATTGAGATAGGCCTGCGGGATTTTATAGACGCACAACAAAAGGTATATTTACAAATATATTATTTCAACATTTACAAATAGCATGTTTTAAAATGCCAGTTATTTAAATATAAAATTTCAGTAACTTGCATAAATAGCTCCTTTATTATAATTTGAAAAAGCACATTTTTAAAACACAACTACATTTTCAAACTTCTTTTAAATAGACTATTCATTGATTGATAATGATATTCGGAGTAAAAAATTATATATTAAAAATCTTTATAACTAAATATAAAAAGAATCTTTCTTTATTGAGTTCTGTAACTTATTTTTATATATAGAAAAAATCGTTAATAATTTATTATTTGACACGTAGAATATTAAAGAGTTCACTATCACAGGAAATAAATGTACATTTATGAACATTAAATGGTTTTATGATACGTATTTTTAAATAATCACAGTGAAATAAATAGAATTAAAATGGAATTTGGATAAAGCTGTCAAAAAGCTTTTCTTAAAAATCAATTTAATTTTAATTTTCAAAACACTTAATACTGTTTAATGCAAAAGGATTATTTTCAGAGAAACACATCCAATAAATGCTCTGTCACTTAGACTGAAATTCCCTTTGGAACTCTTCCAAACACTTTAAATAGCAGAATAAATTTATACAACGCAGAAAAGATTAAGCATCTGTCAATATTAAATTGGATATTTGAATATTTGTCTATAGTACTTACGTCGTAGAATTAAACTTTCAAAGAAAATCAGTTGTCACTTAAAATTTATTTTTAAAATATCAATATATATATTATATTGAAAAACAGAAATATAAAATAGAGTACAATCTCATAAGAATGGATTATTCGTACAATTTGAAAAATTGAAAAATTAAAGCTGCAGCATTATTTGCATTCGTTTTTTGATGTAAAATTTCCTTAATAAAGATTGCATTTTTTTAGTGATATTTGTGTTAAGAATATAGTAAATAAATATTATAGTATGTAATCAACTTAAAAATATAATATTTAGAAATTTAATTACATATTTTTCACCCCTTTAGAAGAAAAGAAGAAAATGCTGCTACATTTTACTACAGGAGCATAACCGAACAAGTTTAATAAACTCTTACATTATATTCCGGCATATAATGCCCTCCGGTGTATAACCCAATATTATAAAAATATAAATTATATATTGAATAAAGGGTTTTGAAAAATGTAACTATTATATCACAGGAAAAACGACAAAATATATATAAACCATTAATTATATTAAAATATAAATATATAAATATGATATTGTAAAATGTTCAATGTTTTTTATGTCTTATATATAATAGCTTTTTTCTTTTGCTCTCATCGTTTCTTTCAATTGTTTGAACTTTTCCGATATGTTGTGAGGAGCTAAATAGTCTCAGTCTAGTCATATTGCCTACGATGTTCGATGAAATGTGCTATGAAATAATATTGCTGAACTTATCTGACGAATGTGTAAACTATTCATAAATTCCTGTTTTTTTTTTTTTTTTTTTTTTTTTTTTTTTTTTTTTTTTTTTTTTTTTTTTTTGTCTTTCGTATTTTATTTTTATATTTATGATTTCATTTATATATATATATATATATAACCATTATAAAATAACACAATTTATCGTTTACAAATTTGCATATGAGTGTAAAAGAAATTTTATTTTTTATAAAAAATATCCAAGATATATAAAAAATATAAGCGAGAAAAGGAATTGAAAAACTGTGAAACGATGAACATATATTCGTTTTTAAACATACTAGGCGTATTACTCACCTTCCCTTCTTTGCTCAAAACCTCCATAAGTTGTGTTTTAAAAATTATATAAAATAAATGATTAGTAGAAAGTAATATATCTAGGTATAATATTTCAGTCAATCTAGCAACGGATGTTATGTAACTTTTTATAAATAAATTACATACCATTAAAGTATAATTCTCAATTCGTATAATCTCTGATATTAAAAGTTCACGTTATATCTCGGAATATACTGTAATAATTCAAATATATGTATTCTAGCTGAAATTGATTTTTTCTATGTAATGCAAATGTAAATGCTATCACAGAAAATAATAAGGCTTTTAGAAACATTATATGGTTTCAGAAAGAGTATAAAATCTGCAAATAGTCTATTTTAATTATTTAGAAGAAGAATGAAATACAAATAATGCAAAAAAAAAAAAAAAAAAAAAAAATCAGATACTACTTCACATAATATTAAATGAAATAACAGTATTCGCTTAGACACACATCCAGTAAGTGCTTTCACACATCGCATGAAATTCCTTTGGAAATCTTCCAAATACTTTTGACACCAGTATAATTTTATAAAAAGCACAAAAGACTAAGCATAATTCCGGTATTAAATTTGTTATTTGATTATTTGTGCATAATACCTACCATTTAATATTAAAATAAGATTAGCTGTAATTTAATAAGGTTTTTAAACACCAATATTATTTTATATTAAAAAAAGGGAAACAAATCTAAGTGGTATATAATGCACCTGCAATGATATATAAGATCATTTTGAAAAAATAATGAGGTGAACTGAAGTGAACATCATATGTATCTGAATATTTTGAGTAAAGATTTTACATTGAACTATCATGTACATTATTTATACAATTTAATTTTAGTGCGCAACTGGTACACTTGTACCTGAACTTTCAATTAATAAAATTACTTTCCGCCAAAAACGTTAAAAATGATTATGAAAATTAATTGCTATTTCAACAATCATGCTTATATTATGAACATTGCATGAAAATGTAATCTTGTCTGATTTAAATAAAGATATATAATTAAACATTATTATTTCATATTTCTTTCTATTATACATTGTAGAAGATAAACATGAAAAATGCCGTTATTTTTTTTCGGGGGGGGGGGGGGGTGAATTAACAAAAAAATGTTAGAATAACACTTACTAACTCTAAAAATAGTTAATCTTGTTACAATTAAATATTCCCATCTAAAAATTGTGAAAAGTAAATTGTAACAGAAAAAATAACGTTTTTTGAAGAAAAAAAAGTAAAGTTTTAGAAACTGTATAAAATTTGGAAATAGCATTTTTTAATCATTTAGAATGGAATAAAAAGTGTCAGAATAAAATTCGGAAAAACTTTGTGAATGACCTTTTTAAAAAGCAATTATAGAATCAATTTTCAAAATACTTAATATTATTTAATGCAAAAGGATTATATTTTGACAAACATGTAATAAGATTATCTTCACAAATCGCCCGAAATTTCTTTTGGAACTTTTCCAAATTCTTTAAAGAGCGGAATAAATTTATACAAGACAGAAGTGATTAAGAATCTGCCAGTATTAAATTGCTTATTTGAATATTTGTGCATAGTATTTAGAATTCAATTTTAAAGTAAGATTAGTTGTCACTTAAATAATTTTAAAACCACTTCTCAACGCGCTATTCACAAATTTTATTCATTTGGCAATATTTTCTAGACACCACTTTTACTTAGTCAACACGTAAATGCTACAATTAAATAAGGCAAGTATTAAACTTGTTTATAACTGTTGAAATAAACAAGTGTTGTGTGCCACTTCTGAAGATGCATTATGCATCCATGGTCGTGAAAGTCTTAAATATCAATATTATTTTCACGTTTATGAATAGTAATTAAAATTACGTCACAATGCCACGAGAATCAAATATTATAAGAATATGAAATAAAATAAATCTAACTACAACGCTATATGTTTTCAAAATAGCATTTAAAAGTAAATTTTGTTTAATAAAATTGTCATTTTTTTTTCATTGCATATCATTTGAAAATAACAATATAATTTAATATTATGAGATTGGTTTTATCATTATTTGCTTGATGATCATGGCGTGATGACACGCTAAAAAAATACATTAAGACAAATAATATAATGTGAGAAAAGAATTTTTTATTGTTGTTGTTTCATGTGGTAATTAATAATACATACATTAAATTGTTGCGTTTTTTAACTTTTATAGTCGATTTTCATGTATTATTTAGCTCTGAATCTGAAAATGTCCTTCATTTCTTTTACATCGTCTCAGGATTTTTGGAAAATTGCACATTTCAAAGTTAAAAAGTAAAAAAAAAAATAGATAATATAAAAATCTGATACTATAAAATAGATGTAATGGTTGAGTTTTTTTAATTTTTGATAATTCATTTTTTTTCTGTAACACTGAATCCGAAAATGATATTTATTTTTAACCATCACGTCAGAATTTTACGGATAATGTAAATTTGAAAGTTGAAAATTAAAAAAATAGTGAAAATCTAACACTTTAAATATGTAGATGTAAAACGTTTCTTCAACTTATTTGCTTATACTGGGTATTCTTACAGCTAAACAGTTCAGAGGTCTGATGTGGGAGGTGGGGAGGGAGCTGATTAGCACTGTGTAATATTCCACATTATGGAAGACTGATGAACCACCTTCGACGTAACTGGCCTTTACGCGGTTGTAGAGCTGATTTCGTTAAATGGCTGACAATGATTTCGGACTACTGTTGGATGTTACACCGAGATAACACCAGAATGAAAAATGAAAGCCCGAAGCAGAGCAGGAGATGCCCAAAGAAACTTCGACACCTGAAATTGTAAGGATTTGAAATACACAAATTGTAAGGATTTTAAATACACAACATTTTACATATTCAGCTATAAAAACGCATAGTATTTTCTAAAAAATGAATAAATTATTTTGAAAAACTGTTTTAGGTTATTTATAGTATCAGATATTTTGCAATATTTCAACATTTTAAAATTTAAAATTTTGCAATTTCCGAAACATCCTGAAGTGATGGTGAATAATAAAGGTCATTTTCTGATTCAGCGCTGCAAAATTCATAAAAATCATTAACAAAAGTAATAAACACAATCATCATACGTACTTTATAGTTTCTGAATTTCGCTACTTTTTGAATATTTTACTTTGTAATTCAGCATTTCAGAAAGATTCTGACTGGATGTTTAAAAATGGAGATCATTTTCGGATTCAGTGCTTTAAAATACGTAAGAATCCATCATAAAAAAAAGCTAAAAAACATGTCACAACTCAAATTTTTCATGTTAGTGTAATAGAAAAAACTCAATTATGAAAATCAGTAGATTTTAATGAAGTTACTTTTTACTAATTAAATTTAGTAAAAAATAATGAATAACTAAAGTTTTAAAATTAATCATTCAGTATTATATATCCTTGAATTTAGTAAATACTATTTATTTCAATTTCAGGATTTATACATAATACTATTTTCTAGGATTCGACAGAACGAGTTCTGAGTAATATATATTTTATTTTATACTAGATAGTGCCCGTCAAGATTTGACGGTAAATAACTTAAATGTTTCATTAGAAAAATTCTTGAATTTTTAATTAGTTGCTTTTAAATTAATTATTGAATGACGAATTTCTATATTGCATAAGTGATTCCTATTTCTTTAAAGCGATAGATGAAGAGATTAGAAAGTCGGTCTAATCTCTTTTTAGTTCAGAACGAAAATATTAAATTTGGATGCGATTGGATATAGTTACGTTTTAGTAAAAAATCAAATGTTTGGTAAAAAACGAACTAGTCAGATGTGCCAATCCCAAAACTATCTTCTATCTCATACATGTTAGTACTTCAAAATTCGCTAGCACGGAGCCAAAATTAAATGGCAATCTACGTCCATCATGAGGATTCTAAAGATATGAATTTTCGTACTTAGATTTTTCTTGGAATGAGACTATCCCTAGAATCGTGTGAATCATTCAAAAGGCAGCGTAGCAGCGCCAGTTGTTGAAGTATTTACACTAAAACCTGATCAGAAACAACTTATCTCAACATCTAACTGAATCTGAAGTTTGATGAAAATCCGTGCATTAGTTTTTGAGACAGAACTATTGCGAAAATCGTGAAAAATTCAGCATAGCAGCGCCATCTATTGGGCGATTAACGCCAAAACCTAATCAGCAACAACTTGTGTCAACATCTAACTGAATCTGAAGTCCCCTGAAAATTCTTGCAATTGTTCTTAAGGGGACGGTGGAGTTTAAAATCCTTAAAAATAATTTTTTTTTTTTTTTTTGTAAATTTCAACTTAAATAATATTCAAGGGTACATTATATACATTATAACATGCATTTATCCCCAAAAAAAATTAAAAAAAATTATTTTTGAGAAAAAAATGGAATTTTACGCGTCGTGTTAGAAATTTTCGAAATGCCCCATGCGTCATCCATATCAATGAAAATCGCCAATATTTTTTATAAAAGTTTGGTTTATATATAGAAATAAAATAGAGCATCGAATTTTACATATTTGAATTTAAAGGTTAAAAAAAAAGTTGAAAATAATTGAAATTTTTTCGAAAAAATTTCAAAATTTCAAATTTTTTCAATTTTTTATTTTTTTTTTTGTAAATTTCATCTTAAATATTATTCAAGGGTACATTATATGCATTATGGCATGCATTTATCACAAAAATGATAAAAAAAAAATTATTTTTGAGAAAAAAATGGAATTTTACGCGTCGTCTTAGAAATCTTCGAAGTGCCCCCTGCGCGTTCCATATCAATGAAAATCCCCAATATTTTTTATAAAAGTTTGATTTATATATAGAAATAACATAGAGCATCGGATTTTATATATTTGAATTTAAAGGTTAAAAAAAAAAAATGTGAAAAATTTTGAAATTTTTTCGAAATTTTTTTGAAATTTTGATTTTTTTTTACCTTGAAATTCAAATATATAAAATTCGATGCTTGATTTTATTTATATATATAAACCAAACTTTTATAAAAAATATTGGGGATTTTCATTGATATTGAAGACGCATGGGGCATTTCGAAAATTTCTAACACGACGCGTAAAATTCCATTTTTTTCTCAAAAATAATTTTTTTTTTAAATTTTTTTGTGATAAATGCATGCTATAATGTCTATAATGTACCCTTGAATAATATTTAACTTGAAATTTCCAAAAAAAAAAAAAATAAATAAATAAATAAATAAAATAAGGATTTTAAGCTCCACCGTCCCCTTAAGGTACAGCTAATATGGATTTTGTGAAAAGGGGATTAGAGAAACCTGTTGAGTGATTTACACCAAAAGTTTCAATGAAGAATTCAATGAAGTTAAAAAAATTTAAGTTTATTTTTTACAACCAATTATGCTTGCTTTTTATCACAAATTTACCAAAAATACCGGGTAGATAATTTATTTTTCCTTATTATGACCTCTTTTTTTTTTTTGAAAAAATAACTATTTACATTCATTTATTTATTTATTTTTTTAACTACACACCCATTAAAAACTGCAATGAATTTTATTAACCATTTGGAAAAATGGTTATTGTCCTCTGCCAGGGTAGGAAATCAAAAGAATATCTGAAGCGTTTTATTGGTGGAATCCACATTTTATTCGTCTTCTGATTGGTCTATACAGTAAACAGGTATTTTCTCTTTACTTTCAACAGAGATGGATACTTCTGTTGCCACTATGACAAAAAAGTAATACAAACTACAAAAAAAAAATTAATAACTCAGAAACAAATTGAGATACAGCTTTAAAAAAAACTGCATTTAAAAGTACAGTTTTTTTCTCTATACGACGACGGTGTAAAAAGTAATATTGAGGGATGTTTAGAAGTTTAAGAATGAAATTTCATTTAAAATTAGTCCAGGAATTTTAATGTTTAATCTATGGTGTACGTAGTGTATGACCAGCTCCGTAGAAGTTTAAAAATTTACAGTACCGAAAAATGTAATACCACGTAATGTATGATCAACTCCGTGCGATTTTTTTTTTGTCTTAAATTTTAGTCTTTGAAAAAATCATTTCCAAAATGGTCGTTGTAATTTGTTAAATTGCATTTTTTTTTTTTTTTTTTTTTTTTTTTTTTTTTTTTTCATTCTGCCTCATTCTCTAAGAACCATAATTTGAATCTTGATGCAGCTAACGATTTATAATATAATTTTTTTATTACTTGAATTTTATCTTATTTTTTTTTATATTAAACCTGGATATCAAGGTAATTATTTCTTTTATAGCTCTTATAAGAATATTTTACTTTCTTTCTGTTTTTCTTTATACGCAAATAAATGAAACATTTTACCCATACATATTCTTGAAAATGGTCAGAAAATATAACGAAAACTGTAGATCAGCTCAATTTAATTAATTCAAATTACAGGCAAAATATTTTAGCTTAAATGTTTTAAATATAAAACTATTATTTTTTCAAAATAATATTGAGTGCTAGATTTTATTTAATTATAAGTCATTCAAAAAATAAAAATATGAAATAAATCCTATAATATCTCTTCATATTAAAGTATGTCATTAGCGAAATCAATTATCGACAAAAATATTACACATTTTGCCAGACTTGGGCTCGAGCCTGCATCCTTTGCAAAATTTAAGAGATTTAAACTGCTGTTTTAAGGCCCTACTTTAGTCAAGGGAAAAGATCCGTTCGCTAATGAAGACCTCCACGGAAGGCACTGCCCCTAGGGCCTATATCCCTCGTGTAGATAATTGGCCGTCAACAATCAACCCAACCCAACCCGTTCGCTAATGCTATTTCTATGAGAGTAATGCAGGACGTTTTCTACTTTTTTACTTTCGTTTATACGTATTTTTAATTCGGTTCCTAAAATGAAAGCATACTCTTGAAAAAAATCCCTAATGAAAATCGAAAAATTAAAAAACTGCTTTTTTACTGATCAACCTCAGCTAGCCACTGCAAAAGAAATCATCTAAAATATTGAAACGCGACCGAGATATCTTTATAAATTTCTTCCATAGGAATAGCAATAGCGAACGGGTCTTTTCCCATGACTGAAGAAGGGCCTTAACCAACTACACTAGCAGGAACTAAATTGAAGAGGCCCGAAAAACAGTTGAAGCATACGCAATTCTCTCGAATTTGAGTTATGATCTTACAAAAATAGTTTTGCAGTTTGATATTTATGATACCTTATTTTTTCAAAGAATCAGATACAACTTATAACATGCTAATTCCCCAATCATCGTGTGTAACTATTGGCAATTCATAAAACGGATTGCCAGCCATAAAGTTTAGCATCAGAAAACTGTGTTTTCTCGTCTGTGTGTAATATAACACCGCCAAAATAAACTATATCTACCCCTTAATATCGATATAATAACGGTATAAACAATATATTTTGAACAGATGTCACAAATTCCCGGGGCCGCCATCTTGAAATTTTTCTTGGCGTGAAAACCCCTTTTCCGCCAAGTAGTAAATGTCGACACGCATGTTGGGATTAAAGAAAATAAAATGTAAATAATAAACAAAACTCGTTAAAGTGGCAATCCCTAAACGTCGTATGAAAACTACGAGCTCATTAACCGAAAAAAAAACATCTCTGGATTCCGCAAACTGTTTCTGCCGCGACCACAAAAATCCATGAAATTCGTTATAGAGGCAATCAGTAACCGTCGTATGAACGCTACTCGCTCATTAACCGAAAAATACATCACTGAATTCAGCAGTTCTCGCTGTGTAGCATTCTCAAAATTCAGCAGTTCTCGCTGTGTTGCAATCTCAAGATGTAAAAAATTCGTAAGGCAACAAAACATACATGAAATTATCAACACACCTTAACAGACATCTGCTTTATTGAAACCTCAAGCACGAAATACTTGTCATACCACCACCATCATTTTCCAAAATAGGCTTATGAATACGCATTGACGCACTGCAAACAAACCTGCTTTTTTCGCCAAAATTTCCTCATATTTCTTAATTACTTCAGCAAGAGCGTTTAAACGGACTACAGAACCCATAGTCAATCAAATACATCCAATAAATTTGACATAAAAAGACAGAACAATACAACATGATATCAAAACACATCCAAAAAATCCTAAGCGAAAATGAGCTTCTCAGGGGTTGCCAGAACACACACGTCACACGGGGTTCCACATATCGATAAAGATCGCCAACCTAAAATCGCCAAGAAAGCTCAAAACATCCAAGATGGCGGCCATATGGGAACATACGGCATTTAAGCCATACATTTTTGAATTGTTAATAATGCTGAAAAAGTCAAATAATATTAACTTTGTGAAAGATAGAAAAGCTTGTTTACAGTAAGATCGAATAGCAGACGAACTTAAAAAAACTTCTACCTGTGATGTGCCTGAGCGACCATCTTTGCGCATGTGCAACGCGTCACTCCAAATGCAGACTTGTACTTATGTACTGCGTATGCGTAATTGTAGAATTTAAATTTAATATTACGGCTAATTAATAATATATTTGAACAAATGAATGTACGATAACAAATCTGTGACCATGCATCTTTCATTTTAAAAAGATTGGTGTAATTTCTTCTTACGGAAAATCGAAAGAAAATGCTTAGCGTTTTAAATATATTGATTTTCTGCATTTTTTGAGTGTTATGATAGAAAGGTTATACTAGGAGAAAAACTACCAAATTATCTGAAGTGCATAAATGTCTAATAGTACACATAGATTTGTATTTGTCAGCATTATGCATTTTTTTCTAAATATCTGACTATATTTATGTGCATTTGAATTTCGGAATCTATATTAATATAACAAAAAATATATATCTATAAATTAATGCATAGTTATTTCTTTAGAAATTTAACATATAAAATGTATAAGGTTTAAATTTTCCAGGAACCATTTGATTGCTTCCATATAGGATATTTTATATGTTACGCTATTTTCCATTAACCGTATAATGTCAAATGACTTGCAATCTTAAAGATAGATATCTGAAAGTTGAAAATTAGACTGTGCTTCTCCTGTAAGTTGAGTTTCATAGTCCTTAGATATATTTAAAATTAAAATTTATTAATTGACATATGCAAAATTTGTTTTGAATGTTAATTAAGAAAAATGAATGGTTCCTACCTTTCAGGGAAATTTCCAACTAATATTTTTATAAGATAATTCACATAGGATAATCACGCGATATTTTGCCTTAACTAAGATTTTTTTCTGTAAGAAAAAAAATTGTACGGAAGAATTTTCGGGTCGTGAATTACCCTGACCTGTAGGAAGCCTGTAATTATTTAAATATGGGAATAGTTCAAGATATCATCACAATTTATGTTAATTTATTTACAAGTTTATGAGAAAAATGATGAACATAATTACATAAATTATGCTCCAGTTTTTTAGTAAACACATTTCGAAGTAACTTGAATTGATACTTCTAACTTTGTGATATCTTAGGATTTGACATATAATTCATGACCGTTTTGATTCGATGGTAAACTCTAATTTATGGTAAAATCTTAAATAGCCGTGTACACATTTAATATAACTAATTTTATATTTTATTTTATATATTTTTTAAACTTTTACAATTTAAAATTTTGCTTATACTTTTTTGTGATGTGTAATTGATCTTTAATATTTCTATGTTTGCAAATAACAAAGGAGTTCTAAAATATAGGTCTGATGACATAAATGGGTATTTAAGTACTTTTGAACGGTGTTAAAAGTAGAAAAAAGCAAAATCACTTTTTTTTCGATAATTTAAAATAATATATCTATTAATTCTTTAATATACAATAAAATTTAAAATTATCGAGCATTTAAATTTAATGAAACGTATACCGTTAAATTTGCATTACGTTATTATATGACATTTAATATCGCACAATTATTTTTTTATTGTTAAAATAAATATAAATTATATTAAATGTAATCTTGCAATAGACTCAAAGCCTATTTTATAACAGTTTTTAATTAAATCATTTCAAATTGTAAAATAATATTTCCTTTTAAATCTTTTTATTAATTTTTATATGTTGAATTTTTAGGTAATCCCCTATTATATTTTTAGTAAAATATTTTATTAAAAATATTATTTTCAATTTTAGGATTAAATATTTAAATAGCTTAAAAAATAACGTATTTTATAATTGCTCTGAAATTTCACATTAATTCCATGCTTTTTTCATATATCAAGTATTAATAAATCACAGAACATGCAATAAGAAAACAAAAGCTACATACACATAGAACGATAACAGCGTTCTTATTTTTTTTTCCTTAAAATGTAATAAATTACTTATTAAAATATAAAATGCATGTCTGATCATTTATATGTATCCTTTTCAAATAAAAATTAAATAGAATTATATAAGATAAGAAGAATTATTTACAATTTTTATCAGAGTAGAGTATGTTTCTTTTAATTTAAATTGAAATTTGCAATTAAAGAAGAAAACAACTTTTACATTTCCTATAAGAAAAGAAAATAGTTCTATATTTATCTGAATATTTAATATAAAATGAAGATATTCTGTGGATATATTTTTTAATACTCAGAAGAAATCTAAATTTTATATTTTGCCTAAAACATGTAAATTTTACATTTAAGAGCATTTATTTCTAATCTATTAATAACAGAAGAAAAATTTGAAAACTAGAATGAAATGCCTAAAATCTTTTATTGAATTATTTTTATTGAATTATTTTAATTATTTTTATTGAAAAATCTTTTAAACCAAAACATACATTTTATTCAACTATTAAAAAACCGATTTAATAAATTACATTAAAAGTAATGCTTAGTTGGCATTTATTGTTTTAATTTGAGGAAAATGCCAAATCTTATTATATTTAGTGTGTTGTTTAGTATTCAAAAATATTTGGTTGGGAATAGGAACCTTTCACATTTTATTAAAATATTATTGTTATTGTATTAAATAAACACAATCTCTAATTTTAAAACAATTTTAATAAAATGAAAATGATAATAATCTATACAAAGATTTATTGAAAGTATTTAACAAATCAATATAGATTATAAAATATAACACTGTGTTTTATGATCTAAGGCATTTAATTAGCATTTGCTTAGCTATAATTAGTTGCTTAGTCATATATCTCTGTTAACTATTATTTATATAAAAACGCGATCGAAAATTGTTGTAAAAACGTATATAATATTATACCCATAAATTACCTTGCGATATGAGTTTTGTAGGGTTAGCTTGTTCTCTTTTTTACAGTGTAAAAAATAAGGACAAATTGTTTCTTAGAAAATATAATTTAACCAACAAATTAAATGTGCAATAACCGCTTCGAGTTATCCGGAATTCCGTAAAGCGCCATTCATCTGTAGAAAACTCAAAAACTAATATATTTTACAGATTTTTTTTTTAAATATTAGCCACTAAAAACTTGCAAAAGCATAAAAAGAAGATTTTTTTTTTTAATATTAGCCACTAAAAACTTGCAAAAGCATAAAAAGAAGATTTTTTTTTTTTTTTTTGGTTTCGATTGTTATTAACTCTGTTTGTTCTTTCTTTTGACGTATCATAAGAAGCGCTAAAATAGCATTTTTTTAAATTTAAAAGTACATGTTTAAGCTCTATTTTTTCTTCTTGTTAATATTGTGAAGAAATTTTGGAAACTTTACTTTTATAATATTTTAATATTCAAAACTATTGTTTCAACCTTTCTTTCTAATACATAGCAGGTAAAGCGTTCCGAATTTAAATGGGACTTTCCATTAATCTGTTACTAAATAATGAACTATAAGACGATATTATTGTCATTTATCTTAATACCTTAAATAATGCCCATGTTTGATTGCTAGTTGGCGATTTTGTTCACATTTTGGAGAAGGGGACTTTTTGTAGCCACATATATCAGTCGGAAAATTTCGGAAAATATCAGGATTTTAGGCGAAAAATTCGGCGATTTTTTTACATTGTTTCACGTATTCAGGTTAGATTTTTTTTCGAGCTTTACTATTTTGGTCTTTTACAGTTTACAATTCCTTTACGTTCTAAGTTTGTATTTATCTAGTACTAATATCTACTTATCTTTTCTGAAATTTTTTTATATTTTTATTCGAAACTTTGAACCTTGTTTGAAACCTTGTCATAAAGCATTATTTTCTTCCTAAACTAAATGTCATTTTAAATATAGTATGCATTTTGTATTTTTGAACAGAATGAATTGGAACTTCTGATTCCTCATTTTTCTATCGAAATACAGATTACTTTAAAACTACGTATACTGTTTTAAAATTATAAATATTACGGGGATGATAAATATGCGAAAATATGATGCACACACAGAAGCAACTTTAAATCAAAAAGCAGGAGTTCATTTTACAAAACCTCTATGTAAGTTATCTATTAATCTTAACTCTTCTGAAAATTCATATGCAAAATCACCATTTTTAGAATTCGAATTTCTATACAGTAATTACATGTTATTTTTTAACAAGTTTCCAAAGCAGCATACTCTCAAATGAAAGGTATGACTGGGAAACTTTTTATTAACTAAATTTAATATAGCATTTGAAGGTATTTAAATGTACCTAAATTTACTGATAAATTGCATTTATTTTATTATAAGTATTTAAATGCATATTTTTAGTTATTATAAAAGAGCAATATTGAATTATTTCTCTTTTTTTCATTTTCAATCCACTGCTCAAGTGATACATAATAATACTGCTATAGAACGGTATAATCACCGCAAATTTCAACAATCGTATCAACGTAATACTTATTTTCTAGTTTATTAAAATTCAAACCAAGCGTCTGTATATATATTTTGATAAAATAGTTTGAATAAAATAAAATTCAAACCATGTGCCTGTATATATATATATATATATATAGATATATAGATATATATATAATGTGGCCATAATTAAACTGATGGTACTCAAAGTGTTCTGTAGCGTGATCTAATTGCAAGAATGGCGCCAAATTTTGTAGGAAGATTAAACAAGACAGGGGACGAAGGATTCCGCGCAAAAAAAAATTTCAAAAATCATCCCCAGGGGATTATGTGGCGCTGTCTATTCAAAAAAGAGAGTTTCAATAAATGAAGAATCGATATTGAAATAAAATTACCGTTTATTTAGTGAATTTAGCAATTTAGTCCAAGCTCAAAATGGTAACAGTTTATAATAAGCTAAACATTTACATAAACACTGCTAAAGTTTCTTTATCTTCAATTTCACTTACAGAGCCCCAAAGAAAGCAACAGCAGAAGAAGAAGTTCTTTATTCAAATTTCACGTTACGTCTTTTGACTCAGTGCCAGCTTGTTCGGCTTTAAAAGGTAATGTGCTACTGTTAGAAGCAATTTCATTGAAAGTTATCTTTAATAATGTCGCCTTCTTTAGTCGAGCAAGCTTTACTAATCAAATTCTTTTACCTCAACCAGTGAAATGCGCCAGCCGCTCTTCGTGCTTTTAAAAAACCACAAAATAAATGCGTAAAGGTAACGGTACTTTGTCAGTTAAGGGTTTAAAAGCAATGTTTTTAGAAAACAGGTTCACTAAATGTTCAGTCAGGTAGAGGACGAAAACCCGTATCACAGGATACAATCGAAGAAGTGGCAACGGCGATTGTCAACAGAGCACCAGAGAATGTTGCTACTACTTCCAGCGCTCGTGGGATAGTTCGGAATCTGCATATGCCTTATTGTACGGTATGGAAAATCCTACGAAAGATTATCCACTTCTATCCCTACAATATCAGCCGTGTACAAATTTTACGTCACACCGACCATGAAAAGCGATTGACTTTTGCTCTCTATTTTCTTGCCAGAATGGAGCTGGATGATGCTCTGCCCTTGAAAATCTCATGGGGAGATGAGGCCCACTTTTAACTGAATGGAACTGTAAATACCCAGAACTGCAGAATTTGGGATAACAAGTCACAAAGAGCATTCAAAGAAATTCCTTTGCATTCACCAAAGATAAGTGTTTGGTGTGGTTTCACAGCAGATATGATCATAGGTCCATTCTTCTACGAGAACATTACTCCGACAGGACCTGTAACTTGTTTTGTTACTGGAGACAAATATCGCCAAATACTAAACAACTTCGTTATTCCGGTACTTCAGCAAAGACAGTGCCTGAAGAAAATCATTTTCATGCAAGATAGAGCCCCTCCACATATTTCTTTGCGGGTACATCAGCAGCTACGACAGAAATTCACAACAGAAAGAGTCATTAACCGCTGTTTTCCAAATTCATGGCGACTTCGGTCCATTGATCTTACACCCTGCAACTTTTGGCTATGGGGTTACCTAAAGTGCAAGGTCTATCACGGAGGTGTCCAGGACCTGGCTACGTTGAAGGATAATATATCGCGAGCTGTACGGGAGATTCCTGCTGACATGTTATTATTTGCTGTTGTAAATGCTGTGCACAGAATGCAACATGTGGTCCACAAAAACTGCATCCACATCGAACCTGAGTTGGATGTGCTAAATAAACGGTAATTTTATTTCAGTATTGATTCACATCTAATTGATTCTTCCTTTTTGAAACTCTTTTTTTCGAATACACAGCGCCACATATTCCCCTGGCGGTGATTTTTGGAACTATTTTTTTCTCGTGGAATCCTTCCTCCCCGTCTTGTTTAATCTTTCTACAAAATTTGGCGCCATTCTCGCAATTAGATCGCGCTACAGAACACTATGAGTACCGTTAGTTTAATTATGGCCAGCTTGTATTCCATTAATGCAACAAATTTAATATGTTAAATCAGAACTTAAAGTAAAAAGTATGTTAATCCTAGGGATGTCTTCTGTACATGATTTTTGAAAGTTTAATTTCAATTGTTTCTTCAGCTTGTTTCCTTTCCCTTATCTCTCATTTCAGTCTTCCTGCTTCTTTCATAGTAGAAGGACGCCTTTTTACGCCTGACGAAGAAAGACTCAGATCTTTCGAAAGGCCTAGCGCATTTAATAATTTTTTATGGTGTTTTAAGAAGTTTTTTTTGTTCTTATTCATTCACACCAGTTTTAACTTATTTTCTTTGATTGTGCTTCTTCTGGCATTTCAACATTTTATGCTTTTCCACCCGTTCCCTTTTGTATGTAAGTACTTTTTTGTCATAATTTTGCATTGATTTTGCTCTTTGTTTTTCTTACTGATTAATTTATTTGCTTTATTTATTTTTGTCTTTTTTATAGTTTAGTATTCTATATTTGTATTTTGTTTATTCTTTATTTATCTTATTGATTAATTTATTATGTCTTATTTGTAGTTTAGTATTCTATATTTGTATTGTGTTTATTTATTTATTTATTTATTCATTTATTTTTTTTTATTGATTAATTTATTTGCTTATTTTTTATGTCTTATTTATAGTTTAGTATTCTACATTTGTACTTTGTTTATTTTTGTATTGCTATTATGTTTACTGCTCAATTTAACAGATTTACTAAACTCAGACGTAAGCGTGTGAGATTTCTTAACCACTTAAATTTTCTTCAAAATTGCAAGAAAAATAATGTTATTCCCAATTTTATTCAACTTAAATGTTCTGTTAGTAGCTCTGTTAGAATTTCAAAAGCTATAGTTCGTTCACATTTTATTATTTTAAGGGCCTGTATTCAAGATGTTCGGCAAACTCTCTACAAAATTAAAGAAGCGCTTTATGACCTTCATTTGTTCCTTAGTAAAAATCTTGACAATTTCTGTGATATTGAAAATAACGTTTGGTCTTCTCTACTTACTTTCAAAACTGCTCATCAAAATAAGCTTGATAAAAAGTTTTCTTCGTTGTAGAATAAGCAAAATAAGTCTCAATTTTCAAATAAGAATCTATCAATCGAGAACTGCGTTGTTAATCTCTCCTCTCATATGTTAACCCCTGAGCAAAAAAGCATTTTAGATCTTGGTTTAAATTGTTCTCAGTCTTGCAAACCTTCTCTCACTAAATTGATTGCTCCTATTGAGTCTTCCTTTAAACATAGTAAAGTCACTCCTTTTCAAAAAGAAACTCTTCGTCACATCCTTGCTGATACTATTTCTTCTAATAATTCAAAATTTAAACCTAATCTTTCACGTTCTCAAAATGTCGCTCTGAATGAGCTTAAGTCCAATGATAATCTTATTATTACTAAAGCTGATAAAGGTGGTCAAATTGTTCTTATGGATAAAAAACATTATTCTGATAAAGTCTATGCTCTCTTATCTGAAGGTCCTTATGTTGAAGTTTAAAAAGATCCTACTAATTCGCATCTTTCCACTCTCAAAAAAGCTGTTAAGAATTCTGTTATTTTAAATGACAATACTAAACATAGTGTTATTCCTTCTTCAGTCATTTGTGCTCGTTTTTACGCTTTGCCTAAAGTTCATAAAAGCAATATCCCCTTAAGACCTATCGTCTCTAATATTGGTACTGTTACTTAGCCTCTTGCCAAATTTTTAACATCCATTTTTTCTCCGTTATGCATTTCTAATTCTCATACGAAAAAACATTCTTATGATTTTGTTAGTAAATTAAAAAATATTAGCCCATCTAATTGTTCTATGCTTTCTCTTGATGTCAAATATTTATTTACGAATGTTCCGATTGAAGGTGCTCTTTCTTGCTTGGAAAAAAGATTACGTGAATTTCATTTCTCTGATATTGAAGTCCAAGATTTTGTTAATTTAACTAAAATTTGCATCACTCAAACTACTTTTGAATTTGATAATAAATTTTTCAAACAATCAGATGGCTTAAGTATGGGTAATCCTTTATCTCCAATTCTTTGTGATATTTATATGCATTATTTTGAGGAAAAATTATTAAATCTGGTTAATTTTAAATGTTGGATGCGTTATGTCGACGATACATTTGATTTAGTTGATAATCTTTTTGATATTTCTACCATTCTTCATAATGTCAATATCGACCCATATATTCAGTTTACTTTTGAATTAGAAAATTGTAATAAACTTCCTTTCCTTGATGTTTTAGTTACCAAATGTGATTCTTCTTTCAAAACTTGTGTTTATAGAAAACCCTTTTCTGTTTCTAGCCCACCTCATGCTCTCTCAAATCATCCTGTAAACCAAAAAATCGGTGTTTTTTACACGTATGTAAATCGTGCTCTCAAAATTTGTTCCGATTCTTTATCCCTTAGGGAAGAACTTAATTACTTAAAAAGTGTTGCTGTCAAAAGAGGTTTTAATCCTTCTGTTATCAATAATGCTGTGAAGAAATTCAATAGACCATGTAATAAATGTACTCTTTCCAAATATGTCAAAAGCAAACCTGATAATTTGGTTGTCCTCCCCTTTTATCATCCTTTATGTTTCAAGTTAGCAAAAGTTTTACGTCGTTTCAATTTTAACATTATCTTTAAACCTGTCAATAAATTCATATTCCCTCCACTAAATCTCCTGTTCCTGATCTTCGTAAGTGGGGAATTTATAAAGTTCCTTGTAATGGTTGTGATTTATCTTATATTGGTCAAACTAAAAGAAATCTCGAAATCCGCTTAAAAGAACACTCTCGTTATGTAATCAATCAAGAATTTTCTAAATCTTCTATTGCCAAGCACTCTTGAGATTCTGGACATAGTTTTAATTTTCAAAATGCTAAAATTATCTCTAATGCCAATAGTATCTCTGAATTGGACTTCCTTGAAAATCGTGCTATTTATCTTAATCGTGATGTCATTGGTAATGATAAATCTCATTCCACAATGCTCTCTGTAGCTTGGAAAAACCTTTTCAGTACTACCATTTAATTTATTTTTGTATTAATTAATATTAGTCTATTTTTATTTATTTATTTATTTATTTATTTATTTTCATGTGTTCCCATTTTTAATTATTTGTATTTTCCCCCTCCCAATTTTTGCCCCTCCTACTCTGTGTTCTTTTGTTTTGATTATACTATTTTGTGATTGGCTGTTGTCTTCTACTTTCCTATTGGCCGTTCATTCTAACTTCCTATTGGCTGTTTCTTCAGCTTGTTTCCTTTCGCTTATCTCTCATTTCAGTCTTCCCGCTGCTTTCATAGTAGAAGGACGTCTTTTTTGCGCCTGACGAAGAAAGATTCAGATCTTTCGAAAGGCCTAGCGCATTTAATAATTTTTGATGGTGTTTTAAGAAGTTTTTTTTGTTCTTATTCATTCACACCAGTTTTAACTTATTTTCTTCAATATTCCTAGATTACATACTAGGAAGCATAACTGCAGCATGTCTTGGTGGTAAAAGAGAGTTAGGACTATTTTAACATGCGGGCCTACAGATGATTATTTGACTAAAACCCATAACTTTGTTGCCATCTGGCGTGAGAAAGGAATATATATATAGGATTTTGTAAACATATAGATTTGGTATTTTTTACTTTAGTTAAGAAATTAAAAAAAAATTAAAAGTGTTAAGAGGTAATTTACTTGATATGTAATTATTTTCTACTTATATTATTTTGATTGCATTTATCACGGTATTTCAAAATAGATTAACTGTATGCATTAGGTTTTAAAATCTGTGTTAACTTAACTGTAAAAATAACCTTTAACTTATCTAGCTTTTGGATACCATGTGCTGATGTGTATTTGGATAAAATAACTGGGATTTTATTACGTATTTTGTGTAATATTACTATTTTTCATTGCTATAAATTAATTATTTATAAGGATGTATTGCTTTTTCCACTTCATAGCATTTAATTTTATTCTGTTTTCATCTTGAAACTATTATCTTGGTTATATTGGTCGTTAGAGTACAGGAAATTTTTCTTTCAGCTTTTATCTTTTTTTCTCACAGAAAACGACTGATTTTGCTTATATAATTGAATTCTGTACTCTTGATAACGTAATTCAATATATAAGCTTTTCAATTATTTTTATCGAAATCCATATTCTATTTTTCTTCATTAATTATTCTTGTTATATAGTACAAGGGACTTTTTTTTATAAATAGAAGCTTGTTTATTATGTTTTTGGTATCCATTCAGTGTGTTTGGGGACACTGTATTGTTGTAAATTCATTCATACTATCACAATTATTGAAGGTGGTCAGTAATGTTTAATTAATGGTTATATATATATATATATATATATATATATATATATATATATATATATATATATATATATATATATATATACTGGTGTCCAAAATTAAGGACCAGTCACTAAAGGCTCATTTTTAAGTAAGCGAATGCTCTAAAGGAAATAATATAATACAAATAATTACAATCCCTACAGCACAGCTAGTCCATATAGCATCACATTCATGTCATACATGGTCACAAGTGTCACAGTCACTACGGTGAAAGAAAAAATAGACAATTCCACACAACACATTATGAGTCTCAAATGATCAATATATGTGACTCCTCTAACACGTCAAAGTGACTGATGCTTTGTGACGTGTCACCAGGTGACTTTACAATGTAGTTACATTGTGACTCTCATGTGACTGTCATTTTTAGACTCAATTTCAAAGTCATCATGAACGTTGCATTATGATAAGACACTAAATAATATCACATTATAGTCACATGGTGACTTTTCACAAAAGAGCACAATGGTGACTTCACAGTAGTCTCTCTGTTACCTGAAAGTCATCATGTGACTTTAATGTGACATTATTTGGTAACTTATCACAATGCAGCGTTCACGATTACTTTGAAATTGAGTCGACAAAATGACAGTTGCATGAGAGTCACAATTTAACTACAATGTAAAGTCACATGGTGACTCGTCACAAAGCAGCAGTCACAGTGACGTCTCATTGGAGTCACATATAGTGATCATTTGAGACTCATAATGAGATGTATGGAATTTCCTATTTTTTTGCTTCACTGTAGTGACTGTGACACTTGTGACCATGTGTGACATGAATGAGACGTTATACGGACTAGCTGTGCTGTGGAGATAGTAATTATTCGAATTATATTATTTCCTTTTGAGTATTCGCGTACTTGAAAATTAGCATTTTGTGATTGGTCCTTAATTTTGGACACCAGTGTATATATATATATATATATATATATATTTGAAAATTTACTTTATAAACCACTAAAGATAATGTTAATGAATAATACCCAAGAAATGTAATAAAATTTTGAAATTAGATGATATTTTACGCCACGAGATATGTCAGTCCAGCTAATATAACTGAAACAATTCTCTTCTGTGTGCAAAATTACATTTAGTATTAAAATGCTGTGTTATTCATATCTGCAGTAATGAGATGCAAATTACTGTTTCAACTAATAAAAAGTCGCGTATTTAATCAGAAATATGCAGCATTTTACGCTTTAATTTATTTTACGAAGTCATGTGAAACTGCATTTATAAAAGGATTAGTATCCGCCTTTTCAAGTGTAATAAATGATTCTAGGGTCTTAAAGCATGACTCCTGTTAGAGTTATACACATTCTTTATCAAATAACAAATGTACTGCACAATTTCTATGCAATCTGTTTATGCATAGTTCTATTTATAAAAAATTACAACTTTGTACGTGAAATTACAGATAATTATACCAGTACTTTATAGTTCTCCCGTTGAAGCATTATATTAAAAAAAGAAACATATTTCTAAGAATATTCAAATAAAAAATATATTTATATATTCAAGTTTTTTGTCATAAGTTTCTTTGCTGAATAGATTATTTTCTAATTATTACATGAGTAAAATTTTTAGGTCATACGATTTACTTAAATAATGTAATAAGTTACAATAAGCTCTGCGTTTTAGTTATATTTAACAGAAAATTGAAGTGTTTGCTGCAAAATGGAGTCAGCTTCATTTCTGAATTTTTTTAGATGTTCATTTTCTAGTTTAAAAAAGACACACAGAATTACTGCTGACAAAACATTCATAATTGCTTGGTCTAATGTCAGATAAAATAATTTTGACGAAATTGTAACGACATTCCTTTCTTTTGACCGTATACATCTCTTGCAAGTCAAAAAACAACTAACAATAAATTGCAAACCTTCCTTCAGGCATTATTAAAAAATGACAAAAGAAATAGTTCTATGCTTGAATTACAAATATCAAGAAATAATAGCCTGAAATATCCACAGATCTGAAATTTGTCTACTCCTCAGAAATGACAATATAATTTAACATTTATATCTACTTTAAAACAATAATTAAAACAACATACCGATGGATTATGTATTTAATGCAATGTATTTGATAGTGTGCCCATACTATTTTTTTCTTAAATGTGGGTACAACTAGATTTTTTAAAAGATTTATTTAGATATTTCGAGTAGAATAAATAATCATGTGGTCACTAGCTGGGCATGAAATCTGTTAACACTTTCACACATGCTGTAGAGAGAAAATAACCTGTTTGAGTAATTTTAATTCATTATTTAAAACGCACAAAAAATTCTCTTTCGTAAGAAATATGTACAAATGTTTCCATATGATAATTTCGATAGCCGAGGAGTGTCTGCTTATACAAGGAAACGAAATCAGTAGATAAGAGATGCTCCTCTTTTTAATAGTTTGATTAAAAAATTACAATATTCAGCCGGAGCTGAAATTGCTGCTAAAGGTTATAAGACGCGACATGGAAAAGAAGTGAGTTTAAAAAATATAATGATAACAAACAATAGTTAAAGACCATATAATCTATCGAGTGAGCCTGCAATGAAAGATCTCTCCGAGAGACATGCGGCTGGGACTACGACGAAGTTGTGAGTTGCGAATGGCAGTCACGGCTACTAAGTAAGAATTGAAAGATATGTGAGAAAAATATAGATTTTAAATACAAGTTTGTGCCTATTAAAAATATTGGATAGCTATTCCTTAGGATTGATGTCACTCTTCTTCATATGCTATTGTATTTTTAGTGGTTAGGTTAAATTGTAGTTGGAGACGAACGCCATCATTAAGGAATGAGTGCGCACATTCCTTACATAATATACTATATATGTATACATAATATACATATATATACAAATACTTACATAATAATATTATATATTACATATAATATTATACCTTACACAATATTTAAATAATATAAAAGCATAGTTCGCTTATAACATTACATTAAAAAAGACCTTCCGGCCAGTGCCGGGAGGAAGAGGGAGCTATCATATTCCTTATTTTAAAAAAGCCAACTTGTATTATTCAAACACGCGAAGCTCAATTTAGTGGAAACCTAATATAGGAGATTCAATACCAATTTTTATCAATACTAAATCATTATGAATGAGAATTTCGCGAAATTAGTCAGCTTTATCCAAGCTGCTTTTATTTAAAGTAACTTATATTTGGCTGCCAAATTCGGCGATTTCTTAAAGTGCCTGCCAATTTAAGACAACATGGTGGATGAGTCTAACCAGTGAACTTCGTCGAGACCTTAGTAATTGATGTGCACATGCTCACTCACATCGGAATCGATTGATATATATACGACTGCTGTCGCAGGCAAAATATCAGATTTTTCAAAATGTCACCGACATTAGATATTGAAATTGCTATATCTGGCCATTTTGTAAGATAAAGACAAACAAAAAATGCTCCTGAATCCTTATATAAAGGTCGAATACTTCAGAAAGAAACCATTTTCAATTTCTAATTTTTTTGCACCTCACTTTAAATATATATATATATTTTTTAATTTAATCGCCGCCATTTTGAAACAAGATGGCTGATGAAGCTGGCCAGAAAACTTGCTCGAGATATTGATGTAAATATCACAGCCATACTATCCACATGCCTTCTTACATCGAAATAGGCGAATACGTGTGTTATCGCGTGACAAATACAAGATCGTTTCAAAATGTTAGCCATGCTAGAAATTCAAAGTGCTATAATTCAACTATTTTTTAAGATATAAAAAAAAGAACAGATTTTCAGAAACAAAAACTGCTCCGGAATCTTTGTATCAAGGCCAAACACATAAAAAAAATCTTTTCATTTTCCAATTTTTTAATACCTCATTTTAAATTTAAATTTATTTTTTTTAAATGGCAACCCTTTTGAAACAAGATGGCGAATGAAGCCGGCCAACGAATTCGGTCGAGACATTGGTATGTACTAGGTACAGACCAAGTTACATCCAAATCGGTTCGTAAATACGCCTTTTATCTCGTGACAAAAATCAGGTCGTTTTAAAATGTCAGCCACAATAGAAATTCAAAATGCTATAACTCATCCTTTTTTTAGATATAGATGAAACAAAAACTGTTCCGGAATCGTTGTATTAAGGTCAAACACATACGAAAAAAATCTGTTTCATTTTCCAATTTTTTGGTATCTCATTTTAAAATTTATTTTTTTTTAATTTTTTAAATGGCCGCCATTTTGAAACAAGATAGCGGATGAAGCTGGACAACGAACTCGGTCGAGATATTTGTATGTACTATGTACACACCAAGGTACATTCAAATCGGCTCAAAAATACGCCCGTTATCACGTAATAAAAATCAGGGCGTTTCAAAATGTCAGCCACGCTAGAAATTCAAAATGCTATAACTCAGCCATTTTTTAAGATATAGACGAAACAAAAACTGCTCGCGAATCTTTTTTTATGAAGGTCAAACACATAAGAAAAAATATTTTTTCAATTTTCAATTTTTTGGTACCACATTTCAAATTTATTTTTTTATTAAAAATTTAAATGGCCGCCATTTTTAAACAAGATGGCGGATGAAGCTGGCCAACGAACTCGGTCGCGACATTGGTATGTACTATGTATAAACGAAGTTACATCCAAATCGGTTCATAAATACGCCTTTTATCGAGTGACAAAATTCAGGACGTTTCAATATGTCAGCCACGCTAGAAATGCAAAATGCTATAAATCAGCCATTTTTTAAGGTATGGACGAAACAAAAACTGCTCCGGAATCTTTGTATCGAGCCTAAACACATAAGAAAAAATATTTTTCCATTTTAATTTTTTTAGTACCACATTTCAAATTTTAAATGTTTAAAAAAAATTAAATGGCCGCCATTTTAAAACAAAATGGCGAATGAAGCTGGTCAACGAACTCGGTCGAGACATTGCTATGTACTATGTACACACCGAATTACATATAAATCGGTTCATAAATACGAGAGTTACAGTGTGACAAAGGTCAGATATATATATATATATGTGTATATATATATATATATATATATATATATATATATATATATATATATATATATATATATATATTTATTTATTTATTTATTTATTTATTTATATATATGGATATATATATATATATATATATGTGTGTCAGTTTTGGACGGAGGGTGGTTTCGGGGTCTGGGGGTCATGATCTATGAAAATATACCAAAATTTTTTGAAATCGCTTTCCTCCGAACGGCTGCAATAGGTAGCTTTTTGTAATGAAAGCTACTTAATTGTCTAGATATGTTTGAAGTGGAACTTCCAACTTCAGAAAAGCCGTTGATTTTGGTGAAGGTTGTAGCGAGTTATTGAGAATTTCGGTATTGTGCTATATGTGTGTCAGCCTTTGTCGGAGTTGTTTCTGATTGATTGTCATTCTTCGAGTATTTTAGTCTGCAGTAAACTTTTCATAAATGTGAGTGGAATTGGGAGATGTTAGTCTATATAGGATTTTACTGTTGCTTACTTTGTTAGTGCGTCCGTGGTTTCATTACCTGAAATGACTATGTGCACTTTAACGTGACCAAGAAGTATTGCTTTTACAAAGGGCATCAATTTAGCTTAAATTCGATTTCTAGGAATATCAGATGGGATGTTCTATGACCATGAATATCCTCAGACCCGAAAGACTTTCAATTTAAATTTTGACGAATGGGTATGTGGTGTTTGCCTTGACCCAGTGTAGGAGATGTAAGATAGCACTGAGTTCTGCCTGATAAACGGAGATGTTGCCATCTAGTATACATGCTCATTGGTTGAAGGCAGCAATTTCCATTTCGTAGAATGCAGCTGCCACGCCGGTGGTTGTTCTTACCCTATCAGTGAAGTTGTTCTTACCCTATCAGTGAGGAGAGTAATACACTGCTCAAAACAATTAAAGGGTATTTAAAGTTTTATATAAAATAAAGATATAAACGAATTTTTTTTTGCCGAAAATAGAAGAAGAGAATCGCAAATGCAAATTTTTCTGGTTTTCAAACTGTGGAGTATGCAAATTTTGAGTTCGACGTCAAAAACGTCGCTTCAGAGGCAGCGAATGAAATTTGACTTTCAACTGGATAAAAGAGAATGAAGACAAGGATGATCGGCATTCAGTGATTGCTTTGTTTCGATGAGTACAATGTCTCAGCGAAGTCATTTGACAGATTCAAAAGCTTTGAGAATTGTTGGTAGGTTAGAAGGGGGCCAAACTCAAGCCAAGTAGCGCAAGCCATTGGAGTGTCACAAAGTGTCATTTCCAGGATCTGGAACCGTTTTTTGGAGAGTGGATGTGCAGGCCGAAGACCAGGGCAAGGTCGTAGACGGGCAACAACGCCCAATGAAGATCGGTATTTAGCGTTAACAGCTCGGAGACACCGAACCATGAACGCTACTCTTCTCCAACAACACCTTCGCTCGGCTACAGGCACCACGATTTCAACTCAGACTGTCCGAAACCGGCTCCATGCTTTAGGTCTGTATGCTCGCCGAGCGATGGTATGGGTTAGATTAACATCAAGGCATCGTCGCGACCGCAGGGAGTGGGCAACCGAGCATGTCAACTGGAGGAGAAATGAATGGAGCAATATTCTGTTTTCTGACGAATCCCGGTTTTCTGTGCATCCGAATAATAGGCGTATTTTCATCTGGAGGGACCGTGGCAGTAGGAATAATCCTGCGTTCGTGCACTAAAGTGTCAGATTTGGCGGTGGAGGAGTGTTGGTGTATGGTGGCATCTCCATTTACGGGCGCACTGACCTCTACATCATTCGAGATGGAGCTCTGACTGGTCGCCGATATAGGGATGAGATCCTCAGACCTATTGTAGTCCCTTACGCTGCAGCAATCGGAGATAACTTCATTTTAATGGACGATAACTGCAGGCCACATCGTGCAAACCTGGTGGAGGAGTTCCTTTCCGAGGAAGGAATCGTTCGAATGGAATGGCCAGCTTGTTCTCCAGACATGAATCCAATCGAGCACGTTTGGGACGCTCTAGGAAGGCGAGTTTCTGGCCGCCAACAACCCCCACAAACTCTCCAAGAACTGGAGAGAGCTCTTCTGGAAGAGTGGGGCAGAATACCCCAACTCGTTATTAATAGCCTCATTGAGTCCATGCCTCAAAGGTGTTCAACGATGATGGCCGCCCGTGGAAACCATACCCCCTACTGAAAATGATTTTCTTTGAAGAAAACACCTTTTTTATTCTTTTTTTATCATATGCACAAATTGTGTTTTTTTCCTTTTGTACACAAATGCGCAATAAAATGCATTTTTTTCTGCCAAACATGTGTAATTTATTCTCATATAACCTACTATGTCTGTCGACCATGTATCAATCAGCCAAACAGTTTACCAGATACAAAATCCACCTAAAACTGCAATATCCTTTAATTGTTTTGAGCAGTGTACTACAGGTTGTGGAGAAATAATTAAGATTTGTGTTTACTTTGAAGTCTTATCCGAGTAGTGTATCTGACAGCCTGAGAACGCCTGTTTTACAAATGTCAGCGTTTGAGATTTTCTTGGTAAGTCTTGTAGGTGCAGGGATATATGTGGCTGAAAAAATACAGAGTTAGATACACCTGTTTATGAGAACGGATGCAGCACCATGAAATAAAAGTAAATATTTCCGTAAGCGTACAGAAGTGGAAATTATGCTTTACTGATTTATTAAGGATTAAATTTGCTATTAGAAGTTATATAATCTGTCCGAGGTAAGAGCTTTGTGCGTAACACTTTTCACAATTGTTTTTTGATGTGCCTGCACCTCAGTTGATTAGAATGTTCAGTTGTAATAAGTAAGAGCATGTAGTAATATTACTCGTGCAGTCGAGTTCTTTTAGCTGTTGCATGATGTCGCACCATTTCAAGTTGTCGAAGGTCCCTGTATAGCAGGTGAGTCGAAGTATTTGTAATTTTCTCGAGCGATGCTATCGGTGCAGGAAGTCAAGATGGTATGAAGAAATTTTTCGGAATGTCTTCCTCTCGGAACCCGGATTTGCGCAGGAGAATGATATCGTTAGATTTTAGAAAAAAATGAGCTTTTAAATAAATTTCCTGGCTTTGTTTGCAGGCATCGTGGCTGGATTGAGAGCAGTTCAGACACACACATTCTTTGCTTCAGTAAGTATACGGCTTCCTCTTGTCTCAAAGAAAGTGGAAAGTAAATATATGAGAGGCCAAAGTTTGTCCAGTGTGTGAGTATTTGTGGTAAAAATTTAAAGATATGTTACAACTGTTTGAAAAATATAGGACAGGTTCCCGGTGCTATTCTGTACGTATTGAATTAAGGACCATTATTAATTTAGCCTTTGAAGGCTTGTCTGTTGATGCTGTGTATTCTGTTTTACAGTTATCGTGTTTTGTGTAAGATGTTTTGCTAAAATATATTTTCAAAACTTTTTGTCTGGATTCCTTACAGGAAGACATTTATTGCTTGATTTTTAAGAGCTAACCATTTTCCTGGGAAAATATCGACAGGATTGGACTATACCACCGAACATCATCCATGCTGCATTATTGACCCACAGGAGACTACTGAGTTTGTACTGCGCCACAAGCTTCGAATATCAGTTATCCAAGATTTTCCTTTTCTTCATATTTGCGTCAATACGCCTGGTCGCCTTCATTTTCCGCCTGAGTGCAGTAAGCAGTAAACACTCTGTGTACTGAGTTCGGGAGTTCAGAAGGAGAATGAGCGCGGTTTTAAAACCAACTCAAGTTGGAAGCAGTCACTTGACGCTAAGCGGAATTCTTCTATACTATTAAAAATTTGACACAATGTTTAACCAATTTTTTTGTGCTGCACCGTAAGATGGTGAGACATTGTTCCAAAATTTGCCTTTAAGGGTGAACCATAAATTGGTAAAAGGTTTAAACGTAATTTGGCTAGATTTTGTACCATAAATTGGTTAAATGTTGAAACATGGATTGGTGAAATGTTGATGAAGCATGATTTTTGCCCCCTCCTTCCACCTCCGTAATTAAAATATTTTGCTTTTTTTTAATGATGTTCTAAGAGGCCTTATCGGAACTTTTTCCAAGCGACAAATGATCAGTAGTGAACGCTACGTACCATTTTTGAACATTTTTCAGCACACAACTAAAGTTGGAGAATAGACCAGGTGTCGGGTGGTTCATGCAGGATGGGGATCTACTGCATCGTATAGGAAAAAATGTTTTGACATTTTTATGAATAAATCGGGAATAGAGCAATTGCGTTAGATTATCCCAAATTTACAAGCACGGAAATGAATTGGAATTCATATTAGTCCGATCTGAACCCTTGTGAAAACTTTCTAAGGAGGTAAAAATTAGTAGAAAGAAAAAGAAAATCTAAGTGGTAAATAATGTGCTTAGAATGATACATCAGATCATTTTGAAAAGAATAATCAGGTGAACTGAGTGAACATTATATGTATCAGAATATTTTACGTAAATTTGCTTTTACCATTGAACTAACAAGCACATTATTTATACGATTTAATTTTAGTGCACAACCGGTACATTTGTACCAGAATTTTCAACTAATAATTTTTTTTTCTCCACAAAACGTTAAAAACTGATTTTGAAAATTTATTGCTATTCCAATAATCATTCTTATATTATGAATATTGTATGAAAATTTAATGTTGTCTGATTTAATTTCATATTTCTTTCTATTATATATTGTAGGATGGAAACAGCAAAAAGTACCGTTAACATTTTATTTTAGGAAAGT
The DNA here is from genome assembly GCA_963932465.1 of Maratus speciosus. Lineage (NCBI taxonomy): Eukaryota > Metazoa > Arthropoda > Arachnida > Araneae > Salticidae > Maratus > Maratus speciosus. Next base: position 536,224,096 of record OZ010791.1, on the reverse strand, counting down.
AACAACAACAACAAAAAAAGGTTAGAATAAGACTTGCTAACTCTAAAAATATATAATCTTGTTTCTATTAAACATTCCTATCAATAGAAATGTGAACATTAAATTTTAACATAAAAAAATAACGTTTTTTGAAAAAAAAAATAAAGTTTTAGAAATCGTATAAAATTTGGAAATAGCGTTTTTTAATCATTTAGAATGCAATGAAATTGAATCAGAATAAAATTCGAGAAAACTTTCTGAATGATCTTTTTAAAAAGCATTTATATATTCAATTTTTAAAATACTTAACAACATTTAATGCAAAATGATTATGTTTTGACAAACACGTTTAGAGTTATTTTCACACACGGCCCGAAATTCCTTTTGGAACTTTCCCAAAGTCTTTAAAGAGCGGAATAAATTTATACAAGACAGAAGTGATTAAGTATCTGCCAGTATTAAATTGCTTATTTGAATATTTGCGCATAGTACTTAGAATTCAATTTTAAAGTAACATTAATTGTCACTTAGATTATTTTTAAACAACTTTCCAACGTCGTATTCACAAATTTTATTCATTTGGCAATATTTTCTACACGTTAGATTTACTTATTACATCCGAAAATGCTGCAATTAAATAAGGCAGGTATTACACTTCTTTATTACTGTTGCAATGAAAACTTGTTGTGTGCAACTTTTGAAGATGCATTATGCATCCATGGCCTTCGAAATGTTAAATATCAATAATACTATGACGTTTAACAATAGTAATTAAAATTACGCCACAAGAATAAAATATTAAAAGAATTTGAAATAAAATAAAACTAACTGTAACATACATGCAATTGTTATGTTTTTTAACTTTTGATAGTTGATTGATTATCACGTACTATTTAGCGCTTAATTTGAAAATGTCCTTAATTTTTTAACATCACGTCAGGAGTTTCGGCAAATTGTACATTTCAAAGTTAAAAAGTAAACAAAAAGAAATATATCGAAAATCTGAAACTATAAAATACATGTAATGGTTGTGTTTTTTAATTTATTTTAATTGATATATTCTGTAACGCTGAATCCGAAAATGAAATTTATTTTAAACCATCACATCAGGATATTTCAAAAATCGTAAAAGTCAATGTTGAAAAGTAAAAAAATATTGAAAATTTAACACTTTATATATGTAGATGTAAAACCGTTTCTTCATGATAATTTTTTCAACTTATTTGCTTATACTGGGTATTCTTACAGCTAAGCAATTCTGGAGGCTGATGTGGAAAGAGTGGGTGGGTTTAATTATACTGTGTAATATTCTACTTTAGATAAGATTGGTGAACCACCTTTGACGTAACTGGTCTTTACGCGATTGTGGTGTTGATCTCATTAAATGGCTGGCAATGATAACGGACTACTGTTGAATGTTACACCGAGATAACCCCATAAAGAAAAAGTAAAACCCGTAGCAGAGCATAAGAGGCTCAAAGAAACTTCCAAACATGGAATAAAATTGTAAGGATTTTAAATACACAACATTTTACGGGTTGTTCAGCTTTGAAACCCATAATATAAGCCAAAAATGAATAAATTATTATGGAAAACTATTTTAGGTCTATTTATAGTATCAGAGTTTTGCAATATTTCGACATTTTAAAAATTTAAATATTTGCAATTTCCGAAAAACTCTGAAGTGATGGTAAATAATAAAAGTCATTTTCGGATTGAGCGCTGAAAAAATACATAAAAATCATTAACAAAGGTTAAAAAAAAAAAAAAAAAAAAAAAAAAAAAAAAAAAAAAAAAAACACAGCCATCACATCTATTTTATAATTTCATATTTCCGCTATTTTTTCAATTTTTAAGTTTGAAATTTACCATTTTCAAGAAATATTGACGGGATGGTTACACATAAAGATCATCGATACAAAATTAATAAGAATCCATTATAAAAAGCTAAAAAATATGATACAACCCCAAAATTCCAGGTTAATAATAAAAAAAAACTCAATTATGAAAATCAGGAGATTTTAATGAAATATAATTGCTTTTTCCTAATTAAATATAGATAAAAATGATGAATAATTAAAGTTTTAAAATTACTCATTCAGAATTATTTATTCTTAAATTTGTATTTAGAAAATATATATTCCATTTTCATGATTAAAGAATAATAATGTGTCCAGGATATGACAGAACGAGCTCTGAGCAATACAAAAATTATTTTATATTTTCTGCATTTTTTTAATGTTGGGAAAGAAAGGTTCTGATGGAAGATAAACTGCCAAATTATCTGAAGTGCCTAAATGTCTAATGCACTGGTTTCCAAAAATTATGGAAAAGTCACAAAAAGAGCGATAACTCGTTCAAAAATTAACCTGTCCGTATGGAATTCGGATATGTTGTTAACCAAAAGATGCTGATTAAAATTACAAAAGCAATTTAGTGGTGCTGCAATCGGATTGCGTCATCTGTGCGGAGCATAAAAATGCATGCTAGAGAGTACGGCTGCTGGTGTCGCTGTGATTATGAGATAAGAAAACTGAGATAGCCAATTCATTAGTATGACCTCGAAGTATCATTTGTCCGCATAACTGCGATATAGAGCTATTGGGAGATTGGATGTAGGCCAAAGTCAGACAGAGGTGGCCAGATGGCTAAATGTGAGTCCTACTGTTGCTCATAGGCTTTGGCATCACTTTCAAACCACTGGTTCGGCCTCCAGAAGGTTCAGCGAAGGACGAGCAAGAGCTATGACAAGCACCAATGACCGATATTTGCGGTTATGTGTACGAAAGAATAGAACAGCAACCCCCTCCCATCTTAAGTCCGTCCTTGCTGCAGTCACTGGAAGGTTGGTATCAACGTCTACTTTGCGTAGAAAGCTTCATAAAGGTGGTCTTTACGCGATGCGACGAGATATTTGTGTGCCGCTCATCTGATGTCTCCGGAGGGAACGTTTAAGGTGGGCAAGTCAACATGTCCACTGCATGGTTGATCAATGGAGTCGTGTTATCGTCACAAATGAGTTCCAGTTTAGCCTCCAAAGCGATAGTAAGCATTTTTTGATTTGGAGAGAACAGGGAACACGCTATCGTCCATCAAACATTCGTAAAAGAGATTCGTATGGAGGAGGCAGCGTCTGTGTTTGGGATGGTATCTCTTTGGGCGGACGTACAGACCCCACTGCCTTTCCACGTGGAATTGTGAACGATCACGTCTGTAGAGATGACATTCTTGATGCTTATGTGCATTCTTATGCCGGTGCAATAGGTAAAGATTTCCTTGTACAGGACAATAACGCTAGGCCGCACAGTGTTTACATCGTAGAAGATTATCCTCAGCACCAAACAATTCAGCACAAGGAATGGCCTGCGCGATCAATGAACTTGAATCCCATAGAACATATTTGGGATGCTTTAGGAAGATGTATCTCTTGTCTCAGTCCCCCTCCTCAGACCCTTATCACGCTTACAAATGCTTTACAAAAGAAATGGCTCGCCTTCCCAGCAAACTTATCGATCGGATAATTGACAGTATCACACTTTGGTGCATGTGCTGTAATTATTTTAGGGTGATCATACTCAATATTAAAAGTACTTTTCCTATACCAAACTGACACATTTATTTTCCTTATTTTATAATTATATTAATTTCTGAAACACAACCGTCGTCTGGTAATTTCTTTTAATGTTATTTTATACCTTGCTATGTGTTGTAAATTGTGTCTCAGTTTTATTAAAATCTACTTGTAACATTTTGAGTAATCGCTACTTTTGTTGTTTTTCCTTAATTTTTGGAAGCCAATGTAGTACAGATAGGTTTGGATTAGTCAGTATTATCCATCTTTTAAAATATCTGACTATATTTAAGTGCATTTGAATTTTGGAATTTATACTAACACAACAAAATATATATATCCGTAAATTAATGCATAGTAATTCTCTAAGAAATTTAATCATATAAGGCTAATTCCATGAAAACGTGTCATGTCTGTCACACAGCTGAAGATCGGAAAAACGCCATGTAACCACAAGAAAGCGCCGCCTGTCAAAAACAAAAATACCGCGAGTAGACTGATACATCTATCTGGAGCTTAAGTGGATCATTCATAGTGTGTGGGTTTATTTATTCAGATAAAGGATTGAAGTAAAATTTCTCATTTATCTCTTTTGGGTAATTTAGACACTTTTGTGAAAAGTTTTGCTTAGGCAATTTAATTTCCGTGCTTATAAGATGGATTGCAAAAATGGGCACTTTTCCTAAGCTGTCTGGATATCCGGAGTTGAAAATTATTCAACGACGTAAAATTCGGAGTTTATTTACATTAAAATCATATAAAGAAAATCGGGACTTTGAAAAACTGACGTCATAATTGGAGTGTTGTGAAAACCGGGTGTCGGGATAACAAGGTCTAACTGTATATATTTAAAAGAATAAAGAAAGTATATTACTTAATTTTTGTCGTGTGTTTGTAGCACATATACTCAAGTCATTACTTTGAAAGGTTCCATCAACGAGAAGTTACACTAAAAGTGAACAGCCAATAAAATTGTATCTCATAACTCTTTAAAAATATACAAAGTATATTTCTGAATTTAATCCTTTTTTGGAATGTGCTTGGAGTATATATTCTAAAGTCCTTGTTTTGACGGGTTTCATCAACAACAAATTACACTACAGGTGGAGGACAAAATAATACGAACACCTGTGAAATAATGGAAAATCTTTATTAATAGGTGGTTGGACCACCCTTTGACTGAAGTACAGATTTAATGCGACGTGGGATAGATTCATAAAGGTCATGGACAATATTTAAAGGTATATCAAGCCATTCCTCCTGCAGAACGGTCTCTAATTCCGAAAGGCTGGGTGGAGGAGGAAATCGGGAACGAAGTTTGGACTCCAAATATAATGCCATAAAATGCTATAAATCCCATAAATGCTCAATAATATTCAAGTCCGAAGACTGAGGAGGCCAGGCAAGATGTCCAACTTCTTCGTCATGCTATTTGAGCCATGCTTGAACACACTTTGAAGTGTGGATAGGGGCATTGTCGTCTTGAAAATGCGGTCGCTCTCCAGGGAATACAGTCCGGACAAAAGGATGGACATTATCCCCTAGAATGCTTAGATAGTGATTGAAGTAGATTCTCCCATGCAGACTAATAAGCCCTTCGGGATTGCACTAACACTCTAAAGCGAAAGCTGAGTTCCCGAGGTGGTCATCGCTATCGCTGCAGACTAACAAGTGGTCCAAGACCGCGCCAAGATTTCGCACCCCATACCATAATGGAACCATCCCCATCCTTCACAGTCGGCAAGAGGCATTCAGAATTAAACGCTTCTCTAGGCGTTCTCCAGACATAAACACGCCCGGTCGTCTGAAATAGTGTGAATGACGATTCATCTGACTATATTACCTGTTCCACTGCTGTGGGGACCATTTGTGGGGTGCATTTGTGATCTCTGCACCATTGGCGTCGCTTGAAAGCATTAGTTGCTGTCGCCAAGGGTTTACTAATTGCCAATATGCCATAAATGTTCGCAGCATGAAGTTCCCTTTTGACAGTTTTGGTTGAAATTTGGTCCTGGAGATGACTGTTTATTTCGGATGTTATCTCGGATAACGATTGCTTGTGATTTCGGGCTACTATGCGCTTCAAGACCGGTCTATCCCTATCACCAAGCTTTGACTTTCGGCCACTGTTATGTTTTGAAAACTTTGTCTTACCCTCTTTCGTGTATGCTGTCAGAACAGCTGATACCGTACTCTTTGCAAACCCCAAAAGGTGCATGGGTCACATGGGCAAAAGGTCACATGCAACGCAGGTGACTGCTGTTAAGAGACTGATACCTTCATCTTCACGCTCACTAGGTGGCAGACTTCTGTTGCAGGTGGCGCGGCAGTACAGTAGGTGTGAAATACGTCATACTGCTTCACAGGTTATCGTATTATTTTGTCCTCCATCTGTAAATGCGAATAGCCAATAAAATTGTATCTCACTAATACATAAAACGACCCTCCTTACATATTCTGATACAGAATGAGTATCAAATATTGATGCAAAAGATTATATTCTTATCTTTCAGTAATAATTAGTATTAGAGCTGATAATAAAAATAATAAAAATAATAAAAATAATAATATACATGCTGTCATAATTTAAGAATATTTTTCAACGAAAACGAAGACAACATTAAAGTTTTGAAGTATCATTTCATGTTATACGTAAATCACTTTTCAGTGTATTCCCGATTTACTACTTTTGATAAAACTGAATGGATAATTAACCACTTCACCGGCTGCCCCGAGATAAGTCGGGGGTAAAAGCACTATTTCCCCATACCTGTCGCCGGTGAAGTGGTTAATGATTGTTTTATATTCATTTTACTAGTATATTTAAATAAACATGTATAACCGTGTTTGCGGAAATAGTTTTAAACTAATTTAGCTGTTTTGTATTCACTATGGCTTTTACCATGAAAAAAGTATTAATGTGAAGATGAAAGGTATTATACATAATTGTTTGAGGAGAATATTATTTTGTTCTCAGAATGTTGGCATAGTTGGTATTTCTACGTATTTATTAAACTGAGAACCTAATTATTTAAAAAAAAATGATTTTTGGTGTTTTTGCATTACCAATATTAGATACAATTTTCAGTTATTAATAAAGCTTTAATGTAAAACAAACAACTAAAATTTAAAAAACTCTCTTCACGAAGCACAGATAAGCCATTTTATTTTTTCCATTAATTTGAATCTAACTTCGGCGGTTATTTCATAATTATATACTATTATAATAAGTACTAGCTGTGTGTCCCAGCGTTGCACGAGATTATGATATAACTCTACATGTGTAAAAATGTATGATTTTAAATGTTGCAATGAAAATATTTCCAAACGAACCTGGAATTGCGGCTTCACTGTCTTCGGCAGCGTATACATTCAGATTATCATCGTTATATATTTTCACACAAAAATCTATTCCAAAAGTATCTAGAGTTCTCGGCCCAACAGCCAGCCTTAAGGCCGTGCTACGTATGCTCCAGTTCATTTTTTTCGACTAAACCGAAATTTGTATGGTTTTATATAACATATTAATAGATTAAACAATTTTTTTATTATGTTATATTTTGTAAAGAAATAATTTTCGAACAAACTGATGGTCTCCGGATATAGTGAATTCTTATTTAATTTCTCACATTTAGATAAACTGTAAATTTTGACCAATAGTTCCGTATAAAATATAAATAATAAAAAACGACCCTCCCCTATCTCCGGATTTGATGACGTGATATAAAATATCTATTCCCCAACGTAATATTTCGAGAGAACAATTCCCTGGATAAAACAAATTACTTTATATTTCATTCATAAAGTTGGGGAGGGAGATCGGATTTATGTGAACGTTGCAGATTTAATTTCTTACATTTCGCTTTATTGTGTTTTTATTTTAAGTAAAAGTCCCAAATAAAATCTAAATAATAACCGTCCTTCCTATTTTAAATCTGCGGAAATTGCAAAGAGATTTCTAAAAAATAATTTTTTGATTGAGTTAATATTAATATCTTATTTTACCAAAGACTCTTTAGACAGGAAAGAATACGCTCATTATTTTTTTTTTTTTTTTTCGTATTTTGATTTTTAAAGTGGATGCATAATATTGAAAATTGAAAAAATCTGTGAACTTAAAAATTTCTTACTGCTACACATTTTATAAAATCTATTACCCCCCCCCCCCCATTAAAATATTTTTGAAAACTCCTCTGCTTAAATTTGAAAAACAGTATTTTTTTTCATTAATATTCAATTAATGCCATACTGGTTTTCAAATATAAGTAAAGGGGTTTTCATCAACGTTATACTGCGACAAGTTAATAGATTTTATAAAATGTGTAGCAGTAAGGAGTTTTAAGTTCGCAGTTTTTTTAAGTTAAGCGTGTTTAAAAGAGCAATCTGCTATTCGTAGCAATATGGTTTTAGAATACTTATGACACACTACAAATGGAGATTATTGCATGTCGAAAATAAGCAGTAGAAAAAGTCATTCGCATATATCACCCACATGAATAATTAAAGTGCAGTCGTTCCGTCATGGTCGGCGGTAAGGCAAGGATGTGATGAATTCTCAGGAGTTTTCCGTGAATAACCAAAGAAACGTGAGATCAAATCAAATAATTTATTGGTGGTAGGTAAATTTCTCATACTCCTTTAGTATTGCAGTTACTCATTTTCGAGTAGGGTAACATATCTTTAAGATGTTAAAAAGGATCAGAAGAGACATCATGACTAAATACCAAACCACTATCCAAGTGACTTCTGATTTTTAAGCGATATAAAATCGGGCAAAAATCTGCTCTCCAAGCGAGTTTAACCGTATAAATATGAGAATTTACGCGTATGGCTACACGGCAATGAACCAACACAGAGATTTGAGGGAGGGCGGAACGGAAAACTGAGCACGCGATAGGATAAAAATTCGGGGAGGGGGCGGGGTAGCGTGACGCGTACTCCAGATTCTTTATCTACAGCCTAGGCTTAAACGGGAAAAATAAGTTAGAGCGGCAAAGTTATCGCAATGACTCATGGGAAATCGTATGAATTTAATAAAAAATAAAATGGTGTTAATAAATCTTAGAGAGAAAAGAAAAGAATTTAAAGTCTGAAAATATGAAAGAATAAAGTGATTTAGTGATTTGTTTTTTTTATAAGAAATATATTTATTAATAGAGTAAGGTTTTCAGAATAAGAAATAAAAGAATGCGCTAAATTAAAAGCATAGGATTAAAATATAAAGGATATTTAAGATATTATTAAAAGACAGGTAAAAAAGGTAGATATTATAAGAATTTGGAATAAATTAACTAAGGTGAAAGGGCGTGTGTGTGTGTAATTTTTTTTTTCAAACAAATAAGCAGATAGTTTCTTGGAAAGTTGAAAAACAGTGTTTTCGCCGTATGAATTCTTCCTTGCTTGCGGCTTTACGGAAATCGTCAGAATTCACTGCGACCAGTGGCAGGTAGCCATTTTCGATGTTCATTATGGTTTTTATTCACTATCTCGGTTAATTAATGTAAAGTGAAAAATCTAAGATTGAGGTGCATTCGGACTTGCCGTGAACTATCTCCATCTAAATATTAAGACATTTACGTGCAACAGATTTTCCTAGACATCGCGGAGAGACAGACCGATACACGATAAAAAAGATCTTTTTTATTAGCATAGAAAATACATTAATTTTAATTGGTTTTTATAACCATTTCCTTTTTTTTCTTATTTCTTATGATGCAAACAACCATTAGGAAATGTATTTATTTATACATATTTAATTTTATAACTGCAATGAATATTTACCTTTAGTCGAAATAAAAAATCCTTGATTGAGAATCAAATATAAGATTCCCAGAGGAAAGTATATCCCATCTTAATTTCTTTATTACACTGTTTTATGCAAGACCTGATATCTTATTCAAACACAATATGTGTTGTACATTCCTAACCAAAACTTATGTAAGTTTCATCACTTAAGACTTTCTTTATCACAAAATCAGATAATCCAAGTAGTTTATGATTATTGAGATATGTGTATAATTTTTACGTTTATGGATTATTACCGAAATATGAGGTAATCTAGCAGTAAGCACAGAAACGTCTCAAGAATAAATTCTTTCAATAAATTTTCCTTCGATTCGGAAATTATGGGTCCAATAGTGCTTTTATACGTGAATAAAAATTCTAATCAAGATATTGACTTATCTAAAGGAAAAAAAAAGGTTAAATGTTTAAAGGATTAACAGCAGCTTTTCTATATATGTTTTTCAATTTGAAGGAAACATTTTCAACTATTAGCGTAAATGTGAAATATTTAATGGTTCAGTTTTGATTTAACTATTTTTTAAATAATAATACTTTTTTGAATAATTGTCAATCATTTTCCGAAGTAAACATACTTAAAAGTATATTCTAAAATAGAAATGATTTGTTAATAAAAAAGCATTCTTCTGCCGTATATTTTTATTACTTGGAACTTTCGACATTTTTTATCTTAAATAAATATATATACTAAATGTGCATTTAACCGACTGACACACGTAATTAATATATATATATATATATATATATATATATATATTACAAAATTTTAATTTTTTCGCAAATGCTATAATTATTTCTATATAAATTTTCCTTTTAGTAATATTCCATATATTATACCGGCTTATTAAGTTAAAACCCTAGTCTATTAATCTCCATAAGATCGTAATCCATCTAATAATATTTATTCCAAATTGCGTAAATCTAAAAATGGCGATAACTGTTTATGTTTCTTTAATAAAACCTTTTTATAATTATATTCTAATAAAATTCGCTATTAATTCCCGGTATATCAAACCCCTCTATGTATTCTTTAATTGCTAAAATATTACAACTCAAAATGTATCCAGTCTAAAAGCCTATTTATTTAAAGCCATTCTTTTATTAAAAAATATCCAAGTGCCCACTAGAATATTTCAATGCTTAAAACTTTTTATCGTCTGACGGGGAAAGAAGCTTATTTTAGATACAATCTCGACAGCCGAGACTAAATTTTTTTTACACTTTCTGCGTCTGGTTTCAGAGTTTTAGAAAATTCTGGTACAATGTTTTGGCGCCATGAAGCTTGTTTACTTCTAGATTAATCCATCCGGAAATACTAATAAACCGTCTGAAAAGCCATTATGATTGGGAGCGAAGAATTAGCTGCCTTATTTTGTAACGTTGAGCCGAGTTATTTAAAATACAATTGCAGAGCCGGATATGGTGAGAGATGAGACATGCAATGTATCTGTAAGATGTTAATATAGATGTACGGACAACTTTTTTAGTAAGTTTACGAATGTTCTAAGAGTATGGGTGCGCACAATGACGAGAAAAGAGATATCGAGCTGTGAACAGAGATGTGTATGGAAATAGCTTAAAAACAATGGAATAAGGTAGAACTGTGAAATGCAGTGGTGTACGAAACAGAATGAATAGAGGGATTGTAAAAGGAGAATTAGATTATCGTGTGGAAAGCAGGAGAGAGATGGGACATTGTTTAAACTAGTTGTTTGGTGCGAGTGTACATCACATTTTTTTCTCATCGGCTAAATGGAGCATTCCTCCTAGAACCAAACCTGATTGTGTAAATAAAACTGAATAATGTCTCAATCGACTGCCTTCTTTGTGTTATTCATCTGTTTTATTCTTCAAGAAACCAGTCGGCCAAAACATCTGTGCATTTTATCTGAAAAACAAATTAAAACCGAGAAACGATAACTGCTGTTCCTAAAATAGAAATGATTTGTTAATTAAAAAAGCATTTGTCTGTCGTATATTTTTATTACTTGGAACTTTTGATATTTTTTTATTCTAAATAAATATATATATACTAAATGTGCAATTAACCGATTGACACACGTAATTATTATTCATATATATATATATATATATTAATTATGATTATATTTGCATAAACGATATAATCATCATACTAGATCACATATATGTTATTGTTTTAATTCTTAAAATCGTTATTTTAGGAAATATTATGCTGTGCATAAAAATAAATAAAATTTTAAATTTATAACTATGAGTAATGTGCTTTATATTACAGCATTTTTTTGCTTTCATTACAAAATGATATTTTTATTTGTAATTTCTAGGAATACCTTAAAATATACCTTTATGCAACACATTTATTCACCACAATTTTTTTGGAACAACATGGAAATATACAGATGAGTAATCATAAAACTAAAAATATTTTACAATTTATATCAATTTAAATTTAATATAACAGAAGTAGGTTAATGTATCTGGCTACGTTCGAAGTACGTTGATTTTAAATTTACAATATTGAATAAACACACAAACTTTTAGTTCAGTTTTAATACAGAATGATGAAAAAAGATTAAATCCTAGTACAATTGTAATAATAGTTTTAAAAAATGGGGTTTCTTGCCATTTTATCTAGCAAAATTTCTTGCTTACGCCAGACAGCGTACACTCAATTCAAATAAATATATTTCATTTTACTTTTTGTTCTGCATATACTTAGTTGTACACAGAAATAAATGGGACACAGTATTTTCAAAATTAATAAAATATTTCAAAATATGTGAAAAATACATATTTTTAATTAAAAATTAACATTCATTTTTATACTCGAGTTCTTATAAAATAACTACATTATTAAAAAGAACTAGTTCCGAACATAGTGAATAATATGGAAAGACTTTGTGACAAAATTTCACCGATATGTGTTTAAAACAGTTTATGTAATGAAATTTATCGAACATGGAGAAACGGGAAAAATTGATTTTCTACAAGCCGAATTTAAAATTTTCTTATAGTTCGTATTGAATTTTAAGTAGTAAATTTTTTATTGAAAAAACTATTTTAAACTTTTGTCAAAAGTTTTTTTTATATATATTTATACTACAAAATTCCATATATAACTATTTTTTAGACCTGTGGTATACGTTCTTTTAGAATACCATAGAACAAATAGATTTTTTTTTGTTTCTCTCCAAAGCAGAAATGCCTTTTTACAAAAAAAGTCCTAAAATATAATTAATTGGAACGTAAAAATCATTTCTGCGATAAATATGTGGGTAATGCAAGCGTTTGAGTATATGCGCGAAATTAAATATATTCCGCTTCTTTATTACTTTGTTATTTGTTTTTTAAACTAAGTTTATGTACAGTTTTAAAAGAAATAAAACGAATGATTCAATTGAATGTAAGGAAATTCATTCTAAAGTATTTTGATATAGAGCAGTTTCCTCAGTTTTGCATAGTTTATCGATATAATTATGCATTATGCTGGGCGCAATGCATCAATATATGTTTATAATGATTACTAATAATTCAACAATGTGTGCCTCACAGAATACGATAAATATGCTTTTCATCCTGTTTATCATACTGAATCTATCGTTTCATTTGATAGGTGGAAATTTAGAAGACACAATAATATTCGAATATGATTTATTTATGTATGCTCATTTATGAGCATTGGTGAGAATATATTTGGTTGTTAAATGTATTTCTCAGCATTCAGATCTTGTTTAATAAGTCATATAATAGAAAAAAGGCTTTTAAAAAGAGTCTATAAAAATCAGTACAATATGAATTTTGGATATGGCTTTCAGTTCTAGTTGAAAATCTTCTTTAGTGCCCAAAAGAGCGAAAAATTATTTTATTATGATAATTTAGTTTTATAGAAAAATATAGTTTAATATTATGCATAGACACATTCTAAATTTTTCAGCAAAATGAACTAATTTCAATGCTATATTTAGTTTCTAAATCACATTTCTACTAACGAATGCTAGACGTTAATAGAATATGTATTTTTTTAAATTCTGGAAAACGTATCTATTTATTACTTATAGCAGTTTCTTTTCAAAACTGTAAACACTAACTTGGTTTTATGGTAACTTGGTAAAGACATTTTATTTATGTTTAAAAATTTGCACAAATAAAATAACAAAACATAAATTAGATATGTATTTCGAATCATTTTAATTGAAAATTAAGAGTTATATGAAATAAAGGAAATACTTATATTTAAACTTAAAGAAAATTCAATTATTATTTATTAGTGTTTATTCATATTCTGATATATTTTTCACATAATAATTCAGCTGAAAAATGTTTAGCTCAAACATGCATGCCACGGACTTTTAAAAAAATATTCCTGTGGTAAATATGAAACAATAAAAGTTATCTGCTTTAAAATTGAGTATATCTTCTCTATAACTTTAATCTGCTGTTCAATGTTTCGTTTCATATATTTTGAGATGTTTGTTAAATGCCACTGAATGTTCCAAGGAAATGGATGACGTGCATGCCATTATAACATTGAAAAATTCAGAAGACGAGAATTGTAGTATATGAATAATGTTTTATTTCTTTTACAAAAAAAATAAATAATGGAAACTACATACTTAAATTGGAATTTCTACAAAAAATGTTTAAATTACTTGTACGAGTAAGTGCTTATTTTCAATGAAATTGTAAATCTGAAAAAACTTACTTATTTAAACTCGCCTTTCTTTATAGACTCACAATGATTGAATTCCACATGGGTAAACTCCTATAATTTTGAAAATGTTTTTAAAAATTTCATTACAGCTTTTTATTCTGACTTATGATTACTTCATAAAATTTTAGTGTATTTGTACAATATAAGTGCATAAAAAATTTTCAACATCCTGAAATCAATATAAGATTACTTATTTCTAAGAACAAAGTAAATTGCTAACATAATTAAATTCTGCATTAGATGTTATTATAATAAACAGAATGTGTGCATGTAAACTAAAACAAAAAAATGCAATTAAATTAACTTTTAAGTATTTTGTCACCTCCTTGAATGAAAGCATTAAAGACGTTCATAAAACCCTTTCATATATCATACTTTCTTTTATTCATCTGATATAAGTTTTACTTGAAAATGCTTGTCAAACACTTTCTTAAAACTCTGTATGTAGCATAAAAACAATTGTGGGATAAAAATATTATACCTAGCTCATTTGCGATTCAAGTTATATCACAGAACAATGTTAGTCTTTTTTTTTTTTTTTAAATGCTTTGTGTCAAATATATTGTGGCATCTGTCACAATTTCCAGTATATGTTTTCAGAAATCCATTTCACGTGTATTTCATTTTTGCATAAACAATTCAAATGATCGAGAGCTTTCTTTCAAAATGTTATTGAACTGAAAAAGTTCCTTGTTAACTAAGTTGTAATTTTGAAGAAAAACACTGCTTTAAATACGCGGAGATATTTTATTTCAATAAAACTATAAAATTAAAGGACAATCTTGCTTTATTTTGTAATTAATTTATTGACGAAAATGACTCACGTTCATAGAAATGAAATATAATCGAATTGCAAAAAAGAATTTACCCAGGAGCTTGGGACCTATGTCCCACATGCTCGAATACTGAAGACTTGGATATTTAACAAAGTATGGCTCCATAAGCAGCAGTGAAAAAAATTAATAAGGATGGGGGGGGGGGGGTATAAAAATATAATCTCCGATTCGAACCTATTCGAAAACAGTTTACTCGAGGGGACTGGGATCTATGTCACACATCCTCGACACAGAAGTATATGGTAACAAACTGCTAGAGCCATTCGTAGCTGGTAGCAGTTGGAAGGGAGGGCATGCGTAAAAATTAGAAAGCAATTGCTGGGCAAAAAAGCTCATAGAAAAAATTAAAAAATGCTAAGATGAAGGTTAAGAACAGCATTACAATAGCCAGATATATTTTTGCATTTAAAAAAAAAAAAAACTAGTTGGATGTGCCAATCCCAAAACTTTCTTCTATCTTATACATCTTAATATTTCAAAACCTAGTTACACATGTTAATACTTCAATATTATTAGTTCAATACTATACCAACTTTGATTTTCATCTTAAATTTCTGCTCAAGTCAATTAAACGGACTAAAAACGAGTTAATCTATATCATGATATTTGTTAAAATTATTAATTTTTCCTTATTTTGTTATTATCAGCTGTTTGCGAATAACCGGCTTAGCAGGTAGCCAGTTCCCGCCGCTGCATGAGCCGCCGATGCACAATAGAACTACGAAAAATCAAGAAAAGTATACAAAAATCGCTAGCACAGAGACCCTTTACCGCGCAATATTTCCAAATTCAAGGAGGACCTGTTGGCCAAAGCCAAAAACAAGCACAAAAATTTTGGTTCAATTGTATGCATAATTTTATACGTTGTTCGATGGTACAATAATGAAAATGGCACAGAGATCGGAATTATAGCGCCCCTTCTGGCGGAATATTTTCAAGTTCAGGGAGGACTTGTTTGCCATAGCCAGAAACATGCACAAAAAATTTGGTTCAATTATATAGATAACTTCATACACTTTTCGATGGTACAATAATGAAAATGGTACAGACATCGCAATTATAGTGCCCCCTACCGGCAGAATTTTTCCAAATTCAGGGAGGACCTTCGTGACATAACCAAAAACAAACACATAAAATTTGGTTCAATTCTATGCATAACTTCATACACTTTTCGACGGTACAATATTCAAAATGGCGCAAAAAAGGCACAAAAATCGCTATTACAGCGCCCTCTACGGGCGATTTTTTTACAAATTAAGGGAGGACCTCCTTTCCATAGCCAAGAACTTAAAAAAAATTTTGGATCAATTCCATGCATAACTTCATACACTTTTCGACGGTATAATATTCAAAATCGCACAAAAATCGCTATTACAGCGCCCCCTAACGGTGATTTTTTTACAAATTCAGGGAGGACCTGCTTGCCATATCCAAAAACTTAAAATAAAAATTTGGTTTAATTCTATGCATAACTTCATACACTTTTGGACGGCACAACATTCAAAATCGCACAAAAATTGCTATTACAGCGCCCCCTACGGTGCATTTTTTCCAAATTCAGGGAGGACCAGCTTGCCATAGCCAAAAACTTAAAATAAAAATTTGGTTCAATTCTATGCATAACGTCATAGACTTTTGGATGGTACAATATTCAAAATCGCACAAAAATCGCCTTTACAGCGCCCCCTACCGGCGAATTTTTTCCAAATTCAGGGAGGACCTGCTTGCCATATCCAAAAACTTAAAATAAAAATTTGGTTCAATTCCATGCATAACTCCATACACTTTTGGATGGTACAATATTCAAAATCGGACAAACTTGCTATATCAGCGCCCCCTACCGGCGAATTTTTTCCAAATTCCAGGAGGACCTGCTTGCCATAGCCAAAAACTTAAAATAAAATTTTGGTTTTATTCTATGCATAACTTCATACACTTCTTGATGGTACAATGGCGACAGACAGACGGACAGACGGACAGACGGACAGACGGACACACAGACAGACAGACATTTTCTATAAATATGTTTTTTGGAATCTCTGACCCCTAAAACATGTAAATCTGTCGAAAACCGGAAGTCGAAAAAAATTTCGATTACAATACTTTCTTCTATTGACGATAGAAGAAAGTAAAAAATGACTTTTTATATGAATTTTCACAATTTTATAATTTATTTGTAAGTCTTTTGTAGATTTTCCATAAAGAAAAAAATGTATAATTAAAGTAAAAAATAATGGATAATAGCAATACAAATGAAATGAGGAACCTATTAATTTGAATGCAGCGGCTAGGACCCGATATGGATGCGAAACGGCCTTTACAAAAGCCCACTCTGAGTCAGTAGTCACTGACGGGAAATGTCGAGACAGTGCCAAAAGCAGCTTTTCGGCGAACGCCAAGGTTCTAAAAAGTACCAGCCCACACACTCTATACGTGTACAACTGAGAGGAAACTGCTTGTATGGGGTCAGGTGGGGTAATTCTGACCAGGGGGTAATTATGAAAGCCGTCATATTGGAGAAAACTGTGTATGGTAAATTTTTGTTTCAAGCTTAGGTATTAACCTCATAATGTATATTTCATCTTAGATATTATTTATTACAAGTGTGAAGCCTTTTTGAGATCCGAATAGCAATTTGTAACTAAGTCTATAAAATTTTTGATAAACGGATTTGTCACTTTGGAGTTCAAAGAGGTCACAATTACCACAAACAAGGGCTTAATTTGCGCCGGAGCCCACCGGAGCCCGGCTCCGGTACTTCAGTATTTTTAGTAAATAATTAAAATTTGTCGGAATTCACCGGAGCTCATAAATATAGGGCTCCGGAGCCTAGTGCATTGGCTCTTCTGAAAAAGGCAAAGCCTAAATTATCATTTTCCTTCCACTTCCAAGCTTTTGCATTGTTTTCTATCAAAACACTTATATGTGACGTAATGTGTCTCACTAACGTAGGAGGTGGAGATGAAACGGGAACAATTCATCTATCAGTCTTCGACGGGCTCCATTTCAATCTGTCTTAAATTCAAAATTTTATGTATTCATGCATAGGGAAAAAAAGAACTTTTCCTTCCTGTTAAAGCTATTTTGATCAGAATGAAGGGGAAACAAAAATCATGTTTTTTTATTCTAATGATATTTTAGTTATGTCTGGCATTGGCTGGCGCGATGCGTTGGTGTGGACCCACTCAAGAGAGCGAACAATGAATATGCTTTAGTTCGATTTTCTTTTGTGACAGTAGGATATTTTACAATTGGATCGTTTATTTTATTTTATTTTTTATTTAGAAATCTACCCCGAAAATAATATTTTCTTCTGTTTTTAGCCGATGAGCATCAGCTTGAGGGTTTTTTTTTTTTTTTTTTTTTTTTTTTTTGGTTGAGGTTTTTGATCTTCTATTGCGTACTAGTATAAAAATAACGTTAGCTATTTTTCTATTTATTTTTTATGATGAACGCTGCCCATGCTATGGCTTTGCTCTGCACCTATACGAAATCACTTTCATTTGTAAGAAGATATAATTCCCCTATATTGTTATTCTGATAGAAAGCAATCAAGCAGTGTTTTCATTTTTCAATAAAATCATTAAATCTTTCGGATAACTACGTCAAATTTTTAACTTAATCTGATTTTCAGGGACTCACCACAAAATATTGTAATGCGGAAGGAATCGACAGGTGTGCAAAAAATAAGGAAAAGTCACAAAATGCTAATTTTCAAATATGTGAACACTCAAAAGGAAATAATATAATTCGAGTAATTACTATCTCTACAGCACAGCTCATCCATATAACATATCATTCATATCACACATGGTCACAAGTGTCACAGTCACTACGGTGAAGCAAAAAATAGGATATTCCATACATCTCATTATAAGTCTCAAATGATCACTATATGCGACACCACTGAGACGTCAATGTGACTGCTGCTTTGTGACGAGTCACCAGGTGACTTTACACTGTAGTTAAATTGTGACTCTCATGCAACTGTCATTTTGTAGACTCAATTTCAAAGTAATCGTGAACGCTGCAATGTGATAAGTTACCAAATAATGTCACATTAAAGTCACATGATGACTTTAAAGTAACAGAGAGACTACTGTGAAGTCCCCATTGTGATCTTTTGTGAAAAGTCACCATGTGACTATAATGTAATAACGAGTCACCAGGTGACTTTACACTGTAGTTAAATTGTGACTCTCATGTGACTGTCATTTTTAGACTCAATTTCAAAGCCGTCATGAACGTTGCATTATGATAAGTCACCAAATAATATCACATTATAGTCACATGGAAACTTTTCCCAAAAAAGCACAATGGTGACTTCACAGCAGTCTCTCTGTCACCTGAATGTCATCATGTGACTTTAATGTGACATTATTTGGTAACTTAACACAATGCAGCGTTCACGATGACTTTGAAATTGAATCTACACCTTATGTAGAAAACTAAAAAACGTTGTTCCATTCTGCAGCATATAAATATTAATTTTTGTTAATTTCATTTATTTTTTCATAAAAATGCATATTTGCAAACTATCCCTTTATTGTGTGGACGCTATTTCCGAATCATAATCCTTACCATATTCAATCGCAGAATTTTGCAATTAATTAACATTCAAATTAGGCAAAGATTATTATTCGGAAGGAGTGATAACTAAAAAGTAGAATAGTTCACAGCTAATTTTATGCTTATACAGTAGAATCTCTTTAATTCGGCACGTTCTGGATCACGTCCATGCCGAATTAGCAAATTTTCTTGATTATCGAACGTCAATGCATTTTTTGTGTTCCCATACATTATGAACCGGTGCAAATTATATAAATATTTGACAAATACTGTTCTGTATTTCACCATTCTACCAACTATGAGAATTAAAGAAAAACAGAATGCAAAATTAAATTCAAATTATTTAATATATGCTTTTTATGTACATTGTACATGTAGTAAATAATTAATATAAACATTACCTTTCAAAACAGTCTCTGATATCACGTTGCTTTCGCGATTCGGATTTCTTTTTCAAAAAATCGTTACAGATTGTACACAAATTTATGCGTTCTACAGAATTGTAGCTTTTGTTCGATTTGTCAAATTTTATTAATGCATCTAATGCATCTGAAGCCTATTTCTATTTCCACGAGACTTTAGATTCATCTGCCACTTTTCCGATCCTCATCCGATTCCACCTCCTGAGTCTGTGCTTCTTATGGGTTCAAAACACTTTGTATAGTCATTGGGTCACTGATTTCTTCGACCACTGGCATGCTGTTGTCGATATCAATTCAGTCCATAACTTCATAACGTCACAGGGTATATCTCAGAAATGGTTGTTTGGCACAGCTTCTACCAAATCTAGCACTATATTTTGGTCATCACTTCAAACATTTGAATCTTGATCATAATCTTCGACATTAGGCCGCAACTTGAATCACGATAAACACTGAGCGAACTAAACTAAGCACACAGTAGCGCGACCTACTCGTCAAGGTCAAGAGACTACTGAATCCTGAGTGAAGTGTTCGCAACCTAGCTATCCCAATCAAGAGAGATCGTAAAAAGAATAAAAATCACAGCCTAGCGTGCCGGATTATAGAATGTGCCAAACCATAGATGCCGGATGAAAGAGCTTCTACTGTAGTTATATTTAAAATTTTTATTTTGCTAAAGAAAAAAAAGCTTTAAATTTTGCAAATAGTGTATGAAATATAAATATGCAGATTGGAGTAACGGGGGTGAGGGGGGTACAGTTCTTGTACCAGTACCGCAGAATATTAGGGCTGCGGTACTTCATTTGTTAGAAATTAAGCCCTGTCACAAACAAATGTGTATTGGCAAATATAAAGACAAGATATAGTGGTCTTAATTACCCCAAATTTATGTAATTGTGAGTTTTTGGTGGGGTAATTATAACCATCCTTTTAACTTAAAAAAACAGCTATGAGAATTAAAACTTTTAAAAAATGCTCTTAAAAGATCAAAGTTACTTCCCATGTACTAAAAACACCACTTTTCCAAATAGAAATACGCAAAAATAAATAAATAAATAAATAAATAACAAATGTTTAAAATGTAAAATGTGGTCATAATTACATCTCCTGTCTATATAAATGATTTTGTAAATCTATTTTTACTGTTCATGATTGCAATAGTTAATAAGATAACATTTAAAAAAAAATTGTAAATCTATAAATATAGTGTTTTCGATACCACATTGTTTGATTTGCTTTTTCTTATATCACATGCATTTTTCCCAAGATATTTTTTATGATATGTGTTTAATATATATGATTTTTTAACATCGAAGACTGGTTTTCTAAACAGCTGATTTTCAGTATCGACAAACGCAGGTGAATAATATACATTATTGCTCTTGATCAAAATAAAGTAAAAAAAAAAAGAACCCTCACGGAGTCTGACCTTAATGATCGACCTAGCTAAATAAAATACAAATATAAACTAGTTGGATGTGCCAATCCCAAAACTTTCGCCTATCTTATACATCTTAATATTTCAAAAACTAGTTACACATGTTAATACTTCAATATTATTAGTTCATTACTATACCAACTTTGATTTCCATCTTAAATTTCTGCTTCAGTCAATTAAATAAACTAAAAGCGAGTTAATCTATATCATGATATTTGTTAAAATTAATAGTTTTTACTTATTCTGTTGTTATCAGATGTTTGTGAATAGCCGGCTTAGCAGGAAGTGAGTTCCCGCCTTTGCACGAGCCGCCGATGGACAATAGAACTACGAAAAATCTAAAAAAGTATACAAAAATCGCCATCACAGAACCCCATTACCGCGCGATATTTCCAAATTCAAGGAGGACCTGTTGGCCAAAGCCAAAAACATGCACAAAAAATTTGGTTCAATTTGTATGCATAATTTTATACAATTCTCGATTGTACAATAAAGAAAATGGTACAGACATCGTAATTATAGCGCACCCTTCCAACGGAATTTTTCCAAATTCAGGAAGGACCTTCATGTCATGAACAAAAAGAAACGCAAAAAATTTGGCTCAATTCTCTGCATAACATGATACACTTTTCGATGGTATAATATTCAAAATGGCACAAAAATCGTTATTACAGCGCTCCCTACCCGCAATTTTTTTCCAAATTAAGGAAGGACCTGCTTGCCATAGCCAAGAACTTAAAATAAAAATTTGGTTCAATTCTATGCATAACTTCATACACTTTTCGATGGTACAATATGCAAAATCGCTATTACAGCGCCCCCTAGTGGCAATTTTTTTTTCCAAATTCAGGGAGGTGCTGCTTGTCATAGCCATAAACTTAAAATAAAAATTTGGTTCAATTCCATGCATAACTTCATACACTTTTGGATGGTAAAATATTCAAAATAGCTGTTACAGCGCCCCCTACCGGCGAATGTTTTCCAAATTGAGGGAGGATCTGCCTGCCATATCCAAAAACTTAAAATAAAAACTTGGTTCAATTCTATGCATATCTTCATACACTTTTGGGTGGTACAATATTCAAAATCGCACAAAAATCGCTATTACAGCGCACCCTACCGGCGAATTTTTTCCAAATTCAAGGAGGATCTGCTTGCCATAGCCAAAAACTTAACATAAAAATTTGGTTCAATTATATGCATAACTTCATACACTTTTTGATGGTACAATGGCGACAGACACACGGACACACGGACATTTTCTATAAACATGTTTTTTGGGATCTCTGACCCCTAAAACATGTAAATCCGTCGAAAACCGGAAGTCGAAAACAATTTCGATTATAATACTTTCTTCTATTGAAGATAGAAGAAAGTAAAAATGAATGTTACTTCAATCTTGTTTATTTATATTTATTTTAATGTATTCAGTGAATTGAGTGCTGAGGTGTACTATATCGGTATTATTAATGCATTTTTACTGTTACTCATAACGAATTAAATATTGCAGAGTGTATATTCTTTAAGTATGTAGCAGGGGAAGTTTTAAGCATTTGTATTTAGCCGTGGTGCTTTTTAAACATGATCTTTTTTTTCAGATATGCGTTATTAATTTCATTTATGTGGTAACTTTATGCAATACTGATGAGGTGAATTTGTAAAAGGGGTTTTCTTTAGTCTGTCTGTTTCCTCACTTAAACTTTGTTAGTTGTGATTTTCTTTCAA
This sequence comes from Maratus speciosus, assembly GCA_963932465.1. Classification (NCBI taxonomy): domain Eukaryota; kingdom Metazoa; phylum Arthropoda; class Arachnida; order Araneae; family Salticidae; genus Maratus; species Maratus speciosus. Next base: position 536,201,061 of record OZ010791.1, on the reverse strand, counting down.
ACATTGTTATTTTCTAAGACAATGACAAAAGTTTTTCTGGTCTCGAAATAGCCATACACGAATAGATATTTCAAGATAGTTACATTATTATTTTTAAAAAATCTAAAAGGAACATAGTTAGATAAAGGTGAAAATTATTTTAAATATTTTTCAGCATACAAAAACCAAATTTATTAAAATTAAGTTATATTTAGAGGGCACTCGTATTTATTAATTTTTTTCTTTTAACATGAAGGAACTACAGAGTATAAAATACCCAAGAACAATAAGTCTCAAAGTCTAAATACATTTACTTGTACTAAATACATTATATAAAAGTTATATAATTATGTTTAAAAGATTTGTAATATTATTAAGGAGGACCTTTAAACATTCGAAAAATCAGTTTTTGGATTTTGCTTTATTCTGAATTTTTGGAAATTTCTCAAGAATATGCAAAAAACCGCATTCAAAAATCTGCATTATTTCTTGAGTTATAATCGTTTATAGATGGTGAGTAAATTTGAATATACGTTGATATTGAAGCTTTAAAACGCGTTTCTCGGACAACTCAATTTGGAGTTTGCGCGCACTGTTACTTCCAAACTATATATGCTATAGCTTTAAAAAATTAAACTAATATGCGTTTCTTTATAGTATTCATGTTGAAACCAAAAGTTTCTTTATAGTGCTCAAGCTGAAAAAAAATAATTCACATATTTTGATTATTTGTTTTTTGCACTAAAAAAAAGATTTTTTATTTATTTATTTATTTCGTGCTAAAATTCAATTTTTAACAAACCTTTTTGCATATATGTTAGATTTAATTTATAAATAGGTGTGTTATGATTCTAATATTTTCAAAAATTGTTTTGTAGATGCTTAATTTAGAGTTTCATCATGCGCGCAGTTTATCTCACTCATTAGTAAGACAATTTCTTAGATTAAAATTTAAATATTAATATTGTCTATACAACATTTATTTTTCTGTGTGATATAGCTAAGCTAAACATATACTTTAGGGAGATAGAGGAAAAAAAGATATTCATTGCATATTATTTGTGTTTGGTACGTTGAAAAGTAGATGTTTTTGATCGTTTCGACGAACTGAAAGGTCCTATGCCCCCTTAATGAGAACATCATTTTAACATCCTGAAATATTGAACATTACTATAAACTTATTATATTACTTTTTTATTAACTCTGAAGGTCCTTTCAATCTATAGAGCTGTTCCAGAAGATAGCTTATAGAACAAATATTTAATCCTAAAGAAAAAGAAATAAAAACTTCTTCTTTTTTGAACTATAAATAATAAGTGACCTCTCACTATCATATAGCTTACATCCCATTTAGGTATAATTATCTTTAAAAAAACCTTTCTTCATTTAAAATAGGCAGAAGTTATTTCAGAAGTTTCAAAAGGCCATGGTGTCGAGTAGATACAGTGCCGTACTATACGCACGGATGTCTTTTACACAAGAGAATCTTAACATTTGTTCAAAACGCAAAGTGAACTAATATATAAATATATAATACCGTATTATTTATTACAAATTTACATTATAAATCATTAAAGGTAATTTTATTATATAATACCGAAGACATATACTAAAATTTCAAAATTAAGTATTATTTTACCGATGAAGTATGTCAAGCTCATATAACTGAAACATTTCTCTTTTGTGTGCAAAATTTCATTTAGAATTAAACTGCAGTGTTATTCATATCTGCAGTAATGAGATGCAAATTAGTGTAACAGCTAATAAAGAGTCGTCTACTTAATGAGAAATATACAGTAGTATACGTTATAATTTATTTTACCAAGTCAAGTGAAACTACATTAATTAAAGGATTAGTGTCAGCCTTTTCAAGAGAAATAAATTATTTTAGGGCATTAAGGCATGGTTCCTGTTGGAGTTATACATATTCTATATAAAATAATAAATGTACCGCGATATTTCTATGCAGTCTGTATAGTTGTATTTTTAAAGAAATCCATATTTGTACGTGAAATTATCTATAATTATACAAGTACATTAGAATTCACCTTTTAAAAAATATATTCCTGCGAATATTTATATTAAACAGAAAATATTAATGTTTTTTGGTGATAAATTTCATTACTTGATAAGAATATTAGATCATTATTGCATGATTAAAATTTCTTAGTCATGTGTTTTACTTAAATCATGTAATACATAAAAAAATACGCACTATTCTCCTGTGCTTTAGTAATATTTAAAAGAAAATTGAAAGGCTTGCTAAAACAGAAGGTTTTTTTCTAATGTCCACTTTCTTGATAAATAAAATTCACTGAGAACAGGCATTTTCCGATATTATTTACTGGCAAAACATTCATTAGTGTATCGACTAAAGCATAAAAATGTAACAATGCAGAACTCATGCAATGTAGAAAAAATACATTTGACGAAACTTTAAAGTTTACATCTTAAAAGGATTTTTTTTCCCAAAAGTACAAAAATGAAGCTTCCTCTTATTTGCTGCAAAATCATTTTGTACAAACGTAAATTAAAATTTTGTTGCAAATTTTGAATATTATCTTATTAACTACTTTAATTAAAACGAGACATTGGTACTATCATATATTTATAAGTTTGGTAAATCTGTTTCCGAAAAGTAATATTTGCCTTATTTAACAAAATACGTTTGTGATTAAATAAAGAAAAAGTACTAGTTGTGAATGGTGGAGCTCGAAATATAAATCGTAGAAAGCTGTGATTTGCACCCATGCCACATACATAGAACGTAAAATCCAGATCAGATTAATTAACTACTTATTTATATCGTTCGCTATTAAATTTGATTTATATGACTAATTAAATTGTCATTATTATACTAGGGGGCTCTGCCCCCTGCAAGCAACGCTCGCCAATCCCCCGTTCAGACAACACAGAATCTAAAAGCTTTCTAATATGATTGTTTTTAAAGAGATTAGAGAAGATTGAATTATAATGAAAAAACCTGCAACGATGTCCCTCTAAACCGGTTTCCATTCAATTCCCTTTGATTGCGCCGAATTATAAGGCCGAATCATTTGCTGTTTAGACATCCAATTGTTGTTTTCGTGTTTGATTAAAGAAGATCTGTTAAACATTTTAAAAGAAGCTAAAATATAATGAATTAAGAAAACAGAGTCTTTGCCTCCCAGTATTTTTTAACAGCGTTATAAATCGATTGACATATTGCAGTTTTCTACAATTACTACAATTGACTGCTTTATCCCCTTCAAGGTTCAGTGGTTCATTTTTGGACCACTTAATTTTAATTCTTAAATACCACATTGGCACCAGAATATTGGAATGAAAATTTTCATTATAGTAAATAACGGAACAAAAGCATTTTCGTATTTCGAAATTTGTTTGTGAATTCTGGCGCCATTCACATATTTCAACATTTTACGAATAGAAGTATATTGCCCCTGAAAGGGTTAAACGTTTATTAATGTATTTATTATTTTAAAGTTTCCTATTAGAAATATATTTCTTGGGAGAGATGATAGTCTTCTTTACATGCTAATAAGCTTTTAGTGGTCAGGCGAAATAGCAATGGCAGACGAAAGCCGCCGTGCCGTTGTCATTAAGGAATGTGTTTGCACATTTAAAGTGATGTAGGTATGTTTGAAATGGAACTTGAAACATTAGGAAAGCTGTTGATTTTGATGTAAGTCTTTAGCGTGTTCTGGAGGCTTTCGGTATTGTGCTATATGTGTGTCAACTTGTGTCGGAGTTGTTCAGATGTATTCGCCTTCTCTCAATTTCATTCTTTAGTGAACGTTCCATGAATGTGGGTGGAAGATCTATGTTTAAATACCCTTAGTTGTCTATGCATACTAAGGGAGACACATGTCTATATGAGGTTTACAGTGCCAGCAATGTAAATCTTCACACTCAATCCACAATTTTAATGTTCAGATGTTTTATTTTATATTTTCCTGCTTTAAATAGAAGAGACGACCGAGAGTTTCTTCCACTCATTGGTCGCTTAGAGTGGTCACCCTTGCAGCTTGAGTTGACTCAGCGTCCTCCCTTTTATTTTATTAGTTCTGGTAGAGGTTTGAAAAGAAGACTTTAAAAAAAATTGCTGCGGAAAAAAAGTTCTTCTGGTGCACATTATGGGACTTTAAAAGATTACAATTTTTGAAAAAACTTTTCCTTTGAAATTATTAGAGCAAACTGTTCCTGTAAGTCGTATAACCTTAGATTTATAAGCATTAATACAAACGATTTATGCCCTAAAAAAGACTAGAGCCAATTTACCAAGTGCCAGTATATGAAAACGGTAAATCGGTTCAGGAAGACCAAGAACAACTTCAGACAGGTATGGCAGTTTAATAAAATGTGAGGAATTGTTAAAACCAATTATAACAACTCAGAAATAAAAAAAGAAACATTCAGATTTACTAATAAATGTATCAGTAAAATTCTCTGTCACAGACATTCGGACACAGGATTTCCTCTCGCGTTCCTTTCTCTACAGGCCCCAATATGAACAGATCCAGAACTAATACACCTGCTATGTCATCAGAAGTTTCTCTCAATTGTTCTGCCTATTCCTGCCTTCCTGGACACTTAATCGGTGACATTGTGCAATAGCATTTTATCCACTTCTTCTCGACGCTCTAATTTGTTGAAATTTAAGACTGCGTGGTACGTTTCTTTGTTTAGGTGCCTTTGTACAAAGTCTATAGTTGTAAATTGAGTTTTAATTTCATGAAACGCTGTTTTGCTGATTTCATAAATTGGGAATTGGATTCCTTTGTTTTGATTTATGTGTGTTCTATTTTCTTTGGCTATTTGTGCATCTGTTGGTGAGTTTGGGTTTTTTTTTTTTTTTTTTTTTTTTTTAATCTACAAATAGCAAGTTCGTGAATTAGTCTAACGTGTTGCACGTGATGCTAATATTAATGAAATTAATGATGAGTATAGCTAGAATAAATTTAGATTATTTATGTTTCCATTCTGAACAATTCAATTTATTGCTATTGATACAATACAGCAGTAATAAATATTGCGGCTAAATAAAGAATAGACACACTGTAGTTTTAACCCTTTATCTAAAAACACTTATTAACATGCAATGTTGTCGCATTGTTATTTTTTGTTTGGCCACTTTTTATTGACCATGTAATAATATTGAATGTAATATGAGAAGTTTTCTCAGATGGAATTTTCAAACTGTGTGATTGTGGGACTTTGCCTGTCCCAGTTGAAGTAATTTTGTTTAATCATAGACAAAACATACTCACTAAGTGGAGATTATCGCTAAATGAACACCGGCATGAGTAACTGGCGACTTTTACTATCAAGTGTCCTATGTTAGTCTACGTCGTCGCACCTGGCAATATGGATGAGACATTTTATATTCCAACATTTTCAGCATCATGATGCATTCTGAAGCATATAATCTCGTTACAATGAATTTAATTTTAACGAATATTATTTGGATTGTAAAAAAAAAAAAAAAAAATCTATTATACTATTTGATTATAAAAATATATTTTAAAGAGTTTTTTCAGTATAGCGAAATTAATCAGTGCACCCCAATGATTTGCTGTATTTTGTTTTATTCTGATGATTGTATTTTCTTTTGCCCTATAGCCAAGGTGTTTCACCTGACAAAAATTCAGAATGACAGAAATATCGGATTTTTTTAATGTTTGTTTAAATAAAAATATACTGCTTTTTTTAAAAACTAGGGTCCCTGCCACGCTCGACAAACCTTGTTCAGACACCGCAAACTCTAAAAGCACGCTAATTTGAACGGCTTTAAAAAAATTTCGGAAAAATGAATAAAAAAACAAAAAAAAACCAGTGGCTATCTCCTGTTAACGGGTTGTTTTCGTCTTTGATTAATTCAGATCAGTAACATATGTGAAAATAAGCTAATGTAAATTGATTTAACTAAACAGACTCATTGTCTCCCGGTATTTTTTAACAACGATATAAGAAAGTTTTTTCAAATAAGACTTTTTAAAAGTATCGTTGACGACAAGTAAGTTGAGTAAGTTGGCTACAAACTTGGCGACAGTACATGAACCCCCTATCGTAACAACTTATGGGTACGGAATTCATTAAATTCTGTTCAATAATCAATCAGATGCGTATAATATAGTTTTTATGACCACATTATCAATATTTTCCTGCGTTTAATACGTAATCTTTTAATTCTCATTTGAAAGTTTTTTTCTATTTATAATAGTCACGTGAAAAAAAATTATTTGAAGAAAATATTATTATTTGCGCTGTTTTTAAATTTGGCAACAATTTAAAATAATACCCTTTTCTAAAAGTTGTAAAAAGTATCTCTCGAAATTCTGAAAATTTGAATTTAAAATATAAATAAAACCTGAATAAAAACATATATTTCAATATCTCTTTCAATAGACAAACTATTTTGGTGTGCCAATCATAAACATTCTTCTATTTTATACATATTAATATTTCAAAAAGTAGTTACACATGCTAATACTTCAATATTATTAGTTCAATACTATACAAACTTTGATTTTCATTTTAGATTTCTGGTTCAGTCAATTAAACGGACTAAAAACGAGTTAATCTATATCATGATATTTGTTAATATTAATAGTTTTTCCTTATTCTGTTTAGATCATCTGTTTGAGAATGGCCGGCTTAGTAGGAAGCGAATTCCTACCGCTGCACGAGCCGCCGAAGGACAACAGAACTACGAAAAATCAAGAAAAGTATACAAAAGTCGGTATCACCGAGCCCCATTACGCGCAATATTTCCAAATTGAAGGAGGACCTGTTGGCCAAAACCAAAAACAAGCACATAAAATTTGGTTCGACTGTATGCATAATTTTATACACTTTTCGATGGTACAATAAAGAAAATGGCACAAACATCGCTATTACAGCGCCCCCCCCCTCTTCCGGCAGATTTTTTTCAAATTCAGGGAGGGCATGCTTGCCATAACCAGAAATATACACAAACAATTTGTTTCAATTCTATGCATAACTTCATATACTTTTCGATGGTACAATAATGAAAATGGCACAGACATCGCAATTCTCAGGCGGAGGAACTACTGACCATAGCCTTACACATACACAAAAATTCGGTTTAATTCAATGCATAATTTTATACAGTTTTTGATGGTACAATAATGAAAATGGCACAGACATCGCTATTACAGCGCCCCCTTCAAGCAGATTTTTTTTTAAATTTAGGGAGATTTTGCTTGCCATAGCCAGAAACATATACAAAAAATATAATTCAATTCCATGCATAACTTCACACACTTATCGATGGTACAATAATTAAAATGGTACAGACATCGCAATTGTAGCGCCCCCTTCCGGCGGAATTTTTCCAAATTCAAGGAGGACCTTCGTGTCACGACCAAAAACATACACAAAAAAATTTAGTTCAATTCTATGCAGTTCAAAGGCATGATTTAAAGAATCGCAGTGTCTTTCGGAATAATAAATCGTTATGTAGCCGTAGAAAACTAATCCTTTGAGCATTATACGTCTTGCACAGGATGATGCATGAAAACGATATAATGATTTTTACCATCTTTTGTAAGCATATGCTTAACAAACTCGTTTTCTAAACAATGTACCCGGGTCGTAAACTGGACTGACTATTTTTCAAATTCAGTAACTTGTAAATGGTGATAGCTATTAAAACATTCTTGCATGAGTAATATGTAAGATGGCAGAAATTTTATTTTTTTTGCTGCGATGCTCATTTTTTGTTCTAAATACCAGCCATAATTGGCGCTGCAAGCAGCAGGAACTCCTTTCAGTCCAAAACCGAAATCATCCAGCGTTCATGCACAGGATGGACGTTACATATATGGAGTAGGCCAGAAAGAAAAAATGATTTTTTTTTGCGAATAAGACCTACTCTATATATTTAATCTCCTTCATTCGTATAAATTGTGGGTGATTTCAGTTTTAGCTTCCTTTGAATGTCCATTGTTTGCAACACCATCCATTGTTGCTACTTTTAACTCAAATGAGGAATCGCATTAAAAAACTTCTGACACCCCCCGCCCCTTCGTAAGAATTTTTTTAAATTGTTTTCACCATTTTCAAGTTATTGAACTTTAAAAATAGTCAGTCCATTTTAGAACACATGGTATATAGAACTTTGAATATCGTGTGATTGTTAATACGCAAATATATCAGCATTGTCTGCATAAATGAATCCATTAGTTTATGCACACTATTGGCAAACGAGAGGGATTATTTTTTGTGCGCCACCATGTTTAATAATTATCAATTTACCTTTTTTTTTAAATTAATTTTTCTATGTTTCTAGTTTAGTAGTTTTTACCTTTCGATAAAAGACCATTAGATACTGTTAATGCAATAAAGCAGTGAACTTATGCATGAATTTAATTTACAAATTTAAATTGCTAAACGATTTGTCCTAATTTAGCATTGCGTAAGTTACAATGCTCACTTAATGCTAAATTAGGTCAAATTGCTTAGCAATTTAAATTTATACGTGATACTCATGTATTAGTTCACATCTTTATTGCATTAAGGGGACAGTGGTCGTTTATTTTATTTTTTTTTTCATAATAGAGATTTGAAATTTTGTGCAAATATACATTTCACCATAAGTATATAGAGGACGTTAAAAGAAATTTCCAATCGCATTATAATTTTAAGATCTTAAAAAAAAATTAAAATTTTAAAATGCTACTTGCGTTTCAATTTTTTAGATATTTTCTGGATTTTGGATTTCACTTACGTAAAACACTATTACAATCAAATTTGAGTATGGGTCAATCCATTTCAAGTGGTCCAAAAAATCAGATATTAGTTGCTTACCATTTTTTTTAAAAATTGGAAATTTTTTTGTACAACAACCCTAACATAATTGGAGTGCAAAATGACTATTATTTTAATTTTATTAATTTTTGTTTGTGCATGGTGGCCATCTTTGTTTCATGGTCTGCAGAAATTTTCTCACAAGAAGGGTTTACGGAATTGTAAATAATTCTTCGTTTATTTTCCCGATTCAAGTACGGATTAAAGCAATTTGTACTGAATACATTCGGCTAAAAATTTGGTAATAGAGTAGTTTCCGAAAATAAATCCTTATTGGTGAAATTTAAGCATAAAATTTCAGTTTTTTTTCAAAATTTGCCCCTTTACAAGAGGAAATTTTTCTAGCAAGGAAAACTGTGAGCATGACATAATTTGTTTTACAAACAGGCAGAAAGTACTTGTGCTTACACACCAAGTTCTAGATCTGGGACTCGATTTCTCTTCGCTAAAATAAATCCCAAATTCTACAAATAAGTCGAAAATCGCACTTCTGAGGCTTTGATATCTCTCGTGGGGCACGAGATAAAAATTTGAAGTTCTGTTTTCTGAAAGTATTACGTGGTAGTGTTATGCACAAGAAATTTTAGGATGGAGATTTGACTACAAGCTGAGATATGGCAAGGGAAACATGTCAAAATAATACTGCCAAACTATTGTTTTGTCGTAGTCACAGCTAAGTATTTATCTCAGAGTGTCACTTAAATTTATGTTTTTGATTATATTTAAATAATAGTAACAGAAAATAAAGCCCTTTGCAAAGCTTAGCAATTAACTAAAAAATAATTATGCCTGAGGCCATACATTTTGTATGGTTTCAGTATTTTTTGTAAGTAATTTTAGTAACTAAAAGAAACCACAGCAATTTTACATAAAGAAAAAAAATATTTTTATACAAGACCTGAGACATAAACAGAATAGGGAAAGAGAAAACCTGTTAATGTTGTCATACTTGTTGAGACATGATCAAACGTGTCAAAACACATTCCTGCTTGTTGGTTTAAAAATTTTTATATTTTTCAAAATTTAATTTATAGGAACCAAGTCTCTTGATAACTTGATTGAAGCTCTTGGCCCTGATGGCTCATAGAAATAAACTTTGAAATCACTATGTGCAAGTCTCACTTCATTAATAATTCCTAGCTTACTTCTTATACAAAAATGTCATTTTTCTGCAGTATAAATTTTGAAAGAGATTTGAAAATCTTTACTATCTGAAAGTTACTTGAGGCTGATGCATGGTTACATCGTATAATGTTTCATTTACATACATATAATAGAAACTAGTTTCAAGGGCTGGCAAGCTGCATTAAAATTGTGGTTTTAAAACCAACAAACAGGAATGTGTTTTTACACGTTTCATCATGTCTCAACAAGTATGCCAACTTCAACAGCTTTTCTCTTTCGCTATTCTGTTTTTGTCTCAGGTCTTGTATAAAAATATTTTTTCCTTTATGTAAAATGTGCTGAGGTTTCTTTTAGTTACTAAAATTACAGCAAAAATTACTGAAACCATACAAAATTTAGGCCTTAGGAATAATTGTTTTTAAAATTAATTTCTAAGCTTTGCAAAAGGCTATATTTTCTTTTACTATTATTTAAAGATAATTTTAAAAAAAAATAAATTTAATTGACACTCTGAGATAAATACTTACCTGTGACTACAACAAAACAATAGTTTGGCAGTATTGTTTTGACATGTTGCCCTTGCCATATCTTAGCTTGTAGTCAAATCTCCATCCTGAAATTTCTTGTGCATAACACTACAATACAATACTTTCAGAAACCAGAACTACAGACTTTTATCTCGTGCCCCATCAGAGCCTCAAAAGTGCGATTTTCGACATTTTTGAAAAATTTGGGATTTTTTTTAGCGAAGAGAAAGCATGTCCCATATTTAGAACTTGCGTGTGAGTGCAAGTACTTTCGGCCTATTTGTAAAAACAATTATGTCATGTTGACAGTTTTCCTTGCTAGAAATATTTCCTCTTGTAAACGGACAAATTTTGGAATAAACTTAAAAATTATGCTTAAATTTCACCAATAAGCAGTTAGTTTCGGAAACTACTGTATTAAAAAATTTTTAGCCCAATGTATTCTGTTCAAATTGCTTTAATCTGCACTTGAATAAGAGAAATAAACGATGAATTAATTACAATTCCGTAAACCCTTCTTCTGAGAAAATTGCTGCAGACGATGAAACAATGATGGCCGCCATGCACAAACAGAAATTAATAAAATTAAAATAATAGTCATTTTGAACTTCCATCAAGTTAGGGTTAATGTACAAAAATTTTCAGATTTTTTAAAAATGGTCGAGCAACCAGTGCTGGACCACTTGAAATGGATTGACCCGTATCGATTTTTTAATCAATTAAATATTAAAATTTTTAGAGATATTTTTCTGAATTCCATATCTATTTTCATGAAAATTTTGCCTTATGATAAGTTAAAAATCAAATTTAACTGTATTAATGAAGTCGAATTTTATAATGCATACACAGTTTCTTTTTAAGCAATATCAGGATTCTTCCTTATCAATTTCATGAATCTTGGTCAAAAATTAAGCAGCAAGAAGCATTTCAAAAATTAAAAAAAAGCTAAAACATCAGTATTGAGAAAACAGATTTAAAGTATATTAAAAGGTCAAAAATCTGTTTGTGAACAAATTTAAAATACTTGTAACTTTTCGTCAAATAATCACATCTGCTTGCGGTTTTACACGAATGACGTAGTACAAATTGGATAATAATAATGTGTACAAAAAGAAATGTCGAGTTTGGAGTCGACGTTTGCTCAAAAAATTTCCACGATTCCCTTAACAGTATTTAATCGTATATTTTTTCTTCAAAATTAAAAACATTTAAATTAGAAACATTAAAAAAGTTAAGTTCAAAAGATGCGTCAATTTATATTAATTCATATTAATGAACATACATATAAACATACAACATATGAATCATGAACATACATATATATCAAAAAATGATGAAGCGTATGAGTTACAATTCTCATACACATAATTATTTTGATATTTTGTATGTATAAAGTTGTTCATTTATTCATCTTTAATTCATTGCAGTGCCAATTCCATTTTCTTAATAACAATAAATGGAACAGTAAAAAAATTTCTGATCTTTTTTTAAAATTTATTATATGAATAAATATATATTCATTCTCAAAACTATTATCTGCCTAAATATCAGGATGCGAATACAATATCTCTATGATTTCATTTAAAATAGTATAGTTTAACGTTTGTTTTTTTTCTTTTCATTCATGTTGTTTCACATAAAATGACATGACTCTCCGTCAGTAAAACCTTTTAGCTAAAACCTTTGTTATAAATTACATTTTTACGTTAAAGTATTCAACTGATAATGGCATTCATTTCGACGTGCTTTGCCTCTGTTAAAACAAATTTCTGAATAACATTTGTTTGTGTAGTCCTGGCACAAAAGCATTTATTTGGTTTTTTAGACAAATGATTTTATTGTCTGAAAACTGTAAAATTGAGTATTAATCGATATTTAAAAGAGAACAGTTGAAATTTTTCATTTTTTTTTAAATAATACAACGTCAGAATAAATTACAATATCTAAAAGACTATCAATACATCAAACTTTAACACCATTGAGAAGATTTTATTTATTTTAGTTTTTATTTTAGCTGTTTTAAATATGACAGAGTTTTCTGTTTTAAAACTTTCTTCTATATTAAAACGGAGTATCTTATGAGAAGAACTCACAGGCTTATAAAGAGACTCATTATTTTACCTTGAAAGTATTACACTTATTTTTTGAACGCGCCTTCTACATTTGAGAACGAAAATAGTTCAAATGAATTTAGGATTTAAAAATTAATTCTAACTTTATTTGAAATAACAACAAAGAATATACATAACTTATGAATATAAAAAGTATTTATTTAACAGAAAGTGAAGAAGACACTGTCTGATAGACACTGTCTGGTTTCTGACGTCAATGAGCACGTGGCTAATGTCAGACGAACGTCGTTTTGAACGCTTTTTCCCCTACATATCATCTCTACACAATGCTAGCGGCATTGTTTAGGGATGTTATGTAGGGAAAAAAGCGTGCAAAAAGACTTTCGTCTGACATTAACCTAAGTTAATTAAGATTATCTTATTTTATTCATTGTATTTTGTATGTAAATCACTTTCTATGTACTTGGGTTAGAGAAATGTGTTTCATATTTTGAAGATGGAAACGATTTATTATATCCATGTGTTATTGTATGAAAATTTTTATTGTACAAACGACATACTAGCATTCATTTTGTATCAGAGAATGTTGACAAAAAAGAGAATAGATAAAGTGAACAAAAGGAAGTTCTTGAGAATCCTTAGTGAATGAACGAGTGAGGAAGAGAAGTTCAATCAGATAAGGTGATTTATTGTCTAACAGGGAACACTCCAAGCCTTTTTCTATCGAGGCAGAAGATGACAGAAAGTGTTCAGTAGTCTTGGTTAAATACTCGTGGGTAGAGGCTGGAGAGGAGTCCTTTAATATGGAGTATGGTCACCGCTAGAAGCAATATAGCAGATACAGCAATGTGTGATACTGTAAATTATGCGATCGATAACTCCGCAAGAAAGTGCGAGCCATTACTCTTCTAAAGCAGTTGTAAGTGTTGAAAGGGTCTGAGGAGGGAATTGGAAGCAGCAACACATCTTTCTAAAGCATCCCAAATATGCTCGATAGGATTCAAGATCGATGATCAAGCTGATCATTCCATGCGCTGGGTCGTCGGGTGCTGAAGATAATCTTTCAAGATGCGATTCTTGTACGGTGTAGCGTCGTCGTCTTGTAACAGGAAATCATTACCAATTGCGCGGCATAAAGGCACACATAATCATCAAGAATGTCATCTCTATAGACGTGAGCATGCAGAGTTCCACGTGGAAAGACACGGAGGTCTGTACGTCCACACAAAGACATACCAACCCGAACACTGTCTTCTCCGTATGAATCTCTTTCACGAATGTTTGATGGATGATAGCGTATTCCCTATTCTCTCCAAAACAAACAACGCCTACTATCGCTTTGGATGCTAAAGTGTGACTCATCCGTGACGGGAACAAGCTTCCATTGATCAGCCGTCAAGTGAACATGTTGACGTGCCCAACGTGAACGTTTTCTCCGGTGAAATCATGGCATGAAATCAATGTTTACATTAATAATTTACTCAATATAAATTAAAGAGTTGCCTAATTGTCGAACTGAAAAAGTAACAATCGCATTTTAAGATTAATATTATGGTGAGTGCATTTTCAAAGAAATCGAAGTTAATAAAACTAGAAAACAGGAATTCTGCTTTTTAAGAATTTAGTGTTGCTCCCTATGAAAGAAAGTATATGTATATATATATATATATATATATATACATATACATTTGTTTGTAACATCAATATATGCGATTTCAGTCGTGACGTCTGTTATGACGTTTTGGTTGAAAACTGACACAGAACAAACGGGTTGCTATGTTGCATTTTCTATTTTGTTTGTGTATTGCAGCTATATCTTATATTTATATCTCACATCTAAGTGTATTAATGGTTGATATGTACTGGTAACATTTTACATGATTTATATTTAAAAAGAAATGACGCATAGCAACCGTTTGTTTGGAGTTAGTTTTCAACCAAAATGTCATGACTAATGTCGCACTGAAAGCGTCTATAGATACTTAAAATTAAATATAGTTTATAATAGCTCCATGTTTTAACAGAAATTTTTCGTTTATATATTTTTCAAAATACGACATATTTTAATTACATTTTCTTTCAGTTGTTATGAGAAAATGGCAACAAAAAAGATAAAATTTTTATTTTTATTTTTTTTTTCCCTTTACTTTCTACATAAATGAAGTACTTGATTCGCCAAAATTAGACAAATGGTGCTGAAAACTACAAAAAAATTAACATTTGAAAAATAAATGTAGATACAGTTTTCAAACAAATTGCATTTAAAAGTACTTTTTTTCCCAAAACGACGGTATAAAATCTGAAAATGTGCGATGCTTAGAAATAAAAAAAGAATGCTATAGAGTATTTAATCGTACTGCTTTGTTTTACTGCTAGCATCTGTAAGGTAACGTTATATTTTGAAGATGACACAAAATAAGCTGGAAGCAAACCGGGAAATAGCAAACCGTACCGGGGGCTAAAAATCAACAGTATTTTTTTTATCCAAATATTTGTATCTTAATTACCTTTTATGTACTTAATTTTTATTTAAGTTTGTTATTAGGGTAATTTTTTATTTAATTTTATAAATTTGTTGAAGGTTTATCTATGATCAGAAATTTCTTGCTAATGTATATTTCTAAATTAAATTGAACTAATAGAAAAACGGAAACCTGATCATACGTTTCATAAATAAATATTTTTTAATGTGTAAGATAAAAATATAGTAATTATTGGTTATGATGGCAATGTGGGCGATTTTATTTTCCGCACTTCAGATATAATATTATAACTGTGTTAAAATATTTTAAAAACAAAAATATATAAATTTAGATTTGAATTTTAAACATTAATATATCTCAGGAATAAAAAAACTAACATTAATATGATTATGTTATTTAAAATTCTTAAGAATTTAAATATAAATTAAATTCAATAATTTTAACTACAAAAACAATCTATCCGAAAAACACATAAAACACGATATATATATTTTTTAGTTATTGAAAATAAGGGTGTAATGTAAAAAATCCCTGCCTGGTGGACCTACATCGAAGTTAAGAACAAATTTCACCATCAAAAAACTAAACAAAGATTAGAGATATACCCAGTTTCATAATTTTATCTGGCTGCTTTTGACGAATATTTAACATCATTTTTCTGTAACGGCTGTTTTTGATCAGAATCATGTTAAGGCGGTATTTAAAAAAATAAAAAAAAAATATTTTTCCACGCTCAACGGCTCGAAATTTTCCGACCCATTTTCAGAATAATTTTCAAAAGTAAAATCATGAAACTTGCTGACGTGATATTTTGAAAATAATTTATAAGCGACCTGCGTTTTTATTTTTCGTTCAATTAATTAGAGCTTGATTTACAATTGTTTTCGCAGTACAATCATTTTTTTAGTTTCCAGACCTATCGCTTCGGTAAATTCGATTCAAAATGCCCACTTTGACAGCATTTTTTGAAATATATTCTACCTTTATCAAAAAATCGATCAATATAGCACATATATTGTTTCTGAATAAGAGAACCTGCCAAATGGATGCGTTTGAGATCAAAAATGAATTTAAAAATGAGACATAGAAAAAGACGTTTGGATTTGAGTACACCCTTAATACGGAAATTTTTTCATCACCCCCCCCCCCTTTTTTTTGGTTATAAGAGTTGATCCTATCAAAAACTTGTCAGTTTGAAAGTTTATATTGAGATGTAAAAATATTGAGAAAATGAATAATAAATTTAAGAGGGCTGAGTATCGTGTGAATTCAGGAAGTGATATTTTTTGTCTTCTTCACCCCCCTCCCATTTTTTCGTTATTATTATTATTATTATTATTATTACTACTACTATTATTATTATTATTATTATTATTATTATTATTATTATTATTATTTGCAGTAAGAGTTGGTCCTATCAAAAACTTGTCAATATAAAAGTTGTAGATAATATTAAGAAGATTTATAATAAGTGTAAGCGAATTTGATATCTTAAGAATTGACGAAGATGTGAATTTTTTTTTCCCTAAAACCTTATTTTTTGTGTCTCTTGAGCCCATTTTTAATTTTATCAGAAATATGTGATACATAAATTTTTGGTCCTTTTCCTACATGTCATAATAGCTTTAAACTTATTTGATATACATAAAATAATTAACAAGGTATGGAGTTTTATTGGTTTTCACAGAACCTGTCTCTATTTCCACCCCCTTTGTTCGATTTTGCCAATTAATGAACTTGACCGATGTATTCTGCCTCTTCATTTTATCTATCAGTTTAGAAGAGATTTTGCAGAAATACGAAATTTATCATGCCCATAAAAAAGTTATATATATATATATATATATATATATATATTAATTAAACATTACCGACCATCATCAAAATGTTATTTTAAATATCATTTTAAATATATATTATTTTAATCATATGTTGTATTAAAAAAGTTATTATTATTCAAATGTCACAAGAAGAAAATAATATAAGCTAATGAAATTAAAATATATCATCTGCATTACCACACTAATCCTAATATATAAATAACAATCTACTATATATCATTATTCAAAAAAATTAAATAAATTAAATGTTAATAAAATGCTTTCATTATATTCTATTACCAAACCCATTTAATCTAAACTGAGAAAGTAAATAATTTTATAACATTGATAATATATAGAATATAGCTATATGCTATAACATAAAATAAATTTTATATAATATAAACATAAAAGCTTTAAGAATTACTATTAAATTAAAAATAATAATAAATTAATAAAATGAACAGGAAAAAAAAGGATGTTTTTAGAATATTGTCAGATATTAAAATACCCAATAGCCTAAAGATTACAAATATAGTGTGTGGATTATCTTCATATTAACCGAAAAAAACTAAAAAAATATGATTGTGACAATCAAACACATTAAACCAATAATTAATCAATGAATACAAAGTTGAAAATAAAACAATATTAAAAAGTATAGAGGAATAATAATGAAAACCAATTACCCAATTTTAATATATACAGTATAATATTAATTATATCAAATAAACTTATATGCATATTAATCACTATAAAGATGGTATACTATTATTAATTAGTATGAAATTGTCCTGAGTAGACTAAAATTTAAAAACAAGTCAATTTTGAATTTGATTAAATAAGCTAAATTTAATAGGAATAAATAAAAAAAGAAATGTCACCATTTACATATAAAACATCAAATCAACATATATATAAAATGCGTAATAGAATTGTAGTTATAATACAAAAGCCCCATCATTTTTTTTAATTAACCATTGCGTATTATCCAGACAATTCCACCCTCCTCCGCACACTAACATCTACCCACCCAACCATCCTACAGTAATTGTTTATTATTACTTTACAATTTAATTTTTTATATAAATACTTTTCTATTTTCTATTTTTTTTTTTGTAATTTTGTTTACGCATGTGTTAATTTGTTTTTTTTAAAGATCATGTAAGTACTAATTGTATATTAATGAATATATGATTTTTTTGGGGGAAAACCGTGATTTAATGCTTCATAAATTAGTTTTTTAATATTATTGTTAATTAGATGAGAAGAACATGAACATTTTATTCAATATAAATGAATAAGTATTATATTTCTATATACAGAATGATGAAGACAAGATTTAAAATTTCTAAATGTATTAACTTTGAATTTAAGTTCTTTACGTTTATCATATAAATCTGTTATTGTTTTGTTGTCTTTTATTGTAATTTTAAGATCTAAGAGGTTAACCCAAGAGTAGTCGCGACATTTTTTAGAACGTTAGTAGTCGCGTTCGGTCCATTTGCCGCCGTTACCATCAGGCCGAAAACGAAGGGGAAACTTGCCGGTGTTATCAGATGATCGAAAACGGATAACGTAGGTTGAAAATATTGACTGAACTTTAAACGATTACAGCAATTATTCATTTTACAACCTTTTACAGCAAATTATTTATTTCGCTTAAGTATATATTCAGTCGGCATCTAGATAAACGTTTTTAATAACTCTCTCTTCGTTTTGCATAAATACTTAAAAGTAAATAGTAAATGATTTGATTGAATTTCTGATGTTACTATGAATCAATAATTAGTAGGAAAACATTTACGAATATGAATCTAAATTCGTGATAGAAGTTTTTTTTTTTTTTTTTTTTTTTTTTTTTTTGGAAGGACAGAATCAGAGTCAGGTAGATTTTTATGATACTCCGGCACTCTATATCCATTTAATAAAATAAAATTAATAAATTTAGCATCAATATATTACACGGACATTAATTTAAACAATTAAACTGAAAATAAAAATGGAACCTATGACATGCAACAGAAAATAAAATACAATACCACTAATTCACCAGCATATTATATATATATATATATATATATATATAATGAAGAAAGGGGTAAAAAATACTTAATTTCGAAATTATAAACGTAATATAAATGTTGTAACTACATTTTATTTATTTATTTTGTGGGGTGTCTGTGTGTGTATGAGGGGGGGGGGGGGAGGGGGGATCTCGAGATTTTATGATTAAATCCATTTTTCAAATGAAAATGCACGATTTGTAGTTTTTCTACTTATTTCAGGGTGGTAGCAGCGCCCTTGAATAAAAACTCTGGATACGAACTTCGCTTATATAAAGTAAATAATAAGTTATTGAAATTATATATTTAATTTAAATACATTTGCAATTGTAGATTTAAATCCTAAGATGGATTAATTATTTTAATTAATAGAATCACTGAAAGGTTCATCTTAATAGGGATGTATTTTACAGCAACTGTTTAATTAAAATAAATATTCAATTGTACATTTCATAAGGTATTAATGTTATATTTTATTATTTTATAATAACATTCATTAAAATAATAAAAACAATAAGAAAATTTTCTCCGAAATTATAAATATGCAGCAATAATTTTATTTAAATGAATTTTCTCTTGTATTCTGGAAAACATTATTCTGAAAAATAGTTTGAACAATTGATGAAGGAAAAACAAATTTAAATTTGTTAGTAACCGTCCCCAAGTCTCTATTGGATTTCAAGAATAATAAAAAAAAATATTTTCTGCGGTATTGTTTGAAAAAAAAATGTGTTTTTACTTACAGTGTGAAAATTTAAAAATAGATAAACATTAGAAAAATATTTAAAATATTTTTTTTAAATCATGGTATAAACATTCACTGAATTACCCAAAAGAGATTTTTATTTGCGTAATTTCTAACCTACATTATAAAATTCTCATTATTTTTCTTATTGTACAAATAAATTATATGTATGTTCTTCGCAGATATACATACTACATTTCTGAGAAAATTGTTTTATCTTTCGAATTTGTTTTATTGTACAAAAACGATACTTTTCAGATTTTGGATGTACGTCAATTTTTTTACTGATTCCCACAAAATTCTTTTCTCTTTTTTTTATAGTTTGGCAGTGTTATTGTCTGTTTTCTTTCATTTATATGTTCCGGTAATAAATGGAAAGCAACTTCTTTCAAATAATGATGATAAATTTCCCTTTTTTTCCATATTTAAACGATTATCAATTTGAGAATTTATTCCTGCAATGTTTGACAATGAAAAAAAAAATTAAGTGACCATCTATCAGTTTTTTGTGCGAATTGACTTCACAACTAATATAATAAAAGAATTTTAAGTCACATTATAAAAGTAAAAAAGTACTCTATGAACGGGTAAAATAGCAGAAAGAAAGAAAGACGAAATAACAACAGGCAGAGAGTCCGTACTTCGAAGAAACTTTCCCCCACAGATTTCACGGAAATGGGAAAGGATGAACATGAGGGGGAAAAATTCAACTGACGCAAGTGGTCGCAATGCGGTCACTTAGACCGATTGAAACTTAAGAATGCGATAAAATGCTAAGAAATAGCAGGAATGTCTTACAATTTTACTACACAAGAGTGTGAACACTCAAGGTCAGCTACACGGAATTTGGCTATCGTAACTTTAACGGGAAATGAGTCACAGGAAGATAACGAATTTCGGGCGGGGAAGACACCAACGCGCGACTATTAACGGGTTAATTGTATTGTTAGATAAGAGGTTTTCCGTTAATTCCAAATTAGTGGGATAATCAATTGGAAATTGAGAAATTTTAAATTGATCAGTGGCAATTAAAATTATGTCATCAATCTATATATATATATATGCAATATCATAATATATTTATATATATATATATACACATATAACGTTTTGAACTGGGAGTTGATTTGGGTTCTAGGTGTCATGATCGGCGTAGATCTGCAAAAAAGAAATTCCAACATAAGGGATATTGCAATAAGTGGTATTTCTTAGGAAATCTACCTAAACCAAGTGTTCAACTTTGGATAGTGAAGAGATTATGTTACTAAAACAGTCATGTCACTCTTTCACATGATTTTTTGAGTATTTATATGTTTTCACCCTTTAAAGTAAGTTTTCCACTGACAGTGAGGGAATAATATAAAATTAGAATTTTTAATTGGTGATCTATTGAAAGAGTAAGGAATTTAATATGATAATATATATATTTTATTTGGCGAGTTCTGCGTAAACTTTAATATATTCAAGTATTCTTACAAATTTGCTTAATTAATGTGATGTGCAGTAAGTTTCTAGTATGAGAAAACAAACTCCGATGAATAATTAGAATTAATATGTAATAAATATTTTTCATTAAATGTACGATCATTTCTAGATGATTGTTTGTTGTAGTTTCAATAATTGAATATCTAATTTAAAACTATCTGATATCGATGAATACGTTTTAATCAAATAAATAAATGTCCCTTTCAGTGCTTGATTTTAAATTTGTAAGTAGGCTGAGCGGAGAGTTATATACACATCTTTAATACATCGGAAGGAAAATAGTCGCATATTTTTAGTTCTGGACTCTGAAGGTGTTTTATTATTATTTATAGTGAAATTGATAATATCTAATACAATTTTGCACTTACTAAATATTATTTTTTGATTATGAAAGTCATGTATGCTTTGTGGGTAAAGATGTCTGCATTGAACAGCATTATCGAATCAGGTTTCGACAAGAACGATAGGATGCAATTTTGTTTTCGGATACCTCGAGATATTTGTGTATGATGAAACTTCCTTCGTCGTATAAACATACATATTAAAATAAATAAACAATAAGCTAAATATTGCTATAAAAAAGTGATAAAACATCTTTATTTAGATTGACGAACGTTTCATCGCACAAACTGCGACATTTTGAAAATCATTCATTATATAATTACTTTCACAAAATTTAAAAACAGTCACTTGGTAAACATTGTCACGAGACATAATACATAATGAAAAACAGTGCAAACATAAAACAAACTGAAATGAAATTGGATATCTGTGAGCGTGGATTAATTTTTACTATTGTTACTAAAATTGTTTATCATCTCCTTCCAAATTTTAGATAAATCAACAGACACTAAATCATTGCAAATTTTGATTTAAAACTTTAATATTTTTGCCTTAATATTTTATTAATAAATTACCTAAAATTTCGAAGGACATGAAATGCAATTTTAGTAACAATAGTAAAAATTATTCCACACTCACAAATATCTGATTTCATTTTAGTTTATTTCATGTTTGCACTTTTTTTCATTATGAATGATATTTCTTGATATTGTTTACAAGTTATTGCTTTTAAATTTAGTAAAAATATTGCTATCATGAACGATTTTGAAAATGTCCCAGTTTGTGCAATGAAATTTTCATCAGTCTAAATAAAGATATTTTGTCAATTTTTATAGCAATATTTAGCATAATCTGTTTATAATTGATTATTATACGTCTTGTTATAAGTACAACGTTTAACGTGTGATGTATAAAATTTTAAATTAAAAAAACATTACATTTATCAGACATATAAATAAATGTCACATAAAGTCATATTCATTTAAAAATGCAAACGTTCGGGCAAAGTTTTAGCCCCATCATCAGTGCAATAACATTCAAATGACCAGAAAATAATATATCATGTTTACAATTAATAATTACTAACAATTAAAATTAAAGAAAGTATAAAGAACCATATCAAAGCAATGCTGTATTTAGTATATTTCGCCGTTTACTGAATTCTGTGCAGTTCCACCTGAATACACAACATTGCTTTAATATGTTCATTTGTACTTTCTTCAATTTTACTTGTTAGTAATTATTAACTGTAAACATTATTTTCTAGTCATAATGCTTTTGCACTGATGAGGGACTAAAACTTAGCCCGAAAAGTTAGCATTGTTAAATGTATATGTGTATATGTAACTTTTACTTGTATGTCTGATGAATTGTAATATATTTTTAATTTTAAAAATCTATATGTTCCATTACTTTGTTGGGGGATAATGTATAGCAAACGGTAATGTAGCACGTATCGGAATGGGAAATTATCCCACGATAGAATGAGAGTTGTCTGTTTCGCAGTTACACTATTTTTGCTCTTGCATTGCTCATTCACTGAAAATGGTGGGTTCTCAAAATCAAATAAAAAGAACTTTCCTTTAATTACATCACATACTGAAAGAAGCTCCCATCCAGTTTTACACAAAATTGAGAAACAGACATGAACTGCTCTGTGTTATTTTTGATTGACATTGATATCAATGACATTGACGAAGTAATTATACCAACAACACAGTGTAATGTTACGCATTAGAAAGGAGACTCAGAAATATTTTTTTCTGGGTATAAAAATGCAATATTATGCCCTGATTTCCGGAGTATATTGCAGTGCTGTCCTATTAATGGAAACCTTTTATACCGCCATGAATAAAATAACCGTTAGGAAGCGCAAAGTTATCGTTTTGTTTGGGTTCGATAAGATGTCTTTTACAATTTTGAGAAAGCAGCGATTAATTTTTAATTCAACCCCTCTCAATTAGATATAGTACATTGATTTACTTCTTTTTCAGTGTTCAATTGGAAATTATTTTTGTCCCTGAACCACGTTTCTTGTTCGTTAGTTGATAGAATTGCAACATTTCAATCATCAAATCGCCTATACACAATTTGATTTTTAACATAGGTGTTTTTCAATATGCTTTAATGCATTTTTTTAATTCTTCGCCATGATGTTCTCATTTTTAAATGTGCAAACTGTTAGAAAAACATTCTAAAAATTATTACACTCTAATATTTTCTAAAACAATAACAGTTGTAACCTATATTTTTAAAAACAAATGTTGATATCGTGGAGCTAGAAATAGTATGTGAATCAAAAATTACTGCTGATTGTTCTAAGTAATTCTTAAATGAAAAACAACTCTCATGAAATTTATTTTGCAACGATTACAAATAAATTTAGCCTCGGGAATTCCAAACTTTAAAAGTTCATAATTCCGATTGATTTCCTGTTTGATGTTTGATATCATATAACAACACTAACCGGAAAAGGGAAATGAGATATTAAAAGTATGTTTTCGTAATCACAATTTGACAATCTGAAACAATTCAGTATGAAGGCAACACCTTAAGATTAGAGTATTTATTTACTTATTTGTTCTACCTAAATTGAAAAAAAGCCATAATTTCCAGTAGACCGGATACTTTACCTCTTTTTCTGTGACAATTTGTGATTTAAATGTATAGGCGTTCTAGTTTTTTTAAGTCATGTTATTTCATTTACAATAAAAGTTTTTCAATTTTCATATGATACCATGGGAATGATTGTTTTATTAATAAAATTTAATTTAAATGTTCGAAACTTGTTAAATGCACCCTCATTTTTACCACTGGGAATTTATATTAAATGGATATAATATAACAACAAATGAAAAAAAAAAAGGTTCATTATTGTAATTTTTTTATGTATAAACATGTATTGTTGTAAAGAGATTCCTATCCCACGAATTTCCAAAAGAAAACAAAAATACTGACATTGTAAAACAAATAAATCACAAAAATGTCAGCAAAACGTTTAAAAAATCTTTAGCAATGCCTGATTAGAAATATAAACATAAGTGGTATTTTATTAAGTTAGCGTCATTTATTTCACTTATGGCATACGTAATTAAATCAACGAACTGATAATTGCTATCTTCTATAATTTGAAGGCATAAGGTATCAAAGTAAAATTCACAGATCGCGAGTACAAGGACCTTAATATTGGAAAATTAGAAAAGTGTCACTCTCGTTTTTATTTCGATCCATCATGATATATTATCCCGGAAACTTTTAATAAAGCAATTTGGTGTATATCTTGCCTAATAAACATGGTCTATATATGTTATTTAAACTAATGTTATAAATGTTAATCCTGGTATGTTTGAAAAAGACAGCTTTATAGTATTGTAAAATGAAATGTCTTCCAGGAATTAAATTCAAGTTCGTATGATTTCAGCATTCTGCTAATATTTTATTATTTCAATACATTAACCCGGCAGTGTTGGTCTTTTTGCCGCCCATATAAGTTATCTTCTCCTAATTTACATCCCCTTACAAATACAATGGAGAACTACCAAGTAGCTGACTTTAAATGTTTCTTCACCACCATAGTGAAGTAACAGGACATTTGTTTTTCCTTCAGGTACAGTTGTATAAGCAAAGTTGAAATAGGTTCAAGAGTTTGCGCAACGGTCACTAATATCAGTTCATTTTTACTTTTTGACATTATTCCATATCTCATGAATATATGTATACTGTATACTGTATGATGTATACTGTATATGAATGCTGTATAATTTTTGTAAACTGCCAATTTATAACGTCATATAATATTCGAATATTAAGCGAGAAATGTCTGTTATTTTACATTTTTTGTTTGCGGAGGCCCGGCGGCAAAAAGACCGAGCGTGACTAATAACTTTCTAAAAAAGACACGATTACTCTCGGGGTAGCGTATTGTACATCACCTTCCTAAATTATATTACTATATTTTTGGTTAAAAAGGGCAATCCCGCTTTCTTTTAATTTTATAAAATGGCCTGCATATATTTAAAGCGTGATAATAACACTCTTTTTCAATAGCTCAATATTGATTAAAATGTTTATCAATATATATGACAAATACTTCTTTAACTGCGCATAAAAACAATAGCGCAGAATATAGGTTATAAATTAAATAAAATCTTTATTTGTTTCAAAACAAAGACAGATTTTTAGAATATATACGATGTTTGTTTCAACTTTTTTGAAAACTTCCATTTAAGAATATTTAAAGGTTATTTGATTTTACTTTGTGCATCTGCCTGACTTTTGTTCCCTAAAGATAAAATAAATAAATTTATTCTTACATAATAGAATTTTATTTGTGAAATAACAAGTATGTCATTATCGAAGAAAATTCTGGCTCTTTTATTGATATGAATGTACTTTAACATTTAAATTGAAGCTAAGAACTTTAAACAAAGTTTGAACATTATTTACAAGAAGAAAATACTTCTGATTCTTTTCTGTGGCCTTTTTCAAAATAATGGCAAACAAGCAAAGATGTCATTATCTATTTTAATATAAAATTATATATATAGGTTACGAATATTGTAAATAGTTAGTATTTCGAGTGAAAAATAATGTAAATAGTTCAATTAAGCTCTATTCATATTCTAATATTAGTTTTTGTTGCGTTTAAATATCTCAACTTTTTGATTTTCTGCAAGCAAGTAAACCCTGTGTATTTAAATGGGAGTCTATCGAAATTTGGCGAAATACTGAAAACAGCACCAAGTTGGCGTCATATTTGGCGATTAATTATGGTCGCTGAATTTGGCGAACATCACCAAGTTGGCGACATTTGGCGACAGAACACGGTCCCCTTCGTAACACTTTTATAGCGCCAGAAAGCTCTCACCAATCAGATACGTTTCGCAGTACGCAGATCTTCATTGTTCCCTCTCCAAATAGTTACTTTTTAACACTTTCAAACAAAGTTGAAAAGTGTTTATGCATTCGGTTTGTCTGTCCGTCTGGCCACGCTCTAACTCCAGGAAATATGCTCGGATTTTCATGAAATTGATAAAAAATTATTTTGGGTCACGAAAGTATGTTTGGTATTGTATATGAACTATGTAGGATTAATCGTTCATTTACAGGGGCACTCAAAGTATTCGATTACATTATGGTATATGGGGAAAAATCGTTTGCAGAGTATTTTAATGACATTACGCTATTTCGAATGTATTGAAATTGATATAAATCACTGAATTTCACTACGATCACGTTAGAACAGAGCATTGTTTATTCATCAGGGACACACAAAAGAAATCGGTTATTGTTCTGTCTTTGAGTAATCATTGCTGGAGTGTCCGGTTTAAAATTCGGTATGCGCTTTTAAATTTCTTCATTTTAATGCATCTTACTTGTTATATATAAATTATATACCTCAAGTACTGGGCTGCACAGAAGTATTCTCCTACCGTTCTCCTTATTAGAGGAAATTGCTGAAGGTAAATTTTCAACTGAAGTATATGTATTTCTTAAGTGATCTAAATTTTGGTATGCATATAGTTAATAGATTCAAATCTAAATATCATATACAGGGCTGCTGAAAAAATGTGGATAATTTTCCGATTGTGGATGGGAACAGCTGAAATTATGTTTTGAAATGTGTTAGACAGATCACACACTGAATAGACAAACAGACGAAAACGTCAGACAAACGACAACTTGTAGCATTCAAACCGGTTTCTTCTTTGTTATCAGCGTGAAGTGTCTCTTGACTTATGCTTTTTCGTCGCTTGTCTGATCAGTGTGTGATATGCCTTATGCGTTTCCATATGGTTGAATTAGATGTAATATTTAAAACATTTAAACGGTGCAGTTAAATTATTCTGAATGTGTTGGAAATTGTTTCATAATCTATGCTTGACGTATAATTTTTTCTTTCTTGTTTTATATATAGAAGGATAATCCGAATAGAAAAACTCAATGTGATAATTTTATTAGATTTTCTTTCGTTATTAATGATGTAAACAGCAAGAACAAATCCGCAAACTAATCAATCAATAAATTTGACAATAACAAATTTATTAAATAAAAAACAAGTCAGTTATAATTAAAATTACACTTTAATGAATTTCGTACTAACAATTCTGCTATAAAATCGAATTTTTATATAAAAAACTAAAATAAAAAACAAATTAGCTCTTTTCTCCTCTACATGATTTTTCATATAACTGATACCTGCCGGGAAATGATTTCGAAAATAAAATGGCCTTCATATACATTTCTTTCTGTCTATCATTATGTTTGTATAATTTATTTGGTCTCTTAAAATAATTATCTGAAAATAAAAATTTAACTCTTACAGAAACAAAGTACTTCTATTCGTAAATATATAAAATTATTGAATGACAGCACAATTTACAAACAAATGTATTTGAAATAAAAGGAAAACAAATTACGTACTTCGTACAGGAAAATTTTCATTGTAAAATTATGGTGCTGATGTGGCATTTAGGTTTTTAAATCAAGTTGACCAAAAATGAATAACCACCATAGATTAAAATAGCAATTAAAGCCTTTGTGCAGGAATATTAAAAAGCAGGAAAACACAACTTTTTAAAATGAACAAATAATACGTGCAAAGCAGCAAACAGCTGTTTCGAATCTACAAGCGAGATTCTTCTGTTCAAGATAGAGCAAGACACAGCGTGAGAGAAAAAGCAAGGCTGAGCCAACAAAGAATCTCGCTAGTAGATTCGAAACAGCTGTTTGCTGCTTTTCACGTATTATTTGTGCATTTTAAAACTTTGATTTTCTTGCATTTTAGCCACCATAGAATTTAGATTTTTTTCTTTTTTTTTCTATAGATTTAAAACAAATCTAAAAAGGGTCCGAAATCAAATACATTTACAAAATATTATTTCAGGTTTTAATAAATACTAGCTGATCTTGCGCAGATCATCTGCACTAAAAATCGCACGCCTCAGACTGTTTTCCACAGCTGAGTTCCGGGATGTTCACTTAAAACTGTGAATTCACACAGTTTCACCATAAAGAATAAATATATTTTGCCACTGATCGGAACTTTCTGGTGGTTGCATAATCCTAACAATTTCATTTCCAATGGATCTTTCTTCATCCATTTCGTCCACAGTTGTAGCTGCACGCCGTTATCTTCTGCGTAAATTACGCTGTAAACACATTTTCCCCCCTAAAATAATAAATAAATAAAAATAAAGTAGCAAAAGATTAGCGAAATTCTATCGAATTTTACACCTCAACATGTCCATTCATCCGATCAATGCATGAAATGTCGCATCACAACAAGACATTAAGTCAATAAAATCATTCTAACATCATCAAAAAGTCATCGTATTAAAATATTATAAAACGCTTTTATTGCGAGAAACACTCTAATAATGAACGGAGCCGGCAAGTTAGGTTTAGCAGGTTGATTTTCTAAGAAAAAAAAAAAACAGGCGTTTTTATCGGCAAGAGGGATAAATCACTTTTTCGCCACTATGTACCTTATAGTTATGAATGAGGACCCAGGGTTATAAGTGGCAAATTTGAAAAAAAAATGTGTTAAGAGTGCAGGCTACCTGGAAATAAGTCTATTTGTTTGTAGGTAAATAGATATAAATGATTTTTGAATTGTGCGCTGCGTTCTAGGTGTCAATTACTTAACCTCTTTCCTGAAACTGTGAAACGCGTGGAGACCAAGGGGTATAAGTGCACTTGTATCCGTTGACTCCCACATAGCTGAAACGCGACCAACGACATACAAGTCCAGTTCCTGACTTTTAAAATGCCATAAGAATTCAATCATCTTTAAACGGCGATTGACATAAAAAGATGAAAATCTTTCTAAAAAACGGTTGCAAAACATAGTAAAAAAGGAATAACCCGTTTCTGCCGCACCTTCTCGAGATGAAAGAGGGAGAAAAGAACCGTAGAATAAAATTCCACAAGATCGTATTGATGTCATAAAAGAATACATAAACAAGTTGACACGATACACATGCCATTATACTACAGAAAATATCCCCAACCATAAATACCTGAATTCAGAACTCAATTTTAAGGATATGTACAAACTGTATGTTTATTTTTACCTAGACGAAAAGCACGTACAATACACGGTCAAGGAAAGTTTCTATAGACACATTTTTAACACCCATTTTAATCTTCGTTTTCACCGACCGGAGACTGATGCACGTGTTATGTGGGACAAGCTACAATTGAAAATAGACCATGGAAATGCAGATGATAAACAACAAGCAGAAATTCAAAAGTAACTACGCCACCGCAAAGCAGAAGTTTCCAGATTAGCCAAAGACGGATTCCAAAATTTAAAGGATGATTCAAAGGTCGCAATATGCTTTGACTTGCAAAAGATCATACCAACTCCACATGTAACCACTTCTAAAGCTTATTACCTACGTAATCTTTTGACGTACAACTTGAACATTCATCCTGGAAAGCGGAACTACCCACATGTACATGTAGCATGAAGGCCAGACTTTTCGTGGTTGCCAAGAAATCGCATTCTGTCTTTTGAAGTTCATAAAGACTCTTCCCTCTCAAGTCGGGCATATTATAGCTTTTAGTGACAATAGCGGATGACAGAATAAAAGCCACTTGATTGCGAAGTTCTGACTGTACATCATACAAAATACACACGTAAGCAGTTGATCATCTCTTTTTGATTTCAGGACAATCCCACAATGAATGTAACCAAGACTTTTGGCTCATAGAAATCAGAAAAAAGAGAAATAAAAGGGACTTGTATGTTCCAGAGCACTAGGTTCAAATTGTAAATGATTCCAGCAAAAACTTCACTGTAGAAGTGCTAAAAGATGAAGAGCTTATTAATGAGTCACTTGCACAAATTCTTTATAAAGTTAGTGAAAAGTATCTGAAATATGCAGTGGCTACATTTAAAAAAAAAAACCTTCACATTATTTCTACAAAGAAACTACTGGTGGTGATTAGAACCTTTCTAATTCACCACCCGAGCTAAAGGTAAAGTCCAGCCGTGCCGAAAGATGGCCTACAGTTCTTTCGGATCTTCCCATAGCGCAAGAAAAACCGAAATGCAAGTAACTTAAGTTTACAATTCTCATTGAATTATTGCAGTTTGAACCTCGAGTGTACCACTTTTTCTACCGAGATCTTCCTTAGCAAGGGGCGCCAAGACAGACTGAAACCCCGTACGCTTCTGAAGATCAGGCTGATGAGCCTAATCTTGATTATGCAACTGATGAGGATGTGATAATGTAGACGTGTTGTTTTCATGTTATCACTAGAAGAATATTCTTCCGTGTTGTTAACACTAGAACCGCAGGACTTTTGATATACCTAGAACCGCGGAGTGAGTCATTTTGACCCTAGATAGAGAAAATATAAAAATACGCACAAATGTTTAATTTAGTTAACTGAGACATTATATTTTCGTATAATAATCAATATTTCTCACTCTCTACATTTCATTTTATGTATAAGTTACCAAAAATTAACTACAAATTTAGAAAATGATATTATCAGAAATGCCAAGTCTCCGGCTTTTTGGATACCAGTATTTTAATAAAGTAAATGTTCTTTTAATTAATTGGAACATTTAGGTGATTTAAAAGAACATTTTCTTTGATATAATAATGTTGTGCAAAAAGCCGGAGACTTGTCAACTCTGTATTATTCATAATTGTATTTCCTTAAGTATAATAATGTATATTTTAAACAAAAAATAAGCTTAGAAGACTTCATAATTTTAATAGAAAATAGATTATCTCATTCGAATAAGTTTAGACATAATTTGTATGAATAATTTAAAGAAATTTAAAAAACAAATAGCAGTTACTAACTAGTTTTACAGATTTGTTTAATCCATGTTATTGTATGCATCCAAAACTTGGTAAGAAATTTTGACAATATATCGCAAATGTGTGCATTTAGAAAAAATCCCGAGTTTTTTTTTCAAATTTTGATCTGGGAAATCGGTCTAATTTATGCTTAATTTATAGTTCTCTATCGTTTTCAGTGGTTTCTTCGCACCCAAATGACACTTTTTTTCCTTGAGAAAACAAACTTTATCGGAATTCTTCAACTAATTCTTGAATAAGTTGACGTTTTCTAAGAGATTTTTCAGTGTACATTATTTGTATGAAACCCAAGCATTGATAGAAGCAAGATCTAAGATATTATAAAATACATGCACTTGTCTCTTACGTGAAGCATATTTGAGAGTATACTTCTATGTATTATGGTCAATCACATCTACAATGAATTTAGTTGCGTTGTAGAAAGCATGTGTAACAGGTTGTTGTTTTTATTAGAATTATCTAGCTCTTCAATAGCTGGAATAGCTGGATGTAGACTGATGAGCAACAAAACATTTTTATATTTTATCACCTGGTAAACAGTTAGAATGATGTCTTTATGGGTTAGTACAGTTGTCGCATGCAATTCAGATTTTGACATTTTCATAGAGACCGATATTTCTCTTCTTGAACGTTTTGCACCGTCAAAGCTGGTGTTTTTAGATTTCAATGCTTCTGGAAGCTCCAGTGTTGCATAAAATCGTTTGTAGTACCATCATCATTGCGATGAGAAGGCTCAGTCATTGTTAGGGCTCTGGCAGAGTCGTCGTCACTGTCACTTTATTCATCAAAATTTAAGTCGTCACTGTCACTTTATTCATCAAAATTTAAATCCTTAATTTGCATGCCGAAAGATTATCATTATTGTTATCACTTTCTGAATAATTTCTAGATAATTATTGCAATTATTCCAAGGGTTCTTTAGCGCTAAGTTTACGGCATCATGTCATCTTATCTATACTTACAATAAATACAGAATAGAAGCAAGTTCAAGTATTTTTATTAACATATATTGTAATTTTTCATTAAATTCGACACATCTTCAAATAGCATGTATGACTTTTAATTAAAAACCTTCACTATTCCCCCTTCTGGTTCTGCCCATTTGAGGAATTTCGAGTGAGGCAGATGTACTTTTTCCTTATGCCCAACAAAATGAATCACTTCTTTTTCATTTACGCATAAAAGCATATAAAGTGTCAAATTGACCCGCTTCGCTTTTCTAGGTATAATTGGTTATAACAGGAAATTTATTTATATCATGCGCTTTCAAATTCGATAAGTTATTGTTTAACTTAAAATATTAAAAGTCAGGGAGGGAAATGTTTTTTCAATTTATATTTTACGCGCAGGGACAAATTAAACATCGATTTGAGTCAAATTGAACCGCCCCGCGGTTCTAGTGTTAAACCGTGCTGCGTCTTTTTTGAATTTTTAGAATTTACTTTCTTATATGTTAAATAAATGCATTTTAACGGTTAAAAAATTAAAAAAATTCAATGTTTCGAAACTTATAATAAAATTTTAACACATATATTAGAACAAAATTTTGTCCTTTCATTCATTTGTATTAACATTGTCGTTAAATATTTCATCATTTTTTTTCATAATTTTTCATTTTTAAAGCTTATATTAAAACAAAATTTTGTTATTTCACTCATCTGTATCAACATTTTTCTTAAAATTTTTATAAATTAATTTTTGTAATTCATAATTTTTCATTTCTTGTGTACCGCTTGGAAGCCAAAGGGTACAAGTGCCGAATGATTGTAAATATTGCTTAGTTATATAAAAAAAAAATTGTACTCCACTTTTTTTTCAACAGTTATAAGAGTTCATAGACCACTAAGAAATCAGCAATAGTTTCTTATTTCAATTCAGTTAATTACTATTGATGTTCAACTTTGAACTCAATTTAGTCGAAATCCAAATTTTGTCACTTGTATCCCTTGGCTTCTGGGGTCCTCAAATATAAATAGACTAGTTGAAGTACCCGAATTTTAAGAATGTTTTTTTGGAAAAATCAATTTTGAAATTAAACTCCGTACGGACCAATACTTGTCAACATATTTTTTTTTCCTTCAGTGCATGATCTTTGAGAAAATATGCTTTTAGGAAATACTGAAAGCGTTACAAAATTTTAATTTTTAACACTATTAAAAAATGTTTCCTAAGCATAAATAATTATAGTCAATAATAAATAAAATGCATAAATACAATAAATAAAAATGCATATTTTAGTTATGTAAAGCCATTCATGACAACATTTTCTATTTTAAAGGCCTCACCGTAATCGTATATTGGTTTTAAATATAGAGTTAGAGCATGGAATGGCAAGCAGACAGACAGACAAACAAACAGACAAACTGAATTCATAAACGCATTCAACCATGGCGGAAAGTATAATATAAATCGCTATTATTTGCATGTCACCTCTCTTTTATATAGACACTCTAAATTTTTGTAAAACATTGCGTTTTATCAGTGTGTGATTTCGATTACATTATTTTCAAAAGTGAAGCATTTTCACCTGTGAAGAATTTCAAAGCAGCTGGGCTCTGAAAATGACACACTTCTACAAAACATAATTCAGGTTTAAGAATCAAAATACACGCTTTTTTATAAAATGACGTCATTTGCCTCCGCTAAAGCAATCCACTTTTATAATCCAGTCTTAAACTTCGTCGATAGAAAAGTGTGCATATGACGTCATTATCAAGGAATAACATACAATATTCTTGACATAGCCCATATTTTAATTTCAACTTTTTTTTCTGGTTTTATGCGAAAATGGCAACAAAAAGACACAGTATCTCCTATTTTCGACTATTTTCCGTTTACTTTCAATGACTTTCAATATAAATAAGTTACTTTTGTTGCCACGATAAGAAAAATGGTATTAAAAACTACAAAAAAATTAATATCTCAAAAATAAATTGAGATACAGCTTTCAAACAAATTGCATTTAAAAGAGCGATTTTTTCCTTATACGACGGTGTAAAAATTTAAAATGTGCGATGTTTAGAAGTTTAAAAATTTGCAGTAGAGAAAATTGCAAAACCGAAATTTCATTTCAAAAATTTCGAAGTGTTGCCATTCGCAAAATGACGTATGCGTTACGCACAGATATGTTTGTCTTTATAATATAGATAGGGTAGATAAACAATTTTGCACTTATAGTTAAAAAAAATACATCAACTCGCAACATATATAAATTTTCTTAGATTTTATATTATGTCCATTTTTTTATAACTTGTGGTCCATTAATTCAAATGCACCAAGAGTAACGAAAATGATTTTAATTTCTGTGATTTTAAATATCTATATTTGACAGTTTAGTTATTTTACGCTTATTTAGTACTGTGACAATACAATTAATTATTACACATTTCAATCCAGGTTTCTCTAACAATAATTATTTTTGTATTCAAATTATTTACCACTTATTTAAAATCGGTTTTCTAATCACCCCTTTACATAATAGAAAATGTTATGTAAAGCGACTAAAATTATTACGAGAAAGTGGAAGATAATTTTGAATTTAAAAAATTCTATTCAAGACACATTGCATTCGATATAATGTTTTGTTAAGTCCTATACATGGTGCAGAAGGTGTTTAAAAACAAATGAACGCCTGCTTTCAAACCTCAACAGATACTATAGGTAGAGCATTTTTCTTTATTTTAACGTTCTGCACAAGTGACCACATACACAACTAATGGCATTAAATCAAACCATCACCAGCTTCAGTAATAATCTCTACTCACTGACAAAACCAACTGCAGGATATAGCCAGATGTGTGTTGGGAATGTTTGAAGTTAAATACAAGCAGCTGCCCTGAGAGGCAACACAATGTTGTGTGGATACCTATTGGAGTCCATCTTAACCACGCCACATACGAAATAACCCGTCGGGTTAGTACGTGGAAAGATAGGAGGCAACAAAATTTGGATAACACGCTCATGAAATTTTTTCGTCTTCCATTATTGGGTTTTATGGTCTGTATGGGATGGTGCAGAGTCTTGTTGTAGAATGTACGCCGTCCGTATGCTACAAAAGTAATACTTTAAGACCTCTATATAAGGAATGGCGTTGACTCTGGCACCTTGAAGAAGAAATGCGGAAGCATCAGTTCGTCTTAGTTGCTCACGACCTTCACAATTAGCAGCGAGACTGGAAATTATCTGTGCATGGCAGTTGAAACCTCTTCCTGGATTTTAAACAGACACTTTTCTTTTAGCAGTTCACTTTCTGGACATGGACAATGTTTGTCTCATCTGAGGAAAACAACAGAATGCTGGACTACTCTTTATGTTTCAGCTAGTTAATAGGCTAGTTAATAGCTTTTATTAGGCGGTTATCCCTGGCTCTCTCAAACAAGAAGTGTCCCTTCACGCACGACCGCTAACGAATGTCCTTTCGAATTGCACATCGGATTGTGGCCTCATCCACCTGCAGTGTCCTAGCGAGCTCCCTCAGCGACTTCCCAGGATTTTCATCGACCAGAATGGCGAATTCTGGAGTCTTGATAATGTTATATTATCGTCATTGTCGTTTGTTGTATGAAACGGTTGCCACATCAGACTTGTTCCCTCCTTAATTTAAAGACGAACTACCTGGATAGTTTCAGTATAGAATAGCCCTTCATTTTCTCAGTTAGTCTATGTTCTAACATGACAAACGTAACAGACAAGGACTTCTAACTATGATGTACAGGTACAGCTTTCACCTATAATGCGTGTTCTCAAATACCTGATGCAACCTATACATCTAAAAAATAACCATAGATAAAAATAATATAATATTTTGATTTTTTTTATGTCTTACGTGGCACTTAAAGGAAAATATTACGTTTGTTTGAGGTAATACAAAATATCATTTAAAAAATTGCAGTACATCATGTTTTTGCAAGTAATTGGAAAGTAAAATAGCGTACAAGATGTTATTTTGATATTAAAGTAATGGATCATATGAGATGAAAATAATAAAAATAATGATGTTAAAATTAATATATCGTAGAGTAATGCAGTCAGTCGGAACGCAAAACTGAATTGCATTTCAGAGAACTAAACGAAATTTTGAAATATTATATGTAGTGCATTTATATATTGCATTATTAAGATGTATATATGTATATATCTGAAAAATAAACTATCCATATTCTCAAAACTATATTTAGATTTTTTAAAACATTCATTAGTCTTTAATCACAATTATTCTGTTTGTTTTGAGTTAATAAAAACATCATTAAACAAAATTTGCATCACATCACGTTTTAGAAAATAATGCGAAATTAAAATAGCATAGAAGATATTATATTGATGTTAAAGTAGCGGAGTAAGTCAGAAAGCAAAACTGAAATACATTTCAGAGAACCGAACGAAATTTTGAAATATTAACTTGACGAAATATTTCTAAAAGGCGCATGACTTCGTGTCGTAAACTTCCTTCAGTTTAAATTACATTTGGATTTTTGAAAACGTGATCGACTAATCAAATGATAAGGAACAAAAATAATGTTTTTTCAGTATTGTTTGAAAATAAAAGTAAACTGAAAGCCAAATGTTTCAAAATGGAAAATTTGTCAGTTTCCTACTAATTTACTACTAATAGAAGGGTATTTTATTAGCTGTAGATAATAATTTAATAAAATGTAATAATAGATATAATAACATTAAATATAATCTAAAAGAATTTATGGCATGGCTAAATTTATAAATATTCAAATGAAATATAAAAAAATAAATACAGTTTGTTGCCGAATTCGACCCAACAAATGCAGAATGGTGGCAATAGACATCAAGAGGATGAAATATTTCCGTTGAACATGGGGTAGCAAACCACCCATTTAGTTATACAAATACAATGTGTTTCAACGTAACTGAACTCGGATTGATGGTAATAATTTGATAAGAATAAAAATACTGCTATTAAAATGTAACGATATGAAACTTGTTTGTTATGAAATGTAAGAACATCATGAAATGTTTTCGAAAAACAGGGTGCTCACGCAGTCGATCATACCGCATGAACTGGTAATCATAATCCAAAATGAGAAGCGTCATGTGCATACTGTTGGCGCATACAACGGAAACTTTTACAGCATTTTTTTATGCAATCAAATTTCAACAAAAGTTAGAAGCACGTCTATTAAAAGTTTCATTATAATATAATTCAGTTTTCTGAAACTTTTTAACGGCCAGTCAAGTTGAGCTAGGGTAGAACAGTCTGATTTTTTATTAAATATGTGGTTTTCGACACCACGTTACATTGAAATTTTTGTTACTCTTGTCTTGTCACCTACTATCGCCGCTCTCTTCTCTCGGAATTTGTCGGTAAATTCTGCAACATACTGTATCTTTAAGATATTCTGAAAACTCATTTTATACCATGTTATAACAAAAAAGTTATATATATATGTATATTTTGGATTGCCCAAAACCGCACACTACAAATTATTTTTAAATGATTAGATAAATAATAGTTCATATAATGTTAATTATTTATTCCCATAAAGTTTTGAAATTTATAAAAAAAACTTTCCTTTGATGTTAGTCACATGCCAGCAATTTATAGCCAAAGAAATCGTCAGGCATTTATCCTTTTATGGCAGTATTTTTTATTCTGTTTACTTCGGTATTGAAACGCATAGTCCGATTCTATGTTTATTAAACTTATGCACGGAATCCCGCTAATGCGTGGCCATGACATTCTGACAAGAAATAAAAGGGCTTGTATTTTGCCATCCTGTTAAGCATGCTGGCCGATTAAAAAAAAAAAAAAAAAAAAAAAAAAATTCTGCAAACCTCGGTTTTATTACGTTACATGTACATTAGGGTGTATCGATTTTTAACTTTTTTTTTGTTTCCAAATTCCAAGTTGATAAAAAGTTGCTACTAGACACCACAACTTACCACAAAAAATTTTGGATTTTTAAAAAAATGTTTAGGTCTCCCGCACAAGGCCTAAAGTTTAGAAATTTTTCTTAAAAAGTAAATTTTTACAAAATTTTAAAAAAAAACCTAAAACACTTTTTTTCTAAATTGCAAGTTAAAATTCCACTAACAATAAGCACAAAAAATGATAGAAAATGTATTTCAAAAACTTAGCACAACATTTAGGTCTCCCGCACAAGGCCTAAAGTTTGTTAATTTTGACGAAACTTTCGTAAATTTTGGTGTAAATGAACCATTTTTGTTTTCGTTAAAAACACCAGACTTAAGTGTATTTTTGTTACAGGAGGCATAAAATGACACAATATATATATATATATATATATATATATATATATATATATATATATATATACATACTACATAAATAATATATAAATGTTGTATACCTTAAAAAAATAGTTTAACGATGTAAATTGTTTGATAAAGGTGTTGAATTAAACTCTATCGTTATTTGTGATTACTGTTGTTTATTACAAATGTATAAAATATTATAACGTGGAATAAAATGTAGTATATAAGTACAAAATGTTGCTGATGTATTTTCATAGAACATGAGCACAGTTTTCCTGTTCTATTTCAAATTAACTGACTTGTTTTAAATATTCGTCCTTTCATCTTGTCTTCAAAACCTGAAACGAAAGTTATATACAGTATTTACGTAGGCCTGCAGATTTCTACAAAATCACAGAAATGATCCCCAATGAATTTCAAATATTATGTGGAAGACAGTAAGATAAAGATGTTATTTAAAAACATTAAAAATCAAAGTAGTACAAAAAACACTTACTTACATTTTAATCCTTCACTGAGGTTTTGTACTGGCTGTTGGTCTCGAACGTAGGTAGCTCTTTACGGTCTTCCAGTCTGGCACGAATGAAACCATCTCTTTCGATCATCCCACGCACTCGCTTTGAAGCTTCTATGACTTCTTTCACAATTCGTTCCACAGCTTGAGTGTGAGAAGGAATTGTAAATTCAACCCTTCCGCTTTTTCCCGTTTCCGCAATTAACTGTAACTCTTCTAGGCTCATATTGGTAACAAGAGGGGGTTCGGTTACTGAAGAGGTTTACCAGTCAATCATATCTATATAGTCTTTAGCATTAAAATTGATCTGAAGGGGTTTAAATATCCTTACCCCTTTCTTTTCTGTTTCACGAGCTTTCTGGATTCTCTTATAAGCCAAGACTCTAATATGTTTTCATTCATCAAACAACATCGCTATTAAAACATGCTCTGAGTGAGCTATGAATGCGTTTCTCTGTAACGTTGCATGGACGACATGGTTTAGTTTGTCTTCCAAGTAATTTCTGAAATGAATCATTTAAAAAAAATTAATGGAACCCTGCGGGATTTTGGGATTGCATTTAATTGAGAACCATGATGGTATGTAGACTTTCATTATGAACTCTGCAAGCATTCTCAGCTCAGGGGTCGGATCATCCATGGCTACATACAAACGAAGGATTCGATTTGCCAGGGTAAGCCACCTGGCGTGCGAGATGTTTCCGGGGTTTCGTCTGGAAAACTCTTCTGTACATGTACCTATTGATACGGCTTTGGATATTTCGTACAGATACTTTTCGTCTGTGCTCAACTCTTTAAGATCAACTTCTGGTATATCGCTTTCAATTGCAACAAAATTGACAACATCCAGATTTTGGCAGCTTAGAAGTTTTTTACCAATAGGCCCGCTAAATGTGTTTGGTCCAGAAGTTGGCCTATCAAGAGCAACCATAATTTTTCTAAATGGTAATTCATTCAAATGTAGTAGACACACAACTGCCCGCAGTGGCTGTCGTATTTTATTTTCAAATACGGTGATAACTCCATTTGAAGTGCCTGTGTTTGCTGCCGTACCATCACAACCAATAGCTTTTAGTTTTTTAAGATCGACAGATTTTCTTCACAATACTTTACAAGTGATGTAACTATTTCCTTTCCTGTTCCATTTATGGGAGTTGCATGACCGAAATACTTGGATCCACGTTCTTCAACAATAGATATGTGTTCTTCCATTAAAGATTTTCGGACAATTTTACCAGCTACAATTTCTTTTGTTATGGTTTCATCTTTACGACCATCAAAGTAAATGGCCATCAGATCGGAGGTTCGAGTTGAGCTTACTTCTTTACGAGACTTAAGTCTTTCACGTGCTACTTTTGTTTTGTCGATTACTGCTTCTTGGTTCTCCGCAATAACGACATTTAAGTCTCGCAAAAGGGCAGTAGCTAACTGAGCTCCAGCTCTACTAGAAATGCCCCTGTGGTCACAAGCTCGTGAAAACAAAGACAAGCGTTGTGGCAGTTCTTGTTTTACTTCTACACTTAAAACACTTTTTTGACTTGTATCAAGTACATTTATTTCACAATCACTATCTTGACATGATGTGTGAGACATTGAATCATCTGTACTACCACCAGAATCAATGTTATCAACAGATTTTAAGTTTTCATCCTCAGTCTTTTTTACAACTACCTGCATTAAAGCTTGTGACCTAGATTTTCTTTCTAATCGCTTTTTAAGCTTTTTAGTCTCGTTTTTGTCACACTCTGCAATTGACATCAATCTAGGACCACGTTGGTTGAGAAAAGCTCGTGTTCTAGTGCCGGGACTTTTTTGTCAATAGAACAAATACAGTTGCTGAGGTCACATTTGCAAGTACAAATATCAAACAATGCAGATTCAGTTTTTGACTGAAAGCTAGTTACTGCATCTTTGTAGGAGTTAGGATACTTCCTTTTGTGTCCTGAACACTTTTTAATTTTCTCAAGCTGCTCATGCAGTTTTAAAACCATAAATATTGTGTTTTTGGTGCCACAAACAGGAATTGAAGCACTTTTCCATATTTCCTCAAGTTTTAAAGCAACTCTTAACGCAATTACATTCTTTGCAGGCTGATGTATTCCCTCTTGTTTCATTTCAATGCGTACCCACTCAAAATACTTCAAAACATCCATCTTGGTTGGCAGAACATTAAACTCACTCACATCAATAGGTTGCCCGATAACCGGCCTGTTGGTAGTTTGTCTAGTTAGATGCGGTTTTTTACTCATAATGAACAACAACAACACTCA
This sequence comes from Maratus speciosus, assembly GCA_963932465.1. Classification (NCBI taxonomy): domain Eukaryota; kingdom Metazoa; phylum Arthropoda; class Arachnida; order Araneae; family Salticidae; genus Maratus; species Maratus speciosus. The sequence continues at coordinate 536,159,717 of OZ010791.1, read as the reverse complement.
CTCAATTGATTCTTACAACAAGACTATCGCACTAAAGCACAACCGTAGTGCTCGCTCGCGGGCAGACGACTACTGACAAGTCTGCGCGGTGATTCATAGGTGTCGCGTCACCGCGGCGCAGCAGTCTGGCCTTGCCCCACCGCATCACTTCAAGTTGACGCTTGACGTATTGAAATGTGATTTATTATTTCACTTATTTCAACAATTCCAATCAAGCCTAACGAAGCTTTAGTTACATTTAATTTTTAAACCAGCAACAACACAAATATCAAAGCACTGAAAAATGTTCAAAAATTGGCTGAAATTTACGACTTTTAGGCCTTGTGCGGGAGACCTAAATGTTGTGCTAAGTTTTTGAAGTACATTTTCTATCGTTTTTTGTGCTTATTGTTAGTGGAATTTTAACTTGCAATTTAGAAAAAAAGTGTTTTAGGATTTTTTTAAATTTTTGTAAATATTTACTTTTAAAGTAAAATTTCTAAACTTTAGGCCTTGTGCGGGAGACCTAAACATTTTTCTAAAAATCCAAAATTTTTTGTGGTAAGTTGTGGTGTCTAGTAGCAACTTTTTATCAACTTGGAATTTGGAAACAAAAAAAAAGTTAAAAATCGATACACCCTAATGTACATATAACATTTTGTCGCAAAATATTCACAATTTCTTCACTTAAACGAGGAAAAATCAAGACAATCACAGAAAAAACGCCATCACACAGACCAGTCACGGATTATTCCACCAATTTCAACTTGGACCTGGCGTGCATAGTCAAAAACATATATACGAAATTTAATTAAAATCTATACATAACTTCGTACACTTCCAATGACACAATAATAAAAATGGCTCAAAAATCGCTATCACAGCTCCCCTTACTGCAGAATATCTGCAAAATCAACTGAAACATCCAGGCCATAGCCAAAAACATGTATATAACATTCCGTTCTAATTTTATGCATAAATTCATATGTTTTTCGATTACACAATGGACACACACACACACACATCTAGGCAAACAATTTATAAAATTATGTTTTTTTGTCAGAAGTTCGATTACAGTGGTTTCTTATGTTATAGACAGTGGAAAGAAAAACTAATATAATAATTATTTAAAAGAACTATAAAATTCAGTAAATTGAGAAACTGTTTTCGAAGAAATTACATTGAAAATACATTTTCTCTCTACTCTCTGCGATCACTATAAACTGAATTAGTTTAAAAAGTGAAATTTTTACTCAGGTCAATTTCATTGCTAAAATGTTACCTGTGTTACTGACGTGACATGTTTTTGTATTATAATAGCGATATATTATAAAATTCCTAAAATTTATATCTCAATATGAGTAAACAGAATGTTCCTTAATTAGACAGACTAAAGTCAGATAAATAACAAAATGTAATTTTAATATTGTTGTAGTGGAATCAGTTTGACAAACATAAGTAAAAAATGCCTTTCAATCTGCTATACATATTTTTGAACTGATTAAAATTCGATTTAGGATTGTGAAAACGTCATCGATTATTCTAAAGACAGTAAAAGAATGTAATCAGCAAGGTTTGAAAATAAATTTAAATTCGAAGCTAAAGTTTCAAAATGAATGTTTTGTCTATGTCAGTTTACTAATTATAATAAGGCAATATTATTTACTTAACATTGAATAATAATAAAAAAAATAATAGTAATAATAATAATAATAATAATAATAATTTAAAATATATTTAGCGTTATGAACTGTAATCGAAATTATAAAATGAAAAAAAAAAACATTGGAGGGCTACTTGTGTATATTTTAGATTTAAAACTAGAAATAAACTCAGAATAATATACTAAAAAATAATAATACATTCTATTATATCTATTACACTAATATCTCCATATAACAAATCTGTTACGCAGGAATACGATCGTAAAGCAATATTACTCTGTTCCTTTACATTTGTAATATTTTGGAAGGAATTTAAAATTAAATAGCGTAAAAAAGAAAATAATATACAAAATGGAATGTTAATTCTGTAGTATTCCAACTTGCATAAATAAAACTGTATATTCGTATACTAACAAATATTTTAAATATTAGATTAGCAAATTATTCTAAAACACGAATGCTGACGTAATAAAATTCCTACAGTTTTAAATTAGATTTAGAATTGCGAAGAGTTTATCAATTATTCGAAAGATAGGGAGCTAAAGTCATACGTTTTCTGCTTTTTTTAAAAATAAAATTCAACTGGAATATAAATGTTCTAATTTTTTATTGATACATAAAATGAAAAATTGCTTCAGTTTAATTTGATTGATTATTGATATTATTGCTAGACACGATACGTGCAATGATTTCCATAATAGGCAGAAAATATCATTTTTTGTACCCTTTTTTTTAAAATAAAAGTAAAATTATATATTTAATTTGAAAATTGAATATTTCAATTTAACGATTAATTAACGAATGTTTCAAATATTTCTTGGTTACTTATACGTAATTATCTTATCTATATCTCATCGAAAAAGTAATTATCAATTCTATATTACAACTAACATTTTTCACTAAATCGACTTATTCAAAATATGATTGTTTTTAATTCGTAAAGTTACTATTCTATTTTTTCGATATTAATTACTATTTTCAGTTGGAAATATATTAATATATGTATTTGTAATTTATTCATAAAATCTGTAATATTTTTGAAATAGAAGAAACAATGAAGGTTTTTTAATGAAATATTTGAATTGTAAATATGAATAAAAATTAAGAATTTTAGTTAGATAACAGAAATAAAATTTAAAAATGAAAAACAAAAAAATGCTGGTTAACGGTATTAAAAAAAATATATATATATTAATTATTTTCTAAAATTAAAAGAATAGTATTATCTCTCTGTGTAAGTATTGTTATTGCTGTTGAATGATGTTGCGATCAATAAAAAGTGTTCTTCACGAAGTTGTGTTTATCAGATGTTTTAGTGCAATGGTAGGTACTTCAAAAGGAATGTTGTTTCCTAATTATGAATCATTTTATTTTATTTAAAAGAAATGTGAATGTTTTTCGTAATATAATGCATCTATTCTTTTAAAATGTCCTTTTAAGAAATTAAATTTTTCCCTCAGATTTATTATTTTCTGTACAAATGTCTTTATTGTCATATTCAATGCTAGGAATGAAGTGCAATAATCCCAAGATGTTTATCGTGCCTTCATACGTTGTGTATCCGATCGCTCTATAAATCGCGGTAAAATCAACTTTCGCAATATTTCACAATTATGTTCATCTTTATTGGAAGTATTTACTTTCTCAATTTGAATAAAACTAGTATATCATAGTGTCAGCATTAAATTACATTTTGTATTAAAAAATGAATTTATTGTTTTCCAAATAATAAATAGAAGAGATTTGTCTGATTGTTGTAAAAAACAATTTTTAAAAACATTTATAGGGTGACTGAGCCAATAGTTGATCAAATAAGGTCGGTGCTACGGAATTTGTATTATATTTCCTTCACTTTAAGTTTTAAAAGTAAACTAACATGATTTCTACAACCCTAAATGAATGTCCTATAATGGACAATAATTAAATTCTGCTGAAATTAAATAGCAACAGAGTTATAAATAAATAGTTTTTTTAATTGCCATTTCCCCAGTAGTTGATAAGGCTATTCCAGTTTTTGATCGATTTCATTCCAGTAGTTGATCACTGGTCATTTTTATCTTTTTTTCAATGTAAGTAGAAAAAATTAAACAATTTAAGAATATTAAATATTTTAATGAGACAAATAAAAGTAAAAAATATAATACCTTATAAGCAATATTGGAGCTCTAATTCAGGGACAGAGAAAAGATTCCTTGTTCTACTGATTTTTGTGGGTCCTATGTAGAAATAACTTGATCCCACCTATAAAAAAGGACAACTTCCATAGGCGCCCACATGCCGCCATGGAAGCTACCGCCGCTCCTTCTTTTTTCATTTCCAATATTTTCACAATGACAACGTGCTCATCAATATACTTTTGCATCGTCTGCCAAGTATGGGCAGTTTTCACATCTGATGATTCCACTCACACACTCTCACCGGACGGAACTTTGGCACTGGACTCGAAGCTATGTGAGTTGCTCAGTCGTTGTTTCTTCCGCTTAGTCGGAATTTTAGATAGTCCTATATCTTGTCTTTGATGTATAAGTTGTTGCTTCCTCTCTTCCCTTTTCTGAATCATTTCTTTCTTTCGGGTTTCTTTCTCTTCTTTTTCCTTTTCTTCGAAAGACTTTATCCACTGTTTTGACGTTGTCTCATAAGACAACAGTCTCTTTTCTGTTTTTTCTCTTCTCTAAGGAGTCGTGAAGCCATACAATGTTGTCTGCAAAAACTGGACGGACATTTTTTACTTTAGCTAGACCTACGTTTTTTGAGCGCTCAGGAGTCACATAATTTGGAAGTGGGTCCGTCTGCCTTGAAATACCTGGTGTTGCATGATCATAATCCAATGTTCGTGGAGGATCATCAGATTGCAGAGCAATATAAACAATTGTTGTTCGGAAAGAATCAACTGGCGATTCAGGTTCGCTCTCTGGTGTCTCAATGTTCGTTCGAGTTTTTTCAAGACATCTGTTTCGCATTTGCCCCCATAAATGGAACAATTCAAGAGCCTCAACATCACCCTTCCATACGTCCCCTTCCACACTTCTGAACCCAGGATATTTTGAATAGGGATTTAATGTAAAAAAGCGTTTGGACTTTGAAGTTTTCCGCTACTCCTACTCTAGACCAATTTTCAAGTAGGTTTGTAGGCGGACAATGTCGTTGCTTACTGCTGATGCACCTTTCTTAGTCTGTTTCATCTGGGTTAAAGGGAAACAGACCGCATTTCCGGAAGCCGTTTTTAATGACTTTCGGAGTTTCTGCTTCTCGAAATACTCTTGCAATCAAAAGTCCAAATACTGTTTTTGTGAATACTTTGTTTCCAGATTTGGTTTTCCAATCGTAAACGGTTTTCCGCCAGCGCAATTTGAGAGGCCTGAAAAAAGCAACGTCAGCTGGTTGGAGTATGTGTGTTGCATTCGGGTAAAGAACGAAATAAAGGATTTGATTCTCTGAGCATAACTTTGCCACTTCAAGAGTTAAGTGGCTCTAGTGGCCATCCACCAAAAGTAATATGTGTAGTTTGATATTTTGCTTTCTCAACCAAGGCAAAAATACATTTACGAGATATTGGAAGTAGGTGCTACCAGACATACAACCTTTCTTTGATCTACCTATTCCCAAATCGTCTGGTACATTCTGTGCAATTTCACGTGATATTTTCTGAAATGTGTGAACGATCATCCCAGGAATAGCCTCTCCTGCTCCATTGAAAGTAGCCATCACTTTTATAGCTTCTTTATCATTACCTGTTTTTATTTCATATAAAATGTTGAATGAAAAGAGTCCTAAAACGTATCCCGTTTTTTACAAGTTTGAGAACCGCTTTCGTCAGCATTAAAAGTTCTCCTGAAATCAAGAAACATCTCAAGGCAGCCTTCAATTCCAAATTTGTGAAGTTCTTGAAATCACTCGCGGATGTTAGGCTCTGATACTTCTGCTGTTGCATTGTTGATAGCATCTGCATACCTCTCAGCTATCGAACTGTTTCTTCGCGTGAAACCTTTAAAATATGTTCTCCCCGGAGTTGAGTTTGCAAAAGGGTTTGGCCTTTTATCGGCTTCAATGATGTGTTTTACGGTTTCAAATGAAGTCCTCCTCTTAATCGGAAACTCTTTTTTGGCATAAGCATTTATCGGTCAAGAAGGAGCTGTTCATCTTCTTTGCTTAAAACTGATGAACGTCCCACCCGTCTCACCTGTGGCGTTTTCCCTTTAACCTAAATCAAAAAAGCTTTTTAAGGAAACATAGGTGGAACATTTCAAACAGGGCTATTGATTCGAAATTATGGGAACACCTTTTTCTTATACGTCATTAACGGCTGCTCGCAGATCCTCCTCTGAATACTGGAAGAATCTTCTCTTCCTGTTTTTCCCAGAATTTCTCTTTCATCGGCATAATGAATTCTGACAATAAGCAATCATAGCTTGGTAAGCTAATAAATTAAAGAATGATCAATTAATGGCTACGCATGTTGTTAGTAAGTAGTTAATATACTGATCAATAACTAGAGTCCTTGAAACCAATAACTGATCACAGCTGATCAATTTCTGGAATTTGCGTATTTAATAAGACCAGAAGTTGATCAGTCAAATTTCAACCTCTAAAAAGAAGTCAATCGAAAATCTAAAAATTAATATTTAAAATACCATCCGTGGGCTGTGATTAACAATAATTCTTATAAAAATAGTAGTTGAAATAAGCAAGATAGAAGGAGATTATTTTAATTTGCCGTTATTGTCTCCAACTAATGAAAAACAAAATTTTTACACTTTCTAATAAAAAATATCATAATACGGCTTCTCTTACAGGAGACAATTGAAAACTATGTGACAACAGGTGCACTAACATTCAAACAAAAATATTATGTCTAGTGCCACTTGTAAAACTCATTTTCGCCGGAAATGGCGCAATATTTAAAAATATTGATCAACTACTGGAGGGGTATCAATTACTGGCGCGGTCACCCTATGTACTTTTTAAAAAAAATCAAGATTTTTTTTTGTTAGTTTAAAAATGAAAGAAAACTGAAAGCAATATATTAAACATAAATCGGTTTGCATAATCCAGTTTTTAGGTATAAATCGTAAGAATAAATCTGTAAAAGAAATAAATCTGTTACATTCTCCCCTATTTTGAAATTTTGGGGAAAATTTGGAAGGTCTACACCTATCATGACCCCTAGAACCAAAAACTTTAAATATCTATCTATCTATCTATCTATCTATCTATATATATATATATATATACCATCACTTTTTTATGGACACGAAAACTTCAATAATTCTACACCAATCTCTTCCAAAGTGACACATAAAGTCAAGGGGCAAAAAATATCGGTCAAGCTTGTTAATGGACAAAATCGGACCAAGGGGATGGAAATAGTGAGGCGTTTCACGAAAACCGAAAAACCCTTCTTAATTATAATACATATCAAATCAGTTTAAAGTTATTATTAATACTTGGAAAAGTGTAAAAAAATTATGTGTCACAGATATTTGATAAAATTAAAAATGGGTTCAAGGGCGAAACAAATATGGCTTTAGGGAGAAGAAAATTCATAACTGCGTCAATTCTCAAGATATCAAATTCACTTAAACTTGTTATAATTATTCTTAATACTATAAAACACTTTTATATTAAAAAGTTTTCATAGGACGAGCACTTATTTGAAAAAAAGGCCGGTTGAAGATATTCATAACTTCGCCAATTCACAAGATATCCAATCCGCTAAAATATACTATACATCTTCTTAATATTATCTACAACTTTCGTATTGAGTTTTTGATATGACCAACTGTTACAGGACAAACAAATTAAACAAAAATAGCGGTTGATGAAAACATTATCATATTAAGGGTGAACTCAAATCCAAACTGCTTATTTTCCGGCTCATTTTTAAATTCGTTTTTGCTGTCAAACAGATCCAATTGACAGGTTCTCTTATCCAAAAACTGCATAAGGTGCTGCATTGGTCGATGTTTTGATAAAGCCAAAATATATTTTAAACTAGTTGGATGCGCCAATTCTAAAACTTTCTTCTATCGCATATATATTAATGTTTATTAGTTCAATACCATATAAACTTTGACTTTCATCTTAAATTTCTGCTTTAGTCCATTAATCAGAGTAAAAATGAGTTAATATCGATCATGGTATTTATTAAAATCACGAATAGTCGCGAATAGTCGGTTTATCAAGGTTAGGAATTCGATTCACGAGCCTCTGGTGTAGAATAGAACTAAGAAAAATTAAGTAGCTGACATAAAAATTTTTATAACAATGCCCACTTCCGCCGAAATTTTTCCACATTCAGGGACGACGTTCTTGCCATGTCCAAAAACATAGAGAAAAAATTTGGTTCAATTCTATGCATAACTTCATACACTTTTCAAAGGTACAATATTGAATTGGCACAGAAATCGTTATTACAGCATTTCCTTCAGGTGGAATTTTTCAAAATTCAGGGAGGATTCAAGGTAAAAAATGAACTGAAAGGTAGAGAGCTTGCAAAGAATGCGACAGATGGTGCTAGCTGAAAGGAGCACATGCAGAGGACGAAAGTGTTGCCAAAATGAGAGAAGAGATATTGATAGGGAAAATGGAAATAAAAGAAATAAACAAAATTGGAGCAATCTTCGATTACTTCACACTGTTGGACTTCCAGTCATTGTTTTATTTTCTCCATGGCCAAAATTATTTCTCCCCCTGCCTCTCCCTCTCACTTGGATTTTCATGAAGCATATTTTATTCCTAAAAATTCTCATAATCTTGTCAATGATCTCTCATCATCTCCTTTCCTCTCTCCAGCGTGGAAATTACTTTTGTAATTCTTTTCCCTCTTCTCTTGTTTTTTTTCTTTTTTTAAAGGTACTTTTTTTTCATGTTTTATTCTTTTATATTTCTTTCTTTATTACTATTATTTATATTTATATATATTTTAATTTGCTTCTTTTATTTTAACTTACTTCTTTTATTTTATTTTAATTCTTTTATTTCCCTATCAATTTCTCTTCTATCATTTTGGCAACACTTTCGTCTTCTGCATGTCCTCCTTTTTAGCTAGTGCCATTTGTCGCATTCTTTGCAAGCTCTGCTCTCTACCTTTCAGTTCATTTTTGACCTTGTCCCTTTACGGGCACGAGTTTACTTTAGGTAATGACGAGCTGTTAACATTTTTAGCTCGAAACGCGCCCTATGTATTGTTTTTTTTTAAGGTGATTTTTTACAAACTTTTATTATTTTAATTATTTTATGTAGATATTTGAAAATCGGTACATATACGCAAAATATTACTATCTTTCATAAATTCGAAAAATTAAAAAAAAATCATCAGTAACTTTTTTATTTTATTTAAAAACTGATTTTGATACGGAAAAATAAATATATTCTGCATTTAATCCTATCGCAAATTATTTAAATCGTAAGGTTTTCTTCACCAAATATAATTATTATAATTGAATACTTTATGAAAACCCCCAATACATATTTTGTACAACTTATAAAAAATCTAAAGAGGGGGAAATTTTGGGTGCGGGATACTCAGAAAGAGAGTAAATCCTTGGCGGTGGGAGGAGGAACTCAAAGTGCTTGCAAAGCGTACGGAGCGCGCCTATCATGCGGTTCCAGAGGCAGCGTACACACTAGTCTGAGTTTCGTTCGGAAAATGATTTGCTGAAAGGATATTGCCCTCTGGCAGTGGAACGTGGAATTAATAGATTTTGCTGCGCGCGTGCAGCTCGCCTGCTATACGGTGCCGCAGGTAGCGGGGACATGTGTCCTGTGTTAGTTTAGAACAGAATGCGCCCATTAGTTTTGGAATTTAGAAATTCAATATTTTCATGTGCGCGCGCAGCACGTCCGTTAAGCTGTATCGTAGGCAAATAGAACCTAATCCGGAAGTTGTTGTTGTTTTCTAAAAAATTCTTATGAATTCGAGGATTCGATGTAATTACATACAGCTTTAATATCCATTTAATTCATCGGCACGTGCAACGCCGGTCCATAAAATAATTCTGAATGTAATCCAAGTACTCTCTATTAAGCTTATGCAAATCATATTTTACACAGATTAATGTTTCTCTCTATTCTAAAAAAAAGTAACTACCGCTGTCACCGCCGCCGCCGCCGGTTTTGATTTTTTTGTGATCGGAGGCCTTTCTTCGTTAATATTAACAAAAATAATGCATACAAAAATATGAAAATCGGTGGTTTTATACAGAAATGTTTGATAAACACGCTGATGAAGACAGTTTTCAAATCGAAGAAATTTTTTAAGAGTTATTTAATGCTAAAGTTGGACAAAATCGTTCCACTAAAAAAGTTTTATAGTAGCAAAAACTATACATGGCTGTGTAATCCTTTTTAGATCATTTTATGCGTTAGAATTTGCCGGAGTGCAGATTGCATTAATTTTTTTATTTTGACTCATTTTTTCAGGTTTTATTTCTATTTTAAATTCAAATTTTCAGCATTTCTAGAGATATTTTTTACAGATTTCAGAAAATTGTACTAATTTAAACTGTTGTCAACTGTATAAAAAGCGCAAGCAATAATGTTTGCTTAAAATTAAAAATTTATTTACACGTGACTATTATAAACAGGAAAAAAACTTTCAAATTAGAATTAAAATAATTACGTATAAAAAGAAGGAACTTATTAAAAATTACGTCATTAAAAGTATACACGTGAACTTTAAAAGAGAAAGGATATTGTAAAATAATAAATTCATTAACATGCGTTAGAAGTCTTAGGAGAAATTACGTCATATTTACGTCACATTATAGTTATTACATAAAATGAACACAAAATAATATTGCAAAAAAGTTTAAATTTAGAAATTGCGCTAGACATTTATTTGATATTTTGAGAATTAATTTAAAATGTCTCATTTAAAAGAACTTTCTTTTCACCTTGCTGAAAAATACCAGGAGACAAAGACGCTCTTTACTTAATTCCTTTTATATTAGCTTATTTTGAAATGTTGTTACACGTGTATACGTCATCAAGTTATTTTTATTTCGAATTTTTATTTGTGTTTTTATTAATGTTGAACGAATTTGTTTGTTCTTTCGTTATTTAAAATAAAAATTATATCAATTTGTATAATTTGGAGAGTGGTTTGGCGATTTATATAATTTGGCGAAATTGGTCGACAGGATAATCAAGTAGTACCGCAGCGGATTTGGCGTTAAAATTCCCCAATCAAAGAGAAATGAATAGAAATTCGTTTATAGGGAGATCGCCACTGTTTTTTAAATTATAATTCAATCTTTCGAAATCTTTTTATAGCCGATCAAATTAGTGTGCATTTAGAGTCTGCGGTGTCTGGACGGGGGTTGGCGAGCGTAGCTCGTAGGGGGCCGAGCCCCCTATTTATTGTTAAAGAAGTAAAACTCCTCTAATATGCACTACGCATTTCCCACAAGAAATTAATCAGATACTTTTTTTGAAAATATCAATAGCATTCTGCTTGTTAACTTTTATTAAATCGTATTTTGTCCTCAGACTCAAAATTAAATGTAAATTTTCGCATATCTATCTATCTATCTATATCTATATCTAGATCTATATCTATATATACTAGTAGATTTTGCCCGCTACCTCTACCTTCTTCTCAAATCGAACCTTTAAACTAGCGAAATATATCGATAAATTTGATCTTGCGTTTTAAAGCAATATGGACTTTCACCTTGAACGTCCTTCCGCGTTGCTATAAACGATATGAAGATCATTGCACTATTATATTTTCTAATGAATTAGAGTAAGTTGACTAGTTTTTATTCAAGTCAATTTGTCCAAAGAATTGTTTATCAGAAAGATATTGAAGATATTTTAAATACAGGTTCGGCATATGGTCAATTTCTGTTTGCGTAAAATTTAGTTTTGACTTTTTTCTATCGTCAATAGAAGAAAGTATTGTAATCGAAATTGTTTTCACCTTCCAGCATTCGACGGATTTACATGTTTTAGGGGTCAGAGATCCCTAAAAAACATGCTTATAGAAATTGTCTGTCTGTCGGTCTGTCCGTCTCTCCGTGTGTCCGTGTGTCAATGTGTCTGCCGCCGTTGTACTATCAAAAAGTGTATGACATACATAGTGTATACATAGAATTGAACCAATTCTCTTTTTAAGTTTTTGGCTGTGGCAAGCAAGTCCGTCCTTGATTTTTAAAAAATCCGAGCGAATGAGGCGTTGTAATAGCCATTTTGGTGCGATTTTGAAAAGTGTACCATCGAAAAGTGTTTGAAGTTATACATAGAATTGAACCAAATTCTTTGCGTATGTTTTTGGCCAAGGCAAGAAAGTCCTTCCTGCATTTGGAAAAATTCCGCCGAAAAGGGACGCTGTAATAGCTATTTTTTGTTCCATTTTCAATATTGTACTATCGAAATGTGTATGAAGTTATGCATAGAATTGAATAAAAATTTTAGGTCTTTCCTGAATTAGGAAATATTCCGCCGAAAGGGGGCACTATAATAGCGATTTATGTGTAATTTTCTTGATTTTCCGTGGTCCTATTACACACCAGCAGCTTGTGAAATGACGATAAGCCGTCCGAACCCATCCTGATAAGCCGGCTATTCGCTAACAGCTGATATACAACAGAATTACTGAAAACTATTGATTTTAATAAATATCATGATGAAGGTTAAGTCGTTTTTACTCTGATTAATTGCCTGCAGCAGAAATTTAAGATGAAAGTCACAGTTTATAAAGCATTGAAATAATAAATAAAATACTGCCATTTCTAACAAAATTTTGAAATATTAAAATATATGAGATAGAATAAAATTTTGGGATTGGCTCATCCAACTTGTTAATCTTATTTACAGAATGCGCCGGTCCACATTATGTGGATCTACGTTCTTTCCTTTTTTTTTTATAATTTACACTCGGACATACTTGCAAATTCCATTTTAGAATGAGGGGCTTCGATGTCTCACTTTTCAGATAATCTTACGTCTAAATAATCTTTCAAGTGGACTTCAAAAGTTCATGACAATTATATGTGAAAAATGTGTAAAACTCAAAACAGCATATTTATCTGATGTTCGTTCTTTATTATATCCTCATACGTGGAATCGAAGCATGACGAAACTAACAAACTCATTCAAATCAGTGCTTGGTCTATTTTGAAATTTTATATGTTGTTTTGTCGTTTGTGTCCCAGATTGTCACAAAATTATATGAAGGAAAAGTCCAATTTATATATTGGGGAAGTTGGCCTAAAATGATTCTAGCGGGCAAAACGATCCACGTAGGTTTTCTTCCAAACAGGTCGCGCTATCTACAGGGTAACACATAATCTAGTTGTGCCAAGTGAAAAAGAAGGAATGGCGGTATTCAAGCGATCGCCGTATTACGCGTCTGAAAAGAAATCTTTGAAAAAGTGATTTTTATAACATCTGTTATAAGATAAGTACTAACTTTCCTATTTATTTACAAATAGAGTCTTTCATGTACAGAAATATGACTTGGTGTACCTAATAGAGTATGTCCTTAGATGTGATTTACACTTGCTAAGTTTGTTATGTTTCTCGGCGTTATCCAATTATATGACCTAAAATGGACGGCCATGTTGCCGGGTTAAATGATCCATTATGTGGATCGTTTTACTACCATTTCATTGGCTGAAGAACATCCGGTACCGCGAACTAGCCATCATGGGAACCAAATGTGTGACTGCCACAAACCTTTCTCTTTGAGTCGATGTGTTATTCTACGATCATAATTTTCAAATATTCCATTTTATTGTTTTTTCAAAATTATTTGCGACACTTTTTTATATTAAAATTTACATAAAATAAATTATGTGTGCTATTTGATTGCAAAATTTATTTTATTTCATTATGTATTGTCATAATTACTTTTATATCTTTTATTTTGCCGATAAAAAACAATTTACAATGATTTTTTAATGAAGGGTCATTTTGCCCTTGGGTGAGGTTAAAATGATCCTTTGGATACTTTTTCAAAAATCCACTTTTTCATTACTCAATTTATTAAAATAAGTTTATAATGCAAAATCTAGTTTAAAACATATTAGCATATGGATAAAGTTTCATTTAAACAGTTATGCTATTTTACAGAAGTTTTTCGCTTAAGGGGATATTAGCATAGGGCTAAAGTTTCATTTAAACAGTTATGCTATTTTACACAAGTTGTTCCCTTAAGGGGATCATTTTAGGCCACCTTCCCCTACATTTATATATATAATATTTCAATAATGGAAAAAAATGTGTAACTGATTCTGTTTCGATCAATATTGGTATAAGAAAGTTTATAACTAATACCCTATATAAAAAAATGTGAAAGGATGAAAGTTTTGTAAGATATTAAATATAGTTTTAATTAGTATTGGACAATATCTCAATTGTCTGAAACGCTACACATTCTTTTTTTTTAACTTACAAAAAATCAATCGTTATGTTTTTATGAGCATAAAATAAGAAAGCAAAAAACATTTTGTCATAACTTTAACATCAAATACTTTTTGACACGCTACGCATTGATATGTACCACATATAAAGAAAAAGTAGTTATATAATGCGTTATCTTAAACCTTTCTTTTCCATAACCATTTTTATTTCATACGCAACTTATAAAAGAAAATTGATAAGCTAATGACAATATTTTTTCCCAGAATAAAGCTCAATGACGTGTGGCTTTGTATCTTTTAATGAAAAAGGATGAAGTATATTTATATAAGATAAAAATACAACTGCTTTTCGAACCATCTTAAGTAGCAAAATATTTTTTTAATACCATATAAAATAACGAATTTTTGAAGAATATTTCTTGTATAAAAGACAAAAGCAAAAGCTCTTAAGATGTATTTATCACAACAAAGAAACATAGAACAAATTATTAGATTCTTCTTAAACAATTTTATTAGGGTTGAAGAAAACGAATTATAATAGAAAAATAAATATTTTTTAGCGAAACATAGCTTAGCGATAATAATAATGTTTTATATATAAATCAGTTTCTTTAAATTAAACATATTCTAGTAAGGTATAAGGATTATTTGTAAAATAAATTCAATTAAAAAATTGTGTGACATTCCTTTAACATTCAGATTTCCTTTTTGAATCTAAATGTGTTTACTTTTAAAAGCAAAAAGTTTTTTTCACTCAGTTGGAAATATTCAGTTCGTATGATAACTTTACCAAATAAATATAATAGTTCATATACGTATCCATCGTTTATATGGAGTTCCTTTACCTGCGGTTTATTCTGTTGAGCTGTCTACATGACAGACCAGATGTTATTACCAATAAGGTTTTCTGAGCCAAATATGCTGGCTGGTTGTCGGCCCAGTTAGCTTAAACGGAAAAGCATTGGCCTTGTAAGCCAAGGATCTGTGTTCGATTCCCAGCCTGGGCATTTTTTCGCTCAGTTGGAAATATTCAGTTCGTATGTTTACTTTTAGTTAAAAAATGACAGTACATGATGATTAAAAATTTACTGATCTGCAAATTTGTTGAAAAATTAAATAAGGGAGACAGGGGCGCATGTAAACAGTTGACGTAAATATAGATTTTTTTCATAATTGAATAGATTTATATGAACAAAAGCAGCATAACATAGTAAACAGAACTTTTGCTTACACATGGTAATTTTTTAAACCATTTTCATAGTGCTTTTATACTTTTTAAATGTTGTATAAATTCAACAAAAATGTTTAAGTGTGACCCTCCGATAGGATAGTTATGAACACACGTGAGGCACATACAAAAACAGGGAAAAAGTATACTTTGACATGATTTTTATTCTGTTAATAATCATAATCATTAGTTATATTACCTGTTAAATTCACTACAAAGAATTATATATATATACAGGGTGTATCTAAACACTTGGGCAAAACTTTAAGGGGTGATAGTACACATCACGACAAACAATATTAAATAGGAAACTAAGGGTCCCAAACGTCTTCCGAAGGAGATAAGCGCCTTTAAAGTTTAGGGTCCAAAATTTCAAATGGTTATAAAAAGTGGAAAAATTGGTCGATTCGTTTGCGGTTTTCACTAAAACTATTCTTTATGTCTCTATTGTCTTGAAAATAAATTTTAAAGATACAGTTAAAAAATACCGATAGAGGCCGCTTTAGACTTTGGAGTAACGAACAACTATTTTTTACAGTTATTTTTTGTATCTCATTACATGCTTTCAAATGTTTAGACTTAAACTTAAATTTTGAGCTCAAAATCTGAATCATTGGGAGTGGTTAAATAGCGCAAACTGAACTGTGTTCAGGAGGGTGGTTCAAATTTCAACACATGAAAACAGTTCAGTTTGCGTTACTTAACCACTCCAACGATTCAGATTTTGAGCTCAAAATTTAAGTTTAAGCTTTTGAAACATGTAATGAGATACAAAAAATAACGGTAAAAAATAGTTGTTCGTTACTCCAAAGTCTAAAGCGCCCTCTGTCGGTATTTTTAAAACTTTATCTTTAAAATTTATTTTGAAGACAATACTAACATAAAGAATAGTTTTAGTGAAAACTTCAAACTAATCGACCAATGTTTCCGTCTTTTATAATCATTTGAAATTTTAACTCCTGAACACAGTTCAGTTTGCGCTACTTAACCACTCCAACGATTGAGATTTTCAGCTCAAAATTTAAGTTTAAGTCTAAGCTTTTGAAAGCACGTAATGAGATACAAAAAATAACGGTAAAAAATATTGTTGGTTATTCCAAAGTCTAAAGCGCCCCCTATCGTCATTTTTTTAAACTGTATCTTTAAAATTTATTTTCAAGAAAATACTGATATAGAGAATAGATTTGGTGAAAATCGCAAACGAATCGAAAAATTTTTCCGTTTTTTATAATCATTTGAAATTTTGGGCCCTAAACTTTAAAGGCGCCTATCTCCTTCGGAAGACGTTTGGCTCCCTTAGTTTCCTATTTAATGTTGTTTGTCTTGATATGCACTATCACCCCTTAAAGTTTTGCCCAAGAGTTTAGATACACCCTGTATATATATATATATATATATATATATATATATATATATATATATATATATATATATATATATTTCCCTAGTTTCTGTGAGATTTGTTTAAGAAAAAGTTCATTAAATGAAAATAATCGAATACAAAGCTTTTCTGACCCAATACCCAAGAATCATATTGGTTGTAAACTTGAACATTTTTCTTTTTTTAACTCTTACTGATATCTATCCTTACTCAAAACATAATAAACTTAGCTATTATTTTAAAGATGGAAGTAAGCCATCATTGCATTTTTGGAAGAAATTAAATAGAAAAAATAGCACAGTTCTTTAACATACCAATTTTTGTATCAAGAATGCACAATTATTGTAAACCGTTTACTAAAATAATCTATAACACGTTTTCCTGTTTTAGAAAACATTAAATTATTTAAATTACAATTGAACGTAAACGAGCTTTTGGTCTTTATGTACTGACAGATGTGGTTGTGGACCTTTCAATTTTTTGTATGACGAAATTATCTTCTATTTCAGGAAAATTGTAGGCCTTGAATTAGAGCTGACATTGTCATGAATTTAAGTGAAAGAAATATAATTGTCATGAATTTAAGTGAAAGAAATATAATCACACAATGATTATTGGTACACTTATGAACTATTCATATCTGCTCCAACTAGTTGAGTCAGAAGTGCCCCACATGGTTGCAAGAGTTAGACTGATAAATCAATAACATTTCTCAATTTTAGAAGGCAAAATCGTTTTAGAAAATAGTTATCAGTATTCCTTGTATATGTTAAACCATTAAAACTCAAAAAAATAAATTAATTAAATTAATCACTTATCAAAGTTCGAACTGATATGTAACTTTTTGAGATCTAAAAACTGTCTTTTGGATACTGAAGACAAATAAAATGGCATAGAGCTTCAAAAATTAATCATTATATGGCTACAGATCTTACCATATTTGGTGATTTTTTTAATTAAAAAATAAACGACCAAGTGTGAGTATTACTCGCGTTCAAAGGTTTCCGTGCAATAAATATATGAATTTTTAACTGTAATATTAAAACATTCGTTGCTAAAAGAATAACAAGACTTTGTAAAAAATTATACAACGTAGGGTTTGGTATACCTGTATATACTAGAAACGTATGAATGGGCATACCATAAAAGTTGAAAAAGTTATGAGGGCTAATTAATAAAAAATATTGCTATTCTGTATAAATATTTTTTAATATTATCCTCATCTCTTTTAGATGAACATAATTCGATATTGACAATAAAAGTATTGCATATTTAAACTTCATTTAGCATTTCATAATACTAAGTTCCACGTAGCAATAAACTTCTATTTACAGCGTAACGAAAACAAAACCTTTGTTCAAAGTTTAATTTTGGCATTGTGCTAAGCGCGTTTCGAAAGGAGGCCGCAATTTTGCAACGCAGTCTCTGTGTGTTGCGTTTTTCCAGATAGGTTTTTAATTAGCTTTTAAAGACACGGGAGACGTATTGAGAGAGCCACTCAATGCATACTAATCGCGAATCGTATTGTATTTATATAATACAATTTAATGCTAATTAAATTAGTCTATTTTTAACAATTTGACGTTTATTGCTTTTATACTGCAACTGCACATTGCATTGCACAAATATATCATTAAAAATTGTTATCTAGGCTTTAAAAGTACATAGAATGCGTCGCACCTGTCATTATGTATATCCAAATCGCCCGTGTCTTTATAGATTAATATCTCGGCTAATTACAGAAGATTTCATTTTTCAAAAATTATTATCATCAATGATTTTATACTTCTACTAGGATTGGTACCACCAGCGCTTCTCAATACTTTTGCTGAATTCACGCAAATCGACATGTGTGTACCTTTCTCAAAAACTATGTTATCTAGGATAATCGCTATAATTCTCCTGCAAAGTTTAAATTAACGTCTACTACCTCAAATTTTTTTCATAGTTTTAGTTTCAGTAGAGTCGGAAAAAGACGGGGAAGGACATATTTTTGCTCTACATTTTCGATGATATCCCTGAAAATACAATCTCTCTATTCTAAAAAAAAGTAACTACCGCTGTCACCGCCGCCGCCGCCGCCGCCGCCGCCGGTTTTGAATTTTTTGCGACCGGAGGTTTTTCTTAGTTAATATTAAAAAAACTGTTGCATACAAAAATATGAAAATCGGTAGTATTATAGAAAAATGTTTGATAAACACGCTGATGCAGACAGTTTTCAAATCGCAGAATTATTTTAAGAGATATTTAATGCCAAAGTTGGACAAAATCGTTCCATTAAAAAAGTTTTATAGGAGCAAAAACTGTACATAGGAATTTAATCATTTTTAGATCATTTTATGCGTCAGAATTTCCCGGTGTGCAGATTGTAGTTAGTTTTTTAATTTGAATATTTTTTCGAGGTTTTATTTCTATTTTAAATTCAAATTTTCAGCATTTCGAGAGATATTTTTTACAAATTTTAGAAAATTGTATTAATTTAAACTGTTGCCAACTATATAAAAAGCGCAACCAATAATGTTTGCTTCAAATTAAAAATTTATTTTACACGTGACTATTATAAACAAAAAATATAAAAAGCAGGAACTCATTGAAAATTACGTCATAAAAACTACAGTTATACGTGAATTTTAAATGAGAAAGAATATTGTAAAATAATAAATTCAGTAACATGCGTTAGAAGTCCTAAATAGGAGAATTTACGTCATATTACACTTATTACGTAAAATGAACAAAAAATAATATTGCAAAACAGTTTTAATTTAAAAATTGCGCGAAACATTTACTTGACATTATAAGATGATCATAATATTTCATTTCTAACAAAAGAGTTTTGACGTGAATATTAAAAAGAGAAAGAAAAGTTTGGTGAAAATTACGTCAGATTATAATTGTCAGATTCAAATTATAATTCAATCTTCCGAAATCTTTTTAAAGGCGGTCAAATTAGCTTGCTGTTAGAGTCTGCGGTGTCTGAACGGGGGTTGACGAGCGTAGCTCGTAGGGGGCAGAGCCCCCTAGTACCTAAAATTAAAAGAAATATATTTTGAGTTGAGTGTAACAAACGTTTTCACACGATACCCCACGCGGTATACAAAGAATAGATTGTTATATTTTTTCAAGTTACATTTTTGTTAAATATGTTTGTGAGTATTTAATAATCTGTAAATATGTGGGTCAATAGTCAGTGTGAATAGTCAATAGTAGTTGGTCAAATTTGAACTTTCCACATTCTATAGTTTAGGAGTTAAATGTATGTGACAGACGTACAGAAGTGATCTTATAATGGTTTCGTTTTTACTTTTACCGTTTTAAGTACGAAACCCTAAAACATGAAAGAACTATTGAAAAATTGCGATGTTCCCACCTGCAAAATATTCACATGTGTCCCACCATCCCCTACAGAAGAAAACTCTTATACCGATAGCATGCAGGGTACCCACTAAAATTCTGCATGCTCCCATTAATTTCTGAAGGACAAGGGCTAAATTAAAGGTCGGCGCAGCATCGCAAGGTGCTCTAGAAAAGCAGCTGTTCGCCCCATCTCACACTGCTATAAAGGACTAATAAAATTTAATTATAAATTATAGATATTATAGTATCAATAATAAAATTAGTGAAAAATATCACTAATTTCACCTTTATTGTGCATAATTATTTTTGCTTTACACAATCTTGTGCCATTAGACTATTCTAAATATTTATTTCTTATGTCCAATGTTACTTTCTTGAGCATCCAATTTATTTATTTCCTGGAAATCATATCAACATTTTTTTAATATAAAATAAAGTTAACACTCACTTTTTTCTCGAAAAGAAACGATTTCAAACAAATGCGGAACAAATACAATATTATTTTGCACAGAGGAATCATTATTTTGATTTTAATAGCAATACTCTGTGCCTACAGCAATGCCCTAATTGGCGCAGGCAGCCACACAAAACATCCAGGCAGCATCACAAATAAAGCAACTAAATACATTGAGAAGTGTGTCATTGTAAGGTAGACGAATATTTATATATAAATCTAACACAATTAGCCAAGTTCATTTTTTAAAGAAAAACAAATTAAGTATACACAATGTGTTCACCTTAGTAAACAATCCATAATGCAATGTATATTTGTTCTGCAATAGTCGTACTTATCTAAAGATATATATTCGACAAAACATTTAAAATCGAAAGTGACTGGATACTTTTTAGCCATGCTTTTAACTTTGTTTCGCGTTTGACTGCCACATTGTCCTTTCTTTGAAATGCTCCAGGATTTTCAATTTTACCTTAAATCTCCGACAAATTTAGTAAAAGCTTTTACTACATTTTCAAAGGAAATTGAATTTCTCTGTCTCCATTTTTTAAAATGAGGTATTTACTTTTAACTATATTTTACCATGCAAAAGTTTGAAATGTACATTAAAAACTTTTGAACTACTTATAAAAATAACCTTTGTAATGAATTTACGAGTTGATACGGATTTTTTAAATTTATTTTTAATAATAGTAATACAAAACTAGAGAATAAAACTACAAAATAGGATTCCAAATGTAAATTTCAAAATGAAATAAATAAAATAAAGTTTTAATATTTTTTTAAATATGTAAATCTCTTTATATTTTCTTCAGATATTTAAAATATTGATGTGTAGATTATCAACCAATAATAATTTTATAATTTTGGAACATTCATAAAAAAGTGCTTTGTAAAGTCCACCATCCAGTGAAATTAAACTGTTCGATAAGGCGTTTCCTATATGCAAATAACATAGAATTTTAACAACGGATACTGCTATCATTCACTCGAGAATTCTGTTTAAAATAATAATTAAACCGGAGTGTTAAAAAAAGGAGTACAGTGATATATTTAGAATGTTTTAATTGCATTCGTCCGATTTATATGAAGCTTAATAAACACATGTTCAAACAGAATAACCTTATTATCCATTCCAACATAATTTTCTCAATAGATTCAGCTGACAATGATTCCGAGGAGGGACGATGTTGTCTTTCCCACATTTGAGATGAAATTGTGTGTGTGACGCATGTCATTTCGAGTACAAATCATCTCAAATTCACAATGAGGAAGCAGGACGTTTCGGTCCCGCCGTTTCGTTCCCAAGACATTTCGGTCCCGAGACATTTCGGTCCCAAGACATTTCGGTCCAGAGACATTTCGGTCCCTTCTCCAGCAAGCTCAAATTTTGTGCACTTGAAATAGGCCTTAAAATTTTAGTTACAGCTCACACAAATTTCGTATGGTAATCATTTTAAAAAGCAGGGAGGGGGGAATTGACATTTTTTTATATTTTAGTGTATTATAAGTATAAGGTCCTGATAAATTAAAATATTTATAACTCGATCTATAATTATCACAAAACACTCATATTTTGTATGGTAAATATAATCTTCGAATATAACTCAAAAACGCAAATACTTATAACACAGGTCAAAATTGTCGCAGCCCACACAAATTTCCTATGATAACCGTAATCGTTTGAAAAAACCGGGGGGGGGGGGCTCTGTTGACTTTTTCTATATTTTAGTGCATCACAAGTATAAGGTCCTGATAAATTAAAACATTTATAACTTGATCTATAATTATCTCAAAACACTCATATTTTGTACGATAAACATAATATTTATAAAAGGAGGGACATTATGGGATCTTTTAACTGAACTCCTTAAATTTTAGTATAACTCAAATATAAGGATTCGAAAACGCAAACACATATAACACAGGTGAAAATTGTCGCAGCCCACACAAATTTCCTATGATAATCGTAATCGTTTTAAAAAACCGAGGGGGGGGGGGGCTCTGTTGCATTTTTCTATATTTTAGTGTATCACAAGTATAAGGTCCTGATAAATTAAAACATTTATAACTCGATCTATAATTATTTCAAAACACTCATATTTTGCACGGTAAACGTAATCTTTATAAAAGGAGGGACATTATCGGATTTATTAAATATATATATTTTTTATTTAATGTATTCTTAATTTATTAAATTAATAACAATATTAATATACATTACAAATTTCTACTTTAAAATAAATACGATACATAATATATCTTATAGTCGATTTATCATTATATTGTATAGTAGTTAAAACTGAAATTTATCCTTTACCTGTTTATTTCTATATTTAAAGTTACCGAAATGTAAAACTATTAATATAATTATTAATAAAATTAAAATAAAAAAAAAATATTTTTCTTGGAAAGTGGGAGGAAAAGGGTAGTATAAAAAATAAATAAATAAAAGACAAATATAAAAAAGTAGTATTGTCAGATAAAATTTACAAATAAAATTAATTAAAATAACAGTTACATTATTATATAAAAATAAAATTAATAATCTTATTACAAAGAAATAGGCCCAGATTCAATAAATTTAGCTCACAAAAATCGTCTTCAAAGGGTGAGAAGACTTAAAAATTGCAATCAATAATTAAAAAAAAAATGAAGTGGCGGGTGGAGTTTTCAGAAAACAAAATATTTTTCATAGCACACCTAGTTACCAAATCACTATTGTTTTCCCATTGTTTATAAAGGTAAAGTAACTTACGAAAACAAATTTATAAGATGCAACTTTGTATTATAAAAATAATAAGAAAAATTTAATTTGTGCTTCAATAAATATATCGCATTTCTGAATTATTAAAGGAGAGGGTGTAGAGGGGTGATTTGAGGAAATATTTGCATATAATAGCTTATAAATGTCTAATTGAATTATTGGAGACATTTATGATTAATCTAATTTGAAAAAGAAAAAAAAATAAGCTCAGTTTAATTATTTAATTAATGATAATTTAAACGCTCTAAAAATGTATGAAAACAACCAAAAAAACATTGTACGGCAGTTTATAGTAAATATAAAATACCTAATAATAATGATAAATAATAAAACTTAAAAAATCCATTCTGTTAAATAATAATAGTTTAAAAAAAAAGACAATGTCCCCTGTAAAATTATATCACGTTGTTCAATCAAATAAATTTTTAGCTCGCTGTGATTTCATAATCACGAGTTATAAAAGTTTAAATTTATCGGACTGTTATATTCAGCTTTTTATAAAATTTGAGAGAGGGGGGGGGATTTTTTAAAAGAGCCCAAATAATGTTCAAATAGCAGCGTTTGGCGGTCCACGACAATTAGAATCCGAGTTATAAGGGGGTGAGCACCAAAATTGCAAGGGACCGAAATCCTTAAGGATCGAAATGGCCAAGGACCAAAATGTCTCAGGACCGAAATGGCCAGGGACCGAAATGTCTCGGGACCGAAATGGCCAGGGACCGAAATGTCTCGGGACCGAAATGGCCAGGGACCGAAATGTCTCGAGACCGAAATGGCCAGGGACCAAAATGTCTCGGGACAGAAATGTCTCTGCACCGAAACGGCGTGACCGAAGTGTCGGGACCGAAATGTCGTGTACCCTCACAATTAACAATATATTGACAATATCCACATTATTTATAATGACAGCAGATCATACTTCATGAAAGATATTATTAATACTTAATATTTAACATTTAATAATTCTACTAAAATTTTAAAAATACCTTATTTTATCCTACGAATTATATAAAGCTCGTATAACTTAAATCCTATTAATAATTACAAAAACTAATAAACTGTTTATCTTCAGCACTTGGAATTTCATTTAGTATTAAATTTTGATGACGTTATTCACAATTGCAGTACTGATATGCTACTGAATGTAACAACTAATAAAGAATCTATTTAATCAGCTATATTGAGCAGCGTGATTCATTTTACGGAGTCAAGCGAAACCAGATTAATTAAAACATAGTTTCAGAACTTTTTGAGAGTAATAATTTATTCTAGCGCCTTAAGGCATAATTTCTGTTAGGGTTCTATACATTGTATATCGAATAATAATTGTACTGCGCAATTTCTATGCAATCTATTTCTGTAAAGTAATATTAATAAAAATGTTCATCTTTGTAGGTAACATTATAGATAATTATACCATTACATTAGAGTAGGACTATCAAAGCATTTTATTTAAAATATATATACAGAGTGTTTAGGATTGATCTTTCAAATTTGGTAGGGAGCTAAAAAATGTCAAAATAATACAATGTTACAGAGGAAAGGATGGCAGCAAACGAACACTTGAAATTGTAGAGGGCGCTGTGTATCCACAGCTTCCATACGTGAAGCTATCTGACAAGTCATGTCGGACGACATTCGAAAAGGTAACTTTGCAGAAGTAACATGAATGATTATACGTTTAATGAATATGCAGATAGGAATCTAACATAAGGAGCGGAAGGTTAAAGGAAGCGGAAAGCTGCTCCAATGTAAGCCGAACGCTACACCAACCGGGGAAAACCTCACCTTAAAAGGTTTGCACGATTTCATCAAGAACTCTGCTAAACTGTATCGTTTAAGAGTACCCGTCATGATGTAAGAGAGAACCAATCGACACACACAGTTCCAATCAAGGAAACTATCTTTCAATCTGTCGAAGAAAAAAACTAGTTTCAGTAGACGAGTTATTGATCCCCGGTTTGGTGTATCTTACTCAAAAGTGTTGCGGTTATTGAAAGAGGAATGTTTGCATTTCTATTCCGTTCTGATTATTTTCTTGTTTATTACGTGCAAACATTTGATACTACGGTTTGCTCAAGTTGAGGTAGCGTTTTGCATACATTTCTGCATCTCTGCGACCACTTATCCAAATCGCACTGTGAGTTAACAAATTCATTTACGTATAATGATTCATGTTACTTCTACAAAAGTAACCAAGCCGAATGACCTCCTGAAGGGCTTGTAAAAGGGGTTTTCGCGTGAACAGAAGTTGTGGATATGCATATGCAGCGCACTTTACAACGTTCGTTTTCTCCCATATTTTCGTATATGATATTGTCTTCTTTTGCTAGTTTCTACCTCCCCGCCAAATTTAAAGGACCAATCCTGATACACACGGTTTTTCCTTAGAAACGTTTATAGTAAATAGCACATCTGAGAAACTTCATTTACTCGATAAAATCATTTGCTTATCATTATGCGGTTAAAATTTATTGGTTAAAAGTTTCATGAAATCATTTTATGCGTTATAAAATATATATTAATCCTCGGCTTTGGCTATATTTTAAAGAAAATACAAACAGAAAATTAAATTATGAATTAACTTTTGAAAATTATAATTTATATTAAATAATTTACTTCAAATGACATGATTTGTTTCCAATATATATATTTTAAGGTTTGTATATTTATTTCCTAAAAGCACTCTTTACATATTTGTAAATATTCACTGTTCAAAGCAAGTAATTGTTATAAGCATTTAGTTTTGTGTATGAATAAAGTGTTATTACTACATTTTGTGTTGTCCCATGAATATTCACGTCATTTGACTGTGCAAATTTCCTAATAGGCAAAACATAACAATAAATTCCAAACATGTCATCAGTCGTTGATATAAGATAACAACAACAAAAAAAAAATTAGCTGTGTGATTGAATTTCAAATCGCAAGCAATGATTCTCTGAATAAGTGGGTTAAATTCCACCTGTTTTACAAAAAGTTCGATATAATTCTGTATTCGCGTCTACTGTAATTAAATAGCAATTAATGCAATATCCAGATGAATTGTGTGTTTAATCCAACATATCTAGTAGAGTGTCCAAATATTTATTTATCAAAATGTAGGTATGACTGGGATTGTTAAAATATTAGGTTTTAAATATTAAATTTCAAACATGTCATCAGCAGTTAATAAAAGATGGCAAAAAATAGTTCTAAACTTGAAATTCAAATCTCAAGAAATGATTATCTGAATAATCATTTAAAAATCTACCTGTTCCACACAAATGTCGATATAATTTAGCTTTCGGGTCTACAGTAATAAAATAGCAAATAACGCAACATACAAATGAATTGCGCGTTTTATCCAACGTATCTAGTATAGTGCCATACTACTTATTTCCCCAAACGCAAGTGTGACTGCGATCATTAAAATATTAGTTTAGGTTTTTATTAACAAATTCCTACCATGTCATAAGCCATTAATAAAAGATGATATAAAAAGTGTTATGTGCTTGAATTTCAAATGTCAAGAAATGATTCTCTGATTAAGTGGGTTAACATCCACCTGCTTCACACAGTTGTGGATATAATTTAGCATTCGTGTCATCAATAATGAAATAGCATTTAATGCAACATGCATATGAATCACGTGTTTAATCCAGCGTATCTAGCACAGTGTCAAACTATGTGTTTTTCAGAATGTGGGTACGACTAGGATTGTTAAATGATTAGTTTTGTTTTTTTCGAGTAGAATAAATTATTTTGTAGTCGCTAGGTGAGCATAACTTCCGATTCCACATTAATTAATAACGATGAAGCATATGAAGTATCTGTTTTCATGGTCTCTAATCCCTTAATTTAAACAGTACATGAAACTATTTTTCGTAAGCTGTGCGTTCAAATATTTGCATATGAATAATGCTTTTAGTTACATTTCTGAAAATATATAAGGATTGTGTAGATAAAGGTATCCATCTACACTTGCTAAATCATGACAAGCAGATAGGTGGGTTTTCGTGAGCCAGAAAAAATCTCGCATTAAAAATATAATTTCAAATTAAAGTGTAACTTAATTTTTTGTAATAATTGAATTGGAAATTGCTGTCAATTTAAGAGAAACTGGGTACAGTTAATGCACTTGCAGAACAAAACTAAAATAATTATTACAATTGAGAACGAATTATTGAAATGCTTGTTGATATTTATATCAATTACTGCAAGATTGAAAAAAACAAATTCAATGTGATAAATTTATGTGTTTAAAGTACAATAAATGTCATTTTTATTTGCAACTTCATATTAAATTTCCTTCCAACGTTAATAAACGAAATATTATAAGAAGCTTAGACCGTAAGAATGGATATGTTACGTAAAATATGAAATAATTCTTTTAATATCTGTACATAATTACTGGTTTACCTTTTACCAATATTACCTACATTTTATTCTATAAAAAAGGTGCAGTACGAAGGACCCTTGGAAAATCGGGTTATCTCATCCGATGCAATTCTTTTCAGAAAATTTAAGAATTTTTACCATGTTCGTTGACAAAATTAGCGTAAATAGCGCAATGCGGGAAAATGGGCCATAGGAGAAAAGAACTCCTTTATAATACATAAAAAATTGCAATAATGAAAAACTATGCATTAATAATGCTAAAATAATGTTTGGTGAAAAAATAATATTATCTGAACAATGTTGAAAATGCTCTTATAATATTATAAAAAAATACGTAACTCCAATGCACTTAAAAAAAA
Source organism: Maratus speciosus (assembly GCA_963932465.1). Classification (NCBI taxonomy): domain Eukaryota; kingdom Metazoa; phylum Arthropoda; class Arachnida; order Araneae; family Salticidae; genus Maratus; species Maratus speciosus. Next base: position 536,131,786 of record OZ010791.1, on the reverse strand, counting down.
AAAAAAGACCATCCGTAATATAAAATTACTCGCCCGGTTGTAGGACTCTTTTATTAGTTAATTTTAAGTAAGTTTATTCAATTCAAGGATAATTATACATTAAAACTAAGATGCTCCCAAATGTACTTATGAAAAAAATTAAAGAAACCCGACCCTTGGAAAATCGGGTTATCTCATCCGATACAATTCTTTTCAGAAAATTTAAAAATTTTTACCATGTTCGTTTGACAAAATTAGCGATTTTTCCCATACTCCTTTGAAATTTGCAATTTTTTATTTTCCTTTATGAAATCTATTGGCGAAATTAATTTCTTTTTGCGACTGATTGACAAAATTAGGAATATTTTTCAGTGACCAACCGACAAAATTTCCCCTAGTTTGCTTCATAGATTTTTTGACGAAATTCGCGACATTTCTCTTTGATCGTTTATGAACATTCATGAGTATTTTTCACAATATATCAACAATATTGCGTTTTTTTTTTTTTTTTTTTTTTTTTTTTTTGCGCGATCATATCACGAAGATTGGGATTTTCTTGCACAATCGATTATTGTAATTTGCGACAATTTCTGCGACTAATAAAAAAAATCGCAATATATTTATCTGAACTTTGACGAAATGTACGAAATTTCCCCTATCTTTTGAAAAAATTCATAAATAGATTTTGCCTTGAAAACATTTATTAAATCCTCTGAGCGCAGACTGTTAAAAATCTGCAGCATTTGCTGCTTAGTCACGCCACCACTTTTATAGAATATCTCTTCTGACAAATGAGTAAACTCTTTAATATTGTCAAGTAATCGTTTCCTATAAAAGCGTGAAGCAATCCAGCAAAAACTACAGATTTTTAACAGTGCAGCAATTCGTTCAACCATACGAAAATTATGAAACTGGACGTCATAAGAAATAACTTCCTATAAAATGAGAGAAAAGACCATTACAAAACGAACCGAATTTCGAGATTTGTTTAAGATGACTTCTACGAGTATGCCTACAGTGAACGTTTTTATTTTATAGTCAAGTACATACGTTATACAATACTTTACATTACTGAGTATATTTTTTATTGTATTCAAGCTGTTTAAATAATAAAAAAACATGCTTGACTGTCATTTTCTGTTTAATTCTAACTTCTACACGTTTTTCCCGAAATTTATCCTGTAATCCGGAAAAGTTCATAATCCGGCATGCTTCAAGTTCTGAACGTGTCGGATTAGTGGATATTTACTGTATTATATTATTTAAGTCGCAACTTTTAATATTATTTTTGAGACACAGTTTACATAGGCAAAACAAAGATGCCAGTTTGTACTGCATTTATATTGAAAAATAGCAAATTCATAGGATTATTTTTACCTATTTTACAGGAGACCTTTCCTCATTAAATACGGAAAAAATTCTTCTAGTTCGATTTACTGCAAAAAGTCGTAATTTTGGAATAAAAGACGGAGGCCAAACTTGTAACCCAGACTCCACCTATTTACACTGCATGCTCTTATTAAAAATATGTTGCTTTATTTATGTCACTTAAATGATTCACAAAAAAATTTTAAATATCTAATTAGGTAATATTTGAAGAATATCCTTATACCTTGTGCTGGTAAAAGCGAAAGTAGTCTACCGTGTTCCAATTTGTGATCAAAGTAGGCATTGATGTAGGCTTACTGGTGGATGTGTTAATTTAGTCAGAAGGTGTATTAAGTTTGTTGTTTGAATAAACAAATTGTTACTAAAACAGAAAAAAGAACTACAAATACTTAAAACTCTATATAAGAAGACTTATCATATGACATGTAATATCGTCATTGCATGTCATATAAGAAATTTTCTTAGATATTTTAAAGAACAATATTTGTAGGCCTTTTTCTGTCTCACACAGTAGCAATAACTTTATTTCTTCAAACAGCAAACTTAATCTCTTCTCACTAACTTAACGGCCGTAACAGTATTTGGCCACCCTGAAAATCATGTATTCCACGATAGATTATATCATTCTCACCTAGCATGATTTATAAAACTTATAATTTTCGAACATTTCTTTCTCGTACAAAATGTCTATTATTTTGTTATGCTGTAATGTTTTAGCTCTTTTTGAAATTTTGTTTGTTTTTGGCGTAACAAAGTGTGTTTTATCTCAAAAATCATTCATGGTTGAAGTGTCTTATTTTCTTCTCTTTGTTTATATGTTAAATCCAGCCTATCAAATATCAAAGACCATTTGGTTCGTATATCGGGTGGTCCATCTATTGGTACTTTTTGTATTATGAAATAAAACGCATTTTTTATGAGTGAAAATTGAAATTCTGTAGTGAACATGGAAAGTGGGTCTATGTCATTTATGTATGGAATACAATATCGCACATGTGGCCACCGCGGCTTAGCTTACATCATCAGCCGATCATCCAAATTTTTGTTGACTTTCCCAAAAAATGGACGGATCTGTGACCAAAACTTTGAGACCGGATGCTACATTTGAGGTCTTGGATTGTGCGAGGGGCATTGGCGTACATTTTACTTTTCAGAAACCTCCAAAGAAAATAATCTATTGGGGTTAAATCGAACAATTTTGGCCGCCAATTCACATCAGAATTTCTTGAAATTACGCGATCTAGAAATTTCTCGTTGTATATGTTGATGGTTTGGAGAGCAGTATTTGCTGTTGTATCATCTTGTCATACAAATTGAATAAATAATTATAAATGACATATATTTGAAAATTCATACATGTATAACATATGACAGCTGTCACAAATAACCTGCGAAATATTCATACCTAAAAAAAGAACCAACAGATGCCTATATATAGGCATTAAAAAATATTTAATTAACACGATTTTTGTCAATATTTTAATGAGTAAAATTTGAAATAACTTTCTAAATATTAATATAGCAATATACCATTATTTGTTTTTTCATACAAAATTAAACACAGACCAAATATATAGCTACATTCTGAAAAAGTTAGGAAAGGATGTTATTACAAAAATGCATGAAGAAAATTATTTCTCTGTAGATTACATAGAATACAAAAAGGAGAAATAAAATATACGTATTTATTAAGTTTAACTTTTATATATTAAAATAAAACATATAGTTTTCGCTAGGATTTATATACTCCTATACCTTCGTACACAACGTATTCTTTTTTAAATATACACTTCAGGAAAACAGATATTTAACATTTTTTAAAATAAATACTATGGAAAGCTCAAGTATTATGAATCAGAGTATTTTAGCTTTAATAATTAACTACAATTAAAATAACAATAATTCTATTTTGAAATAATGCAAATAAAATTAATTTAAGTCATTAATCCTTTAATGTGTGACTTCGGAAAAACCTTACATTTGAATGTGTTTTTGTTAAAAAACTACATAAATATAGTGAAAAAATTATTTATATTTCTGTTAGACATGTCGTAATGTCAGTCCTGGGTTGCATAAGACAAATTGTTCCAAAAATGATAATTTTAAATTATATACTTACTTTTAAGTGTTGACACTATACAATAATAACCATTCGACGATATAATAATTTTTATAATGTTTTTTATAGTTTGTCGAATTAATAATTATTACCTTATAAAGATAGTGAAAAAACACTAGTCGAGAACATTGCAAGCAGTATCAACAAAATATTTCGAAACATCCCCGTTATAACAAATCTGAAAAAAATAACATACTTCTCGATCTTAAATGCATGTTATCACACGTAACACATAATAGTTCATCAAAAGGCCAATAGAAAGCACCAAATGGCAAAAAAATATCATGTAACACCTGAGTTACATTGAGCATTTATGTGTTAATAACATTTTCAATAACATTGAAGAAAATAAAATAATAACAATAACAATAACAATAAACATTTTCTTACTTTTTTATCAAGAAAACATTAACAATTTAAACATTCTAACAAATCATATCTCGATAAATTTTATTGATTAATGAATAGTGTATTGTACCTATTTTTAGACGATTAGAAATTTATTTTAATTATAATTTTTATAAACCAGGGATAGCGTAGAAATTTTCATTTTGTAATTATTTTTTTAAAGATATCTACTTTTGTCTGAATGCATTTTGATATGACAGCGAAGAAGACTTAAAACATTTTTGAAAGCAGAACCATCCCTTTAAATCTAAAATATTTAGTAATTATCATTGGGCACCGCGCATAATTCGTAACAGTCGAAAATTCCTAACAAATTAAATTCCAGCATTTCAAAATGAAATTATCTCTATATTTAAAACGCTAAGCGTTTCCCCTCGACAGTCCGTGAGAAGAAACTATCGCATCAAACTACACAAATCTTTTTTAAATGAAAGATATTTGGCCACAGATTTGTTATCATACATTAGTTAGTTTAAATATTTTATTTATTAGCCGTAATTTTAAATTAAAATTCTACAGTTGCGCTGGCGCAGTATATTAGTACAAGTCTGCCTTTCGAGTGATGCGCTGTACTTGCGCAAAGATGCTTGCTCAGTTGAACTATCACATCATAGGTAGAAGTTGTTTTAAGTTCGTCTGCTGTTCAATCTTACTGTAAACAAGCCTTTCTTTCTTTCACAAAGTTAATGTTATTTGGTTCTTACACCTTTTAACAATTCAAAAATTTATTTCGTCGATATTAAGAGCTACATTTTATTTCTGGGGTGTCTTATTGTTTTGGACATATTAAACACAAGAAGATAAACACAGTGATTTGAGGCTAAAAATTATGGCCGGTGATCCGTCTTGTGAATTGCCCTGAAGTTATACACCAAGGTTGGGAGACTAGCATATTAAGTTTTAACTGCTTCTTTGAAAAAATCAGGTATCATAAATATTAAAATCAAAACTATTTCTGTAAGATCAGAACTCGGATTCGAGATAATTGCACATGCGTCAACTGTTTTACAAACCTCTTTAAATTAGAAGGAACGAAATTGGGTTCCTGCTAGCGTAGCGGATTAAAACAGCAGTTTAAAGCTCTGCATTTTTGTAGAGGACGCAGACTCGGGCCAAAGTCTTGCAAAATGTGCAATATTTTTGTCGATAATTCATTTCAATAATGACATATTTTATTAGGAAGGGAAGTTATAGGACTTTTATTATTATTATTATTATTATTATTATTATTATTATTATTTGAATGCTTTATAATTTAATAAAATTTAACACTCAATAATATTTTGAAAAAATAATGATTTTATACTATTTAAATTATTTAAGTTAAAATATTTTGCATGTAATTATCAATTAAATAAATTGAGCTATTCAACAATTTTCGTTACATCTTCTGACTATTATCAAGAATATATACGAGTGTTTCAGAAAGAAAAGTTCGCCATTCATTAGCGTAAAATGTAAAACGGAGAGGAAGAAAAGTATTCGTATAAGAGTTATAAAATAAATTACCTTGGTATCCAGTTTTAATATTTAAAAAATGTATAAAAATGCAAAATAAAATTCAAGTAATAAAAAATCTATTATAAATCGTTAACTGCACCAAGTTTCAAATTCAGGTTTTAGAGAATGAGACAGATAAAAATAAAATTCATGGCATCCTTTAATGGTCGTGTAGTTTAAAAAATAAAAAAAAATAAATGAAAATTGATATTTTATTTTAAAAAAAGAGAGAGGCCGTAGAAAGTAAAAGTGAATTCTCCACCCGATATTTTTACGTTAATTTCTGATAAAAAGTAAGCATAATTAGTTGTAAATTATAAACTGAAAATTCTTCCACTTGATTGAATAGGTTAGACTGACAGCACAATCTATCGTCTTAAAGAAATAGGAATCACTTATGCGACATAGAAATTCGTCACATAATTCATCATTCAATGATTAATTTAAAAGCAACTAATTAAAAATTCAAGAATTTTTCTATTGAAACATTCAAGTTATTTACTGTCAAATCTTGACGGGCATTATCTACTATGATATAAATTTAATTCAAAATTTGAAATTTTTATGGTATCTTATCACCATCCAATTTAGTATAAATTTCAGAATTGTTCATATCTGCAATAATGATATTGTGAGTGGAACATCTAATAGTCTCGTAATTTCTAACGTTACTAACGGAAAATTATTTTAATTATAGTTCTTATGAACCAGGGATCGAGTAGAAATTTTTATTTTGTAATTATTTAAAAAATATCTATTTTGCCTAAATGTGTTTTAATATGATAGTGCAGGCAAATTAAAGTAAATACACCTTCAACCCGAGCAAAATTGCAATAGAAGCTCTGTTAACTGATTTTTAATCCGTAACCATTACTGAGAAACATAACCAAAATCAGACAAAATCCGATCACGGGAACACCCTTAAAAACGGATTTCAAAACGGACTGAATCATATGCCGTTTTGCGTTGTTGTGCTGTTGTATAGCTTTTATTTGAGACGGAAGACGACAGAGGGCAGCACTAAACAATTTGGACTGCAAATATTCATTTTTTATCGAAGAACTGACAACCAATAATGCTTTTGGAACAGATAAAGTAAAGTATCTATAACTCATTCTAAACTGTATTACTACTAGACGGATCTCCTAACAGTCATCCTGTATGCGGTGAGTTTTTCAAGCTCCGGCAATGGGGAGATATATCTCCGGCCTCAGGCAAGCCCTATACTATATTTTCTTTCTACATATTAAGTCTTTCTGAACATTTTAAGCCCTACCGCATCAAAATCGGTCCAGTGGTTCGCGAGGTACAGTTCTCTTAAATTTCTCTACTTTCTGTTAATCCCGTTCCTCTATTTCATGTATCCGCAATTGCAACTGGCTCCGAATCGATTCCAGTGCTTATAAATGCTAGTTGTGCATAACTTTCCCAGGCATCGAAACATTTTTAATAATATGCTTTAGGGAATTTTTCAGGGCAAATATCAGTATTTTTTAATAGAAGAATAAATCTAGGTTAAACGCGCGAATTTTCGCCTTATTTAAGAAGTACTTTTCTATAAGAAAATACTGGTACCGAAAAATTTCCTGGCTATAAAATTTCAGGACACGCACGACCCCTGCATTTATGGACATTTCATCACCAATTTACTTTGTTAAGGGGACTTTAAGCAAAGATATCGATATTTTTTATACATGCTGTGCTGTGATTGTGATCTGACCAGAGTAGTTTGTCATGTCAGTGTTTTTCAAGATTATATTTATGGTGTTAAATGATTATTTAACAGCGGATTACTACATTATTTGTGTAATTTGAAGCTTATACAACACTAGTGAGTGAGTTTTAGATTCTTTTTATAAATTTTAATATTTTAATGAACCTCTGAAAAGTACATGCTTTACCATTGGCGGCCATTTAATAATGCATCTCTGTAGAGATTATTGTAATGTTAACCTTTTTTAATTAATATCTAACCTCTAACGTACATAATAAATGCTATAAACAGATCCATACTGTGCTTCTTATTAACGTAAGTGTATATACTTTGCTCTGTTGCCAGTTTCAATTCAAAATATGAATTTTAAGTGTACTAAATGATGTTTTGAAAATAGTTAAAAATTGTGTTCTATGCTAACTTTTAGCTTCAAACTCCCATAGGAATAACATTGGGAGTGTGTAACTTTTATAAAATTATCAAAAATACCTATAAGAGACAGCAGACAGAAGAGGAGCAGCAATGACATTTAAAAAGTGGGCGATGTACTGGAACACATATCGCCGTTTCATTCTGATTCTACTATTCTACTCTACGCAAAATTGTTACAGGCGTAGCAGCTAAAAAAGAAGTTAATGCTGATGAGTTGCACTTATTTGGTATGATCATCATCTCCAAAATGATAGGGAAGGATATATTTAGGTATTCGGCTAAAAGGTCAAAGTAAGTGAAAACTCTAGGATCTGCTGCCGCCATTTGTAGTTATAAAGATGACTTAGATATGCAAATAGATCCAGCGCTCCTCTTCCAAAGAATGATGATTACTGGCACTTGTGGTGAAATGAATCTCGGAGATGTCATGCGTTATGAACCGTGTGCGTACCCTGCAGCATTATTTGAATCACCAAGTATGATGAGGAATTCAGACAAATCTCAGTTAGCTCAAGCACTAGTCAAACACATTAAAAATTTACACAATGAAAAATATGACAACGTGGAAAGTACAGAAAGGTACATATTGGATGGAGGATCTTTCTTGCGTCGCATTTCCTGGTGTAAAAAATGATACATATGAAAACATTGCTACGTCTTACGCTGATTTTATTGTTAAACCATATGGAAAACCTATCATGGTTTTTGATAATTACATTGGGTATCCAACAATCAATGATGTGGCTCACAGATGACGCTACAAAAAAAAAAAAACAGTAGAGATATTAATTTCAGCCCATACGTGAAATTTATTGGAAAAAAGGAAGTGTTTCTGGACAATGAAAAAACAAGCAAACAATAACTTTCCTCATAGGCGAATTGCTTAAGAAACAAGGCTGTACTGTTCCCAACACAGATGGGGATGCCAATATAGACATTGTTCGTGCTCCAGTCTCATCTTCAGAAAATGCACATGCACATACCACTGTAATAGGTGAAGATACCGACTTGCTGATTCTCCTTCTTTAACAGGCAATGGATAATGGCTTCAAGCTATACTATCGCAGTGACATAAGACGAGGATCATGTTCCAAACCAGTCTATCATATCCTCAACATGCAATCTCTGTTAGGTCGTGAAAATTGCAACTTCCTTCTGTTTCTTCATGCTTTTACGGGCTGCGATACAACATCCAGAATTTTTTCGATTGGGAAATCCTCATCATTTCTCAAACAGATAAACAAGACAGAGCTCCGTTCTATTGCAAAAATATTTTGTTCAAATTCAAGCCTACATTCAGATATGGCTGAGGCTGGAAGAAAAGCAATGCTTCTGTTTTATGACTGCAAGGCACTGGATTCTATAGACAAATTATGTCCCCAAATGTTGGTAAGGAAAGTAACTACAGTAAAATCATTTATTACACCTGAACGTTTGCCTCCGACCGATTCTTCTACAAAATACCATAGCTATCACACTTACTTACAAATAAATATCGGAAGAAAGAACCAAGCCAGCAGAATGGGACTGGTATGTAAAAAAACACTCGTGCTACCCAATACTCTGCGAGTGACTACCAGCTAGAGATTATTTACTTAATATGATTCCATGTTCTTGAAAGACAAACTGTGCTACTTTACGATGCTGATGCAGACGTAATTGATTGCCCTGTTCTACAGCTTCTGGGGTGTGCCAAGTCAATGGATGTAACAAGAACTACCTAACTTCTAATTATAAATATGATGAAAACTATTGATACGTTTTTTTCTTCACTGGAACATTTCTGTAAAAACGAACTTAAGCAGTAATTTGTCAGAAATAGTAGACTTTTGTGTACTGTTTATCGTTTTTGACTATACTTCAAAGTTAAATTGTGAAAATAAAGCGATATATTTCCGTAAGCGATATATTCTCTGCCTTAGTTCCAGAAAATCCCCTCCGCCATTTTGAAATCCGTATATAGGGGTGTTCCCATGCTCAGATTTTGTCTGATTTTTAGTATGCTATTAAGCAGTAGTTCCTGATTAAAAAATTCTGTAAAAAGCTTCTATTGCAATTTTGACCATGTTCAATCACAAAATGCCTGGACTATGATAGCTGGCAACACTTGAAACATATTTGTAAGTAGAACTATAACTTTATATCTAAAATTTTTGGAATTAGCATTGGACATCGCGTAAGACATTATACCCCATATAATTTCTAGCAAAATCAATTTCTAACGTTTCAAAACGAAATTGTAGGATATAAATATAATTCAAAATCTGAAATTTTATTTTTTCTTATCAACGTCAAATTTAGTATAAATTTCAGAATTGTTTATATCTGCAATAATGATATGGTAATGAGTGTAACATTTAATACATTGTCTCGTACTACGTTACTAACGGAAATTTATTTTAATTATAGTTTTTATGAACTAGGGATCGCGTAAAAATTTTCATTTTGTAATTATTTAAAAAATATTTATTTTGTCTAAATGTCTTTTGATATGATAGCGAACAACACTTGAAACATTTTTGTAAGTAGAACCATCCCTTTAAGTATAGAAGTTTAGGTTTTGTCGTTGGACACCTCGTATAATTAATAACGTTTGGAAATTTCTAACAAAATTAAATTCTAACATTTCAAAATGAAGTTATATGATATAAATATATTTAAAAATCTGAAATTTTATTGTTTTTTATCAACGTAACCATTTAGTATAAATTTCAGAATTGTTCATATCTGCAATAATGATATGGTAATCAATGTAAGATAGTCAGACATATTAAGTAGCGGGATGTATAATTTATTTTAATGAGTTTAGTGCAACTATATTAAATAATGAATTAGTGTCAGCCTTTTCGAGAATTTTAAATTATTCTATGACTTTAAAGCATGATGTTTAGTAAAGTGGAACAGATTGCATACCAAATAATATATACAATTTGACATTTCTGTGCAATCTATTTATCTATACTTCAATTTTTAGAAGTTTATATTTTAGCTCATAAAATGTTACAGACATCACTTAATGCATTATAATATGCTTATAAAATTAGATAATTAAAAATATAACTTTTTTTAAACTTCCATATCAAAAATTAAATGTTAAAATTGACTATAGATGTCACATCAGAACAATAGTAGGACATTTAGTAATAATTGAAGAAGTCTGACATAGTGCTATGTTAGCCCTTTATCTACTGACGGTACTTATAAGTACCATTAAAATAACTTGTTATAAAATTCATTTAATACATCGATTAGTAGTAATACAGTTTAGTATTAGTTATAGATGCATGACTTTATCTTGTTCCAAAATCATTATGGGTTACACAAAACAAAAATATTTTTAAAAGGATGATTTCTTTTGCCTTTGCATCTTTTCAGCTTTCTTGGCGTTGGGAGGGGGGGGGGATTTTTCAATTCGGAAATATTTCTATTGTAAGAATATTATATTTGTACATTTCCTAATTCTACAAAATACTAAGAAAAATATAGGGTGTAGCGGCAAGCATGTCGGCATCCACAGAGGCTATTGCGGTTGTAATTCTGGTTTTTAAGTCATCAATGTTCGACACTCTCCCCCTGTAAACATTGTCCTTTACAAATCCCCAAAGGAAAAAGTCCAGCGGCGTTATATCAGGTAATCTGGGTGGCCAAGGAATTGGACCTCCTCACCCAATCCATCTTCCTGGAAAATGGTCATTCAAAGAAGTACGAATGATGGTACCCATATGAGGTGGTGCACCATCTTGTTGCAAAGTGACATGTGGCTAAAGCTCTTCTAGTTGTGCAAATACGAAGTTTTTCAACATGTCAACAACAGGACAATGTTTACAGGAGAAGAGTGACGAACATTGATGACTTAAAAGCCAGAATTACAAACGCAATAGCCCCTGTGGATGCCGACATGCTTGCCGCTACCTGGCGTGAAATTGGCTATCGACTTGATATTCTCCGTACGACGAAGGTGGCATACGTGGAAGTTCATTGACAAGGGTCATGAAACTTTTTGAGTCTATCTAACCTTTTATGTTATTAATTTTAATCTATCTTTATTATTTTATGAGTTATTAAACATCAAAATGGGTCCGCGACTTTATAAACACCCTGTATTTAAAATAAAAGATTTGAGTGGGGCTATAAATATTGCCCCAAATCCCTATAAATTCAAATTTAATTAATCTTTCTAAATTCTAAAATCCTTCTAAAATGTATTAGATGATTATGTAAATATTCTAATTTAGTTTCAAAAATTCACGAAAAGTGCTTTAGAAGATAAAACTTTCATGAATTCATAATTCAGTACAAAAAGGATTAAACCGTGTCTCCATGTAGTGGAACAGTAGGGAATTTTTATAAAAAACATCTGAGATATAGTATTAAAGATAAGCATTTATCTCACACAAAACGTAACAGCTTTGTGGTTCGAAAGTTGTTCAACTAGATGCAAACACAGTTATTCATAGCGGTAAGACAGACATCTCATTTTTTACTATTAGGAGAGACCGGGGTTAGTTGTGCCAGGGGCAAGTTGTGCCATTGAGCTTCCTGACTGAGCCAATAGGTTGCAGCACCTGTCGCGTCATGTGAGTGAAGAGGTTTATTGTCTGTGTGTGCTGTGTATGTTTTGAAGTATAGCGTTGCGTTGTTTTCGAGATAAAAATATTTATCTTGTTTTCTATCGTAAAAGTAAATTTTTCGACCTACGTTGGAATCATCATTGCCACTAGCGATACTGAGATATATAAACTTCCTTGACATTATCTAAATGCTTATATTTTGAGCTGTTATTCTATGTATTTCATTTGTTAATCAGGCCAACATTTTGGAAACTCATGAATAAGGTTCAAAATGGCGTAACGCGGGGCTAGTTGTGACGAAGTCTAAGAGGGACGTTGTGACAGTGTCACTACTTACCCCAAAATAATTAGCAAAAAAATCTACAATCAGGCTGTATGTGGATGGTTGAAATCGCAGCCTGGAAGCACTGGGTCGATCTACGACATACCAGGTCAAAACAGCCCTTCCTAGTGCTGCCATTCCAAAAAATATTCAAGCAGGATTTCGTTGTAGTGGAGTTTGGGAATTTAATAAGCATTTTTTTGCAGACCAAGACTTCCTATGTTACTGAGTAACCAATCGACCGTTATCCATCAGAGATGAGAGCGTTAAAGACCAGAATGACAATGAAAAAAATTAGTAAATAGGAAACTGTTAATAAACCAAGCACTTCAGCAATAACTTTAATCAATGATGGGGAGATAGCAGGACCGTCTTCAAAAGCAAGAAATCTCATTGAATTAGATAAATTAATGACAATTGATAATAGCAATTTGTCAGTGGTAAGTCTTACAGAAATAAGACCACTCCCTAAAGCAGGACCTCGAAAAGGCAAATGATCTATTCGTAAATGTTTGAAATCTGACATTCTAACAAGCACACCTATAAAAGAGAAATTTCGATCAGAACAAAAAGCAAAAGAACGCAGAAAAAAAATTGAAAAAGAAAAAGCAAAAAAGAAACTGTATGGAAAGGCCAAGCAGTGCATAAAAAATTACATCTAGGTTATTGAAAAAAAGGGTGAAGCAAATACCGGATAGCTCTGAAGATGACGAAAATTGCTTATGTCTAGTTTGCTTTAAGCAATACAAAATTTCTAGACCCGGAGAAGACTAGGGTCATGCATGACATGTAAAAGATGGGCGCATGTCAAATGTACCAAAAATGAACCTTATTATATTTCTATTAGCAGCAAATCAGACACCGAAACAAGCGATGACAATGAGTGATTAAAAATATAGGATATAGGCCTAGACGATGTAGCAGGCTACCAACTCAAAGATCAATATGGCCAAAGATTTGTGTTGGCTTACTTTTTATTTCTTTTCTGATTAAGACAATTTTTTTTCTTTTTATTGCTAAGTGTCTCTAAAAGTATCTTTATAGAGGATTAAGAGTTTACAATTGTTAAGAATTTAACTATTTTATTTTCATTTGATTTACAATATTAATAAAACATGAAAGTGTTTTATTCTGTTATGAACGTTACAAATGAAAAAAAATTCCCATTCTTGATTTAACATATCCCATTTAATCACCTTTCTTGCATAATTTGTATATGTTACAATGCACTTTTATGTGTCATTTATGTGTCACAATGTGCCCCAAGCATGTCACAACTTGCCCCGTAGCCGGGGTTAGTAGTGACACATTTCAAGGTTACGCAGAATTCTTTTTGTGTTATGAAAAACGTTAATAATGTAAATAGGAGTTTTATAAATATGTTACTAAAGAATTACTCTAATGATGTGATACACTAAATGTTTCGCTTCAGTTCAAATCTTACGACTTATACCGAAAATGTCGAAAATGTCACTACTAGCCCCGGTCTCCCCTAAAAGATGTCCTATTGTTGCTCTGTGGTGACGAGTGTTTCATTTAAATAATGTTTTTTGTCACATAAGTTACATTTAGATTAAATTGTGAGATAAATCTTATTGGCGATATAATTCATTTACATTACAATATATGTCTAAAAATAAATAGATTTTCACCAAACTTAGTTGCATCAAAAATCATAAACGAAAAATAAATATTGTTTTATTCATGAAAAATATCAAAGCATGCATATCTGATTTTCGATGGTTTCTGAACAATCTGAATCCTAACAATATTATACATATTACCGTGTATTTGAATGTTTGTGTCAAAATAACGTCAAAACTGTTTAATTCGTGTCTTTATATCTTTGCATATAGATGGATTATAACCCAGAAATAAACATAGGATTTGTATTGTTTATTGTATTAAAATATTATCTTCATAATCCATTATATCATTATTTCCATAGACATGAATTGACAATTTTGATAGGAAATTTAAATATCTTTCGTTCTTCGTTGCTATAATGTAAAAACCAGGAATACTATTTTCTCCTCAATAATTAATGTTCATTTGAAGGACTTGCACGTAAGGAAAAAAAAAAGATGAAGTTATAAATAAATAATACAAAAATTTTAATTTTTTTTACAATTATACAATGTACATAAATAAGATTAAGTACGGAAGTCAGGAAAATATGCCTTCAAATATGGAAAATAAAATTGATACTTTTATATTACATGTAAATTTCCAACTGGGCGAAAAATGTCCGGGCCAGGATTTGAACCCGGGACCTCCTGGCTGAAGCCGCCAGTGCTCTGCCATCTGAGCTATCCCGGACGATTCTGGTCGAACCATTTTCACCCAGCTAACCTTGATGATTACAGCATCTGGTCTGAAACCATGTTCAGCTCAACAGAAAAAATCTCAGGTAATGGAACTCCAGAAATCGCTGGATACGAAATTACACTAGATTAATTTTAACACAATTATTCCAATTGGTAAACAAATCATATTAGATGTAAATTTCCAACTCAGCCAGGAGGTCCCGGGATCGAATCCTGGTCCGGACATTTTTCGCCCAGTTGGAAATTTACATCTAATATGATTTGTTTACCAATTGGAATAATTGTGTTAAAATTAATCTAGTGTAATTTCGTAACTAGCGATTTCTGGAGTTCTATTACCTGAGATTTATTCTGTTGAGCTGAACCAGGTTTCAGACCAGATGCTGTGATCATCAAAGTTAGCTGGGTGAAAAAGTTCGACCAGGATCGTCCGGGATAGCTCAGATGGCAGAGCTCCGGGTTCGAATCCTGGTCCGGACATTTTTCGTCCAGTTGGAAATTTACATCTAATATGATTTGTTTACCAATTGGAATAATTGTGTTAAAATTAATCTAGTGGATACTTTTATAGTTAACGGATATATGCTTCGATGTTCAAATAAAATGGTCTTTGGTTATGGTATTAACTCTCACAACTAAAAGAAATTTATTGTCAATGTTTGATGGTTAATCGCACGGTTAACATAAATATTTGATTTGTTATTGAAAAAAGATTAAAAAAAAGTTCGAAAAGAAAATGAATAGTAAATGTCATTAATATGCAATGTAAAATTATCGCTCTAAAAATGATGTCATGTTTAGTTGAAGATAGATGCTTTTATTCTTCAAATCTGAAAAACTAACTCGATAGCTTAAAGAAAATTTTTTTTTGAGGAGAGTTGATTTTTAAAACTGTTCATTTCTGAAAATATGAATAAACAAAGTTTATTTCTTTTATAAGAAAGTTGCATTTTTGTTCACAAAACCGAAATGATTAATATGATTGCTTTAAATTAACCTAATTTTCCGTCTGCCGGTAATAAAATTCAGGCTCTTTTTTCTAAATAATGTATAATGATAATAAAACACTCATGCTACAATATATATTAAAGCACACATACACACATAAATAACTCCTGCATTCAACGGTTAAAGGTACATATAAATATTATACAGGCATACAAACAATAAATACAATAAACCCACCTGGAGTGAAAAATTAGCCAAAGACAGGAATCGAACCCGGGACCACAGTACACATGACTGCTGCTCTAACCACTGAGCTACTCCGTCGATGCCTGAGTCTGCAATTTCTCACTAATAAACTATGTTGGGGAAGTCACCAGCCATCTATATGACAGCCTTATAATATATATTAAAATGCACATATAACACAATAAATACTACAATATATATTAAAGCACACATATAACACAATAAACACACATGAAACACAATATAGTTGATCGTTGTCCGGTCATCCAGTGCTGTCGTATAGATGGCTGGTGACTTCCCCAACTTGGTTTATTAGTGAGAAATTGCAGCCTCAAGCATCGACCGCAGAATCTCAGTGGTTAGAGCAGCAGTCTTGTGTACTGTGGTCGCGGGTTCGGTTCATGGCTCTGGCTAGTTTTTCACTCCAGTTGAGTTTATTGTATTTGCTGTTTGTATGCCTGTATAATATTTATATGTACTTTTAACTGTTGAATGCAGGCGTTATTTATGTGTGTATGTGTGTTTTAATATATATTGTAGTATGAGTGTTTTATTATAATTATCGTAGATCAATGTAATAGTAAAACCTATCCATCGTTGTCCGGTCATCAAAGGTTGTCGTATAGATGGCTGGTGACTTCCCCAACATGGTTTATTAGTGAGAAATTGCAGACTCGGGCATCGGGCGGAGTAGCTCAGTGGTTAGAGCAGCAGTATTGTGTACTGTGATCCCGGCTTCGATTCCTGGCTCTGGCTAATTTTTCACTCCAGTTGGGTTTATTATATTTATTGTTTGTATGCCTGTATAATATTTATATGTACCTTTAACTGTTGAATGCAGGCGTTATTTATGTGTGTATGTGTGTTTTAATATATATTGTAGTATGAATGTTTTATTATAATTATCGTAGATCGATGTAATAATAAAATCTATTCATCGTTGTCCGATCATCCAAGGCTGTCATATAGATGGCTGGTGACTTCCCCAACATGGTTTATAATTGAGAAATTGCAGACTCAGGCATCGGCCGGAGTAGCTCAGTGGTTAGAACAGCAGTCTTGGGTACTGTGGTCCCGGGTTCGATTCCTGGATCTGACTAATTTTTCACTTCAGTTGGGTTTATTGTATTTATTGTTGATAATGCCTATATAATATTTATACCACCTTTAAATGTATAATGATCTTTGATCATGGCGTGATTGCTTATTAGCAAACATGAGAGCATTGTTTACATAATTGAATTGATTATTTTATGCGCACTCATTAAAAACGGGAATAACGGTTTTGTGTTCTCCACTCTGCATAATAAAATTAATTGACATGTCTACCTAACTTTATATCTTTTTTCTTTTTTGTTTTTTTTGTTTTTTTATAGTTTAGATGTTTAAAAATTTCTGGTAAAAATATATGATTAGACGCTGTTAATAAAAAAAAAGAAGAAGTGACCTTGCATATAAGTTTCTGTTGAAAATATTTATTGCTAAATAATTTGACATAATTTATTATTATTTAAATTTAATAATTATACATTCCATTTATCAGATTTATACTTATACATGTATATTCTAATATGCACCTTTAATTCTTAACAGCTTCATTTACATTTTTCAAAAAACAATTAATGTACAATAATGGATTTCCAAAAAAAAAAAAAAAAAAAAAAAAAAAAAAAAAAAAAAAAAAAAAAACTATTTCTATTCTGTGAATAAATGCATGTTCATTCTGAAAACTTGGTTAACAATGGGAATGGGAATACAATAACTATGTGATTTCATTTAAAATCCAGTGCAATGTTTGTTTTATTCTTTGGTTTTGTGTCACATGAAAGGACAAAATTGTCAGTCTACAAAGTCGTTTAGCTAAAACCTTTGTCAGAAATTACATTTTTATGTTAAAGTATTCAACTGATAATGGCTTTTATTTCGCCATGCTTTTCCTCTGTTCAAACAAATCCTTAAATAATATTAGAATTTGTAGTCTTATGACAAATGAATTTCTCCGTATCATTCAAACTAGGCTTTTAAATTCTTTAGTTTTGTTTGAACACTGAAAAATGAACTATAAATTGATATTTAATATAATGCAGTTTAACATGTTTAATTATTTTTTACAATATAACGTCAGAATAGCTTGCGAAAAAAATTGAATTATTATTGTTATATAATGCAATACAGAAAATGTCTATTAATAATATCATGCATATTATAAAGGTTTGTATAATTAATATATCCGCCTTGAACATTGACCATAAATTATTTTTTTATTTACATTTTGCTGTTTAAAATTAAGCAAGTTTCCTATTTGAAAAAAGCCCTATGGATTAAAAGGGCATATTTTATCAAAAGCACTAACGGTCTTTAATAGTTATTGGTTCAATCCATTTCAAGTGGTCCAGCACTGGTTGATTGATCATTTTTAAAATTTCTGAATTTTTTTGTACAAGAACCCTAACATGAAGGAAGTTCAAAATTACTATTATTTTAATTTTATTAATTTTTGTTTGTGCAGGGCTGCCATCTTTTCTTCATCGTCCGCAACAATTTTCTTACGTGAAGGGTTTACGGAATTGTAAATAACTCATTGTTTATTTCTCCAATCTAAGTACGAATTAAATCAATTTGTACAGAATACATTGGGCCAAAAATTTAATAGAGTAGTTTCCAAAAATAAATCCTTATTGGTGAAATTTCAGCATAAAGTTTCGGTTTTTTCTCCAAAATTTTTCCGTTTACAAATAGAAATTTTTCTAGCAGGGAAAACTGTCAACATGACATTTTTTTTGTACAAATAGGCGGAAAGTACTTGTACTCACACGCTTAGTTCCAGATCTGGGACTTGCTTTCTCTGTGCTAAAAAAATCCAAAAGTTTTCAAACATGTCAAAAATCGCACCTTTTAGGCTTTGATATCTCTGGTGGGGCATGAGATAAAAATCTGAAGTTCTGGTTTCTGAGAGTATTGTACGGTAGTGTTATGCACAAGAAATTTCAGGATGGAGATTTGACTACAAGTTGATATATGGCCCGGGCAACCTGCCAAACTATTGTTTTGCTGTAGTTACAGGTAAGTATTTATCTCATGCACAAACAAAAAACAATACAATTAAAATAATAGTCATTTTGAACTTCCATTATGTTAGGGTTGTTGTACAAAAAATTTCAGATTTTTTAAAAATGGTCAAGCAACTAATAAATAATTTTCTGGATCAGTTGAAATGGATTGACCCTATTTCCTTTTCCTTACATTACTATACTTAAGTAGCAGCGTTTTTGTTAACGCCTTTGTTTCACTATTGTACATTGAAAATAAAATAAATTTACCATTAATGATTCTTAATACCGAGAAAACTGGAAAAAGTGCCGAGTCTGGGAGTCGAACCCAGAACCTCTGGCTTAATCTGACAACGCTAAATCAACGAATCTATCCTCGGCTACTCCCGTGGATGGTATTCACGTATACATCCATTTTGTAGTTTAATCCGGTCTGTAAAATATAATGCAACTAAACGGATAAAAATAAATGTAAAAAAATAAAAACGGGAAAAATAACTAAAAAACGATGCTAATTAATAATATTGCATTTGTTTAACCTAATCAAACTAATTGGTAAATAATAAACGTGACGTGATATTTTTCAAGCCTAGTGAAAATATTACAAGGACAAGAGCCGAAATCCGATTTTTAACCGGCATTTTTTAGTAAATTCAACTGGGGTTACTTTGGTTTAAATTTCTATGTTTCATGTCATGTTCAGCATCTCTATTCTCGTATTTTATTTAAAAAATTAATATCATATTAATTTTTTTATTGCTAAGAAGATATGGAACCACACCAATGTTATAAATTTGGCGGCATGGAATTTTCTTTGTACCAAAAGCTGTTTTTGAATATTTTGGACAAATATTACCTTTAATTGGCATATCAATGGCCCATGAGTAAAAATGAAAATTATGACGGGGAGAATGAGTTTAAGAAGTGTAATCATATAAAAAGACACAGAATTAGCACATATTTTTATTTACAAATATTACAAATCCCATATATATTGCTGAACTCGAATTGTCCAGGTCTGTGATTAAATACTGAATTCTTTTAGACATAAGTTTCGGTGGACTAATTTTTGAAAGAATACCGTTCCATTCCTGCACCATCTAGTCCAGTCAATGTGGCCAATGCCAACACTTTAACTTCTTTTTCACGCAGTTAACAACACAATACACCTTTGATTTCAAAACAAACCTACCGGGAGAGATATTACCATTAAACCGCACAAGTACAAAATGTATAACGTTACAGTCATCTTTTGTCAATAGCTTTCTTGTTTGGTTCAATTGGAACCAATACACTGGATGAATTTTCAGCAAAAGTATTGTTTGTATAAGCACAAATGTCTATTTTTCCAAGTATACCAAGTATAAACAAAAATATTTTCTCAAAAACATCAATGTTTAAATTCAACAAAATAAGAAAAACCTCCCGTTCAAATATGACATTTTTTATGCATTGACAGGATGTATATACAAAAATTTAAATGATAATTAGTTGGGCCAAAGTTACACCAATTTGTAAAAAAGGCTTTTCTTTTTTATCTCAGGAAACACAACGCATAATCCTACGCTAGGCTTTGATCTGCAATAATGAGGTTATGATAACACGTACTTAACAAGGTCCCAAGGAATTTATTCACGACTTAGCAGACAAAAGTTATAAGTGGTAAATTATCACCGTCTTCACAGGTTTTTTTTTGACTGATTGGCAAGGAGGAAAGATCGAGAATGAGCTGTCAGCCTCAAGCTAATGCTACCACCAATATTTTGAGACCAAATTTGTCGATAACTGAAAGATGTAGAAAATATAGCATATTTAATCTTTTTACGCTCTTGGGCCAAAGTTACTCTTAATGGCCTAAAGACACCCTATTTGACGGTATTCATTTTGAATTCGGTCTCGGAACATTTTCGCTCAGTTGGAAGAACAGCAATTTCTAACAATTATTTAACAATTAGTTTTATTAAGTTAAAAAATATATACATATTTCAAAATTGTTTGTGACCGCGGTTTCAATGAATGTTCGCACTGTAACCTTCCTAAATTATCTGGGTTTATCATGCAAAGCTGATAAATAAAAAAACGTTTCACTAGACTATGTTTCCTATAGAGTGTATTATTTATCTTTAACTTAAAAAGATACAATAAAATATTCTAATACATTCCGTCCACGTATAATAATTTTAATCACAAAGAAATGAGTATTTCCGAGAATTTCAATTATTTATTTGGTTTCTATGTGAAGAAGGAAATTTGAAATATTAAAAATCGGTAGATAATGCATTTTTTTAAAAATCAATTTAACTTTAGTTTAAAAAATGCTCAAAATAGTACTTGTGCACATTCATTAAATTATTTATAGATTACTGAATTTCGATCTAAATAAGTCTAACTGAATAGAAATAACTTATATTGAATACTCTTCATTTTATTTTTAAATCACTGTATAGATCCTTAACAAACAACTAATTGCCATATAATTTTTTTTCGTGATATTTTAATGTTAAATTTATATTTTGATTAAAATGTATCTTTAATTTTGAAACATAGTATTTTAATATGCTAGATAAAGATCCAATGTTTGCATAAATAATTAAGTTAATATGAACTTAATGAGATGCCAAATATTTGAACATAAAAAGCAATAATCCAAATTTGATATGAATATATGCTGAGTGTACTTTAAATGATATCAGAATTAAAAACGAGCTTAACTGTATTATATTTCTCCCACATAGTTATTCGATAAATATTTTTATGTACTTGCAATTTCTTTATTGAGATTCGACATTAAGACAATTTTAATTTCATTTTTATAAATTTGTTAAGAGCTTATCTAAGATTATAAATATGTTTTTTACCTAATATAAAATAAATTTAAAGGGAAAGAAAACTTAATATCATATATTTTAATAATTAATGTTTTTGAAAAGTGTACTTCTAATTACAGATTTAGAAGTTTTATTTTTAATTAAATGTTATACTTAAATATATATACCGGGTGTCCCAAAAAGGACTGACTGATTTTAAAATTCAATAACTTGCAAACGGTGACAGATATTAAAAAAATTCTTGCAGGAGGGTTATGCATAAGGTCGAGAGTTTTATTACAGTGATTTTCAATTTTAGTTCGATTTACAAACAATAGATGGCGCTGTAAGCAATAGTCGCTAAATTCAGGCTCGATTTTTGGTACTTCGTGGTCCGGATAATACATTCCCATCTCCTTTTTCTGCATGGAACAAGATAAAGGACCAAAAATCGAGCCTGTATTTAGTGGCTATTGCTTACAGCGCCATCTATTGTTTGTAAATCGAAATAAAATCGAAAATCACTGTAATAAAACTTTTGACCTTATGCATAACCCTCCTGCAAGAATTTTTTTAATATCACCGTTTGCAAGTTATTGAATTTTAAAATCAGTCAGTCCTTTTTGGGACACCCGGTATATATATATATATGTATATATATATATATATATATATATATATATATATATATATATATATATATATATTTATTTAAATACGAATCTTTCTAAAAATTGAAGAATGAAAACTAACAATTATTTAAGTAGGTAATTTAAAATTAATAAGAAATGAAAGATTATTTACAATCATTACTTTTAACTGCATATACGATCTATTCGAAATACAAAGCATTACAAAAAAATTTACATACTATTTATTTTTTTGTCTCTTGGAGAGATAAAACAAGAAAAACAAATCATGTGCAAAGTATAGAATATGAAACACTTTGAAATATATACAGAATACTTTAACAATATTTCGCACTAAGTAAGTTAAATAATATACTTAAATAATTGTTTTAGAAAACACATAACATATTTGAAAAACAGGATTAAGGAATTACCTTTCATAGCCGGAGAAGTATTGCAATTATTTTGTAGAAAGATACTTAAATTATTTTAAAAGTCTTGTATATTAACTACAAATATTTCTACAAGCCGCTTATTTAGCTAAAATTTAATTCAGGCAAAAAACATACTCAAAACTATTGAAATCATTATTTTATCAATTATCATACATAAACGATTCTCGGTCAGGAATTTTGTGTGAACCTGTAAGTGATTTTATTTATATTCTATATAGATCTCTTCCCTCATAGCATGCATGGTCACAGTGACGTCACTGTAAGTCACTGTGGTCACGTCACATCTGTGACAAAAATGCCACCACTCAGTGATATCACATTGTGACTGAGATGTGAACTTCTTAGAAAACTTAAAAAAATTACAAAAATTATTAAAAACATGTTATTTACTGTAAAAAAATATTTTTCTGCCGGATTTAAAATTTTTTTAAACCGTGGTCCAAGTTGCCTCAGTGCCTCTAACCAAAACTTTTATATTCATATAACATAAAATGTAATTAATTCATCAGCGACACAAAAAGATTTCCTAATTATGCGAATTTCATATTATTAAAAAAATGTTTTAGGTAAACAGACCTCGACTTATCTTTTATAAAGATTTTTGTAAATGATCATCTGTTATACTATAGAAGTTTCTGAAAGAGTAGTCGAAACATTTCTGTGGTTTCAAACTAAAAACTTTCTATTACAGTTAAGTCTGCAGCTTTTAATGAGCACGCAGAAAGCGTCTTCAAAGTTTAGTCATATATGCATTTCTTGCTTTATAATTTGCATTCAAGTCATTTTTTTTTCTTCTTAGTGTTTCACTATTTTAAGTAACTTTTTTTTTTTTTTTTTTTTTTTTTTTTTTTTTTTTTTTTTTTTTTTTTTAATTCTACTTCTTTCAGACGTTTAAAATAAAATTGACATTTTCCAAATATAAAATTAATGTACAAAATTTATGCAAAGTTCATGACATAATTAATTATTCATATTTTATTCTTTGTTTTCAAAATATATCTTTAAAAATTATTTTACAAGATGTTTTAATTTACAGAAAATTAATATTAAGAGAATGACAGATTGACAAAGAAAAACTCATCTCTTCTCGATAATCTTCTTGTATTTTTTAAGAAGATATTTTGTATATATTACCTGTGATACAAATTTTACTTTTAAAAAAAGGAGGGGGTCATCATTATTACCATTAAATTAATTTGTACACATTTTGAAAAAATAAGCAATGTTTTATGTAGTAAACTCTAATTATGGATAATATTATTATTATAATTTACGTAAATGAAACTTTACAATTCAATAAAACTGATAAAAATAAAAGGTGAAATACAATAAAACATTTTCAAACAGGAAATTGAATTAGAGACAATTTGATAAAATTATTACACATTTAATTTCCTTCCGAAACTGTTGTATAGAAAAACAAATAAAACCGAGAAACATCTGCTTCGAACTTCGAAACTTAAAAACCGTCTGCATCTGCACTATTTCAGTTGTTACGACTAGGCCGCAGAATAACGGATAAAAGTAACGGTAAAGCTTTTTAGAATAAATGCGGAAAGTTATGTGGACACTGGACAGCATAGGCGTGTTGACACGGATTTAAAAACTAAAACAAGAACGTTCTCAGGATCCAAGTTAGTTCAGCTAACAAAATATAAACCCGAGAAAATTACGGTAGCTTTGACTTGTTGAAGATGATTCAAGTCATTGCTATCGTACTTATTATCGGATTTAATTGGTTCCCCAAAATGAAAGTATCACGTACAACGTCAATGAAATTAGGTATGTAAAAATATTATTTTCCCTGTTTGCTTTTTTTTAATCACAACAATTTTAGTTAGCTTCTCATAAACATGCTGTAGAACATAAATATTTTATTACATTTATTTTTTTATTTTGTTGAAATATTTAAAATACTATTTTCCCTGTTTGCTTTTTTTTTTTAATTACAATGATTTTAGTTATCTTCTAATAAACATGTTATAGAACACAAATATTTCATTACATTTATTTTTTATTTTGTTAAAATATCTGACTTCCTTTTCAACAGCTTTGATCAGATTATTAAAATTAGTGATTTAAATTGCATTTTAATCTGGTTTATTTTCATATTTAAATATTTGGTTAAAACCACATGGTGTCATAAATATGAAAGTATATGGACAAGTATTATAATCAATCATTAATATAATTAATAAACATTTAAAGATAATTAAATTATATAAATAAAATGCTTTTTAGGGAATAAAATTATTGGCAAACATAATTTTTTAATTTTGTATTAAGTGATGGTCTTAAACAATTTGCATTGCATGTTTTTATTTTAAAAATTTGCATCTGCTCAGAAGAGGAATTTATAAAAAATAAGACACAACGGAAACGTATACTATTAAAAGAGATCATAGATATGTAATGTTAAGAAAAAAAATGATTATTTAATGTATTATTCAACCTGAGAAATGTTTTAAAATCTATAAAGAAATAGTCATAGCGGGTGAAAGCTTTTCAATTGTTAAACATTCTTACTGAAATGTTTTCAAAGTGAACTAGAAGTCTGTTGGCAAATGAAAATATAGAAGTTACGCAATCAGTAAGTGTTTAAATATGATTTTACTTTAAAAATAACGCAAATACTTGAACGGTATGAATCTAAAATGCAATAACCATCTTTTATTATTTACATTTTTTTCTGGATAATTTTCTCATTTTATTTCCTGAATGATTTTATCGAGATAAATTTCAAAGTATCGATATTATACACTCTTTATAAACAGCGTGATTAAAATGGATTTCTTATTTATAATTACCATAATCTTGTAAATAAAATATTAATAATAATAATGAACCTATGTGTGGCTCTATTTTGTGTTTATGGTCTCAATTTTTATACTTTATTTACATTAAAAAGTAGTTAACCATTTGATACTGTGTTCATTATTTTGTTTTATTGTGTCATATAAAAATAAATATGATTATTTGTATTTCTAATACAATATATATAGTAGAGCGCCGATTGTCCGAACAAGTCGGGATCGACCCTAGTTCGGATAAGCAAAAGTTCGGATAAATGGGCAGACAGTTTAAGGGATGTTCCTGACTATTCTAAAACCTTCACAGTTTATCTAGGTTTAGGACTGACAGCACCAGTTAGTACTGGAGTGCTTAATTTTTTTTTAATTGTTTTTTGTTTACTTTTTTATTATTTAATTTTTTTTTCACTTTTTATCATTTTCTAAACTTCAGAGATTATAATTTAAGCAAAAAAATAAATTGGAAGTTAGGTGTTTTTTTTTCTTTTTTAGAGAGAGAAATATTTGGATAATTGGAAATTCGGTTAAAAAGAAATCTTTGAGAGAAATATGCTGTTCGGATAATTGGAAGTTCGGTTAATTGGAGTTCCGATAATCGGCGTTCTACTGTATTTATAAAACTTTCACCAGACTTTATTCTAAAAATTTCGTTGTATATTCTAATCTCTTTGTACTATTTATGATAATATCAGAGTTATAGATGTCATGGCAACATATATCCAGCCAGATAGATCTTTGGCAAAACTTAAAATCTTTCACATTAGATGCAAAATAGAGTAGCTGCGGTGCTGTGTTTTATAAACAATAAGGTATTATTGTTTTAAAAAATCATAGATAGTAAGAGTTATTTTTATAATGTATAATTTCATAAATAAAAATGTAATTTTGGCAATCGGTTATTAAAGTTATTTTTTAATAATCAAAAAGTTGTTTTATATACGGATTTTACTTCAAGCAAACCCTGATGTAAAATAAATTAACCCTTTGTATCACCGTTCTATGCATACCCAAAAGTTTTACTTACTTTTACAGTGAGCATAAAAATACGATTTTATTTATTGCTGCTATCTTCCAACATAACGATTATTGCCGAAATTGTTCTTAGAATTCTCAACATAATGATACTGGTGATACTCAGTGAATTTTCTATACCAGAGCTGTATTTTTCATTTGAGTAGTTTCAAATGGTTATTGCTAAAATGTACTTCGGAAATTTTGTAATGCATGTATGTGGCATAAAAGACGTAAACAATACGTATGTAATGACTATATGGCACATGATGAGCGTTTCGAGTGTATATATATATATATGTATATAACGCATGCATAAACTTCCCAATGATCTTAGCAATGTTGTTACTGCAATTTTTGCATAATCAAATTTATAGGGGCCTCTATAACAAAAAAGTATCCTATTTTCTCAGCCCCAACTTGTTTGAATTACAATTATATATATATATATTTTATGGTAATCAATATCATAAAACATATAAAATTTAATTACTTAATATCGGCAGTTCTTTTTATATTTCATTTTTTTTTATTATTAAAAATGTTGTGTAATCGAAAAAATTCAACTTCAACAGTGACTTCGAGTTTGTAATGCGTATTAAATGAAATAAATTAATTTCATTCAGTATTTTCTATAGTTTAAAGAATATAAAAAGTACTGTATATATTATGACATATTATATTTTTAACACAAATTTTATTTTGATAAAGATTTGAAAATTTAAACAAATTGTTTCTTTGGTAATTTTAATGCTTTTAACAAATAGCTAATTTTGAAAAAAAAAAATGTGATAGATCGATCATTCAGTTGTCTTCAATATTCTCATTTATTGCAATAGGGATGAAAGGTGCAACAAAAATTGAAGTCTGCGGGGCATTACATTTTGATTCAATAAAATTGTTTTGGTATACCCTTGTTATAGCGGCCCCCAAATTTTAATTGCGATGTATCGCCGAAGTATATTAACGTTATAGATGTAAATGATTTTACAACATGCATAATTATGACTATGTGTCACATGCATACGTGTTTACAACTGTACAAGTATGCCATAGTGTGACTGCACAACATTGCCACTAGTCACATATTCATCACAACGTTAATGACAAAATCGTCACAAATCACACAATTTTCACAAAATTGTCACAATGTGACTTCAAAGCAGTGTCGCTGTCGTCACAGAATCATCACAGTGTTAAAGACAATTTCGTCACAAATGACACATATTTCACAAATTGATCTCAATGTGACTTTAAAGCATTGTCACATTCGTCACAAATTCGTCACAAAGTTAATACCAAAACAGTCACAAATGACACACTCTTCACAAATTTGTCACACCGTGACTTCACAAAGTCGTCACAATGTGACGTCACAAAAGAGCTCTAAAACGGCCATAACGACGTCACATTCTAGTCACAATGACTTCACATCGACGTCACGTGACGTCACATCGACGGTCACAATGTCACAGCGTGACTTCACAACGACGTCGACGTGACGTCACCATGCCTTACGGGTTATATGCTAAATATAGTTCTGCTTCAAAATACATAACTCAGTTATTAACCATAGTTAAGCAATTTCCGCTCATATTCAGTAATGCTTATGAATAGTCTTTTCTGTAGTCTTGTATATGATGTATGGCATTTAAACATATCCCGTAACATTCAAAATTTTGTTAATCTTAAAAAAGGATATGATAACAAAAAACACATTTCCAGCAATTATCGCATATACCAGATGCAGCTGTCAATAATTCTTAATTATTTTATTAAACAATATGGGTGAGGTTCAGTATCCTGCTCGCTACGCTCACCAAACTCCCGCGTAATTGCGTAGCGATTCCGCTCACTATCGCGACGCGAACGCTATCTTCTAGCCAATCCCAGACGTAATTGTTTCTAGTTTATTCTGGAATGTTTAGATCTCTAGAAATTAATGTTGGACAGATAAGTGAAACATCAAACTCTATATGATATGTGAAATTCAGTGTTAAATGCAGGAAGCGGGAGGGGGCATTCCCTTCAGCGACATTGAAATGTCCCTCCCCGAAATGTTTGAACTTTACGCTTTTTATTGGAGTTTGCTACAGGATCTGTAAAATATCCCTTCCGAAGCCGCAGAAATTCCTCCCTGAGAAAAACGTTTCAATTCAACACTGAGGAAATTGCATTTTAAGTAGTACGAATCTAAAGCTTAAATCAGGTTATTTCTTTCATTATAATTTCATTAGCATTTAAGTTTTTAAAAGTTTTTGCTGCAACTGAAGAATTGATTTCTTCTATTTCAAACATTTTATCGTAAGAAAATATTAAAATTTATTTTTTTTTATAAAAAATGGAACATTTTATTAACCCAAAATTATTTCTTAGTTTACTTTGAATTCCTTAGCAAAACACCCACTGAAGGGATCACACTCTCCCCCACCGACTTATATCACTAAAGTAGATAGACACCCGCACAAAACACCGAATACCAACTTTGAACGTGTGTGGATTTTTCATTGCTGTTGCGTATATTTAAAAAGTGAAACATTAAAGCACATCCTTTTTAATTTGTTTACGACGCACTTCATAATTAACATACGGTTTGAATTTGTAAGGGGATTGAAGTAAATAGTTTTTAACTTATTAAAATGCAGATTTCTTAGCTTATTCTTCGTGGTGTTGTTTCTTTTACAGATTTGTTTTCTTCAAAACATATACGATTCAACAAGCACCAATTTCTAGTCAAAAAATAAAAAATAGTTTCCTTTAAAAATGATACAATATGTGTTTATACAGGGTGTCCCAGAATTCAAGGGACAAACTGTAAAGGAAGTTAACCCATTTGTGCCTGAATTTTCGTTTCCTTAAATTTGTTGGTAAAATTACTTTAAGATGTGCACAATGAATTGGAAAAATACTAAAAAAAAAATACGCTAAAATGTTTTTGTATTTATTTGATAAAATGTAAACGCAATAAATATGGGAATATTCATAATATTTATGATAATATAATATGCATAGTTATACGTTTTGTCTAAATTTATATAAAATAACATTTTAAATTTTATATCATATTCTATAATTAGTATTTTTATGAACAATAAATATATATATATATATATATATATATATATTTCTTATTTACAGAGGCAAATAACATTATAAGTATTATTAATAATAATCTATAATAATTATAACTTAATATATTATTTATAATAGTAATTTTTAATAAGTAATAATAATAATAGTCATAATTGAGGGTTAAAAACTATTTATTTCATAATCATCCGGAAAATTACTTTACATAAATAACTGTCCTCTAAATGGCTGACAAAAATATGTACCCATTCGCGCCTAGCGCCCAAAAATTTGTAAATTATAAAAAGGCATAAAAAACAGGCTTGAACATATAATATCACAAAAATACGTATTTCAAAAAACTCTACAAGCTTATTTATTTGGATCCTTGATAGAGAAAATCACAAATAAACTTACTTTTTACATTTCGCCTTCTTTAAAAATCAAAAACCTATAAACACCGAAAAAACCTCTATTTAAGTAAAGAAATTCCATCTTATGCTGTCATACCTCAGAAACTGTAAAGACATTTATGGATAATTATATTATACAATTTCATTTTATAAGGAACAAGAAAATTATACAAATTCATTAAAATTCGAAGCACTCCCAAAATGGGACCCTAGACATTAATGGATTAAAGTACTCATAAAGAAGCAATTATGGTATGGCAACGTGGTCTCGGAAATAAAAAGAAATTGGCGAAAAACAAGAAATAGAGAGGAATTGAAAACAAAAGTTTTATTGAAATAACAATTACAATAATTGTTCAAATGCCCCACCACCGAAATCGATACACACCAGGCAGCGTCTAGCAAGTGATTTGCGTAGCCTTTCAAAGGTTCCAGATATCTCATCTATGAGAAAACAGTTGACTCTGGTGAGGACATCATTGCAAGACTTCCAGTCGTTGCTGTAAATGTTCGTGAAACACTTGGAATCTACGAAAGGTTACGCCTTGCACTTACTAGACACTGCAGGGACATATTTGAGCAATTACTGTGATTATTCTGTCGAAAGAATGTTGTTTTCTCGTTGCTGTAAATGTTCTTAAAACATTTAGAATCTGCTCTGCGAAATGTTACGCCAATTAATTATTAGACTCTGCAGTGGCATATTTGAGCAAGTAATGTAATTCTTCTATCAAAAGAGGGTTATTTTCTGGTTGCTGTAAATGCTGGTGAAACACTTGGAATCTGCGAAAAGTTACTGCATTCACTTATTAGACTCTGCAGTCGCATATTTGAACAACTAGTATAATTATTCTGTCAAAAGAGGGTTGTTTTTCCGTTGCTGTAAAGGTTCGTGAAACACTTGGAATCTGCGGAAATTTACGCCAATCACTTACTAGATAGTGCAATGCCATATTTCAGCAATTACTGTAATTCTTCTGTCAGATGAGGGTTGTTTTCTCGTTGCTGTAAAAGTTCGTGAAACACTTGGAATCTGCTAAAAGTTACGCCAATCACTTAGTAGACGCTACAGTTCACATCTGAGCACTTTCTGTAATTGTTTTGTAAAAAAAGGTTGTTTTCTTTTCCTCAGCATTTCTTGTTTGTCAACAAAACTTTGCATTTCCGATCACACATTGCTGTGCCAAAATTACTTCTCTATGTGTACTTTTCCTTTCCGTACAGTTTGGCCTATGAATTCGGGGACACCGTGTATATTGTCTTGAATTTTGAATTTCAAATATTTTACAATGTCTGATCATGTATAGTAGTGGGTAGTTCCTTGATAATTCTACAATAGAGAAAAATAACCATGATACAAAATTACATTAGGGACAGTCAATGATTCGTTTTGAATGCTACAATAGAGATTTTATGCATTTTTTTGTTTTAGCGATGTTGAAAATAATCACAGCATTACATTAAATTTTTATTAATTTCTTTTTGTACAACTATGTTTATTGTGATTGGTTGTTTAACGTAGCTTTCTTTCACGGCCGCCAATTCTCTGCCATGGGCCTTGCAAAATCTATAAATACCTGTAAATTTTCTGTTTTCTTTCAGTATGTTTGTGTAATTGTTCTTGTTAATATCAAATATACTCACTTCGATCCACGTCTTTATGTCTGCCTTTTTATTTATTTTAACAGCAGAGCGTTGGTTCTAGCAGGTGTTGAAATGAGCTGCGAGACATACTGACGCCGTTATCTTTCTGTTTTTCATTTCTGCTGGGATTTTGAGTGAAAAAGATTTCATCTTTCTTTTTATATATTTTATTGAGCAGAATGGATTCTTCAAAAGATGTTTACGGTATCGTTCTTTTTGAAGGTGATGGAAAAGTTTTTTCGGTATGGAAACGAAGAGTAACGGCAATTTTTGCTGCTAAAGAATTGGAAAAATTTCTGGAAAATGAAGCAGCTCTAGACAATGCCGCCGATGTCGTGAAAGCAAAAAAGGCTTAAGCTTTATTATTATCATTATTAAGTGATAATGTTCTTGCGTCACTTCAAGATGAAAATACAGCTCATAAAATATGGAATAAATTAGAACGCACTTATGATACAAAGCGTGCAGTGAATCAAATTTTAATTCGGATGAGATTGGCAACGATTAAGAAAGATCGTACAGTTTCTATGAGAAATCACATTGATGAAATAAATAAATTAATTTCGGATCTTAAGCTGTCTGGGGCAGAAGTTAATGAAACGGATACTATTGTTTATATTTTGATGTCATTGCCTCAGGAATTTGAAAATGTTAAGATTGCTTTAGAAAACCAACCGAATTCTGTTTTGACATTAGATTTCGTGACACAAAGATTATTAGATGCTGAAGCACTTCTTTTGGATTCAAAGAAAGAAAAAGTATATACTAAGGCTGCTCATGATAATACTGCATTTGTGTCGACTCGCAAAGAATTCTTTTGCAAAATTTGCAACTCTAAAGGGCATACAGCGAAATATTGTAGAAAGAAAATTACTTGCCATTCTTGTGGAAAATTCGGACACATAAAACGTAACTGTAAAGCTGTTAAAAATTCAAATGAAGAAAAATTTGCCTCTTCAGCTGTTTCTTTCGTTGCTGGAAATGCTTCCAGGAAAAGGAATGAATTTATAGTAGATTCCGGAGAAACTTCCCATATGTGTTCTAATGAGAATTATTTCGCATCCTTAGTACCTTCTTCAGGAACTATTAAATGCGCATCAAAAACAACGAATCTAGAAATCAAAGGTATTGGAAATATTAATGGAAAACTGTCAAATGGAATGGAAATTACTTTAAAGGATGTCCTTTATGTTCCAGACTTAAACGGGCAACTCATTTCCGTTAGGAAAATTGAAAGTGCAAATTATACAGTTATTTTTAAGAATCAAAAAGTATTTATCGAAAAAAGGAGAAACCGTTTTTACTTCGGTGAACGGGATTTGAATGGACAATACGTAAGTAACTTTGTCCCTGTTTACGAAACCGTTCTTACTTCAAAGAAAAATCATTGTGATATCTGGCATCGCAGACTTGGTCATCCGAGTGACAAAGTATTGAAAGATATGAAGCTTCCGGTACCTGATTCTTTTTGTGATATTTGTGCTCGGGCAAAACAGAGTGCAACACCAATGGGAAGAGGACCAAGAAAAAGAGAAACCAAGCCAATGACTTTGATTCATAGTGACATTTGTGGACCTATTTTTCCGACAACCTTTTCTGGCGAGTGCTATTTTATGACTCTTATCGATGATTTTTCTCGTTTTACTGAAGTACGTTTACTGAAACATAAAAGTGAAGTCTCAGAAGAATTAAAAATGTTCTTAAAATCCAACCCTACAGTGAAGAAAATTAGATGTGATAACGGGAAGGAATATTTTTCTAATGATTTAGTGAATTTTACTAGAGATCTTGGTATAGTGATAGATCCCGCTCCTCCATACACGCAATCTTTGAATGGAGTAGCTGAACGCTGCAATAGGTCGCTTCTGAATATAGGACGTGCTTTGATTGCTGAATCAAATTTACCAAAGACTTTTTGGGGTCAAGCTATCCTTTCAGCAGCTTACTTGAAAAACCGAATGCCAAGCAGCACTATTGAGAACAAAACTCCGTACTTCCTGAAATATGGAGAAGAAGCCGATTTCAAGCACATACGTGTTTTTGGATGCAGTGCTTACATGTTAATTCCTTCCGTTCATCGAAAGAAGCTTGACGATAAGTCTAAACAAATGATCTTCATTGGTTATTCTTCAATGGGATATAGATTACTAGATCCTGAAACGAAACGCATAACTGTATCAAGAAATGTGAAATTCGACGAAGAGAAAATGGAAAATGTTCAGTCGAAACAATACATTCTAGAAAATTCAGAACCAGTCGATAATGAAATTGATCCAGATGTTCTAGAAAATACGAGTGATGAATTAGATGATCCTGAAGAGAAAGAAGACAAAACAAGAAAATCTGAAAGATTTAAAAAGCAACCTGTACGGTATCCAGATCCTGAAGTTTACGAAGCATTACTTTGCCAACAAGAAACATTAACGTTTGATGATATCAAATCCCTCCCTAGTGATGAACAACGCTTGTGGAAAGAAGCTATGGACGCGGAGATTGAAAGTATGAAAATCAACGATGTCTGGGATCTTGAAAAATTACCACCTGACAAACGACCTATTTCCTGCAAATGGGTATTTACCATCAAAAGAGATGGTCGACATAAGGCGAGACTCGTAGCTCGTGGATTTATGCAAAAAGAAGGGCTAGACTATAGTGAAACCTTTTCCCCTGTAATAAGTATGCCAGCTTTACGTTTGGTTCTTATTTTGATTTTAAATGAAGACTTATATGCATCTGTGTTAGATGTTAAAACAGCGTTCCTGAATGGTAAGTTAAATGAACTTGTTTTTATGGATCAGCCGCAAGGCTATGATGATAAAAGTGGGCGAAAGTGTAAACTTAAAAGAAGTTTATATGGTTTAAAACAAGCCCCACGACAATGGTTTGAAAGGTTTCATGAATTTATTTCAAAGTTAAATTTTAAATCTTGTGATAATGAACCTTGTATTTTTATTCGGTATAATAATGATCATAAAATAATTATTGCTTTGTATGTAGATGATATGTTAATTGCAGGTTCAGATGTAAATGAAACTAATGTAGTTATTTCCCTATTACATAACGAGTTTCACATGTCAAAATCGCAAAGTGTTTCAGAATTTCTAGGTATTCAAATGAAATTCAATTCTGATAGTTTAATAATGGATCAAGAGTCTTACATAATTAAATTGTTAAATAAGTTTAATATGCTAGATTGTAAACCCAGTGACATTCCTATTTCTGTCCACCCCATCCTAGTCCACCCCATCTGATTTCAAAAATGGTAAACCTTTTAATGGCCCATATCGTGAACTTGTAGGTTGTTTATTATATTTAGCTTATATTTCTCGACCTGATATTTTGTATGCTATTAACTGTTTAAGTCAATTGCAATAAAATCCTACTGAAATTGCATGGAAAGCACTTAAGAAAATCTTAAGATATTTAAAAGAAACATTGTCTTTAAAACTTGTGTATAAAAAGCAAAATTCTGATCCTAAATTATCCATGTATGTTGATGCTGATTGGGGGGCTAACACAAATGACCGCAAATCAGTAACAGGTTATATTTTAATGTTTTGTAACATGCCTGTTCTGTGGTGTTGTAATAAACAAAAATCAGTTGCCTTATCGTCAACTGAAGCTGAAGTCATTGTTTTAACTAAAAGTTTGCAAGACTTGTTATGGTTTAAAAATATTGCTAGTGAAATTGTAAATATTAAAGATTTAGTAATTTTTGAGGATAATCAATCATGTATAAAATGTATCAGTAATGAGAGTAATTATGGTAGAATGAAACACATTGATATTAAATTGAAATTTGTTCGCAATATTATAAAAGAAAATAACATCAAAATTGAATATGTTCCTACGAATATGCAAATTGCTGATTTATTTACAAAGGCATTACCTAAAGTTAAATTTTATGAACTATTATTTCTTTGTTGTTTGTACAAGTAATGTTTAAATTGTGTCATATTATTATTAATGATTGATTTCAAGAAATTTCTTTGTTTTTCTGATGTAATGCTGGATTATGGGCGGGTGTTGAAAATAATCACAGCATTACATTAAATTCTTATTAATTTCTTTTTGTACAACTATGTTTATTGTGATTGGTTGTTTAATGTAGCTTTCTTTCACGGCCGCCAATTCTCTGCCATGGGCCTTGCAAAATCTATAAATACCTGTAAATTTTCTGTTTTCTTTCAGTATGTTTGTGTAATTGTTCTTGTTAATATCAAATATACTCACTTCGATCCACGTCTTTATGTCTGCCTTTTTATTTATTTTAACAAGCGAAAATTTGACATTTAAGAAGCGAAAAACCACGGAAGTTAGGCCTGCAGGTTCGCGGAAGTTGGGTCTGCAGGATGCATAATAATTAATTTTTACTTTAGACTATGAATCGGTGGAGCCCGGAATTACAGCTCTACAGTATATTTGCGGAGCGCTTACAATTATACTGTAGATTTCAGCCAATCCAGGTTTATTACTCATTCGTTCTGGGTCTCACCGAGTCCGATTTTGTTAAAATAAATGGTAACTCACATTTAATGAATAGTAGTATTTTTTTCAATGTATTAATTAAAGAGCTGAGTGGATGAACATGTTACCTGATAAGGCTAAGACACTCCACCCACACGCAGCATATTATTGGTTAAAAAAAGAAAGAAAAAAAGCCAAACTTTGGGAATATTTTCTTCAGTGGTATCCTGGCTATTAGGATTTAATTAACTGCTGATTTAATTTATTTATTAGGATTTAATTAATTGCCATTGCTGACCGTTGAAATTCTTTGTCTTTTGATGCAGACTCTCTCCACCGCTTTCAGAGAAAACTGTTAATTGACTATATTATGGAGAATTCTCATTGATCAGAATAGAAATATTCTTTAAAAGCGATGGGGTGACTAAGATGCAGAAACTGCAGATCTTTAACCGAGTAAAGTATCCTTCTACATCAGAGGTAGTTTTTTGTCCCGCAAAACTCCCCGTAAAAGAACTACTTACGCATTATAAATATTACAAAAAACGAATTTTTAAAGCACATCGCTCATATTTGTACAAAATTATTTACATTTTAGGACTTTTTATTCAAGTATTTTACAAATATTGTTTATTTCAATTAATAGTTAACGTACATTTATCAAATATTTGTGCATTATGTCGGACGACTCTATAGAGTTCTAAAGCTTTTCTGGAAGTAAACATTCAATGATTCAAATTATGATTTGCATATAACTTTTAAAATATCGAGATGAGGTCATAATGTTATTTGAAAGCTTGCGAGAAATTAGAGTTTGAACTATATTATATCTACTCTGATGTATAAGGGCATTTTAAAAACACGAAAATGACTCAAGTAGCACATTTGCCATAACATTTATGTATTAAAATATCTGTTTCTGCTTCATTTTGATTGTTTTGTAAATTTAAATTGTTTTGGTGCTTGATCGTTTTGTGCTTTTTAATGCGTCATTATTCATAAGTAGTATATTTCCAATGATTAAAAGTTGTCGACGTATTAGAAATAGAACTTTGGAATGGACTAAAAAAGCGTGCCAATCAAAAAATTGACAAACATGCGTGCATTGTCGAAGCACATCTGTTTCATATCACTTAACATGTATCATCTACTTAGCTCTTCAATTCTCTGAGAAATATTTTTAAAAATCTATTATTATTTTTTAAGCAGCTTCTTTTGATTTTATAACTGTATTTTTTTTTTTTTACTCTTAGAAAACTGGTGAAACAGTGTACATTTTTCAAATAAATTTTTCAAAAAATTATAAATTATAAATTATACTTTTAACTATACTATAACTTATACTATAACTTTATAATTTTGTTTTTACAGAAGCTGATTACTAGAAGCTTCAAATATGCGATACACAAATTACTGCTCATTACGATAAGTAGTTCTAAGTTATGCTTAAAAAACTACAAGAAATGCAATACGTTTTTCAACAATTACAAATAAATATAACACTGAGAGTTTCAAGCCTTCATAATTACGAATGATGCCCTGTTTGTATGTTTTTTTATGTTTGGTATTACGGTGACTTGGGTTGGTTGTGTTTATGACGGTCAATTATAAGCATGAGGGTTCTAGGCCCAAAGAGTGGAGCCCTTCGTGGGGGTCTTTCTAAACGAACATAATCCGTATTTACGCTTGGTAAACCAAGGTTCGAAGAAAACCAGGAACCTCCGAGCAATTAGGCCGACGACCGGGATTGGAATCACACACAGCACCTCCCGTCTACCAGCTTCGCGAGCAGAACCTCTCGGCCACTGGTGGGTCCAAAGGGTTCAGTATTGTCAGTCGGATACTTTTTTAAAACTCAGATTTATTGATTGCAACCATTTTTTGAAATAGCGAAATTTGCCTTATTTAATGACAGATGAAGTAAGGTGAAAAGAAGAAGGATTATGAATTTTTAAAAACTGATGGCAATCAAAAAATTTGAATTTATAAAAAGTAGCTCACTCGCAACACTGACTTGGTCCATGCAAACGTTAAAGATCTATTTCTGTTGTGAGTTATCGGGAGAAAAATGACACTAACAGCATGCAAACATGATATGGGGAAGAAGAATTAATTGTATGCAAAATTTTGCCTCGATTAATACATAAAAGTTGCTGATCCGAGTGTGTAACTGTCAATCGCAGTAGGAACGTAACGGAAGATGTTCCCTTTACTAATAGGAAAATACTGATATGCATTTTATCTGCAGAACTGCAAAAGGAAATGGCTCAGAGGCTCAACGATTGTACGGAGAGGGGTTTCTCATCTTGCTGTTATCACTTATTCGTTCTTTGCTTGTTTTTGCCTCGCATAACAACCTATCCAGTGTTGCCAGTGGGATACTATTTTTAAATTCAGATTTATTGATTAGCAGCTCATTTTTCAAACTGTAAAATTCGCCTTATTTAATGACACATTAATTAAGGCAAAAGCAAGCGAAATTTTAGCTTTTCAAAAAAGTGGTGCCAATCAATAAATCTGAATTTTAAAAAAGTAGCCCACTAGCAACACTGAACTTCTTTGGCTCCCTCTAGCACCTCTTTTTTTATTATTATTTAAAAGATATTTGGTTTAAATATATATACCCGTAAGGCATGGTGACGTCACGGCGACGTCGTTGTGAAGTCACACTGTGATTTTGTGACCGTCGATGTGACGTCACGTGACGTCGATATGGCGTCATAGTGACTAGAATGCGAGGTCGTTATGGCCGTTTTAGAGGTCGTTTGTGACGTCACATTGTGACCACTCTGTGAAGTCACGGTGTGACAAATTTGTGAAAAGTGGGTCATTTGTGACTATTTTCGCATTAACTTTGTGACGAACCGGTGACGAAAGTGACAATGCTTTGAAGTCACACTGTGACCAATTTGTGAAATATGGGTCATTTGTGACGAACTTGTCATAAACACTGTGATTTCAAATGAAAATCAAATTTCAAATTAATTGCTTAAAAGACGCAAATACTGAAAAAGATTCCATGCTGGGACTCGAACCCGGGCCATTAGTACAGCGCACTGACATTCTACCGACTAAATCACATGGAACGATACCCAGGCTGGAAAATTTCTCACTATTACAGGTTGGCGAGGCTACAAACTCAGCACAAGATGGAATATTTAGCGTGAGTCACCAACATGATGCAAACACGAAACTTAATTAAATCCAGCATCGATTGAAATTATATTAATACTTGGAAATTTTTCCAGAGCGAACCATTCGCCTTGCATACAATATTTCAAATGAAAATCAGATTTCAAATTAATTGCTTAAAAGGCAATTTTAATTTGAAATGTTGTATGCAAGGCGAATGTTTCTCCCTGGAAAAATTTCCAATTATTAATGTAGTTTCAATCGATGCTGGATTTCATTAAGTTTCGTGTTTACCCCATGTCGGTGGCTTACGATAAATATTCCATCTTGTGCTGCGTTTCTAGCCTTGCCAACCTGTAATAGTGAGAAATTTTACAGGCTGGGCGTCGTTCCATGTGGTTTAGTCGGTAGAATGTCAGTGTGCTATACTGATGGCTCGGGTTAGAGTCCCGGCTTGGAATCTTTTTCACTATGTTGGCCTTTGCGCCTTTTAAGCAATTAATTTGATATTTGATTTTCATTTGAAATATTGTATATAAGGCGAAGGATTCTCTCTGGAAAAATTTCTAGGTATTAATACAGCGATGAATTTTGAAATAACCTTTTGCTGTAAATATAAAATCTTATCTTTTTACCGTACTTTTTAGCAAAATATCGCTATTTTGGAGTCCTATTCTTCTAAATCATTTTAAATTTTTCCACTTAAAAAACAATGCTTATCAACTGACATATTTTTTTATTCAGTTCTATGCTTGATATTAAGTTCTATGCTTGATATTGAGTTCAAGCTTGATATTTAGAATGTGTAAATTTTTTAATTTGTTGTGATTTGTCATTGCTTTATTAAATACGAACATGGAGACTCACGGATATTAATACAACTATTATTTATAGAGCGGCATGATAAGCGATATTTATTTAAATTTTTTATTCCCGTGTATATTGTATTTTGTGAATATGAGCTAAATAGATTTGGCATGTTTTATAGGAAAAGACTGATCTGGGAAATAGAAAAAAAACGAGTAAGAAAAATCATGCGTTAATCATAGATTATAAAATACTTTCCAACACTTTCTGAATGCTTTAACAAGACATCGTAATTTAGGGAAATGACGTAAATAAGATAACTAAGTAAACATTTTAGAAAATTCATAAAACATTTGAAAAATTGATTTCAG
Source organism: Maratus speciosus (assembly GCA_963932465.1). NCBI lineage: Eukaryota > Metazoa > Arthropoda > Arachnida > Araneae > Salticidae > Maratus > Maratus speciosus. The sequence goes on along the minus strand of OZ010791.1, from coordinate 536,091,166 downwards.
CAGTTACCGTCCATAGCCAAATATGTTTTCCAATTCTTTTGAACAGCCCTGTATTTGATTTGTAGGTTGATACACTGAGAAAAATGAAGTACTCAAAAATAAGTAAACCGACGTACTCATATCGAATTGAATATTTTTGGATCAAAAATGAACCCATGCTTTCTCTATTTTGAAACATCACATGTTATCAAACCCAAACAAACGAATAGTTTTGTACCCTGTAATGGTTCATTTCATTTATGGCGGCATAAATGATGTTTATTAATGTAAATATTAAATTATGCACAGCATTTTAAAAATAATTTAAAAGTGCTTGGAAATAATATTCGATTTGAGTATCTTGTTAAGAATTTTGCTATTTTTCTTAATAAATAATCAATTAAACATTTCTTGTTAAGAACTTTGAACGGGAAATAAATGTCAGTACATTTTTACTTTAAATTTTAGGTTTTTCTTTTTTGGGGGGGAAGGGGGGCAGTACATAATGATTCATATTTGATCACAACCAATGAATAAAAAATGAGTACATGTGTTTCTCAACTTTGAGTACATTTGGATCGGAGCTATTTTGAGTATGTGACGCATTTAAAATTAAGTACTTTTTACTCAATTTTGACTTCCCATTTTTTTAAGTGTATATATACTATATAATGGGAAAATTTAGTTTAGCAAGAAAACGCCTAACAGGTTGAAATTCTTTTTCAGCAATTTATACTAATGTATGGAAACATACTTGAATACTTTTGTACAACGCTGTAGTTTACCTAGAATCTTTATTACACGCCACTATTTAGTTAAAATTTAATTCAAACTAAGACACTCTTAAAACTGCTGAAATCACATTTCCAGAAATTATAATTTATAGACGGCCATGTATCCAATTCTTTACGTGATCCTGTATATCGTTTTATCTATATTCTACAAACATTTCTTGGTAAATTAAATGCAGTTCAGCAAAAAAAAAGCATAACTCATTTAAAAACCACCTTTAAGCAATTTGCGCCCATACCCAGTAATCCTTACGAATACTTTTGTGTAGCCTTGTATAGGAATTATAGCATTTATATACACCACATACTATGCATAAATATAGTGAATCATAAAAGCGCATATCATAATTAAAAATACATTTCCAGCAATCATCGCTAATGAACAGTACTTCGGATACAATATAGTATCTGAAATATTTTGTGTGTCCCTGTAAATGCTATATACGTATTATTCGTATTATACATGAAATAATTTATAGTATGTAAAATGTAAACCTCAGCGACATATATCAATTTCATTATATATGAAATAGATTAACATAATTAAAGTATGCCGCAAACAATTCCCTCCACCCCTATATCATTATGTATTTGAATTCCTTTTTTAGCCCTGTAAATGAACAATAACTATTCTTTGCATCGCATAGTCAACAGAATGCATATTTTAGTGCACTTCATAAATGCATATAAATTTTATTCTGTTTGAAAGCGTGCGTAAAATCATAAAAATTCATTTGAAACGATTTTTTCCCGTAGGCTGTAATGTAACGGAAAACTTTTGGCTGTCCCTGTAAATGAACAAAGCAGGCTACAAACTTCATTACAAATAGGTACCGTGCTATGGTAAACGTCAATAACATCCAAAAATTTCAGGGCAATCCGAGTATATTTTCGAGAATTAGAGTGCGGACAGACTGCTAGACGGACAGACGGACAGACAAACCGAAATCATAAGCACTTTTCAACTTGTGTCCTATATTATGTATCCTGTATTATATGAACTTTTAAAAAATATATACTAAAGCAGTTTAATCTATAACTTCCCATCAGGCATGAAAAACACTTTGTTTCAATGCTTAAATATCATATTTTACTTTTTAGTGCCAATAATTCCGCGTATCATAAACGTAGAAAATGAATTTACAATAGAAGAAAATTTAATAACCGATTCAGAATGTCTATAATTAAATGTTTGATTAAAATCACAAACAGAAAAAATGCTTACATACAATTTAAAAAAATAAATATACCAATTTGAAAAACACTAAAAATAATAATTAGGATTTATAATTGTACTATTAAACAACAGCAAACTCAATAGATAAATTAAATGCATTATTAGATTTAACAATATCTCAAAAATATTTCGATATGGTATAAGGAATTCCTATTATTTTATAATTTCGGCAAATGTTAAATCTGAAAACATTGGTTTGAAGATTTAGGATTTTGAAAGATAATTTAAAATATTATTAGCACTAAAAGAAAATTCTTTCAAATGTTTCACTACTGTAATATGTAAAGATACATTTTCCCAGTATAATGTTAATTTCTAATCTGAAACAGTTTCGTAATCTTATGATAATCGAAGATCATATTTAACCCCAAAATAATAATAACTATAAGTGTTAGTAATCAAAAATAGTAAGAAGCCGATAAAATAATTCCAAATCATTGTCGTTCCATACATTTTCAATCTCAAGTAAGAGTAAATTAATGTTTATATTAATTCCAGTATGAATGTAGGCATGCACAGTCTCTGAGCAGTTTTTTTTTCTAGCGATGGCGGATTAAGATATTTTTCTTTGCAGTTATCGAATTTTAAAATATCGCTTCTAACAGTTAAAGATCAGTCTCTTACAAATATAACATAAAACTATTTAACTCATATGTACAAATCAGGAATAAAATATTTAAATTAAATAAAACTTACATATACGTTCTATTAATATCCGTGTATCCAAAAATGGTCATTTCCTTATCTTAAAGTGTTGTAGACGTGGTGAAGGTGATGTTCTAAAAACAGTGAACTATTTATTTCCCGCGTCTTCTCATGTTTATTTTTTTGTGGGCAGACGATTTTCAAGCAGATGGTCTGGTACAGACTATTTGTTTTTGCATGCAAGAGATATGAAACTTGAATGCTCAGTAATTTTCTGAAAGTATGGTTAATTAAAATTTTGTATTTGAAGAAATGTCCAATGTATTTAACCTTTTCTTTTTATCCGTACCAAATAATACAAGTTAAAATGTATTGTAAAGTTCATTTTTTCTAAATAATTATAATAATAATATTCATAATTAGAGTTTATTAGATATACCATTGTTTAAATTTTCAAAAGGTGTAAAAATAAATTTAATGGTAATAACGAGCACCCCCCCCCCTTTTTTTTTCTTTTTTTTTTAAGTAAAGTTTGTTTTGCACAAATTTTGTATATTTCTTTTATTTTCGGAAAATGCTAATTTTATTTAAAAAGTCTGAAAGAAGTAGAATTTATGACTTGAATACAAATTATAAAAATATTCTAAAGCAAGAAATGCATAGATGACTAAACTCTGAAGACTCTTTCTACGTGCTCATTAAAAGGTGCAGATTTAACTGTAATAGAAATTTTTTATTTTGAAACCACAGAAGTGTTTCGAATAATCCTGGTCGGTAAAAAAAGAAATAAATAAATTTCCTCCCAGCAAACTAAATATGTAAAGTGTATAAATTTAATATTCCTAATTCTAATTATATTATCCAAATGCTAGATAAAATTGAAATCATGAAAAAGTATACATTCACTATCTTAGATATCAAATTGATAAAATATAGCCTGAAAATTTAGTTTATTAATGATTGTATCGTGCACTTTATTTATTATGCCCCCCCCCCTCTCCCCTTTAATGAGAGAATTTACCATTTGCTATCCACTAATATATTTTATTCCTTATGCCATGTAACTCGTGACTGTTTAAAATATTTCTCTTCATTTTCAAAGATTTTTGAAGTTCATATTTTTGTCACACTGTGACTTACAATATGGTGGTTTTTTTTGTCACATATGTGACGTGACGTACGTTACATGGCAGTGACATAACAGTGACCTCACAATTTTTTTTTATTGCCAGGAAAACATAATTTTACAGTAAATAACATGTTTTGAAGAATTTTCGTAATTTTTTAAAGTTTTTTAAGAAGTTCACATCTCAGTCACAATGTGACATCACTGAGGGGTGGCATTTTGGTCACAGATGTGACGTGACCACAGTGACTTACAGTGACGTCACAACCACGTCACCGTGACCATGCATGCTATGAGGGTATATATATACATTTAAAGTTAATTATAAAATGATGTGCATATGCAAGTAAAACTTGATTTACAACTGTGTGTTCTGACATTTTTCATAGAGAAACACACATACAATTACAAAACAGCATAAACACTAAATAATTTTTGCTTCCAAAAAAGAAATGCTTTAAACTTTAATGGTATCATCCTCAAAATTTTATAAGGAAAGTTATTATAAATCTTATGACTTACAGCATCTTAATAATGATTAACGAGTGTATAAATATATTTGTCTAGAGTTTCATAAACGTACATTTAAACAATAGCGAATAGGATTCGTTATAATTTAAACAAAATCTTTATCCATACAAAAACAACATTAGACTTTATGAACATATATAATGTCTCTTTCAATTACTCTGAATCGAAACTTTTGGTTACCTTATGTTCCCTGAAAGTAGACTATATCAATTTATTCTTAAACAATAGAACTTTAAATGTGAAATTTCTCAGAAATAATAAGAATATCATTATTGGAGAAATTTCTGACCCTTTTATAAATATGAATCAATGTTCTTTTTTTTTCGATTGCAACCATAAACATTAAACTAAGATTGAACTGTGTTTACAAGACCGAAAAGATTATGATTCTTTTCTATGACCTGTTTCAAAATAAAGGCAAACAATTTGTAATACACAAACATATCTATTTTCTTTATCATAATTTAAACATATCGACACAATATGCTTTACAACTGTTTTGAAGTCTTCCCAAGCACTCCATTTAAGATTATTCAAAGGTTGTTTTATTTTACTTTATGTGTCTGCGTAACTTTTGTTCCCTGAAGGTAGAATAAATAAATTTATTCTTGAGCAATTTAACTTGATTTGCGAAATTTCAAAGAAATAATAAGAATGCCATTATCGGAGAAAATTCTGACTCTTTTATTGATATGAATGTACCATAATTTTTCAATTGCAGCCATAAAATTTAAAATATGATTCAACAACCTTTACAAGACCAAAATACATATGATTCTTTGCTTTGACCTATTTCAAAATATTTTCAAACAAATTGAAACAAACAAACTGATCACTAATTCCTTTAACATAATTTAAGCATATCGATCCATAAATATGCATGTACGTCTCACAAATTTTAATATCCAAAATCAGCTATACAAAAAAAAAAAAAAAAAAAAAAACTAAATATGATAAAAATTTTGATAATTAAAATTTCTTTAGTTGTTAATGTTGTAAAAAGAAAGGAAAATAATAAAATACTGAAAAGCAAACTAACTAACAAAAAATAGTTACAGTTATAATTAGAATTACATTTTTTATTTAAAAATATAGCTACAAATGTGATATTTTTCCTTATATAACTGTTATACAGGGTGTCCGGTCTCAACGGTGTCCAATGGCTAATTCCTAAACCGTTAGTCATAGAGAAATAGTTCCAATTACAAAAATGTTTTAAATCAGGTAAAGAGATATTTTAAAAGCGATTTGGGTCAATAAAAACATTTCTTAAAAAAAATACGAAATTTAAATTTTTATACGGTCCCCCGGTCCTATAAGTTATATTTAGTGAAATTTTCCTTTTACACTGACAAGTAATACAAAAAAAGTCCCGTTATTCTACGATTAAAATTGACCGAGTAATAGTTGTTTAAAGTTGGAGCCTATTTTTTGCTGCAAATTGGGGGTCATTCACAAATTTAGTCGAAATATAATTTCGTCTGATATAAAAAATGTTTGGGAGTAAAATTAACATTGCAATATAAATTTGAAATCTTTAGTCATTCTGGCATATTAATGGAAAATATACAATTTGTAATAAACATTTAAGAAGAAAGAAAAAACAGAATTTTTTTTAAATAAAATGATTCTAAATTAACAGCCTCAATTCTTTACAAAATGATACGTATTTTAAAATATTATTAGATTTCACAAGCCTGCAAAAGTTGGGTTATGTCATGTTTTTTAGCTTTTGATAATTGATTCTTATATATTCTGTACCGCTGAATCCGAAATTGACCTTCATTTTTAACTATCATATCAGAATTTTTCGCAAATGGTAAATTTCAAAGTTAAGAAGTTCAATGTTAAAATTGAATTTCCTCCCCATCTCATCGGACCACTCATCTGTTTAGCTGTAAGAATCCCAGGATAAACAAAAATATCAAATAAATTTTTTAATCAAATAAAATAAAATAAAATAAAAAATGTTTTATATATGTTTTATAGTATGAGATTTTCGATATATTTTAACTTACACATTTGCGATTTGCAAAAAAATTCTAACTTGATGGTTAAAAATGAAGGTCATTTTCAGATTCAGTGCTAAAAAGTGCGTAAAAATCAATTATCAAAAGTTCAAAAACACAAACATCTCCTCTACTTTATAGTATTCGATTTTTGTTATTCTTTAAATTTGAAAATTTATGATTTGCGAAATATCCTGACATGATGGTTAAAAATTAAGGTAATTTTCAGATTCAGTGCTAAAAAATACATAAAAGTTAAAAAACCCAACAATCGCAGTCTTGTATTATCTTATCTAAAACTTTTTCTTAAACTCCTTGGCAAAAATCTATCCGAAATTTTTTGAGTTATCCTGTAAAATAAGTATAAATGGTAACCACCGAAAATCTTAATAATATTAGATTGTTATCGGATTTGCGCCAGTATGTAAAATGCAATCTCGATCGGATATTTAAAAGTAGGTTAAAGTTCGAGTACAAATTTTGAACTGGAAAAACATACATACGATTGTTGAAGTAATATAAAAACTTATAAAAAAACATAATTTTTGTTAAAAGAAATCATAAGAGAAACAGTCTCAAATCCTGACAAAATAAAACATATGTTATTTTAGCCAATTTGAGACTTAATCATAATACTTGTATGATTTTATTTCAAAGCGCAGATACACATGAAGTAAGATCTTCGAATACTTTAAACACTTGGTATATGATCCCTCAAAGCCAAGCCGAATTCATTTATTTTTAGAGTAAAGTGGCGTAAGTCATGCATTTTTAAAGTTTCATAACTCGCTCAATTTTAGCGTTATATGAATGGGGCTTTTTTTGTCTTACTTGTCAGTGTAATAGGAAAAAAATACTAAATATAACTTATAGGACCGGGGGACCATATAAAAATTTAAATTTCGTATTTTTTTAAGAAATGTTTTTATTGACCCAAATCGCTTTTAAAATGTTTCTTTACCTGATTTAAAACATTTTTGTAATTGGAACTATATGTCTATGACTAACGGTTTAGGAATTAGCCATTGGACACCGTTGAGACCGGACACCCTGTATAATAATGATATGTTTCCGAAAATAAACTGCTCATTAGGTGGGTTTTTTTCTTTCTGTTCGTTTATACTTATAACTTTTTTTTAAATCTCTATTATTATTTAAGTTTTAAGATTTATTTCTTCTTATTTATTGTTTCTAAAAAAAATTAAATAGATTTCAAAATGAAACATACTTACAAAATATTATTTTTCATGCTCCAATAAATATAAAATGCAATTATTTTGAGATTTGCCCCTTTCAGTGTAAATGTCAACTATTTAGACACAATATAAATAATATTTACATATGGAAATTGACAAATACTAAATAAGGAAATACTGTTGAAGTAATAATATAAAATATTATATAATAATAATAAATACAACGATAATAAGCTGAAGGTATTTTGATTCATGGACTAAAAATAAATTATAATTTCAAAGAAAACGTATTTCAAACAAAATAATTTCTTATTTTCATGCGAAACAAACGTATATGTTTTCATTTCAGAGTTATATCGTGTAAAAATAATTTAAAAAAAAAATCAAAAATACCTATGTAAATGGAGTTCCCCCCCCCCCACCCCCGTTCCAGAAGTAATTTTATTACATTTAATTATGCGTAATCAATAATATTTTACTTTCATAATGCGAAAGAGGTATTTACGTATCTTAAATAACCAATTTTTTCAAAATATACCTTTTTTACATTCCAGCGAAATGCTTTAAAAAAATTTCGTAAATCAGCACTGCATAACGACGAATAAAAAATGGTGAGAGAACTAAGGTAAACGAAAGTTATTCGACATTGTTCAACTTTACATTACATTGGATAACTCTGCATTTCAGTTATTTAGAATTGGAGACAACTGAATGGAATGTTGCACATTTGACGCCAGGTTTGTCTAATATTAAACAGTTTTATTTAATCAAAACAAAATTGGTTAATATTCTTTTTTAATATAAATTAAATATAAAGAATACGTCTTATTTTACGTCCATTTATTATAACACAACAAAATATGTATTCCAAAAACAAACAAAATATGTATTCCAAATATATACTAAAAACAATTTAACTGCTTAAAATACGTCAAATATTAATAAAAAGCATCAAAATATTGATATGTTTCGATCAGTTCACACAACACATGAAAAACACAGATACAATATGCATAAAGTACTGGAATGCGAGATTAATCCCCGTTATATTATCCCTTATCACACCCTGTCGTATCTTCTCTTTATAATAAGGAATAACTTCACCTTCCAGTGTTTCATGTACATCGTATGTGAGATTTTATTTGTTCTGATTATGACTGAGTGAATGAATTTAAAAATGCCAATATTTTAATTTTTAATTGATATTGCACGTTGTTTAAGCAATTAAGGTGTTTTGGGATGTGTTTTGAAATTTATGCATATATTTTATGGTGCTTTCTTTAAATGTGTTTTCTTTTTCTTTATGGTTCACATGTTTATTAAATGGTGCAATCTATAATTTAAAGTAGGGGTGCACAACCTTTTTAAGAGAAGGGCCACTTACAAAAAAATCTAGACTGTCGAGGGCCACATCAGTAACACAGAGAAAACTCTTCTTTTTTTTTTGGTGGGGGCGGGGGGGGGGGGGTGATCTGTGGGTTTATAATCAGATAAAAAATATGGTTTCAGAGGGGGGGGGGTGCCTCTCTGAGTTCCCCTACCCAGTCATCTTATCCAATTCAGTTGCAGGTCTGCCACTGGGGACTATTTTTTAATTCTAACTGGCACCACTTTCTGAAAACAGAAAGTTTTAATACACACTTTGCCGGCATTTGCAAGATAAATATACTTCAAAATTTATATTGGAAAAATACTGGGGTGAAAAGAATAAAAAAATAGTCGCCCGTAGCAGCCCTGCAATTGGCAAAAATATACCAATAGTTTACTTTTGTGTATATAACAGAGATATAGCAAGGATTATTTTCAAGGAGTGATAATATTCCTTGACTTTATTCGGGGCAGTAAATTTTGTTTTATTAAAAGTGCTAAAAAAAAAAAAAAACATAGGCATGAAAGAGGCTAGTGCCGAAAAAAAAGTGAACTTTACGAAAGAAGGGGAGGGGGAGTAGATCAACGAAATTTCATAATTTTTCGAGCCTGATCGACAAAATTTACAATTTTTCCAAAGCTGATCGACAAAATTCGCGATTTTTCCGCACTTGATCGACGAAATTCGCTATTTTTCAGCGCCCGATTGACGAAATTTGCTATTTTTCAGCGCCCGATCGACGAAATTGGCGATTTTTTTCTCGCGTAATCGGCCAAATTCGCGATTTTTTTCGTGCCTAACCAACGAAATTCGCGATTTTTCCGTGCCCGATCGGCGAAATTGACAGTTTTCCCCGCACCCTATCAACGAAATTCGCGATTCTTAACTGACTGAAAAAATTAGTAATTTTTTCCCCCTGCAAATTGACGAAATACGCGTTTTTTTTCTCACGACTGTCGAAACGTAATATTTTTTCCCAGCCGATCAACAAAATTTGCAATTTTTCCTGGTATCATCAACAAAATTTACAAATATTTCTGTGCCCGACCAACGAAAATTGCGATTTTTCGGAGCTCAATCGACAAAACTCGCGATTTTTCAGTGCCCGATCAACAAAATTTGCGATTGTTCCGCTTCCGATCAACAAAATTTTCAATTTTTGCGCGCATCATCGACAAAATTTGCATTTTTTCCGTGCCTGATCAACAAAATTAACGATTTTTTCTTGCCGACCGACAAAAATCACGATTTTTTTCTTGCTCGACCAACGAAATTCGTGTCTTTTCCGTGCCCGATCGACGAAATTTTCGATTATTACGCGCCTGATCGACAAAATTTGCGATTTTTTCTTGCGATAAACACACAAAACACGCGATTTTACCAAAGCCGATCAACGAAATTTGAGATTTTCCATCTCCTAATCGACAAAATTCGCGATTTTTCCGCACCCCATCGACGAAATTCACGATTAATAACTGACTGACGAAATAAGCAATTTTTTCTCGCGACTGGCAAAATTCACGATTTTTTTCGCAGCCGATCAAAAAAATCTAATCCTTGTCCGACCAAAGAAATTCGCGGTTTTCCGACCCGATCGACGAAATTTGCTATTTTTTCCGCCTTTCATCGACAAAATTCGTGCTTTTTTTTCCGTATCCGATCAGCGATATTTGCGATTTTTACGCGCCTTACCGACAAAGTTCACAATTTTTCCGTGTTCAATCAACTAGATACGCGTTTTTTCCGCGCCCGATCAACGAAATTCTTATGTGACTGACGACATTTAAATTTTTTCCGCGGCAAATTCATGAAATTCTAGATTTTTTACTGCGACCATATGGGCAAAAATTACAATTTTCAGTTATACATTGACGAAATTTGTGGGCCACACGTTAACCCATCGCGGGCCACTTTTGACCCGCGGGAGGTTGTGCATCCCTAATTTAAAGCGAAGTTAACTATTACGAAAATGTAATAGGCACATTGAATAAAAATCATTCTCTATCTGGCCACACTGAACCAGATGTAATTTATTGTTAAATTGTAAACATTTGAAAATCCAACCATAAACAACCTCAAAATAATAATCTTATTTTTATTTAAACTTACATTGAGCTTTAAATGTAAACAGTATTTCTGTTTGAGATAATAAAACATAATATCCATAAACATCGTTTGCATTACATCACGTTCTTGCATGAAATGCGAAAACAAATGGCATAGAAGATCAGTTCTTGATATTATAGTAGTGGAGTATAGTAGTGATATTATAGTAGTGTTTTAATGCAACACTGAAGTGCATTTCAGAGCACTGTACTAAATTTTGAAATATTAGATCACGAAATATTTCTAAAAGACGTATGACATCGCGTCGTAAATGTCTTTTAGTCTGAAATCAGATTTAGAAATTCGAAGACAACTTTCGACTATTCAAATGATAGAGAAATAGAATAATGGGTTTTGACCACTTTTTAAAATAAAAGAAATTAAAGCAATTTTCCCTAATCTTTACCCAGCGGCTGTGAAAGCCTTTACAACACTTCAACATGGATTTTGAAAGAACCTAATTTAAAAGTTTAAAGTAATTGCATTTTTGTAAATCTGGTGCTTGCAGTTATCGAGAGAACTTGACAGAAAAGAATGAAAACGTTGTTACATAAGATTCAAAGTTATAGAAGGAATGGGCATTTTAAACTGTCAACGATTTTTCATTGAATATTTCAATTTTTACTTTAAGAATTGTATTTTTTCTTCATTTCATAATTTTAATTCACAAAACATTTAATATTATGTGAAAATATGTATTATAAAAACTTTAAAAAAAATATCGTAGAAAGAAAAAATTCTTCGCATATTTATAATAAAATTACTTTTGCGTAACATTTTCAAAATTGTAAACGATGTTGAAATTCAATTTAAGAAAAATTTAGAAAAGTGATATTTTCGTCTTCAAGTCCTCTTATATAATGGAATGAATTTTCAGCTGACATTGAAGATAGAATATCTTATAGAATAAAATATCTTGTTTGAAATTTCCTGTTTAACTAGTATAAATAAATCTAATAAAATATGCTTCAATTCAATCTTATATTTAGTTATGAAATTCTGTAATCTGTATATTTACGTGAGTTAGACCTCCGGCAGACAGAGGGCCATATAAACCCAATTCATAAACCCTTTTAGTACTTCTTAGTTATACCGTCGACCAAAAATCTATCGCCGAACTATAAGATTAAATGCGAATAATAATTGATCGTAAATGTCACATTCACTTGACTTTAAGCAAGTTACACGTGTTTACGTCATCAAGTGATTTTTATTTCGACGTATTATTTGTATTTTTATTAATGTTATACTAATTTATTTGTTCTTTCGTTATTTAAAATAAAAATTATGTCAATTTGTATAATTTGGCGAGTGGTTTGGCGATTTATATAATTTGGCGAAATTGGTCGACGGGATAACTAAGTTGTACCACACTTTTTAACTATGTTGGAAATACAACATGTATAATAATAACTTATCAATAGATTAAGTTAATGCTATAAAAAGTGATAAAATATCTTTGTTAAAATTGACGATCTCTTCATCGCTCAAACAGCGACATTTTCAAATCATTCACGATAGAAAATATTTTCACACAATTTAAAAACAATAACATAGTAAACAATGTCACGAGACATGATGCATAATGAAAAACATCGCAAACATAAAATAAAATCAAAATAAAATTAGCTATTTGCGACCGTGGATTAATTTTCACATAATTTAAAATCAAAGTCTGGATTATATTTGCAATGTTTTGCATTATGCATGAAATCTCGTGACATTGTTTACCGTGTTATTGTTTTTTAAATTATGTGAAAATTAATACACGCTCGCAAATAGCTAATTTAATTTTAATTTTATTCTATGTTTGCAATGTTTTTCATTATGCATCAAGTCTTGCGACATTGTTTACTGTGTTATTGGGTTTTAAATTATGTGACAATATTTACTATTGTGGATGATTTGGAAAATGTCGCCGTTTGTGCGATGAAACGATCGTGAATCTTAATAAAGATATTTTATCACTTTTTATAGCATTATTTAACTTAGTATGTTCGAAAATGTTAAAATGTTCGCCAGTGGTAGTCCTGTGTGTGTGTTTATGAATGCTACGTTATGTAGATTAGCTGCTAAGCCATAGAATTTGTAATGGTGTCATGCCGGTAAAGTGGTCACAAGGATATCAGGCAAAATGACCAGATGGCTACTTTGTACGAAAACGATTATAACAAAATACTACTCCAAAGTATTTTTCGCTAAGATGTTATATATTCCCGTGGCCGCCATCTTGGATTTCTCGGCGATGTTTTGTTTGTGTTTATCGATACGTCAACACCGACGAGTAACGTGTTCTGGCAACCCCGTGAAGCCTAACAAGCGTATAAATCTACTTGGCGACACTAACTTGGCGGAAAAGGTTTTTCACGCCAAGAAAAAATCCAAGATGGCGGCCGCGGGAATATATAATATCTGTTCCGTATTTTCTTTCAAAGAAAGAAAAACAGGTCGATGCAATAACTTCGTCTCAATAGGCTTACTCGATAGGCTCATGACATTTCCAGTCAGCATGTGTGCTGAAAGCACATGTATTATTCCATTCGTCTTATTTATGCCTATATACGTTGAGGGCCACGATGACTGATACTGAAGCGCTGAAAATTTGCAATGTTTAAAGTAATTTTTAAGAAAGTATAATTCTGTAATAAATAAAAGGTAGGAAAATTTTAAATATTTGTTCAGTAATTATTTAAAACAATGTATATTTTTTCAGTTTTGTATCATATTTTACACGTCAGCCATCGGCGAATGACGCGTTTTAAACGGAGAGTTCGCTGTCAGCCACCGGTGGCTGACGTGGCGCTTAACGTGTTAATGTATGCTTATATTTTGTAACGATTTAATATTTTAAAATATTAAAATTCATAATACTTAATCTTAATGTGTGTAACTTTAACTTGTGCTGATTAATAATCCAAATCAATGTGATTTGTTCATTTACTTATGCTGGCACCTTTAACTTTGCACAGGTAAGTCGGGCAAACTGGCCATTTAGGTATTTTTCTTTTAAAGTAACTTGTACATTTTAAAATATTTTTTTAAAAAGTAAAATAGTAATTACAATTACAGATATTCTAGTTGCTATTGGTATTTGCTACTTAAAATTTATTGAATAAAAATTTATCAAACATTTGAGTAGCAACTTTATCCTTCCTCTCTGTAAATATATATTATAAGCACATTATAAACTAATTATCTACCTTGATGGAAGTTAAAGACGTTGCAAAAATTTACACGGATTGTATAAATTTCTTATTTCTCATGGGAAACTAATTAATATGGAAATAAAAAAAATAAGTAATGAGGTTGTCTAAATTAAATTTTCTTTTTCTATCTACTTTCACATTTGTGCATTAAACAACAATAAAATATAAATCCCCAAAATTATCTAATTATAAAAATAAATGAAAGTATTTTTTTTATTACTCTTAATTAATCTTCTTTAGAAGAGTTTAGGATCTAAGGAAATGTCGGCATTCAATCTTATATAATCTTGAAGAAGATTAATTTCTGAAATTCTTTGTTTTTTCTCGTGTAAGGAAAGTGTTAACGAATTTTTCAGGAAGACAGATTTCGATATTATTGGGTATCTCTTATAATATTTATAAAGGCTTTGTCCTTTTTTTTTTGTATTTGTATATACTATTGAGACGTATGTTCTAAATTGTATAAAAATTGTTTGTTATAAGGTCAGTCTGTCAAAATGTGATAACCCCTAAATGCGACAATGTTCTTTACATAAAATCTTAATGTAAGAATCGTAAATAAATGTTATATAATGAATCATATGAACTTCAGAAACACAACTTGAAACATTTTTTTGTTTGTAAAATGGTTTCTTTAAAAGCAATTTCCAATCAAATACACATCGCTCATTTCACATCACTCCCATGTTTCGTAAATGCGACAAAAATTCCCGAAAGTGGCTCACGGTATTTATTTTTTAACTTTGAAGATCAAATAACCTTATAAAAGTCAAGAGCTACGTTGTCCGTTTCTGTTACCTGACCAGTTAAACTAAAGAAAAGGTGACCACTTTCTGGTTTGGAATTTGATGTGGACTACGCATTTAGGAGAGCTTGTTTTCAGCCTGTGCCTATAAGCGACATACATATTGCTGTAAATGCGGCGAAACATTTAGAAGATTAACAAAGAAGTTTATATGGGATTTTTATATATTGTGTTAAAATGATATTTAAATTAAATTTTATGTTTAATTAAGCTATGTTGAGTCAGCATAAACCTCCATTAATGTTTTTCTTTAACCATGTGTTTAAATATGTGTTTAAGACGATCAAAAAAGAAAAATACGCTTCTTTAAAATTTTTAATAAAAAAAGGTGTACGAAACGCAGTGTCTATTCCAGTAACATAAGATAGACATATGATTAAGGAATTTGCAATAATTTTACATAATGAAAATTCTGAAAAATCTTGTTTAGATTGAAAACAATTTGTGTTAATTTTAATGCGGTTAAGTAAGTTAATTTTACCAAGATTATATCATTTGGGAGATTAAATGCTGTCTCCGATTAAAACGTGATGCAATTGAGTTATTCTCTGGTTTAGGAGTCATAATTATTGTTAGCACTTTTATAAAATCTGATATTTTAATTCTGTTTTCACTTGTTATTGGTTATAATTGACATTTTCTACTTTTAAATTAGTAAAAGATAAAAAAATAAATAAAACCGTGGTTATCTAAACGAATATTTTCTTCCATATACGTATTTTTAATTACAGAAAATGTTAATTATTTTTGTGAAAGTGGAAGAAAAATTAAGATTGGGGGGGGGGGGGGGGGTTGCAACAGAATATCAGGCACAGAGCTTCTCTTTGGCTTAAAAAGAATTATTAGAAATATTGTACGATTTTATATATTTCGAAGGCTGATATATTTATCATGCGACATTTTATAATAAAGTTATATGTAATAAATTGTCTAGTTAAAAATATTATAAATATCTTTTAAATACTCTTTTAACGTATAAGCTCCACACTGCGAATTCGCACCGACCGAAATGTCGTCTTTAATTAATTACCATTTTTCATTCACAAAATAAGAATTTTGATAAAATCAAATGTTTCATTTGGATTCCTTATTAAATTTCGTATATGGATCATGTAGTTATATTTTATTATCACCAGATTGTCAGCAAAGTTATGCGGAGTAGAAGTTACGGAAATCCAAATCGCACTGGTGTATAAATAATGGGTTAATATTGACGCGCGAATTCCGCGAATTTTAAACGATGTTTTCAGCGACAATCATTTAATTGTGGTTATGGCAATAGCTCCTTGGTAGAGAGGGATGAGAGCTTTTTATATTAGGAACGCATTTATTTATTTGAGGATTATTTATTTTAGGCATTATACGCAGCATTTGAATAGCTATTGCATATTAGCAGTGTAAAATTGACAAACAGCACGGTGCTGCGCATTGATAAACATTTCAAGAATAATATTGAAAAGTTTAATTATAATAGTCCTGAACTTAAATTTTAGTACACAAACAGTACCCTGTGAGTTAATAGAGACTTTCATTCAACTTTTAATCAAGTGCTCTCTGAGACCGCTCACAGTAGTTATGCAACAATTCCTGTCACAACAGTTAAAGGTTAATTAATTAAAAAAAATAATTACAGCTAATCTTTAACTGCTGTTAGAGCTGCTTTTTTTAAATTTTCACAGTTTAACTTCTAATTTCCAGTTTAACTATCGATACAGAGAAATTTTGCTTCATTTGGAGCCCAGTACTATTGTTTGAAATGTTTGAAAAATCGAAATTTTATTAGAAATAGTACCGTAGAAACAGTTTAGTGCAAAAACCGTATTTTATGAGTTAATAGCGCATTTTATTCATCTTTCAATCGAATCGTTTCGCAGACCGCTCAGAGTTGAAATGTGTCAATTTTTTGTCACAGCAGTTAATCGTTAAAGGAACTTTTTCAGATGAATTGTCATGTGTAAAATGCATTATCACATTTAGGACTATGAACGTCTCATTTAGGTTTTAGCTGCCATAAATGCGACAAAAATGACCTAAATGCGACAATCCTATATTGTTGTTTTATACTACAGATAATTATTAAATTTCTACAAAACAAGTTAGTTTTGAACTAAAGGTACAGTAATCAGTAATTTGTTGCTTAATAAAATATACATTTGTATAATAAAATCCCAAATATATCCTAAATGCGGCAAAACTACGGGGAATCGTTTCTCATTTAGGCAGACTGACATTACTATTAAAATCTATTTGTCATATTTTATACAGTTTTATTTTAGCATCAAAATGAGAAAATTCTAAACACATTCGATAGAAAACTTGCATAAATCTTTTTTCGAGATATTTTTTTTTATCTTGTACAGACAAACAGAGTACAGAATGTAGATAAAAAATATTTTATATAGGGCGATATTTGCAAATATCGCCATATAATGCCACTTACACGTATGTATTTAGTAATGTAATTAAGAATGTGATTGGGTATAAAATACTTACATTTCCGGACTGCTAATAAAGCTATTTTCACACTAAAGACACAATTTCTTTCTATAAATTTTAAACTGCTAATAAAAAAAAAAAAAAAAACAATATTCTTACCATTACATTTTCTAAAAAATATTTTGTTAGGGTTTTCCTCATCATTAAAACTTTCGGAATTCCAAATCAAAATAAAGTGAACTTCTGTAAATCAAGACGTTTTTTATTTAAGTAACGTAATAAGTAAATATTTATAGCAATAAATGTTAAATATATTTTATTAAAGTGATAAAACGTTCTTTTGAAAATGAATGAATTTTCATCATATTCATTAAGACGCATTTCTCCTAAACAATATCTACATATTTTATTTTTAAACCGACATTAATAGCATGGAAATTAATGTAACTTGTGATGAAGATGATCTAGTTTATCAAGATGTTCCTTAATGAAAGAAATAATTAATTTCGTTTACTTGAAAACATTACAGAAATTATAGAAATTTAGTCACTGCTTTCAAGAGTTGACCAATAAAGACCAGTGAGACACTAATGAACTTGATTTTATGTAAAATTTTAATTTAATTTAAATAAAATATTCTTGTGACATCGAATCAGTTTGCATTATATACTTAAAAATGCATTCCTTTTGAACTACATCCGCATATTTTATTGTTAAACAGACGCACCCTTGATAACTACAGTAAAAGATTGTAATTAATGTAAATTGTGATGAAGAGGAAGAATTTCGCATACTCGGAAGCATTTGAGAAATTCGTTCCCCTACTTTATAAAGATGACCAATGGAGACCAATGAGACATCAGTGAACTTCATTCAGATGTATCTTAAGCTTTTGTTTTAAAATAAATTTTGTGTACTATATATGTATTTTATTTTTTATTTACTAAATGAGATTTATTTCTTATTTTCAAATATTTTGATTAAAGAAAGATAAAAGAACGCAATGTGTTTAAAGACGAATAATCAATTAACAAGATAATTTTGAGAAGTGTTCATTTCTCAACTTGACGAACATAAAATTTATTTACTATATATTTAGAACTACTATTAAATAAAATAAGAATATTCTGACTATTGTATATTATGAGTATATTGCATATTGTATTATATTAAGGTTTGTACATCATTAAAACTGTTCGGAATTATTTATCAACAAATAGCGAGCATTTGTATAATAAACCATTTTAAAATTCGGTAACATGATAAATTAAAATTGTTTCAAATTAATTTTCGACTTAATATTAAAAACAATATATTTGTGACACAGAATTATTCCGCATCATATATATTAAAATTTACTCTTGTCTTTCTGTGTTAATTCGCTTTACATATGCGCAGTCATTTCAATTATGTCTGCAGTAAGATAAAAATTAATGTAACTAACCATAAAAATGAGCCATCTATTCAAAACCTTATGAATGTATGAAACAACCAATTTTTCTTATTTAAGTATAGTAGATACACTAATTAATTATACAAATTGGTTCCGTTTCTTTAATATACCATAATATAAT
Source organism: Maratus speciosus (assembly GCA_963932465.1). Taxonomy (NCBI): domain Eukaryota; kingdom Metazoa; phylum Arthropoda; class Arachnida; order Araneae; family Salticidae; genus Maratus; species Maratus speciosus. The sequence goes on along the minus strand of OZ010791.1, from coordinate 536,072,156 downwards.
AAATCATATTTATTATAATACATCATAATGGCTATAAGTCATGAAAATTGTTTACAAAATGAACTTTACATGATAAATTACTTTGATTTTTCTAAACATTACTTTTATTTAAACTTCGGAAATTGTGAATTTTAACCTTTAATTCTTATTACGTGTAATCAACTTAGTAAAAAAATGCATTTTATAATTACGCATAACACCTTCTTTAAATGCAAATACATGACGATAGCTAATCTGCATGCAAATTACATATTATTGATTAATGTTCTATGAAGTTTTTAGGCAGATTTGTAAGAAGTATTACCTATTACATTCTCCCCTATATTGGAATTTCTGATTATTTTTTCAATCTGACCCATAGAACCCCCCGAAACCCCAAGTGTAAAACTTTAAGTATATATATATCACGTTTTTTGTGGAAACGATATCTACAGAAATATCTTCCCAACAGATACATAAAATCAATGGGCAAAAAATCTTGGTCAAGTCCTTTAATAGGGCAAAATTGAACGAAGGGGATGAAAATGGGGAAAGTTAATGTGAAAACAGATAAAACCCCATAACTTCTAAGTTATGATACGTATCGAAACGGTTTAAAGTTATTATTACTCCTAGGAAAAGGAACAAATATTTATATAATTAAAAAGATTTTTTATATAATTAAAAATGGCCTCAGGGGGCGAAAAATAGGGTTTTAAGAAGAAAAAATTCATAACTTCTTTCATTCATTTTTGATAGGACCAATTCTTACCGCAAAAGAAAAATTAAAAACGAAAAAATTGGGGAGGGGATGAGGAAGAAAGAAATTCATAACTTCGTCAATTCAAACTATACCAATCGGCTTGAATTTATTGTGAATCTCCTTAACATTATCTGTAACTTTTATATTGACAAGTTTTTGACAAGACCAAATCTTGTAGAAGAAAAGATAAATAAATTAAAACAATAACAAAAAGAGGGTGAGTTTTGAAGAAAAAAAATCACATTGACAAGATTCTGATATAACCAACTCTTACTGAAAAATGGAGTTAAAAACTCGTGAGAAGCGGCTAGATAAAACTGCTAAAATGAGTTTTTATTTTAATCTTGAATTAGTTTTTGTTTCGGAAAATATTACTTAACTTCAGAATCTACCTGTGCCTATAGGCCCAGCAGGCAAGGACATTGTCAATTTGAGAACCGAATTAAAAAACGAACGTATTGAAAAAATATCTAAATCCGTGCCATTATTAAAAGAGGCTACTAAACGCAATAGTATAGTAGCCTTTTTGATAATTATGATAATTATGATAATTTCTTTTAATATTCTAATACGTTATTACATTAAAAAATGATTTGATAGAAAAATAACTTTATGTGTGGAAGTATTATTTTATGACCAGAAATATGATAATAATACAGAAATTTGCTATTATAACAATTAAATTACCAGCTTTTATCATGCTATGTTATTAAAGGGACTCACCCCCCCAAAAAATATTTTAAACTCAATTTCAAAACGCGATTAGGATTTTTTTTTTTATAATTATTGCAGGTTGGGAATGGTATTTTGAAATCTTCATATCTATACTTTAAACCTGCATACTAATGGAAATTTTCCAAATCAAATTTTAAAAATTCTAGTCCCGATAGTTTCCGAATAATCTTGTATTAGAGAATTTTTTAAACATACTTTTAAATTTGGGATATTTTATTAGTTACTTCTGAAAAGTAATCTCCGTGAAAATTTGCATTTTTTTTATAGTCAAGAGAATAAAAGATACTCGAATTTTAGAAAGTTTTCCTTTTTTGCACCCTCTTGAGGGTAGTTTGTTAGGAAATAAAAGTAAAATATGGTGCATTTTTAAGAAGAGACTGTCATAATTAATTTCTTCGGAGAAAATTGAGTAATTACAGAAGAATAGTTTAATACTTTTTCTGGTCACTAAATTTCGAAAATTTGAAACAAGTCTGAGTGAACATGTACGTCTTAAAAGTAACTGCAATGACGACATTCACATTTCTAGCTCTAAGTTTTAAAAACGACATCCTTTATTTACAATGTTTTAGAACACTTTTTGCGCATTTTACTTTTTTTTTAATTTGGGCGTGGCAGTGGTTCAGAAAGCGGTCCAGCTTGACAGAAATTCAGAAATTCTAAAAGAACCTCTGTGTGCGAGGATTAGCATCTTAATGGTAACATGCATGCCAAGTGATATTTTACTAGCCTCAGGTATCCTGAAGCAATAAAATCTGCTTAATGGTTCCAAATACTTTTTAACGTTTCTTTTCATTTCACGCAGTTTTTTAAAAAACTGTAATGGGTAAGCGTTTACATTTTAAAAGTAACACCCACGAAAAAATTTCAAATTTCTACCCTTCAAAACTTGGCATAATTAGAATGTTTTTAGAACGTTTTCCACACATTTAACATTTCATTTTTATTTTCTCGAAATAAGTCTTAGAGAGCATTTATGTTTCAAATATCGCTAATCTGCCAAATACCTGCATTCGTGAGTGCATCCCGTTTTCACAAGAAATATAATTAAATAAATTTTAAAGAAGGGTTATTGATGAATAAATTATGAAAAGTGATTAAACTGTAGAAAAATCAATTAAATTTGCGTGACATATACTGTTATTCTCAATACTGAATTTATGGATTTCGAAAACATCAAATTTTGCATTATCTTTAGAGAATCCTAAATATATTCAAAATATTTATTCAAATAATTAGAGATTGAGATTCCTGAACACTTTCTGCAAATTACAATCTTATAGATATTATTTTTATTATATGTTTATTTTCACTATAGTTGCAAATTTGTTTCATCGTATTCATTCCTAACCCTCTGAACGTCTTTTAAGTATTAGTAGGTAATGCGTTTGGCCACTGGCGTTTAATTTCTTATTCTATTCATACAACTATATATAAAAAAATGGTATATGTGTCTCGCTCATGGTGTTACAACACATATGAAAGATTTTTGTTTTGCGAAAATCGTGAGCGATAGAGTTAAAAAATAGTCGCCAATTGCAGTTTCCAAAATGTGAAATTAATATAAAAATGTATTTTCGTAGTTCTGTTTTTTATCCACATTACACAACATATTATCTTAAAATTTGTTTTTATATATAAGTAAAAATATTTTCTAAAACGACTGTTTGATTATAACTAACAAATAAAAAAATTTGTAAAATCGTCTATTTTTACAAAGCGTCAAATAAATAAATTACAAACACCAACTTTAGAAAACAAATGCAATTTATTTTATTATAAATTTATTATTGAAATATCATGTAATTGAAGGTACACTTACTTGCCTGAAGCTAATAATATCTCAGATCGTGTGAAATATAGAATACATAGTAATATTCGTTTTCAAAATAAATTAAATCACGCACTTCAAAATAATAAATATGAGATTGTTTTGCGATTAGATCATATTTACGCAAAAGAGATTTTTAAATAAATTATATTTAATGAATTTTGTATACCTTTCTAAAATTTATTCATCTTAAAATTTGATTTAGATTTTATAAGATACTCTATAGAAGAATGTTTTTTATCACATTTTTTACGGTTTTGTTTAAATTTTGATGCAATCTTTTTTTATTAATATAGTGACTTTTGATTAAAGCGTTTCAGATTTTCAGTACATAAAGTTCGAGATTAGATATTTGTTTAAGTCTAAATGACTGTGTTTCTCCTTTTTACGTTAATTAATGCTTTGTTATATATTTTAATATTAAATGAAAATTTATTTGTTATGATATTTTTCTTTCTTAAAAAAAATAGAGTGTATAAAAATTAAAAACTTGACAAATAGTGTAAAGTATATGTCATGTTTCTATTTCAGTTTATTAACTCTAGATGGCAGCATCGAAACTTTCTTTCTTCCCATAATTCTTTTCCAGAGAATTCTGTTATGTTTACTTTTGTGTAGTCATGTGACCTACGTACGTAAGTGTTGTGTTTTTTTGTGAAGTACATATTAAATGTTTAAATGTCTACCAGCGACCTCGTTATTCAGAGTTCTCTTAATTATTATTAGTTAATTACTAAATATATACTATAAATGGCGACGTTAGAAAATAAAGGTGGTATTTTAATCAGAAAAAGTTTAATGAAAATGATAATCCTGCCGGTGAAAATGGCTATACTTCTGGTTTTCAATATTCTAAGATTCGGTGGAATACTACAATGCTTTATTAATACTTCATAGTCTTCTACACTATTTACGGCAGTGGTAAGTGATATTACATTTACTTTTACATTGTTACATGTTTTTGCTACGTTTAATAAAGTAAAATGTTTTCCTACTTTAAAGAATTTGATGAAAAAGTGGAAAGTTTCACAACGTACGTGAAACGATTGGAAAAAAATTTCGTTCTGCATGATATAACAGAACAGAAGAAAGTTCCTGCTATTTTAGCATTGCTTGGACCAAAATTATATGGTTTATTTTCTGATTTATGCTTACCTAAGAATTGTGAATCTTTAAAATATAATGAAATTGTTGGCATTCTGCTTAAACACTTAAGCCTCGCCCCCAATAAATTCATTGAGAGAATTAAATTTAGAAAATGTTTTCAAAATGAAAATGAATCAATTCAAGATTTTGTTGCTAGATTAAAAAAGGCTACGACCTTTTGTGCATTTACTGGTGATACTCTAAATGAAAATTTGCTGGAACAGTTTTCGCGCGGTCTGAAAAATGAAAATATTCAGAATAAATTGATAACTCAAGTTGATGATTTAAATTTCGAAAAAGCTGTTGAGAATGCTTTAGCTTTATATAATGTAGATATTAAAATTGCTGAAATTAAGCATAAAAATTTCAATGTAAATAAAATTTCCAGTACGAAAAATGTACAAAATAAGAAATTACAAAATTGTTCTCAAAAACAGAATGTCAACAATCATGTAAATAATACACATTCTGACATGAATAAAAATAAGTTAAAATGCTATCGATGTGGACATGCCTCTCATTTAGCAAATTCATGCAGATTTATAACTGTTACTTGCAATCTTTGAGAAAAAAAGGCCATTTAAGCAAGGTATGCAGAAGTACAAATTCTCAAAAACAGGTTAATTCTTTAAATACTGTAAATGTTTTATCTGGTAAGTATGATAAAGGCTCTAATCCAATTAAGTTGTCTGTTTTCATTGAAAACAAGGCTAGAGCTGATATGGAATTAGATACTGGATCCGGAATTTCTGCTGTTCCTTTAAAAAGATTTCGCAGAATTTTTCCTGATCATAAAATTTTTCCTCCAGATGTTCAGTTAAAAACTGCAGATGGTGAAATTTTCAAACCTGTTGGTTACGTTGAAGTAAATGTTACTTATGAAAATAAAACTAGAAAGGTAAAGTTGTATTTGATAAAAGAAGATAATTTTCCATTATTATTTGGTAGAGATTGGGTATCTGATTTTGATATTTTTCTACATAATTTAAAATCATTATATGTGAATGAAGTTGTAAATTATTCTCATAAATTACAAGGTTTGCTACAGGAATTTTCTGATTTATTTACTGATAAGGCTGGGGAGATAAAAGGCTTACATGCAGAACTTTATCTTGAAAAAGATGCTACACCCATATTTTGCAAAGCTAGGACTGTCACTTATGCACTACGTGCAGCAGTCAATGATGAATTTTAGAGATTACAAGACGCAGGTATTATTAAACCAGTTACAAACAGCTAGTGGGCAACTCCTATAATTCCAGTGGTTAAGCCTATTGGGAAAATTCGTTTATGTGGTGATTTTAAAGTAACATTAAATAAATTTCTGAAAGTTGAAAAATATCCTTTACCTAAAATAGAAGATATGTTAGCTACATTAGGTGGTTGTGTACACTTTACAAAAATTGATTTAAATCAAGCTTATCTTCAATTACCTGTAGATGAACAATCAAAAGAATTATTGACCATAAATACACCAAAAGGATTATTCCAATTTCTTAAGTTACCCATGGGTCTTGCTAGTTCTCCTGCTATATGGCAAAGAAAAATTGAGCAAATTTTAAGAGGAATTGAAGGAGTTACAATTTTTATAGATGATATTGGGATTACAGGTGAAACAGATGAAATTCATTTAGAAAGATTAAAGCAAGTATTAGAAAGATTAAAGGAATATAACATTAGGATAAATAAAGAAAAATCATTCTTTATGGCAGATGAGATTACTTACTGTGGTTATAAAGTTGATAAACATGGTATTCATAAAACACAAGATAAAATTGAAGCAATTTTAAATGCTCCAAGACCAGTAAATGTATCTCAGGTTAAAGCTTTTATAGGCTTAATTACATATTATGCTAAGTTTGTACCAAACTTATCTACTATTGCAAATCCTTTGAATAATTTGCTTAAGAAGAATGTTAAATTTCATTGGTCTTATAAGTGTGAACAAGCATTTAAAAGTACAAAAAAAGAAATTACTTCTGACAGGGTTCTTACTCACTTTAATCCTAAGTTACCTTTAGTTTTAGCTACTGATGCTTCTCCTTATGGTATCTCTGCAGTTATTTCGCATATGATGCCAGATAACACTGAAAAGCCTATTGGGTTTGTGTCCAGAACTTTGACTACTGCAGAAAAACGGTATAGTCAAGGTGATAAAGAAGCATTAGCGATTATATTTGGTGTGAAGAAATTTTTTCAATATTTGTATGCCAACAGGTTTACATTATTTACTGACAGTAAACCTTTAGTGTCTATTTTTTCTCCTTCTAAAAGTATCCCTGTTTTATCGGCTGCTCAAATGCAACTATACGCAATTTACTTACAAACGTTCCAATATGATATCCGTTATAAAAAAACTACTGATCACAGAAATGTTGATGCTCTTTCACGACTTCCTTTACGTAGTGAAGATTTACCTCAACAATTAAATTCGAATGATGCAATTGATGAATTTGAACTGCTTCAAATTAATCAACTCTCTATCTTAACATTAACTTCGAAATCTATTACTTCAGCTTCAAAATCTGATCCCCTTTTACGTCAAATTTTTCATCACTTCATTTCTGGTTCTGAAATTCCTAAAAATTTACTTTTTGGTGGTAAACAAGAAGAATTCACTCTTCAACACAGTTGTATTTTAAAAGGATGTAGGGTATTTATCCCTGGAATTCATAGAAACCAAATCTTAAAAGAATGACACATTGGTAATTTTGGTATAGTTAAAATGAAGTCTTTAGCCCGTAGTTTAGTATGGTGGCCAGGAATAGACCAAGATATTGAAGATCTTGCACGAAATTGCACTACTTGTGTAAATTTGAAAAATAGTCCTCCCAAAGTTGATACACATCATTGGGAATGGCCTACTGCTCCATGGCAAAGAATTCATATTGATTATTTTGGCCCTGTTATGGTAAAAATGCTTCTTTTAGTGGTTGATGCCCATAGCAAATGGCCAGAAGTTTTTATTGTTCCTATTACAAGTTCAGAAAATGCCATTACTTGTCTCTCTTCACTTTTTGCACGTTACGGTTTTCCAATTTCTTTAGTATCAGATAACGCTAAACAGTTTACATCTGAAGAATTTGAGACATTTTTGAGAAATCATGGTGTAAAACATAAGTTCAGTGCTCCATACCATCCAGCTACAAATGGGCAGGCGGAGAGATATGTGCAAATTCTTAAACGTGGATTAAAAGCCTTAGCTTCCGATCCTGGTACTTTACAAATGAAATTAAATAGCTTCATTTTGCAATATAGGAAGATTCCTCATGTTACAACGGGGGAGAGTCCTGCATCTCTATTTCTAAAACGTCATATAAGGACAAAAATAGATTTGATAGTGCCAAATATTACAAATTTTGTTCATGATAAACAAGATGTGAAAAAGTCCAAAGTTAAAATAAAAGACTTTGAAATTAAACACAAAGTAGCTGTAAGAAATTATACTCCAGAAGCCAAGTGGAAAATTGGTCGAACAATAGCAAGAGAGGGAAAATTACATTATAGAATTCAAGTTGGTTCGAATATCTGGAAAAGGCATGTTGATCAAATAACTAATGTAGGTTCAGAGTTTTCTTTAGTTAATGATACAAATTCTGAAGAACGTGATACAGTAAATTTCAGAAGTGAAAATGCAATTGTGAAACAAGGTGATTTTCCACCAATACAGTCTAGTATCGCAGCTCCACAAACAGTTGATTCTCATGAGCCATGTACTCCAGGTCCTACACCAACTGACTTTCATCCTGATTCTCCAAAACCTTCTGTGCCCACTATTTCAATAGTTGATGCTGCTGAACTTAAATCTAATTCTTCTTCTCCTTCTTCACACAGGGTTCGTACGGTCCTTGAAAGTCCTTAAAAGTGCTTAAATTTTTCAAAGGAAATTTTTGGTGCTTAAAAGTACTTTTTTTCATGCAAAATCTGAAAAAAGTCCTTAAAAGTGCTTAATTCTACTCTCATATTAATTCTTAATCAAAGGTAAAACACTTCTGCATTTCTTTTAATTTCTGATTTAAAAAAAATCTTAATCCCGCCTTGCCTCCCCTTCTGAAATTTCACGTCCCCCTTCGTAATATCAAAGTTAAAAACTTCATTTTTTTTTAACCTTTTTCTACTCTCAGGGATGTAAGACCTGCGCCAGACGAAGCCAAAATCGCTTTACTGCTCCAAGCTTCTACGAAACCGCTATTTTTTTTTCATTTTGCACCAAACCTGCGCCAAAACGTACTTAGTGCCAAGATGAAATTTAGTACGATTTCGTCGATCCGAGAAACAAAAAAAATCCATTTTTAACCTTTTTCTAGGCCGCTAATTGCGTCAAAAAAGCAAAAAACCGCGGTCAAAATGCTGTCAAATGACTGTTTGTCAAATGATCACGAAAAAAAACATGAATTTTGTCAAAGGATCGCTAATTTCGTTAAAAACGAACAAAACGCGGTCAAAAGATCGTAAAAACGATAATTTTGTTAAAAGATGGCGAAAAAAACTCCGCAAATTTCATCAAAAGGTCGCAAAAAACCATAAATTTCGTCAAAAGATCGCGAAAAACTTGCAAATTTCGTCAAATGATCGCGAAAAACACGCAAAATTTGTCGAAAGATCGCGGAAAACGCACGATTTCGTCAAAAGATCGCGAAAAACGCGCAAATGTTCTCGAAAGATCGCGAATTTTGCCAAAGGATCGCTAATTTCGTCAAAACACGATCAAAAGATCGTAAAAATGCTGTTTTTATTAAAAGATGGCGAAAAGCCCCGAAAATTTAATCAAAAAGTTGCAAAAAACACACAAATTTCGTCAAAATATCGCGAAAAAAATGTGCATTTTGTCAAAAGATAGCTGACTTCATCAAAAAACGAACAAAACGCGGTCAAAAGATTGTGAAAAACGCGAATTTCGTTAAAAGATCGCGAAAAATACGCTAATTTCGTCAAAAAAATTGCCAAAAATACGCAAATTTCGTCAAAAGATCGTGAAAAACATGCGAATTTTGTCATAGCGAAAAAAAGACCCCGTTAATTTTGTCAAAGGATTACCAATTACTTCTAAAAACGAACAAAATGGGGTTAAAAGGTTGTGAAAAAACGCAAATTTCGTTAAAACATCTCGAAAAAAACCACAAATTTCATCAAAAGGTCACAAAAAAACGCAAATTTAGTCAAAAGATAAAAAAAAACGCTAATTTCGTCAAAAAATAGCGAACAGCACACTGATTTCAACAAAGGATAGCAAACAATACGCAACTTTTGTCAAAAGATCGCGAAAAATACGCGAATTTTGCCAAAAGATCGCAAAAATACGCGAATTTCGCCAAAAGATCGCGAGAAATACGCAAATTTCGCCAAAAGATCGCGAGAAATACGCAAATTTCGCCAAAAGATCGCAAGAAATATGCAAATTTCATCAAAAGATCGCGAAAATACGCATATTTGTTTTTTATTAGCATTAGAATTTCAATTTGCTCCAAAAACAGTTTTTATGGCTACAAAATTAATTTTTGCTGCTACAAAAATGGATTTTACTGCTACAAAATCAGATTTTTGCTGCTACAAAAATAGATTTTACTGCTCCAAAATTCGATTTTTGCTGCTACAAAACTGCTACAAAATGGCTTTAGTGTACTTTCATACCTGTACTCTATTTCTTACTTTATATTGAATAAATAATCTGTCCTAAATTTCTGTAACAATTCATTCCATCACATTTCATTAAAATTTCACCTGAATTTCACCCTCAAAATTTATCTTCCTCCGTTTTTCTTTGCTCCCCCACAGTACTCAAAGTTTAAAAACTCTTTGAAACTGTTTAATTATATTTTTTTTTTGCTTTGTCATTTTATTGCCACAATAAATAATCAATCAAGACTTCTCTTCCCACCCGAAATTGGAATTTTCCTCCCCCCCCCCACACACACACACTTAAAGAACACATGGAATTTATAGTCTTTAAAACTCCTCTCAGTTTTTTTTTTTTCTTGGAGATTAAAAATCTTGTATTATCTTGTAAGGTAAATAAATAAGCCATCTAATAAACTCCCTCCCTCCCTAAAAATTTTTAAAAAATATGCTTGTCCCTTTGCCCCCTCAACTTATAAAGTTTAAAATCTTAAAAATCATTGCTTTTTTTTAAACTTTTTCTGCTCCATTAGTTAATTTATTGTAACAATAACTAATCGATCTTACAGTTTTACTCCCCCCCCCCTCCACCGAAATTGACGTTTCCCCGCCCTCCCCCTTACTTACCAAGCATACAAAATTTAAAGTCTTTTAAACTGTAAGTTAATTATAAATCTGTTAAACTACCCCCCCACCCCCCAATAATAAGAAAAAATTATGTTTTTCTTCTTTGTTTATCTTTACAATAAGAAAGTATTGGATTCAGGAGAATTTTCGACCGATTTACACGTTTTAGGGGTCAGATATCCTGGAAAACATGTTTTTACAAAATGAGTCTGACTCTGTTTGTCTGTATGTGACACAAATTTTGTGGGTGGTGTATCTCAAGAACTAATGCACAAAATTTAATAAAAATTTATATTCAGTTAATCCTCGATATAAATTATTGTTGATTAGTTTTTGATGTAAATCGCCCTACAGGTGATGCTGCTATGCTGCATTTTTCATGATTTACGCCATAGCTATATCTCAAGAACTAAAGCACGAATTTTCATCAAACTTCAGATTCAGGTATACCTTGATAATTATAGGTGCTGATTATGGTTTGGTGTTAATCTCGCAACAGATGGCGCTGCTATGCTGCATTTTTCACGATTTCTGCAATAGCTATATCGCAAGAACTAATGCACGGATTTTCATCAAACTTCAGATTCAGTTAGATGTTTACATAAATTGTTGCTGATTAGGTTTTGGTGTAAATCACCCTACAGGTGGTTCTGCTATGCTATATTTTGCAGGATTTGCACGGTTTTCAACTCGTATCTCAAGAACTAATGCACGGAATTTCATATCTTTAGAATCCTCATGAGGGGCATAGACCATTTAATTTTGGCACTCTGATAATGAATTTTGTAGTACAGTAGACTCCCTCAAATCCGCACAGCTTGGGACCAGAGGTTGTGCGGATTTTAGAATTTTGCGGATTTCTGGTCATTAATGGACCACAAGCATTATTGACGTCATGCAACGTCACGATGGATTATAGCTAATCAGCTTCTCGATTTATCCCACAAGCGCTCACCAAAAGCCAATCAAATACCCCAATACTTGTGGGAAACACTGCGAGCTCCACCCAGTGCGCGTGGTCAATTTGTTTACATTTTTGAAACATTCATTTGATTGGTAGTTAAGCAAGGGAAATTATAATGAATGCTTACAATAAAGAGAAACATTAAAATAAGTAAAATATTAAAATAATTTATTAGTTTAAAAGTAAGTAATTATTAAAATAATTATGTAAAATAAAAATTTAGAAAAATATTAACTTATTACTAATGAAATCGATTGAATTCGATTCCAAAAGTCTTGTGCTGCCATCTAGTGATAGCAAAGAGAACAGTGTTAATGCTATTATCAGTATATATAGCTTACTGCGCTCACTGTAACTTTTTCATTGTTATTTAGAGTCTTGAATGCTTTTCTTATACTGCTTTGTATGTTTAGAAATAAATTTGTCTATAATTAAAAAAAAAAAAAAAAAAAAAAAAAAAAAAAAATCCGCAAACAATAATTTTATGTAGCGTTCCGGTTCGTGGGATTTTCCATTCGAACCCTGGAATTTTTGATATAGATATACTAATTTATATCAAAATCAAAAGTGATTTAAATTTTTTTAGTAATAAATCAGCTGTAATAGCCAAAAGAGAATGATTTACAAAAAATTTAGTAAAAAAAAAAACATTGCGGTAGTCGCTATTTCGGCGCCATCTTGAATTTTGTTCCTGCAACTTAACTGTAAATTTCATTACATCTGAAAAAAAAATACGCGGATTTTAGGCGTTCGCGGATTTTGGGGTCGCGGATTTAAGGAAGTCTACTGTATTAACATGTATGAGATAGAAGGAAGTTTTGGGATTTGCACATCTGACTAGTTTTTTCTTCTGCTGTATGTTATTTTAAAATTTTCTAAATTTCTACTGCCACATGGTGAAATCCTCCCCCCCCCCTTCCCGTCCGATTGAATATTTAAAACTTTTACAAAAATGAAAGAAATCCTTTATTAAAAAAGGCATGTTATAATTTATTAGTTTATTTAATTTGAAGCTCCTTACATTTTTTTGGTTTTGGTCCTTGAAAGTCCTTAAAAGTACTTGATTTTTATTTAAAGAAATGTGTACGAACCCTGTCACAGGTACTGAGACGATCCGGTAGATACAGAAGACCTCCTGACAGATTCAAATATTAAGTGGGGGAGATCTGTCATGTTTCTATTTCAGTTTATTAACTCTAGATGGCAGCATCAAAACTTTCTTTCTTCCCACAATTCTTTTCCAGAGAATTCTCTTATGTTTCCTTTTTTGTAGTCATGTGACCTACGTATGTAAGTGTTGTGTTTTTTTGTGAAGTACATATTAAATGTTTAAATGTCTACCAGCGACCTCGTTATTCAGAGTTATCTTAATTATTATTAGTTAATTACTAAATATATACTATAGTATATATACATACATAATTATTAGTATTTTTGTCTAAAGGGGACTTTTCTCTCACTTAAAAACACAAGCTCCGTAATGTTAAATCAATGGGCAGGTTGTTTTCAAAGTTCTTGTTTAAATTTTAATATTTTTAAAAGATTTTTTTTTCCATAGGATAGCTGAGCTCGACCTTTAATATTGTTATTTTTTACTTTTTCGATTTCGATTTCAGATTTTTTTAATAAAGATACTTTCACTTTCAGAACCTGTTTCGAAACAGAAAGTACCTTTTTACAATTTAATTTTACTCGTTTTTTCTTTTCTCATTTCTCTTTTTAAAAGTTTAAGTTTAGAAATTGTTGTTTATTGTTGTTTTACTGAAGTGTGATTTCAAAAGATTTTAATTTTTGACAAGCAGCTTATGCGTACATATTGCATTTAATAAATTTCAAAACTTTCCTTTAATACATAGATTAATGATTTTCATAAATGTGCTTTATGAAATTTTTAGTGGGGAAATTATTATATATATATATATATATATATATATATATGTATATATATATATATATATATATATATATATATATATATATATATATATATATATATATATATATATATATATATATATATATACATATATATATATATATACATATATATATATATATATATATATATATATATATATATTCTAACAATTAAGATACAGTCGAGTCTCTATATAACGAAATCCATTGTTCCGGTTAAAAATTCGTTATATAGAGAAATTTGTTATATAGAGAATGAGTAAAAATTCCTATTTAATGTGTAAATTTTGAACAAAAATTATTTTTCAGATGTTTAATTATGAATGTGAAATGTTTAACTATAAGTATTAACTTACCTATTCTATTTCTTAATTATTTATTTAATTATCTTCGATCTCATTCACCTTAAACTTCAATTACTTATCTGTCCCGCTCTTATATGTGTAACAATCCAATTGAAACTGTTTTAAGAAGGATGATGGAAGGTGTGTGTGTGTGGGAAGGGGGGGAGATGAATTCGTTGGACATAAAGAACAAGGAGATTCAAGGTAGAAAAGTAAGACAAACTCAGCGTTGAACGATAAATCAGTGATGAAAATTAATTCCATGTGAAATGGATGCTTCTTTTAAACTGAATAAATAAAGAACATTTTATGAAAAAATTCGTTATATGGAGATGGAGATTTCGCTATATGGAGACTGTTTTTAATGAAATCATGCGAAAAGGGAACCGTTCCTACTACAAATTCGTTATATAGAGAAATTCGATATATGGAGTTTCGTTATAGAGAGACTCGACTGTAAATAATAAATGAAAAAAATAATAGCGTTTCCAATAACTAACAAAAAAGAAAAAATCATGCGTCAAGCATAGATTATGAAACACTTTTCCAACACATTCAAAATATTGTGACAAAACTGCACAGTTAAAAAGTTTTAAATATTACGTCAAATTAAACCATACGGAAACACATAACACATTTCAATGCCTAATTTCAGGCTGTTCCCATCCACAATTGGAAAAGTATCCAATTTTTTTCAGCAGCCTTGTATATGATATTTAGATTTGAATTTATTAACTACATGCATGCCAAAATTTAGTTACCTTAAGCGATACACATACTTCAGTTGAAAATTTACCTTCAGTAATTTCCTCTAATAAGGAGAACGGTATGTAAATAATTTTGTGCAGTAATGTATTTGAAGTATAGAATTTATATATAATGAGTAAGATGCAAAAAAGAAATTTAATGTATAAGCGCATACCGAATTTTAAACTGTACACTCCAGCAATTATTACTCAAAGACAGTACAGTAACTGATTTCTTTTGTGTGTCTGTAAATAAATAAAAAAGGCTATGAATGCCCTGTTCTAACGGTTTTTAACGGTGATCTTAGTGAAATTCAGTGATTTATATCAGTTTCAATACATTCGAAATAGCGTAATGTCACTAAAATTCTCTGCAATCGATTTTTCTTCCATATACCATAGTGTAATTGAATACTTTTGAGTGACACTATAAATGAGCGATTAATCCTATATACTTCATATACAATACCAAACATGCTTTGGTGACTCTGAATAACGTTTAGTAATTTCATGAAAATCAGAGCATATTTACTGGAGTATATGGAGCGTGGACAGACGGCCAGAAGGACAGACAAACCGAATGGATAAACACTGGAATGTATTTAAAATGGCGTTTACAAATGTTCTGTAACACGGAAAGCTCTGTTTGGATTATCTAGCTTAGCTTAAAAATGAACAAAGATAAACGAAACAAAGAACGAAATATAAATATAAATTTTTTAAAAAAAATTGCATATTTGATGAGTGTATCCCGTTTTTATAAAAGATTGAAAAAGTAAATTAACTTCAAAATGAAATAGTAATATGGGGGAAAAATCAATCCAATATTGCGTGACTGAAAATGCAGTTCAGTGTACTTCATTTAAGATTTACGAAAGATTGAAATATCAGATTAGAAAATTATATTTCAACTAAAACACTTCTGAATATAATCAAAAAAGTTTTTCATCTAGAATAAAGATTGATATTTGTGAAGACGTTGTCAGATATTCCAATACACGGAACAAAATAATTCGTTTTTATCGGTTTATTTGAAAATCAAATTCAATATGAATCTTCAATTTACGTAGGTTTTTCGGAATTATATTTATTACATAATGTGACTGTCCAGTATATGTTTTTGTTTTTAGATCAGGCATTATTATATTCTTAATAAATGAATGCTAAATTCTATATCTTTCTTAAAAGCTCTTAGTCTAACTGTTTTAATTATGCATCAAAAATTGCGCATACACATTAATGTTCATGTGCAAAGTGTATAATAAATACCCATTAACATGTGTAAGTAAAGAATTGTTTTTGATTTTTGGACCACAACCACGGAGTGTAGGATTTATTATTTACTTTTTAAAATTCACTGATTTTAAAAATTTTTCTCTTGAAAGGTAATGAAAATTTTCTTGAAAGGTTTGACAAATAGTTATAAATACGATTTCATCCAAAAAAGCGTATTTAGCATATGACGAAAACACTATTGTGTTATTAATCTTACTTGGGAATTGATATATATTTTAATTACAGTATAATTTATATTATTTTTTCAATTATATTATAAGTAATATATTTGAAGCTGAAAATAAGCTTGTTCTAGAAATAAGCTAGACACTTATACCATTAAAAAATTACAATTCTAACGTGGAAATAAAATAAACCACACATTTTCTAAACTGTGGATACAAAATGCATATTTAACATGAAGAAAGAATTGCCATTGGTAAAACTGAAATGTCACAGAGCGAATGCGCCTGAAACAATTAAAAGTTTCGATTTTTTCCAATTCATTTACTTCTATTAATCTGGCTGGCTGGTTTTTGACGGCCGATTATCTACTTGAGGGGTATAGGCCCAATGGGTGAGTGCCCTTCGTGGGGGTCTTCCTAAGGGAACCTAACCCGTATTTACTCATGGAAATCCAAGGTTCGAATAAAACCACGAAATCTCCGAACGATTAGGCGGACGGGTGCGATTAGGTTCGAATCCAGCACCTCCTGTCTACCAGCTTCGAGAGCAGAACCTCTCGTCCACTGGTGGGGCCTACTTAGATTAAGACATAACTTCACCTTTGACATCATGAGAGGAAATCAGTTCGAATGTAAGGTTCTTAATGGTAAACAGGACGTAATACCCAAATTTTGTACGCGAAGCACACGGAACCTCATGTAAATGAGTTTGCCACTTTATTGCGATTGCCTTATTAATAAATTATGCTGTAAAAGCGCAAAAAATCCCGTTAGAGTGACTATCGTACAAACGGTTTATGGACGAGAAGCGCACAAAACCCTATTTTTTGGGAGGTCCCATTTCACTGATTGCCACATTCAAGAAATGCATTCGCCAAGTGTACAAGACTTGGATATGGTAAAATCAAAAACTGATGCATAACGATGATCATGTGACGCGTAAAAAACAACGTAAATAAAAATCTAAACAAAGTCAATTTAGTTTTCAAATATATCAAGGCTTTACACACATATTTTTAGTGTTATGCATAGGACAACACCACGTTCTAAGTGTAATGTAGTTATGGTTATTATATAATATATATATATACGTATTTAAACATATGTATATATGTATATAAACATATATATATATATGTGTGTGTGTGTGTGTGTATATAAACATATATATATATATATATGTATATATAGTCTTTCTGCTGATGTATGCTAAAGTTTTAACATTTATTTTTAGAGAACAATTATGTGTTTCTTCTTTTCCCTGTTTGTGAACAAATAAACAAATATAGAACAGACAAATAAAGTATTCATATAAAATATTAAACATATTTCATATAAATATTAAACAGAGACAGACACTATTACAGGCGAAAAGAATATTACGGTCAAAGCATGGCACCTTCCTTTCTTCCACATTCGCGCAAGCGCCATTGACCCAACAGTGTTGCTCAAGTCCTTAGCCAGTTCTCGGAATAGCCGACTAAAATAGAATTTCATGAATTCCTCTTGCATTATGTACATAGAGGCTAATTGATTGGTTTGTCAACAAAGTGATTATTATACTTCTAACATTGCTTATCATATTTCTTTATGTTCAATGGCAAAATGCGGAACAAAAGTAGAATTTGTTGAGAAAATGGGGAAAGGAAAGATTGCAAGCAGGTCTTTATTTCTTCTTTTGGTAAAGCACATTCGATATCTAAGTATTATTAATGTTACTATTTTTGAAAATCGGAGAAGATTTATGCTGCATTTAACTAATGTTGTACAACCTAACTGAATTGGGAAATCGCACAGCGTTTGTCTTTTTCAAAATATTTTTTTTTTCTGGTTCCGCTGCGATTTTTAAAAATTCATAAAATAAATTTGGAATTTCTAATTAGATTTTTAATTAAATTTTTTATAAGGGTTTTGGGAAATTTTTTACGTTTTGTGCGATCTGTCAACATTAGTCATAAGAATCTGTTTTCTTTTCGGAAGGATTTATGTCTAAAACAAAAGAAATTCTCAATGATTCACAGTTCTTTTCACTAGAGAACGGAACTGGTGCAGTCTGCCGAATTTACTCTTATTCAGTTGTTATCTATTTTACCAGGTTCATTTGCAAAGAAGTGGAATTTATTTCAGGTGCAATTGAAAAAAACTGAGTTGCTAATCACCGAAAATCCAAAAAATATTTAATAAAATTGTCATGAAAAGTAAAATTATATACCGGGTGTTTTATAAGTTCGGTGGGAAAGTAAAGCGCGATAAAAAAAGATAAAAAAACATCAGAGAAATCTGCGTGTACACATCTTTGTATCCAAATCTTGCGTTGTGTCAGCAAAATAGAATTATTCTATGGAGTTATGCTACAATAGCCAGGGCCGAAACTAAGCGGGGGGTTGGGGGAGGGGCAGAGGGGGCATGTGCCCCGGGCGCCAGAACAAAGGGGCGTCAAATGAAGGATTATACCTTTGGAAAGGATCATTTTCTTCTGATGGACTGATGGCTTCCGTTATTATGAAACAGCCATTATAAATGAAGTGTTAGGTGAAGATGAAAGAGCAGCCGTAAAAAGTTAGAACTCTGATTTTCTGGTCCGAATGCGAAGAAAAAAAATGACCTTTTTTTTTTTTTTTTTTTTTTTTTTTTTAAATAACTCGGTGAAAGTGGAAACTCGGTTAGGCGGCACTCGGATAATCGGAACTCTACTGAATATGTAATTTTAAAAATGATCTTTAGAATATTTTTGTTGATGTTCAGAGGGACCTCCCCCTTGGATCCGCCACTGTAGATTACGTAGTTCACTATTACATATTTTAAATTTTAAAATAAGTCGTCTATTATAAAATTAGTAAAATTCTCTTTGTAAATATACTTTGTGGAAGAGGGGGGGGGGGGGCGCCAAAATCCATGTTTACCCCGGGTGCAAAAAAGACTAGTTTCGGCCCTGACAGTACCACCCTCTATTGTCGCGAATTTGAACTAATTTTTTTTGTTTTTGTCATACAAAATCCCGTACAACGCTGAATAATTATCTGCAAAAATCATGTCTGTCCGAACCATAGAACTTTTTTTTATCGCGTTTTACTTTCGCACCGAACTTTTGAAACACTCGGTATATATATAAATGAACATTTACCATTATTTAAATCGAAGTGGGTTAAAGTAAAGTACACTTTTAAAAAGGAAAAAAAATAATAAATTTAATAAAAAGTTTGAGAAAAGATACCTTTTTAAGTAGTTTTAAAATGTTCAAATCAGTAAAGAAATTGCTCAAATACTTATAAGCGCATTTTTTACCTAAATTTACTTGAAGATAGACAGTGAATGTTCAAGTAACAGAAGACAATTTTTTTAGACTCTTACATTTTTACCCTTTTGATATGAATAACTTATCACAAGAAACTTCCATTGATTAGTTGAAACTATATTTTCAATATTTAATTTGGAATCAAGTGCTAAGTGCATCTATCTTTCATGATTTGGTTTGACGCATAGTGAGTATTTTCTTACGGCTACCTAAAGAATTTTAACTAAAAAGTTTTTTCTGCAATATTTTGTATATTGAAAGATCCAACAGATAAAGAATGGTACTTTGAAAACTTTTTTTTTTCTCTAATAAAACTCCGCTTAATATTCGAAATCCGTGTTCCTAGCCAAATTCGTCGACTAATATTTTCGGTTCCATTTATTCATTCATAACAATAAATTGAACATAGAAAAATTATTTAACTGAGATTTGTGTTAAGATGGATAATACATATATTTATTACACACACTGTTAAAAATTTGCAGCATTCTGGCAGGTCATTTGATCGTTTTTTTTCGAAAACGGTTACACAACCTGTAATTTAACACTATTGTGACCATATTATTGGCCATTTTATGGTCAGAATATAGTTAAATTATGGTTATGAAACTGTTTTTTCAAAAAACGGTCGAATGGCCTGCCAGAATGCTGCAAAATGTTTAACGGTGCAGGTTTGAATAAATTTTGAAAATTGTTGATATTTTGATTTTATTTTATTTCAAACTGATTTTAAAAATAAAATTACTTTTTTTAATTATTATATAATATTTTTTACAAACGTCTTGCATGTATTGAACGAACTAAGAAATTAACAAAACTGTTATATTAAGTTTTATTAATTCATGTATATATTCAAATTTTATTCATATTTAATTTTAGTAATTATTAAATAAATAATTTGTGTAGTAACTTCTCCTTCTAAATGTTAAATGGACTGATTATCAGTTCAAAGAAGTCACCTGAATCTATACTAATAAAAGAAAAAAAAATTGTTTTCGTGTGTCTCACCGCGATTGATTAGTAACTTAATTAGAAGTAGGAGAATTTGTGTGACGATAGTCTAAGGCAATGCCTGATGCACAGTACCTTAGATTTCTCTTTTTTTTTTTTGTATAATTAACAGAGGTATTGAATAAAAAACAAAACGAACGTTTATAAAAAAGGCTTTTTTATTTTTTTTAAATGGCGCTCGGTGATCGCTAAAAGTGAATGTCGAATAACCTCCCTTTTTTCCGCGTCTTCCAAAGCTCACGCCGTCAAAACTGTCTTACATACCAAAAAAACTACAAATACACAATTACATGTTGTCTATTTTACATTGGAACGTCGCAATCTGTTTAAAAAATACAAGTTCAAAACCTTTCAAATTTTGTTTAAGTTGGAATTCGTGTATTCTTCCAACTTTTTTCGAAGCATCGGCCTCACTTTTAGAGATACGTAAAAACGAAAATTACCGATTTAATCTAAATAATTTCTTCTGGAAGACGGTGCAATCCGTTTCGAAAAATACGAATATTGAATTTTTATGAAACATTGTTATTTGGGGTCAATTACCAGTCACTTGAGGCGCTTTTTTATTTATTGTAAAAGTAACTAAATAACGGTAATTTAACACAAAGATTTTTCAACTTCTTTTGGCACTTAATTTATATCCCACATAAAAAATCTCGAAACATTCAGACGAACAATAATAATAATAATAATAATAATAATAATAATAATAATAATAATAAATTCTCATTATTTCCTGAGAACGTGAATACGAGCGTTACTTTTCTTCAAATTTTTACAACTAAATATCAATATATTTGAAAGAAAATATATGCAGGCTTCAACTACACTATAGTTTTAAGTAAAAAAAAATTAAACAGGTTTACTCAATAAAAATTAGCCGACTTTCGAAACATCATATTTCAATTCATAAAATTTTTAAAGAGTTCTGAAAATAAGAACTGTTTCATTTTCAACGTTAAATTCCCCGTTATTTAGAAAAAAATACGGGTCAAGTGCGAGTATTACTCGCGCTCAGAGGGTGTCACGTACAATGAATATATGAATTATTAACTATGTTATATAAAAAAAAAAGATTCGTTGCTAAAAGAATAATAA
Organism: Maratus speciosus; assembly: GCA_963932465.1. Classification (NCBI taxonomy): domain Eukaryota; kingdom Metazoa; phylum Arthropoda; class Arachnida; order Araneae; family Salticidae; genus Maratus; species Maratus speciosus. The sequence goes on along the minus strand of OZ010791.1, from coordinate 536,050,624 downwards.
CACTTTGTAAAAATTCATAAAATTTAGGGGTGAGTACAGATGCATATAATAGAGAAGAATAACTATGTATACCATAAATTTCAAAGAGATATGAAGCCTAAATACACCAAATATTGCTATTCTGTATAACCATTTTTTTATTTTATACTAATCTGTTTATGATGAACTTAAATCAGTAGTATACCTAAAACAAAACCCTTGTTCAAAGTTTAAACTCAGCATTGTGCTTAGCGCGCTTCGAAAGGAGTTCACAAATTTTCACTGTCGTCTTGGTCCGTGTCGCGTTTTACCAGACAGTCATTTAATTAAACTTTAAAGACACGGGTGGAGTACTGAGTGATCCACTCAATGCAAACTAGTCCCGAATCCTATAGTATTTATGTGGTTAATTAAAATGAAATTAATCTGTTTTTAACAATTTGACGTTTAATGCTTTTAAACTGTTACTGGGCATTGCATTAACAAATTTATCATTAAAAGTTGTTATCTAGACTTTAAAAACCGATGGTGCATAGGGTATGCCGCCACTGTCATTATGTCTGTCCAAACTTTCTATGTCTTTAAGGGTTAATATCTTGCCTAATTACCAACGATTTGTTTCGAAAATCAGTATGAACAATGCTCTTATAAATCTGCTACAATAGGTACTTTGAGAGCTCCGCAATACATTTGATGAATGCCTGCAAATCGTAATCTGTGTGAAACGGCAAAATGTGATTTCTCGAAAACGATGGGACCTAGGGTAATCGCTATAATTTCCCTGCAAGGTCTAACGCCTACTACCTCAATTTTTTTCATAATTTTAGTTTCAGCAGATTCACAAATAGACGGAGGGGACATATTCTTGAGCTGTATTTTCGACGATATCTCTGAAAATATTATGTCTAAAATTAAAATAAATGTATTTTTGTGTTCAGCATTACGGACGCTTTCACACGATATCCTGTACGATATTAGAAAAGATATTTTTTTTCAAGTAACTTAATTAGCCTTTCTACATTTCCCTAAATATATTTGTGAATGTTTAATATACTGAAAATATGTGGATCAATAGTCTTTATTACTTGCCCCAATTTGAGCTTTCCACGGTCCATTGTTTACAATTAAATGGTTGTGACAGACGGACAGACAGACACAGAAGTAATCTTATAATGTTTGCGTTTTTTCTTTTTAAGTACGAAAGCCTAAAAGTGAGAATAAAACACTCGAGCCTACGCTGCCAAATATAATGTTGTCTCCCTCATTAGGTTCGTTTGAAAGATTTTTGGAACACTGATTTTAGGTATATTTAAGTTTATAATCAAGGACCCGGCGAACACAAACGGGTTAGTTAGTTTACAGTAGTTTCATTTTTCCTGTTTATCGTTTTAGTATACGAATTTACTCTTTAAAGTAGATATATTGATTTTTTATACCAAATTCATATAAATGGTCTTATGCACTATCTTGTCCATAATCGTACATAGTTTAATAACCAGACTAATTTCGGACAAATTTGAATGTTTTCTAACGAATGAACAGGATGGAATTTATTCCTATTTTTTTCCAATAATCATCAACAAAATTATAAATAAAGACATTTACTTTCAAAAGTATTCTTTTATCGCCGTCCTAAGGTATTAAGGAATATCTTTAATTTACTGGTATATTGCAATTTCTTTTATGTATACCATAAAAACTATATATATATAGATTTAATATACCTCTTTATTAAATAATAATAAGCCATAATTTTTCCTGAAATTTTCATACATCAAATAGGAAATATATAGAAAGAACAAAAATTTTAATAACATGAAAGATATTTTTTTTTTCTTTTTTCTTTTTTTTTTATGTATATATACATTTCATTTTTATGAAATGAAAAAATTCGCACAGAAAAATTCGATCGTGATCAATAAAATAAACAATGTATTTAATATTCAATTTAACATAAAATACAAAGTTTACTTTTCTATAACGCTACCAATGATGCACAAAGGCACATTTCGCAGAAATAAAAGAGAAAGCTTTAACGAAATACTTTCTCATTCATCAGAAATATTATATTGAACAATTGAATAGAAAAGCACTCTCATTTCAAAAGCTTTTGTCTTCGTTTAAAAAATCGGGAAGATTATTTCAAATAGAAATACATAGCAAACTCTGTTTGCCAAAATTTCATTTTACTTTTCTTAAAAATGTAAAAGAGAAAATAAAAGTCATTATTAAAGTAAACTTTGGAAAGAAATGGAAGCGATGAAAGAAATTCGAATGAAAATTATCTAATGATGTTTTAAATTTTCGAATTATGTTATGTGTCGTTTTTAAAACGCACATATGTGTATATTTAATTTAAAATCGCATATTAAATAATGCGAATTCGCAATTATTAGCTCAAAAAACACTTTATATCATTTTTGTTTCCCATATATATACAGTATGACTTCAAAAATCCAGCATTCAGAAATCCGGCAACTTCAAAAATCCAGCACCAAAACCATTTTTTCCTTTAATTTTTCTTTTGCACTTTCATGCTATGGGAGCAGAAAAATAGCAATTCTTTATGAATTAAAAATTTCAAGATTGAATATAAAATTGCATTAAAAAAATATTTGCCTTTTATTTCATATGCCAGAGGCGATCATTTTCTGAAAAAATTTTCTGGGAGCTGCTTCGTTGTTTAGCATCGAACTATTCTAACAACTGTATTATATAACGAACTTAGCAACATAGGGAACAACTTTGGCGAACGCATCCGCAATGTATGGCCGGAACGAATTTTCGGCAGCGACGACATCAATGATGAGACAGATTTTTCAGGCTTTCACATTCCCGTGATAAGGCGGCAATTTATGACCTGATTGAACACGCAAAATCTGAGAATGCATTAAGTGTCTAAAAAATGGATATAGATGATTGGATAAGTAATGACAAAAATGCATCAACAACGAACAATTTAACGGACAGCAAGATCATTGACGCTGTGCTAAATGGAACCATCGATAATGCTAGAAGCAGCTCAGAAGACGAAGATGGACAACCGGCAGAAGAAAAAGGGTCTCTTGAAAAAAGAATAAATCTAACTGGAGAATTAATATATGCTTTAGAGAACCAAGACTGTGTTTCTAAAATAGACATTTTTCAGTTGTATAAAATTCTTAAAAAACTTGTTAAATGACGACCAAAAAATTGAAGCAAACAAAGTTGACATTGATGTTTCCGAAATTATAACTAAAGAAATAATTTCACTCTTTATTAGAAATTTGTTCTGTAACATATAAAATATCAATTAAAGTAGGATTTTTTTATAGTTAATTTTCTATTTCTCTTACTTAACTATCACTTAATAATGAATTAAATTATGGCTAAAGGCACCATTAAGAATATAGTACTACTTTTGATATTCCATCAAAAAACCGGCCCGATCGGTCGGTCCCGATGATGCCGGATTTTTGAAGTTATACTGTATATAAATTAATAAGTGTTTCAAATTAAAATACTTCAATTAATAATAAACGGAACATTTACGAACCCATTTTTTCACAATAAATTAATTATTGTCCAGGGTACAGTGAGACGTTTATCAGTCAATCAATTACAGAACCGTGGTTTTACGTATATATGACGTATCAGATGGAAGGGATATAGTAATCATAAGACAAGTGAAGGGTCTACTATGGTAGCCGTTGTTATAGCAACTTCTCAAACAGATAAAAGATCATTCCCGTGTGGTTGGGCATTTTGAATTGTTGTTCTCAGATTAGTCTGACTCCACTCATATAAATTCACCACTCCCAGTGTCTAAAATTTCCTCGTCCCGGTCCTGTTTACCTTGGCCTTTTCATTTATTCAAGAATTTCGGTGGTTAACCTGAATAAAGTCGTTATCTTCACTACTGTTTTATCTATCAATAACCGATGTGAAATTCAATTACATGACTTCATTTAGTACTACTGTCTGTTTGGGTTGTTGTTACAGAAAGTCCGACAGACTACTAGTTCCTCTGACGGCATATCTATTTGTAAATTCACTTAGAAAAATCCTCAATATCACTGTGGTACTACATTTTGGTACATGTGGTACAATTGGTACTACATTTGTGACTCTGCCTCCGAACTATAGATCTTTAGATGCGATGAACTATTTCATCCACTAACTTCATTAACCAATCATTATATTTCGATTCAGAAAATGCAAAATAAATTATTTTAACATTAAACACAGTAATTACTGATATAAAATGCACTAAATCTTATTTTTGCATTAATAAATACAATTATTGAACTTTTGTTATGTTACAGTGTTTATATTAACTTACGCCAGAAACTCACATGCATTCAAATTACAACGGTTTTACACTATGCCTTTAGTTTTCTAAGCATTTCACTCTGTAATATTTCAGTTTAAAATTTTTAAAACTCAGCAATTTTATGGATGGTTTGTACTTAGTAGCAGCGTAAATATTCTTCAGTCAATTGTATAAAGTTTCGTGTAATTTTTAAGAAAATGAAATCGTATTAGCGTATAAAATAAAACCATATAAAATATACCTTCCGTGTCGGGTTTACATTGTAACTATATTCTCCCAATATTATTTGTTAATGTTTTTAAAATTAATAATGTAGAACGCTTATTTTCTTTCTTCGAAAATAAACTATGCCAAACACCACACTTTTAATACTTGAAGTTTCTGTTTAAATCCCCAATAACATGCATTAATTATGTATTAATACAATTATAGTTATGAAGGTTTGATCGCTGATAGAGAATATGTATTAGTACCATTTTCAAAGATAAGACATAAAAATAATATTTCCTGTGTTGGAAATTTTTTTAATTACTGAAAAATTAGATATGGTGTTTTGCATTTATAAAAATTGAAAGTTTAAACGAACATATGTTAATTTTTTTAATTAATTCGTTTTTATGTGATCATGATCTTTGATATGAATAATAATTTTGAGATAATTTGGTGCAATTTCGGCTTAGTGAAAGACATTAAATCACATTTATCAGTAAGTTTCTACAATAGTATTTCCTTGCGCAATTTAATTTCACTTTTCAACTTAACATTTATCATCACACGCAACATGTTTCCATTTAAATTGCTTGCGTGATACTTGAGTCGTGTTAAAAATTATGTTTTTCATTAAAATATTTTTATTTTGTAAATAAAATACTGTAATATATGAGAACTAATCAAGTTGTTCAAGTCATAATTTTCTCAAGATAATCTTAATGAGATATCTAAGTATGCTATTTAAAAACATTGAATAGAGGCCACCATTTTGAGTTGATTACCTGATGAATGGATTTTGAATTCAACAGGTGTAAATAATTAGCTTCAAGTTGCTTATACATTATATTTTTATTATAGGTTTTAAACTGGACTTTTAATAGGGTATTAAAATAAATATTATATTCAAGATGAAATATTTTTCTAATATCTTTCAGTGAAATATTATTTTTAATTAAAAAAAATAATTTCTGTTTTTCGTGATAAGTTGTAGATTGATTTTAAAAATATTTTTTTATAATAGTTGGAAAATTAATGCCTTATTTCAAAATAAAATATTGTGTTTAAAAAATTATTATTATTGTATAAGCAATTATTTCTTAGATATTATGAATCACTTTTATTTTACAATGTATATTTATGTTCATTCCAGCAGTTATAACAATTGGAAGTAAAAAATATGAATGCAAGTTTTGCATTTTTCATATTTGGCTGATAAACTGAACAAAAAAAGGAGATAAGTATTACATAAACAAATGAGTTTAGAATAATAAGATATATCACGTAGAAAATTCAAATGTATTGCAAAAGTTATAAGCTCACGTGCCACAAATTGCAAATGCACTTAATCAACAACATATATGTGTAAAAACTCTAATTATATAGATATTAATGAATTTTAAAATAGAAATAGTTATTATACTGTTCCATTCTAAAAACTCGTCTTTATACACGTATTATCTTGAAAAGTGTGACCAAATGTGGTTTGTTCTGATTTGTAGTTCTGTCTCAAATTATGAGAAATGCTCAAATTTGATTTATATAATAAATAAAATATTTGTGTGTATGAAATCACATAGAAATTTTGGCAACTTTCTCAGAGCGGTTTTCCGTTCTTTATAGGGAATTTTTAATTTTTCAGGTTTTCTCCCTAATTTACAGAAGCTTCCTAAACCAAACCTAAACCAAATTTATCAATCAAATGCCGAAAATCATCATATGAGTGAATGGTGTGAAGCTGGTTTACTTTTTTAAAAGATTGTTTCCCGATATTATAAAATAAATACAAAAATTGCAAAACACGTGAAAAATATATTAATTTAATGCTACGCAGAGAGATTTTCGTTATTACTATTTACTACTCTTCGTTTCTTAAAAAATTATACTTAATTAAAAATACATTTTTTTTTTCCTTTTTAGGAAATATCCGAAAATGGATCAGAAAATTTTGCTATTTCCTTTATTAGATGTGACAGAATTTCACAGCGTATTATTAATAAAATACGTGTAATGTTAATTTTTAATTTATTTAGCTATTTTGCGCAAAACACCCAAAATTATTTTGATATTTTGTTGAAGGCGTGAGTTAATTTGTAAAAGCAAAAACGTTGTATTATTTACAAGAAAATATTTATTTCGAACGCTGTTTCTGTGTCTTCTTGCTTTTGAAACAAATAGAATGAAATATAATATATCTATATAAATTATTCGAATTTGTTTCTTTTAATGGATTTCATAACGCAACAAAAAGGCGCTTACTTACAAAAAAACCTTGAATTTTTCTATACTTTTTATTTTTATTTCTCTAAAAATAAAACTAACTTTGCCAGAAAAGTATGTGGGAAAAAAAAAACATTTTATTTTCATAATGATATTTCAATTAATGACGATAAATAAAACTTTACACGTTCACGCATTTTGATGACATGACGAAAGCATATTAACCCGTTGAGTGGCGGTAGAATATATTTTATTCCATCTAATTTTAATCAAGATTTGCACCAGAAACTTTGAATTAAAATTTACTTTTCTAACTTTGTTGGAAAAAAGTTAAAAAATTGCTTTTCCTTATTATGAAACAAGATTTTTCGAATATTCCTGTGTGAGGTCAACATTTCAAGAACGCATTTTCTTGACCCTGAAATTGTTAAAAAAGCTCACCAAAAATGTATATATGTATACATGAAATCCGTAATGCTAAAATGCCCTAAACTGATTTGCTCAAGTATGGCATTGTGCCGTGAGTTTCTGCATTCCAATAATTATAACATTTTGGGTATTCTCTAAGAATGTAATCACGGTTGCTAATTTCGCCCTTTCAAAGCTAAGTCTAGCCCATTTTTTTCTTATCTCCGAAATAAAGTTTCCGTCGAAAGCTGATAGATTAGATTAATAATTAATAATTAATAATAATAATTAGATTTGTTATTTTGGGAAATTCTTCAATATTTTACCGAAATAGTATTTAAGATGGTCTGCACAGAGCTAAAAAAGTTAACAAAAATGGATGAAGTGCAGTTAACGGCTAAATTTCTTTATATTGGGATAAACGTACATTAATGAAAATATATATGAACCAAACCCTTAATTGTCAAGTCCGGATCTACGTCTTTAAACCCCCAAAATGATCCAGGGCACGATATTCTGATTCATAATATTGTTACCAAATGTAAAGAAATTGATTATTGTAGCACATATTAATAAAAATATATTTAAAAATAGCTAAAAAAAAATACGCGTTTGTAGCACAAGAAATGTACAGTTTAGTGAGAAGTCAAAATTAAAAAATAAATATTAAACATATTTTAACAGACACGCGAGAAGCTTGATTATTAAATACAAAAATTTTAGCAAATTTCACAAATGGTTTATTATTATTCAAACATACCAGTCCAATTATAATAGTAAAAAATAAAAATTGTGGTTATTTTGATTCATATATATTTATAATTTTTGTAAACGAACACTCAAACAAAAATATATCGCTTCAGTAAAAGTTAATTCATTTTTTATCGCATTATAAATTTTTGTACTGATATAGCAAAAGCAAATATAGATAGGTTTTTAAATATCTTTTATTTTAATGAAGCAAACACTTTCTGACAGATTGAAATTCTAATTGGAATGTGTCCTGTGTCTCTTTATTTCAAATAATAACACGAAAATAGTTTTAAAATTGGTAAAACAAAAATTACCATTCATCGTTTCGCAAACAGCCCCATTTTAAAGGTATAATTTTTTTTTTTTTTTTTTTTTTTTTTTCAGAACTAGGGGCCTTAATCCCTACGAGTTGGGTTCGACAACCCCCATTGAGACACCACAAACTTCAAAAACACGCTAATTTGAACGGCTTTAAAATTATATCGAAAGCTTGAAGTATATTTAAAAAGCCAGTGGCGATCTCCCGGTAAACGGGTTTCCATTCATTTCCTATACATTGGCGAATTTTAACGCCGGATCGGTTGCTGTTAAACATATACTGTCTGTGTTCATGTTTGATTAAATAAGATCAGTTAAAAATTTTGAAAAGAAGCTAATATAAATTAAACTGTGCAAACAGAATCTTTCCCTGCTGGTGATTTTTAAACAAAGCCGTAAGAAAATTCTTTTAAATAAGACATTTAAAATGTATTGTTTTAAATCTGATGTAAATTTCACAAAAGTTTTCTTCCTCTTTTTAATATTCACATGAAAATGCATTTGTTGTTAGAAAAGAAATTTTATTTGCGCGGTCTTATAATTCACACCAATAGTTTAAAAGATAATCTCTAAATATGAAATAAACGTGTTGTGTAAATATATTTCTAAATTTAAACTGTTTTAAATTGGTTGTTTTAAATATGACGCAATTTCTCCTATTTACTGCTTTTAAAAATTATTAATCAATTTATTATTTTAAAGTTTCCTTTCTTTTTTTAATATTCACGTGAAAATATAGCTAATTTGACGTAATTTTCAACATTTTCATGTTTTTAATACGTAATCATTTACTTCGAATTTGAAAGGATTTTTCTGCTTATAATAAGAGTCACGTGCAAATATTTTATTAATTTAAAGGCAATATTATTCTTTGTACTGTTTTTACAATTGGCAACAATTTAAAATAATAAGTTTTTCAAAAATATATAAAAAATATCTTTAGTTTTCAGAAAACTTTACTTTAAAATCTAAATAAAGCCTCAGAACAGTCGTAAAAAAAAGAAAAAAATGCAGTCTGCAAACCGGAGAGCTTCTGATGTATATCCTCAGGAAAAGTGATTAAATTACTGTGTATAATTTTGGCTCCTATAAAACTTTTTTAATGGAAATATTTTGACTAAATTTAACATTAAATACCTCTTAAACTAATATTTTGATTTACAAACTTTCTGTATCAACGAGTATATCAAACATTTCTCTGTAATACTGCCAATTTTCATATTTTTGTGTGCAATTGTTTTCTTAATATTAGCAAAGAAAGACTCTAGGTTTAAAAAAAAAAAAAAAAAAAAAAAAAAAAAAAAAAAAAAAAAAAAAAAAAAAAAAAAACACCTTTACTGCGGCGGTTGCAGCGTTTGTTACTTTTTCTTAGAACTCAGAGATATATATTTTCATATTTAAGAAAGTTCACTTTAACTACAGAAAAGCATATTATTTTAAATTTGTGACACTAAAAAGTTTAAAACGTGCAAAAGTGATGAGAAAGGCTCATTTTGTGAACATCAGAAATTGTCTAAACTTCAAGTAAATTCAAAGTCTGTAATTCATGCATAGGAATATCTATATAGTGTACTAGCAAACCCCGCGGCTTTGCTCGCGTAATATTTGAAATATGCCAAGTGATATTCATATGTCTAATTTTTATTAAAAGGTATTAACTAAATTTTTATTTTATTAAAAGGTAATATTATATTTTATTAAAAGATACTTATTACTTTTAGGAATAATTCAAAAATTATTATTTAAAACACAGTTTGACTAAACATCATTATTACACTTCATTAGGCAGAAATGAGACTTAAATTAATAAAACGAAATAAAACTAAATAAATGATAATTTAGAAAACATTTTGAAATTTTTATGCTCAATTAATACGCTCATTTGAGTATTTATTCATTTGAAGTTTTGAATTTTTTAGAAACCATCTTCTTACATCTTAAAATTAACCATCATGTCAAATTCTAAGTCCCACCACCTCTCTCAACATAAAGGGCTATGTTGAAATAGGAACCGTCACCATTAATTTGCCAACATGAATTTTGAAATCGGATTGTTATTTCCTAATATTCCACAGAAACATAATTTAAAAATCTTATAAAGGCGTTTTTTAGAACGTTTGTTGTTCCTGTGAACCCCAGGTGGTAGAATCATCGGCGTAAAATGTAGCCTGTTTAGGGTCAGAGACTGTTACCATTGATTCGCAACTATTACTTTTATAATCTGTTTATACTCCCTGAAATTTCATAGAAATCGTAATTTAGGACTTTTTTAGAATGCTTTTCACACCTCCTCTTTGCTTCAACCCTTTTTAATTCGAATTTATTTTTGACAGTCCTTTGAGGGAATTTATATTTTATAAGTAACTACCATGCCATATTTAAAGTTTCTAACCTTTTTGGTATCACAGAAATAGCAATTTAGAAAATTTTTTGCTCCTGCAACCCTCTGGTGGTAGTGGCACAGACATAAAATAGAGCTTATGTTTGGTCAGGTTCTCTCGCCAACAATTTGCCACCACTATTTTTGAAATCGGTTTGGTATTTGAGAAGATTGTATAAATATTGTAATTTAGAACGCTTTTCTCTCACTTAATTTTTTTTTAATTTGGAATTTTCTTTCGACTGTTCTTAGAAAGCAGTTGCATCTTGTAAGTAAATACCGTACCATATTTCAATGCGTTAGAACCCTCAGTTGTGCAAAAAAACGCAAGTTAGAACCTGTTTTGCTCTTGCAACCCCCAGATGGTAGTGACAGCAACATAAAATATAGCTTATGTTTGAGCAGAGACTGTCACCATTGATTTGCTACCATTACTTTTGAAATAGGCTTGGCATTTCCTGAGATTGAGTAGAAATCGCAACTTAGAAAGTTTTTAGAACGCTTTTCGTGCATTTTCACCCCTTTTTAAATTTCCATTTTTTAAACTGTTCTTAAAGATCATTTATATCTAATAAATATGTACCTTGGCTAATCTCAAGTTCCTAGCCCCTACGGATCACAAAAATCGAAATTTAGAACTTTTTTTTTTCTCCTCCAACCTCTAGGTGATAGTGAGAACCGACATGAAATATCGTCTATGTTAGAGCAGAGGCTGTCAGCATCAATTTCCTAGCATTACTTTTGAAATCAGTTTGATTCTTTCTGAGATATTGCTGAAAAATCGGCATTTAGAACGCTTTTCGCGCATTTTCACCCCTTTTAAATTTCAAATTTTTAAAGAAATGTTCTTAGAGATCATTTATATCTAAGAAATATATACCATGCAAAATTTCACGAGTCTAGGCTCTTCCATATTTCAAAAATCGCATTTTTAGAAGGTTTTTTGCTCCTGCATCCCCTTTGGGGTAGTAGCACCGACATAAAATGTTGCCTATGTTGGAGCAAGGGTTGTCACTATCATTTTGACACCATTATTTTTTAAATCGGTTTGGTATTTCCTGAGATTGTGTAGAAACAACCATCTAGAACGTTTTTTAGAACGCTTTTCGCGCATTTTCACCCCTTTTAAATTTCAAATTGCTTAAGAACTGTTGTTAGAAATCATTTATATCTAATAAGTAACTAATATTTTCAATTTCATAATTCTAGGCCCTTCAGTAACGCATAAATCGCATTTTTAGAATGTTTTTCGCTCCTGCACCCCTTTTTGGTAGTGGCACAGACATAAAATATAGCCTATGTTCTAAGTTGGGCTAACACCAGCATTTTGATGCCATTACTTTTGGAATCAGTTCGGTATTTCCTGAGATTGTGTAGAAACCACCATTTAGAACGTTTTTTAGAACTCTTTTTGTGCATTTTCACCCCTTTTAAATTTCGAATTGTTTAAGAACTGTTCTTAGACATCATTTATATCTAATAAGTAGCTAATATTTCAAATTTCATATTTCTAGGTCTTTCAGTAACTCAAAACTCGCATTTTTAGAACGTTTTTTAACGACATAAAATATAGCCTATGTTCTAAGTTGGGCTAACACCATCATTTTGATACCATTACTTTTGGAATTGGTTCGGTAGTTCCAGAGCTTACCTCCTACAAATAAGCAATTTTTACCTCTTTATAATATTAAGTATAGATATAGATATGTTGGAAATTATTTTAACAACTGAAAAGCTGAGTGGATGAACATGTTATGCCACATTTTCTAAAAAAAAATTTATCTTTTGGATGAAAGCGTTATGAGGTATCCTATCATATTCTGAAGTTAAAATACTAAGATTCCATTTAGTCTTGAAGATTTAAGACATTATTCATTAATATTTAATATTTTAATATTTAATAATGTCAGTAATATTAATTATTTTTAATATTGGAAAATTAAATATGAATAAGTTTTTTCTGAGACAGTTTAGTACCATACCTGTTAATATTTTAAACACACGGTATCAAATAGAAAACAAATCATTAATATTTACCGTAAAAACTTTCACTTCAAATTTCTTGAAATGTAATTTTTGCTACTTAACATGTTCTTCCACTTAGCTTTTTAATTGTTTGAGAAACAAACCACATTAGATATTGGCTAAGCACACTTTATTTTATTTATCGAAGTGTATTTCTTAACAAGGCAATGTCATAATGAACGCTTATTTTTACATTGACATTGTTTTAGAACGGTTTATTTAAATCAAGAAATATGTATTGTAAAGTAAAAACATGCCGGTGAGTAACGCCGATGTCATATTGAGGATGGAATCGAGCTGAAAAAAGCTTTTTATAAATATAACTGCTATACATATATTAACTGATATACATCGCGTAATTTCAAATGTGTCACCGTCAAATATTAAAAAAGATAGTTTCAAATGCAATTGTTTTTAAAACTATATATCATTCTACTAATTATTTATGGTTTATAAAACAATTTTCAACAGTGTTTTATTTTTTCAACTTATTTTTTATTTGTGACTTGCACCTCACTTTGGCAACACTTACCCATTTGCACTTCAAACAATGTAAATATATCAACAATTATTTCCGCCTAATATTACACACTGTAAAAATAGTCAAATGTTACTCATTCTTGGAAAATGTAATATAATCACTAACAGAAAAATACAATAATGTCTTCACAGTTACCCACGATTTCTAAAAGTGCTCTTCATATTTTGTAACATCCAAAATCGATAATATCAAAATTAATTCTAGATATAAAACATAATTTATAAAAGAAGTTTATTTTGCTGCCACTGACTTTCCGAATTTAAAAAAACAACATGGAAACGTTTCCGAGTAGTTTATACTAGTGATGGGCGATAACGAGATGTTTTTTCTCGATTTTCTCGATTGTATGGACATCTCGATATTTTTCGATTGTGTAAATTTTTTCTCGATGACTACAGTTTGCAAATTTTTTTTATAAATCATATATTACGTATTATATACGTCATACATTTATCAAGAATCGTCTGAAGGGTGAACTGGAATGAGTCGATGTTAATAAAGACTAGGTGACTTCGACCGCTAGCGAGCCCCTCCTTTAATCGGGGCCCCTAATTTATACGTAATCTTGTAATATGAAATCACGAACAGGTTACCCGCTATATACGTCACTGATATATGATAGCAGGCGGGTGTGGTGTGCACGCACTACAAAATCTTGTAAAAAATATAATATCGAAACGAATGAACCTCGGACCAGATCTCTTGGGGGAGGGGTCAAAGCGAGCGGAGGAGCACAGCAGCTGCATAATATGATTAAGTCTTCACAGGTCTTTAGGCCTTTCCAACCATATGTCACATGAGAAGTCTGGATCTGAATTTATAAAAATGCCCTCCCCGTGGGGGCAAAGGGGGTGGAGGGGTGCAGGAGGTGGATAACATGAGTAAGTGGTCATAAGCCTTTCCAACAATATGTCACATGAGGCGTCTCGGCTAAATTTAGAAAAACACCCCCGAGGGGGAAAAGTGGGGGAGGGGTGGTCACCGGAGGTGCATTACATCAATAAGTAGTCACAGACCTTCCCAACGATATCTCACATGTGGGGTCTTGGCTAAATTTGGAAAAGTGTCCCCGGGGGGGGGGCAAAATGGGGAAAGTCTCGTAATATGAAAGAGTCATCCGAGAGCTTACCGATGACGTATCACATGACTGGTCCAAAAAAAATTTGAAAATTGCTCCCCCTCCCTCCCCCCGTGGGCCAACTCTTTCGCCCCGGAATTCACACAGCCGCCACTTTAAAATTTTTATGTTCAATAAATAATATTTACCGGAAGACTGCATAAAAAACCCACATCTAAAGTGATATTTAAATTTATTATAGAAATCGGGTACGGTTTTAAAAATTTGTTCGCCCCTTCCCCATCCCCCTTTGGGGGAAGAAAGGTTCATAGTATGAAAGAGTGGTCAAAGGGCTTTTCGATTATATGCCACAGGAAGGGTTCGGTAAAATTTTTAAAATTGCACCCCGCATGACTCCACTCTCACGTCCTCCTCCCTCGAAATCACCCGACCCACCTTCCTCTTTGAAATTTTTATATTTAATAAATAATTTTTATCGGAGGGCTCCAGGTATGTGACATCTTGGTAGGGCTAAAATAAGAGAAACTTTTAAAATTAGGGCTTCATTTCACAGCTCATTGCCATGCCTCTTTCTCTATCTCGTCCCTTGGTACTCTCGATAAATTTTCTTACTTTTATTCTCTGCCGAGGACGAGAGAACTCCTCGAAGAGCTTCTCATAGCGAAATGTTGAAAAGCGCCAGAGAAATCCTCGAAAGGCTTTTCATTGGGAGATTTCGAAAAGGACGAGAGAAACCAGCGAGAGGCTTCCCATCGGGAAAGGTTGAAAACGGCGAGAGAAACTCTCGAAAGACTTCCCATCCCGAAAGGTTTAAAACCGCCAGAGAAATAACCATCGAGCAGCTTCCCATCTGGAGGCGTCGAAATGCTGGAAAAATCATCGAGATGAGATTTGCCGAAATGCCAGATGGAAATGAAGCTTTCAGAGTCGAACTTACCGCATTTCTGGTTTAAGTCATAATTTCTCAAAGGAGTCCATCTGCTTATCCAATCTCTTTTTAGCTCACAGGCTATCTAAGCCTGAGAGCTAATGTACCCGTCGGTTCTGTGTGTATGCATGTACGTACGTACGTACGTATGTATGTACGTAACGCGATAACTCTTGATTAAAATGTACGATTTGCTTCAATTTTTTTTATGTTCATTCTGATAAAGGCGTTCCGTTGATTAGTTTTGACGGTTCATTGGTTAAGTATAAAGGGGGAGAAGGGGGCTGGACCCCCCCCCCCCCTTAATTTAGATAAATGGGCTTTTCATGCAGAATTATTCGATTTGCTCCAAATTTGGTATACCGGTTTATTATGTGAAGGAGCTTCCCTGATTAAACTTGGAAGTTCATTGGTTAAGGATAAAGGGGGAGAAAGGGGGCTGGTCCCCCCCCCCTTAATTTAGATAAATGGGTTTTTCATGCAGAATTATTCGATTTGTTCCAAATTTGGTATACCGGTTTATTATGTTAAGGAGCTTCCCCGATTAAATTTGAAAGTTCATTAGTTAAGTATAAAGGGGGGAAAGGGGGTAGACCCCCTCCTTAATTTAGATAAATGGGTTTTTCATGCAGAATTATTCGATTTGCTCCAAATTTGGGATACCGGTTTATTATGTTAAGAAGCTGCCTTGATTAGATTTGGAGATTTGTGGGTTAAGTATAAAGGGGAGGGGCTAGCCTCCCCTTAATTTAGATAAAAGGGTTTTTCATGCAGAATTATTCGATTTGCTTCAAATTTAATATACCGATTTATTCCGATATGGCGCTTCCTTCATTAGATTTGGAGGTTCATTGGTTAAGTATACAAGCGCGAAAAGGGGGCAAGTCCCCTCCCCTTAATTTAGATAAATGGATTTTCATGGAGAATTATTCAATTTACTTTAATTTTTTTTTTTTTTCTATGTTCGTTCTGATAAGGAGCTTTCCTGATTAGATTTGGAGGTTCATTAGTTAAGTATAAAAGGGTTAAATTGGTTAGACCACCCTTAATTTAGCGATATGTTTCTTTTTTTTTCATGCAGAATTATCTGATTTTCTTCAAATTTGATATACTGATTTATTATAGTTAAGGAGTTTCCCTGATTAGATTTGGAGGTTCATTGGTTAAGTATAAAAGGGGAAAACGAGGGATATTTCCCTTCATTTATTTTTGAGGGACATTATTCTTTGAAATAAGAGTATAATATGCAATTAGTGTGAATAACCTGTGAGCTCAATGCCATCAGTTTAACTGGCACTTATCTTTTTATTGCTATTAACCGATGTGGGTTATGAAGCATAGTGGTTTATGTATTCAGTTCTGTATAGTCCTAGTTTCAAACTTTACTGTTAAATTTAGTGTCATTTTGCCCCGAATTTTCAATGTTTCCCTTATTTTAGCTCTGCCAAGCTGCCCCATACCTGGAGACTCAGATAAATACTATTTATTAAATACAAAAAGTTCAAAGAGGAAGGTGAGTGAATTCTGGGGGGCGCGAGAGTGGACAAAGGGGGGGGGGGTTAATTTTCAAACTTTTACCAAACCTCTCCTTGACATATCATCGGAAAGTCCTTTCACCATTCTTTTATATTATGAGCCTTTCTCCTCCCAGAGTTGAATTCCGTAAGGGAGCGGAGGGGGGGAGCGGTGCGGGGGTGATTTTTTTTTTTTAATTGTAGAGATTTCTACAATAAATATCATTAAATGAGGTTTTTTAATGGAGCTCTCCGATAAATATTATTCATTAAATATAAAATTTTAAAAGTGGGGTTGCGTGATTTCCGGGTATATTCTGGAATAAAAGAGGGAACCCATGTGGGAGGTGTAGATTTCAAGCTTTTTTTGGACCAGTCATTTGATATATCATTGGAAAGTTTTCGGTTATCATCGGAAAGTTACTCTTTCATATTATGAACCTTTCTTCTTCCCTACCTAGTTTGGCGCCCCGAGAGAGGCACTTTTCGAAATTTTTTGAAATCGTAGCGTTTTTAAACATTTTAGATCGGATTTTTTTACGGAGCCCTCCGATAAATAATTTTTAATATATGAAAATTTCAAAGAGAAGGATGAGCAGGGTATATTTCGGGGGGCACGATAATTGGAATCCTGGGAGTTGGGACTCTTTTCTATCATTTGCTGACACCCCTTATGTGATATATCATTGGAAAGCTCTGTGACTACTATTTCATTTTATATATCGCCCGCGCCCCTCCCCTTACTTTGCCCCCGCGCGGGGGCACTTTTCTAAATTTAGCCGACACTCCTCATGTGACATATCGTTGGAAAGTCCTGTGACCACTTATTCATATTATGCACTTTCCTTGTCCCTCCCCCCCTACTTTGCTCCCCGCGGGGGTTCGTTTAATGTATTCCAGTCGAAGACTTTCTAAAAATGGGGAAATTAAAGATCCAATCTCAAATGACGTAGAAAAATCAATAAAATTTTTTAATCCCTTTTATCATTCTTTAGTTCATGTTTTTGCCCCTAGGGGGTGCTTTTGATTCTTATTTTTTGGCCATTTTGGTGCTAATTGCCGAAAAATTCTAATTTTTGATACTTAAACTCCCCTTACCGCTTTATAGCTACTCGCGTTTTTTCAGCTTTTTTCAACCAGAGGGCAACCTTACAAGACTTTTCCAGTCTTATGGCTCCTTTATAGCCTCCCTTTGGTTTGTTGTTTTTTTATTCCATCTGTTTTCAGTTACCCTACATTTAATAAAATCTGCCTTATATATATGTAAAAACAATGATTTCAATAATCGAGTCCAGAACATCTCCTTTGTAGATTCTCGAAAGTAATCGATGACTGTATTGATTGTGCATTTTACGATAACGATTTTTTTCGATTGGTAAATTTTCGAGAATCGCCCATCACTAAGCCCTATCACTACTATGAAATTGTCGGCCAGAATAATAGCTAAGTTTTCCAATAACTGTTATAAGAATAGCTTTTCTCGTTATAATCGATTGTAAAACATCTCGATTGTAGATTCTAGGAATTAATCGATGGCTGTATCGATTGTGATTTTTTACGATGACGATTTTTCTCGATTGTCGAATTCTCGAGAATCGCCCATCACTAGTTTATACATCGTATTAATCCATTTTCCCCCTCGGTATACCAGTTTTTATTTTCTAAGTGAGCATTTTCATGTTTTTCAGAGAAATATGATAAATAAAAAATATTAACATTGACACTAAAATTAATATTCTTAATAGTTCCTTTCGCAGGTATAAATTTAATTACTCCTATGATAACGTTTAATTTAAAATTAATAGCATACTAATGTACATAGTCGGTTTCAGAAAATTGACTTATGCTCTAGAAAAACGATCCGAAATTTTTTTTTTTAAAAATCCGAGTCAGCAAACAAAACTTTCTTTTAATAAATGCCTCTTTAAATGGACGAGGGAAGGGACTTTTAAAATCATTTTTTTTATTTTTATTTTGGGTAAATTTCACTTTAAATATTATTCAAGGGCATTACATGCATTATGGGATACATTTATCCGAAAAAAAATTACAAGAAACAAATTTTTTTGAGAAAAAAAAGGAATTTTCCGTAATATTTTAGAACTTTTCAAAATGCCCCATGCGAACTGAATATCAATGAAAATACCCAATATTTTTTATACAAGTTTGGTTTATACATATAAATTAAACTGTGCATAGAATTTTATATATTTGAATATAAAGGTAGGAAAAAAAATATTTTCTATTTTTGGGGGGAACTCGATTTTTTTTTTTTTTTTTTTTTTTTTTTGATAAATGTGTGCCATAATGCATATAATGTACCATTGGATAATATTTAAAGTGAAATTTACAAAAAAAAAAAAAAAAAAAAAAAAAAAAAAATTACAGGTCCCTCGTTCCCTTAAACCTTGAAAATATAATTTTTTGAGGTTTCAGAAAAAAAATAATACTTCCCGGAATCATGGGTAACTCGAAAGAGGTTATTGAATATTTTCGATCGTGGAATGTTTCATTTTCGCGCATTAAGGAAGTCTTTTTTGCAGTGCATAAGAAATTTTAAACCTCAATAATATAGTCATTAACAAATAGATTAAAAATAACATAAATAAAACACAAATTAATCAAATATTTAAGCGGATGGCGCGCTTAACCCTCCGCCTACCAGATGGGTGCAATGGACCAGACAAGTACACTCGAAATAATTTTTCTCATCACGAAAGAAACCACTAGAAGTTCTGTAAATAAGTGAATTTTTCTGGAATGTTCTGCTCTATATGAAGAGTAGAACATTCCAATAAAATGACATATTGAATGTACATATCATGTTGAATGTACCTGACGTATCCATTGGACAAGTCTAGTAGGTGGATTGTTAAAAACTGAAATAATCAAAATATAAGTGGTTTCAGTATATAGTTAAACCTATAACCAATTCCTTGACTAATAACAGCTTTCATGAGACTAATACGAAAGTACTTTTTTAAAGCAATTTTAAAACTTTATTGGAGTACGTAATTGATAGTTTTCAGATAAAAATGCATGTTGCCGTTATTAGTTTGCAATATAAAAAAAAATAAATGTAAAAAAAATGCATTAGAATATTCAATAAATTTTATTTGCTCTAATGTTGCGTACACCGAGAAGTATGTTCTGTTAACAGAGGAGTTTTTTTATGAAACATTTAACGCATTAATTAAAAATTGACTCTGTCTGCTTGTTTGTTTAAAGCCTATATTGCTAAGAATACATATACTACATAATAAAATCATTATATTTTAAAAGATAAATGTTTATTTGGGTTGAAAGGGAAAGAATGCTTTATTGTATATTTAACTAATTTTTCTCGTATTCTGTATACCGTCTATGAAGAAATAAAAATGTTCAAAAGTGGATATGATTAGCATGTTTACCCGGAGTATAAATCTATCACAATCTCAAAACAAGTCGAAGGACTCACAATATTAACAAAGTGTACGTCATTCAATAAATGATCCAGCTGGCTAGTTCTCATTACCATCCCATATATATGCAACTTTAATTATTCCGTTAATAGAATTTTAATTTACTTTTAAAATTCTACATATCACATAGAATGTAAAATGTACAGAACATTATACAGAAAGATTTTTAATTTGATTGAACTTCTGTTCATTAAAAATTATAAACAGCAAAACAATGCATTATGATTCAAAATTGATATAAGTGAAATAAATAATTTTACGCGTTTCTAAAACAGATTAAAATAATTTAAGATAAAAAAAATACCATTTTAAATCAAAATTACAAAAAATCGAGATCATTAAAATAATTATGTTAATAATTGTAATAATAAAAAATGTCAAAGGGCAAACTTTTAAAGATGCAGATTCCATTTCAGTACATCGAAACCTTTGTCGATCTGAATAACTCAAAGAATTGCTGTGATGCCTGAATTAATAATAAACAAATAAAAAAAAATACATTCGATTTAACAATTTGTTTTGAATTTCCCACACAAAGTACAATATTCTCTTTTTAAAAGCAATAATTTGATCATGGGCACAAATTATATACTTATAGAATAAATAGTATCAGTTTGGCATACCAGAAAAATTAATAATTTTTGTAAAAAAACGCAAATTAACTACAATAGCTACTATGATAACTACAATATCGTATATATTTCTTCGATTTTTAAAGCGAATTCCTTCGCACTTCAATTCAAATAATATTACATTCTTTCTTTTTGTCCTTTCTACATCTTAGACAATCACATTGTCACTGAATCGATAGACACTTTAATGAAAACCATTGTCTTGCATTTTATACTTACATTAAACTGTTCAACAGACAATAGATTTTATTTGAAAGAGTTTTATCTTTGTGTACATAAAATGTCAAATTGTTTTAGATATACGAAGTCACAACTTTTCATATGTTTTACATTTTTAATTTTAATAGTATTCTTTCATCCGATAGCTGTTAATATATTTTTATCTATAGCTTTCATTTAGTCATCATGAAAATCCTTATTTAAAAAAGAATCAAATACTCAAAGTACAATGGATTAAATACTAAAATACTTTTATAAAGGCTTCGTTAAATACCATTTATTCACTTGGTAACAATCACTTTACATTCTATGTACGTTTTTAGATTATCATGTGTTACCGTGAAAGACCGAAATCTGGAGACTTTAACCGGTGAATGTCATCATTCACATAATCGCGTGTATGTCCGAAAAGTTGGCTAAATATTCTTATTTCTCACTTACACTTACAAATTTCGACATTTACCGCGACATGCACTAATGGTGAATATTGAATACATCGAAAGTTTGCATTTTCTTTTCTGTATTTCAGCCGCGATAAAACGTCGTAAGTGTGACGTAGCGTTTTCGCCTCTCTTCCTGAAAGGAGTGACCAAACACGGTGAGGAAAGGAGATCGTCACTCTGTAGACGTGTTTTCACTGCGGGACTACCCGCAGAGAATTTAAATAGCTTGGTAGATTTAAAGGGCAGAACCGGATTTGTTTGAATTTTTTTTGGACATGTAGTTTTAGATTCTAGCGTGAGAAGAAGAAGGGGTGCACGATATTACTTGTATTCCTAATAATGACACCAGTTGTACTTTGACAAATGTTAAGCATTAAGATTTTAGTTTTAAGTTTAGCCTGTCATTTATACGGTTGTGAAAATTTCTTCTATAAATCATACCTGTTGAATTTAAAACAAACAGTACATTCGAAATGAAAAAAAAATACCTATAAAAAAATTACCTAATTATGTGACTGAAATCTTATGTATCGCAACAACTTAAACATTGGTGAAACTTTGAGTTGTGTAAGAGTCTCTAGCTTTTACAACTGCATTTATTTCTGGAACACGTTTTTTGCAGTGCCAGCGTGTATAACCTTGCCACCCCCTTCTCGAATTAGCTGCAGCTGCATTTATCAGTGACATTTCTTGAGACAAAATCTCATCGAAAGAAAGTAACTTTTCTTTACAAATTACGAACAGATTATTGATATAAAGCTGCTTGAGGGTATCATTTTTATTGGCTAGTTTATAAAAGTTTGTGTCTTCTATTCCAACAACAACTTGTTGAATCAGGGACTTGTATTGGTCCGATATCACCAATTTGATAAGGAAGATAAATTTTATGTTTGTAACATTTTCGTTCCTTGTAAAAGAATATTCTGTTTTATAGAAATAAATGCGTGTTGCTCAGTCAAGTCTTGATATGAAGGCGGGATAGATATTCTTCAATATTTTTCTTTGGAATACGGAATCTTTTCTGGATGGCCACTGCTCAAATTTTCTTTTGACGTATTAACAGTTTCTTTCAGTCTGTTTTTCGGTTTCAAAAGCATTAGCAATTTCTTATAATTGTTCTTCGGTTTCAATAATTGCAATTTGTTCGATAGGTAAAAAAAGACGATATTGTGCCTATTTTTTGGTTTAACGTCAAACACGGCTTCATAAGGGATTTCGCGTATTCACTGGTGGTATGTAGTATTCTTCACAAATTGGACATAGGGAAAACCATCCGAACATTTATTTGTATCATTATAGTCCATTCATTCAGTTAACATATTCTGTAAATCCTCATTGGTCCGTTCAAATGAGACTTGTGTTTTACTATGACGAGGACTTCCATGAACTATCTTAACATCTTTCCACATAGCGCATAATTGAATATTGAATTGTTGTTATTATTGAATTCCTTATCATTATCTGATTGCATTATAGCTGGAACAACAAATGCTAAAAATATTGGAAGAAAGTGATAGGCAACTTCTTCAGCCGTCTTAGAGTTCGAAGTTTCGTAGCTGGACAAACTTAGTTAAATGATCTTGATACATCATTATGAACGTATTTTCGCCAGCTTTGTGTGACTGAAGGTCTCTCAGATCAACTTGGCATCTTGAGATTAAATCAGATCTAATCATTGGTTTTACATGAATACCTTTTTTAGGTGCACTATGTTTCATTTGACATTGTTTGTATAAATTTAATACAACATTAGAACTTCCTGTGTAATATTTTTGTATTTAACTTGCAAACACTTAAACATACGTACTGTTTCTCCGTGGCTTGGTGTGAATTTCAAATAGTATACTGAACAATTTATCATTGGTAACATAAAACTGTATATTCGGTTCTAATATTTTTAATAGTACAATTAACTTATCTTAATAATTAAGTTTCAAAACGTTTTCATTATCTGTTATCCAAATGTGTGCTGTACATAGTTTTAAGAGAAATCGTTTCAGAAAAACATTTACAGTACTTTTCTTGAGAAAAGGTTTTAAAACAATTGTCTTCTCTTTTACTCGTAATTAATACATTTAACTGTAATAAAAATATGATCACGATGCACTGCAGTTTCCACGCAATATAAATTAGAGCATCGAATAACTAATAAAATTTAAGAAAACGTTGCGAGCACCATCAAAACTTGCATAAGACTTGAAAGCTGATTTACTCGCAACAGAACAAAATGTTTGGCGACAGGCTATCATTTCTCTGTTGAACTCGGCTTCTCTTTTCGACCTCCACCATTACAAGAAGCATAGGGGAGAACGATCGGGGTAAATGAAAAATGTACATATTTGGGGATTAAAAAATTCCGCAATATTTTTTTTTATTATCACCGCAAATGTATGAAGATCAACATTAACTAGCAATAAAGGCTTATAATATCCTTTCATCGTGGGCATTGATCATCCTACAAAACCAATGTTAAGATTTTAATGTTATTTAACTGTGAGTGTTTGAAGCAATATTGTAGAGTCAAGTTCTCGTTTGAGAATCCTTGAAACGAGATTCATTTGCAATATCCATGCTGTCAATGGAAGTTATTTTCTTTTACATGAAAGCATGTGAATGCGATTTTAGCAAATATCTGCACAATGAAATTTAAAAACTCTTGCGATATCAGCGACTTGGACATGCAAATGTTATCGATATGGGGAGATGGTGTGTATAGGAAAAGCTGGGTGATTTATAACAATCAAAGCTTTCATAATATTTAAATCAGTGGTCGCTTTAAAAAATCTTTGAGCAGAGTTTTAAATGCTTTTGAAATATTTTTTTCTGTGGTTATGAAGTTAATGTTTTCGTCAGAGGGCAGCTCATGCATCGCTTCTCAAAGCAAAAGGTGCTTCATCTCTTGATCTAATGACGATAAAAGAGTGTGGTTTGCGGTATTTGACGCTAAAGACAATATTTTTTTAAGACAATAAAATAATTGCATTCTTTAAAAGAATTTTTAGCCCCGTACACTCTTAAGATGTTTGCCGTACACGTTTAATATGGGAAGATCTCGTCGTCTTAATTAAAACGTTGAAAATATGAAAGAAAAACGGCTTAACAAAAAAGGTCATATTTCATAAACATGATTTTCGGCATTTACATGGTTCGTTATTGATATGCTGACAATTTTCCCTCAATCTTTCTTTAAAACTAAATATGACGGCATTTATAATTGACAGAAATTTGTCTCAAACACGTTCAAATATAAAACATGGAAACGTACTGAAGACATAAACTGTTTTCAAATGAGAAATTAAAACTTACGTATTTAAAAATATGCAAACTACTTAAAAACCATTTCCAATAACAAGAATCCGGCCATACACTGCAATTTATCTGACTTATTTTATGTAATCCTGTAATAAAAGTATAAATTATGTGAGAAATGTTTTATAAAGAATATAAAACTGTTTATTTCAAGAATATAATTGCATTAAAATGTTTCTAAGTAGCAAAATACCATTAAAATTTAGTTCAGACCATTATTTCTCAATGATGGCGTTATATCCGAAACTTTAATCCGCCCCTGTAAAGCAGGAAACCGTAAATATTTTTTATATTACGTTTTATTAGAAATAAATTTGTTGAGGAATTTTTAAATATACTAAAATCTCATTACTATCGGCGTTCAACAAACATCACTTTTAAAATGTTACATATAAACGTTTAAAAATTTTCGTATTATGATTAAATATAAGGATCGTCTAAATAAAAGTCAATCTCTTGTCGGTCTCACAAATGGCTTAATCTTATCAGTGTGATAATGATCAATGAATAACGATTGGTAAATATTCAAGTCAATAACTTGACGTAGTTACCGTTACAGGTTTAAATAGTAGCTAGTTCTAGTGGTCCAGGAGATTGTATATGCCTTGAACGAATTTCGAAAGGTACGAAGTCAAATCCTCCAACGGCCCCTTTATTAAAACCCTTAGAGGGGAAATCAAATGTATTTCTGTATCGAATAGCTTCGCACCTGGATTCTCAAAGAAATTTATTTTTAAATTTGAATATCAAACTTTTTTTCTATTTTTGATGAAATGCTAAAGTAAAATTTTATTTAACATTCCTGGTAGAAAACATGAATAAAATTAAGAAACACAACAATACCCACTTCACTTCAAAGAGTTTTAGTAGATTTTTTAAATAAACCTTAGCATAGAATTAAAATGTATCAGAAATTAACTACCATTAGTATGTACGTTTCTATTGAAAGTGAAATTCTAATATTTCTCAAAAAAATCTACACATATTCCCTAGCAATACAAAGATACAAAAAATTAAAAAATAATAACAATACACATGTGTTATGATATAGACTTTGCACGCAGAAAAGCTTTAAATCATACATTAGCACATTAGCATAATGTATTTTGAAAAAATATATATAATATAATATAAAGCTATAAGCATAATGATCACAAATAAAGTAGGGGGGACTTGGGACGGTTGCCCATACCGGAGACTTGACCTTTATCAATAGGTGCCAACCAAAGCTACTGGAATGCCCAAACAACGGTCTTCGCTTCATAGAGAGAATCGAAATAGGTGCGGTGTGAAGCGCTTTCCACTTAAAAGTTGTGTTTTTTAGAAATATTTCGTAAGCTTTTTTCAGATAAAATATATCATAGAAATGTAAGTAAGTAGGTTTAAAGTAATGCAGAAATATCGAGCTTTTATTCCAGGCATAAAGATTGTACAGTAAGTTAGGCTTTATATAACAATGTGCTATTCTTTAGAAAAAGTCTATGTAGGAAGGCTTGATCTAGTCAGTGTGAGGGAGAGTTGAACAGATGCTCAAG
Source organism: Maratus speciosus (assembly GCA_963932465.1). Taxonomy (NCBI): domain Eukaryota; kingdom Metazoa; phylum Arthropoda; class Arachnida; order Araneae; family Salticidae; genus Maratus; species Maratus speciosus. The sequence goes on along the minus strand of OZ010791.1, from coordinate 536,024,362 downwards.
GCTCCCTTGATTAAGTGGTTTTAGAAATATTTTTATTATGCACTGTACATAAGGAAAAGTTAATGGTTATATATATAAAAGAATGTAAATTTATTCTGAAAAGACACAGTAATATGGTGTGATGGAAGAGAAAATGTTTAAAGAAAGATGTAAAAAATTGCTAGAAAATGAAAAAGTTGATACGAACTTTTTTTCCATTTAAATATTACTCACAATATGTAAATAGAAACAGTGGGAAAGACTAGAAAGGACTAGAAAGGATAAAAGCTGCAGTCTTACCCTTTTTAGGGCGGTGATATGTTTATAAAACCACAGAATTTTAATTCCGAAACATCACAATCGCACCAGAGTTTTGCTAAAATCTTTTAATTTAACATGTATGTGATATATTTGAAATATAGCCTTCTTCTTATTTCCAAATAAATTTGTTCGTAAATTCCAGTGCCAGACATTTATTTCAATATTTTAGTACATAAAGTACTTTGCCCCTTAAAGGTTTAAGTCATGCTAATCATAAATTAAGCGCTCATGTGGCTGCAAAAAAACATAGCATCGATCGAAAAACTTTATGAAGGTATGTAGACAAATTTCACCAGGGTGAATACAGTGAGATGAAGACGAACAATGTGACAATTAGTGTTGTCTGGTCGAGTGTCTCAAAAATAGGAAAATGAGAAAAAAAAACCACAGTGGTTCCTAAATTCGGATATAATAACTTGAAACACTATGAAAACAGAACTTGTCTCTAACACAACACTGCCTTAAATGATCAAATTTTATTTTACTTGTTGAACCATTATACCTGCTCAGACAAAATCCTGTTTGAAACAAATTTTTTCTTCTCTGAGTTATCATTGCATCTGAACAGGTTTTTTAAGCATCATATTTAAAAAAATATATTTTTTATAATAATTAAAACATGCATCATAAAGTTATTTTGCTTTTTTTTAAACTGATTTTATTTCTCTTGACAAATATCTAAATATAAAACAAAGTGGGTCAAGCCTCCCACATAGTGGGTCAACTCTCCTATATGTGGGGAGCCTTGACCCATTATATTTTCATGATTAAAATCAATCATTTTTTTTCAAATTTCTTATGTGTTACACATATGTACCAATTTTATTTTGATAACTGCTCGTATAACGAATAAAATGATGTATACAACTTTATTCTACGTTCAGTATTCAAAAAATAAAAAATCATTTTGTAAAAAGTGGGTCAACCCTCCCTAGTCTCCCCTACATAATTTTTGGTATGTTCAATGCCCGTTTTAAAATTATTTTAAATATAAACATAAAAATAAGGTATATAAAAAAGGAAAAAATACATTTTATAAAAAATACAAACGAATTAAATAACTTTTAGATAAATCTCAGAATTAAAAACAATCTCATAATATTTTATATATTTGAGACGTTATGGATTGCGTTTTCCCATGTAATATAATGTTTGACGAGAGTTAGACAATCAGTTCTTGTAAAAACACAAATTAACATAAAGATTTAGGCAAATATATTTTTTAAGTTATGTCTTAAAAATTTAAACATACAATACAGCATATTATAAAAAATGTTTAAAGCATTGTTTTGAACAAAATAATCACTTCCTTTTTTCTACATCTAGTGAATTGAAATAATAGAAAATAAACTTAGAATCAAAATAAAATATAATTCTGATCCAAGTAACTAAAATTTTCCGAGCAAAAGTTTTATTAAACAAATGTATCATTTCCCAATCTAAAATATAATACAATGTTTTCTCATTTTGAATACACATGATAGCAATTGTGTCACGAAAAAGTTTAAGCTTTACTGCAAGTTTTTGTCGTCCATAGTATTCATTCAAAATCTACGTATCTGCGTACATTCAATTGAAAATAATTCATGCAAAATAACTTTTCATCAAAATGAATTTACTGATACATGTACAGTTTTTTTTCCTATGCAGAGAATGAAATTGAAATATGCATTTTTGTTAAAGCTTAATGGGCATAACATTGAATGTCGCGATAAATTTTCAAAGAATAATTTTTCGGTGATAACTTTGTGAGAAATGTAAATATTTAAATATATTAGGAACTACTTTTAACTCTTAATATATATTGCGTATAGAGACGGTATCGAAAATAAGTAGTAGAAATTGGATTACAAAATGTCAGGAAATGCTTTCTCGCGAATGTTCATAATTGATATATATTGGTGCTATTTAGTCTACTTTTAGAGAAAAAATTATAATGCGTGTTTTATGAAATACGTGGTTAATATAAATTACACAAAACAATTAAAATATTAATTTTGTAATATAAATAATTACAATGCCATAAATAGAAAATAAAATCAATTAAAAATTAATATTTTAACAGGTTATTTCTAAAGCCAGTATTTTCTATTACCATTGTGCTTGACGGCACCCACCCCCCGGTTGTTCCGGAACCGACCTCTTAAGTGGGGGAGGAGACTTGGGGACTGGCATAGTTCGCAGCAGCGAGATGAGATGAGGGACGTGTACGGGCGCATCACAGCCTCCAAGTGTTGCTCTTTGAGAACGGCGACTGGTAGTAAACGGACGTTGTGTTGAGTTGCCGACTGTTCCACATAGGCGTCAAAACTCGTCCACTCCCCATTACCTGGATTTCGTTGCAAGGTAAACAGCCATGCTCCATAGGTCAATCCCGTGCTGATCTGCGGTCAGATGGTGACTCCGGGCAACGACTATCCAATGTGAAAAGACTGCATCCATCTATTTTTCAGAAGTGAAACGAAAGATAGAGCGAGCTCTCTAGAGCAAGGCTCGGAGACTCCTGAGTACCGACGCGATGCGAAGGAACAACATGCATGGACTCCCGGTACTATCGTCGGAGGGAGACATGGACCGCGCCTGGCGTGTCCACTGCCGCTAGCGCAATTGTTTCCCCTCTCCCAAGGTTGATCTGAGAACAGAGGTCAGTCCCCAATACCCTCTGGAATCAGCCTAGCAGTTTTTCCGAGGGGAGCAGGAGAGCAGTACACATCTTACCACCGTTTTTTCGCAGGGAACCGGGCCGAAGTCTCACCGACTAATGCGGTGACGCTCGAATCGATAGAGAAGTTTCGACCAATCAGTCCTACGTGCATATACGCTCTTGAAGTTTTTTGTGCCCAGAGAGAGGAATAGCAGCGTCTCAAACTGACTTTCAAATTACTTAACCCCGAAACGAGTGTCTTTAAAGCAATCGGGGGGGATTTCGACACCCACCAAGGATGGCCATTGGATCTTTGTCTTTCTGTTACCTTTTGTCATTGCACGGTCTGGGGACATCCGTGCCCAAGAGAGTCCGTTAGGTTTATATGGTGTAATTTGCATTCCCAATGTTTCTTCAGCATGTATTGCCTTTCGGGACTATGCGCTGTCCATTGGGTCTCCGTATCTATCCCCCTAGTAAAGCGGTGCGAAGGCCATCAGGACGAAAGTTTCCACATCTCTCCCGAGGTCGAGAGTGATGCCTCCTCCTTCCCTTTGGTTCCCGACAAAAATGCCTTTGCTTATTATAGCAGTTGGTTATGAATGAATCCGTAAAGCAAATTCCGTTCGGGAATTCGTGGCATTGCTTTCGGACTCGACTCTTTTGTAGATGTTCGATTCCTGTACGGTGGCTGACGTCACCCGAGCGCAGAACCAAACAAAGGGACCGATAGGATCATAGCTCTGATTGGGGTTTTGTCGTACAGACTAAACTTTTCGACTTTTTCGGGCTCAGGCCGAGTAACGTGCGCTGGGCACTGCACGGTCTTGGAAGACTTTGGATGTCAGGGCGGCTTCAAATGGCCGGTACGTGTGGCTTTAGCCTCGGCTGGTTCTCACCAAGCTACTTCTCTGAAGTACTGCAAAGTTATGGGCTTCTCAGAGATTTATGTCGTCGAAAGAAGGCTCGCTGTTTCGCAATGAAAGACAATTTTACTATTGTGCGCATGTAAAATAGCAAGTCTGACAGCATAGACAACAAGAGTTTATTTTAAACAATTGTCGCTTATTGAATCTTAAATATAAAAGGTTCTTTTGAAAAGAAATTTTATTTCAAAATTATTTGTCTTTCAGTAAAATTATTGGAAACAACTTTAGAAATAAGAATTTAGTTGAAAACCATTTTATAGATATAATGTATGGTACTATTTTCTTCGTAAGCAATGTTGTGGAAATACATTGTTATAAAGAAGTTGAGTGTGTGTTACAAATACAATTATGTTTAAATTTCAGACAGTGATTATGTAAGAATAATTTAATGAGAAATACGAAAATTTGAAATTACTAAAAAATATTTTCGAGAGAAAGTTACACAGCAATTAAAAACTAGTATGTTGTGGCCATCACAAAACTTTCTTCTATATAAATCACGTCAAGTAATTCATTTAAATAGTACAAGAAATTACATCAATTTAGCAACAATTCATATCAAAGTGTATCTGAATTTGAAGTTTGATAAATATTCGTGCCTTAGTTCTTGAGATAGAGTTATAGGGGAAATTCTGAAAAATGTAGCATAGCAGTGCCACCTGTTGAGTGATTTACACCAATATATAGACAGCAATAATTGATATCCAGGTATACATGGATCTGAAGTTCGTTGAAAATCCAAGCATTAGTTCTTGATATAGTACTATTGCGGAAATCACAGAAAACAGCATAGCAGCGCCACCTACTGAACGATTTACACCAAACTGTACAAAATGTCAATTCATGTCAAGGACTAACTGATTCTAAAGTTTGATGAAAATTCGTGCATTAGTTCTTGAGATACACCTATAGTGGAAATTCTGAAAAATACAGCATAGCAGCGCCACCTGTTGAGCGATTTACACTAAAATGAACAAAATGTCAATTCATGTGAAGGATTAACTGATTCTGAAGTTTGGTGAAAATTATTGCATTAGTTCTTGAGATACAGCTATATTGGAAATTCTGAAAAGTGCAGCATAGCAGCGCCACCTGTTGAGCGATTTGCCCAAAACACAAACAGCACTAATTCATATCAAAGTATACTTGAATCTGAAGTTTGATGAAAATCCAAGCATTAGAGGTTGAGATACAGCTATTGCGGAAATCGTAAAAAATGCAGTATAGCAAAAATGCACTATCGCCACGATCGCGTAAATCGCGTTGAGCGATTTACACCAAAATGTAGAAAACTTCAATTCATGTCAAGGACTAACTGAATCTGCAGTTTGATGAAAATCTGTGCATTAGTACTGGAGATTGAACTATTGCGGAAATCGTGAAAAAGTCTGCATAGCAGCGACACTTGTTGAGCGATTTACACCAAAAACTAATCAGCACCAATTTATATCAGGGACTAACTAAATATGATTTTTTATTAAATTCCGTGCATTAGTTCTTGAGACAGAGCGCCCACAAAATTTGTGTCACATACAGACAGACAGACTCACAGATGCACAGACTCACAGGCAGACATTTTGTAAAAACATGTTTTTCGGAATCTCTGACCCCTAAAGCATGTAAATCCGTCCAAAACCGAAAGTCGAAAATTTTCATGAATCCAATACTTTCTTCTTGCAAAGATAGAAGAAAGTAAAAATGTACACTGTTTGCTATTTGAGATATTGTTATCATACGGCATCGGCTTGTTTATGCGATTACGAACAACAATCATTGTTTGAAAGTTATTGTTGCCGTGTCAAAGGTTTTAAATTTTCAAAAAACAACACCAATTCTTTTTTAATCCCTTCACGGTTAAGCATGAATAGCATTATAAACTAAATTTAGTTGTGCATTCTGTTACACATCTATTTTATCCTGTTATGTTTCTGAAAAGTTAATTACAATACAAGAATATTTATTTATTACCATGTGGCCATGCTGGGAATATATATTTTTTATAAACACTAGTGGGGCTTTGCCCCACTGCTCGCTTTGCTCACCAACCCCCAATAAGGGGCTTAATCTAATTTTCGCTTCATCTAGGAACATAAGACTGCACCATGATACTTGTCAAGAATACAAGACTGAGGGTGGATACCTTTTTTGTGGTTTTGTCAGACTTACCTCTTCTTTCCGCCCAACAGCGATCACGATTTTTAATAATTTTATATTCATTTCATTCAAAATCATTACATTCAATTTCCTATTTTATAGTAACACATATTTTTACATTATTATCTGGTTTGTATTGTTTCCATTTTTTAAATCATGCATTTTTGTGTACATTTCGTGCAACTATTTTCTTTCATTTTGGTGCATTTTTGCGTCACTTTATTAAGATCCGGACTTTATGAAAAATAACTTTTGAGCACAAGTATTCATCATTATTAAAAGCTTTATATTTTCTAGTCATGACAGAAGATTAGTTTTTCGCTATCTCCACCTGGTACCAGGGAATAAAATTATAAGTGTAGATCCTTCAAAATTAAAACAACTTATAGGTTGTATGGACTAATGAAAAGACATATCTATTATTGTCATTCCGCATCTTAATTTTTTGGGCAAAAGTTATGTGTAAAAATTTTTTGTATTTATTATGTGACTGTGTAACATATGTGCATGAAGAATACGTAGCCCTTAATTTGTGTTTACTGTGTTAGCTTTACTGTGTGCATTACAGCTATTTATGGATTATGTAAAAGACATTCTGTATGATATATATTGTTATATAATTCCTTTAGTTTCCTTTAGTTTAAAAACTTTGCCTCCATCAATTCCAAAATGTAATTAAATATTCTTAGATATTTTTGGTCTAAATATACTGAGCTGATCAGTTATTTTCTGCAAATTTTTAGGCAATCTATTACAGTATCCTTTTATTAAAACCATTTTCATCCAAGGGCGTTTTCAATGAAATAAAAAAGAATAAAACGTAATCACTTTCGTCTTTCTTTCTACTCGTAGCTAGTGTTCGCATTAATAAAAAAAGAGAAGTAATAAACACATTTCTGGACAAGATTTGTCTCTTTGGAATAAATAAATCTATTTACACATATTTCAAAATACTAAAGTCTAAAAAACTGTTTACTTTCTAAAATAAAACCTTACTCTAAATTATTTTATATTTTTTCGTTAAATCACATCTAGATAAAATAGTTATAAAATAGTTGGATGTGCCAATCCCAAAACTTTCTTCTATCTTATACATCTTAATATTTCAAAAACTAGTTACACATGTTAATACTTCAATATTATTAGTTCATTACTATACCAACTTTGATTTTCATCTTAAATTTCTGCTTCAGTCAATTAAATGAACTAAAAACGAGTTAATCTATATCTTGATATTTGTTAAAATTAATAGTTTTCCCTTATTCTGTTGTTATCAGATGTTTGTGAATAGCCGGCTTAGCAGGAAGTGAGTTCCCGCCTTTGAACGAGCCGCCGATGGACAATAGAACTACGAAAAATAAAGAAAAGTATACAAAAATCGCCATCACAAAACCCATTACCGCGCGATATTTCCAAATTCAAGGGGGACCTGTTGGCCAAAGCCAAAAACATGCACAAAAAATTTGGTTCAATTGTATGCATAATTTTATACAATTTTCGATTGTACAATAAAGAAAATGGTACAGACATCGTAATTATAGCGCACACTTCCAGCGGAATTTTTCCAAATTCAGGGAGGACCTTCATGCCATGAACAAAAAGAAATACAAAAAATTTGGCTCAATTCTCTGCATAACTTCATACACTTTTCGATGGTATAATATTCAAAATAGCACAAAAATCGCTATTACAGCGATTACCTATTACAGCGCCCCCTACCCGCAATTTGTTTCCAAATTAAGGAAGGACCTGCTTGCCATAGCCAAGAACTTAAAATGAAAATTTGGTTCAATTCTATGCATAACTTCATACATTTTTCGATGGTACAATATGCAAAATCACTATTACAGCGCCCCCTAGTGGCAATTTTTTTCCAAATTCAGGGAGGTGCTGCTTGTCATATCCATAAACTTAAAATAAAAATTTGGTTCAATTCTATGCATAACAAATTAAGTTAAAATAATGCTATAAAAAGTGATAGAATATCTTTATTAAGACTTACGATCGTTTCATCGCACAATCGGCGACATTTTCAAAATCAATCATAATAGAAAATATTTTCACATTACTTAAAAACAATAATATAGTAAAAAATGTCACGAGACATGAATCATAATGAAAATATTGCAACCATAAAATAAAATAAAAATTAAATTAGCTATTTGCGAGCGTGGATTAATTTTCACATAATTTAAAAACAACAAGGTAAACAATGTCACGAGACATCAAGCATACTGAAAAACATTGCAAAACATAAAATAAAATAAAATTAACTTGGCTATTTGCGAGTGTGGATTAATTTTTACTATTGTTTCTTCAATTACTTAGTATCTCTTTCCAAATTCTAGGTAAATCAAGGGACACAGAATCATTGCAAATATTCTCGTTGCGTAAAAATATTTCTATTGATTCTCGGACTATGGATGGAAAATAAAATCTTGATGGATAAATTAACTTGCTATTTTTAAATTCAATCTGTAAAGGTTCTTCGCTGCATAATCTGGCCAAAGCTGTGGTTCTTCTATTGTATTTGATGTCTGCTATATGTTCTTTGATTCTAGTTTTAAGTTTTTTGCTTGTCATACCTATATAAAACTGCTTTGTTCCATCTTCTTTGGTGAAAGGTATTTCGTATACTCCTGCTAATTGGTTGGACTCAATTTGATCTATTTTCTTGCATACTATATTTTTTATTTTCATGGATGGTTTTGCGACTAGGAAGATATTGAATTTATTGAGTTTATATTTTAAGCGTTCGAAGAAACCAGGAAAATATTGTAAAGTGGATAACGTGGAATTTTGTGGCTTGAAATTTCTTTTCTTTTTGTTCTTCAAGCTCTTAATTAATTTTTCTATGGTGCTTTCTTTGTATCCATTGTTTCTTGCAATATCATATATTTTATTTATTTCGTTATTTAAATGTTCAGGGGTACAAACTGTGAAAGCTCTCTGAATAGAATGTCTAAATGCAGAAACTTTGTATGAAAAAAGTGCTTGCGCATTATTAGGGATAATGGATTGACTGGCTATGGGCTTTCTGTACACAGTGCGCTTTATTCCTTGGTGCGTCTTGATTAATAATACGTCTAAATACGGTAGCGTACCATTTTCTTCTATTTCCAATGTAAATTTAATTTTAGAATCAAGATTATTAATCTGGTTCAGAAAGTTATTGAGCAAGGTTTCTTCATGTTGCCATACGATGAAAATATCGTCTACGTATCTGATCCATGCATGGGGGGTATAATCCAAATTGTATATATCCATTTCAAGAGGTCGTAATATGAATTCAGCTAATAGTCCTGATATAGGAGAACCCATTGGAGCTCCGTTATTCTGTTTGTATATTTTTCCGTCGAAAGTGAAGTAATTATTATTAACTATGAGATTAAGAGCACTCTTTAGAGTAATTTTCATATTTTCGTTAATACTCTCCATGTGGTCGATGCAGTTATTTATATTAGTAACGGCTTTTTGGGTATCAATAGATGGGTATAAAGAGACTACATCTAGACTGGCAATTAAATAATTCTGAGGTAAATTAATGTTATTCAAATATTGAACGAACTCATAAGTTGAATTAATTACATGATCAGAGTTGGGCAAAATATTTTTCAATAAAACTACAAAAGCTTTTTCCATAAAATATGTGGGGCTTGAGCATTTATTTACTATTGGCCTTATCGGCATATCTATTTTGTGGTCTTTGAGTCTGCCGACAATTGCTGGGATTACTGCTAACTTATTAATTCTCATTAGAACTTTCATATTATCAGGCCAGCTCCCTTTATTAACCAATTCGCAATGTTATGTACCACGAACTTAAGAAGTTAATTAAGCAACCCACAATAGTACCAAAGGAAGAATTGAATATTTTAAGAAATCTTAATCTTGATACAGAAATTATTTTAGTCCAAACAGATAAATCTAATAAATTAGCCATATTAAATACTGATGACTATAAAAATAAAATGGTTCAGTGTATTAACAATATGGATTGTCAACAAGTCAAGAAGAATCCACTTAACATAATTAACAAAAAAGTTAACGAATTGGTTAATAAAGGGAGCTGGCCTGATAATATGAAAGTTCTAATGAGAATTAATAAGTTAGCAGTAATCCCAGCAATTGTCGGCAGACTCAAAGACCACAAAATAGATATGCCAATAAGGCCAATAGTAAATAAATGCTCAAGCCCCACATATTTTATGGAAAAAGCTTTTGTAGTTTTATTGAAAAATATTTTGCCCAACTCTGATCATGTAATTAATTCAACTTATGAGTTCGTTCAATATTTGAATAACATTAATTTACCTCAGAATTATTTAATTGCCAGTCTAGATGTAGTCTCTTTATACCCATCTATTGATACCCAAAAAAGCCGTTACTAATATAAATAACTGCATCGACCACATGGAGAGTATTAACGAAAATATGAAAATTACTCTAAAGAGTGCTCTTAATCTCATAGTTAATAATAATTACTTCACTTTCGACGGAAAAATATACAAACAGAATAACGGAGCTCCAATGGGTTCTCCTATATCAGGACTATTAGCTGAATTCATATTACGACCTCTTGAAATGGATATATACAATTTGGATTATACCCCCCATGCATGGATCAGATACGTAGACGATATTTTCATCGTATGGCAACATGAAGAAACCTTGCTCAATAACTTTCTGAACCAGATTAATAATCTTGATTCTAAAATTAAATTTACATTGGAAATAGAAGAAAATGGTACGCTACCGTATTTAGACGTATTATTAATCAAGACGCACCAAGGAATAAAGCGCACTGTGTACAGAAAGCCCATAGCCAGTCAATCCATTATCCCTAATAATGCGCAAGCACCTTTTTCATACAAAGTTTCTGCATTTAGACATTCTATTCAGAGAGCTTTCACAGTTTGTACCCCTGAACATTTAAATAACGAAATAAATAAAATATATGATATTGCAAGAAACAATGGATACAAAGAAAGCACCATAGAAAAATTAATTAAGAGCTTGAAGAACAAAAAGAAAAGACATTTCAAGCCACAAAATTCCACGTTATCCACTTTACAATATTTTCCTGGTTTCTTCGAACGCTTAAAATATAAACTCAATAAATTCAATATCTTCCTAGTCGCAAAACCATCCATGAAAATAAAAAATATAGTATGCAAGAAAATAGATCAAATTGAGTCCAACCAATTAGCAGGAGTATACGAAATACCTTTCACCAAAGAAGATGGAACAAAGCAGTTTTATATAGGTTAGACAAGCAGAAAACTTAAAACTAGAATCAAAGAACATATAGCAGACATCAAATACAATAGAAGAACCACAGCTTTGGCCAGATTATGCAGCGAAGAATCTTTACAGATTGAATTTAAAAATAGCAAGTTAATTTATCCATCAAGATTTTATTTTCCATCCATAGTCCGAGAATCAATAGAAATATTTTTACGCAACGAGAATATTTGCAATGATTCTGTGTCCCTTGATTTACCTAGAATTTGGAAAGAGATACTAAGTAATTGTAGAAACAATAGTAAAAATTAATCCACACTCGCAAATAGCCAAGTTAATTTTATTTTATTTTATGTTTTGCAATGTTTTTCAGTATGCTTGATGTCTCGTGACATTGTTTACCTTGTTGTTTTTAAATTATGTGAAAATTAATCCACGCTCGCAAATAGCTAATTTAATTTTTATTTTATTTTATGGTTGCAATATTTTCATCATGCTTCATGTCTCGTGACATTGTTTACTATATTATTGTTTTTAAGTAATGGGAAAATATTTTCTATTATGATTGATTTTGAAAATGTCGCCGATTGTGCGATGAAACAATCGTAAGTCTTAATAAAGATATTCTATCACTTTTTATAGCATTATTTTAACTTAATTTGTTTATAAGTGATTATTATACATGTTTCTATGCATAACTTCATACACTTTTGGATGGTACAATATTCAAAATCGCTGTTACAGCGCCCCCTACCAGCGAATGTTTTCCAAATTCAGGGAGGATCTGCCTGCCAAAGCCAAAAACTTAAAATAAAAATTTGGTTCAATTCTATGCATAACTTCATACACTTTTGGATAGTACAATCTTCAAAATCGCACAAAAATCGCTGTGACAGCGCCCCCTACGGGCGAAATTTTTCCAAATTCAGGAAGGACCTACCTGCCATATCCAAAAACTTAAAATAAATTTTTTTTCAATTCTATGCATAACTTCATATACTTTTGTAGGGTAAAATATTCAAAATCGCACATAAATCGGTATTACAGCGCCCCCTACCGTCAAATTTTTTCCAAATTCATTGAGGACCTACCTACCATATCCAAAAACTTAAAATAAAAATTTGGTTCAATTCTATGCATAACTTCATATAATTTTGGATGGTAAAATATTCAAAATCGCACAAAAATCGCTGTTACAGCGCCCCCTATCGGCGAATTTTTTCCAAATTCAGGGAGGACCTACCTGCCATATCCAAAAACTTAACATAAAAATTTGGTTCAATTCTATGCATAACTTCATATACTTTTGGATGGTACAATATTCAAAATCGCACAGAAATCGCTATTACAGCGCCCCCTATCGGCGAATTTTTTCCAAATTCAGGGAGGATCTGCTTGCTATAGCCAAAAACTTAACATAAAAATTTGGTTTAATTCTATGCATAACTTCATACACTTCTTGATGGTACAATGGCGACAGACACACGGACACACGGATACACGGACACACGGACAGACAGATATTTTCTATAAATATGTTTTTGGGGATCTCTGACCCCTAAAACGTGTAAATCCGTCGAAAACCGGAAGTCGAAAATAATTTCGATTACAATACTTTCTTCTATTGAAGATAGAAGAAAGTAAAAATCAAATAAATATCTCTTCGCTAACAGGTTTTCTTTATTTCAGATGCGTGCAATTTAAAATAATCATCAACATGTCTATAATACATCATCATAATAAATTTGATAATGATTTCATTCCTTTCCAAAAATGCAACGCTCAAATTATCTTTAGCCTTTAGTATATTAGCCTTATATAATTAGACATTACATGCTCAAATATATTTAAATATTACAGCAAGAAGACAAGACATAATTCGCTTAAGTCAAATAATTTCCAGGACAATAAATATAAACAATATACCAATAAACTTTTACTACTTACTTAATTAAATCTCTATGGTTTTGCTATGGTGAGTAAACTTCGCATATGGAAACCTGTAAAACTAATGTCACGCCATTCATTTTAATGCAATGTATTCTTGTCTCCCCACCTAACATCCAGCATCACCAATCCTTTGTTTATTGTCGGCTTGGTTTAGTCAAAGATTGATAATGTGTAACGATCGTTTCAGGCACTCTTGCCTGAGCTAACTTTACAAAAGGTCGTGTTGTTAGACTCTTCTGTTTACCTGAGACACATGCCCGAAGAGTTTGTTACGTCATTTTCTAGTATACATATAATTAATGATTATTAAAATAAAATATTAATTCCAAATCAATATTCATGGAGTTTTTGCATCAATGTGCGAGTGGATTACAATTTAAAATTTTCAGTCGACTTCGTTAGACTATTTAACAGTTTCATTTAATTTTGAGGTAATTTGGTAAAAAAAGAAAAGAAGAAAAAAATCTCTACATAAAAAGAAGGAAATGCATGCGTTTGTTGCAATTATATTTATATTAAAATATACTTATGAAAAAATTCTGCCGTTTGATAATAATATAAATGTTAAATCACACAGCTCTGTGTAATTATCTTATTTTTGGATGTAGCACCATCTAGGGTAAATCTTTCCAACTATTTCTTCTTTTCCTGAACAATTCATTCGTTCATAAGTTGCATTTCTTTCCAAATCGCACACAGCCTTGCCAAATATTTGTTATTTTAGGCAATTTTAACATGCGTCACAGACTATTGACTACCCTGTATTTTAATAATGAATAACACAATGTAAAATAAATTTAAACAGCTGTAAACTCTTAATTAATACACATCTCATTAAACTTTTCTCAGCAGGTAATCGTACTAAGGAAATATTATTACGTAAATATTATTCTTTAGCATAATTAGTTAAGTAATTAAGTTCGTTTTGAGTACATCATAATTGTCAACAAGTTTATTAAAATTGCATGGCCGCTAAACATTCTCTTTCAAAGTGAATAGTATAATTATAAAAGCATTTGGTATTACTTATAGAAAAATTAAGTAAATTTAATTATTAAGTAACTTGTAATTAGTTGGCCACGCTAAAGAATGTAGACGAAGGGGATAATACTCATTCAGAAATTTACTGAGTAATAGCCTTTAGTATCGTTTTGCAAATGAAAAATTTTTAGGTAGCACTGCAAGAAAACTGTTTCTATTCATTTAATGGAATGATAATCAAAACAGCTGTCGAAAACAAAAGATATTATAAAAAACCTTATATAGAAAAAGGTAATAACTGAAGTTAATTTAAATAAAAAATTAAAGAATATTTTGCTAATTTCGAAACACACGTATACAGAGTGTGACAAATGTGCTCACCCGCTTCAGAAACAATTGACCACGCGCACTGGGCGGAACTTGCAATGTTTCCCACAAGTATTGTGGTATTTGTTTGGCTTTTGGCGAGCGCTTGTGGGAAAAATAGAGAAGCTGATTAGCAATAATCCATCGTGACGTTGTATGACGTCAGTACTGCTTGTGGTCCATTACTTTGGAGAACAGAGAAACAGGGGTCCGACTCTGTTTTCAAAAGTCCATGGCTGCAGGCACGGCTGCTTCAAGCTGGAATGACTAATGGTATGAAAAAAAGGGGGTTACATGCAATGCAGTACAGGTATCTTTACACAAATCGCACAAGAAAATGTCCTTCAATGCTTCCCAATGAAGTTAAAATTCGCCTTGTATAATGTTTTATTTGGAATTATTTATAAATATTTACTATTTAGAAAATATATAATAGAATTTAGAATATAGAAAATAGAATATTAGAATATAATGAATTTAGAATATTAGAAAATATATAGAAAATATATACTATTTAGAAAAATGCAACTAAATGACAAAAATACACGAAACGACTGACTTTCGTTTCTTCAAAGAATTTGCGTTCGGGTGTTTTATGGGTCATCGAAAAATAACTATTTGTTTGAATTATTTACCAATAAGATGATAGTATTTAAACTAATTAAACTGTAATTAACTGATTGATATTTTGTTGGAGTTCATTTACCTGCTGTTTATTCTGTTTTACTGTTTCAAAAAACAACCCAAATATAATGAACAATTTGTACATCTGAGCGAATATTTACTTCCTGGGGTATCATTCAGCTTACTTGGAAGACTATTGGCAAATAGAGCTAAAGTTTCTGTAATCGAATCTCAGCATGGACACATTTTCGCTGTAATTAAAAAAATCCTACTCTTTTGAATTAATTTACAATCAGGTGATTGCGTTTAAAATGCTTAATGTGCAATTGCACAACGACAGTTTGATTGAGTTTCTTTACCTGTGAATTTTTCTGTTGTGCTGTTTCAAATAACAGCCCAGGTGACATGACCAAATTGCTCATTTGAGCGAATAATGTATTCGCTGGTTATTTTCTAGATAGCTCAGTTGGAAGAGCATTGGCAATTAGAGACAAAGGTTCTGGGTTTAAGTCCGAAGCCTGGACACATTTTTGCCCAGAATTAAAAATTCCTATTCATTTCAGTTAAATAATTAATGTGTAAATACTCAACAATAGTTCTTTACCTGCGGTTTATTCTGTTGTGATGTTTCAAATGAGATACCTGATAAACGGAATGGTTGATCTGAGCTAACAATGTGTCTGCTGGTTGCCGTCTAGATAGTCCAGTTGGAAGAGCATAGGTAATTAAAGCCAAATGTTCTGTATTAGAGTTCCAGCCTTGAAGCATTTTCGCACTGATGGACACCCTTCTCGTTTAAATTATTTAACAATCAGATGATTGTGTTTAAAAGAATTAAAGTATAATTACTCAACCATAGTTTTCTGGAGTTTCTTTACCCGCGGTTTGATCTATTATGCTGTTTCAAATAACATCCCAGATAATACGATCAAATGGTTGATCAGAGCAAATAATTATCTGGTTGTCGTCTAGATAGCTCGGTTACAAGAACATTGGCAATTAGAACCTAAGGTTCTGTGTTTGAGTCCCATCCAGTGCAGATTTTTGCTCAGATTGAAAAAATACTACTAGTGTAAATTCTTTTCTAATCAGGTGATTGTTTTTGAAATAATTGAATATGTTGGAAACTGTTAGAGATGTAGTAGGCAGCTATAAGAGTAAGTTTTTGCACGGTGTAGTAAATTAATTACAAATTGACCTCTACCGTTTTGTAAAATGTGAGGAAATGTGTATTTTCCATTCTATTACATATAGTTGTTTTAATTTTTAAAGCATTTTTAAAAACAATAGTGTATTTTATATCTTTAATTAAAATTAACACTATATTTATGTGAAAGAAAGTTGTAATGTGGATTAGAAAAAAAATTATGATATAAATGGACATAAAAAAAATCCGATAACAGAGTATTTTAAATTAATGTGTTTGCAGATTAAAATCTACAAACATACCCCTAAATTGTAATAAAACTATAAATAAAACTTACAAACAAACTCGTAAACCATAATAAACTATAAATGAAGCGCACAAACAAATCAGAAAAGTACAATAAAACTATAAATGAAACTGTTAAACTTCAAATAAATGGAATTAGTGAATCCTTGCAAAATACCGAAGATACAACATTATTATGTATTATTACATTTTTATCACAAAATTTTCTTTGTGTCAAAGTAAAGTTATATCTTAAACACTTTTATAATCTTTATTTAAAATGCTTTCAAGTTTCGCAAACGCTTCAGATACAATTACTCGAATAATATTTCCTTTTAATTCATACATCTTTCAAGCTTTTCTTCCGCAAAGATTAAACATACATTGGAATTCTTTGTGAATAGTAGTTTATGTTCGCAATTCTCAAGAAATTGTAAGAGTATCATTATCAGAGGCATTTCTATTTCAGTGATCGAAGTGCGTATGCTTACATATAACTTAATACTTCGTCATCATCATTATCTTATGTTTGTAGTATATTATAAACATAATATATTCTGTTTTCAATTATATTATTATAGACTGAATATTTTAAATTAAAATAGGACGTAATGTTTTCCGGGATTATTTTTCTGGATAAAATATGAGTTATTTTCGTTCTTAGTTATATTAGTTCCGCTGTTTCTGCTACAAAAATGACTTCTTGTAAAAAGGAATAAACTACACAGATTTTATGATTAATTTTTTTTACGTCATTAGACAATCAAAAATTGTTGTAAAATTATTTTAATATTTACTATATACATATAATAGGTTTCGTACACTTCAAGGAATTTCAAACACCTTTTATCAGAATTTTCTTGAAGCAATATTTGCCTTATTTAATGAAACAAATATATCTCCAGATATAGAGATCAGTACTTTAAGTTTTTAGATAGTACTGGAACCTGGACTTTCTGTAAAGCATCAACGGCGTCCGGTTCACGCTTCTTCACTTCAGTGTGTTTGTGTGTGTGTGTGTGTGTGGGCTGGTCAGCGTATTGCCCAGTCGACGAAAATTCGACGACCTTAGTAGACTAAAAAGTTTCGGGGTAATATTATTCTCCATTGGGGTACTATTAGTTTCCCTTGCGGTAAGATGTCGGTTATTTTCCGTTGCTATCAAACGTCTGGTTGTTTCTTCATTGTTTAAAATACTCTTGGCTATTAACTAACTCATCAACTATCTTAATCAGATAATTTAAATCAGTGATTAAATCAGGATTTTATTCAACTGATTAAAAAAAAATCTTTGATTAAATTCATAAATATTCTAAATTTTAAAAATTAAATAAAGAAATTTTGAAATCTAAGATGAACATAATTGGAAAGATTTCTATATGCATTCCGCCTTAATAAACTTTATTGGCCTCATAAATAATTATTTAATAATTGTTAATTTTAATCATTATTAAAAATTTGATCTAAAATGCAGTTTTAATAAATGTAAATATCGGTTGATTGGTTGATTTTCGACGGCCGATTATCTGCACTAGGGATATAGGCCCGAGTGAGATGTGCCCTCCGTGGGGGTCTTTCTAAGGGAACCTAACCCCTATTTACGCATGGAAATCCATGGCTCGAAGAAAACCACGAAAACTCCGAGCGATTAGGCCGACGGGCGCGATTGGGATCGAATCCAGCACCTCCAAATATCGGTTGAATTATGTCTTTTGTTTTGCAACGTGATGTACGAACTAAAAACCAGTAATTGTTCTGCCAAAGTTACCTGTAGAACTATAAATAACAAGATAAAACAGATATAAGGAAAATAAATGGAAGCAACTTATGAAACAGGCAAGTGACAAAATCACATTAAATGCTAATTATTGTAGCCATTGTTGCATGAAGAATGTGAAAAATGATAGATTTTTTACATGTCGGGCGAGCTTATTTGAGAATACATGTATATACGGATGTTCAATATTAAAAATATGCAAAAAAATTCGGGGCATTTTTATGACTTTGGCGGTTACAGAAAAGTAAAGCCAGTGACAAAGTTAAGAATGAGTTTTTTACAATTACAAAAATTTCATAAGACCAACTTCACAGCGGACATAACATTAAACGAAAAATATTTTTGTATACTGTCATAATCTAAATAAGCGATTTAACGTAAAATTGAACCTAGTTTATGGCTATAGTGTCAGCCACTGAAACTTAAAATTTTTGCGTGCATTTAAAAGTGCTTTTGCAGGAAATATCGAGCAGACATTTATAATCTTTGCATATATTTTTAGTCTTCTTATTTATGAACACAAGTACTGTTCGAACCTTTTTTATTATTTTTCACAGAGTATACCACTTTGCTTTGCAAAACAAGGTTTTTATCTCTTTGGAGCTATAACTATATCAGATTTTGTCACTATAACTATACCGCAATAGATCGATTGCTAAGTTCACCACACTCTTGATCTCATATTTTTAATTAACTAATCCTTAATTTATTCAATGATCCTGTAGCGAGGGCTTCATACATAGGAAAAATCTTTTAGGATCCTCTACATTTGTCCACCAATTAGCATTCTTTATTACTTACACGAAGTGTCCCTATAAATATGTAGTTTTCAAATTTAAAAAATTGATTTAGAGTAAAGAGGAGAGATAGATTATGGCTCGAGAGTTCACAATGGGGTCTAAAACTAGCTATATATCTAATAAAATTGGGTCTAATTTAAATTAATTACCTTATATTTAATTTGCATCTATTACAAAATATTTATAATACCATAAATCGACAGATTAAATATTAACTCAAGTAAAAGTTACTTTATGTCCTGCAAAGAAATAACATGTAGCGTAAACACAGATGAATAATCATAGGACACAATAGAGAAAAATTCACATAAGTTTTTGCTAAGTTCACCACACTCTTGATCTCACATTTTTAATTAACTAATCCTTAATTTATTTAATGATCCTAAAGCGAGGCCTTCATATATAGGAAAAATCTTTTAGGATCTTCTACATTTGTCCACCAATTAGCATTCTTTATTGCTTACACGAAGTGTCCCTATAAATATGTAGTTTTCAAATTTAAAAAATTGATTTAGAGTAAAGAGGGGAGATAGATTATGGCTCGAGAGTTCACAATGAGGTCTAAAACTAGCTATATATCTAATAAAATTGGGTCTAATTTAAATTAATTACCTTATATTTAATTTGCATCTATTACAAAATATTTATAATACCATAAATCGACAGATTAAATATTAACTCAAGTAAAAGTTACTTTATGTCCTGCAAAGAAATAACATGTAGCGCAAACACAGGTGAATAATCATAGGACACAATAGAGAAAAATTCACATAAGTTTATTAAATTGCAGCATAATTTTAGATGCATATTTATTCAGTTTTACTCATCTCGCACAAAATAAAGTACGTTCACATAAAACTGTAATAATAAACCACAAAACAGATATTAACAAATATATTTAATTGTAAAATAACATTTATTTTTAGAATAAAATAGAATGAATATAATTTAATTTTTCAAAAATAAAAGATACGCTCCAGCGAAAATTTTCATTAAAGATTTTATTAAAAAGAAAAATCATTTGAATAAAAGTTCATCTCTTTTTTTCTTAAGATATCGCTGGATCTTCGGATTAGAAGGTCGTAGGAGACGAAGCTCCTGATATTCGTATGCTACATTTTCGCAGTGTTGAGCGGGCGATGGGGTGGTTCGTATGAATAGCTGTATCGCTGTTCGAAGTTGCATTATGGCGTCTATGGAAAACTTTGGATATATAGAGGATATTATTTATAATATCTCAAACGGATCGCTAAATAGCAATTTCACGGAACAATTTGCTAGTATTTCATCAAATTTTGAGGACTTTGCTAAAAATATTCTGACTGATTTTTACGTCTTCACTGACCAATACATTTTGGATCTGAAAGCCAAAGCTGGTTACTCTACTTCTCCAACCGACCAAGAGGAGGAGAAGAACTTGCTATGAAGCTTTCTCCTTGCTAAGGGAGCCAACTACTCATATTGAAAACTTGTTAAATTCTGCTATCTTTAGTTTTTTCTGTTCTATTAAATATAAGAAAGCCCCAAACCTAATTATCACAACTACTAACCTAAGAAATGAACTTTTTAACGCTGTTAAAAAGGGAATTAAACGTCCATTAAGTGAGGAGAATTCTGCTATCCCTCTTAATAATGAATTCAAGAATAATGAGACCGAAGTTAATCTAAGTGAAAATGTTGACAAGGGGCAAGTTAATAATAGTGTTAACACCTCCCAGGAAACTGGTAACTCGAAAAAAAAAAACTACTAACCCTTTCTACATAGAAGTCGATAAAAATTGGGGACGCTAGCCCGTCAAATTATCGAGATAAATACTGAAAAACCAAAGATAACCCTAAAAGGCTAACGTTTAGTTATACAATGTACTTCAGATAATGACTTTAGACTAACACAAAGATGGTTAGATCAAAATAAGAAAACAATGTACAACTCTTGAACCTCGGGAGTTGAGAACTAAGATAATATGCATTAGGGGCCTCCCCCGTTACACTGATTTTAAACTAATTGAAGATAGCCTTAAAGAGCATGGGTTTGCAGTCACGAGGGCTGCCATGCTCAAAAATAGAAAAACAGTTCTATGCCACTCTATATGGTTAATGTTATTCCACGTAGTAAATTTGAGGACATATACAAAATAAATGAGGTACATTACATTTCATTCAAAATCGAAGACTTTACTACCAAATACAAAGTAAAACAATGCTACAGGTGTCAAGGTTACGGGTATGCTTCAGAGGTATGTGGCTTTGATGCCAAATGTGTTAAATGCGGAGAATTACACTTGAGCACTGCCTGTGAACACAAGGGCAGAATTAAACTTAAAAGTGGCAATTGCGGACTTGGACATCCCGCAAATTACCGCGGTTGTCCCAAAAATCCATACATACTGCAAAATAAACATAAGCGAAACATTACAAGTAATAGCGTCAGAAATCCCTCCACTGAAAATCAAATTCGTGCTGAAATCTTTAAAAATTTCAACTACACCAAAAAACCTAAGTCCAATGAACCATCAACTAGTAATAACTTGTTAAATTCTGAAAATAATGATAGCGAAACCTCAAATATCCCTTCCTCCTCTACTACTGGGAATTTAGATAACACTCAAAATCTAAAATTCCCTATAAATTACTCTAATGACATCAAAGATATACTTAATACTTTTAATGAACTCAAAGAAGTCTTTCAAATCACCAAATTCTTCAGCTGCATCGAAAATATTTCAACTCAAACCAAAAAAGTGTGATAACCCCATATAAAAAATGATAGTTATTATCAACGAGTTCAACAAACTAGCTAACTTTCTTAACTTAAATGAAGAGCGATTTCTTCCCCAGTAAAACTTTTTGCCTTTTTTCCGTGTCTTGTTTTGTCAGTTTTGTATATATATATATATATATATATAAACTCTTTTTACTGTTATATTTTGCTTTTTTTCACGTATTTAAATTGTATTACCTTACTATCCCTTTATTCTATTATCGTGGTATCTTTTTATCATTTTTTATCATCGAGTTAAAGACTGGGAGAGCGCCGTCCTCTCTTTTTCCCATGTTCCCCTTAAAATTCTGCTTTTTTCTGTTCAGTTAGTCTGAACTATCCTCAGTTATGTTTTTTATTATCGCTTTTTATTACTTTAACTTGTGCAATTTAATATTCTTTTTGTAAATACGTAAATATTTTTTATTCTTTTCCAAATTTGTTATTTTTTTCTGTTAAACTTTGTATGGTCTCTGTAAAGAGTCTTTTTTTTTATGGGGCTTCCCTTTAGTAGCTTTTTCGCCTGTCTACGGACTGTTAGTTTTGATCATATGGAACTATTTTTTTATCTTATTGTTATACTAACATTTTTATTAGTAAGTTCTCTTACTCTTAAACTTTAATTCTTCTATTTTTCGTGGCCACCAGCCGCGTCTAAACATCTTTTTTCATGGCTCCCTTGTTCCATTGAATAAAAGTTACAATAAAATGAAAAGGTGTCTGAAATAAAAATTGTCATCAATTCACTTATAGTAATACTTAACACGTTGAATGCCATGTCAGTCGCCGGTGACCGACACTGATAATTCCGTTTAGGCCGCGTCGGTCATCAGTGAATGACACTTGCAGATTCTGTAACGGGAGTTTTATTTCGTGGGCTAAACGGAAAGACAGACAAAAGACTTGGCATTCAACATGTTATGATCATTCAATGTAAAAAAAATTATATTCTAAAAAAAAATCTATGCGCATTATCACATTTTGTTAAATTCACTTTGGAATCCTTCCAAATGATTTAAGCAGTGGAATACCGTTTGAGCTCGTACTGGGATTATAGCATCACATAAAGTAACTTATTTCAAAGTGTATACTTAACGCGTACGGTTTTTTCGTTAAAATAAAATTAGTTATCCGTTAAGCTCAATTTTGAAGCATGAACAATGTTGGGAATCTTTAAGCCTCCAATCTCTCATGGATGAATTTATTCAAAATACCCTAATGCCACATTGGCACCAGTATTTTGCAAAGAAAATATTTGGTTTATAATACACATGAAAAAATCCATTAATTTATTTTAAATAATTGTGGTCGAATATTTCGGTGCCGTTGTGACATTTATAGATTCAAATTAAGAGGACAGAAATTCGCCCAGCAGAGCTCAAAGGGTTTTAAAGAAAATATTTTAGAAAATCGATAATTCTCCTATTTCAGTCTATTTGTTAAATGTTAAATTTCTCCAATTTCCAGAATGATTTCAAAATGGTGAAGCACTGTGCCATTTCATTTGTAATTGTTAATCCATCTAATTGGTTATTGCTCTTAATGTACTGCAAAAGTTTAGGTTTTAAAACGTTGTACCGTTCCAGAGAAAAATTCTTGTCTTCCTTGGAATAAAAATTGTAGAAGATTGCCATTAGTCACAAACATTTTCATTTACATAAAAATATATCTATGTTTTAGTATGTTCTTATCATGGAAAAGGGACATAACTTATCACATTAATTCTATTGAAAGTATATTATAAGCGATTGCACTGTTTGTTTAATATTTTTGAGAGAAAGATTTGTAACCTGTTTTTCTGTGAGATATTTCGTTAAAGAATTGTGACGATATTTATGGTTCATGCTATTAAAAATTAAAGCAACGGATATGTGAGAAAAAAGCATTATTAAAGTCCAGCCCTAACAACCGATCCTACGATCTTGTTAATTGCCGATTAATCATTTAACATGGGTACACACAAGAAAAAATTTTGAGAGCAATAATAACAATATTACTAAATTTAAAAAATATATAGTTTTTTTTTTATATTAAGAGCTTAAATTAGTTAAGCAGAAACATTTACCTAATAATGTTAAATATATAAGAGCGTTTTTTTTTGTTTTTTTTTTTTTTTTTTTTTTTTGCTCGTTTTAATTTTAATCTTTTTAAGTGACTTTTTTTAACAGGCTAACTTAGGCCGATCTCTAACCAGGCACTTTTTAACTTTTTCTATTTTGGTTGTAGATTACTCTTATCAAGCCAATTTCTATTTTGGAGCCATTTTCGAAAGTGAATATTAGATATTTAGTAATAAATTATCACAAATATTTAAAATTATTTACAGTCAGGATTTATACAATTGTTAAATATTTTGAATATTGCTGCATTAACAATTTCCGTTTTAAAAGAATAAATGGTAAAAACATTACCTATTTATAGCTGTTGAATTACACAATAACTAAAATGACACTTCTAAAATATAATAGGTTCACATGCCATTCCTTTTCATCATCTATAAATAAATGAAATAAAATGAAAAAAGTAGTCCCATCCACCTCCTTTTAACTTTCTTTGTCTTCAATAGAAGAAAGTATTGTAATCGAATTTTTTTTCCGACTTCTGGTTTTCTACGGATTTACAAGTTCTAGGCGTGAGAGATCCCAAAAAATATGTTTATAGAAAATGTCTGTCTGTCGCCATTGTACCATCAAAAAGTGTATGAAGTTTTCCATAGAATTGAACCAAATTTTTATTTTAAGTTTTTGGCTATGGCAATCAGGTCCTTCCTAAATTTGGAAAAAATTCGCCGGTAGGGGCGCTGTAGTACAGAATTTTGTGCGATTTTGAATAATGTACCATCAAAATTGTGTATGAAGTTATGCATAGAATTAAGCCCAATTTTTATTTTAAGTGTTTGGCTATGTCAAGCAGGTCCTCCCTGAATTGGAAAAACTTCGGCGGTAGGGGGCGCTGTAATAGCGATTTTTGTGCGATTTTGATTATTGTACCATCGAATAGTGTATGAAGTTATGCATAGAATTGAACCAAAAAATATTTTTAAGTTCTTGGCTATGACAAGCAGGTTATTCCTTAATTTGGAAAAAAAATCACTGGTAGGGGGCGCTGTAATAGCGATTTTGCGCAATTTTGAATATTTTACCATCAAAAAGTGTATGAAGTTATGCATAGAATTAAACCAAATTTTTATTTTAAGTGTTTGGCTATGGCAAGCAGGTCCTCTCTGAATTTGGAAACACTTCGCCGGGAGGGGGCTCTGTAATAGCGATTTTTGTGCGATTTTGATTATTGTACCATCGAAAAGTGTATGAAGTTATCCATATAATTGAACCAAATTTTTTGTGTATGTTTTTGGTCATGGTACAAAGGTCCTCCCTGAATTTGGAAAAAGTCCGCCGGAAGGGGGCGCTATAATTGCGATGTCTTTACCATTTTCATTACTGTTCCATCGAAAAATGTATGAAGTTATGCATATAATTGAACCAAATTTTTTGTGTATGCTTCTGGCTATGGCAAGCAAGCCCTCTCTGAACTTGAAAAAATTCCGCCAGAATGGGGTGCTATAATTGCGATCTCTGTGCCATTTTCATTATTGTACCATCGAAAGTGTATGAAGTTATGCATAGAATTGAATCAATTTTTTGTGTATGTTTCTGGCTATGGCAAGCAAGTCCACCCTGAATTTGAAAAAAAATCTGCTGGTAGGGCGCGCTGTAATAGCGATTTTTGTGCAATTTTGATTATTGTACCTTCGAAAAATGTATAAAATTATGCATACAATTAAGCCAAATTTTTGTGCATGTTTTTGGCTTTGGCCAACAGGCCGTCCTTGAATTTGGAAATGTTGCGCGGTAAAGGGTCTCTGTGATAGCGATTTTTGTATACTTTTCTTGTTTTTTCGTAGTTCTGTTGTCCATCGGTGGCTCGTGCAGCGGCAGGAAAACGCTTCCTGCTAAGCCGACTGTTCGCAAACAGACGATAACAACAGAATAATAAAAAACAATTAATTTTCACAAATATCATGGCATAGATTAACTCGTTTTTAGTCGGTTTAATTGACTGAAGAAGAAATTTAAGATGAAAATCAAAATTGGTATAGTATTGAACTAATAACATTGAAGTATTAACATGTGTAACTAGTTTTTGAAATATTATGTGTAAGATAGAAGAAAGTTTTGTGATTGACACATCCAAATAGTTTAGATTTGTTTTAGGACGTATAGCCATATAGTCTTTTTTTTTATTGAAGGATGGCATTGCAAGCAAAGTTTTCGCCGTTTATTATTTCTTTGGCTTCTTTTAACTGTTGAAAACACGCATGGTTCGTAGAAACATAAAAAGATGAGAAGCGCGTTGTATACGGCAAGGGAGTGAAACACCTCAATAACAATTTTAAATTAAATCATTCTTTAATGCACTATCAAGTAGTATAATAAAAGCAAAAAACATCAAATTGATAATAAACAAAAAAGAAAAATCATGCTTTAAGCATAGATTATGAAACACTTTCCAACACTTCCTGAATGCTTTAAGGGGTCTCAGGCCTCTTAAACTTGGATAAAAAGAAAAAAAAGAGACTATGTTCAACATTTAATATCTTAAAATCATATATATCATTTTTAAAAAAAAACATTTTTTATTGAGATGAAAGATATAAGTATGTTCTTTCATTTTATGTATCTAAAAAATTGCAAGATGCAGAATTAGCGCAGAATTAGCATTTACAGGGGGTTCCAAACTGTCAGATACTTCATGAGCAGAAAATTGGCATAACAGGTCACGCGCACGATTAAAAAAAATACTGCAAATAAAATGAAAATTCTGATGCCTATTTATACTTCAGATTGTAATAATTTACCTGATTGAAAATAAATTTGTATTTAAAGCAATTTTATATTTTTAATACAAAGTTGTGTCACTAATAAAAAATATTGAAAATTTCAACAACATAATCACCTAAAAGAAATATTTTTTTGGACAAGAAAAAGGAAATTTTAGGTTTAGTTTATACAAATTAACATTAAACGTATGTTTTGAAAATTTCATGAAAACATATTCAGGAGTATTTGAGATATCGTGCGCTACTTCAAAGTTTTGGAAACGCCGCTTCTGCTGTTGAGCGGGTATAATTCTAACAGCCATAACTTCTGTTCTAATGAGAATTCCAAGGAAAACATTACATTAAAATGTTCAGAAAAGATAGAAGTTTAACATCTAAAAAAAATTAAAATTGCGAAAATTTTGAAGCTTTAAGATTCCTGAGATCCCTTAAAAAAACTTCGTTATTTAGGGAAATAAACTAAACAAGATAACTAAGTAAATATTTTATAAAACGCATAAAACATTTGAAAAACGGATTTCAGCAGCCAAATATGCATTCTAATTCTTTTGAACAGCCCTGTATGTGTAAATAAAGCGCATGACATAATTAAAAATGCATCTTCAGCAATCATCGCTACTGTACAGTACTTCGGATACAATGTAGTAATATAGTATCTGAAAATTTTTGTGTGTTCCTGTAAAGGCTACGCACTTCGTATTATACATGAAATAACTTATACTAAAGTTCAGCGACGTATATCAATTTCATTTTATATAAAATAGTTTAACATATTTCAAATACCTCGCAAACAATCGCCCCTATAGCATTATTTAACGGGATTTTTTTGTGTGGACCTTAATGAATAGTAACTATTGTTTGCATGGCATATTCTACAGAATACATATTTTAGTGTACTTCATAAATTCAAATCAATGCCACTATGTTTGAAAAAGCGTAACACCATTAAAAATCATTTAAAGCGATTTTTTCCCATTGGCCGTAATGTAACGGAATACTTTTGATTGTAAATGTACAAAGAATGCTATAAACTTTATTTAAAATAGGGATTGTGCTTTGATACAAGTAACTAGCATCCAAAATTTTCAAAACGATCCGAGTATAGTTACAAGAGATGGAGTACGCACAGATGAAAAGATGGACAGACAAACCGAAGTTATAAAAACGTTTCAACTTTGTTGGAAGGTGTTAAAAAGACATATTTATATTTATATAAAACAAACATATTGAAATAACATAAAAATACGTCTTGATTATAAAGCTTACATGAAAAGCTCTTAATGTAATGTCTGTTACTAGTACAAAAGTAATAAACATCGAAATTACAAAAAAAGGTTAAATAAACGAGTGGAGAATATCGCTCGTCAGTCGTGATTCAAATAAAAGTAATAAATTAGGTTAAAAGAGGTTTTTTAGAAGAGGATAAATGAGGAGCAGCTTTTAATCACAATTTATCTTCAAATTCCTTATATTTTAACCGAGTGTCGCATGCAGTGTGCCGTCTGTAATTTTGAAAGTTAATAGACCCTAGTTCAAATTTATAATAAATAGTTCGGCGAGTATTACTACTCTCTGCCTACATTCAGTTAAGAAGTACGTCTTTTTGGGGATGCTTGAAGACGAATATACAAAAGCAAAAAAATGCTAGCAGGTTTGATTTTCTAAACAAACCAGTTCTTATCATTGTCAAAAGAGAAATAACCGCTTTTTCGCCTCCGCGTTTTTTAGCGTTACATATAAGGAGAGAGGTATAATTCTTGGAAAGGTTAGCCCAGGAACCTGACATGTAGATCGTGGTATTTGTTTGAAAAAAGGACTATGGGCGACAATTCCGAGGTAATAGAAGCGATAAAACAAGTTCGTACGAGCAGCCAAGACTAACATATCAGCGGTCGACCAAATAATTTGACCATTCCAGAAAGGGTGATGAAAATCCACAAAATTGTATTGGACAACCATCCACTGAAACTGCGTAAGCTACCAAACCAATAAACATTATATCTAAACTATGGAACATTGCTGAATATTGAGCTAAAGGAGACTACGTTCAGAAGTGACGTATCCTTTGTAGGTCGGGCTCCTCTGAGACTGCCGTTGTACCTAACATGATGATTTCGGGATTTATTCGAACTATGGCTGCAGACTAGGCAATTTGAATATATCTACACAATAAAGAGATTACCGTATATAGTGATTTAAAAAAAATATCACAAATTACTCGAAAATATATACATTTTAGTTGAAATCAATTAAGAGAAGATTGGAATTCATTAATGATGAAGAACATGCTTTGAATGACGGCCTTCACTTAAAAAGTCAGAGAGGACTGCGATAGTTGCTAAAAGAATTCTCAAAGATTATGTATAAATAGAACAGCTTAATTTTTTTCAAGTCATTCATTTACTGATAATGCCTCAGAACTAGATGGGGAAATGTTATATTTTTATAAATATATTGTTACTGCTGTGTAAGGGTATAATTTAATGTCCGTAAATAGATAATGTTTTCAATCATTTATTTATTATATAAATTGTCAATTTTATAATTTACTGTAAACTAATTTTTTTAACCAACTTTTTAAAAATAAATGAAAAGTCTATTTTTTGTATTCCTTAATCTACTGAAATTTAGAGCCCTGTTCCATTTGCAATAAGCTAATCAAATCTTTAAAATAAACTTCATATTTTCAATTTTGTTTTTTATATAATAAGATTTTCTGACTAACATTTTATTAATTGTAAACGTTTAGGAAAAGCGACAAGCATCGCAAAGAGTTTAGTTTTACATTCAATAAAAGAGATTTTTTAAAGTATTTTTAAATGCTTGTCAAAAATCGCATTCTTTGTAAGACTATGTGCAATACCATCTCATACTAAAACGTAATTCATAAGTTTTTAAAAATATATACATAGATTGAAAACAAATTTAAACAAATAATCCTAGTTAAAAAGTTAATATTTGTTCTCTTCTGAATAATAAAAATTATTAAAAAAAATTATTATATATATATTTGTTTTATATTTCGCGTATGCGCATAAGATCTTTTTATCATGAGAGTAATCTTAAACACCGTACTATTTTAGAATGATTGGATGTTTTTTTTTCTAATTTATGCATAAAAAAAAGTTTATAAATCTAGATAATATTTATCTCTTTGTTAATTTTTTTACTCGATATATTTACTTTTTATATGAGGAGCTCTTGTGAGATTCTTGTGTTTTTTAATGGAAAATTTCCTCAACATGATATCAAGTCACATTTCTTAAAACTTCAATATCATGCTTTTAGGTGAATTCTCACAATTTATATTTTAACATTGAAATATTTCGATATTTTACAATCATATCTCATTGGAAGATGAATTACATTCGAGATTAATACTCACTGAGAGAATCTTTGAAAAGTATCAAGGCAGAGATTTTTTTTTTTTTTTACTTTTAAATTAAAATGTATGTTACATAAATGTGTTTAAGATTGTTATGTAAATGTTGATAACTGGAAAACATAAAGTTAGTAACTCACTGAGTTAATGACGTAGAATCTGAAATTTCATTTTACTTATGCAATATCTAACAATTGATTTCTGACTTAAAAAATAATTTTTATTTATTCCGATTCATTGTATTAACTTCTATCATAAATTAGTTTTAAATATAATGATTTAAGCAGAAGGAAAGATGATGAGAGACATATTTTCAAGAACCATCATCCATCATATTATGTCATTATTTCGCCATACTAAACAAAGTACTTGCTAATGTGAAAGCCAAAAATCAATAATGTTTTACTGAAAAGACGAAATTTTTCTGAATAAAAATATTTTCATAAATATTTTTTTTCTCATAGATTTCTCTACTTTTTTATGTGCTTTTGATATTCGTATATTTCTGAACGTATGTTTAGCAATATATATTAGCAAATGTGGTTTTGTGTGATGTGCGGTAATTTTAAGTATCATAAATTTATAGTATTGTAAAGACAGTTTTGTGTACATACGATTTCTTGTGAACAGATTATATGACTTAAAACACAAGCGTTTTCAATATTATTTATATTCGAGACGTGAGTATGAAAAAATAAAATAGTTAAAATTTTAAAAAAAATGGGGCATTGTATGAAATTTAAAGCATAAAAGTGTAGTTTTTAACTTATTAAATGAGAACTTCTAAATACTTCAAGCATTAGTTTCAGACACTAAAATAAGTGTAAGAAAAAGAAAAGTAAAGTACAGTCGGACCTCGTTATCCCGACACCCGGTTTTCACGTCACTCCATTTATCACGTCAGTTTTCAAAGTCCCGATTTTATGTATATGATTTTACTGTAAATAAACTCCGGATTTTACGTCTTTGAATGATTTTCAACTCCGGATATCCCGACGGTTTTTGAAAATTGTCCATTTTTCATAACCCATCTTATAAGCACGGAAATTAAGCGGTAAGAAATAAGTGTCTTATCTAAACTTCCCACTAAAGTTTCTAAAATACCCATTGAGATAAATGAGAAATTTTACTTCAATCCTTTATCTGAATAAACAAACCCACACACTATGAATAAATCACTTAAGCTGCACATAGACGTGTCAGTCTACTCGCGGTCTTTTTGCGAAGCATTGCATTGCATAATATAGAAAAAATAATTGTGGGAATTTCCTTAACCTTAAGTAAGGGATAACCTTAATTTATCCTTATGTAACCTTAATTAATTAATATTTTAATATAAATAATTAATATATTAACCTTAATATAACCTTAATTTATCAATATTTCATGTAACAATAAAAAACAAGGCATCATACATCTGATTTTTATTGCTTTCAATTTTTTTAATAATAATGTCTTATTGCTTAAAACTGCAACAACAGTTATGAATTTAAAGTTGTCTTAAATTAATTAAAAATACAGCTTTTTATAAGCATATTTTCCACCAACTCCGGTTACCGTGACACTCCAATTATGACGACACTTTTTTCTGGTCATTAGAGTGTCGGGATAACGAGCTTCGACTGTACTAAATAAAATCTACCAAACGATATACTTTTTAAATGATTGTGCAATGAAAGTAAATTTAAGCATATGAAGTTTAGAAAGTACCTTGCTACGAAAAATAAATGTTAACTATATTTACATTTATAAGAAGCATTACTTATGTAAATAGCTTTATACTTTTTCAAAACCGATTTGTCTTGATGCTGTAAAGTGCACCACACTGTCAGTATCATTTACAGTTTTAATATACGAAATAGTCTATAAATTTCACATATGCTGAAATAACATATACACTTCTAAAGAGGAATAAAATAACAGCCATGGATAACGCTATTTGGTTACTAATTATATGAAGCGAAACTGTTTTAAACGTTTATCCTGTATAACTCAAAAAATCAATTCATTGCTTTATTTAGGTAACTAATTACAAACAGTAATTCTAGATCAATCAAGGCACTACATTTAGATAAAATTCGTTAAACACATTTTCCAAGATAGGAAAGCAGTTTGTAGTTCAGAGCGTACATACTGTAAAATAAGAAAGAAAAATAATGCTTCAAGCATAGATTATGAAACACTCCCAGCATACTTTTAAAAAATTCTCCACTTAAGAAGATACCTTAGTAAACAATTTAGAAAACGCACAACATATTTGAAAAACAGGTTTAAACAACAGCTGAAATTAGTCAAAAGGGTACTCAAGTTCTTTTGTTCAACTGTGTATATGATCTATAGATTTTGGTATATTCTACAAAGTTTGACAAAACTTAGTTCTGTTAATGATCTTTAATTTAGTTAGAATGCGCAAAACCCATTTGAAAATTCACGTTGACCAATTTCTACAAATAGACGGAAATGTACTTAAATTCTTTCGTTCAGACATGTATATTACCTACAGATTTTTTATACATGTCACAATTGAACCGAAAATTTAATTCAAGCAAAATCACGATAAAAACTGCTGATATCACACTTGCAGATATTACTTTCCATACGCAGACATGTATCCAATTTTTTTGCATTGTCATGTGTATGATTTTGTTTATATGCTAAAGACATCTTTTGTTTTAATAAATCTAGTCTAGCTTTAAAATGCATAACTCAAATAAAAAAAAAAACATTCACACCTATTTACAGCAAGTGTTACAAATTATTTTGTAAATACATGTCTATGATCTATAGAATGTATAGAAACCGTGTAGTGTGTAAAATTTTAACTAGTCTTAAAACACATACCATAACTGAAAATGCACTTTCAGAAATCGCCCATAACAGAGAATACTTTGGATGCAGTATTGTATCTCATACATTTTATGCGTCCCTGTAAATTAACGATAAATGTGATGCACATAATTTTCTACTGCAATCATCTCCTAGTAAACCTCAGTAATGTATATGTATTACGTCACGTTTAAAATATTGCAACATAATTAAAATACGCTTCGAACAGCCTCTCCCCGTATACCATTATATAAACGGACTTTTTTGTGTGACCCTGAAAATAAATGTAAACTGCTTTGCACATCATATTACAAAGAAATTTCATTATGTTTAAGATTGTTTAACACTATTTAAATAAACCTCAGATGATATTTTCCCATAGACCATAATGTAACGGAAATCTTTTGTTTGCCCATGGGAATGAACTATGAAGGGTACACACTTCATTTTCAGTATCAAACATGCCATGGCAAAGCTCAATCAATTTCCGCTATTAGCATATTTAAAAAAATTATGAAAACCTAAGTTCTAATTATGTAACAATATCATTGACATCTATCACACTGTTGTTCATTAAACTGTAAAAGTTGTTTTCTAGTCATTTTATATAAAGATGTTCCCATATCTACGAAAATATTTGTTTAGAAATCTATTTTTAACGTATTAAATATGTAGAAATATTATGCTTGTAGTGTTAGCAAAAAGTATAGCATAATACATCAGAAACGCATGAATTCTGTTGGTTGTTGTTTTGTTAAATCAATGAATTTATGAACGATAAATAAACAGAAATCTTAATATTTTCCCATACGTATTATGAGAAAGACTTGAAGTAATTCGTTTTTCCAAACATAAGTCATTTTTTATTCAGTTTATTTTTCATAATATTTTGATTGACCGCTAACGTATCAACGCATTACGCACAAAACCATTTTGCTATATTTGTGCTGTATTTTTTAACATTGTGAGACGAATTCTTTAATGTTTTAAATGTTAACTTCTTTATTTCTACATTTAATTATCTGTACAGTGCACAGGTACACAGGCATAAATTGATTATTTTTATCGTTACTATTCATCAATTTCGCATAATAGCAATGAAATAGAAGAAATGTCAAAGTGTATTAGATACACTTAAAAAATATTAGTAAATGAATCTAAAGAGAAAATTTCATTTGCTATTTCCGCAGGCAAATCCCTTACGTAACTTCAAGCTACACTTGTATTTATTTCACAATCAAAGGCAGACTAAAGGAGGCACTTCTTTGAAAATCTTACAATCAAATATTTTGAAATGAGAATCCCAGCTACAGAAGCGTCTTTGTTTGTAGAACTCAAGTAATCTTAAATTCGCTGTTCAAGTTTGTGAAGTAATTTGTTATTCAACTTGTCTAACTTGTTAAAATAGGACACATGATAATATAATTATTTGGAGGAAGCAGTCACTGAAGAAAGTCGTAGGCGAATGTGATACTTTTGAAATTACTTAAAATATAGTCTTGCAAGTACACCGAAAGGGATTTAGGAATCTTATGGAGCATTGTTTATGTGATATCATGTGTCTACAATTATTGTAATTCAATAAGAACCAATCGCTTCAAATCAATGATGTGTAGTATAATGTTCTAGAAATAAATTACTACACCACAGATTAAAACTTAGTTTGACTCTCTAAATTTCCGGTGTTTGGACGAGGCACCAGCACCTTGAAAATGTTATAATAATAGTTTAATAAAGATTTATAACATATTAATAAATATTAAATAAACATCTATTACAATAATTTATAGCATATATATAATATATAATGTATATAGTATACTATGATATAACATATATTATATTGTAATTATAATAATATAATAATAAAATTAACTATATTACAGTTGGAGCAGAAAAATAGGTGATTTAGCAATCACGAAAATAAGGTAATGTATTTTATATATTAAAAGACATTTTTTTCAAAAGTATAAAAAAAAGGTGAAAGTAAGTTGTGGCTAAAAAATAGTGTGATATAGAATTTCCAAGCTTATATTATGGTACTTATCTAACATTTTTTATTAAAAATTTACCATATGTAAGTGGAGTACCTAAGTATGCGTTGATAGAAAGCCTTTTCTCCTTTACTAAATACATCATAACGTGTTTCTGAAAATTAATTATTTTTTTTTAATTATGCATGATGCGCTTGGCGGCCATCTTTCCATATTTTACACAAATGTCTAAGCACACAAGTACGTTGTTAAGATTGGAAGTTCGGAATTGTTGCTAAAGCAAACATTTTATGCTTTTAATCTATATATGAGTGCCTTGGAATTTGTGTCTTAAAATAAAGCTGAAGAAACTTCAGGTTTCATCTTATGATTCTTTTTTTCGGAGGGGGTTAATTAATCAGTTAAAGCAGTAAAAATCAATTTGTTTTTTTCAAAATAAAAGACTTTCTTAATTTATCTGTCTGTAGCTAAAACTAGAAGTTCAAAATTCTTAATAATGCGAATGTATTACGAGCTTGTCAGCTTAGAATTTTGTGTAAAATATGGAAAGATGGCCGCCTAGCCCATCATGCATAATTTAAAAAAAATAATTTTCAGAAACATGTTATGATGTATTTAGTAAAGGAGAAAAGGCTCTCTATCAAGGCATACTTAGGTACTCGACTTACATATGGTAAATTTTTAATAAAAAACGTTAAATAAATACCATAATATAAGCTTGGAAATTTGCTATCACACTGTTTTTTAGCCACAACTTTCACCTTTTTTCTTTTCTTTTTTTTTTAGTGCTTGGCTTTTTTTTTTATACTTTTGAAAAGTTATTTTTTAGTAGATATCAGTTCTTCTTTTTAAACAAATTATATATAATTGAAATAATTCTACTCGCTAAAATTAGTTTTTGTATAGCCTTTATAAGCAGGGAACAAACACAATACTAAACATTTTGTTTACCTATCATTCATTTTTTTAGAGTAATTAATAATTTAAAAGTAAGGAAAGTCAATTTCTTCTTTAAAAGTATCAGTCTTTCTCAATCTATATCTCCTTAAAATTTTCTATGAAGGATGAATATTTAGTAAAAAACAGATAGAGTCAAAATAAAATATATATTTACAGCTAGTCTGTCAATTAATTGCTTGTTCTAACTTTTTTTTGCTGACGGTTTTGCAAAATAAATTTACCTTTACAAATACCTACGGATAATTCAAGAATGAAGTCAGGCAGGCATCTAAAGAATCGAAGATCTGTTTAAAGATCTATAAATCTAGCAATTCTAGACATGATAATGAAACATTTTTGATAAAAAAAAATCTAAAAATTTAAAGATATAAACTGTACATATAACTTCATCTTCATTTAGATCGTGTTATAGAGAAGAAAGAATAAATATGTAATTTTACTCAAGTCTGTTTATCCATATTGTTTATCCTATTTGCATAAATGTGAAAATGTAATTTCGTATAAAAATTCCCCTAAATTGATTATCTTAAATAGTCTATTATTAAAGCCCCATATACATTAGAATTAAATTTTTCCGGTTAAAATTTGCCTGAAATCTATAGTCTTATCGTTCGTCAAATTTGTTTTATGTTTTTTTAATACCCAGACTCCTTTTCTAAACTCTGACAAAAGATCACAGACGTACGGAAGTTATCCAAATACTTGTATCTTTCTATCGTATTTCCTTTTTTGAGGGGGGGAGGGGTGAGGAAGGGCGCTCAAGAACTTCGTTTTGTTCTTAGAATTCTGAATTAATCATTGAAAAGATCTACCTACATAAATATTGTTGCAGAATTTTCATTAGCTAAAAGTTGCATCAACTTGTTTGTTTGTTTGTTTGTTTTATTGAACACATATATCAGATCACGTGGGGGATCACGGCGTGAATCGAACCCACCCCCACCTACACTGTTATAAATATCGAGAAAAATTAAGTCTTTTTTTAAAGGCTATCTATTTCATTGACCAAAGAAAACGTTTCATACGTGTTTATGAGCGTTTTCATTGGTCAAAAAATAGATAGCCTTTAAAAACAGAGGTAATTTTTCACGATATTATTAACAGTGTACGTTCTCAAGCGATTAGCGGCATGGTGTCTTATCCATTCAGCCACGATGGGCCACTAGTGGTTTCTCTAATACCCAGATACTCAAATTTAACCAGCTGCGCTTAGAAAAATGCTCATAACAGAGAACGTTTATATGTAAGAGTGGTGACATATGCACAAGTCGTGTACTCATATTCAAGCTTTTGTCCAAAGTACAGTAATCCAGTTTTCAGTAATAGACGTGGAAGATTTCGATTAAACTAACCAGAAAAGTTAACAAATATTGGTTTCCGGATTTGATTTTATTCAAAATCGTCTTAACCAACAAAAGTTAATGTCCGGGATCCAGATATTTTTTTTCTCTGTTAGTAAAATTAGATTGACCAATCAGTAGCCTCCATCCCTGCAGGCTTTTTGGTGTTTACTGCAAAAAATAGAAAGTTCGCAAAAATGCAGGCTTCTGGTTGATCAATCTCTTCTCGCTAATAGCGAAAAATCTATCT
Source organism: Maratus speciosus (assembly GCA_963932465.1). Taxonomy (NCBI): domain Eukaryota; kingdom Metazoa; phylum Arthropoda; class Arachnida; order Araneae; family Salticidae; genus Maratus; species Maratus speciosus. The sequence goes on along the minus strand of OZ010791.1, from coordinate 535,986,808 downwards.
TGATCCCGGCCTATTCAACGCCCTTTAAATATTCGAGAAACCTTGACACGCGTCAGGAAAACGTCACACAAAGCAGGCAAAACAAAAAAGAAAAATCATTCATTGGCTCGTTCATATCCACGAGCCAATGAATGATTTTGTTTCTTTGCTTTGCCTGCTTTGTGTGATGTTTTCCTAACGCGTGTCAAGATCTTCTCAAATATGTAGGGAGCATTGGCTTATTTCACCACCATGAAGCTATGAATGGAGAGGAGCAGACATGTCAATCTTCCCGTGTGAAAAACTAGATAAAAAAAAAAACGAGTTCTTTCCCTTTCTTCTGCCCTTTTTTCTCTTGATTTGGACCGATAGCAGCCCATTTAGCAGTCTCCAGTGCAAGATGCCGCTATATATGGCGGACGCAGGAGGGAGGGTGTTAGCGCGACCAATGACATAAATGACGTATAAAAGTCATGACGTTTAAGACATGAAGTTCAGGACATATAAAAGTCACACGGAGTTAGATCATCTTTACCCGATGATTAGTACAAAACTACGCGCCGATTTGTTTTGTGTCCATTGCCGTGTACAGATAATAAACTCCGTGTGACCTGATGAGCTGACCACAGTTTAGGAACAGATTCAAATGACGTCATCTATATCTACTCAGAGGCAAACGAAAAAGACAGGCTACTGCGGTGCTACAGCGTCTAGAATATATAGCGTGGAAATCGGCTATCCCAGTAATGCTTAAAACAGTGCTAAAATATTGGATGTCTTAAATTTCAAACGATGCTGAAATCCAATGAGTCGATCACAGCGATATTTGCAGGGTATTTCCTAAAACTCCAAGATGATTTGGTCTAGACGCTTTAACATTTTTTTTTTTTACATTTTATTAACATACATCTTATCTGTGTGCTTGGCGACAAACTTGCTGTAATAATACGATGTTTACTTTGAAATTTGAAAATATATCGCAGATGTAGCTGCGATCAGCTCCCTGGATTTCAGCGTCAGTGCACATTTAAGGGATACACCTTTATAGCGGTTCTTGGGTAGCAAATTTCCACATTATGTATTCTAAACGCTGTAGCGGTGCAATAGGGCCCACCGTGGCTGAGTGGATAAGACACCACGCCGCTAATCGCTTGAGAGCGTAGGTGGGGGCGGGTTCGAATCCCGCCGATTCCGTTGCACACTCTTTGTGGAGGCCCCAGAATGTATTTCTCTGGCGTTGTAAATTTCCTTGTACTCTCTCGTCCATGTATATCGACGATGACTTATTAGCGGGCCCTGGTGTCAAGCACACAAGCCAGATATATGTGTTCAATAAAACAAACAAACAAACAGCGGTGCATTACACGTGTCTCTTACTTTAAAAAATATCCTGCAGATGTCGATGCAAATGACTGTTTGGAATTCAACATCGTTGTACATTTAAGAGATTCAATATTTCCGAGCTTTTATAAGTATTGCTGGGATAGTCAATTTCTACAACATATAATCTAGACGCTATAACGGAGCTATAGTTTCTAGAAGATATGATTTAAAAATCGGCTTATTAAAAAGGTGCTAAAATATTGTATCCCATAAATGTTGAACGAGGCTGAACGACGAATGTCGATTACAGCAACATATGGTAATTCCAACGTAACTATTTCAAAAGAAATCAATGGAGGATATTCCAAATATGGGTTAGAGGCTGAAAAAAGTCACGTGATACCGGTAATTTACCCAAGGAACTTCTAACTGATAAGAAGGGAAGATACTACTGCTTTGCCTCATAAACTGTTTCATTGGCTAGCAGGGATTTACATTACACGTCTACGGAGCCTTCTCTTCTTTACGCTAGAAGTTTTTACCTTGACCACGTGATCAAAACGGAGATAGAATATCCTCCATTGAGAAAACATTTCGCTCAGAGAATATCTAAAAAATGTTGCTGCTATCGACATTTGTCATTCAGTATTTTTCAATATTTATGGGATTCAATTTTTAGCACTTTTTAAAGCATTACTGGAATAGCCAGTTTCCACACTATGGCCGTGATCTAGGTAGATTTTTCTGTGTTATCGTAACAAGACTGACCAATCAGAAGCCAAAATTCTTGCAAACTCTTCACTGTTTGCAAAAATATACCTGGATCCCGGCCTATATTTTTGGACGCTATAACTGTGCTCAGGAATAGTACAGTGCTAGACAGATAATTACACTTATTTATCTCCTATCTAGTTTCCACCAAAAATTGTTATTTAATCCAAACCATCCACGCAACCTCATAGTAATTGGTATATAATTTTATATACCTTAAAAATTTATCCAAATAAAATAAGTGATCGTAAATAAATAAATTCTAGTAGAAGAGCAACGCGAATAATTATCTTAAAAATTAAATTAAAATTCGCGTAAAATTGTAATTATCAAAATTAATTAATTACAAATTATAAATTAAAATTTTGCGTTGTGAAATTTTATGTGATCTCTTCCACCTATGAATTTACTCTAAATAAGCTGCAAATAAAATGACACACATTAATTTTTATCACTAAAATAATTACAGAGATTTTAACTCCTGATTAAATATTTTTATTTACATTAAACAAGATTATATACATATACACATTACGTATTCAAAAAAATAGAAGCAAAACTTTAGTTTGCTTATCATTGTTGCATGAAAATTTAATCTCTACAAAAGGATTTTAATTACTTTTATTCTTATGTTTTTTTTTTTTTTTTTTTTTTTTTTATGAAGAGAAATACTTTTCTTTTATTTTAAATACCTTATTTAAATTTAATTATTGGTTTGTTGGATCTCAGATGACCACTATACCGTAAAATATCATAAAGGGATATTTATAATTCTAGTATAACTTATGTGGTGAAAGAAAGATTAAAGTAGTACCTTGAATTTTGCACGGGTCGGTGGCCTTCCTTCATCGGACTTCAGAACCGGCGCGGTACTCGGGATACTTTTTGATAATCATACAAATTCATTTTATCACACGGGCGGCAAATCTGCATGACTCGAAGCATAGCTCCGGGACGCTGTAGGCAGGATCCATTTTATCTTTGATATTTACTTTTAATAAGACTGAGTCATGTCGCATACATCCTTGGCATTTCCCTCTCATTACCAGGGCTGTCAGGACCGCTTAGGCATTACCAGGGCTAACAGGACCAAGTAGACATCACCAGGGCTGCCGGGTTCTCTGTGGCATCACCAGGGCTGTCAAGCTCGCTAAGGCATTATGAGGGCTATCAGGTCCGCACTTACATCTTCGGAATATTTTTATAGACTGCTTCTTCAAACTTTTTTTCTTGCACACCATCCCTTGGTAGTGGGCGGAACAATTTGTTGTAGCCCTACCTTATTGGTTGTGAGAAAACTTAACAGTATGCTTGGCTAGACCTATTAGCTGCCAATCTCCGAAACCCCTCACATATACCTTAATTTTATTACATGCCATAAACTTTGGGTGGTCTATAAATATATATCTCCTCCGACATTTTTATTATTTTACGCTTCCCTATTATAAACAACTTTTCTTTTGAGTGTCCTGATACGACGCCAGAACGACTAGCTATGATTCTGCTATTGTTGTTTTCTGAGATCCAAACTATACACTCGACATTATACATTTATTTTAAAATATATCAATTTTTAAATATATCTATTTAATATTTATAATAAAATTAATAATTTTTGTATGAACTTACACTCCTGTTTTACTCAAACATATAATTATTCCAATTTTAAACTCATAATTTATATTTTATAAAAACGAGTTGGAACCCGTCGAAATTCGACGAACTAAAATGTTTAGAAAGAAACTGTTAGATCAAATTTATGATAAACCTATAAAAATAATTACAATAAAAAATTCATCTTATATTGGTTGTCTAACTCTTAAAACAAAAAATATTTTTAACATAAAATTACCAAAATGTTATTTCCACAAACTTCAACTGCTTAAATTATTGAAAAATTAAATTGTATTAGAATACGTAATCAAGATGAATAATTATGATGAAGTTATCAATTGAGGCTCTTACGTTTGTTTTTACGAGATGAAAAATCAGAAAAAAAGATTTTGCTTTGTCTAATTATAAAATTTTCCCCCATAAAATCTAAACTGTACGTTATTTTCACATTCTCAAAATTTACATACGCACCACTCAAGTTCACAATTTAAAAGTATTTTAACGCGCAATAAGATTATTTATGAATGTATTTCCAAACTTAAAGTCACGTTTGTCCGATAAAACTTTGCATGTGAACATTCTCACAAACTTTAAATTCTAATCTCAGTACCCGCGAATAAAAAATTCAGAAATTCGCCTTTAGTTGTCATAGTATTGGCCATTTAGTATTCGTCAAATATTTAGTTTTATCAAAGAAAACGGTCGTTTTGTTTTAAATATGACCTCATTTTTACTCACTGAATCATTTTGCCTAGCGTCTCAAACTCAGTATCAGCGCAATGTATAAATATTGAAACGTAAGTGATTTAAGAAAAAGAATGCGTGTTTTTTTATGATTGACGTCATTTCCTGTTCAAAAATTATAAAAAAAAAGTTACTTTCATTTGTAATGTGAAAATGGCATCAATAAGGATATAATCAATAAAAATATTAAACCATGACTATTTTCCCTTTATTTTTAATAGAAATGAAGGTTCAGTTGCCACAATTACAAAATTGGTACTAAAAGCTATAAAAAAAATTAATATCTCAAAAATAAATTGAGATAGAGCTTTCAAACAAATTGCATTTAAAAGTACATTTTCGCCCCTATATTACGATGTAAAAAATGAAACTGTGCGATGTTTAGAAGTTTAAAAATTTGCAGTAGTAAAAATTGCAAAACCGAAATTTCATTACAAATTTCAGAGTGTTGTCATTCGAAGAATGACGTATGCGTTACGCACAGATATGTTTGTCCTTTATAATATAGATATATTTTTACAACAGAAATAACAAATTACGCAACTGTACTTTGACTTCACCAAAATGTTGCGGGAACATATTATTGTTATATGTTTTCCAGCATACAGAAAGCATACTCCGTATTTTGATACATTAAGGCCGGGATCTAATGGAGGATATTCCATCTATGTTATGATCACGTGGTCAAGGTAAAAACTTCTAGCGTAAAGAAGAGAAGGCTTCGTAGACGTGTAATGCAAATCCCCGCTAGCCAATGAAACAGTTCATGAGGCAAAACTGTAGCAGCTTCCCTTCTTATCAGTTAGAAGTTCCTTGGGTAAATTACCGGTAACACGTGACTTTTGTCAGCCTCGAACCAATATTTGGTATATCCTCCATTAGAAACAAGTGTGTCTCTATAACGAAGTAGCGACATACGTCCAATAAATGTTTATTGGTAAAAGTGATAAAAACAAATCATTAAAGGTATTTGCGAGCGTGTCATTATCGCCAGGATATTGCATGTTGAATTATTTCCCTAGTCTAATTGAGATCGTCCATGCGCGTATCCTCTGATGAAGGATATTCCAAATATGGGTTCGAGGCTGAAAAAGTCACGTGGTACCGGTAATTTACCCAAAGATCTTCTAACTGATAAGAAGGGAAACAGGAAACGACTACTGCTTTCTCCCATTAACTGTTTCATTGGCTAGCGGGGATTTACATTACGTAGATGGAGCCTTCCGTTCTTTACGCTAGACGTTCTTGCCTTGACCACGTGATCATAACGTAGATAGAATATCCTCTATTCAAGAAAGTGGATTGCCGTACTTTCGACAAAAACTTCAAATGAGCATGCCTCCTGTGCATATATCACCACTCTTATGTATAAAGGCTCTCTGTTATGGTGTTGTTTCTGAGCGCTGTTAGTTAAATTTCGATATTTATGTTTTAGAGTGAACGATAGAGAAAAGTACTGTTACTGAGGAAACGACAACTTCTTTGATATTGAAATGTATAGCAAAGGAGTTCAGAATCAATGCCTTAAATAGTTTCGAATGTGTACTGTTGTTATGGCATCAATATCCTTCTTGGATGTGGAAATGCAAAATTGTGTTCAACATAATTGACCGCAATCTAGATAGATTTTTCGCTGTTAGCGAAACGAGATTCATCAGTCAGAAGCCTGCATTTTTGCGAACTTTTCGCTGTTTGCAGAAATGCAGGTTATTGATTGGTGAATCTCGTTTCGCTAAGAGTGAAAAATCTATCTGGATCTCAGCCTAGATTTCTACAAACATTGCACTTCATCCATGGCACTAAGGAAATGACTCAAAACTTTTATGACATAGGCCGGGATCCAGAAACAGCAAAAATTCTCAAACATGCTGGCTTCTGATTGGTCAAACTCATTTCGCTAACAGCGAAAAATCTATCTGGATCTCGGCCATAGTTTACTTCGATGAAATCAATGCAAAAGGAAAATATAAAAGAATAGTATAAGATTTCTAAAATGTTTTGGCGGGTTTATTGCTGTTTGTTATAATTTGTAAACTTTAAAATTAATTAACAGTTTTTCGCTACTTAAGAATAGAAAATTTGTGTTTTTAAAGCTGAATTTTATAAAAGCACGTAGATTGAGTACATATCTGTCCAAAAATGCAATCATTACTTTTTTCTGTCCGTTATTTAAGTCTCTACTTTCATTTAAACATAAGGTGTGACGAAGAAAAATAATCGATCATTTTCAGTCTCTCGACGTTATTTTAAAAAAATCTATATCCCTGTTTTTAATTAATTTATGAAGACACATTTGGTCTCAAATTGGAGATCTTTTTCATTATGTCCTTCTCGTTTTGGTTTTAATTTTCTGCGATGATTGGTTCTTTTGATATGGGAAATTTTACGCTGGCATGTTTGGTCGATTTAGCATTGAGAATTTGTCTTCAGTATATTAAGCAGTTAAGGTGTCTTGCCGTTTTATTCTTGGCGTTTATTTGTTTGGCGGGATTAGCATTTTTTTCAGCTTGGCCTGGCAGAACGACCGTCCTGCTTGATTATACACGGAGAACAGAATTAACTCCAACGTATTTCTAGCAATATTAGTAATTTCTCCACATTTTGCAAAAACAAAGTTGTTTCTGGTGTATATATAAATAAAATATCATTATTATTGTTACTTCATTTTTTTTCTTCTACTAAAAGCGAAATTATTTCTTCTAATGTACTCTACAATCTCTTAAAATTTTTAACCCTTATAGTGAAACATCTTGTATGTAGTGAAGAAGCTGATTGGAGTTTATTGATTAAAAAAAAAAAAAAAAAAAAAAAAAAAAAAAAAAAAAAAAAAAAAAAAAAAAAAAAAACTGCAGTAAACTGAGAAGACAGCTAAAAAGAAAATACACAAAAAAAGAAACTGTTAATATCGAAATAATAAAAATTATAGACCAGAACAAAGATTTTATGTAAGATAATTTTTCAATGCCATCAATGAAATCAATGAATCCACAATGAAAACCTTTTATATATTTTTTTTGTATTTGAAAGTGTTTTTAAAAAAATCAGACCAACTGTCGAAGAGAATTTACAACTACTTATATTCCAGGATTCCTAACAAGATGAACTCAGAAAAAATAAAATCATTCATGCAAATTTTTGTACTCCACTTTAACAATCATTACTCTTTTTCTTACTAAAAAATATTTTGTGATGACCAATAAAAATACATTCCTTGATCTTTGCCCCCTTTACGGATAACAACTTTTCAATGACATACTCAAAATTAGAAGTATTCGTTTCTTATTACTTCCACGATATTATTTAAAAGACCCGATTTAATATGCAGTACGTACAGCATTTTGCCTTTCTAGACAGTTACTTGATATGTTTTTCTTTATTATTAACCCTTTCAGAGATTTAATTACTGAAATGAGTGAATAACAACAGCATTTACAAATAAATTTATTCAAAATAAGCAAAAGATTTTCTTCACGTACTTAATAAAAGGAAATTTTTTAATTCCAATAATCTGGTACTAATGTAGCATTTAGGGATTAAAATTAGGTGATCCAGAAATGAACCACAGCCCTAGAAGGGGTTGAAACCAGAATGAAAAATCATGCATCAGACATGGATTATAATGCACTTTCTAACGCTAACAAAATATGATTAAATGTCGGAGCATTTCTATACAAGAAAAATTACACTTTTGTTGTCACGATAGAGTCTAAAATATTTGTCGCATTGACACCAAAATTGACCTGGAAGTAGTCATTGCCAAAATCTCGCCTGATATTGAAAATTAAAAATATTTGTCAACCCCTGTAATCTCGGCCGAAACTTTTTCAAATTTCCCGTAGAGATAACAGTGTGAATTTTTAAAGTGTTAAATGTTAATCAAACTATAAGCCCCACTGTTGTAAATTAAGTGTTTTAAAATTTTTGTTGTCCTCATTGTTATAATGTCAACATTTGTGACCTATGGCATGTATTGGCTTTGAGAAGTTTTAATTCTTACGTGCGTAATGACAACGGTTTTTTTTTTTTCTTTTCTTTTTTTTTTCCAAATCGATACAATTCACTTTGAATTTTATATTAAGGGTAAATGATAGAAATAGTAATAGACAGAAAACACGAATTTAGCTACTTCCGTATGCGAACGGATGAGATAAAACAAAGAAATCTAGGAAATATAATGTGTATGTAAATTCATTACATGTATGTATGTTTGTATTCAGATGCATGTATGTTTCTATAAGGAAATTTCCGTAATTGGTTTCATGGACAATTTTTATGAGCAATTTGTGTGAGCGTTGTTTGATGTGAAAGTGGCGCTATTTTAACAATTTGGTAGCAGCCCCAATTACAGAAAGTTACTCAAAAATTTTAAATTCCGCATAATTGCACGTGAGTGTTGCAACTGAAATGCAAGTGAACATTCTGAGATGAATGAGATGAGTATTTTTGTAAAGATGTGCACTTGAAAACGGAAATATGTAGATTACAAAATAAAAAAGTACTTTCAACCTCTACTGGGAAGAAAAGATACCTTTCCTTTATTAATATTCAGATTTTAACTAATTTTACTCGAACACAGGAAGCTAAAATGCGAAGAACCCGATTAGAGAAGTTTCATCAATATTGAATTTGAATGAGAATTTCGCCAAATTATTCAGCTACAGCCCTGTTGGCTTCGTTTATGGAGACTTATTTTTAATCGGCAAATTTTGCAATATTTGCCAAATGTCGCCATGATTGGCGAGAATTTGACTCTAAGGTATTGTGAATATATAGTTTTATTCTTATGACTGAGGAAATATTTGCAACAATGAAAGATATTTTGCGAGAAATCTCATTCACTCAAACACAGAAATGAATCCTTCATATTGTTTTTGAATCTGTAGCAAATATTTAGTGTACTTTTTTAATAATTTAAATATTTTTGTATGTGTAACGGTACGTAGAAATGTTTCAAAAATGCAAATTAAAAGAGAGCAATAAATTAAGGTGAAAAGAGTTGTGCTGCGTAATTCTAAGTAGAGAAGTCGCATAACAAGAATCGAGCTGCCTTCCGAATTTTTGGAGAGTAAATTTATAACAACAACTCAGATGAATGAAGCTCTCATGTTTGATAGAGTTACAGCAGACCACCTACATGCTCTGTAATACGTATTATGAAATATTCCCTGGTATCATATTTAATAATTTTGGGCTCTGCCAGACATGCAAGTCTAGATAGCATGTTTTGAAATTTTCTGCCGTTAATCCGATGGACCCATTTTCAGTTTTTTATTGTCTCAATGATATCAGATACATAGAACAAATGGTAATCGCTCAAATATATTCGGAGTTTTTTCTTTACCGTATACTCTCTTATACGGTGGTTGATGTTTATCTTCACCATTTCTGAATTATGATAAATAACAAAAAGTTACAGTTCATACAATTACCATAATTCTAACATGCGATTAACAGGTAATCAACAGAAAATACTTCAGTTATGCACAGAACAACTTTCGTCTTTACAAACAACAGTTACAAACTTCCCTAAGTGAACTTTCATTATCAAGAAAGCAGTAGCTGGAAAATGTACGGAACTCAAAGAAATTCGTAATAGAGTCAGTAAGTACCTAAGATTAATAACTATCATATAAAATTACCAAAGTGTGTAAATCGTTTACTGCTATAGAATGTCTGACAGCAAGAAAGAACAATACAGAATGAATCTAGTTTCATTTCTCATTATTGGCGGTTTTTGAATTATCGGATGGCGCCTGATAGCTGGCATTAAACTTATGTATCGCAAAGGTAAAGCAGATAGATTTGAGCATTTTGAAGAAATTCTACTTTAAATACTTGGCAATACTCGGCAGCTACTGCCTGTAAAACACACCCCTTTATATAAGATACATTATATTTTGGCTTCACGCGGACAAACAGAGCTGGGAACTTTTGAAAAATATTTCATCTTAAAAATGTCAATGAGGCAGTTTCGAAAGAATCTTGATTCGGTTTCGTTGGTAAAGTTACAGGCGACAACTCATCCCATATGCAACGGTGCAATATTTTAGTAAACGATGCACTGAGTACAACAAATTATATTGTTAATAGCCAGAAATTCAGCACCTAGGATTACTATGTTGGCTATATTTGTATGCTAACTGTGATGGTTGATTTTGATGACTATCATGGGCCATTTCTAACTGATAGACATTTCCTTCTTAAACTTGTTTCTACATATTGAAAAGAACAAAATATATCATGCTCACAAACTAAGTTGCCTGTAACAGTTGTATACGTTGAAAGATACACAAATCCCAGAGTTTTGTGAAACATTTACTTTGGACATCGGTCCAAAAGAGGTGTCATTTAAAGCAACATGACACTTTTGGTGTAATTTATCTTTTAACAAAAGTTATTATTGAAGCCCATTTCGCAAAGGATAGGCTGGAACAAATTAGACAAATGCAAGCTCTTCCTGGTAGATTAGAATTTGAGCATTACCTGAGACAATTAACAACTAAAATAATACTTGAAAATGAAGATTCAACAACTGATATTTCAAACTTACATTTATACTATTAAACAGTAAACATGAAAATACATATTATTTTTCATGTTATATTTAAATTTTTATGTCACTCCAACTCCGATATTTTGGACTGATGGATGCAAGTAATTATTATTATTTCATACAAAGCAATTAAAAAAAAATGCATAGCAAAGATTTTTTTACATTGACCATAAAGTAACGGAATTATCTTTTGTAACCCTGTAAATGAACCATAAATGATACACACTAAACGCTCAATAGCAAATATTCTATAGTGAACAACATATAGATATAATAATTACCTGTCAATAACTTTATATTAAAGTTCGGACTAACTGCCATACAGGCAGATAAAGGAAATTCATGAAAACGTTTCAACTATAATGAAAAGTACTGAAAAGGATAATTTTTATTTGCTGAGGGAATCTTATCCACCGCATCTCATGCAATCTTTAACCCAGACCACCTTAAAATACATGGCGACTTTTTCTATTCCTACTATTAGTTCACACTGTTCCTATATTTACTTATTTATATATCTTGTTCAAATTTTCAATCCTTAATAAAATACTTATTATTCATCCTATCAAGTTGAAATAATTTTTTTGACTTGTACTGGATGACAATTTATTTTAATACAGATTTTTCAAATATTAATTCATTAATTAAATTTTTATTAATTAATTTTAGTTTTATATGGTATACAAAATGGTGGCCATTGGTTATTTAACAGCATTTAATGCGTCTTCATATCTATAAGAATGGTTACCATAGGGGGGACCCTGTTCTGTCACCAAATACCTCCCAGTTTGTCGCCAACTTGGCGATATATTGCCAAATTTGGCGACCAAAATGAGTCGCTGAAAAGTGACGCCAACATGTCGATATCTCTAATATTTCGCCAAATTCCCATAGGCTTCCATTGTAAACTTACTTGCTTATACAAAATCAACAAATTGAGATATTTTAATGCAACAAAAACTAATATTAGCTTAAGGGATTATATTAAATTTTTCTTTGATGACCTAAGTAGGAATTGACTTTAAAAACAAAATTTTTACACATTAGTTGTTTTAATATGAAAGCATTTCGTATGTTTTTGTAGATGTTTTTTAGCATAAAAACACAACAGAAATAACATTTTATACTACAAAAATGTAAAAGAGTACTAATGGGTAATATACAGGAGGTTTATTGAAAGGTTTAACCGATAACAATTAGATATTTTCTTTTTAGTAACATTCTTTTATAAATTTTATATATTCTTTATGTTTAATTCATATTTAAACTGTATGATAATATATGTTTCACCAAAAATTCTAACAAAACTTTTGTATTTAGAAAATTTTCTTTCTTTATATTTTTCTTGTAAATTCGTCATGTGAATATTTCCAGTTTTTGTACTTCCGAGATGATGCATTTGTTTTCTTTTACTGTAGAAATATTAATAATTTTATATTTACAACGCTAACGTAAAAAAAAGTGAAATGCTCAAAAAATGTACATTTCTTACAGTTATCAAGTACCTACCAGTAGGCGAGAGGTTGTGCTCTCAAAGTTGGTAGATGGGAGGTGGGTTCGAACGGGATTCGGTGGGATGGGGGATAGATGGGTTCGAACCCAATCGCGCCCGTCGGCCTAATCGTTCAAAGTTTTCCGTGATTTTCTTCGAACCTTGGTTATCCATTCGTAAATATGGGTTAGGTTCTATTAGAAAGACCCCACGGAGGTCTCTCTCCGCCTCCGGTCCTATATTCATTGTGTAGATAATCGGCCGTCATATATTACACCACTGCTGGAAGTGTTATCATATAACTGATATAAACACCCTTGATACCACTTCAGCATGTTGTTATTTTATTTTAATGTAAAAAAAAAATTCTATTATTTATATATTTTGATTATTATTATTATTTTATAAAATGTGTGTATATATTTAAAGTGTGTTCTTACATGTATTTATTTTGATTATTATTATTATTATTTGATATAAATATACTCATATATGTATTTACGCTGTAAAGCCTTAATAAGTGAAGGACTGCACAGTTGGGTCTTATCTTTAAAGGGGATCTTTTTAGATAGGCACGAAGTCTCCAAGCCTAACAAAAGCTTGACATAAAATGCCAAGTTGTATTTATGACTGGATGTTAGTTTATTTATGGGACCGAATAAAGAAGTCGTAAAAGATGGACCACACAGGCGAGGTAAGAGGGCCCGGGGTCTAGATCCCATGATCGCTGACGCTCAGTGGGCGGAGTACGGTATACCCCGGAAAAAAGTGTAATACCGAATCAGAGGTCTGCAAGTTGACGGAAGAAGAGGGGGTCAGCAAAGCTGACCAATCATTTGACGAAGGGGGCAAAGGAACATCCTCCATATTGTTATCACGAGGTGATTTCGTAACCGAATTGTGAAGTTATAGTGAGATGAATGCTAGTTTCCCAAACTATGATGTCTTAACCGAGATCGGTTCCAGCTTCCAAATCATGATGACTTAAAAAGAAGATGCATTCCAGTTCTCAAACTACGATGGCTTAAAAAATAAACAGTACGATTCCAGTTCTCTAACTATGATGTTTTAACCGAGATCGGTTCGAGTTCGCAGCTATGATGACTTAATAGAGACTGTTGGTTCTCTCTCTGTAAGGAGGTACTTAGCAGACATTGGTTTGCTCTAAAGGTGATTTTACGATGAGTACGAGTTATTCGGGTCGTGTTTTCCCGCTAAGGGATGGCCCTGAGATTGACAGTCCTCGGACATTGCTTACATCATTAAATTAAATCAATTAGTGAACTTTTTCCTAGAGTGTGAAAAACCCTCAATGTGCCACGGATTTAAGTGCAACCTTAAGCTACGAGTAATCCTCTTCTACAGAAGGTATGTGTTATTCAATATTTTTGTATTCCCATTGTTTTAATAATCTATGGTGTTAGGGATGTACAATTTATGGTACCGAAGCATTTAATTAATATTTGTAATGATAATTTAAAACGAAAATTTAATGCAATTACTAATTCTATTTCGTTCTTTGGAACGCTGGTGTCTTGTGACACTATTCTATTTTATTTTTGTAAATATGTAAATTAACTGTAAATAAACTTTTTGTTTATTGTTAAATTTTGGCTATGTTTTTAATACAACACGAGTCCACTGTTTTACTTTAATGTAAGTTTTATTTCAGATTATGAACTTCTTTAGTATGTTATTTATGCGTAGTTTCGATAGGTTTTATTTAGATATAACTGCGCGGTCTATACGCTATTTCTTCACTAAAATTACACAAGGCAGTTAGGGGCTGTTTTGGAGATGTGTTTCCTCCCGCCTCAATTTAAGATAATTATGGTTAATTTAATTATCAGGAATAGCCAGGACCATTATTCAATTATTACGATCACAAATGTTTGTTTATAAATTATAATGTTTTTAAATACCCACTATAATAATTCAGGTACAGTAATTGAGGAGTAGTTAACCTGCAATTACTTAAGGTAATTACTTTTATTACCAATTATTTTTCCCCCACCTTCAAGATTGGGGTTCACCCTGTCCCCAATCGGGTGTATGTCTGGGTAGCTAATTTGGTGCCGGTATATGGACCTGGATCTGCCCAACAATCACCACCACCTTACCGTTGTCAGATATACCGTATATTGCTGATTTTCATGAAATAAGGATTCTGTTATACTTTTGAATTAAAGAAAAATGTATGTAACATTCTATAAAAGCAATTAAGAAAAGCATGAATTGTAAAGTTATTTTTGGATTTGTTTATCTCAGAATTAAGTATATAATATATTTATTTAATTTCAGAAAAATACGATAAAATTATCACAAATTTTTATTTACATATTTAATAGACAGTTTCTGGAGGCGCTTCTTGTGCATGTATTTCCATTTCATTCAATTAAATAGCCAACTATCTTCCAATTTGTAGTTACATATCAAAATAACTTTTCATGGATGATCTCCCTTCTTAAACTGGAATTAAATATGGATATTAAAATTAATAAAAAAATTGCATTGAGGTAATTACATAGACCGAAAATAATGATGATATATTAATCCTTAACGAAAGAATTCCGGCATATTCGTGAAGACAAACTTTTATTGACCAAATGTGTTGTTTACAATTAGACACCGGTAGTTTTATACAAAATGTTTTGTTTAATCTAATCTGAAGATTTAAGATATTAAATAATAAAGAAAGTTTGTGCCAAAACAATGCTGATTTGAATGACCATATTTAGAAAATAAAAATCTGTTGAAGTGAATATGGCGGCATTCTTTCGGTGATCTTCCATAATAAACTAGAATTAAATACCAGAGAAAAATATTAATAAAATGAAAATTGTTTACCTAGTTATTTAAATAAACGAAAGTAATGAAAATGCGTTAATTCTTAACGAACAAATGCCATCATATTCTTTGCAATCTTGGGCTGTGAAAAAGAAAGAAAAATTATATGAAGCATTCAAATAAAGAAACATGTGTTATTGTATATAACAACATCAAATATAATATTTAAAAAACGCAGCTGTATCAAATGTGTTCTTCTTCTTATTATTATTTTATCATTCTCATTTTTCATAATGGTAATTTCACGTTAAATAGATTTTCTAGAATCAAACTTATTTTATTAATTATCGTATTATATTGGTATAATTAATATTTTTCTACACAGAGAAACAAGTGCTGATTATTCTAACTTCTCCATACGATAACACAAGCAAGAAAATTTTTCACGTATTATTTTAGGTAAGTAAAATTTTTTGCCATATGAAATCAATAATTTACTCTATAACAACGGGTAGCAAACTATTTATACTACGATTCATCTTTTATCGCGCGTCTTCTAAAATTATTCATAATATTTACCAAAGCACAATTTTACTGATATTTTAATAAGTATACACCTAGTTATCCCACACTTCACAAATATAGATATAAATTTGTTATGGCGAATGGGATAAGTATACACCTACTTACCCCATTCTCCATAGCAAATTTCAATCATATTTGTGAAGTATATGAAGAATTTGTGAAGGGTAAAGTGAGGACAGATTCCGCAGATATTGTGTGGGTAACACTAGCGCTGCCTAGACCAAATTAAGAAGATCGTTATGTTCCTCTGTGCTGTTTGCAGTGCTGTATGCGTTTCCACTGCTTATTGTCAGTATTTACATATTTATTCCAGTTTTTATGCTTCAAACCAGCGTCATAAGTTGCTAAAAAAATTAATAAAATTTTATCACATATTTGATGCCAAATAAACAGGGATTTCATCCCAAATCCTATTACTACTGTAGACTAAATCCTCGTAGAATGCAGACATGTGCTTGCAATTCCCCCGCGTCTTTCACATGACAAAAATGGCTGTGTGGTATCTTACCCGCCACTATGGGACAGATGCCGCACCGAGGTTGAGGGTTAGATGCCGCAAAATATATTTTTCTTCTTCTGTTCAATAAATTCATCAATATAATTTTAGTCGAACTTACATGTAAATGAGCTTATATTCTTCGTATTCTGTTACTTATAAAATTATTCTGAGCAACAATGTTGGTTCACCATGTGCGAATAAGGAAAAGGTAGGCCTTTTACAACTGTCACTATCTAAGATGTTATACAAAATGTATAATATTACAATGGTCAAAAAACCTATACACTGCAAAAAAAAATCCAGACCAAGTTTCCTGTAGGAGACGGAAAAAATAGTTCCCATTCCCGGGACTGAAAATTTTCCGACCCAGCTCGGAATAAAATCCGTAAAAGACCATTTTACTTATTATTTAGTTGCTTTTTTTTTTTGGATTTTATTCCGAAATTTTGATCGGAAATTTTTCCGTCCCTAAAGGGGCAACTATTTTTCCGTCACCTACAGTAGCCCAGTGGAAGGGGACGAAAAAATGGCTGAATTGGAAATTAATTAGGGGAAATCTGGAAGATGTTTTAATCCATTTAGTTTAGGTCTAGAATGAATATGCTAAGTTTTTCTCCTCGTAGTAGGGGAGCGTTAGAAAATATATACAGATTTGTAGTCAAAAAACACGTTTTTATAAATACCATAACAATATTACAAAACAGATAACTCTGTCAAAAACATTGTCAATACAAATGTTGAGTAAAATGAGTAAATGAGTACCTACACTTAATATTTTTGTTGAACATTAAGGTCACAATTCTACTTTAAAATTTTAGACCCGTGCTCAGGGGTTTTAAATCGGAATTAATTTGAACAAAACTGAAAATTGTTGTAATCCCTTCAGTTTAGGTCTAAAATGAACGTACTATGTTTTCCCCCTTGTACTAGGTGAATGTTAGAAAATATGTACATATTTATTTACGAAAAACACTTTTTTTAAATTACTTTAACAATATCTCAAAACAGCTAACTCTAAAAAAAAACATTGTCAATGCAAATGTTGTTGAGCTTAAAATTCTGAATAAAATGAGTAATTTTAAGTTTTGATTTGTTTTTATTAACTAACGAAAAAGGCGATATTAGCGGTAACACTAGAACACTTCTAATATTACTGCACTCTGTGTCGTATTTCGCTTGAAAATAAACCACTTCATACATTGGATACTTTGTTGAGACAGCTGAAAATTTTTACTTTAGATTTCATTTATAAATGTTTGCATTAGTTTTCTATTCAGAAGAAGTGAAAAACATTAGCTTCAATATTTCCTTTTTGTTTTCGCAACTGGAAAAACAAAAATACATTTTTATTGTTATTGAGAACTTCAAATATTTTTAAATTAATATGCATAAAACAATATTCAATGTATAGTATATATTCATATAGAATTTTTTACATTTTAATGAGTTGCCAGATGTCACGCGAAAAATAATGAGATTTCTTTACAGGATTCTGAAAATGCACTTTTACATTTGAGCTGAATATGGGCTAATTATATAACTATAAATATGACATTTAAAATTTTGGCCTTTCTCATTTTTTTTATTTAATAATTATTTTATGTAACATAATTATCATAATAATTTCCCATTTCCAAAACATGCGAAATAATTATTTACCTTAAAGCGTAAACAGCAAATATTAAAATATATATCAATAAATCAGAGTAAACTGTGTATGATTATTTAACCCTTAAATGCCTGATTTTTCAAAAATCATTTTTTAAATAAATCACGGGGAAAATATTTTTAAAAATCATATTTTGTTTTATGTATGTTTTACGGCTAAAAAACAGCTTGTTACTAATCGAAAATACTGGTTTTTAATGGAAAAAAAATCATTCATAAAATTCTATAATATTACACCCATAAGCATTTTAAGAACTATTATAAAAAATAAATTTCACTTGCTCACACCAGAACAAAATATGGTATATCCCAAGCTCCCAAACAATACAAAAAGAACATGTAGCAACAATTGAAAAAATAAATCTATCTTTATTCTTAAACAGCACACGCATTACCATCTGCATGTTGAAAATCGATTTAATAATATTTTCAGAATGTATTTTATTGGCAACATTAGGTATTATAGTTTCAATATTATACTAACAGTATTTTAGAAGCCTAAATTGGGTATGTTGCCGAAAGGCAACACACGGCATTAAAGGGTTAAAATGGAGCACTGAAAGCATAATGATTTGTTGAGAGCATGAAATACATATTTGTCTTCTGTTTCTTTTCAACTTAAAACATTTCGGAATGTGTTTATGTAAAATGATAGAATTCTTAAAAAAAAAAAATGAAACTGTCATTTAGAATATCAAATCAGAAAGTGAATTAGATAGAATATCAATTTAAAAAGTCAAATATTATATTAAATATAAAGCAAAAGTCTTAATTTACGTCCATTAATAGTAACAATATGATTGATATATATTCCAAAAAATTCAAAATATATACTAAAAATGCCTTAATTGCTCAAGACGTCAAATATCAACTAAAAACATTTAACAACGCTGGTGATTTTAGAATGTTCGATTAAAGATACCAGCTATTATAACTTTCCTTGTCCCACTCAATCTGTAGAAAGATGAGTGAAATTAGTCACTGAAGTACTAGTAAAGTCTGTTGATCTTAACAGAGTGAGGATCACATATGATCAGTTTCGGGCTCTTGAGGAACAATGGCTTTATTTGAAAGCAAGTCTTATTATAAAATTCATTTACTTTAAATACTTCTTTATTTTAAGTTTATTTAATCCATGTAGGCTAAACAGCACAGTATTTTAATTAATAAAATGCTAAAATATTTTGTTCATTTTGTATCATTTATGTGATTTGTGGTATATGAAATGCTCATATGCAGAAAACAGCAGTAGATGAAGCGATCGTCAAGAACAATGAATGATTACAGTTTTTATTTTCTGGTCTATGACAAACAGTTAACAAAATTTATAACATATTAATAGATATAAAGTAAATTTATTTACTTCTAGACATATTATAAAAAAATATAAAAATTTAGAAAAACTGAAAATTTGTAATTTTTACATTAAAAAAAATATATGGTCCCTTTGCGGCAGTAAAAGATATGATTTTATCATAATGATCATTTACCGGGACATTTCTTATATCTTCATGTAGCTATTGCGTCTTATTAGAAATTGTATTGGTAGGTTTGGTTAATAAAAGAATATATATATATATTGAAAAAAACATGTTTTTTTCGATTTTTTGAAATTTTGGTCCCCTTGCGGCGGTAACCGATATCAACCGTTAGGTATAATATTTTACGAATGTATTCTTTTTACAAAAGGCAGCTTTTCCGCTCTATTACATTTTGATTGTAAATATTTCGTTTTTTTTTCCACCCTAGTATATATTTTGTAGTTTTTGTAATGTATAGTTTATGGTGTTATTGTAAAAATATTCATAATTCTGCCTTTATGTATTACTTAAATGTATAACTATTTGTTTGTTATTTAACTATTATAATTAAAAAATGCACTCATTGTAAAAGAAGACAAATGCTTCTATAATACAAAAAATATCATATAACCACGAACGAATGTATAAAATAACCTGTTGCGTGTTACCAAAGATTTAAAGGCGTATTTTACCATTAGAAACCTCAGAAACCAATATATATTTTTTCAGATTTAAAGAATAATTTATATAAGCAACATAACTTTTGCCTCCATTGATTTTCGAAAACGCTTCTGAGAAGTTTTATAGTATATTAATCAGTTTTTTTCAAATGTAATATCGGGTTTTAGATGCTATTAAAACTCAATAAAACATTTTCAGCTGCGTAATTAAATCCATACATAAAATAGAAACATTAATTTTAATGTTAATGTTTATCTTAAAGTTCTTTGTGCTATTATTCCATGATGTTTGTCTGTAAAACCAGTTTGTGAAACATGGAGATATTTACTTCAGAACTGATCGCATCCGAAAAATCTTATACCGATTTGAGAAAAAGGCGATAAAGTTGTACAACTGTATAATCATTATTTACAATAAAATTGTAAAATCTTAAAGAAAACACAATATACGGGTGTAAGAAACTTAATTAATGTACTACAAATACTACTCGGAAACATTTTCGAAAATCAATAGGAGCAAAAGAATGTTTCTTTTTATAAATGCTTTTAGAAATCGCAAAAATATTTCTGATGTTGAAATGATGAATAATGTTTTCCGGCATCGTTCATATTTTGGAAGTATTATTATATAACACTCACAAATAGTGTATCCAAATATTGTATAATTTTGTGATTATATGATATTTTCCTAGATTAAGAATTATTATTATTTTTTTTCCTTAATATTTTGGAAATACTGTTACATAATATTAACATATAATATATTCAAATATTTTATATTTTTCGTGGTTATATGATATTTTCCTAGATTAAGAATCATTTGTCTTTTTATCGTTAATATTTTGGAAGTATTATTATATAAAACGGACATATGATATTTTCAAATATTGTATATTTTTCGTGGTTATATGATATTTTCCTAGATTAAGGATCATCTGGCTTTTTATACAATGTCAGTAAATTACGTTATTACTTTTGTATACATTATTACATTGACAACTGACATCAGTATTTAGGGGGACCAAAAAATAAACACTTCCGCCGACATTCTCTGGTTCGATACCAGCTTGATTGTACACAGCTTCCATTGAACGTGAAGTATAATTCGGAACAACAGGGTGATTCAAAATTAATTGGACAAAAAGAAAATATACCCGTAACTGCTGTGAAGGGGTTATTTTTAGAAAGACAAATTTAACGTGAAACTATAATTATACAATATTCTAAATATATGCAATTTTGGATCCCCTCGGCCCCCACAGTGTAACGGCAAATATCTATGAGGTAATCCATCTCCTGCCAAAGTTTTTCTATCATATCCGGTGTTAGCGAGTCCAACAAGCAGCTTTAATTGCTGTAAGTTGTGAGGAAGTGGAGGAATGAGCACTTTGTTTATCACCATGCCCCAAAGGGAAAAAAATCGTTGATTTTGTGGAACTTGGTGCACAAAATTTCACAAGCGCTTTCCATCACTTCGTTTTGGCAGGTGTTCGCCCTCTGCTTTTTCCTTTGCATAAGCAACAGGGCTCCTCAAACTGCTTAATCTACGTTATGATATGGTGACGATAAGATGATTCTTTAAAAAAATTAGTCCGGAAATGTCTCTTAACAACTACACCCTATGAAGTTTTTTTTGTATTCTAGCACACAATAAGTTTTCTCTTGCGAGATGTATTTTTGTTAATATTTATTGTAGATTTTCAATAATAGCACGTGTAGTGATGATTTCGGTAATAGCTGAATTTTTGTTGTTGCCATTTATTATATGAATAGTTGTACGTTCAATCTATATATTTATTTTCTACTTAAATCCATTTACAGCAATTTAAAGTTGTTTTTTGTCCCATTCATTTCGAATTACCGTGTGTAGTTCTTTTTTAAAAGTACTCACTGAAAGAACATTTCTCACAACAATATAGCCAGAACTAGGTGATATTTAGCAAAATGTATCCACCAATCCTTACTTTATCGAAATCTCTTATCACGTTTATTTCAATCTGCATAAAAAAAAAAATCTTATTTACTATTTCTTTCGTATTTGGATGTATATGCCTGTCAGAATGTGTGTAGTTCTTTTTTAAAAGTACTCACTAAAAGAACATTTCTCACAACAATATAGCCAGAACTAGGTGATATTTAGCAAAATGTATCCACCAATCCTTACTTTATCGAAATCTCTTATCACGTTTATTTTATTCTGCATAAAAAAATATTATTTACTATTTCTTTCGTATTTGGATGTATATGCCTGTCAGAATGTGTGTAGTTCTTTTTTAAAAGTACTCACTAAAAGAACATTTCTCACAACAATATAGCCAGAACTAGGTGATATTTAGCAAAATGTATCCACCAATCCTTACTTTATCGAAATCTCTTATCACGTTTATTTCAATCTGCATAAAAAAAATCTTATTTACTATTTCTTTCGTATTTGGATGTATATGCCTGTCAGAATGTGTGTAGTTCTTTTAGGTAGCTTTCTTTACAAAAAAGCTACCTATTGCAGCCGTTCGGAGGAAAGCGATTTCCAAAAATTTTGGTATATTTTCATCGATCATGACCCCCAGACCCCGAAACCACCCTCCGTTCAAAATTGATATATATATATATATATATATATATCTGACCTATGTCACACTGTAACTCCCGTAATTATGAACCGATTTCGATATAATTCGGTGTGTACATAGTACATACCAATGTCTCGACCGAGTTAGTTGGCCAGCTTCATCCGCCGTTTTGTTTCAAAATGGCGACCATTTAAAATTTTTTAAAAAATTTAAAACTTGAAATGTGGTACCAAAAAATTAAAAATGGAAAAATATTTTTTTCTTATGTATTTGACCTTTATACAAAGATTCCGGAGCAGTTTTTGTTTCGTCTATATCTTAAAAAATGGCTGAGTTATAGCATTTTGAATTTCTAGTGTGGCTGACATTTTGAAACGTCCTGAATTTTGTCACGCGATAAAAGGCGTATTTATGAACCGATTTGGATGTAACTTCGTTTATACATAGTACATACCAATGTCTCGACCGGGTTCGTTGGCCAGCTTCTCCCGCCATCTTGTTTAAAAATGGCGGCCATTTAAATTTTTAAGAAAAATTTAAATTTGAAATGTGGTACCAAAAATTGAAAATTGAAAAAATATTTTCTTCTTATGTGTTTAACCTTGATAAAAAGATTCGGGAGCAGTTTTTGTTTCGTCTATATCTTAAGAAATGGCTGAGTTATAGCATTTTGAATTTCTAGCGTGGCTGACATTTTGAAACGTCCTGATTTTTCTCACGTAATAACAGGCGTATTTATGAACCGACTTGGATGTACCTTGGTGTGTACATAGTACATACAAATATCTCGACCTAGTTCGTTGGCCAGCTTCATCCGCCATCTTGTTTCAAAATGGCGGCCATTTAAACAAATTAAAAAATTTAAATGAGATACCAAAAAATTGGAAAATGAAAAAGATTTTTTTTGTATGTGTTTGATCTTAATACAAAGATTCCGGAACAGTTTTTCTTTCGTCTATATCTAAAAAAATGGCTGAGTAATAGCATTTTGAATTTCTCTTGTGGCTGACATTTTAAAACGACCTGATTTTTGTCACGCGATAACAGGCGTATTTATGAACCTATTTGGATGTAACTTGGTCTGTACATAGTACATACCAATGTCTCGACCGAGTTCGTTGGCCAGCTTCATTCGCCATCTTGTTTCAAAAGGGTTGCCATTAAAAAAAATTAAATTTAAAATTTAAAATGAGGTATTAAAAAATTGGAAAATGAAAAAGATTTTTTTTATGTGTTTGGCCTTGATACAAAGATTCCGGAGCAGTTTTTGTTTCTGAAAATTTGTTCTTTTGTTGATATCTTAAAAAATGGTTGATTTATAGCACTTTGAATTTCTAGCATGGCTAACATTTTGAAACGATCTTGTATTTGTCACGCGATAACACACGTATTCGCCTATTTCGATGTAAGAAGGCATGTGGATAGTATACATCAACACCTCGACCAAGTTCGCTGGCCAGATTCATCAGCCATCTTGTTTCAAAATGGCGGCCATTAAATTAATATATATATATATATATTTAAAGTGAGGTGCAAAAAAATTAGAAATTGAAAAAGGTTTCTTTCTTAAGTATTTGATCTTGATATAAGAATTCAGGAGCATTTTTTGTTTGTCTTTACCTTAAAAAATGGCTCAGATATAGCAGTTTCAATTTCTATTGTGGGTGACATTTTGAAAAATCTGATTTTTTGCATGCGACAGCACTCCTATATATTAACCGATTCCGATGTGAGTGAGCATGTGCACAGCAATTACTAAGGTCTCGACCAAGTTCACTGCTTAGCCTCATCCACCATGTTGTCTTAAAATGACTTGCACTTTAAGAAATTGCCGAATTTGGCAGCCAAATATAAGTTATTTTAAAGAAAAGCAGCTTGGATAAAGCTGACTAATTTCACGAAATTCTCATTCATTATATTGATAAAAATTAGTATTGAATCTCCTATATTCGGTTTCCACTAAATTGAGCTTCGTGTGTTTGCATGATATAAGTTGGCTTTTTTTAAATAAGGATTATGAAAGCTACCTCTTCCTCCCGGCACTGGCCGGAAGGACTTTTTTAAAAGTACTCACTAAAAGAACATTTCTCACAACAATATAGCCAGAACTAGGTGATATTTAGCAAAATGTATCCACCAATCCTTACTTTATCGAAATCTCTTATCACGTTTATTTCAATCTGCATAAAAAAAATTTTATTTACTATTTCTTTCGTATTTGGATGTATATGCCTGTCAGAATGTGTGTAGTTCTTTTTTAAAAGTACTCACTAAAATAACATTTCTCACAACAATATAGCCAGAACTAGGTGATATTTAGCAAAATGTATCCACCAATCCTTACTTTATCGAAATCTCTTATCACGTTTATTTTATTCTGCATAAAAAAATATTATTTACTATTTTTTTCGTATTTAGGTGTATATGCCTGTCAGAATGTCGAAGTCTCCCCGATTTAGTAATTCAATCGCTATAAACCAACAATGTAAAAGATAATATAAATAACAAAATGAATTTTGGTTTAAAGAAAAATTAACAATGTTACAAATACAGCTCTCATTTAATCCTACAAATATTTTTCAATAAATTAATAAAAAATTACACATAAAAATTTGAAAAAATCTTTTAATGTATTAAAAAAATAAAAAAATTAAATCTTAATTATATGCACTTAAAAAAAGAAAATATAATTAAAACCATAATTTACTGAAAAATAACATTTAAATGATGTTATGCATTATTTGAACTGCACGTTATATTGAGCCTTGTGTCGTCAACATTTGAAGCGACCCAAATTAAGGCATTTCTTCTTCCTTTGATATAGGAGGCATATATGACATTCCTGGAACCGAGCCAAAGGATTTGAAAGATGGTTTGCGTGGATTAGTTAAATTAGCTACAATGTTTTCCTCCCTGGAAACATATAGTTCTATACAAGAATTTTGCTTCAGACCTCTGTAATACCCAGGTTTACAGACTACAACTTTTGAATAGGCGGTTTTATTAAGAACGTGTCAGTCGAAAGCTGGGTTAGGTGCACCTGACAAAAAAAAATATTCAAATAATTATTAAGAATATTAAGATAATAGTTTAGAAAACTTGCTAATGATTTCTATGTCGTTTATACCGACATACGTTTTAAGAAATAACCAAAATGAAATAAGGATAAAAATAATTTTTTAAAATGAGGCCTTTTTGTGTACTGATTTTTTTTTCCCATGAAAAATCTAAAAGTTAAGATAAATATCGTAATACCAATCTGCGCTATTAAAAAAAAACCTAAGGAAATTAAACCAGAATGATAATAAAAAGTAACTAAATATTTTATTAATTCGTAAAGGAATAATATTCCAATTTACAAAATGCATCTTTTATTAGCCTCCAACACATATGTCTACGATTCTTATTTTCCTCTCTAGATTTTTAATTAAAAAAATCCATTTCCAGTTATTGATGGAAGCACATTTAAAAAAAATATTTTTTTTATTTTATTTTATTTTCCACTATACATTTTTTGACTTGTTATGTAATTTTAAGACACCAAAGAATTCGATACAGTTTATGCCACGTTTGGGCAATCAATTACTGTAACTATCTTTTTAGTTTTAAATATATGTATTTATAGTACGGCATATAATACTTTGCATTTTTAAGCAAAGGTAAGCTTATTGTTTAATTCCTTATAAGGTATGTGACTAGATCTGTAAATTATATAAAAAATATTAATTGTTTTTCAACAAGCAGTCAAAATTCATTTAAAATATTTCTGTTAAATGATAGTTAAGTTATGAAAGTATTGAATTATTATGAGGAACATAAATTCAGAACTCCGGCACATCTGAAGATGTTCGAAAAATGGGCGGATATATTCCATTTTTTCAAACGTAAAAATGTAAATTAATTAATGATATGTGCGTAATTATTAAATTAAAAACATTGTAACAATGTTAGTTTTATAATTTTAAAATGATTTATTTTTTAATTTTGTTAATAAATCGCATGCTATAATATTTAATGTATTTTTGGCACTGTACGCATTTAAAAAAATCACCAATGTTTATATTACTACATCCCTTGACTCATAACTAAGGAGATGAAGTGCCGCAGACGCTATCTGATTAGGGCAAATGACATGCTTACGTCATACATTGTATTAAATGACTGCTGAAAATTGTTGTATGTATTATTGTTAAGCAATAAAAACTAAATTTGAAAACTAAAATACAAATAATGCAAAGAAATAAAAAAAATAAGCATACTTAAAATAGTCAGTCCTTCAAGAATTTAATTTGAGCATCTTACACACTTTCTTTTCGAAAAGTATTTAAGTATTTTATGGTGATTGGACCTAAATATATAAATAACACCAGTTTGGCGCGTTCAACCTTTCTTTTTATATTGGGGGAGGGGATATTTTTATACATACAAAAGTCATACTTGCTTCCTTAGAAATCGATGTCGAAGGTGACAGTGCAATTTTGGTATATACTGTATTATGAGTATATATTGTAGTATGAGTAGTATTTGGCATATATTGTTGTATAAGTGTTTTATTATTGTTTAAGCATGTTTATCCTTCTCCCTTTTTCTAAGAACAGCAATTTCGGATTCGGTAGAAAATTGGTGACTGTTTTTAAGCGTTTGTAAAGTCCCGTGAATTGTGGCAACAGTATTTTCTAAAAGTTTTCTTTAACTTATTTAATCGCAGAATACTAAGGTGGAGACGCTGAAATGAAATCCCCGTACTACAGTTGCCATTTATGTGTGAGCGCGTAAGCCTCAAATACATGGGATTGTTACGTAATATTGATATCTTGCTTTTTGTCTATTTTTAACTATTGAAATTTTCTGTTGGAATTTTGCATTTTACTTTAAGTTGAAGCAATTTCAATAAACAAGCACATAATTTTTTTCACACTGCTGAAGATTCAACATGCAACTGAAAGAAAAAAAAACTAATTGTTTTTGTCTCATTGTTCCAGGTTAAATCCACGATGTATTGTTCTGTGCGCTTGATCAACTTTTTATTACAAAGAAGTTCTGCCTATCAGTTCTCAAGCAGCCATTTTTAAGTATGTCAATTATAGAAAACATTGTTTTCTACTCTAACATATGCATAATAATTTTCCCCAAAAGAATTTTATGAACTCATCTCAATTTTTTAAGAAAAGAAAAGAAAAATACCCCTAATTTTAGGGTGTCAAATGGTTTTACCTCTTAAGACTATGGGTGAAGATTCAACATGCAACTGAAAGAAAAAATGACTAATTGTTTTTGTCTCATTCTTCCAGATTAAATTCACGATGTATTCTGTGCGCTTGATCAACTTTTTATTACAAAGAAATTCTGCCTATCATTTCTCAAGCAGCTCTTTTTAAGTATATCAGTGACAGAAAATATTGTTTTCTACTTTAACATATGCATAATAATTTTCCCCAAAAGAATTTTGTGAACTCATCTCAATTTTTTTAAGAAAAGAAAAGAAAAATACCCCAAATTTTAGGGTGTCAAATTGGTTTTACCTCTTAAGACTATGGGTGCAGATTCCAAAAATTTTTAAGGATCCAGTGGCTCCTAAACCCAAATAATCCAGAGGTCATATTGTGAAAGAAACCGGTAAAAGCAATAGCGTTTATATGGGGGAAAATTCAGAGCGCGAATTTCATCAAAGGCTCGCAAAAAACCCCCTGGAAATTTCGTCAAAGGATTAAAAAAACACGAATTTCGTCAAAGAATTCCGAAAAAAACACGAGTTTTGTCAAAGAATCGTACAAAAATGCGAATTTCGTCAATTTTCGAAGAAAAACGTCAACTTCGTCAAAATAAAGAAAAAAAAACCCATGCTAATTTCATCAAAGGATCGCAGAAAAACGCTAAATTTACAAAGGATCGCAGAAGGAACGTGAATTCTGTCAACAGATTGCAGAAAAACGCGAATTTCATCAACAGATTGCAGAAAAAAAGGATTTTATCAAAGGATCGCAAAAAACGTAAATTTCGTCACATCGAGAAACAAAACACCATATTCATAAAACGATCGCTATATAAAAACTTGTATTTCTTCAAAGGTTCGCGGAAAAACGCGATTTTCGTCTAAAGATTTTTGGAAAAAACGCGAAATTCGCCAAAGGATGGCAACTTAGACGTCGAAAGTTAGTCGCCAAAAATTTAGTCACCACGTTACGACTAGCGATCGTGAATCTGCACCTATACTTAAGACAGTCCTCACAAAGCAGTAAAACCCAATTTATCAAAAAAATTTCCTCTTCTACTGTACGCAGTTGTGGTGACAGAAACCTTCTATTTACAATTTCCTGATTTCGTATCGAAATTGCAATTCGTTTTAGATACCTATTAATCTCATTGGCATAAACATTGCGTAATCCGTTAAGGAATACAAATAATTTGTTATAAATGGTTTCTCTCTTTTCTGTTACAGAACCTTCTTCCGGATCATCATACACTTGGATCATTTTTGTATATTTAATTTCTAACAGTCTATCCAAATATTTTTATTAAAATTTTTCGTTCATCTGTACATGAACTAGTAAGACGTGTGTAAAATTTGGAATATGCATATTTTAAGGAAAATGTTGACACATCAAAAGCAACTTGCATCAACATTAGCTAGTTGAAATGATATTGGATATGATATTGGATTTTAAATAAAATTATAAATTATAAAAAGTGTTTAATTTTATTGAAATATGCATGACAGTAACGCAATTAAACTTTTTTCTATTTAAAACATATTTATCAAATATCTAATAAACAAACGAAAGTATTAAATAAAACGAAGTAAACAAATAAAACGTTACAAAATATTATACTGAAAAATTTTTAATTAAAAAAAAAATTCAATGAATACAGATAATTTATGGCCAATGGAAAAAATAATAAAATCTAATTTGATATTTTTGACATTTATAGAATTTTATTATGAAAATATCAAAATAGATTATATAACAATAAAATTTATATAGAGGCAAACTCTAAACTTAAATGAATGATAACTAAAAAGAAAATTAATCTTATCAAAAAAAAAAAAAGATATCTTCAGGTGTACAATGTATTATGATGGTTATGGAGCTAAACTACTTTATATTCAGATCTCGAGTGTCTACTTCAGCAAGTCTTTTAGACAGGATGTCATTAATTACCTTAAGAACGTGACACCGCTGTACTTTACAAGATTTAAAAAAAAGTATTTTCATCGGAATTTTTTCTCTTTTTTCCCCCATTATAAAAGTAACTAGTTTAAATGATAATAGCTCATATATGAATATTTAAATTTTCAAACGCATTATTCATGTCAAATTGATATTTTATTTAAACTAAACAATAATTTAACTGTGTGTTTAAACAGGTTTTGAAAAAAGAGACGCTCAACATAAAATAACTTTAGGCGTGTTATACTTTAAAACGCTTTTTGAATCCTTTAACTATGCATACAGTGGAAAAAGGCAGGGTGTTTGAATCTAAATAAAGATGACTATGACTTATAATGTTGTGAGGAAAATAGTATTGTTCAGGAGTTTTGTAGATTTTATTTAACAATTAAATTAACTACAATAATTCTATGAGAGACATTTTCATCATCATGGTTGTGACATATTCCTTCGAAAACTTACTTTTTCATATTTCAGGAATGTGCGAAAATACCTCAGAAAGTCTTAACATAATTTTGAAATTTAAGGCTATATGTCTTAATTGATATATGGATTGAAAACCATACACCCCGCCCCCCTTTCATCTACCAAATTGTTTGTATTTCACAAATTCGTGCAAGTTTGAAAGTATTCCAGACAAAATATTTTTAGAGTACTAAGTTAGCAACTATAGCTATTCCTTTGACAAATCTACTCAAATGGAACTCACTCATTGATCAAAAACGCAAGCGAAAACCGATCCAAATCTCATATACAACGAAACATCTTAGTAAGGACTCGACAAGACAAACAGTGAAGTATTTAAAGCAAAATCCAGTCGAAAATTATTTTTCAAGTGTTTTACAGTTAAAATTATTTCTAGTAGCTTACTATTAGTAAATACACTTAATAAATTCTATATATACATAAATCTATGGATTTCATTAAAATATATATATATATATATATATATATATATAGCAAATTTGTGCCCCTAAAGTAGAGTTGTAGCGCAGAGGTTCTGGTTTTTTAAATGTGATTAAGAGATTACCAAAACAATTTATATTTTAAAATAGCAACTATATGTGGTAGATTTTTTAAAAATCGACCGTCAAACTATAAGCAATGAAACTATACTTCAAACATGGTCCGGGAAAATCCCTGCACACATTTAAAAAACTATATATCTAAATCAATAAATCTAAATCAGAGCTAAAAACGCTTAAAATGAACAGATGTTTAATTTGAATTTTTCTATAATATTAAAAATTGAGTTAAAAGATTTATGCATTCACAAAAATATATATATTTAAACATAACAACAGAGTTGGAATTTTAACAGTAAAGCACGTCTTGTCACAAATAAACCTCCTCTTCAACTGAAATTGAGAGCCGCCGGATATGACTCATGTATTAAAATAGACATAGATCGATGCACCAGTTAGTCATCTATTAAAAAGTAAGCTTTTTACGATTGATGAGCAAATTTAAATTTGTGCATATTCGTCCAGGTTTTTGGGTCAAATACTCCACTGTGTGACGTGACACACAGTACAAATCGGAATCTGTTAAAATCAGACTATCCAAACCGATGTAGGTCTCTAAATGCATCTAACAAAATTTCCTTTAAAATAATGTAACTGCCGAAGGAGGTGACAGCGTTTGTTTGACTATCTCTGCTAGCGTTTTGAAGATAGTTTTTCCTAGTCTCATTTCTTAAAACACAGTTGATAAGACAAATTACCTGTATGTTTGATTTTTGGATATAATAATAAATCTTGTTCATTCTAAAGTTTGTAATTCATTGGCTAAATTTTATTTGATTTAAATGTACGATACATTTTTGTTATTTCTTTAAATGTCCGTTTTCACGATATTGAAAAAACCGCTTTTCAATAATTCATGGTAAATTTCACAATGAAAAAATTTTTACATAATGAAATGATCTACGATTGACTAATTGTTTAAATTAAAAAATCAGGTGTGATCTATATGATTTTTTTTTGTTAGGACTATTAAAATTAGTCATTTATTTAAAAATTATTAATTTTCATATATATATATATATAAAATATTAATGAAACGAATTTATGAAACTGATATATGAAACGAATTTATGAAACGATTCTTTGAAACGACTGATTAAACAACTGATTAGATTTCACGGCGATTTCTCCTAAAATATGAAATACTTTGCGATGAAATTAATAAAAAAAATCCATATTGATCCACAGATGAGAATTTTTAAATTCGAATTAGTTTTTGAAATATTAATTTTTTTCTTATTTTAAATACTTTTTTTCTAATGATGACAACTCAAATTTTAATCATAACAGATATTTTTTTCAGATTTCAGAAAAATTTATTATTTTTAACTAATTTAGCGACCGGTTTGGCCTCCCTTAAATGTATGCTAAGAAATGTATAACGTTATTTTTATTCATAATTCAATTTACTTGAACAATCTTTCTCCAAGTCGAAAGATTCTGATAGAGAAATACATAATTCGGTATTTTTATGTAAGCGAGATGCGAATGAAAAATTGCCAAACGTTTTTCCCGTTGCGTTTCTGTATATTTCATTAATACCATTTAAAATATAATCCTTTCATTTATTTTATTTACAATACAAAAGTTTCATTTAAAACTGAAACATTTAAAATTGATGGCTTTCACTTCTTTCTTTTTTAAAAAACAAAACAAAAATTAAAAAAAATAGATACATATGTCATATACGTAACCGGGGTACCTAATTGGCACAAAAATGGCATTATTTAGATTGACATGGTAACCCGGCTATTGTTGTTTATTTAATAATAAACATTTATTTATCTTTATTTCTTTTTTTAAATTTATATGAATTATTTTGTTCTATAGTTAACAATTATTTTTTTTTGTTATTTCCTTTTGAAAATAATAGAAAATAATTAAAAAATACGGTACTACTTAGTTATTCCGTCGACCAATTTCGCCAAACTATATAAATCGCGAAATCACTCGCCAAATTATACAAATTAACATAATTTTTATTTTAAGTAACGAAAGAACAAATAAATTAGAATAACATTAATAAATATACAAATAAAAAGTCGAAATAAAA
This sequence comes from Maratus speciosus, assembly GCA_963932465.1. NCBI lineage: Eukaryota > Metazoa > Arthropoda > Arachnida > Araneae > Salticidae > Maratus > Maratus speciosus. The sequence goes on along the minus strand of OZ010791.1, from coordinate 535,953,995 downwards.
ATCATTTGATGACGTAAACACGTGTAACTTGCTTAAAATCAAGTGAATGTGGCATTTACGATCAAACATTATTGGCATTTAATCTTATAGTTTGGCTATCGATTTTTGTTCGAAGGGATAATTAAGCAGTACCAAAAATAGATATGTAACTGATTCGAAAATGTGGTTTTCGCCAAATTTTCTTTAAAAAAAAATCACGTCAAACCCGGTGCGTGTACGACATCTGGCCAAATATTAAATAATGCAACAAACCATGTCATTTAATTTCAACTTCAAAGCAATGTTTTAATTTACCACTCGAAAAAAAATACTAACTGGCGAGTTGAAAAAAAGCTATTGGCAAGATTTTCACCCGGCTAGTGTAACAGTACCAAGAATTCTTTGCGACCATGGCAACCTTTAGGTAGTTTTATTCGGAAAAAAATTGATTTTTTAATCAAAACGGAAAGTTTTGTCAGATGTCATATTACGTGTCATCATACTCAGATGCCATATACGGCCCCATATTGGCGCGATTTTTTTCTGACGCCAATGGCATATACGCATCGGGTACTTAACTTGTGCCAAAGTATCGTTGCTTTGCTTGATATGGTAAGCTGGATATTGTTGTTTATGCTGTTGATGCTTTCCCCAAATTGCCGTCGGAAAAAAAATCGAGCCAATATGGGTATATGACATCTGTGCCAAATATCTATATATGAAAGGCGAAGAGTATTTGTCAGACCGTATTTGTTTATTGTCAGACCGTAAGACTAAGACCGTATTTGTTTATTGTCAGACCGTAAGAGTCAGACCGTATTTGTTTTTAGCAGTTGATGATTTGAACTATTATAATATATATGAAATGATGGCGATAGAATAATATTTGGCGAATTATCACCTGCGGCTGGCTAACATTAAAGTCCCAAAACCAAGAGTATAAAAAGTGAAGTGGTCCGCCCGGAATTGTTGATGATAGTCACATGATTTAGGCAATTGCTATAGAGATTGTCTTAAAATACCGCGAGATAAATACTCTGTATACTTAATTCATTTTATTTTAGCTTCTATTCAAATGTTTAACTGATCCTCTTTAATCAAAAACGAAAACAACCATTGAATGTCTAACAGCAACGGATTCGGCCTTAAATTTTTGCAATCGAAGGGAATTAAATGGACACTCGTTTACAAGGAGGTCGGCACAACTTTTTCTATATAATTCAATCTTTTCTAATATTTTTAAAACCCATCAGATTAGCGTCTTTTTAGATTTGGCGGTGTCTGGACGAGGGTTGTATATATATCTATTTATATAAAATCCAAGTCTCTGTGTGTCCCTCACTATTCCGGTAGGACCGCCTCATTGAAATGAGTAATTGTTGAAAAATATTAATGCAGGGTTACCACAGTAGCGCCAAATGTTAGCCAACCTGGCGATAGCTGGCTAATTTGGCGAAATCCCCATTTAAACCATTAATCTTTCATAATGGAGGTCACCGAAATTTAATTTAAACTCCACTCTTTTAAGATATTTTTTCGAAATCTATGGGTGAGAATTTAAAGTACATCTTTACATCTTCCTCCCGAAGCTACTAATAAAATAAACGCCAATAGACAACGGTGTACTGTGTGAGCTCCCAACTGCGCGATTTTAATGTGCTTTAGGTACTTTTCCAGTATAGGTGCCTTGGCGAAAAAGGAAATATGGTAACATATTTTCCGGGAACCTATTCACTGTTTCATTTTATATACACACGCATTTTTTTCGATATTTATACGATTTATTTAACATAAAAAAGCCGTTTCTCTAATTTTATACAGAAACAGATGTAATTTGTACATAAAAACATCAATAATATACATATAAAACAAACAAAAACGCTCATCAAATTTGTTTTCATAGCTGTTTATATGATTTGACAACAAATCTCGATATTTTTCCGTTATACGGACACCATGCCAAAATGTATGCTAATAAGCCAATTATTTCAAAATGCTAAAAGATATTTGTAATTTTATGCCAGCAGTTTAATATGAGTTTTATTTTATTGCTTTATTTTATAGCAGTTATTTGTTCGCTTATTTTAAGTATATATTTGTGATTTGATGAAATAGTTCGTAAAAGTCTGGAATTTTCAAATGTTTTATTTTTTAAATGCTCACTTTAGTATCGACAATGGTTTTTCTTTTATTTTTCAAATGCTTCAATTCACGATTTTACGCCAACTATTACGCTTGGCGACAATGGTGTCCGCATAACGGTAAAGTACCCAAATCTCACTTTCTGATGCCCAAATTACACATAGCTTTTTTAAAATAATGCCAAAGCCCCTACAGTGGAAAAGTTCCAAACTGTCTATTATTTTGCGCTATACGTGTTATAGTGTGTACTATAAGCAAGGGGAGTGGAGCGAAGAGTTTAAACATTAAATATTAAAGTTTCGGCACAGATGTCATATACGCGCCCCATATTGGCGCGATTTTTTTCTGACGCCAATGTCATATACACAACGGGTACTTAACTGGCGCCGTTTCGTGTCGTAATTTTGCTTGATATGGTAATCCGGATGTTGTTGTTTATTCTGTTGATGTTTTCGCCAAATTGGCGTCGGCAAAAAATCGCGCCAATATATCATAACGTATATGACAACTGTGCCAAAGTTTCTGTAAAGCAGTAAAAGACTAAAAAATTAAGAATAAAATAAATGCAAAATAAGACTAAAGAAGAAAGAAAAATCATGCGTTAAGCATAGAATATGAAACACTTTCCAACACATCTTAAATGCTTTAACAAAATTTCGTTATTTAGGGAAATAAGGTAAATAAGATAACGTTACTTCTTTGATATCCCGTCGACCAATTTCGCGAAATTATATAAATCGCCAAATCAATAGTAAAACAAATACAGATGTCATATTCGCCCCATATTGGCGCGATTTTTTTCGGTGGCCAATTTGGCGAAAACATCAACAACATAATCTGGGTTACCACATCAAGCAAAATAACGACACTTTGGCGCAAGCTAAAATTTAATTTGAACTACTCTTAAAACTACTGAAATCACATTTCCAGATATTATCATACATAGACGGTTATGTATCCAATTCTTTGCGTGACCATGTATATCATTTTATCTATATTCTACAAACATTTCTTAGGAAACTAAATACAGTTCAGCGTAAAAATGCATTACTCCTTTAAAAAACACCTTTAAGCAATTTACTCTCATACTCAGTAACCCTTACGAATTCTTTTGTGTAGCCCCGCATATGAACTGTAGCATTTATACACACAGTATAGTATGCATAAATGTAGTGAAACATAAAAGCGCATATCATAATTAAAAATGCATTTCTAGCAATCATTGCTTATGTACAATACTTCGGAGAAAAGTTTCTTGGCGAGAAAGAAGTTTGCCAACGTATTTTCTGGCAACCTATTTACTGCTTCATACTCACAAGCAATTTTTTCCATATGTATACAGTTTGGTACAGATGTCATATATTGGCGCGATTTTTTTCCGACGCCAATTTGGCGAAAACATCAACCGCATAAACAACATTCGGGTTACCATTACAAGCAAAATAACGACACTTTGGCGTCAGTTAAGTACCCGGTGCGTATATATCATCGGCGTCAAAAAAAAAATCACGCCAATATGGGCGTATATGACATCTGTGCCGACAATTTAATATAAAAAAAGCTATTTACCCATTCTTATAAAGAAAAAGAAGTAATTTTTGCACATATGTGATATACGCATGGGGTTTGACGTGATTTTTCTACGACGCCAATTTGGCAGAAATCTCGCTTTCGAATACCAGTTACTTATATATTTTTCAATTATTTGCTATCATTTTGAAAAGGAAATAACTATAAATAAATAAAAGTTTGAATAATAACTATAGAACAAAGCAGTTTATATAATTAAAAAACAGAAAATAAAAGTAAATAAACAATTTATTAATAAATAAAACACAATACCCGGGTTACCATAGCAGGCAAAATAACACCATTTTGGCGCCAGTTAGGTATCCCGGTTCATATCTGAAATCTGTGCTGTAATTTGTATATAAAAAAATTATGTATATTTAGAAACGATTTTTTTATGCATATAAGTGCATATATAAACAAAGATAAAAGTTCATTAGATTTGTTTTCATAGCTGTTTATATATTTTCGCAACATATCTCACTTTCTGATGCCCGAATCGCGCCAAGCTTTTTTTAAAAATGCGCTATAATGGAAAAGTACTTAAATGAATAATTAACAGAAATAACAAATTATACAAACTAAAACTTTTTATTTCGAGATCAAAGCATTGTTTTTAATTTCGATTAAAAATACATGTAGCCTTGGATAACTTCAATTGAAATTAGTTTCACAGCTTAATATCTCATTCCATAAACCTAAACAAACATAGGTGGTTCATTCATCGTGAAATGTCAAAAATATTAAATCATTGAGGTAATCATTCACAAAGTAAGTTCTCCAACAATCAATGGGCAATATTCTAATGACGTCATAGTAGGTAAAATGGTGGCGGTATCGTTTGTTTATGGTTTGTAATAACAAAGATTTAATTTTGCAATGTCTCTTAGTTACACTATTTTATTGTCATATTTATGAGCTCAGAACAAAAGCCTATTTTTTCATTATTTAGTTATTAAAGACGGAAAAAAATCATAAATGCATGATTTGAAAATTTTAAATAATTTTCTTTCTTAATACTAAAAAATAACATCGGGAAGTAACAGCGGGTTTAAGTTAAATAAGTTTAACTGTTTAATTCTGTTGTAATATTCAAAATAACTGCATTTATTAGATTTCAGTACTCAACATCAGGGCCCGATTAAACTTTGAAGTTAGAGGAATTACAATGTCATTTCAGGACCTTTATTTTGGGGAAGCTTTTCTAAATTCCATATATACATGGAAAATCTTCAGTGTTAGAAATATTATTCCTAGGACTGACATAACACGAGAACGGCCTGCAATTTTACACAAGTTTTTGAAAGCTACTTTATATCAGAAATTTTACTAAACTAGGGGCCCGGCCCCCTACGAGCTACGCTCGCCAACCCCCGTCCAGACACCGCAGGCTCTAAATGCACGCTAATGTGATCGGCTTTAAAAATATTTCGAAAGATTGAATTATAATTTAAAAAACAATGGCGATCTCCCTATAAACGGATTTCTATTCATTTCTCTTTGATTGCGGAAATTTTAACGCCAAATCCGCTGCGGTACTACTTGATTATCCCGTCGAGTAATTTCGCCAAATTATATAAATCGCCAAACCACTCGCCAAATTATACAAATTGACATAATTTTTATTTTAAATAACGAAAGAACAAAAAAATTAGTACAACATTAATAAAAATACAAATAAAACGTCGAAATAAAAATAACTTGAGGACGTAGACACGTGTAACAACATTTCAAAATAAGCTAATATAAAAGGAATTAAGTAAACAGAATCTTTGTCTCCCGGTATTTTTTAACAAAGCGAAAAGAAAGTTCTTTTAAATGAGACATTTTAAATTAATCGTTTTTAATCTGACGTAATTTTGACCAAACTATTCTTTTTCTTTTTAATATTCACGTGAAAATACTTGTGTTAGAAATATTATTTGCGCTTTCCTAAGAAAACAAGTAATATAAAAATTTTGTTTTTAAAGTCAATTCCTACTTAGGCCATCAAAGAAAAAATTAATATAATCCCTTAAGCTAATATTAGTTTCTGTTGCATTAAAATATCTCAATTTGTTGATTTTCTATAAGCAAGTAGGTTTACAATGGAACTCTATGGGAATTTAGCGAAAAATTAGAGCTATCGCCAAGTTGGCATCTCTTTTGGCGACTCATTTTGGCCGCCAAATTTGGCGATATATCGCCAAGTTGGCGAGAAACTTGGCGGTATTTGGCGACAGAACAGGGTCTCCCCTATGGTAACCCCTTATTGAAAATACTTTCATTGAACTTCAATAACCAATGACCGCCATTTTGTTTCCCATGCAAAACTAAAATTAATTAATATTTAATTAATATTTGAAAAAACTGTATTAACATCAATTGTCATCCAGTACAAGTTTAAAAAAATTTATTTCAACTTGATAGGATGAATAATGAGTATTTTATTAACGATTGAAAATTTGAACAAGATAAATATATAAATATATAAATAAATAAATACAGCGAGAGTGTGAGCTAATAGTAGGAATTGAAATAGTTGAAAAGTATCCTCTCAAAATATCAAATAAATGTCTAGCGCAATTTGTGAATTTAAACCGTTTTGCAATATTATTTTGTGTTCATTTTATGTAATAACTGTAATGTGACGTAAATATAACGTAATTTCTCCTATTTAAGACTTCTAGCGCATGTTAATAAATTTATTATTTTACAAATTCCTTTCTCTTAAAATTCACGTGTAATTATAGTTTTTATGACGTAATTTTTAATAAGTTCCTGCTTTTTGTACATAATTATTTAATTCTAATTCCAAATGTTTTTTTCTGTTTATAATAGTCACGTGTAAATAAATTTTTAATTTATTACACGTATAAATATACATATATATATATTTTTAAGCAAACATTATTCTTTCCGCTGTTTATACAGTTGGCAACAGTTTAAATTAATATCACTTTCTAAAATCTGTAAAAAATATCTCTCGAAATGCTGAAAATTTGAATTTAAAATAGATATAAAACCTCGAAAAATTAGTCAAATTAAAAAAATAAATCAATTCTGCACACCGGATAATTATAACGTATAAAATGAACTAAAAATTATTAAATTCCGATGTATAGTTTTTGCTACTATAAAACTTTTTTAGTGGAACGATTTTGTCCAACTTTAGCATTAAATATCTCTTAAAATAATTCTTCGATTTGAAAACTGTCTGTATCAGCGTGTTTATCAAACATTTCTGTATAACACTACCGATTTTCATATTTTTGTATGCATTATTTGTCTTAATATTAACGAAGAAAGACCTCCGGTCACAAAAAATTCAAAACCGGCGGCGGCGGCGGTGACAGCGGTAGTTACTTTTTTTTAGAATAGAGAGAAACTGGTTATTTTTTTGTTATAGCGGCCCACACTATTGGGATTATGACAAATTGCAGCCAATTTCGCCAACGTCGTAACCAAGATCGTGAAGCACACACATATAATACTATATAATACCATTTCATGAAATCGTATACGATAATTTAATAGTTTTTAACCTTACTTCAAGTGTGTTATTTATTTATTTTTAAGGCTCAACAATCTAAATTGTCCAATATATGAATTTAAAAAAAATGTAAACAAAGATTGAATAGACATGACCGCAAACAGCCTCAAATCTGCATAACACTTGGAACTAAACTGTGCAGATTAGTGGTCTTCTACTGTACACAGTTTTTCATAAATGTGTTTCGTTCTTAAAGTGTGTTATTTTCATCTATCACTGCGGAACAAGCGAAAAAACTCATATTCTTGCACATGAGTTGTATATATCTTTATATCTAAATTTCCGTCATTTTTGACGGGCTACCTTTCTAGTATATATATATAATTGTTCATTATTAATTATTATTGTAATTATTGCATGTGTATCCAATGCTTATGTTATGACATGTTTGTTGAATAATTTTCATGAGAAATAATTTCAATAATACTTCTAGATGTAATGCATATATGTTTGAAAGAAATTTTGTGTCCCTGTGTAAATATGGATTTAAAACACGAAGATTTTTATTGATTTAATGAAGTAGTCTTAATATGTAGCTGTGATAGTAAAAAGAACGATTTGTTATTCTGGTAATTTAAACTCATTAATTAATTATACGTACATAAGTTGCATATTGTATAAGTATATAAGATTGCATATATTGTTTATTATATAACTGAATACATATGAAAAGTATTTAGGGAATTTCAAATTTTTATATCTTTTAAATGTATTAAAATTTTACCAACAATACAGCAGACCGAATCTATATAGGTATTTTAATCAATAAATTAGAAAATGTTTTAATTTCTTCTAAGTGATATTTAAAGACTGGGAAAGCTATATATTCAGACTCTTAACCCTTAATCGGAAACGTACGTCTGTGAGATGTTTGCGTTTACATATCTGCCCTTAATATTTCCCTTCTCCGACATTCAAATTTTTTTAAACCTTAAATGCCTGGTGTTGCTTTTCGGCAACATACCCAATTTAGGCTTATAAAAACTATTAGAATAATATTGAAGCTATAATGCCTAATGTTGCCAATAAAATACATTCTGAAAATATTATTAAATCGATTTTCAACATGTAGATGACAACACTTGTGCTGTTTAATAATAAAGATAAATTTATTTTTTCAAATGTTGCTACTTGTTCTTTTTGTTTTGTTTGGAAGCTTGCGAAATACCCTATTTTGACCTGCAGTGAGCAAGTAAAATTTATTTCTTATTATAGTTCCTAAAATTCTTGTGTGTTTAATACTATAGAATTTTATCAAAGGAAAATATTTTTTTCAATTAAACACCAGTATTGCCGATTAGAAACATTTTTTTTTTTTTTTTTTTTTTTTTTTTTTTTAGCTGTAAACTATACTTAAAACAAAATATGATTCTTTTAAGTATTTTTCCCATAATGTATTTAAAAAATGAAAGCGTAAAAACATTATTCCAATGATTTTTGAAAAATCAGGCATTTAAGGGTTAAAAAATTAGTCCTGTTAATGCATTAATATTAGAGATTAAATGTTTAATTTCATGATTTGGTAAATTATTAAGTGTTCTGTTTGTGCACGGGATTTTCACGTTTCCAGTTCACGGTTAAATTTTAATATGTAAGTTGTATAATCTGCCAAATACATAGTTTTGTATGCATTCATTAAACTTATATATAAACGATTACACAAAATATGAAACGTTCATGTAACAATTGACAATTATTGTGAATGAATTCAGAGGGAAATTTTACGATTTTCATATCAGCGTGGTATTTCGCACTGATGTTGCTGAGATCATGTTTTACTGTCATATGTTTTCTTTCCGTTCATATTTATCCAAACTTGCCTGTGCCTCTATTTATTTATCGATTTCTACATATATCAGTAGTGAGGAAACGAGAATTCTGGGTAAGCAGCAGAGACAATTTGTCATCGCTCCGCTTTCGGTCGTCTCTCCGCATTCCGTTCCGCCACACAGTGGAGATTTGACCCCAAAACCTGGCCAAAAATGCAAAAATTAAAATTTCGTCAACAATTGTAAAAATCATATTTTTTAATAGCTAACTAATTGGTGCATCGATCTATGTCTATTTTAGGAACCTGAGTTATATCCGGTGGCTTTTGGCCTCAGCTGAAGAGGAAGTTTCTTTCTGAGAAGACGTGGTTTTTTGTTGTTTTTTTGGCATTGTTGTTATGTTTAAATATAATTTTTTTGTGGTTCAATGAATTGATGAATTGAAACTAAACCGCGCTTACGTGTTTAATAAAGGTCAGAACATAGTGTTAAACTATGTGTTAATTTAAATAGTTTAGTTTTTAATGTAATAAAAAATCATTAAATGTGTAAAAGGGTTATTTTTAAAGCGTTTTTGGCTATAATTTATACATATCGAAAGCTTTTTAAATATGTGCCGCTCTTTTACCTGCCATGTTTGAATTACAATCGTATTAGTTATAGTCTTGAGTGTCAATTTCTGCAAAAAAAAATCTTCCGCATATTGCGGCCATTTTTTAATCAATTTTTTTCGGGATGACTATTTAAATGCTCTGTTTTGCGGCCACCGAATTGGAGAGATAAGAACTATATATTTACAGTCGTATTGCAGTTTTTTAGCTCACAGGATATTACCGAAGACATTTTGCACCTAAATATTCTGTCTGTATGTATGTACGTACGTCCATATGTACGTATGTAGGTACGTACATACGCACGCAACTGGATATCTTTTGATAGAAATATCCGACCGCCTTCAAATTGTATATACTTATTTATTGAAAAAGGGTTCCCTAATTTGTTCTTGGGACTCATGTGTGTAACACAAGGGGATAGAGGAGGGAATTAACCCTTTCAAGGGCGGCGTCCTTAAAAAGGGACACCTAATTTTGATTCCAAAACTGACAAACGGCAGCAAGAAAATTTAATTAAAAGTTTCCTTTTATAATGTACGTGAAAATAAGCAACTTCATATTTTCGAATAACTCCGTTTATCAGCTAAAAAGAGCAAGCCATATTGTAGTGAGACTCTACAAATTCTTCTTCCAGCAAGGTCTGATGGTAGTCCCGATAAAAGCCAAGACGTGAGGGATGAAGAAGATAAAGAAGAGTTCTGAAGAATCATTTTGAAACTGGTAATGTATTAAATATATTCAAAAACTAGCAATCTATACTATATAGTCTCCACTTTACTGAACCTACTATTAAATATAACACTATTAAACATAAATTAAATGCAATAATTATTATTAAATATAATTTAAATGTAATAAGCATTATTAAATGTAAATAATAAGTTTTATAAATATATATATATATGAATAATCATATATTGTTGGGAATGTCACATTCACCTTGAAAATGTATCGAAATAAAATAAAAACTTGCTTAAAAGGTGCATTTTTATACAACAGATGTCACAATATAAAAGATGTTAACACATATTACACTTTTTAAAAACTTAAAAAGAGTTTACAAATATAACTTAAATTTTGTAATTTTTCCTATATTCCTGGTTTATATGAGAAATTAAAATATGCAGTAAAAAAGTTCAATATCAATTTAGTAGCTAAAACAACAAATAAACTCAAAGACGTTATCCATTGCAAGATTGACCCTGTTCCTAATGAAGAGACCGCAGGCATTTACATTATTCCATTGTTAACGGAAGAACAAGAAGAAAAAGTTTATGTCGGAATGACGGGAAGAAAATTCATAGATAGATTAAAAGAGCACATGAGTGACATTAAGTTTAATAGAGCCTCCACAGCGTTAGCAAGACTTAACTTACAGCATAATTTAAATATCCGTTTTAATGAAGCAAGAATAATTATTCCTTCATCCCATTATCATTTGTCGTTGATAAAAGAGCCCATTGAAATCTTAATATTGAATAATAAAGCTATTAATGATAATATGTCATATAACATTCCAAATATATGGTTAAATCTTTTGAAATAGATGTTGTTTTGGTTTGTAACGCTCAACTTTTTGTCCGTCTCACTTCACCCCCCCCCCTCCATTTTTCGGAACTGTTTTGCTGTCTCCCCTCCATTTTTTCGGAACTGTTTTGCTGTCTCCCCTCCACTGTAAAGTTGACTTGCCCAGTTGTCCGACCGAGGATGAAAGTGCGTTAGAGACGTATCGGTTGTACTCAAAGCGGCCCAGAAGATGATCAATGTTTCGATCGTAAGCGCTCGGCGCGTGTATTATATTTGTAAACTCTTTTTAAGTTTTTAAAAAGTGTAATATGTGTTAACATTTTTTATATTGTGACATCTGTTGTATAAAAATGCACCTTTTAAGCAAGTTTTTATTTTTTTCGATAATAAGTTTTATATATAATAAAATTAAATACATTTAATTAAACATTTATAGTTAATAAGCAAACCTATCAACAATTACTTTCCTCTTAAAAACAGTAAATAGTTACAGTTACAAGTCGCTCAACTTCCAAACTCCCTTTGGTAATGTCTTTGTCCCTTTGTCAATGGATATGTGATTTATTCGTATTTTTAAAATATCTACTTAGTAAATTAATATTTTAACTTCTTTTTTCTTTGTGCTCTTCTTAAATGGCGACTCTTTTTTTTTCTTTATTGTCAAAATATTTATAAAATGTATATTTATTATTATGTGAAGTGTTAAAATCTTATTTACAATTCGTCAGCTTTTAAGATATAAAATATTAAACTAAGCTATGGATTTGTATGTATATTTCAGAGTATTCTAAAAGTTATTTCAGTGAAACCCGTAGCACAGTTAAAAATGTCCATTCAGCCATTTCCGTGAATAAACGGAAATATGCTTGAGAACTTTTGTGCAGCCCTGTATATGATTAATAGAATGTATTCACACCAAGTAATATTTTTAAAAATTGTTCTATTTTAAAATGCCTATCACAAAACAAACGCACTTCCAGCAATTATTGGTCATAGTTAAATTTATTCTTCAGCCATATTCTCTTGTGTGTCCCTGTAAATTAACTGATATATTCTATGCACACCATGTTCTATAATAAGTGCCTTAGTACAACTTAGTGATGTATACAAATTTCAGCTCGTTTAATATTATGATATCATTAAAATACAGAGCAAATGATTTTTCCCCATAGACCATAATGTAAGGGAATTCTTTTGGGTGTCTCTGTAAATGAACCGGAAAGGCTATAGACTTCATTTACAATACCAAACATGGCATAGTGATAATAAATAACATCTAAGAATTTCAAGCCAATCGGACTATATTTACATTGAAAAATATTTTTGACCAGTATTTCGGGTCAAATACTCCACTGTGCGCCACCTCCCTAGCCACTGTCGACGAACACTCCAACACCGCCCGTCTCTACAGCCCTCGAAATACATTTAGACGCCTCCTTAAGGTAGAAAATGAACGTTTTTCATGAAAAAAGGGGTTTTCTAGTACTCTTGCATGAAGGGTGAGTGCAAGAACGACTTTCTTACCATACTATAAGATGAAGATTACATTTATATCTGAATTTGTAATGAACAAAACATTAATGAATATTAATAATTAAGCAAAACAAGAGAAAATATAAATTTTAAGGAAAAAAGTTTATTTCTTTAGATTTTTTCAACTGCAAAATCACGTTATCAACTTACAATACTTAAGTTAAATTTAGATTTTAATTTTTAAACAATCATTACCTTAATGGATATTAATAATTAAGCGGAACAATGGAAAGGATGAATTTTTTCGGAAAAGGATGATTTCTTTAGACTTTTTCAACTGTAAAATGAAGCTATAGACTTAAAAGAGTAATTTAAACGGGTATTTAGTTTCTGAACAACCATTACCTTAACCCCTTGGGGATCGACGCCTTTTACACAAATTTTATTCGGTTTGGACAGCTTCTTTTTTAAAAAGTTATCTTTACTTAAACAATCACAAAACTAGTCTAATTAGAGAAAGCAAATATTAAATTTATTTTTTACTCGTGCAAAAAACAAATTCTTTATGCTCTTTTTGGGGGTGCATATATACACTCGTGGTACCGAATTTTAATAATTAACCGAATAACCAAGGAAAACATCGTTTTTTTTTCCTGAAAAAAGACAAATTTAGACGAATTTCATTAACGTTTACATTAGTTTGAAATTGTACCCTGTTTTTAGATACTAGTTATTTTGTATTTAAAACCTTGGACGACCTACAGCTCAAAATACAGTGAAACCTCCAATCGCGACCACCACCTCCCTGATCCATCATTTTTTCGTGGAACGAAATTTATTCACCCAGAACTTAATACTAATTTTACCTCCATTCAGAGACCTTCACAGTTGAACTCCCTCTATGAGCTACCAATTTCTTCGAAGAAAACGAAACAAATTCCGTTTTTTCCTGGTCGCTTGAAGACAGTTTTATTAAGAAAATAATTCCGGAGGGAGCAACACTCACCAAACTTCTAAATTAAATTTAGATTTTTTTTAAAAATTCCAGTAACTTTTAAGTTTTTAAACCCCTTTGAACATTTTTAGGCAATGAATTTAACTCTCATGACGAATTAAGAGTGACGGTCAATAAAATCCCCTCCCTAATCTGTTGGGAAATTTTCAAAGAAATAAATTAATGAAATGGTCATTATTTGTTCCCGTCCAACAATAAAAAAAAAGGAATTTATTTATTGAACTTCGAAAGGACTTGAAAAGAAAAGTTCAGAAAGATAAAACTGGATGATCAAAGGAAACGTCAATATATTCATTTTTTAAAACTTTGCAGTAATTAACTTTTGTTTTGATACTTAAATTTTGATATTTTTTATGTGAAAAATAAATTTTATTAACATTAATTGTGACTTTTTTTCAACAATTAAAATCAAGATTTAAACATGACCTGCATTAAGAGACCACCTCTCGAAGCAATCAAATTTTAGTAGGACGGAACGTGATCGCTTTAAGGAAGTTTTACTGTATTAATAATTAAAATAAATAATCATTTAGTCTAATCATTAACTGGAAATTTCACTTTAAAAAATATTATCATGAATAATGTCTCGAACCCTATTATAAAACGTTCACTCCGTTAAAACATCCCCATTTCGAGGAGAAGCTATGTCTTCTTTTAACGTTTTACGAGGGGATACTCGATAAATTACCCTTTCACCACCTCCAGACATCCGCCTCATGTAAATATGGTGCGGACAAAACGGTACTGTGCCATGTTTAAGGACTGCTTCCTAGAAATCTACAAAAAAATTCTTGTCCGGAAAGCTATGAAACGCCGAGATAAAAAGTACAATTGGACACTGTAAGGTAAGTTTAATAACGATAGTGCTGTTTAAAACTATTATCGGGTTTCAATTAAACCATTTCGTCAGACATTATCGATGTTACTTTTGGTGGTACTTGATAGACGTTGTACAAAATTTAGATCGATAATGTTGAAACAGTACTTGAATCGATTGATCAATTTCTGAATCTTATCTGCTTTTCAACCTTTAGCACACAAGTAGACTTTCGATATGCCCAGAACCGCATAACACATTCGCTGCCACCGAGGCACTAGCGCGTGCGATCGGCACCTCTTCCTATACCGGCGACGCCCTGGAGTGTCGATCGACTATGATAACTTATATGCTTTGTTTTTAGTGTGGCTTCGGAGTACGAAATATTATATTAGTGGCACCGAATGTGTTAATTGCTTGAATTTTGGGAACGTTTCGAAGGTTTCTCGTACTTCTCTATGAAAGTGATGTTTTGCTGGCACGGAATATGCTGGCAAGAAAAGTAAAATGGTACACGATGAACTTGCTCCTATGATGAATATTGCCTTCTTAAACTTGTACACACGCGTACGCAGAATCTCTATCATTTCGACTGCATTCTCGGAAAACACAGATTATTTAATGACTTGTCGGCTAACGGACGTGCCCTTATCCATACTAATAAAAGAATAAATCGCTTTGTGTGTCTGTGTGCTATGGCTAGCCAAAACTACCGCACGTAGAAGCCTGAAAATTTAGCTGTGATTAGTCCGACAGGTCGTGATACACCTGAGGCTCGGATTTTTAATTTTTTAAGGGCCGAGGCCCCTGGGACCCTTTAAGTTTTTATGCACTAAAACGTTAATAACATGCCTCTTTTTTATCAGATCTTCTTCGTTTTTGGGGTGAATTATCCTTTCAGTTTCTGCCCCATTTCTACATTTCACTTAAGACCCTTGTAGCCTTGCAAGGGGCCCAGTACAGGGCCTCTTGAAGTTTCAGTTCACTAAACTTTTAATAACATGCCTCATTTCTATACGATCTTCTTCGATTTTGGGGTTACTTCTCCTTTAGAGTTTCTGTCCCTTTTCTACATTTTAGTTAAGACCCTGGCACCCTTGCAAGGGGCCTGTACAGGGACCCTTGAACTTTTAGTGCACTAAATTGTTAATAACATGCATCTTTTCTATCCGATCTTCTTCGTTTTTGGGGTCAATTCTCCTTTCAGTTTCTGCCCCGTTTCTACATTTCAGTTAAGACCCTGGCACCCTTGCAATGTGGCCCGATACAGGGCCGCTTGAAGTTTTTAGTGCACTAAATTGTTAATAACATGCAGCTTTTATATCCGATCTTCTTCGTTTTTGGTTTAAATTATCCTTTCAGTTTCTGCCCCATTTCTCTTTTTCAGTTATGACCCAGTCACCTTTGCAAGGTGTCCGGTACAGGGTCTCTTGACGTTTTAGTGCACTAAATTGTTAATAACATGCCTCATTTCTATCCGATCTTCGTTGTTTTGAGGGTGAATTCTCCTTTCAGTTTATTCCCCATTTCTACACTTCAGTTAAGACCCTGGCACCCTTGCAAGGAGCCCAGTACAGGGCCGCTTGAACTTTTAGTGCACTAAATTGTTAATAACAAGCCTCTTTTCTCTCCGAACTCCTGCGTTTTTGGTGTGAATTCTCCTTTTAGTTTCTGCCTCATTTCAACATTTCAGTTAAGACTCTGGCACCATGTCCAGGGACCCGGTACAGGGCCCTTGAAATTTTAGTGCACTAAATTGCTAATAACATGCTTCTTTTCTATCCTGTCTTCGCCGTTTTTGGGGGTGAATTCTCCTTTTAGTTTCTGCCCCATTTCTACATTTTAGTTAAGACCCTGGCACCCTGTCAAGGGGCCCAGTACAGGACCCTTTGAACTTTTAGTGCACTAAATTGCTAATAACATGCCTCTTTTCTATCCGATCTTTTTCGTTTTTGGGGTGAATCCTCCTTCCAGTTTCTACCCGATTTCTACATTTAGGTTAAAACCCTGGCCCTCTTGCAAGGGTTCCGCACAAGGTTCCTTGAAGTTTTAGTGCACTAAATTGTTAATATTTGCTTCCACTTTATCCGATCTTCATCTTTGAGATACTTTCTCCATTTAGTTATACTTCCGTATCTACATTCCAGTTAAGACCATGGGCCCGTCTAGGGTCCTGTATTGCCCGGTCCAGGGTCCCTTAAATTTTGTGTGTGCCATGCGTTTTTCAAACCCTAATTTTCTCACCTTCGCAATGCGTAGTTATGAAGTTTAGTCTTGAACTCTTCTCCTTAGACCAACACTCACGTGTGTTTATTGGGGCCTTACGGCCCTTTTTTAAGCATTTCCCCAATTTTTTGCACATTTCTTTAAAATTATTTTCTAATGATTAATTCGTACTCTATGCTTAATCTCAACTAATCGAAGATCTAAAACGCTAAGTACTAAAACGTTGTAACATGTTTTCATGTTAGGGCTTTTACTCAACTATCAGTTGCCCCCCCCATTATAACTCCCTTTAAAATAGTCCGATTCACAAGCTTCTTTTTCTAACAATACCTTAGGTTCTCCCTAATTTTCTCACCTTCGCAATGCGTAATTTTAAATTTGAGTCTTGAACTGTTCTCCTTAGACCAACACTCATATATAATTATTGGGGTCTTGGGGTCCTTTTATAAGCATATCCCTAATTTTTTGCGCATTTCTTTTAAATTATATTCTAAGGATTAATTTGTACCCTATGCTTAATCTCCACTAATAGAAGACCTAAAACGCTAAGTACTAAAACGTTGTAACATGTTTTCATGTTAGGGCCTTTTTCCAACTGTCAGTAGCCCCCTTTTGGGCCCCCGTATTATAACTCCCTTAAAAATAGTCCGATTCACTAGCTTTTTTTTTCTAACAACATCTTAGGTTCTCCAGCTATTACATGAACGACCCAAAAAATATTTCAGGCTTCAACTACCACCAATTTTGAATACAAATCTTCTTCTTAGGGCCCTTGGTGCATCTTCTTTAAAAATTATCCGAATTCCTTGCAATTTTCTTAACCATAGTTCAAGCGTACTCAGATTACATGAAAAACTACTAAAAAGTGTATTTATACCAAACTACGAGCCACTTAAGTCCCTTCCCCCTTGGGGCCCGGTACAAGGCTCTTTGAAGCTTTTGCACCATAAATTATTAATAAATTGCCTCTCTTAATCAGATCTTCATTTTTGGAACCATTTTTCCATTTAGTTATTCTCCAGTATCTAAATTCCAGTTAAAATCCTGGGGCATCTTAGGGTCCAGTAGGGCCCGATCAAGGGCCCCTTGAACTTTTTGTATGCTATGCATTTTTTACACCCTAATTTTCTCACCTTCTCATTGCATGATTTTAAAATTGAGTCTTGGACTCATCCCTCTAGACCATCAGCTTCATATTTTTAATGGAGCTCTAGGGCCCCTATTTAAGCAATTACCCTATTTTTCCGCATTTCTTTAAAATATTATTTTAATGATTATTTCATACCCTATGATTAATTTTGACTAATTGAAGGTCTAAAACCCTAAGTTCTAAAACATTTAAACATGTTTTCATGTTAGGGCCCTGCTCTCAACTAACAGTTTCCCCTTTTCGGCCCATCGTTATAGCTCCCTTAAAAATTGTCCGAATCACGAACTTTTTTTTTCCTAACAACTTCTTCGGTTCTCCAGCTACATGAACGACAAAAAAAAAAAAAATGCAGACTTCAGCTACCACCAATTTTGAATATTAATCGTCTTCATGTGGCCTTTGTGGCAGCTTCTTTAAAAATTATCCTATTCTATTGCAATTTTCTTTAACATAGTTTTAGCGTCTTTCAGCTACTTTAAAAACCCTAAAAAATTTTCTTATATCCAACTACATTCCAGTTAATACCCTGGCCCCCCAGGCCCCGGCCTTTCTTTATACCTCAGCTACCACCTATTTCGAACATTAATCTCCTTTTCTGTATTAACTTACGTCTACTCACTACAGACGTAAATTAAAAATCGGGTTCCTTTATAGGCAACTTTAGATAAGGGATTTCATCCGTTTATTAAATATTGTGTTAAGGGTCCTGTCCCTGCCGGCGAAGACACTCACGAGCGAATGTTAATCCTATGGGGAGGGATTTTTCTAATATCTCGTTTGCATTTCGACATTTTTAAATAATTTTTTTGCATTGGATAGCCGAGGTCCGTCTGTGCAGTGCACATTGGCTACTTTTTCGATTTTGGTCGCAGATATTTTTAATAAAGTTACTTTCATTTTCAAAACCGGTTCTGAAAATGAAAGTGTCATTCTAAAAAATATCTGCAACCAAAATCGAAAAAGTAACCAAAGTGCGCTGTAGAGACGGACCTCGGCTATCCAATGCAAAAAAAAAAATGTTTAAAAATGTCGAAATGCAAACGAGATATTAGAAAAATCCCTCCCCATAGGATTAGCAGTAGCTCGTGAGTGTCTTCGCCGGCAGGGACAGGACTCTTAATGCTAACAGTGATTCATAAAATTTACAAGATTAGGAGGCATCTTTCACCACTTGGTGGCGCATTATTTCCTCGGGTTTAAGGGCCCAATTTCAACGGGATTTGCTTCCTTCAATTTAGATTACAATTCAGCTGTTTTCTGTATTATGGAGTTTTATCTTAGACTTTAGTTACCAACATTTTCTAACATTAATGGCGCATTCCTTTTTTTTCTGTGGGCTTGATTCCTACGAGGTTTGGCTCTCTGAAGTTGGTTTTTGATTGTCTCCGGCACGTGCGGGAACTTCCAATAAATGCTGCCATATGTAGTGGGGATCTAGATTGCAGGTACGTTCGGAAAGAAGTTTCATGGGAACGCATTAGACACTGCGGAAGAAATTGGAGCCTCCGAAATTAGGTTCATTTAAAAGAGTTTCCTAAGATATAAAATCATACAAACTTAAGTTTTATTTAAGGTTATTATTTACAAAACCCAGGCAACGCCGGGCGGGTGTGCTAGTATACATTAAAGTAACACTTCACGCGCAGATTTCGCCTGATTCGCATTATTTGCTATTTTGCACAACATAAAAGTTTCTGAGGATTTTTAAGAAACAGCTCTTATGAATGTATTTTTGTGTCTCAAGAAGAGTTTCAACTATTCAGTAAACATATGATTAGAGTAAATTTTTATGAATGTACATATAAAAATATGAGTTTAAAAACTAATTACTTAATTTTATAACATTGTAATGGATTTTTTTTTTTTCAGATTCGAGCCTGATTTTTTATGGACAATGTGCTATTTAATTCAATTCAGTACTTTCTGATTCAGCAAAATTCATTTATTTTTCAGTTTATAAAGCATACCTATAAGTTAAAAAAAGTGTTTTATAAAAATTTAGTTAAAATTTTAGTAAAATTAACTTTCGGTAAACTGGTACATAAAAAGTTTGAAGAGATTTCCTTTACGTAAAGAACTATTTTTCATTTATTTTCTTTACATAATTATTACAAATTATTAACGTTCAGGCTTGCTCGTTAAGGTATTGGATTTCGTTTTTTTTTTTTTTTTTTCATTTTCTTATTTACTAATATATATATATATATATATATATATATATTCGTAATTTTGTCTCGGACGATTTATAACGGATTTTTACTTTGATCCGTTGTCAATTTTATTTAATTTTCAAAAGCATATTTTTTTCTAGGCAGATATAAATATATAGCTAAATCTTTTAATTTTTTACTAATGATTTTCGTTTTTGTAAAGATGATGTGAAAGTTATAATAACAAGGCTTTTAAAGACTTGGTATTCCAATCTTCTTTAAAGATGATTTCGCTGAAAAATATTACTACAAAAACTCTGTAACCAAAAACATTATACAGAATGGATATTTTTATAAGAAGTAATTACTAAGAAACCATTACCTCGTTAACCGTTTTTTAATCATTTTCTTGTACTGCGTATTGACAGTAAGAGATTGAAACCTCATTTATGTATAAAATCCAACACTGAGTACAGGGGAATTTTTGCAGGATATAAAAAAAAAAATCACCGAATTGTTTCTTCAACATTAGTAAAAAATCAATTGTACAAAAAGGAGATTTAAATAGTTTTAATTATTCTTTATATAATCAAAATAAAAAGGGAAAATGTTTTTTGATAGAATTTTTATTTATAAAAATTTATGTTAAATAATTAATTTAGATACAATCTGATACTTAACGCATTTTTTATTATAAACAGTATTTTAGGATATCTTTTTAATAGTTTTGAAACCTTTAGATTTTGCATGTGCATGTGCATAGACATTTTATGGTTTTTCTTTTGAATGCAATATCTCAAAATACATTGTTCAACGATTTTGCCTTTCAACCTACATGGTATATTCTGAAAATGTTTCACGTATCTCACCAATATATTGTGTGCCTTCTATTGTTTTTTTTCCCTGAAACATACATTTAATTTTTATTATTTTACACAAATATGTCACTTTCAAACATTGTTTGTTTGTTTTTTGTGTATTTTGTTGTGCTGTATTTTCGTTAAGAGTTATTTGTGTATTAGAAAATGTTTTTAAAAATTATTGTAATTTTATTTCAAAATCTCTTTCGAAAGTATCTATTTTAGCATATCAAATGTTTTCAGAAAAAATGAGTCGGAAAATGAGTCAGAAAAATGCACTTTAATATTTATAACACCCGCACGTTCTTGGAACTTTTAAACAATTAAATTTATACTGAAATCTGTACATCCATATCACAATATTAAAATATTTATTTTCTTAAAAGACGTTATAAAAACACATTAAAAGTAAATTAAAAATCTATATTTGCATGTTTCAACTTTTCACTGAGTCGTCATCAGAATGTATAACAGAAAATTACAAATGCATATGAAAAATGGAAAAAATCATCAAATATAAAAAATAAACATGTAACGCGCCCGACATTTTCGCGATTGCGCGTGTTCCCTCTATGTCGCGACGCCTTAAGTTGTTCAACCATTCAACTCATAAATTCGGGATACGAAAATATAATGTATCGTTACAACCTCCTGAACCTCTTAAATAAATTTCAATGGACTCTCTTATAAATAATTTAATATCGGATGTAAAGAGCATATAGCGGACATAAAATACATCAGAGGTAATACTGCTTTATCCCGGCTGAATCAAATAGTAAACATTAAAATACTTTTTAAACGAGAATAAAATAATCTACAGGTCCAATTTTTATTTACAATTATTTATAAAAGAGACCATTGAAATTTATTTAAGAGGTTCAGGAGTTTGTAATGATACATTCTGTTTTCGTATCCCGAATTTATGGGTTGAATGGTTGGACAACTTACGGAGACGCAACATAGAGGGAACACGCGCAATCGCGAAAATGTATGACGCGTTGCATGATTACTTGTTTGTATTTGATGATTTTTTTCCATTTTTCATATACATTTGTAATTTTCTGTTATACATTCTGATGACGACTAAAACTTTATTGGAAATTAACTTGACATAACTTTAACTTGACATAAACTTTATTGAAATTAAGTAAAATTGGTTAAAAGACAACCTGCATGTGAATAGTCTCGGATTTTTTTTATTAATATTTGTATTAAAAGTGATACCAGAAACATATTCAAAAATATTATAGTATTAAAAAAATGTGTTTTATGAGCATCTACATAAAAACTATCGATCTGCTCCTAATTGCTCCTTTAGCGTATTGGATAAACCAAGTACAGTTCCCGCTTTCGAAATCAATGACGATTCATTGTTCAGTGGCGGCTGAAACAACGACCAGACCATATCCGAAAAAAATTGTATTTCTGGATACCATTAGTAAAAAATATATCTTTTTTCGTTGTTTATTTATTTTATTTTTTTCTACATGTAAAGAAATTAATATAGCAGAAACATTTACTTATTAAAAAACATATTACTCCTCAAAACGCATGCCCTGTTACAAAACAATTGTGTGACGTAGCTTTGTATATCAATAATGAAAATATATAACAAATAACCTATAAGTAAATGCTTGAGATTTATCTATAAAACTATAGTCATAAGCATTCGTTAAAAAACTTTAAAAAGGCAAAGAATTATACTTGGTATAATTCAAACATAAATGTAGGTAAATTGTAAAGGCAATGTATCGGAAACGAACTCGGAAACTTTGTAACGAAGCACTGCTTAGTAGATATATTAAATTCTGAATTATTTCAGGATAAGAAATATTTACAGCCTTTTTTTTCCTTTTTTGAATATTTTGAAATTTTTGCATATTGTTTTATAAATATTCAAATAATGCATCAATATTTTTTCAAAAGCTATGTTTATGTAAAAATTTATAAATTCCATTTGTACCTAAAACAGAACAGAAAAAATGAAGCTTATTTTCCCACTGTTTGTTTATACTAAACTGGGCAAATCAGATAAAATCTCAATAGAGAATTTCCAAGATAGAGCAATTTCGGGATTTATGCCGCATGTTTTTTTCTTTTTTTAATTTGTGTATAAAGTTTCATGGTGGACATTAAAAAAAATCATGCTGTGCTATTTAATGTTAAATATACAACACGTGTACTGCGACAAAAAAATTCAAAACAAATAATTAATATTTCTTAAGAATTTTTTTCTAAAACATTACACTACGACGCGTCACCCATACATTCAGGCTGAGAAGCCACACTTGTTCGGTTGTTATGCCGCTCTTGTAATAAGAGCAGAATGAAATTATAAATAAAAATATTAAAAAATTCATATCTAGATTATTATTAAGGATGTAATAACAAAATGAAACTAAATTCGTACAATGAAACGTATTAACAGACTGAAATTAAAAATTGTTTGCCTACTTCCACTATTAAAATTATCGGCTTCTTTTTTTACATTAAATTTTGATTGTTATTTCAGCAACAACATAACATCAATGTATTAGAGAGGGAAAAGAAGAAAAAAGAAAAATTGTGTTTTTATAATTTCTGTTAACCCTTTCGGGATCGGTGGTTTTTAAACAAATTTTATTCTTTTGGCACCACTTTTTTAAAATAAGTTACCTTTACTTGAAATCATAAAAAATGTTCTAACTAAAGAAAGCAAATATTATTTTTCTTTTTTATTGGTGCGAGAAATAAATTTTGTATGCTCTTTATGAAGGAGCTTATATGCACATATGGTCCCGAATGGGTTAATAGACATGTATTTTTTTTTACTACAATCTACACAAAAAGTGTCAAAAAAGTACAGTCTTTATATTTAACGCATGATGCAACGAAGCCAATTGCACTTCCTCTTTTTTGTAGTAGTTTTCTAAGCATTCCTTGCAAAGAACGTCTGCGTTACGCGTAATCCAATTTTTTATTATTATCATCTTGACTTGCACCTTTCTTGCCCTTCTTACTTTTTATTTTTTCCGTTTTTTCTCCTTTGGTTTCAGTAAACTTGATAGCATGCCTAACAGGGTTAATCTGCGTAAAAAGAAAAGGAAAAGTTCATAACAATCATCTCGTACAAAAGAAACTGCGGCATGTATAACGCAATTGCAGTGGGGCATGTATCCCATTTTGCATGATGCAGACGTCGGCCATCACAGTTACGTGCCATCGCTAAGGGGAATAGTGTAACCAGATACACAGTACTCTATGCAAACGCTACACTTAGTTTTGACTTCCAAATCATGCATGTGTTTCGTAATTAGTATATAAAAAGTATTTAAGTGTAACGTGTTTAAAAGTTTGGACAGTGAAATCATGCACTTACGTCAAAATAAGTATTGTACTTCTACAAGTAAACCTCAAAATGGGATTCACGCCATACGCTGGTTAAAATAATCTTATTGCGCACCTATACTGCGCGTTTGACGACCATCTATCGATAATTACAAGAAATACAAGAGGTACGTCATCTATCCCGGATGCGCGACTCTCCTGGAGTTACCCTATAAATGGTCTTGAATAACTGCATTATTTAAAATGTTTAACCCAGTTTTCTATCATATTTCTTATCCTAAACATTTTTCATTCTTATGCTGTAGACTTTGGTTTTATCTTCCAGATAAAAAATGAAGGAAATTGTTTTCCATATTTCACCCTTTGAAGCAACGCATCCATTTTATTTTGAGATGTGGAATATTGAATGTGACATGCATTGGAAGAAATTATTATTTACGGTATATTACTGAACACTGTACCCTAATTATATCGTGAATGGCCGAAGTTTTATTAGTAAATACGTGATACATCTGAGTGTAATGAAAAAATAAACTATTTTAAAATAGCGTATGTTCTGGAGTATGTTTCACAATTTTAAAAGAAAAAATACCTGAAAATTTAGAGTTACATTATATATTCCGGGTAATAAATGTAAATATAAGTGATTAAAAATTAAGCAAACATGGCCAATAAAATTGATATTTATACGTTGATGGATATTGTACGTATGGTACGTTCACACTCCACATTTTCTATTTTTCTTTATAATATTCAAAATAGTTGCTTCTTAATGTTCTTTATTATTTCTAGTATTAAGAGTTTTTGCAACATAATAAGTTTTAGAAATAAATTTCCATTGTCGTTATGAAAATTACTTGTTATTAAACGCCATCTGGACAATAGAATTATAAAACAGATTACGAAACGTTTATAAAAACAACATAAATTTTTATAACAGGAATTAGATGTTATTAAACGCCATCTGGACAATAGAATTATAAAACAGATTACGATACGTTTATAAAAACAACATATTTTTTTATATATTGGAAGATTCTGGATTGCCGTATATCGGTTTTGGTTTTGGACTTCCAAGAACGTTATTCCATGTTTATCCCCAAAGCATATGACGTCATCTTTTATTGCAGTTATAATATGTGATTTTTTTTTCTCCCGAGAGACCTTTACTAACTAGTTTTGACTGTAACGTTGATGGAATAAACTAGATCGTATTTTTGCTTGACCAGTAGGGTGGGTCGAAAAAAACCGAAATATTTATAATAGAAATGTAATAGAGCGGAAAAGTTGCCTTTTGTAATAAAGAATAAATTCGTAAAATATTACACCGATCGGTTAATATCTTTTACCGCCGCAAGGGGGGCAAAAATTCCAAAAATCGCAAAAAACATGTTTTTTGCAATATTTTTTTAAATTATCCAAACGTATGAATACAATTTCTAATAGGACGCAATAGCTACATGAAGATATAAGAAATGTCCCGGTAAATACTCATTATGATAAAGGCATACCTTTTACTGCCGCAAAAGGACATTCATTTTTAAAAAAAAAATTAAAAATTTTAAATTTTCCCTTTTTCTAAATTTTTATAATTTCTATAATATGTCTATAAGTAAATAAGTTTATTTCATATGTATTAATGTGTCATAAATTTTGTTAACTATTTGTTATAGACTGGAAAATAAAAACGGTAATCACTCATTTTTCTTGACAATTGCTTCATCTACTGTTTTCCTTCATATCAGCAGTTCATATACGAAAAATCACAAAAATGATATATAATGAACAAAATATTTTAGTATTTTATTAATTAAAATACAGAGATGTTTAACCGAAACGGATTAAATAAGCTTAATATGAAGAAATATTTAAATAATTTAATTTTATAACATGACTTGCTTCCAAATAAAGCCGTTGTTCATCGAGAGGACGAAATTGATCATATGTGATCCCCCCTGTGCTCTGGTCCACAAACTTTACCAGCACTTCAGAGACTAATTTCACGCATCTTTCTTCTGACTGAGTGGGACAAGGAAAATTATAATAGCTGGTATCTTTAATCGAACATTCTAAACGCACCAGCGTCGTTAGATCGTCAGTTGTTAGACAAACCATAACAGGTGTTTTCTTTAGTTTACACTTTTGCCACTCGATTAAATCCATACAATTTTAAGCTTCAAAGTTCAAGTCTTGAATGACGAGGTGACGGATAGCACTATTCGTGTCCATAGAACTTCGTGCTTTAGCACTTTTCTTTATGGCTGGGGTCCTGATATCCTCTCCTTCATATGCTATCATTCCAATGAGGCTATTTTCATGATTTGCGAAACAGGTATTTCGTGAAATTACAGGAACTATATTCTTTCGTAGATGATATTGCAAATAACGGGGGTTACTAATTATAGTCCACAGAATCTGAAAAACATGATGGATTCATTTTAATTGTGAACCAACTGATGTAGTACACTTTCAGGCTGTACTCATTGAGTACACCCTGAAAGTGTACTGCATCAGCCGATTGCTAAAATTGAAAATTGCCAAAGCACGAAGTTCTGTGGACACGAATAGCGCCATCCGTCATTTAGTCATTCCATACTTGAACTTTGAAGCTTAAAATTGTATGGCTTTAGTCGAAAGGCAAAACTGTAAACTAACGAAACCACCTGTTAAGGTTTGTCTATCGACTGACGATCTAACAACGCTGGTGAGTTTAGAATGTTTGATTAAAGATACCAGCTATTATAAATTTCCTTGTCCCACTCAATCAGTAGAAATGAAATTAGTCACTAAATTGCTGGTAAAGTTTGTGGAGCCGAACAGAGTGAGGATCACATATGATCAATTTCTTCCTCTCGAGGGACAATGGCTTTATTTGAAAGCAAGTCATATTATGAAATTCATTTACTTTAAATACTTCTTCATTTTAAGTTTATTTTATCCTTTTAGTTTGAACATCTCTGCATTTTAATTAGTAAAATGGTAAAATATTTTGTTCATTTTATATCATTTTTGTGATTTGTGGTATATGAACTGCTGATATACAGTAAAACAGTAGTAGATGAAGCGGTCGTCAAGAACAATGAATGATTACCGTTTTTCTTTTCCAGTCTATGACAAATAGTTAACAAAATTTACGACATATTAATAGATATAAAGTAAATTTATTTACTTCTAGACATATTATAAAAATTTAGGAAACTGAAAATTAGAAATTTTTACAGTTTTTTTTTTTTTAAGTATGGTCCCTTTGCGGCAGTAAAAGATGTGATTTTATCATAATGAACATTTAGCGGGGCATTTCTTATATCTTCATGTAGCTATTGCGTCCTACTAGAAATTGTATACGTACGTTTAGATAATTGAAAAAAAATATTGATAAATACATGTTTTTTGCAATTTTTTGAAACTTTGGCCCCTTGCGGCGGTAAAAGAAATTAACCGATTGGTATAATATTTCATGAATTTATTGTTTATCACAAAAGGCAACTTTTCCGCTCTATTACATTTCGATTGTAAATATTTTGGTTTTTTCGACCCACCCTATTGACCAGTGATATTTGTAGATAATATTACTAATAATGTACTTTTTATTAACCATTTGGAAAAATGATTATTGTCCTCGTCAGGGTAGGAAATCAAAAGCATATCTGAAGGTTTTTATTGGTTTAAGAGCCATTATTTTGAAAATCAGACAAGTGTGATAGTTGTACTTTTTGTTTTGCTTGATTTTTTTTTTATGTTGAAGTAGATCACATTTAATGAATAATTTGCAATTTTGAAGCCCTGAAAAAATTTTCCCTTCCCTGTAGAAAATATCAAAGTTCAAGGTTGTGACCGTCATTTTTCATGAAAAGTGGAATGCGAGTATGTTTGCAGTGCTAAAGCTTGGGAAAGCAATGACATCCCAAAATTCTTTTGTGATGAAATATTAGTATAACACTACCTGCTTAGTAGACTGTATTCGTTTCCATGGGGCATTGTTATTTTACATTGTTATGTTGCCTCAAAATGGAATGAAAATGACGTTTTTGTCCGTTTTCCGAACGTATTTTCTTATTTAAGCAATAGTACCCCAAACTTTTTCTAATAGAATATCAAAGTGTACTATTAGGACAAGCTAAATAATATAAAACTTTACCGAAATATTGCTGCTGTTATCAGGAATAGTCTGTTAAATATTCAAAAATTTCAAAATAGGCAGCATTTCAATTAGTCTTTTCTCAAAACAGCATCACCGTTCAATAAAACAAAATATATCACGTAGTAGTTAGAAGTATGTACAAACACATGGAAAAGAAAAAAAAAGTGGGGCCTCGTCATATATATTTTTTTTAATAACAAAATTTACAAAAATTCACAGTCAAAATATCCCGTTTAAATTTCCCTTTTTTTATTTATAACAAGGGAGGGGAAAGAAAAAGGGATATTTCATTTTCTCATAGGTGAAAAACATAGCTAGAGGAATGAGAAACGGGATGTTTCGTTTTCTGATAGGGAAAAAGTATGATAAATGACAGTCTTTTTTGTGACTTTTGACATTTTTTTAAAATAAAAATATGACGAGACCCCACTTTTTTTTCTTTTCCATGTGTTTGTACATACTTCCAACTACTACGTGATATATTTTGTTTTATTGAACCGTGGTGCTGTTTTGAGAAAAAACTAATTGAAATGCTGCCTATTTTGAAATTTTTGAATATTTAACAGACTATTCCTGCTAACAGCAGCAATATTTCGGTAAAGTTTTATATTATTTAGCTTGTCCTAGTAGTACACTTTGATATTGTATAAGAAAAAGTTTGGGGTACTATTCCTTAAATAAGAAAATACGTGCGGAAAACGGACAGAAACGTCATTTTCATTGCATTTTGAGGCAACATAACAATGTAAAATAACAATGCCCCATGGAAACGAATACAGTCTACTAAGCAGGTAGTGTTATACTAATATTTCATCGCAAAAGAATTTTGGGATGTCGTTGCTTTCCCAAGCTTTAGCACTGCAAACATACTCGCATTTCACTTTTCGTGAAAAATGACGGTCACAACCTTGAACTTTGACATTTTCTACAGGGAAGGAAAATTTTTTTCAGGGATTCAAAATTGCACATTATTCATTAAATGTGATTTACTTCAACATAAAAAAAATCAAGCAAAACAAAAAATACAACTATCACACTTGTCTGATTTTCAAAATAATGGCTCTTAATCATCATTTTATTCGTTTTCTGATTTGTCTATACTGTAATCTGTGTTTCCCTTTACTTTCAACAGAGATGGCCAATAGAGTGTTGCCACTATGACAAAAAAGTAATAAAAACTACAAAAAAAAATTAATAACTCAGAAACAAATTGAGATACAGCTTTCAAACAAATTGCATTTAAAAGTAAATTTTTTTCTCTATACGACGATATGAAAAGTAATATTGTTGGATGTTTAGAAGTTTAAGAAATAAATTTCATTTAAAATTGGCCGTCATATTTCTTGGAAATCTGACGATGGAAAAGCCTTTTCTGGAACAGCCAATGAAATGCTTGGATAATGCGTCAGTTTCAGTTGGATAATACGTACGAGTCGCAGACGATTTCTGTCTCTTGCAATTTTTACGTGTAATAACACTATTAATGTTTAATTCAAGGTGTACGTAATGTAGGATCAACTCCGTGCTATTTTTTATGTCTTAAATTTTAGTCTTTGAAAAAATCATTTTCCAAATGGTCGTTGTAATTTGTTAAATTGCATTATTTTTTAATTTAAAATTTCAACATAATCCCTAAAATAGTAGATACTGCTAAAAAATATTAGACGGTCATGCGAAATCCTTAGACAGTTCCAGCGACATTTAAATAATAAATCAGAATTAAAAAAAAAAAAAAAATGTTTTTTTACAGAACAATTGAGTATTCCATTCGAACAACAACAACAAAACAAAATACTGAAAATAGTAAATCCTCTTTTTCTGAGATTTTTCTGTACCAATCTGAGCACGTCGTAGATATACTCAACCTCGAATTTCTAAGATATACGTGACCTTAAATAACCAAATATTTAAAAGTTTTCTTCAAAGATTTCTATTATATTTCTTATAGTTCATATTTTCCATTCTTACGTTCACTTTTATTTTACATTACATATAAAATATAAAAGGATTTATTTTCCATTTCTTAATCTTAGGGAATCCGAAGCCTTTTATGGGATATATGAAATATGGAATATTGCATGCTATTATTGTTTCACAATGATAGTCTACTTTAACAATTATAGACTCTCCCATTTCAAACGAAGTGACGTATTTGTATGAATGGAACAGCAATTAATAATAAAAATATTCTCTGACGATGGCCGCGAGAAATGCAAGCTAAAAGTACTAAAAAATTTTAAATAAGGTGTGTGTTTTTTAACTTGTGAATTGTATATCATTATTATTTTGTCATTTGTTACGTAAAACAGCGTTAAGTGCAACTATTATTTATTCTATAAGCATTTTAAAGTTCATATTGTGTAATTCGTGTTTTTATACTATGAAACTTTACATGGATTATATAAAATTATGATATTTGTCATGTAGCAGTCTAAAATATGTATCGAAATAAAACAATAAACTTAATTTTTAGAGTCAAATATTAAATGTTTATACATCATCATAATTTATGAACTATTACATTTTATTAAACAGAAAAAAAACTAGACTAGAAATATAAAGGAAACAGATTTATTCAACATTACTTCCTTATTCGGGTTTAATAACTCATAAATATCTATAACTTCTTGTCGCTCAAGACAGAGGCAAACTAATATTTTTTAATGGCATATGTCACTTTTAAATTATATTGTTTACTGTCCTTATAAGAAGTGGTTCAGTAATAATAAATGATTTTATGGACCAATTAATTAAAATTGAAATTATTAATTTAAATTTAAATTAAAATTAAAATCCTTAAATA
The DNA here is from genome assembly GCA_963932465.1 of Maratus speciosus. Taxonomy (NCBI): domain Eukaryota; kingdom Metazoa; phylum Arthropoda; class Arachnida; order Araneae; family Salticidae; genus Maratus; species Maratus speciosus. Next base: position 535,922,901 of record OZ010791.1, on the reverse strand, counting down.
ACTAACCGTTCAGGAACAATGTTGTGATCTTTTCTACTATAATAAAAATTACAGTATTTTTTATTGGCATCTATATTTTATTAGTATTATATTTGATAATTGCAGTGACATATTTTGGTATATAAACTGAAATGAATATATTAAAACTTAAGCATTATAAGTTATTTTTGTTTAAAGATTAAATAATTTATTAAGGTATAGGTTACCGCTGTTTTTTTATACAAAATGAACAGTTAAGTAAATGAAAATTAAGAAAAATAAAAGAATCAAGTAAAACAGTGCATAAGAATTAGAATAGATATTCTCATCAATACCACATTAATTAATGCTTTAAAAGGGAATTGTGTAAGGATTTTACCTTAAATTAAATAAATGGTTTACAAAAGATTATGCATCAAAATTACTTTTTTGCAAGATTTTTATTTTGGCAAAAAAACAGAAAAAACATAAAAAAAATAGAAATAGTTAAAGCATACATAAATGAAAAATAAAATGATCATGATCATATTTCGTATATTCTGAAATTCAAATCTATTATTCTTCAGTAAATGAAACATAAAATTATTTATGTTTAGTTCCCCTATGATGTCAAAATGTCTTAAAGAGAAATTATATTTTCTTCTTAAAATAATAATAATAATAATAAACGGTCAAGTGCGAGTACTACTCGCACTCAGAGGGTTCCGTACAATAAATCTATGAATTATTATCTGTATAATAATTAATCGTTGCTAAGTGAATAATAAAACTTTGTATAAAAAACTATACAGCGTAGGGTTGTGTATAGCTGTATATACTAGGAAAGTATGAATGGTTATACCATAAATGTTCAAAGAGATATGAAGCCTAAATAATATCAAATATTGCTATTCTATATATCTCTTTTTTTAATCTTATCCCAATCTGTTTATGATGAACTTAATTCGGTACTGACAATACAAATAGCACATATTTAAACTTCATTAGGCATTTCATAAAAGTAAATTCCACGTATTAATAATCTTTTCTTTTTGCAGTGTAGCTAAAACAAAACCTTGTTTTAAGTTTAAACTTGGCATGTGATAAGCGCGCTTCGAAAGGAGGTCCCAAAGTTACAACACTGACTTTGTCCGTGCGGCGTTTTTCCAGATAGGTTTTTAATTAAATTTTAAAGACACGGGAGGCGTATTGAGAGATCCACTCAATGCAAACTAATCGCGAAACCCACAGTATTTATGTGATTAATTCAAATTAAATGAGTCTGTTTTAAACAATTTGAATTTTATTGCTTTTATACTGCTACTGGGCATTTTGAATTGCACAAATATATTATAAAAGTTGTTATCTGGGCTTTAAAAGCCGATGGTACATAGAGTACACCGACCTGTCATTATGTATGTTTAAACCTTCCGTGTCTTTAATGGTTAAAATATCGGCTAATTATCGACGATTTTTTTCGAAAATCATTATCAAGAGTGCTTTTATACATCTGCTACGATAAGTAACTCTAGCGCTCCTCAAGGTCTTTCCTGAATGCATGCAAATCGCAATTTGTGTTTAACGGACAAATGCACTTTTCTAAAAAACTATGTGACCTATGGTAATCGCTATAATTTTCCTGCAATTTTTAAGTTAACGTCTAATACACCTTATTTTTTCGTAATTTTTGTTTCAATAGATTTGGAAATAGATGTGGGGGGTGATATATTTTTGACTATATCTCTGAAAATATAGTACCTAAAATTATTACGAAATGTATTTTAGAGTTTAGCGTTACGAATGCTTTCACACGATAAACCCGCACGTTATACAAAGAAATGATTTTTTACTTTCTTCTATCTTTACAAGAAGAAAGTATTGGTTTCATAAAAATTTTCGAATTCCAGTTTTCGACGGATTTACACGTTTTATGGTTCAGAGATTTAAAAAAAAAAAAAAAAAAAAAAAAAAAAAAAAAAAAAACATGGTTTGCAAAACGTCTGTCTGTGAGTCTGTTTCCGCAAAACCTCTATCTCAAGAACTAATGCACGGATTTTTATAAAACTTCAGATTCCGTTAGTCCTTGACATGAATAGATGCTGTTTACGTTTTAGTGTAAATCGCCCAACAGGTGACACTGCTATGCTGCATTTTGCAGGATTTGCACTATTTTCGATGTAGCTCTATCTCAAGAACTAATGCACACATTTTCATCAAACTTCGGATTTAGTTAGTCCTTCATATTAAATGATGCTGACTGCCTGTTGGTGTAAATCACCCAATAGGTGGCACTGCTGTGCTGCAATTTGAACTATTTCTTCAATAGCTATATCTCAAGAACTAAAGCACGAATTTTCATCAAACTTCAGATTCCGTTAGTCCTTGACATGAATAGATGCTGTTTACGTTTTGGTGTAAATCGCCCAACAGGTGTCACTGCTATGCTGCATTTTGCAGGATTTACACTATTTTCGATGTAGCTCTATCTCAAGAACTAATGCACACATTTTCATCAAACTGTGGATTTAGTTAGTCCTTCATATTAAATGATGCTGACTGCGTGTTGGTGTAAATCACCCAATAGGGGGCACTGCTCTGCTGCAATTTGAACTATTTCTTCAATAGCTCTATCTCAAGAACTAATGCACGAATTTTCATCAAACTTCAGATTTAAGTATAACTTGATTAATATTGCTGCTGATTATGTGTTGTTGCAAATCGCTCAACAGGTGGCGCTTCTATGCTGCATTTGTCAAATTTGCGCAATACCTATATTTCAAGAACTAATGCACGAATTTTCCTCAAACTTCATATTCAGTTAGACGGTGACATAAGTAGGTGATAATTGGGTTCTGGTGTAAATAACCCAATAGGTGTCGCTGCTATGCTGCATTTTGCTGGATTTACACGATTTCAGCGACAGTCATACCTCGAGAGCTAATTCACGGAATTTCATATTTTTAGAATTCTCATGATGAACACAGATCGCCATTTAATTTGACACTGAGATTGTGAATTTTGTAGTATTGACATGTATGAGATAGAAGAAAATTTTGTGATGGCCACAACATACTAGTTTTTTCAAGTAACCTTATTAGCCCATCTACATTTTCCCTAAATATATTTGGGAATATTTAATAATCTCGAAATATTTGGGCCAATAGTCTTTATTATTTCCCCCAATTTGAACTTTATAAGTTCCATCGGAACTTTATAAGTTCCGAGTGATATGGCTGTGACAGACGGACATGCAGACACGGGAGTGATCTTATAATGGTTCCGTTTTTACTTTTTAAGTACGGAACCCTAAATAAAAAACAAAAGAAAAACAGGAATATTTTTGAAAGATGTTGAATTTAAATAAAGAATATATTTGGGCAATGCAAGACAAATTTTTAGTAACTACAGAGATAGAAACTGCTGCACTTTGAAGCATTTAATCGGCAATACTATTGTTGTTTAGAATTTCTTCAAATAATTAAATTCTGAAAAAATTATTCATTTATATTATACACGAAAAAGTGTAGGTCACAAGAACTACGAAATTTTAAATAAAAAATATTATTTTAAAAATTTGTAACATCAAAGTTATTATTATTTTGTCGCCTTTGAAGTAACACAGTGTTAAGTGAAACTATGTATCCTATGTGCTTTTTAAAGTTAATTTTGTGTATTTTGTGTTTTTAGCCTATGCAACTTTACATTGATTATATGAATTTATGATATTTGTCATGTGACAGTTATAAATATATTAAAATAAAACAATAAACTCCATTTTTATTCTCAAATATAAAATATAAAATATTAAATGTACAGTCGTGGAAAAAAAAAAGTAAACACTCCTTACTAACTCCTCAACAAATTATCGTAGACGAAAATTACTGGTAACGAACGATTGGAAATTAAGTCTACTTTAAATTGATGTATATAAAATTTGCTTAGGGGGGCATCTACATATTAAAACGAATCCAAACTTCATTTTTTTCAATGACAATACACAAATTTAACCAGATATTTCAAAACTTCGGTAACAATTATGCCTAGACACCAAATTTCAAGTCATTTGAATTATAAGTTTTTCAGTAATAAAAATTCAAATGTTAGTGCTTCTAATGTTAAATTACATTTTCATATTTTTATTTATATTTCCTGAAATTTTGCTCCTAATGTGCTAATTTATTTTTAGCAATAATACTAATATATCCAAACATAAATACGTTGAATATGCAATTTTTATAATTTTATGATATGAATTCTGAAATTAATATTCGAAGAATTTATGAATCGCAACTTTCAGTTTTTTTGATGGATTTAGTTTTATTAAGTCCTGTTTTATGGATATCCAAAATTTCACAATTTTCTTCCAAGTAGTTTTCAAATTATGCTTAAAAAACGGCAAAAGGATGTTTTAAGAGGACGTCTGTGATAGAAGTGACTAGATATTTTGACATTTCTTCTGCAGTCGTGCAATCCAGCAGGTTTAGTTGACTGCTCGATTGGTGCTTAAGGTGCCTTGGTCAAGAAGGGGGCTCTCTCGGTCAACAATCAAGTACGGAACTTCAATTTGGTTACAGCCATCCCTTAAAATACGCTCGTTTTAAAATAATTAATTTCTTGGAAACTTATGGTACGGATTGCGTAAAAACTTGTTTTTAGGCTAATTGAAGGGTATATAGTTCATTTATGCTGTCGGAATTGTGTAATGCTACTGAAAAAAAAAAAATATGGTTCGTTTTAATAAGTAGATGGCCCCTAAGCAAATTTTATATACATCATTTAAAAGTTGACTTTATTTCCAATCGTTCGGTACCAGTTACTTTCTTCTATGATAATTTGTTGAAGAGTTAGTAGGGGGAGTTTACTTTATTTCCGCGACTGTACATATCATCATAAATTAAAGAAAATAAGTTAAAACTGGTGTGAATGACTAAGAACAAACAATCTTCTTGAAACACCATCAAAAATCCTAAAGTTCATAAAACCAATGTCCCTTTAAGACCTATCGTCTCTAATATTGGTACTGTTACTTATCCTCTTGCCAAATTTTTAACATCCATTTTTTCTCCGTTATGCATTTCTAATACTCATACGTTAAAAAATTCTTATGATTTTGTTAGTAAATTAAAAAATATTAACTCATCCAATTGTTCTATGCTTTCTATTGATGTCAAATCTTTATTTACGAATGTTCCAATTGAAGCTGCTCTTTCTTGCTTGGAAAAAAGGTTACGTGAATTTCATTTCTCTGATATTGAAGTCCAAGATTTTGTTAATTTAACCAAAATTTGCATCACTCAAACTACTTTTGAATTTGATAATAAATTTTCAAACAATCAGATGGCTTAAGTATGGGTAATCCTTTATCTCCAATTCTTTGTGATATTTATATGCATTATTTTGAGGAAAAATTATTAAATCTGGTTAATTTTAAATGTTGGATGCGTTATGTCGACGATACTTTTGTTTTAGTTGATAATCCTTGTGATGTATCTACCATTCTTCATACTGTCAATTCTATCGACCCACATATTCAGTTTACTTTTGAATTAGAAAATTGTAATAAACTTCCTTTCCTTGATGTTTTAGTTACCAAATGCGATTCTTCTTTCAAAACTTGTGTTTATAGAAAACCTTTTTCTGTTTCTAACCCTCCTCATGCTCTCTCAAATCATCCTGTCAAAAAAAAAAAAAAATCGGTGTTTTTTACACGTATGTAAATCGTGCTCTGAAAATTTGTTCTGATTCTGTATCCCTTAAGGAAGAGCTTAATTACTTAAAAACCGTTGCTGTCAAAAGAGGTTTTAATCCTTCTGTTATCAATAATGCTGTGAAGAAATTCAATAGACCATCTAATAGTTCTACTCTTTCCAAATCTGTCAAAAGCAAACCTGATAATTTGGTTGTCCTCCCCTTTTATCCTCCTTTATGTTTCAAGTTAGCTAAAGTTTTACGGCGTTTCAATTTTAACATTATCTTTAAACCTGTCGATAAATTCAAATTCCCCTCTACTAAATCTCCTGTTCCTGATCTTCGTAAATGGGGAATTTATAAAGTTCCTTGTAATGGTTGTGATTTATCTTATATTGGTCAAACTAAAAGGAATCTCGAAATCCGCTTAAAAGAACACTCGCGTTATGTAATCAATCAAGAATTTTCTAAATCTTCTATTGCCAAGCACTCTTGGGATTCCGGCCATAGTTTTAATTTTCAAAATGCTAAAATTATCTCTAATGCCAATAGTATCTCTGAATTGGACTTTCTTGAAAATTTAGCTATTTATCTTAATCGTGATGTTACTGTTAATGATAAATCTGATTCCACAATGCGCTCTGCAGCTGGGAAAAAATTTTTCAGTACTACCATTTAATTTATTTTTGTATTATTATTAGTCTGTTTTTTTTCTTAAATATATATTATTCATTTATTTATTCATTTTTAATTTCATGTGTTCCCATATTGGATTATATGTATTTTCCCCCCTCCCATTTTTTGCCCCTCCTACTTTGTGTTCTTTTGTTTTGAATATTCTCTTCTGTGATAGGCTGTTGTCTTTTACTTTCCTATTGGCTGTTGATTTCTAACTTCCTATTGGCTGTTTCTTCAGCTTGTTTCCTTTCCCTTGTCTCTAATTTCAGTCTTGCCTCTGCTTTCATAGTAGAAGATTTCTTTTTTGCGCCTGACGAAGAAAGACTCAGATCTTTCGAAAGGCCTAGCGCATTTACAAATTTTTGATGGTGTTTCAAGAAGATTGTTTGTTCTTCATCATAAATTAATTAATATTACATTTTATTAATAAGGAAAAAATCTAGAGTAGCAATATAAAGGAAAAAGTTTTTTTTCAACGTTACTTAATTATCCTGATTTCATAACTCATGAATTTTTTATACTTGTTCATGCTCAAGAAATCGGCTAACAAATATTTTCTACCAGAAAAAGTCATTTTTTAATTACATATGTTTATTACATATGTTTATTGTAGTTTTAATGAATGGTTCAGTAATAAGAAATGATTATATGAACTAAATGAATTGAAATTAAAATTATTAATTGAAATTCTTAAATTAGTAACTGTACACGAAAGTGTTGCGATCTTTTGTATTTAATAAAAATTAAAGTATTTATATTGGTATATTATTATTGGTATACTGGTATTTTATTTGGTAATAGCAATAACATCTTATATTATACAAACTGAATTGAATATATTAAAACTGTGTTGTTTGAAGGTTAAATAATTTCTTAAGGCAGGTATAGATTTCCGCTGTCTTTTCCAAAAAAAAAAAAAAAAAAATTGTTAAATAAATAAAATGTTTTTTTTTAAGAGAATCGAGTAAACGAGTGTACAAGGAATTGGACAGATATTCTTATAAATGCAACAATTATTAATGATTTAAAAGGAAATTATGTAAGAAATATAACTGTAAAAAAAAAAAAAAAAAGTTTATAAAAGGTTATGCTTCCAAATATTTTTTTTCTTGAAAGATTTATATTTTGGCATAAAAAAAAGAAATATTTACAGTATTCATAATCAAAACATAATATGATCGTTTCTCATATATTTCGAAATAAAAATCTATTATATTTCTGTAATAATAGCAAAATAGTATTCATGTTTAATTCAACTCTGATGTCAAAATAACATGTCTTAGAGAGAAATTAAATGTTCTTCTTAAAATAATAATTTTGAAACACGTTTAATTGTTAAATAAAGGATATTTTTTGTGAATTGCAAGACAGATTTTTTTTTAGGTATCTGTAACACTTTGAAGCATTTAATCTGCAATACTATTGTTAAAAAACACATAAATTAACATCTAGAATTATTTATTTTATTATTAAAGGTACATAGTATATATTAAGACAGACATGAACACAATTAATACAATAACGCAACAGGAGTGAAAGAATTGCCGTTGCCAAGACACGAACCTGGGTCCACGGCGTAACGTACTGTCGCTCTACCACTAAGCGACCCTAACCGTTATCCTAGCTCGGCAATTTGTCACTAATAAAATATGTTTGGGAACGCCATCGGTCGGCAAACCTACAGCGCACGATAGCGGGAAATACGATGAATAATTTAATATTCCATCGATCGACAATATATATTAAAGCACACACAAATTAATGTATGAATATATTTAATTATTAAAATTACATACTATCTATTAAGACAGACTTGAACAAAAAAAATACAATAACCTAACAGGAGTGAAAAATTAGCTGGGGCCAGGACTATTGTTCTTTAGCATTCCTCGAAGTAATTACATTCTAAAAAAATATTCTTTATTATTATACATGAAAAAGTGCATTTTGTTTCTATATATTCTTCATTGTATATTTTGAATTTCGTATAATACGGCTAAAAGAATTTGCATTTTTTTATACTTAATTTTTTTTCATAGATGAAAAATAAAATTCCTTTATAAATTAAATATTTCTTATAAAGCAGAAAATAAAACTTCCTACAACAAGTTTTTTTCTAGCTGCATATTTTTCCTACAAAAGAAATTTTTATAACCCGCTAAATTTTTGTTAATGAACATCCTTTATTTATATATTTGACAAAAGAAATTCCTGTGATCAATATGCTAATAATCCAAAAAATGTAACGGAAATTTTCCCTTTCACACAAAAAGAACAAAGATAAACAATGAAGTACCAGTTGTTCCGCTGCTTTGATAATGTTAAAAACGCACAAAAAAAAGTAGTATCAAAAGCTACATATAATAAGTTTCGAAACAACAACCAAGTGTTATATCCACTTTTAAGCTATAAAGGTACTTACTGCTGGAATTGACAGAAGAAACAATTTAATAATTTTTCTTCGTGAGCATGGAAAAAATCCATTATTTTAGCCTTTACACAGCTGTAGAGTGGTATTACATAATATTCCTCATTAGTCACTATAATATTCATTTGTTAAAAGGAAAGATTGCGTTTATTAGGTCAGTGATGGAACAGTGTAGCAGAAGAGGATCAATTGACACTGCAAAATTTTATTAGTAATCTTCATTTATAATAAAATATATATCATAATCCATTATTTTAGCCTTTACACCGCTGTAGAGTAGTATTACATAATATCCCTCATTAGTCACTATAATCTTCATTTGTTAAAAGGAAAGATTGCGTTTATTAGGTCAGTGATGGAACAATGTAGCAGAAGCGGATCAATTGACAATGCAAAATTTTATTAGTAATCTTCATTTATAACAAAATATATATATATCATAATCCATTATTTTAGCCTTTACACTGCTGTAGGTAGTATTACATAAGATTCCTCATTAGCCACTATAATCTTCATTTGTTAAAAGGAAAGTTTGCGTTTATTAGGTCAGTGATGGAAGATTGTAGCAGAGTAGGATCAATTGGCACTGCAAAATTTTTTTAGTAATCTACATTAAACTTCAGGACAGAATTTCTTAAATCTTTGAAGGCGAAGAGTACTATACAAATTTATTACTGCCAATCGCACAAATGCTGCGCCACTGTTCCATCACTATTAGGTCACTACACTATTAAAAATTTTGCAGCACTCTGGCAGGTCATTCGACCGTTTTCTGAAAAAAACGGTTTCATAACCATAATTTAACTATATTCTGGCCATAAAATGGCCAATAATATGGTCAGAATAGTGTTAAATTCACGGTTGTGTAACCGTTTCCGGAAGAAACGGTCAAATAACCTGCCAGAATGTTGAAAATTTTTAACAGTGTATCATGCAAAAAGAAACATACTTGTAACTGAATTTCTATTGAAAAAAAGATCGAAAAATTGCGAGAGTTGTTGTTTTAATCGATAAACATCATTAAAAATATCTAGCTTTGAAGTTGGGGGGTAGTTTAAATGTTAGATATTGTAAAAGTACTTAATTAACAAAAAATGCCAAACTAAAACTTAGCATTAAATACCGACTTATAATAATGAGCTGCAGTCCCAGATAGTATATTTCAAATCACTTTGTAAACCTCTCTTTTAACAGTAAATGAAATATTTCGAAGTAAATTGAAAATTAACTCAATTTAAAAAAAATCATATTTCTCACCGCTGATGAATGCAACTAAAATATACATAGGAGTATAAAACAGTCTCCTTCATTGTTGTTGTATTATTGCTTCCGTCGAAGAAGAATGATTATTTAATAAGATACTGCAGTACATGCATGTGCTGCGGCCACACTTGTAGTATAGGCAATGGACTATTTATTTATCCTATTGAATGCTATTTTGTCGACTATTAATTAAAGATACCCGTAATATCATAATCTCTGAATCTTTGGTATTTTATGAAAAATATCTAAAAGCCTATAATGTATATGCTTATTAAATCATGGTCGTAATAGAGGCGAAATTACATGTCAATGGTTTCACTAAGCAACATTCGTAATTTTGTTTTTGATAAAAATTAGATACCTACATTCATGTTTTATGTTTGATTGTAATGATTAACTTAATATGTAGCAGCATATATTTGTTTTATGTGTGACAATTCAGTCTGAAAAGATATTAATACTCGTACTTATAACGTTTTGTTTAGTTTGTAAAAAAAAAATACATATTTTTTTTAATGATATTTCATAGTAGACCCTTTAGGAGATTTATTTTATTTAATCCTACATTAGTAAAATTTAAATATACTGAATTGCGATTGACTCTTATTAACCCCTGCCCTTCCAAAAGGTTATAGTATCCGAGTGGTGGAGGAAATAAGCAGCCGGATGTCTACCAAGCCGTATTGCTTTATAATCTGGTGTCCAGCGCCCATTCATGTCGTTTCAGAGGTCAAACGTAAATATTGCGCACTCAAATTTAACGCCGTACAAGTAACGCACAGACGTTTTTACACATAATTTTAGAATTGCTAGTGATAACATATATTAATAAATCTCTTTATAATTTTAACGGTATATATGTCGTAGGCTAATTGAGAAATCCGGCTCTTTGCAAACAGCCTAGACTCTTTGCAAAGAGCCGGGCTAATTGTAGAATCCATCTCCCTTTTTCCAATTAGCCTGATATTTTTCAGGCTTATTGCAAAGAGCCTAGAAAGCGTTAGGCTAATTCAAAAATGACCACTTATTATCCGATCAGGGTGATATTTTTAGCTCACAGGCTATCAAAGCCTGAGGGCTTATGTGCCCGCCGATTCTGTATGTATGTGTGTACGTACGAACGTATGTACGTAACGCGATAACTCTTGATAGAAAAATCCGATTTGCTTCAATTTTTTTTCTAGGTTCATTCTGATAAGGTGCTTCCCTGATTAGTTTTCGGGGTTCATTGGTTAAGGATAAAGGGGGAAAAGGGGGCTAGTCCTCCCCCCTTAATTTATATAGATGGGTTTTTCATGCAGAAATATTCGATTTGCTCCAAATTTGGTACACCGGTTTAATGTGTTAAGGAGCTTCCCTGATTAGATTTAGAAGCTCATTATTTAAGTATAAAGGGGGGAAAGGGGGGCTACCCCCCTTAAATTAGGTAAATCGGTTTTTCATGATGAATTACTCGATTTGCTCCAAATTTGGTATACCGGTTTATTAAGTTAAGGAGCTTCCTTGATTAGATTTGGAGGTTCATTAGTTACATATAAAGGGAGGAAAGGGGGGCTAAACCCCCCCCCCGTAAATTAGATAAATGGGTTTTTCATGCAGAAATATGCGATTTGCTATAAATTTGGTATACCGGTTAATTATGTTAAGCAGCTTCCATGATTACATTTGGACGATCATTATCATGTATAAAGGGGGAAAAGGGGGGCAATTGCCTCTCCTCTTAATTTAGATAAATGCGTTTTTCATGTAGTATTATTCGATTAGCTCAAATTTGGTATACTGGTTTATTATGTTAAGGAGATGGGTTGATTAGATTTGGAGGTTCATTAGTTAAGTATAAAGGGAGGAAAGGGGGGGGGCTACCCCCCTTAATTTAGGTAAATGCGTTTTTAATGCAAAATTATTCGATTTGCTCCAAATTTGCTAAAAATTATCTAAATTAAGGGGAGGGGCAATTGCCCCCTTTCCCCCCTTTTATACTTAACCAATGAACCTCCAAATCAAATGAAGGAAGCCATATCTTAATAAACTGGTACATCAAATGTGAAGCAAATCGAATAATTCTGTATGAAAAACCCATTTAACTAAATTAAGGGGACACTAGCCCCCATCCCTCCTTTATACTTAACCAATAGATCTCCAAATCTAATCAAGGCAGCTCCTTAACATAATAAACCGGTATACAAAATTTGGAGTAAATCGAATAACTCTGCATGAAAAACCCATTTATATATATTAAGGGGGTCTAGCCCCCCCTTTCCTTCCTTTATACTTAACTAATGAACCTCCAAATCTAATCAGGGAAGCTCCTTAACATAATAAACCGGTATACGAAATTTGGAGCAGATCGAATAACTCTGCATGGAAAACCCATTTATCTAAATTAAGGGGGGAGGGGGGGTATAGCCCCCTTTCCTCCCTTTATACTTAACTAATGAACCTCCAAATCTAATCAGGGAAGCTCCTTAACATAATAAACCGGTATACGAAATTTGGAGCAGATCGAATAACTCTGCATGAAAAACCGATTTATCTAAATTAAGTGGGGTAGCCCCTTTTTATACTTAAATAATAAGTTTCCAAATCTAATCAGGGAAGCTCCTTAACACAATAAGCCGGTATACCAAATTTGGAGCAAATCGGATATTTCTGCATGAAAAACCCATTTATATAAATTAAGGGGGGACTAGCCCCCCCTTTCCCCCTTTATCCTTAAACAATGAACACCAAAATCTAATGAGGGAAGCACCTCATCAGAATGAATCTAGAAAAAGAAATTTGAAGCAAATCGGATATTTCTATCAAGATTTATCGCGTTACGTACATACGTACGTACACACGTACATACAGAATCGGTGGGTACATAAGCTCTCAGGCTTTGATAACCTGTGCGCTAAAAATATCACCGTGATCGGATAATAAGTGGTCATTTTTCAATTAGCCTAACCCTTTCTAAGCTCTTTGCAATAAGCCTGAACAATATCAGGCTAATTGGAAAAAGGGAGATGGATTCTATAATTAGGCCGACTCTTTGCAAACAGCCTAGGCTGTTTGCAAAGAGCCGGATTTCTCAATTAGCCTACGACATATACATTTCTATATTAATATTTGGAAATTTTTCCAGAGATAAACATTCGCCTTGCATACAATATTTCAAATGAAAATCAAATTTCAAATTATTTTTGCTTAAAAGGCGCAAAGACCAACCCAGTGAAAAAGATTCCATGCCGGGACTCGAACCCGGGCCATCAGCATAGCGCACTGACGTTCTACCGACTAAACCACATGGAACGATACCCAGCCTGGAACTTCTCACTATTTCAGGTTGGCAAGGCTACAAACACAGCACAAGATGGGATATTTTTCCGTGAGCCACCAACATGGGGCAAACACAGACACTTAATTAAATCCAGCATCGGTAGAACGTCAGTGCGCTATGCTGATGGCCCGGGTTCGATTCCCGGCATGGAATCTTTTTCACTGGGTTGGTCTTTGCGCCTTTTAAAGCAAAAATAATTTGAAATTTGATTTTCATTTGAAATATACATTTCTATTGGAAAATTTCTTGGCATTATCATGAAACGACGTCCGCATTTAACGAATTATGAAATCCGACAATGCTCTTGCAATATGATGATTTAGAAAATGGTTATAGCAAAAAATTAATAAAGATATTCATAATAGCATTGCTGATGCAGCAGTGGTGATGTTACTCTTCATAATGCAACTGCGAATTATTTCAAAACAAGCTTGAAACACCAATGAAACAATTTATGAAGTATAGTGTTGAACGTTAAAAATATATAAAATATTCTTTTATCAAAAGTATAAATGTTATTTAAAAGTTTCCAAAATTGAAATACTACAAACTTTAAGCACCGTGTGTTAGTCAGGTGTATGATATAATTTTTTATGCTGATTTTATAAAGGTTATAAAAGATAATACGCGGTCTACATAAACTGATGATGACTCACTTCGTAAAAAAAAAAAAAAAAAAAAAAAAAAATGTAGTGAAATAAAGTATCACCCCAGATACAGCCACATATGCTTGATTAAACAAGGATAGGATTCATTATTTAAATTTTCTTCTCATGTGCCTTTTTTATGTTTTACATTCTGTTTGCAAACAACTCATTTTAATCTTATCCATTCATACTATTTATGATATTCCGTGTTTTGTTTAACAGATTATTTCTTAATGCTGTTCTTTATTTGAATGTTAAATTTAGTTTTATATGTCTTTAAATTACTTATACGGTTAAAAAATATATTTCTCAATGTGGCTATTTATACAGTCATTTATTTCTTGGAAATTTCCCGTAAGCGTATGAAGAAGTATTTAAAAAACACAAATAAAACTGTATGGGCGCTCAACAAAAAAACTTAAGCAAATACAATATTTCGTAACGGCTCGTAAAATTTATCTCTATAGATAGCAGCATATATAAACGCATTAATGTTCTGTGGTAAATAAATTGGAACAATTTTAACTGTTTTTTACATTTAGCAAAAAACATTATTTTGAAAATACAAGTTATTAAAAAATATACATGACATTAATCTATATAACATATATCACAGTTGACTATCTAAAACACAGGAAGTCTATTCGTAGATTTCATGAACATTCAATATATTAGGGTTAGTCTGTGTAAAACAGCAGTAGAAATTTTGTTAGTATTTGCCCTTTTTTTCGGTTTTAAATAAATCTTTAACATATTGGATTCTTTTTATGAATAAGAAAAAATATAACTCTAAAATAAAATATAAAAGTTTATACAATAAATTACAGAAATAAGATTAATTGCGTACAGTTATATGAGAAATCAAAGCAGCGGCAATCTGCCGCATGGCATAGATATACAAGTTTAAGTTGGAAAGTTTCAAATATTAATAATTTATTTTTCTATACTAATTAGAATTTTTTTCATATAACTACTGCAAATAAACTCAAATTTTATGAATTAAACTCCCTTGTTTAAATGAAGCAAAAATATTTTGGCAGTCATACATTTTTCTTGAAATTTATCAAGCTTTCCATTCGCTGAAATAATAATCCGGAAATAGTTTAAAACTATTTTAAGTGAAAAGGCCCATTAATTTTTTATCGTACAAAATAAGAAAAATAAATGAAAAACAGTTTTATACGGCTGGTATCTAAGAACGAAGTAATTGTCGTTTTGATAAACGATTTTGTTTTAAAAATCTAATATTTTTTTAAGAGAAAATACGGTTCATTACATTTTTTTATATGTCTTTTAAATTATAATTGCACTTTTCCAAATTGATTTTTAAAATAAGGTTATTAATTTTAAAATCTTCGAAATATCGTTTTTTTTCTGTTTTTCACTCATATAGATCCTAATTTATTTCGCAGATTTGTGTTCCAGCAAAGTCAAATCTTTTATATATCATATTATGGTTTCCGTGCATAAAAACTAGTACATTAAGTAAATCCGAAAAATTATCGTAATTCGAAATCTAAAAGACAGAATAAAGCTTTAATAACCAAAGTACCTTATTTATAATTTTTTGTGGTCACAGTGCATGCAGTTTTCTTAATTATAAATACTTGCTAAAACTAGGAATAAGCAATAGAAATTGTTGTCATATTTCAAACGCATAGGATCTTTAAAATTGTATATAATCTTTTTTTTTTTATCAACTAGGGGGCTCGGCCCCCTACGAGCTACGCTCGCCAACCACCGTCCAGACACCACAGACTCTAAATGCACGCTAATGTGATCGGCTTTAAAAAGATTTCGAAAGATTGAATTATAATTAAAAAAAACAGTGGCGATCTCCCTATAAACGGATTTCTATTCATTTCTCTTTGATTGGGGAAATTTTAACGCCAAATCCGCTGCGATACTACTTGATTATCCCGTCGACTAATTTCGCCAAATTATATAAATCGCCAAACCACTCGCCAAATTATACAAATTGACATAATTTTTATTTTAAATAACGAAAGAACAAATAAATTAGTACAACATTAATAAAAATACAAATAAAACGTCGAAATAAAAATAACTTGATGACGTAGACACGTGTAACAACATTTCAAAATAAGCTAATATAAAGGAATTAAGTAAACAGAGTCTTTGTCTCCCGGTATTTTTTAACGAAGCGAAAAGAAAGTTCTTTTAAATGAGTCATTTTAAATTAATCGTTTTTAATCTGACGTAATTTTGACCAAACTATTCTTTCTCTTTTTAATATTCGCGTGAAAATACTTGTGTTAGAAATAAAATATTATTTGCACTTTCCTAGAAAAATAGTTGAAAAGTATCCCCTCAAAATATCAAATAAATGTCTATCGCAATTTGTAAATTTAAACCGTTTTGCAATATTATTTTGTGTTCATTTTATGTAATAACTGTAATGTGACGTAAATATGACGTAATTTCTCCTATTTAAGACTTCTAACGGATGTTAAATTTATTATTTTACAAATTCCTTTCTCTCTTAAAATTCACGTGTAATTATAGTTTTTATGACGTAATTTTTAATAAGTTCCTGCTTTTTGTACATAATTATTTAATTCTAATTCCAAATGTTTCTTTCTGTTTATAATAGTCACGTGTAAATAAATTTTTAATTTATTACACGTATAAATATTTTTTTTTTAAGCAAACATTATTGTTTCCGCTGTTTATATAGTTGGCAACAGTTTAAATTAATATCACTTTCTAAAATCTGCAAAAAATATCTGTAGAAATGCTGAAAATTTAAATTTAAAATAGAAATAAAACCTCAAAAAATTAGCCAAATTAAAAAAAGAAATACAATCTTCACACCGGGAACTTCAAACGTATAAAATGACCTAAAAATGATTAAATTCCCATGAATAGTTTTTGCTCCTATAAAACTTTTTTAGTGGAACGATTTTGTCCAAATTTAGCATTAAATATTTCTTAAAATAATTCTTCGATTTGAAAACTGTCTGCATCAGCGTGTTTATCAAACATTTCTGTATAATACTACCGATTTTCATATTTTTGTATGCATTATTTTTCTTAATATTAACGAAGAAAGACCTCCGGTCGCAAAAAATTCAAAACCGGCGGCGGCGGCGGCGGCGGCGGCGGTGACAGCGGTAGTTACTTTTTTTTTAGAAAAGAGAGATTTTATTACTTTTTTTCTATAATTTTGTAAATATTATATTTCATAGTTTTAAAATTGTATTTTTAAAATTTTTCTTATTGCGTGGTTTTAAAAAGCCTTTTATCGGGGGGTGGAGGTGTTTTGGGGTACATTTTAAGTACAGTAAGATCTGGACATTATTTGAGCTGTATTTTTTCACCTTCGGTCTTCCTGAGTAGAAGTATAGGTCTTTCGTGTTCAGTATGCTATAAAATTACTAAGTCCTAGTCAATGAATTCAAAAAGAAAATTGTTATGTTTTAATAGCGGCGGGATAAGTAGAAAATTTTAAGATGTGCGATGCATTTTCTGGAAAGGCCCTATCCATCGTTATTTTACACAAAATTTTAATGTCCCCGTATAGCCCTATTTTGCTTTATTACATTTAGTTTAGCATGCCGCAATCACAATGAATACAATATTACATTTCCCTAACTCCAAAAATACGAAAAATGTATGTTCCTGGACGTAGGAATATTGAGAATATTCGATTATTTTCAAAATAAAGGGATATTATTGCTAAGATGCTAAAACAATGCTGTCGGAAAGTTTTTAATGGTAAGTATACCAGTACCCATAAGCTTATCCATAAATATAGCTCCAACTTTTTACCCGACTGAAAAGAAGGGTTATGTGTTTCACGCGTATCTGTGTATGTGGATTTTTATACCTTCGAAACATCCCAACGGCTGGATGGATTTTAATGAATGAGGTCTCTATCAATTTGTCTTAACGGCCAGATGATTATAAGCTAGGTTTTGTTTATATAAATTCAAAATGGCGGCCGTAAAATACAAAATGGCGGTTGAGACGAAAAAAAATCTACGCACCTTATTGAGTGGCACATCATTGGATAGGTCTTTCAAAGTGAAGACGATGTTTCATTGACTATTTTACCGTCAGAAGTTCCGTTAAAATATTATACAGCCTGGAAGTTGTGGATGTAGGATCTCTAGATTTACAGACTCTAACCATCATAGACATCTATAGACCTCATCAAAACAGTGTTTATAGATAGGAACTAACAATTAAACACAAGTTAGTAATCAATACAAGTAAATGAAAAAATAGGTAAGTAATATAAAAAAGTAATAAAAAAAATATTTTAAGTCAATTCCTACCTAGGTCATTAAGAGAATTTTTTTTCTCCCATTCTTCTTTCCTCTTGAGTGGCGTTTAAAATGCCTTGATCAAGAAAAGGGCTTTCTCGGTCTTAAATACCTTGATCAAGAAGAGGGCTTTCTCGATTTTTGAAAATTAATTAATTTAATTAAGGAATTAATACTTGAAAAATACTGGATTAACATCAAGTGTCATCCACTACAAGTTTAAAAAAATCTATTTGAGCTTGATTGGATGAATAATAAGTATTTTATTAACGATCGAAAATTTGAACAAGATATGTATATATAGCGACAGTATGAGCTAATAGTAGAAATTGAAAGAAAAATAGGTTCACATTGATGAAAAATAATTAATTAGTTCGCTTTTCACGCAGTCGTGTTTTTTGATTTTTAAATTTAAACGTTTATTATATTTAGTAATTATCAAATAACAAGAACGAAGTTTTCAATTTTAATTTCAATATAATTTATTAATTTAGCTTAATTATACGTATCTACAGATAACAGAAGACAACAATATTTCTGCCTCATAACTGAAATTGAGGATAATAACTAGATCCGTTTTTGAGCTGATTCCGAATATGGTTTAAATTTTTCTCTAGATGGTTCAGTTTTTGAGAAATTTGTATATAGCAAATGTAAGCTTTTTCTGCCATTTTCAGCAAACTTTAGATAAAATAAACGTCAGATTGAATTGCATTCTCCAGATAATGACTAAATATAATAATATAACAAATAAAATTTCATTTAATGCAGAGCATATATTATTTTTCTGTTTAAGCCGAAATAACTAACGTTTATCTTTAACATTGATCATTTCCATTGTTCATTTTCACTGAGTTATAAATAACTAACGCACCTTTCAAAGATAGCGCAAAATTGTGTTTCGACATTTTTTGCCAGAGGAATGTAAATAAGTAGTAATATTATTCTGTTTTAAATGAACTTTTAACAGATAAATTAAATTAAATTGTGTAGATGACCCCCCCCCCCCAGGTCAAAATTCATTCTGGTATTTGTTTGCTAGACAAGCATTAAATGCTGTATCCCAGCATCTGTATCCCAGCAAAGATAACTAGCATAAACTACCATAACACATTTGCTGGTTCCACCATAAATCCCAGAAAGTCATGGTGTGTAACACTTTACTGCTCGGCCAGCATACATATTCCAGCTTGTGTTGCTTGAATATGTTGCTGGCCTAGTAACTATCAAGACCACCACTTGCTTGTAATTTCAGCTTTCTAGCAGTAATTCCCCAGCAACAGAAACTTTTTTTTGTTGCTAGTCTATCATTACATTTCTACCATCAGTTGCTTTTAATTTTCTAGCATCACGTGCTTTTAATTTTTGCTGTGCTGGCATTACATTTCTAGCATCACTTGCTTTTAATGTTTGCTATTCTAGCATTATTTTTCTAGCATCACTTGCTTTTATTTTTTGCTATTCTCCAGGTTAGAAAAAAATGACGCTGGTGGCGCCATCTTTGGAGAATTTCTGAAGTACCTACAGCTTTTAGAAGGGGAACTTAGGTCGGCTTTTCTTTTCATCTGAGAAGGACAGAACTCATTATATCCGGTTTGGAAGCCAGATGCTTTACTTACTTTGCCACTGAGGTCGTGTTTGTAAACGATTTTAAATGCGTGTAATGGGTGAAGAGCTGATTCTGCTGTGTGTTGATATTTTTATAAGAAAGAGGGTTATCGATTATTATAAGATTATTCATAAGACATAGAATTTATCGATGCTGTTATCCTCCAAGTTTCAATTAATAAGGTTAATATATCATTAGGGTTTTTTCTATGTTTAATGGATAATTAGAATATGGCTTGATTATTATAATTCATTAGTGGAATTTTCTTTGCTTAATGAATGGTTTGAATATGGTCATAATTATTTGTTGCAGAAAAATAAAAGATTTTGAAGTGCATTTAGGATAAAATTTATCAATTTAGGATGGGGTTAAGATTTTAAAAATTAGTCCTTATTGGAGGGGAGGGGGGGGTCAATTGTACATATTTTCAATTCGATTCTTATGAACTTATTTCTTGCATGAAACAGTGCTCCTTGAATTTTGGGAATTTAATTGACTAAATTCTCTTTTTAAAAAGCACGGATTTTTTTTTTGTATAACTGACATAATTAAAAACTAAGAGAATGAACAGCTAAGATTTTTATGATGGGGGAGTGGAGGGGAGGCGCTTTTTCCCAAAAATCCTTCACGGAAATTAATTTTCATTTTTTTAAAGATTTATGTGTTAAAATGTTATCTAAACCGGGGGGGGGGCGCTTTTTCCCAATAAATCCTTTATAGAAATTAATTTTCAGTTTTTTTTAGATTTATGTTTTTAGATTTTATCTAAAACAGGTGGGCGAAGGCAGTATTGAATTTACGTTGTAGTGGTTCGAAAAAGGAAATCTGCCGCCCCTGGATTTTGAAATTTAACAAAATAATATTTTTTCTCTGATTTTCATAATCATAGCAAATTTAATCTTTTCGAAAAAGTTAACAGAATTAAATACTAAGAGAAAGTGCAGCGAGGAATTTTCTTCCAATTCGGGGGGAAGGGGAGGGGGCTTTTTCCCTTTAAGAATATCATGGAAATTATTTGTTAATTTTTTTAAGTTTATGTGTTAAAAAATTATCTCAAACGTGTTCAAGAGGCAGTATTTAATTCAGGTGGCGGTGACACAGCCCCACCCCTCCTAGCTTTTGAAATTTAATAAACAAAATTTTATTTTTCTCCCATTTTTTAAGATATAGAAAATTTATAATTTACAGGTAACCTAAAATAATTTAACAGTCACAGGAAGATCAGTTTAAAATTTTCTGTTTGGGGGGGGGTGGGGGGGGGTTACTCTTCTATATCCGCTTTGGTAATTAATTTTTAGTTCTGTTTCTTTTGATATTTAGATGTTAAAGCTAATCTGAAATGGGTGATTTAAGACAGTATTGAATTCAGGAGAGGGCCAGCCCAGGTTTTAGATTTTAATGAACAAAATTTTCTTTTTCTACATTTTTTAAAGATATACTGCATTTTTTTCGAGTAAGTTAGAATATTTAAATTGTAAGAAACAGAAGGAAAAATTCTTTTATAGGCGGGGGGGGGGGGGGGAGGACTCCTCTAGAAGACTCTCATAAAAGTTAAATTCCTCATAGAATTTAACCCAATCCCATAGGAATTAATTAAAAAAATAGAAGTTATATTTTACTTTTTGAAAAATTGCAATGTACAGTGAAACCTCCATAACACAAATTCCTGAATATTCCGTTAAGAGTTCCCTTCGGTGATCCATTAATCCTCCCTCGAGTTTGAAATGTAACTAATTTTTTTCTCCGACTTTGAAAAACAAATTGAAATTTAATCTTTTCTCTTAGCTTATAATAAAAGAGAAACTAATAATTTTCTGTTTGGGAGGGGGGGGGGGCGGAAGTGACAGAGAGCTATTGTCTCTCCCTGGATTTGAAAAATTAATTTCATTTATAATTAAAATTTCCTTTTTTTCTATTTTCAAAAAACATAGTCAAATTTATACTTTCGAGTAACTAAAACAAAACAAAAATAAATAAATTAATTAAAAAATAATAATAAACATTTAATGCTGCCAAGCAATAACAAGCACACAATTCTTCATTTAAGTACCTACCTCATTATTACTGGGAAGAGACTTGTGTAGCAAATTATCATATCTTACTGGCACATAGTACGTCATGCTGTTTTCTATCAAAGCAGGTTGCATAGCATATTATGCTGGCGTTAACGTGTATATTAAGCATAACGTGCTTGTACATAGCTTTGTCATGCTATTTGTTAATAAGCTGGCTGCATAGCATATTATGCGGGCAAGCATAAAAAAAGCATATAATAACACGTTGAGGTACCTAACTCTCCATGCTTTGAAAAAAGCTTAAACAGCAAACAAGCAAAAAGTACTTGTACGTAGCTTGTCATGCTATTTCTACCTAAGCTGGCTATCATAGCATACTATGCTGGCAAGCATAAAAAAGCATATAATAGCACGGTAAGGTACCTGCCACACCATGCTTTGGAAGAAGCTTAAACAACAAACAATCATAAAATGCTTGTACATAGCTGGTCATGCTATTTTCCCCTAAGCTGGCTGCATAGCATACTATGCTGGCAAGCATGAAAAGCATATAATAGGACGGTAAGGTACCTACCACACCATGCTTTGGAAGAAGCTTAAACAACAAACAGGCATAAAATGCTTGTGCATAGCTTGTCATGTTATTTTTCCCTAAGCTGGTTGCATAGCATACTATGCTGGCAAGCATAAAAAAGCTTATAATAGCACGGTAAGGTACGTACCACACCATGCTTTGGAAGCAGCTTAAACAACAAACAAGCATAAAATACTTGTATATAGCTTGTCATGCTATTACTGTGTAAGCTAGCTATATAGCATGTGATGCTGGCTAGCATTGAAAAAAATATAATAGCATGAAAATCTAGCAGACAAAGCAATACATAGCAAAAACTAGCATATTTCTGATGCTAGTACTAGCAAGAATTTTGACCTGGGCCTTTAATTCAAATTAAATCACATACATTATAAAGAACTTTACATGTGTGAAACTGGTAGTTTTGTATTGATTAGAACAGAAGTTGTAAATTTACATTGTTGTAATTTCCCTTTTAATTAACTCTATATAAGTTATTCTACATAAGTATTCTATATAAGCTGAATTGAAAAAAAATTGTTTTGCTACTAATTGAATAAATTTAAATTGAAAATTTAAAAAAAAAATCCAAAAAATTAAAATAAATTTGTATTATTTCAAGTTCTTTTATAAAATAAGTGCAAGATCTTTATTTTACAGATTAAAGATTATTCTATTATAGAATGTTAATTATACTGATTTAAATCCATAATATTGTTCTTAGCTTTACATGTAATTGTCTAAAGAATGGCACAAGATAAAACACATCATTTTTCAATATAAAAGTATTGAAGATAACTTTTTTTTTAACATAATATCTACAACTGAAAATATCTTAATATCGATGAAAAATGTATAACCATGCAGAAAAAATACACAATGTATTGAATCAAAATTTGTTTTACTTGAAAACTAAGTTTTAAATCTAATCATTATAGAGAACGAAAATATTTCGTTGAACAATTTAAGAATTCTATATCTAACTCTTAAAAATTTCAGGAATTCTTTTGTTGTTAGAAAATGGAAACGAAAAAATTCGTAAGTAAGTCATGCGGAAAAAGTCATTTTGTCAAAAGTTTTCTTTCGCAAGGATAAATACTGTAGCTTAAAGGATTTTAAAAATGAAAAATATAATCAAGCCTTATCATTTTTAAATGAAATAATATGTTTAAATAGGTTACACCTTAACTTTGTGCGATGTTTGTATACTGTTAAAATGTCCAGTTTCTTTTATTTATATTATTAAGTGTTGAAAAGGAATCAATGACACTAAGAAAAGCTTTAAATATCATAATTTATTTAAAGTTTGATATCCCTTTAAGACCCGGAACATTTTCATATTTAAATATTACATTTTTCTGGTTATTAATTCTATACTTACCCTAATGACACTTAAAAAAAATAATTAAAAAAATTTACATCGCCCTCTGGTGTGTGGAGAGTACCCGCACGAACGTGCGGGTTGGGTTTTTTCTGAGAAAGCCACACCCGCACGATCGTACGGATTGAGATTTTCCTGTGAAAGCATTACTTATAAGTTGATTTGGGAAATATTGCCGGAAATACTGCATTGGTAATCCTTACTGTCTCTAGAAGCCTAAAAAAGAAGAAAAAAAAGTTAATATTCGAAATGTACTTATCGACTTCAAAAAATTCATATTTTTATTAATTTTAAAAAGTTTGCCATATTTTTAAAGCTTTTTTATAATATCGGTTTTATTTTTTCTATATGTATATAACTTTTTTAATTTAAAATTTAAGAAATGAAAGACATACCTGCGTGAAATCTAGGATGAGGTACAGAAATGAACTTCTTAATATCCTACTTGTATTGTTTTTTATTTTTATATTTCCATTCTATTTGGTTTGGATGTACAACTTTAGGGAATGAGTTCAGATGATTTTGATGAGGAAGAATGATCCAAAATTCTCATTTCTTTAGAAATATTTGTAAATTTTTCTTAATCGAGATCATATGAACTTGACTATCATTCTAATAAATCTGTTTCAAATGTTTTGTCCGCAACCTCGTCATCTTCCGAGAGATCACTAAATTCAGAGTCTGATTTATTCATCAATTGCAATATTTCTTCTTGTGTGAGGATTCTTTTCGGTTTAGACATCTGAAAAAGTGTTTTATTTTGCGTTTTTAAAAGTTAACAAAGTATTCCATGAAAAATAATAGAATGTATTTAAAAATTTTATTACTTGAAAAGAAAAAAAAAGTAAAAATTAATTGAAAAACAAAAAAAGAAAAAATAATTCATCCATGACAACAACCAAGAAAATAATATGGCATTAATTATATAATAACATACTTCCTTTTTATTCTGGCTGACAGCAAAATTATTGAAACAGAAATCAAGATGAACATTCAGAAAGCTCATACCTTTAATGTAGTACTGACTAACGTAACGCCCAAGTCGCACGATGGTGCGGGAAACGAAATATTGAAAAGTACGAGCAACATAAATAGTGTATAATTAATGTTTTTTTTTATTATATTACACTTATTTAGACATTAAAGCAACAATATTTATATAAGCAATTTGAAATCTACTGATAATGACCTTTTTACGGCAGATTAAATGCTGAGCTGTATCCGTTGTACTTGTAAACAAAGCTAGTCATGCCGGCTAAAAGTAAAACATGTAATACAACCGTCATCTATTCATAAAAAAATAATACTTTATTCTTTTTGCAAACCAGAACAATCGTCGGATTCGGTTTTTCTTTACATACGACTGTTTCAGAAGCAAAAATTTACATGAATGTCTAACCCTCACGATCGTGCGGGTTGGGTCTTAAAGGGATAAACAGATATTATTTACATTATGTATGCACATCTCAAACACTAGAAAGATAAAAATCTTGTATTCTAAATTCTAAAAAAATACACATTTAACTGTCATTTTTAAGTTTAATCATCACTTAAAGATGAAATAAAATCTTAAAATTATTTCTTAAACTTGTTTTTAATAATCATACTATTTTATTCTTTGGATGCATCTTTTACCTTATGATAGCTAGTTTCAATGCAATATTTGTAAATATATTTAAAATAATATCCCCGAAAATGGTTATTTAAAAAACACACATTCATTGAAGAAAGTATTTTAAGAAACCACAAGCCCACTTTCGTTTTTAAATTTTCGTTTTTAACAAAATATCGAATTTAAATATAACGATACAACATAAAACTATTACAAATACTAATTTCGTTTAAATAATGAGAAATAAATTCGAGACAAAGGGTAATGAAAAACTGATGAAAAATGTACTGTTAATCACTTTTAAGAGAACTTGTCTGTTAATAATAATTTGTAAATAACACGAATTCAGTCTGTCCTATTTTTCTAATGGTTTCGAGCACTCTGTATAATAGGGTGGAGCGAAAAAAATTATTTTTTAAAAATCAAAAATGGGTAGGTGCCAAAAGTTGCCTTTATACTAGTACATCAATTGCGTGAAATTTTACCGCTGAAAAAAAATGGCTTGAGTCTGCGCTTTTGGTCCAAAAGTCGAAATTTCGGGTAAAATTTCACATTTTTTCAAAAAAATAAAAAAAATCCTATAGAAAAGATTATTATTTAAATGTGTTATTTAAACCTTTATTATTAATGACTTAACATATTTAAACGATAAAACGGTATCTTTATTCTGTGTAACTGAGCAAAACTGACAACTTTTGGTAAAAAAAAGGCATTGCCACTCTGTTATGTCATACAACTAATTGTTCTTTAGAATACAGCTATTACCTAATTGCTTTCAAAACTACCCAGGAGCTATCACGTGGAAGTGGCTGCATTTCATGTCACAGCAATGCATAACTCCATCACCCTACCATCTGAGCACAATGTTTTATTTATACATTGAATTGTGATTTTTTTTTTTTAAATCAAAGTTTGGTGTAAGTTTTCTAATTATCAACCTAGTCCATCTATCTTTGTATCCACAGACGTTGGATGCTGCTGCTGTAACACTCCTTCACGTATATTTATACTGCTTGTATATGATAAGACAAGCAGAGTAATGCAGTGGAATTAATGAAATCTATTCAGCCCTCTATTATCTTCACCAAAATTGCATCCAGTTAATGTATGGTGATTGGGAGTTCTGTTACTACAATATTCTACAATATTTAGATATTTCATCTTTGGGTATGCCATCATTTACTCTACCTCTTGCATTTTTTATATGCTGAGAAACTTGCTGCTTAATGTGATGGCGATCGTCAGAGAGCAATGCAATAAGAATTTGCTCTCGATGGGCAAAGCAAACATTGTCCTAAGTAATTTTTTTTTTTTTTTAGCATTTGTTTTATGCCGTTTTCTGTGATGTTTAGTAGGCGAGTAATTTCCCATAAGTTTTTAGATCCATTTTTAGATGTGGATTACATTTGGTGTAAACCATCCTGCGGCATAAACTTGGATTGCATACTTTGTGAATGAACCTACAGACTCTGATGGTCAAACAGTGCTTATATAAAGGCGAAAAATTTTATTCGCCTATGTGAGCCATCTTGCGTAGGGCATGTTTCTTGGGTTCCTATTCGCTAGTTCTTCAAGCAATATATTGATAAAATAACTTTGCAAATGTCTAGCAGGTATTTCTGGTCTGTGCTGAGTACCCTTTTCTCGATTTAAGGAAATAATGTTTCAAAATTTCTCTCTATGGCTTCAAAAATTGAAATAAGAAGGGAATGGCAGGTGGACAAAGATTTTCCTATTGGTCCGGCGAATCCCTGTGGGTTAGAATCTCATTTTAGCCAATGATCTTGTCTAATAAATGATGCAGAGGAAATTCACTGGACTCTGAGGTGACATGTGATCAATTGTAATGGTTCATTCTAAACATGTCCCAAGCAGAATGGATGGCAACGATGAACAGAATTCTCCGCCTTTAAATGAGCACTTACTTCCCATCAGAGTCTCTATGTTCACTCAAAAAGTACTATGCAATACACGCTTGGCCCCAGGATGGTTTACCATCAAATGTAATCCACATCGAAAGAAGTAATCTGAAAACTCATGGTAAAATATTCAGCTACTAAACAACACAGAAAACGGAATAAAACAAATACAAAAAAAGTTATTTAGAACAATGGTTGCTTTGCATACGCAAAGGAAATTCTAATTTCAATGCTTTCTGACAATCGCCATCACATTAAACAGCTAGCTGCTCAGCACATAATAGTTTAAATATGAGAGTAAATGATGGCTTACGCAAATCTGAAATATCGACAATCAATTTTGAAGCGAATAATTATATAAATCAAATTGATTCGAAAATTGTTGCGGTAACAGAACCCCTAATCAAAATGCATTTATCGGGTGAAATTTTGGTAAAGATAATAGACGGCTGAATAGATTACATAAATATTATCTTCACTGCATTACATTTTTTGCCTTCTCATATATAAGCAGTAGAAAAATACGTGAAGTAGATCACAGCAGCAGCATCCAAAGTCTGTAGATACAAAAAAGAGATGGACTAGGTTGATACATTTAAAACTTATGCCATTATTTGATAAAAACTCACAATTCAAAGTATAAATAAAACATTGTGTTCTGATGGTAGCGTGGTCGAGATAGATGTCCTGGGAAGTTTTGAAAGTGAATATTTAAGAGCTGTATTTTAAACAACAATTCGTTGAATGACACAACAAAGTTTCAACGTCCATTTTTACCGAAAGTTTTCAATTTTGCTCCAGTTATACAGAATAAATATATCGTTTTATCGTTTAAATATGTTAAGTCGTTCATAACAAAGGTTTAAATAACACTTTTAAATGATAACCATCTCTAT
Source organism: Maratus speciosus (assembly GCA_963932465.1). Lineage (NCBI taxonomy): Eukaryota > Metazoa > Arthropoda > Arachnida > Araneae > Salticidae > Maratus > Maratus speciosus. The sequence continues at coordinate 535,894,625 of OZ010791.1, read as the reverse complement.
AGGAATTTTTTAATTTTTTTGAAAAAATGTCAAATTTTACCCAAAATTTCGAATTTTGGACAAAAGCGCAGACTCAAGCCATTTTTTTTTTCAGCGGTAACATTTCAAGTACTTGATGTACTAGTATAAAGACAACTTTTGGCGCAGTTTTTGATTTTTAAAAAATAATTTTTTTCGCTCTACCCTTCTGTATAAATATTGAAGAGATGATATTTAGTTTTTTTACCTGAAATTTTACTGCATGTTTTGGCAGAAAATCCTGTTCCTTCACGAAAGAAAATTTTGTACTGTTCGCTTAAAACAAACTATGCAAAATATTTTATTTTAAGCATAAATAAGTATTTTATCACACACGGCACAATATTTTCTTTTGGAAGTATGGTTATTTATACTGGCATTTAGGGTTAGATGCCAGAAATGATTTGTTTTGTTTAATAACAAACAACTGTAATTTACTAAGACGGAGTTTTCTATTTAAATACTGTGATTCTTTGAAACTACATTAAGCTAAATTAATTTATTAAAAGAAAATTTTTTGATTCACATATGCAACATTCACCTGTGAAATGTTAAAATGAGGGAAGAGTAAATAAAATATGGTTGTTACATTGATTGGGAGTAGATTTTGCTTTACAGTAAATAATAGTATTATTGAGAAATTTCCAATAAGAACATTCTGGAAAACCGTACATGATAAAATTTGTCTATTAATAATGATTTAATGTAAATTAATAGGAATTTGCGCTAACACACTGTATTATCAATCAAGAGATGAGATTTAAAGTCTCATACCTGAAATGTTACTGCATTTTTATATAGGAATATTATTTAATTGCACCATTTACGTTTCAATAACTTATCATCTATTCTAAATATCCCACAGAAACAAGTAACATTATTAAATTATAATAATAAATACATCTTATAGTACCATATACTTTTTTCTAACGTATGTTATATTGTAAATTTGACGGTATTGTATAAATGCATATGATAGTCGTAAAATATCTTCGGATAAAGCATTACTTACTCAGTTTTTAAATTGCTAGAAAAAAAAAATACAGAAAAATATGGCTTTTATCTATTTGGTAACAGAAACCTCCGTTACGTTTTTATGCCAAAGAACTCTAGCAAAGATTTAGATATATGATGGACGATATATATATATATATAAGTTATGGTGTATTTGCATTTTTATTTAATCATGAAATGCATTTTGTTGCATGTAAAAAGAGCTACTTTTAGCACCTGTTATGCAATAATTTTTCATTAAATATATTTAATATATACATATTAAATATATTTAATGTAAAATTATTGCATAACATGCGCTAAAAGCAGGTCTTTTTACTCTTTTTAAATGCAACAAAATGTATTTCATCAATAAATAAAAGTGCAAATACTTCATAACATATATATGTATATGATATGTTTTCACTAGTATGATAGAAACATATCGGTATTAAGCAGTACTCATACACTTGTTATATAACTTCAACTGAGAAATCAATGTTTTCCAGTTGTGAAATCATGGTCAGAGTGGAAGATCAGGCCTACATCCCTTGGTAGTTTTCCCGAAAATAACAACTGAAGCATATAGATGCATCAATTATTAGATGATCGAAAAATGCATCAACTCCACTAGCAATTATGCTCCCATAGTCGGGTCGTTGCTACGTCGTAAATGTAAACCGCTAGATGTAAAATATTAGAACAACTTGACGAAAATACAGGAAACAAAGCTCTCCAGGTGTCACGGGTTTTTGAAGCAATGCAATAATCGTAAAAAATCTGCTCTCCAAGAGAATGTAAAAGGTTAAATATTTGCGAAAAACTCACGCATAAGTATACCATCCAAAATAAGACCAATATAGTTAAGAGGAAGGAGGGAAGGTAGGGGCGGGGGTTATGTCACCGATTGGCTAACTCCGGAGCAGAGGGTGGCGAAAACGTGACTTGTTCACTGGGAATTAACGACCAATCGCTGACATAGCCTCCCCTCCCTTCCCCTTTTCCACTTAACTGGACTGGCCTTGTTTTGGATCGGTTTACTTACGCGTGTGTTTTTCACAAGTATTTAACATCTTACATTCTCTTGGAGAGCAGATTTTTTAAGGTTATTGTATTGCTTCAAAAACCAGTGTCACCTGGCGAGCTTTGTTTCCTGTATTTGTTTCCAGTATTTTCGTCAACTTGTTCTAATATTTAACATTTAGCGGTTTACATTTACGACGTAGCAACGACCCTGCTATGGGTAGGATAATTACTAGTGGAGTTGATTCATTTTATGATCATCTAATATATAATTAATGCATGTATCGGCTTCAGTTGTTATTTTCGGTAAAACTACAAAGGGATGTAGGCCTGATCTTCTAATCTGACCATGATTTCACGACTGCTAAACTTTGATTTCTCAGTTGGAGTTATATAACGAGTGTAGGAGGTGCTTAATACAGATATGTTTCTATCGTACTAGTGAAAGCATATCAATTAGCCGGGCAGGATCTTTACGTCTATGGAAATATAATAATAATTGGGACCGATGGCGTTGTCAAGTCCAGAGTAAAATCAGTGAAATTCTGGCTGAATGGAATTACGCTGCGTAATTTTTGCCGGTTATGCGCATATACAATCCCATATACGGAAGTGTCGTAGGAAGTATTTTGAGTCTCATATCCAGTATTGCCCCCCGGTGGCAAATTAGAACACTTGACGGATACATCTACTAAATTACACATATCATAAGTGAGAAATGTGGAAGTATGTGCTTGAAAAAAAATCTATATTTTTATTTTGACCTAATGAAGTTTTAGGTCACCACATGTGAACATTGCTGGCATTTTCATCTCTGTAAATTAAAGTTGTTCTATTATTTTTGTTCCAATATGTAAATCAATTTTATATACTGTTTTAATACTGTGGAAAGATTAAGTTCATTCTTTACAATATTGTTATTACTATAAATTTATAGCAATGAATTATTTTATAGTTTATTTTATATTATTATTATCTTATAAAGTATGTCTACATTTGTTTCATAGTTCTTTTATCTGTGTTTATTATGTTTATACAATTAAATTTTATTCTTTTGAAGTCGTGGATGCATATACAATCCTGGATGACGCATTTTGATAAAGCATGAATTTCTGATTAAAATATATATATATATATGAAAAGTGGAAAATGCAAAAAAATCTAGATTTCTGAAGGGAGAAGCTTCAAAAATTTTTATTAACGAGTGTCTAGAATGTACTACTTTCAGTAAGATCGTTGAAATTATTTCTGAAAAGTTTATTAAAGTACATGTTCCTCGATTTTCCGATTTTGCTTCTATGAAATTAAATGATCTAAATTAATTAGAGTGTTATTTCAGAAAAGGAATTGAGATAGGTAGACAACTTCATTTGTGTGAAACCATCATAGTCCAAGATTTGACGGATGGTTTGAAGCCAGAGTATCAAAATTATATGATTATAAATCCTCCAGAGAGCACTACAGACTGGTACAGAATGGCTAAATAATTAGTAGTCATTCCCAACTCTCATCTAAACAACCATAATATTAGAAATAATTCTCAAAGTCATGGAACTCTACAGCAATATAACCAGGCATCTGGACATTAAGTTTTCCCAAACCAGAATTTTCAAAGGCAAAATTCTAATTTTCAGCCACGAAACCTTCTTAATGTTCAAAATTCTAGATTTGTTAGCCATAGATTTAATACTGCTCATTTTCCGAATAAGTATCCTGTCGACTAATTTATATGCTTTCACTAGTATGATAGAAACATATCGGTATTAAGCAGCACACATACACTTGTTATATAACTCCAACTGAGAAATCAAAGTTTTGCAGTCGTGAAATCATGGTCAGAGTGGAAGATCAGGCCAACATCCCTTGGTAGTTTTCCCGAAAATCACAACTGAAGCCGATAGATACATCAATTATTTATTAGATGATCATAAAATGCACCAGCTCCGCTAGCAACAATGCTATCCATAGTCGGGCCATGTCTACGTTGTAAATGTATACTGCTAGATGTTAAATATGAGAACAACTTGACGAAAATACAGGAAATAAAGCTATCCAGGTGACACGGTTTTTTGAAGCAATTCAACAATCGCAAAAAATCTGTTCTGCAAGAGAATGTAAAAGGTTAAATATTTGCGAATAATGCACGCGTATGTATACCGATCCAAAACAAGGCCAATCCAGTTAAGTGGAAGGGGGGAAGAGAGGGGTGGCTATGTCAGCGATTGGCTAACTCCGGAGCATAGGATGGCGAAAACGTGACGTGTTCGCAGAGACTTAATAACTGACGCGTCAGCGTTATTGAGAAAATAGGGTGCTTGCAAGGCCTTATGGGATATCGAACAAAAAGAACAAATGATATTAAATGCATTCGAAAAAAAAAAAGAATTTAGTTTCATAATAAAATGAAAAAAAGTAATTTAGTGGGTTTATAAGAAGTAAGCTACGGATGGATTAAGGTTTTTAGAATAATAAAAGTAAGCGCTGGATCTAAAGTATGGGAAAAATATAAAAGATATTTAAGATATTATTAACAACTAGGGGATCGAACCCGAGCTCCTCGGGTTACAGAATATAGGTGAAAACCAATTTTTTGTTTTTAATCTAATAATTTTTTTACATGTAATACATATTTTAGATTGCCCACTAACATTAAAAAGAATTTTTATATGAAAAATATCAATTATGCAATCAAATAAAGTTTTGAAATTTATTAAAAGCGATACTTTCACATGTCACCACATGCCAGGAGTTATTAACCTAAGATTTTGCGACTTACGTCAGTCTTTCTATAATTTCAGTGCATAAGCGCGTGGTTCAATCACATGTCTGTAAAATTTGTTTCTTATTTACATTAATTTATTTATTTTTCTTTAGAGGAAGTTTTAACTTTGTTATGGAACATTAGACGGACACATATGCTGAACTTTTTACATTTTTTAAGGGCAAACGGATTAACCTTCCGTAATCGAGCTACACGTGATAGAGGTAAATTAAGAAATAATTTATGCTTGAAAGTCTATATATATTTTACGCTATCGTACGTGGCACAGAAATCGCGATTAATTGTTGGTTAATTGCACCCAATTGGCGGTTAATTGTTTAATGGTAACGCCCGAATGAAACGCATCTTATTGATTATTGCGTAATATTTTTAAAAAGTGAATAACAATAAATAAATAAAAAGTTTAATTAATAACTATAGAACAAAACAATTTATGTAATTTTAAAAAATAAAATAAAAGTAAATAAACAATTTCTTAATAAATAAACAACAGCATCCGGGTTACCATATCAAGCAAAATAACGACACTTTGGCGCCAGTCAAGTACTCCGGTGCGTATATGACATTGGCGTCAAAAAAAAAGTCGTGCCAATGTAGTGCGTATGTGACACCTGTGCCGTTTTTATTCATCTAATTTATAATACAATACATAAATAAAAAATAAATGAAGGTGCTTTTCCAGTATAGGTACTTGGCGAAATAGAGAAAAGGTCCATGGCGAGAAAAGACATTCTTTTCTGGCAACCGATTTAATCAAAATCTTTTTTTCAAATAAAACTACATAAAAGTGTTCATGATCGCAAAGAGTTCGTACTTTTATGTTAGCTGGGTGCAATTCTCGCCAATAGCATTTTTTAACTCGCCAGCAGCATTTTTTATTTTTCGAGAGGTAAATTAAAACAATGCTTTGATGTTGAAATTAAATGGTTTATGGTATTATTTATTCTTTTTCTTTTCTTTTTCTTTTTTTAAAGAATTTTTTTTTTTAAGTGAAAGTCATGAATTTTAAAGGTTTTATTTTAAAATTAAAGTCATCCATTCTAAATAAAATGAGTGCAAGGATTATATTTTAATCTGAATTAACGACATATGAAAAAAAAACGCGACGGGTACACTGTTTGGCGATTTATCACCTGTGCCCGACTAGCATAACTGTAGGGAGTTCTCGATTTCTCTATCAGAATCTTGAAATTTGGCGAAGGATTGAGCAAGTAAATTAAATAATGAATAAAAGTAACATGATACAATGCCTAGCATACATTTAAGGGAGACCAAATTGGTCGCCACGGGCGGCTAGTTATTTTAAAAACCATAATAACTCAGTCAATTATGATACAATTTTCAAAAAAATTTCATTTGAAAGTAGATTTTTTTCTCTATTTGACGTTTTAAAAATGGAAAATGTGCGATATTTAGAAATTTAAAAAGTCGCTGACATAGCACGTATTTTAATTTCAATTTATTGTTTCAGTTTTTATGAAAAATGGCAACGAAAAGGTACAGTAATATATTATTTTCCTTCTTCCGTGATTAGTTTCCCTTTACTTTCAACCTTCCACGACTTTCAATAGAAATGGAGTTCTTCAGTTGCCACAATTACAAAAATTGTGTTAAAAACTACAAAAAAATTAATATCTCAAAATTAAATTGAGATACAGCTTTCAAACAAATTGCATTTAAAAGCATTTTTTTTTCCTTATACGGCGGTGTAAAAATTTAAAGTGTGCGATGTTTAGAAGTATAAAAATTTGCAGTAGAGAAAATTACAAAACCAAAATTTTATTTCAAATTTCAAAGTGTTGCCATTCGCAGAATGACGTATGCGTTACGCACAGATATGTTTGTCCTTTATAATATAGATAGGTAAAAAAAGGTAGATATTATAATAGTTTGGAATAGTTTAACTAAGATAAAACGGTAAAAATTTTTATTATTACATACATATAATAAAAAATATATATAAATGAAATATAAATATAAAAATAATAGAGTTCATTCACATCAATAACTCATTTAAATGAAATTACACCTCTCCGTTGCTTTCCACATGATTTAACCATTCTATTTTTTCGTTGCTATTGCATATATTCCGTAAACATCGCCGTACTCAGCTCGATATCTTTTTTTCCCTCTTCATTCTACCACCATACTCTTACTACATTCGTAAACTCACTAACATAGCTGTCCCAGATGTATGGGCATTCTCAAAAAAGTTCTTAAAAAGCTATAAGAAAACAACAACAACTCAGAAATATCTCTCCGTATCCTGCTATGTGATTGATTTATACTATCTTGGCTCATGGTTAAAAATTAAGTCAGCTGATCTTTCTCTTCCAGTCATTATCGCTTTTATGAAGGTTTATTCACATTTCCGTTTGGTTTAATTTGGAAGTAACCAGGTTTTAGAAGTTTCAAAAAGCTCTGGACTCAAACGCACTAAGTATAAACAAAATTTAGTCTCTGCTAACGAGATTGTATCTAAAAATGGACGGTCTTCAACAAACAGTAAAATGAATTTATTTCCGCGTATGTAGTAAAGCATTGAAATATCTGAGTATCCACCTGAATATTTTTAATATAAGAATAATTTTAAATAAATAGGTTTTTTAGAAGAGATAAATTATGAGTTATAATATTTTAGCAACAAAATAAAGAATTTAGGGGATTTTATATACCGAGTTTTAATAGGAATTTAAATATTAAAAGGTTTTGTTAAAGAAATTGAATTAGGTAGAGTCATTTTTAGATTTACGCACTTTGGAATAAATATTAGATGGGTGAGGATCTTATGAAGTCTAATAGACTAGGTTTCAACTTAATAAGCCGGTATACTATATGGAAGGAAGGTTATGAAAAAGGGAAATTTCTATAGAATAGTTGTAACCGTGGTAAAAAAAGAAAAAAAAGCACTTAAAATCTCACCGGCAGATGGCGCTGTAAGTGAACAGAAACAAAGAATATCGTCAGTCAAATGAAAGCAATGGACGGTACTCTGAAAAAAAGAAAACATTATTACTCATATCAAAAACATACAAAACGTAGTAATTGGGAAAACGCACTGCGAACACCTTCACAGAAATAGAACTAAATAAAAATATGGAGCAAAGCATTCGTACGGAACTGAGCAGCTAATGCAAGTGATTTTGAATGTGGTGTCCACCGTTTTCAGGTATGAGTTGGAAACGTGAAATCGCATGTCCCACAACAAAGTAAAGAGTATCTCGCACGGATTGAGATTAGAATAATAAACACGAGGTGTGCGTGCTTCACCTTTTTATCGCCACTGTGCATGTGACGTGCTCAAGCTTGTCTCCCGACTTCACTGCATATACAGCGCTATCTGTCGGTGTAATTTTAAGGGGGTTTTTTTTCTTTTTTTTTTTTTTCGTAACGACGCCTAAAACATCATCCTTGCTTTGGGAGCATACTGGTGAAATTTCAAGTCATTTGGATCAGTGGTTCTTTTGTTATACGATCTTACTTTCACAACTGAAAAAAAATCACAGTGTATATATATATATATATATATATATAGGGTGTCCATGTCAGTAGTTCATGCTCCTCCAGTAGTTGATCAAGTTTTGTAAATATTGCTCAATTTTAGGCGGAAATTAGTTTTACATTTGGCACTAGACCTAATATCTTTGTTTGAATGTTGGAGCACATGTTGTCACATTGTTGTCAGCTCCTTGCTGTAAGAGAAACAATTTTAAAAATTTAGTTTTTGATTAGTTGGAGACAATTACGATAAGTTAAAATAATCCACTTCCATTTTACTTATTTCAAATAATAGTTTTATATGAATTATTGTTAATCACAGCTCAAGCATGATATTTTAAAGATTAATTTTTGAATTTTTGACTGATTTCTTCTGACTGATCAACTGCTGGGAAAATGGCAATTAAAGAAAATTTATTTATAATTTTGTTGCTATTTAATTTCAGCAGATTTAATTTTTCTCCACTATATGAATTCATTAAGGGTTCTAGCAATCATGTTAGTTTACTTCTAAAACATAAAATTAAGGAAATATAATAAAAACCACGTAGCACCGACCTTATTTGATTAATTACTTTCTCAGTCACCCTACATTACATATTTAAATCATAGCAGGCAATTAAATTTTATCCCGTCAAAGTCTTTACAACAGTATTTCAAGAGACTTTGTTCTCTCATGAAATCCTTCTATTTGGTAATGTAATTCAATTCTAAATGCTCCCAGCAGTTACATGGAATACTTTATATCTTGCACCTTATCACAAGTAGGAAGGTTTATTTTATTTGATAGGCAGAAAATCAATCGAATGTCATGTATTTTGACATGCTTAAATATACCGCTTTGCATAGCTGCAAACTTCAGTCATTTTTAAAATCAATAAAAGCATTTTCAAAGTTCGATTTAAAAATTAATATTATATGTACCCCACAGAAATAACTCTAATTATTAAATTATTTTAATAAATACATTCTATGGTACCATGTACATTTTTTCTAGCTTAAAAAGTGCAGAAGGTTGGGAGTTAAGATACTGTGTACTTTTGGCATGAAAATTGATTTAAATTATAATATAAAGACTTAAGAATTTAAAGTTTATAATTAACATGTAGCTTTACGATTTACAATCGTATTTATAATACATGGTCATCGACAAGTTGTCCCTGATTCGACTTAAAATAACTAAAGCCTTAATTTTAATCATTATATTTAAATCATTTATTTTTACCTTGTTACACTGGGAAAATCTGCGAGATTTTTCTTTTTTTTTTACTTAGAAAACTAAACTCTATAAACTTCCACTATTGCTCAGCAAGCATCGAAGCAGAAGTCGATCTTCTTCCAACCGCGCTTTAAACTGGTTAAAACAACGAACAATGTTTTTATTTGTAGGTGGATTTTCTCCATTGGGTGAAAATGATTTTTTACCACAATAACAGATTTAAACTCGGCGTATCACAACACGTACTGTACTTTCTGCTGCACACTTACCATAACTGCCGTGAACTGTCGGATGAATGAAATGGCATCGCGTCATGCAGTGACGTCGGCGCATGTGCACAGTCACTTCGATGTCAACGCAATCAACACCAATAAAACTCCTACGGATGTTGTAAAATTTGACATTGGTTTCTTACCGATTGATTTCATATTTTACGTGCAATTTATTTTTAAAATCAGGGACACCTTTATCCATAACGCTGTATATACATAATCCCATGAGAAATCGTAAATAAAAAAAATCAAAACTTTAAGTTCCTGTCCATTACTGCATGTTCATTTCATTTAAACATAATTATCAGGTTGTATGTAATTAATCCGAACAGCAAATAATCATTAGCCGAACTTCCGCCGAAAGTCCTAACTCGACTGTATTTCAACCTGGTGATCTCATTTTCCGGGGCCGGCAAATATGACTTCTTATCCGGAAGGCAGATCACCTTTCGATCATCACCTCCTGACTACAATTGAATCGGTTTTCAAGCCTTTGTGTATTAGTTTTCGTTAATTTGGTCACTTATTTATATTTTACTCAGTACATTACAATATCATATGATCTTTTGCCTATTAATTAATCATATCGAATAGAAGAATTTGTACGATGAAAAAAAAATGGTATTTAAAACTTTAAAAAAAATCGTTTTAATTCAAAAAATAAATATTGTTAATTAGGAATATTTTCCACTATAAGATGCAAAAATTTTTCCGACGATGTAACTAATTGAAATGTAATAAATCTCGCTTTGTTTAATTTCAAAGTATAGCTGTTAAATAATTTTACGATGAAAATCAAAATTAAAAATACAATTTATTTTCTATTGTAAGACACAAATAAAATTCCATTTATTTTAAAAATTATATTCTTGCTTATAAGTACCCACAGTGTTGATGTACAAGTACTATTGTACATTATAAAGAATAATCTGTAATTTTCATCACAAGATCAGCAATATTTAGAAATTAATTTGAACAAAATATCTTACCTTTTAATTAATTACGCCCTCGATATGAAAAAAAAAAATTGTAGTTTATAGTGGAAAATATTTTCGTCTAACAATATTCACTGTTTGAATTAAAACGAACTTTGATACATTTTCATTAGATAATTTATGCATCTTACAATGTAAAATATTCTTATTTAAACAACGCGTCCTGGCTGGAGAATTCTATCATTTAAAGCGTCTCATTAAATTTTGGTTATGTATGGAAAACATTTTTTCTCATTTTTCTTTTTTTCAATATCTAAAGAATTATTTTAATTTAAAAAAAAAAATCAGTCATTTGTTTTTTTACTTTTAAAAGCTGTAAAATGAAATTTATGATTATCTGAAGTAAAAAAAAAAAAAAAAAAAAAAAAAAAAAAAAAAGATGATCAACATTTAATAATTTATACAATAACATTATCTGAATTTTTTCCAATTAAATTAAATTTTTAATAAAAAATTTCTAATTCATAGCTAAGAAAATATACTTAGAGCAAATAGTTTGTTGTTGTAATAGTCTAAATTTCAAATATTATCCTGAGATAATCTAAATTTCAGATCTTATAATTTCCAATTTATTTTTCTAATCATTATTTTAATTAAAAAAATTGTTCAGATTTTTTTTTTAACTTTTAAAAACGTATAAATTTAAATTTATCGCAATTTGCGAAAAAAAAAATAATAAACTTATTTATAATTTATACAAAATATTATCTGAATTATTTCTAAATAAATTAATTTATAAATCAGAAGTTTCTAATTCGCAACTAATAAAATACATATAGAGCAAATATTTTGTTGTTTTTATAGTCTAAATTTCAGCTATTATACTGATATAATCTGAATTTCAGATATTATGATTTTCAATGAATGCATCTAATAATTATTTTAATTTAAAAAATTGTTCAGTTACCTTTTTTTAAATTTTAGAATGTATAAAATTAAATTTATCACTATCTGTGGAAAACAAAATATGATCAACTTCTTTATAAGTTATGCAATAAAATTATCTTAATTATTTCTAAATAAATTAATTTTTAAGTCAGAAATATCTAATTCATAATTAAGGAAATACATTTAGAAGAACTAGTTTGTTGTTGTAGTAGTCTAAATTTCTGATACAATGTAAATTTCAGATCTTATAATTTTTAATTTATTTACCTAAATCAGCAAAACAGCAAATATCTCTAACCATTTTATTAAATATAATTTTAAGTATGAATGTCTATAGTAATTATTGAAAAAAAGAAGGAAAGAACAAACAAGCGCTTTTAAATTCTTTGTTTACTTTTACACTAATTGCACTGCTATCTGTAAGTTTTAAAGAGATTTAAGTTTACTGATTTGCAAATAATAATGTTTTCCCCTATAATCCTTCGACTGTACATTTACAAATGATGTCCTTGAAACGTGAAAAGGTATTTTGAGCGGGAGGGAGATAAGATATTGCAGGGCATTGGGCAGTTTTATCCCCCCCCCCCTATCATCACTGCAGGGGGTATCTATACAGCGGAAAAAAACAATAACACCCCAGTAAAAAAAAATCATTTTTCATTACATTCCGATTGCCGACCAATTACATAAGTAAGAATATTTTTCCGATTGAATTGCAATAATAATACAATTTCCTGCCGACGTTTTCCCACGACATTATCTATATAAATCGCTAAACTTTGTTCAGACGATATTATGTAAAACTCTCCATTCGACTGCTGATCATTTATCAACAATTCTAGTATTATTCCGAGATTTAACAGATATCTCTTGCTATTGGGGAATGTTTAGTGATTTTATAGTTTCTTAACACCTTGATGCGTGGTGAGACAAATATATCCCACTTAAATATAATTCACAAATGTCACAATTGCAACTAAAGTTTTGAATCAAATTTTGCTTTTATAATGTAGGTAAAGAAAAGCTCCTACTAGATTTAAATAAATATGTTAGTAAATCGTGGTGTCATTCATTTATCACAACATTTTAGGAAAAACTTTGTCTTTGAAAGGGTTAACACATTATTCACATAGCATTGAAGAATTGTTTTATTTTTAACAAAGTTATAGTCTAAGTTTATGATCGTATAGTGATTTATTTTATTTAAAAAAATAAATATACCCGATGAAATTCACATGTGGTTTCTTCATGCGAACAGGAGCAGATAACTATCAAGACAATAGCACTCACGGACAGAGAAAAGGCTTTTTTACACAGAGAATGCCCTGTACATTCTATAAATCTTCAAAAGAAAGAAAGATTGCGAAACACATTAATATAAAATGCACTTTTCTAACGCAAAAATAATTCTATCATGATGTATTTGTAGTATACAACATTTATACAAACGTCAAATGTCTCCTATGAAAGAACAGTGTTATTTACCATGCAGGCATTTGGTTAGATACAGAAAAGATCAATCTCAATTAAAATTCAGGAGATAATTATGAATTTTAGATAACGAAGTACAATGTTTTTCAAGACTAGGCAACATGCGCACTTTGACAATATCATAGTAAAAAGTTAATAAGATTTTTTTTCTTGTAGATTAAGCAGTGTATCTACTTAACGCAATGAAGGATTCCATAATTAAGAATATTACGTATTGTTTAAAAACACGGGCAGTTTTAGAAAAAAAGGCCTGTTTATCGTACTGGCATCTATATTGTAAAAAAAAAAAAAAAAAAACACTGTAGATTTGCCAGAACAAACTCGATCACAGTGAATGTGCTGTATCTTTCATTGGTTTCTTGACTATATTAACATGGAAAATACAGTAGTTGCGTAAAATTAACAGCACAATGTGCTGGCAATTTGGACTCATTTTTTACAGCACACACTGCTGGCGTCCAAATTGCCAGCACATTGTGCTGTTAATTTTACGAAACTACTGTATTTCCCATGTTAATATAGTCAGGAAACCAAAGAAAGATACAGCACATACACTGTGATCGAGTTTGTGCGTGAGATGAACAGTACTTTGTACTGTAAAAATGACGTTTTTTAGACAGTGTACATGCGATACGAATAATAACACCTAGAAGTTATTCTCACAAAAATAGCCGTATTATAGAAGCCTTTTAATTTTAAGGAGAAGCAGAGATAACTCATAAAGAAAAAATCATGATTATATATAGTTTTGAGTATGTGTGTAATTCAACAAAAATTCATTTACATTTGGAAAGGGGAAGGTATTCCAAAGCAAAAACCTGAAACCAGTGGTTTTTGTGGATATGAAAATACATGAAATTTTGGGAATCAGCAATAGTAAGATACTTTAAGTACAGAACATAATTTAAGAACCTAATAAAAATATATTAAGGGTTTCCTATAGGTTAGTGAGTACTTTTTGTTAAGAACGCCGTGTGAAAATTAACAGGGTGAAAAAACTGCACTTAGATATAATATTTTACTTATTTTGGCTACTAATATTCAAGGATGTTTATCGTGTTGATAAAGCAAAAATTCAGAGATTCGCGTAATTTCTTGCTCAATGGGAATCACTCTTCAAAAGAAGTTTTTAAAACTCATTCTACAGATTTATGATTTTCCCCAACAATCAAGCACATTTATGGTTAGAGCCACATTTCTTTTTTTTTTAATTTCGAAGAACCACAATCCCTCTGTAGAGAAAAAAAAACTTTTCAAACCTTACATACTGCTTTCTTGATCTTACTGTCCAGTAACGAGTTTGAAAATTTGTCTTCTTGTTCGGTTATTAAATTTTCTGTTACGGTAAAAACATTTCATGTGGTAATTCTTATCCCCTTCGTGACGAAAGCCCAGCGCTAATTTATTATCTTTCATCACCGGTTTTTAAAAACAGAAAGTCTTCAGTAATTGAAGAGCGAGAATGCCCTTATTATACACACAGTTAAAAATCTGGGGCATTTTCTGCATCGTCACTCCATCGCTTTTATAGGAAACTGTAACTTGACTATATTATTGGACATTCTCATTAGTCAGAACAGAAAGATTCTATAAAAGTGGTGGAGTGAGTATGCAACAATTGCTGCATTTTTTTAACAGTGTAAGGTAAACTTTACACTTAAAAATAATTTATCTGAATAATGAAGTATTCTGAGCACATTAAGTGGCACTTCCAGCAGATCGTCTCCAAGGGGTTACTTTTCAAAAGTTTTAAATTAATATTGGTAACTACCTTCGCTTCGAGATGAAATTAATGATGTCAACATGGCTCAATAAAGTTCAAGAATGAAAGATATTAACGGAAAATATTGTGCTAAAGATTCGGATGTGACGGTCTTTACAAGAGTAACTAAATATCTCGACTAACGAACACCCATCCACACCAAACAACGTCTAGAGATACTAATGTTGTTTCAACCACCTATTTAAAAAGCTGCTTACTTGAATATATCAGTTCGAGTTGTTTATCTTAGACTAACAGATATGATGGTATGTACAAAAAAGTATATCAATATTTAGGACTTACTTGAAACAATGACGATTAAAAAAAAATTTAGTCAGAAGGTCGATGGAGGATGTTTTAAATCGTTTGTATCACTTTCCAGACTGATCCCGGTCATTGAAATCCACATTTGAAATCCACAAACCAACACTGTGTTGATGGTTGGAAGAACTAAAAATGTTCTCAGTGACGGTACGCAGAAAGACTTGTCATGCGACATTGATCAACTACTACATTATGTAAACCAATGTATAAAACGGGGTATTCTTTTCGTAAATGGTGATTTTATTTACGATGTGTATGATGACGTCAGTTACGACTGACAGCTGTAACGAACTATCGTGAAATTGAATAGATATTGCTAGGACAGTTATTAAAACACGCCGAGAAAACGTGAAGGTGGGTAATATTTTTATGCTACATTATTGAATTTTCATCAATAACCATGAAGAAAACCAAAATATATGGACTGAAGCTGCTATATGGCTATTTTAGTGAAAATAATATTAGTATTTGTATCTCACGTAGAGGCCAGTACGAGAAACAGGCCCTTTTTTGCAAAATTGACCATGTTTGAAAACAAAAATCGGAAACGAGAGTTTTGTCAGAAGTCAGGTATAATATATTTTTAATCATTTTTCACAAAACACTTCTTCGAATATCTTCTTGGAATATATTTTCATCAAAATTTAGATTCCTATTACATAACACATAAATCAAATAATATAAAACTTATGCGTATACACTAAAAGCACCTAATATATTTTTTAATTCATAAGTATTGCGGTACAGAATTTTATATTTATTTAGTAAATAACAAATATTGTACAAAATATTTATATATATTACACAAGTGCAACCAGAAATTCAGTAAACAACTTTTTATTCACGTATAAAAATTTACTTTTTTATACATATGCAGTTTTATCTTTATCAGCATATATTATATCCTATTGAACTAAAAATATATCTTTAAGTAGGACTGAACTATATTTAAGAACATGAATGGCATTTTAAGCACAGACAAGAAGAAAATGGATATAGCGTGTTACAATATATTCATTTTAGGAAGAAAATATATTATGGAAAAATAATTTTTTTTACAGTAAGATAAACAATATTTCAAAATGCAAAATTTTCGATCAAAATACATTGTTTTTTTTATATTTATGCGTAAACCTTAGGAAAGTATAGTAAGTATGAAACAAAACCTCTTTCCAAAGAGATACAGGTTAAGAAAAAACCGAAAAAAATATATTTTTTGATAAGAATGCGTTTGTGAAGCATTTTAAACTGTCCAGAAGACTATTTTGACGGTAAAAGTTTTTATATCGCTTCAAAATGCAAAGCATTTTTTTTTTATCATAATATCATACTCAATTCCTATATAAGTAAATAAATTTTTATTCTTAGTGCTTATTGAAAATAAGTAAAACTACTTTTTTAAAAATATAATGATAACTTAAAGAAAATAATTTTAGATTATAATAAAATCCACAATTTGCAGATTTTAATATTATTTTCTTTTAATGCATTTTTTTCCAGAAAAATAATTTTAAGAATAAACCTAACATACTTTTAAAAATGAGCATTTCAAATTAATTAAATATTTTTGTTATTGTTTTTGATTTAATGTAAAGTAAAACCTCGCCAGTCAGAACTGATTGCGACCAAAGTATGTATGAATTCACTGATTGTTTTGCTTATCCAAGGAATAAACTACTCCATTAATGTATGCTAAAAAGTTATTAGTAGCAAATTGTATCATACGTAACATTTAATTACTTAATAAAAACAGTACTTCTGAAGTCATAATACGCCTTCGCATTCTTCAGATGACGAACTTTATTAAAGTGAATAAAACATATATATTTACACCTAAATATAGCTTATTTGTTACAACCAATGGACTAGAGGGTGCATCAAACTAAGAAATATTAAAATTTCTAAAAAAATTAATTTCAAACGAGGCTCATCACTCTCCATTCTTGAATTTATATAAAAGATGACAATCACTTAGTAGCTGAGATTTATATTAATGTCGCAGAAGCAATGCTACAAAAGTCCTGAAAACAACTATGGCTGGAACTTTTTTGTCATCAAAAACCCATATCAGGTGGATGATTGATGTGAAGTTTTATGTATTCACGAAGAAATTACAGGCTGTGAAGAAACATATTAAGTGGATATAGACTAGTGGTTGTCAGCTGACAGTGTAGGTGACCATCAACTATCAAACAATAAAATTCTTTCGTTATCCATGCAAGATTCCGATGAAGCATCTCATACAATTCATAAAGTCAAATGATACGGAACAGCGTATTTCGCATTCTGAAGGAAAGAAGCTATTTATGTCGCATTGAAGTAAATAAAACGGCTTCGGAATGCAAAGCCGACGAAAGTTCTGAATATAATGTGCTATTTTAAACTTGCTTCATCGTTTAGATATATTTCCTTACGATTAAAACTTAAATGAATTCATGAAATAGTGTATGAACTTTTATGTATACTGGCAGGCAAACCATTGTATTTCATATTTGCGAAGATATATAATTATTGTTTTGTATTACTTTACTGAAACATGTTAATAATCCTTCTACAATTTGAAAAAAAATAAACTTATTAAAAATTTTCATTTTGGATTATTCAAAATTTCGGACTGGCAGCTTTAAGATTGACGAGGTCTTGGTGTACTGTGCCACAACGGAGACGCAACTAACATTTCGAAATTCAGGACACTATGAAAGTAAAAGGATTTGACCTTCAATTAATGCTATTAAAAATCAGGATGAACGAGTTATTTTTACTAAACAACAACTTTACTTTGTTTTAGGATCGAATATGGAAAAAAAAGTTTCCATATATATATGGAGCAAAATGATGTTGTCTGGAGCAGATTATGTATTAAAATACAAAAGTTGTTAATCAAGAAAAAAATGTGTAAATATTTTCGTGGACACTTGACTATTTTGTTTTAAACGCAATTTCTAAAATTTTGCTATTTAAGAATAATAGGCAATTCTCATGATTGAAGTAAAGTATAATTAAATTGCGATAAGTAAAATGATAATTAAATTGCCATAAAGTGATAGTTAAATTTCAATAAATAAAAATGGATGTTTTAATCCTATTTTGTTCTTGTTAAAATTTGCAAAAATAAAAAGTCACAATCCTTTCTAAAACTCGATTAATTTTTCAAGGAAAAATATTCAGCTCTAATCCATTCAATTCATTTTCTCCCTGCAAAAATAAAAGACTATTAACTTGCGGTTTGATTTTATGTGCACTCTTTTTGCTTAATTTCAGAAATTAGGAAAACATTTTGTATTTAGAAATTGTATTTAAAAATTAAAAAAAAGAGAAAGCACTAGAATTACAAATTTGAAAGACCGACTTTCACCCGTTGATAGTTGAGAAAGTTTATTTAAAATTATTATTCTAAAAATATATATGTATTTTTAAAAATACATATTTTTGAGACGCACAGAAAAAAAATCGACAGCTTATTTTATAAAACATTCCAACATTCAATAATTTACTGACATTTAAACTTATCTAAAACATCGCTCTCCTAAATTCATTTAAAATAATAAAATTACTTTAATAAGTAATGATAACTGGTTAAATGCATTCGATTAATAAAATTTATGTACATTAAAGTTTAACAGTTTTACAGTAAAACATAAAAAGGTTTTAAATAGTACTTTTTTTTCCTGAGTGTGAAAATCGAAACACGTTTGATTGCAAAATGCTAATATCTGTGAATTTCAAATCACGCCAGAAATTGGGCTGCATTTTTCATGATAGTTAGTTGAAGCAAGCATATGATTAAAGACATATGCTACACATTTTTTAACGTTAAAACGAACCATCACATTACACTACATACGGCAGTTTAAAGTACACACAGATCATAAGTGTGAAAATAAACATAAAAAAAAAGATTTCAAATTAAAAGCGTTTCAAAGAACCCCCCGGCTATGGTCCCGAGAACTAGCTAATGGACTAACCAAAGCGCTAAAATCAAGAGTTTATACAGGGTGTCCCAAGAGCATTGTGAAAAACTTTAAGGGGAGTTATGAGACATCACAATGATTAAGATTTTCACGGCAACCCATGGTCGGAAATGGCTTCTTTCGTCGTTGGGTGGTGTTGTTCACAAGACACACTGTGTACGCAACGCATGTGGATTCTGATATGGATCTAGTTGCAAGATTCGTCTGTGTTGTGCGGATATCCATCAAAATGCTGGTGCATTTCAGCGAGCCCACCAATGTATGATCCATCGGTGTAATGCATGCATTGCTAGCAATGGTGGAAACTTTGAACATCTTTTGATACATTTTCACATATCATATACCACAGCACATGTAATATCTTTGACCAATAAATTATTTCAGATGATCTCAGTCTTATGTCTTTCCGTTTCTTGTACCTGCCATTCTACTCTCCGATGACGTTTCCGATCATGGGTTGCTATGCAAATCTGAATCCTTGTGATGTCCCGTAACTCCCCTAAAAGTTTGTCCCAGTAAAGTAGTGACTACTTAACTGGATAAAAAACCGAAAAACAGGTATCACTACGCAGGATCCCTCCACAGCAAAGAGAGAAAAGGGATTCTAGTCATGTCATTGTGCAAGGAATTCACACATTAGTCTATGTAATAAGAATCGGGAAAAATCAGATCCAAAGTCGAATTACATTTTTTTTTCATCCTAGCCTTAGATAAGTTAAACTGATGATTGGAATTATAACAGAGCTTTCCTATAGTAGATTTATCCAATTCCTGTTTCCTAACATAAATTTCGTGCTCCATTAAACTAAATCGAAGTGCACGCTTCTTCTGCACTGTGTGCGTGAGCCGACATTCGCAAAAAATACTATAAATGTACAAACTATTATGGCTATTATGGATCCTGAGATTGACGAAAGTAATTTTATTGTCAGGAGAGAAAACAAGTATGGAATTAAACTTATTGAGAATACATGAAATTTGATTACCGATTTTTGGAAAAAATATTTATATTAATGCATTATAACAGTGCTTTGCTAAAGTAGTTTATGCAATTCCTATTTCCTAACAAAAATGTCATGCTCTTTTAGACTAAAATTTAGTGCCAGACTTAAGCTGCCTAGTGTGAGTGAACCGACATTCGCAAAAAATACTGTAAATGCACAATGTATTATAGCCTAGTGGTTAAGGAGTTGAATTCGGAATTAATTAGGGGAAAGCTGGAATTGTTTTAATCCCTTCTGTTTAGGTGTATAATGAATATGCTTTATTTTACCCCTCGTACTAGGTGAGCGTTAGGAAATATGAACAGATTTATAGTCAAAAAACACGTTTTTTTGCATATCATAACAATATCTCAGAACAGCTAAATCTGTCAAAAACATTGTCAATACAAATGTTGCAGAGCTTAAAATTCTGACTAAAATGAGTACCTACAATTAATATTGTTGTTGAACATTAAGGTCACAATTCTACTTTAAAGATTTAGACACGTGCTTAGAGTTTGAACTCAGAATTAATTTGGGGGAAACTGAAAATTACTTTAATCCCTTGAGTTTAAGTCTAAAATGAACGTACTATGTTTTCTTCCTCGTACTTGGGTAAATGTTAGGAAGTATGTCTATATTTATTTTCGAAAAACACGTTTTTTTTAATTACTTTAACAATATCTCAAAACAGCTACTCTATAAAAAACATTGCCAATACAAATGTTGTAGAGCTAAAAATTCTGAATAATATAAGTACCATCCTTAATATTTTTGTTCAACATTAAGATCGCAATTCTATTTCAAAATTTTGCCTTAATCGCTAATCAAGAGCTTGAAGACAGTAGAGATCAAGTTAACCTAACAATATCTCAAAACAACTAATTCTATCAAAAACATTGTCAATACAAAAGTTGTAGGGGCTAGAATTCTAGAATTTCTGAATAAAATGACTTTACTTAATATTTTTGTTCAATATTAAGACCGAAATTTTGAGATATTGTTAGGTTAACTTGATCTCTACTGGCTTCAAGTTCTTGATTTGGAAAATTTTGAAATAGAATTGCGACCTTAATGTTGAACAAAATATTAATGATGGTACTCATTTTATTCAGAATTTTAAGCTCTACAGCATTTGTGTTGGCAATGTTTTTTATAGAGTTAGCTGTTTTGAGATATTGTTAAAGTAATTAAAAACTAGTATGTTGTGGCCATCACAAAACTTTCTTCTATCTCATACTTGTCAATACTTCAAAATTCACCATCTCAGTGGCATGTTAAATGGCAATCTGTGTTCATCATGAGAATTCTAAAAATATGAAATTCCGTGAATTAGTTCTCGAGGTCGCTGAAATCGTGTAAATCCAGCAAAATGCAGCATAGCAGCGCCACCTATTGGGTTATTTACACCAGAACCTTATTATCACCAACTTATGTCAACGTCTAACTGAATATGAAGTTTGAGGAAAATTCGTGCATTAGTTCTTGAGATAGAGGTATTGCGCAAATCATGACAAATGCAGCATAGAAGCGCCACCTGTTGAGCGATTTGCAACAACACATAATCAGCAGCAATATTAATCAAGTAATACTTAAATCTGAAGTTTGATGAAAATTCGTGACTTAGATCTTGAGATAGAGCTATTGAGGAAATAGTTCAAAATGCAGCACAGCAGTGCCACCTATTGGGCGATTTACACCAACACGTAGCATCATATCATATGAACGACTAACTAAATCCGAAGTTTGATAAAAATGTGTGCATTAGTTCTTGAGACAGAGCTACATCGAAAATAGTGTAAATCCTGCAAAATGCACCATAGCAGCGCCACCTGTTGGGCGATTTACACCAAAATGTAAACAGCATCCATTCATGTCAAGGACTAATGGAATCTGAAGCTTTATAACAATCCGTGCATTAGTTCTTGAGATAGAGCTTTTGCTGAAATCCTGCAAAATGCTACATAGGGGTGCCATCTGCAGGGCGAATTACACCAAAAACTAATCAGCACCAAACTATATCAGGGACTACCTGAATATAAATTTTTATTAAATTTCGTGCATTATTTCTTGAGATAGAGCGCCCACAAAATTTGTGTCACATACAGACAGACAGACATTTTGTAAGAACATGTTTTTTGGAATCTCTGACCCATAAAACGTGTAAATCCGTCGAAACTGGAATTCGAAAATTTTCATGAAACCAATACTTTCTTCTTGTAAAGATAAAAGAAAGTACAAACGTGTTTTTCGAAAATAAATATGTACATATTTTTTAACATTCACCTAAGTACGAGGAAGAAAAGATAGTACGTTCATTTTAGACCTAAATTAA
Source organism: Maratus speciosus (assembly GCA_963932465.1). Classification (NCBI taxonomy): domain Eukaryota; kingdom Metazoa; phylum Arthropoda; class Arachnida; order Araneae; family Salticidae; genus Maratus; species Maratus speciosus. The sequence goes on along the minus strand of OZ010791.1, from coordinate 535,872,071 downwards.
AGGGATTAAAACAATTTCCAGTTTTCTCCGAATTAATTCTGAGTTCAAACTACTGAACACGCGTCTAAAATTTTAAAGTAAAATTGTAACTTTAATTTTCAACAAATATATTAAGTGTAAGTACTCATTTTACCCAGAATTTTAAGCTCTACAACATTTGTAACACTGGCAATGTTTTTGACGGATTTAGCTGTTTTGAGATATTGTTATGGTATTTATAAAAACGTATTTTTTGACTACAAATCTGTACATATTTTCTAACGCTCACCTACTACGATGGGGGAAAACTTATCATATTCATTCTAGACCTAAATTAAATGGATTAAAACAATTATTAACTTTCTCCTAATTAATTCCGAATTCGGCCTTTTTTTTCCCGCCTACCACTGGGTATTATGGGTACTGAGATTGAGGAAAGCAATTTTATTCACAGGAAAGATAACAACTACGGAATTAAACTGATTGAGAATACGTGAAATTTGATTACTGATTTTAGAAAAAAAGTCAACAATAAATTTCATTAGATGTCATATATTTTTTTCTAATAAATAGATATAAAGCACCCTTTCATTATATTTTGTTTTTGACAATTCTATGCCTTGGAGGGCGGTCAGTGGCACATGGTACATTACTATCGCATTCATCTTAGTTGGCATATCCACAAAAAATTCTTATAACGACAGATACGCCTGGCCTCAAACACTTCTACGGGAATTTCGATGTAAGATACTTTATTTTAAGAAAGCGAAGTGGGAATAAGACAAAAGAATCTTTTTGAGAGACAAAAGAATCTTTTATTTAAAATAAATGTCACTTTATATATTCTAAGTATTTATTTATCGTAACCATTTTAGTTCGTAAAATATAACAAACGATATATTTTTTAAACAAATGTAATACAGTTGCAACATAAAATATAATAAATATGATTTATACCTTAAAACACATAAACTTGCTCAATGGTATACATAAACAAGAACTTTTATATGAAGTTGTACAAATAAAATTAACGATAAAGCATAATATCCAAATTTCGAAATGCTTCTGCAGTCGTCTTTAGGATAAATACAATGTTGAAATGTTTAAAAGTATAGAGTCGAAAGCTTCTTGTCGAGTCTTGATCAATTAAATGAATAGAAAACTGCAGTGATAACAGCAATGTTAAAATGAAATAAGTTGAGATAAATTGAAAATTCTCTTTAAGATCATGGAGTGCCAACAGCTATTAAGGTGACCCGATTATAATCGCGCAAAGTCGTAGTTAAAAAAAAGGGGGGAAATTGAAATATTATGACCAGGTAAATAATTAAGAATTTTAATGATTTAAGCCAGATCCTGACGATGACTCCAGAAGCAGTTGAGAACGTCAATATTATGATTTATCGTTAATTTTATCTGTACAAGTTCATATAAAGTTTGTTGTTTATGTGTACCATTGAGCACGTTTATGTGTTTTAAGGTATAAATTTTATTTATCATATTTTTTATTATTTTCAGAACTCAAAAAAATACATAACTTCAAAGCCTATGTGTCTAACATATATTTCATACATTGAATACGAAAAATCATGGCATTTAGTAATTCCAATTAAAAAACTTCAGTATTTTGCTCTTATGCATGATTTTGCGAGTTGCTGAATTGCTATTTGTAATTTCATTTAACGAAAGAACTAAATTGCGCTCTAATATTAACAAAAGTAGAAACAGCAAGTTAAGAAACCTTTCATATTCAATTAATTTTACTTGTATATAAGTAACATTAAACATTTGTAGATTACTTAAATATTATAACTAAAATTTCAACTAACAAAGTACTTCTTGAGAACGAAATCAAATGGCTTCATACATTTTTTCGCAAACATTAGAATTTCAAAACATTTTTATCGGAAATGGTTCAAAGAATATTTATTTTTAAAACAGTTATTTCTTGTGATTCATATTTCCGTTTTATTGAAGCTTAAACTTAGTTTACAAGACTGTCTGATTTTTAGTTTGAAAATCATTATACGAATTCGAAATCTTTCTCGAATGAATGTAAAACAGTCATCAAACCATGATTGATTTTTAAAGATGATTGAATGATTAAAGTATTCTTGGTATCAAATATCATAGAAATTTACACGTTGATCATATAAATTTTTTATTCTTTTAAAATAAAACAATACTACAATTAACAATGCAATAATTACGTAAGAATAATACTGTAATAATACAGAATTATGAAACAATATTACGATTAATAATGCAATATTAAGAATAAACATGTGGGTAAGTGTGATCATAGATCGCACAGAGGGTTTCGTTTAATATTCCTTTCAAAACACTTTAACCTTTTGTAAATTCTGCTAGTTCCACATTTCGCAACCAGGGGCCGCACTCTATTCTAAACAAACCTCTATCTGAATGAAACTCCGTTTTACAAACTATCTGTAGATATATTAGTCGAAGGGATCGGGCCCATAGTAACCGAGATAGGTAGGCGCTCCCTGGTGGTATAAATTGGAACTAAAATATGTACGGCTATGATGCATAATATGAAAGAGTGGTAAAAGGAGTATCGGCAAAATTAAAAAAAGTGTAGCCCGGTGAAAAGGGTGGAGGTTAGAAAAATTGCTAAAAATACAGAAGTTAGAGCCTGGAAGCGTAAATATTATAAGACTATTTTCTGATTTTTATAAGACTATTTTATGGTTATAAATTTTATGATTTTTCCTGTGATAGCAAGTGTTATGCTACAAGTATGCAAAATTTTACATTTCCAACTTAATTCGGGGCTGAGTTAGAAAAATTGCTTAAAATACACAAGTTAGAGCCCAAAGTGGCATATATACGACTTTTTCAAACTTTTATGATTCCTGGTTTGATGTGAGGTATTCAGCTATAAGTATCCGGAATTCCAAATCTTCAACTTAATTAAAGGCTCAGTTAGAAAAAAAAGTTTAAAATAAACATGTTAGAGCCCAGAGGGGTAAATATAAGACTTTTTCAATTTTTGTTTTCAAAATTTGTCGCTTGATGTACGGTGTGCAGCTATAAGAATCCAAAATTTCAAGTCCTCAACTTAATTAAGATCTCAGTTAGAAGAAGAAACTTCAAATACACAAGTTAGAGCCCGGGGGGATAAATATAAGACTTTTTCAAAATTTTAGGATTTGTCGTTTGATGGGAGGTGTTCAGCTATAAGAATCCAAAAGTTCAAGTCTCCAATATATATAGTTTCTGAGAACGGGCTCTGTCACAGAGCCCGTTCTCAGACAGGGCTCTGTGACAGATAGACAGACAGGCGGACAGACAGACAGAAGAGTGAGACGAAGAGGGTTTCGTCAGATGAACGAAACCCTAAGAAATGAAATAACAGGAAATATGAACAAGCATTTTCATATATTATTTTTTAAAAATGGCATTATGTGACTTCAAACATAATCCTCGAATATAATCCCAGTTTAAGTGCATAACCTACATATGCAGACGATCAGTGGCAAACGTTTTATAGGAATATGAAGAAATCCTTTGAGCTACAAAAATCGCTGGTAATTTAGAAGATTTAAAAAAAATTAATATTTTCTGCTAATGGAACAATAATAAAAAAGATTTTAACAAAAATAGTGCCAAAAAATATTTTTTTTTGTATTGTTGCTGTTACCGAAATATCTAATAGATCTGATTGAAAATTTTAAGCATGTGGTTACGGTTGGAACCGTCATTTTGTATTACTTTTCGATGCAATCTATTTTTTTGCCACCCCAAAGAAAAAAATATGAAACCTTGCTACCCATTTTTTTCCCATAAATGCCACTTCCACTTAAAATGAAAAAAATATTATTTTTGTCCGTTCCAACCAAAACTGTAAGAATACAGCTTTTTAAAATTGTCTGTAAATCCTATTTCTGATATTTAGATACAACTGCTGGCAAAGATGGGGCACCGTAACTGTGTGAAGTGTGCATGTGCAACTTCAGAGAAATTTTGTTATAACAAAAAGGGTTTTTCTTTGCTGTAAAAATTGAAAAAGATTATTTGAAATATAATTAATTGTAAAATAAAAACAGTAAAGTAAAAGAATATCATATTTTAAGATCATCCCTAATAAGAGAGAGCGCTTTTGTATGCGTTAGATTTTATAATATGCCTCATTTGAAAATAAACTATTTTAGCAAATAAATAAATCAAAAATGAGGGAATTGGATATTTTATAACAGAATTTGTGTCTTTTTACTTTCTGAGTATAATTTGATTTTAATTTCGAGCCATAAAATAAATTTTATACGAAACAGTATTAGTGACACATTTCTCCAAAAAACATCTCACAAATATTAATAATTTTTTATACCAACAATATAGAAAACTAAACTAATAGTTCAATATAACAAATTGGCAGCGGTATGTCAATATTCTATTTAAAAGGGTAAAAGTTCCTGAAAGATTTAAATAATTTGGTATATGACAAATTATCATCTGGTACATGACAGATGTTTGCAGATTCGCTTAATTAGTAATCACTATATCCTTATAATATTATAAATGTCAATGTGTGTCCGAATGTTTGAATGAAGTCAGCATCTAAACGGATGAATTAATGCTTTTGTATTTTTCTGATATAGATGGATTACAACCCGGAAATGAACATAGGCTATAGTTTATTTAATTTATTCAAATAATTATCTTAATAATTCAAAATTTCATTCTTTTTCATACAGAATCAATTGACATTTTCCCGATAAATTTAACCATCTTTCTTTCTTGTTGCCAAGAAAAACTAAATCTGGAATAATAATTTCTCCTCGACAATTAAAAATTAAAATAAAAAGAATTCAAAAGAAAATAAATATGACGTCATACTTGAAACAAAAAATGGGGTATTTTTTATTATGCATGAAGGATGAATATCGGTTACGTTAATAAGGGGTTTTCTGCCAAAAATATTGTCATAATTTGAAGGAAAAAGAATGAAAAAGAATAATATTATTAATAAAGTTATTCGATTGGAAAAATATGACGTCAAATTTGAAATAAAACAGGTATTTCCAAATATTCGTTAAAAATACAATGGGCATCAATATCAGTAACTAATGAAAATAGATAAATAATGACGTCATATCAAAACGAATAACAGAAATATTTTTTACAAATGGACCCTATTCTCGCTTTTGATTCGAGGCTATAAAAACCTCTATTTTACCAATTGTGACGTCACAGGAATACTGTCCATGCTGATTAAAAAGTTTGAATGTAAGTTGCATACAAATTAGAGTTTTCTTTTCAAAATTCACGTTATGATTATCAGGAGAAGATATTTTTGGTGGAAAAAAGGGGTATTAAAACGGATTAATATATTTTTTGACGCTATTTCCTCATTAAAATTAAAAAGAATTGAATTTCAATTAGTATAAATGGTGCAAAAACTTGATTAAATTAAATTTTCCAAAATTGAAAACATATTTACAGACATCGAAACTTCATGAATGAATTTATTCCACAGAAACAAAAATCGTCTGTCAAGATATTGACGCAACCAAGGAGTAAATATAACTTCTGTGCATTTAAGTTGATAGTTATTGTCCAAAGCGATATAAGTAAGCGTCCTATCTTAAATGGGAGAGGTAACCGCAAGATTAAAGGCGAGGTCACGTCAACCAAGGTCATACGCCACCCAGCGGACGGAGTGAACTACAAGAGGATTATTAACTTCTTTCCCCTTTGTGGATGATCTATAAGTTCGATATCTATGAAATAACTATGCGCACGCGCAGCCGTGATTTTATTCGTTTGTCGTCTGCAGTACTTAATTGTTGGAAGTCTAGATATAATTCGATTTATTTATTCACCATTATTTAATTTATTAATTGAAGTTAGTTATTTAAACAAAATCAGCTCTTTTAAGAACTTATATTATTTGGGAAAATACCGCGTTGGCGTTCTAATTATTGCAGTTTTCAAAACTGCAAAAGTAACTCTCTATCTGAGAGAACTCATTTTTTAGGGAATAAAGAGAAAAACAGGTTAGTTTTGTGTTTTATTATAATTTATAAAAAAGTTAAAATATTATTTAATATATATTATTAAATGTCAGTGATTTTGATACGTTCTATTTGAATTATGTTTTTGTAATGCAATGAACAAGGACTTATAAAAATTAGTTAATGTATGTTAAGATAGAAATTTACAGCAGCGTTTTTAATTCAATTCCTGATAAGATAAAGTTATAAAAATTACATAAACATGTGTATTTCCAATGAGAATTAAACGTTTTATTACGCTTAGAGTTTAAGTATAAATTATTTAATTTAATTAATTTTAAAGCATATTTTTTATTTACCGGGCGCAGGCGATAAATTGCCAAATATTCTCTTGGTCGAATTGTATTTGTAATATTTCAAATAGAAGCATTTCATTCATTCCATTTAAAACTCATTTAATTTTACATTAGGATCCACTTTAATTTAAAATGCAAGCATTAATTCTTGTACTATTAAACCAGCAATAATTGATTATTTATAGTTTTAAATATTTTGAAAATTTTAGACAACAGCTTTAAAAGAAATCCTAAAATCGACAAATTACTTTTTTTTTTTTTATTAAATCTAGAAATACGTCGGTCATTGTGTCATATCCGGGAAAAATAGTTTTCATGGGATACCTGCACTTCGCACAGGTGAATAACATTGCAGAAAGCATACAAAGTATAGAAGAAACTTCAAAAATTGGAATAAAATACAAAATATTTATAAATAGTACGTGGTATGCTCAATTAAACATTTATTATCTTACACCGGTTCTTCGTAGGGGTAAAATGTATAACTATCCATAATCGGGCCGATAGTCGTGATTGGCGTCAAATGAGAAAACAGTATACAATTGTAACTGTTTAAAAGTTAAATAATGGTTAGAAAATGAAAGTAACTTTTATCGAAATAACCCAATTGCGGAACATTCTCCAAATTTGAAAAAGGCTTATGAAACACACAACAATTGCCAATAACTGAAAACTATAGACTAATAATAAGCTCGACGTAGCAGTTGTTGCTCGGTAGCCAATAATTTCAAATTTCCCTTTTAATTTTGTCCGGTTCAATTTTTTTTTCAATCTGGCTTCCGCAAAAGAATCGGAATAAGTAGTAGAAAAAAGGGCTGCGGACGGAGATGGGCCAATTGAACGTATAAAAATCACTGACATTTAATAATATATATTAAATAATATTTTAACTTTTTTATAAAAAAAATTATAGGGCTGAAAATCACGTTTAAGATGCTTAAAGATTTTAAATATTTCTCTTTTGCAATTTCCCAACCAGCTGGTATATTTTAGAAATCGTAGTTTGTTACATAACTTACTCAATTGTTGGACTTGTATATACAGTTGTAACAACCATAAAGAATGTTTAAGGATTTATCAGCTACATTTAGATAACGTAACATTAATTTGCTAATTTATAATCAAGTTGTAAAAATACTAAAATGTTGTATTGTTACTAGAAACATATGCATGTACATAATTTTTATTTTTCTAGCATATCTGGGAGGGAAAATCGATTAATTTTTTTTATATTTTCATATATATGAACTGAACAGGGTTAGATTAAATAAACAGTGTAAAAAAGTACTTTTATGTTAGCCGGCCGCAGTTCATAAACCGTCAAATATTTTCTCCCATCACCAGCATTTATGTTGCATTCATTTCATTCAAAGTATAAAATCCTCATTTTAAAAATATACTCGTCATTTGAAAAACAACTTTATTTAAAATGCATACATACTGGTATATTACATCAATTCAAACGCATGCTTTTCGCTCATTATATTTAAAATACATTTTTTTTTCTAATAAATAATAACATAAACCCAAGGTGGGCAAGTTTCCTCCAATGTGGAAAAAAACCATGGAATTAAAAGTTACGCCCATAACTTTTATTAACAAAAATGGTTTTCTTTTAGCCTGAATAGCTTGCATAAAATTCAGGTCTATTTGAAGATATTTACAATTTAAGAGTTATAGGCGGAAAAGCAGACAAAGCCATTTTAGAGAATACCTGTTAAAATTTTAATCGTGAATTTCAAATATTTACTCACTCATGGAAGATTAACCTTGTTTACCAGATTTATTGCAAAATATTATTGTTACAGCTTGTTTTGATAAAAATATATGTATTTAAAAAATAGTTGCAATGTCAGTTTAGTTTCGGGGCAAAAGGCAATACTGTTTACGTAGCATTAGTGCTTTTTCTCCCGAAATTAAAATGACATTGCAATTTTTTTTTAAATACACATATTTTCAGCGAAACAAACTGTAACAAAAATATTTTGCAATAAATCTGGTAAACAGGGTTCATCTTCCATGAGTGAGTAAATATTTGAAATTCATGATTAAAATTTTAACAGATATTCTCTAAAATAGCTTTGTCTGCTTTTCCGCCTATAACTCTTAAATTGTAAATATCTTCAAATAGACCTGCGCACGAGATGCGCAGATGGTAGAAATGCTGTCATATATGACGTCATACAAAAAACCTGCGTATTTGCGTTATTCACTCCATCCACAAGATGGCGCAGCTGTGTCAATTTACGGAAGATTCCAGCATTAACTTTTTACGCTTACTTATAGCGCTTTGGTTATTGTCCAGTATTCATACGAATTAAAATTAAAATCAAGACTCCCTTATCAGGAGGCCTTGATTAAAATAATCATATACTATTTTAATTGATTAATTTTAAAAGATGGCAGTTAAAACATGTCACAAAGGCGTTTTTAGTAAAAGCTTTTATCGGTTAAAAATGATGTAATATTTTTTCATGAAAAGCATTAATTTTAATACGAAAACATTAACATAGATTTATTTTAATTTCGTCAAAGCGATGTCGTCTTCATTACACCAGCTTCGAAAGTTAAAACGAAATCTTAAAATAACAATATACTTTTCAGAAATAAAATTTTGTATCAAAAGTCGCATTCTTTGAAAATGAAATTTTAACTTACATTTTAAATACATTTTCTTACATGAAATTTAGTATATTTAATAAAAATAGTTTTTCAATGTTTTTCTAAATGTACAATAATATTGGATTTCATTAATCGGTTTCCCATTTTTTTAAATGAATTAAAATGCATAGTTTTAAATGATTCATGAAGTGTAAGAATATATATATATATTTATTTATTTCGCCAAGTAACATTCCGTAGGAAAAACTAACCCAGTGTCGTCATATTTTAAATCATGAAACTAATGCCAGGCGGACGTCTTTTTGCATGCTTTTTTCCTCACGTATATGCCGCTAGCATTGTGTAGGGATAATACGCAAGGAAAAAAGCGTGCAAAAGTCGTTCGTCTGACATTAGTCTTAGCTGCTTATTTTCAGAAAATATTAGCATTTTATAGCAGTTTTTATACAAAATGGCGTGATTTGCACAGAATTTAAAATCGCAAATATATAAGTTTAACATCCTTTTACAGTACAATCTCCCATAACACTGGTTTCAATAAAATTTAATAAATGGCAGAGGAAAGTCAACTTAAAAAAGTTTAGCAAGTAATTTCAATTTGAGATTAGGCTTTACATGTGACATCATTTACGTGTACACAAGAGCCAAAACCTTAACTAAGCAATAAATTTGCCTTTCACTTCACATCCCTCTAATGTATAAAGGCACCGTCTTTATCGAAAAGCGCAAAGGAAGAAGGGAAATTTTCTTTAGATTTTAAATTATCGAAATCTATAGTTAAAAATCTCTCTGAAACACAATCTATCACTGTTACCCCATTGGAGCATATTCCTGCAAATTTCAAAGGTTTCATAAGCCAAAATTACAACACACAATAGATATGAAAATGTTTATTCATAATTGTGGTGCTTTTACATAAATCGATTTATTCCTCGAAAGCAACAAGTTAACTCTATTGCTTTAATAATAAGTATTTAGGCTCAAGAATCTTTGGAGCGTGATAAACATTTTGATATTATTGGTAGATCTAGAGCTCATAAAAGTGTGGTACCGTGAAATTAAAATGTAATAAATATTTGAAAGTTAAAGATATTTCCCGTGCTCTTATTATTTATTTTTGAACTTTGATTATTTTTTTACTTTGAACTTTGATTATTTTATCACCACGTTTGATTATTTTTTAATACCATTTATCTTTTTTTTTCTCTTCCAAAATGTGATTTTTTGGAATATAACCTTATAATGGTGCATGTTTATTTTTCGCTTATTCTAATCATATCAAAGTCACGTCTGAAGTGACCTACTAATAACCACTTTCCTTTAAAATTCTTTATTAATATATATCTTTAAATAATATTTTTTGTCTCGAAAACATAAAATAAATCAATATCCTTGAACGGAATAAATATAAAATAGAATAAATATAAATAATAAAATAGAATAACAGAGATATAAATTTATTCCTCATTTAATCTTAGAAAAGGTGTATGAAATTTCATGCTCACAAAAGAAATTTAAATGGTCCTATATACATAAACAAAAGTAAGCAAATTGGGATCATCAGAAGCGTTTCTACTATAAAATGTGATAAAAGGTTAATTATATATGCTTTTAAATATCGAAATTTTTTGCTTAATTGATGAATTTCTTCTTCTTTAAATGTTACGTGAACGCAGTCACGGGTAACAGCTAGTGTTATATATATTTGAAAGAATAAATATTCCATAGTCATAAATATTCCAATGATACCTACGAAAAATTATTTTGTTTGCGAGCGTCAGCCTTCATCCTTTTTATCTTTATACCAATCTCTAAAGACACTCGGACATATAGAAAAGTCAAACATAACATCAGAACTTTTTTAAAGCGATGTGTATAATCAACAAAACAGTATATAGTACTTTCATCGGAGACTTAATTCAAAATCAGAATTCTATGACGAAATGATAATGATTCATTTTATTTTTTTTTCAATTTACTTACGTATTAATACATGGAAATTATTCCAGAGGGAAACATTCGCCTTGGTTACAATATTTCAAATGAAAATCAAATTTCAAAGTAATTGCTTAATAGGCGCAAAGGCCAACATAGTGAAAAAGATTCCAAGCCGGGACTCGAACCCGGGCCATCAGTATAGCGCACTGACTTTCTACCGACTAAACCACTTGGAACGATACCCAACAAGGAAAATTTCTCACTATTATATGTTGGCAAGGCTACAAACGCAGCACAAGATGGAATATTTAGCCTTGCCAACATATAATAGTGAGAAATTTTCCTTGTTGGGTATCGTTCCAAGTGGTTTAGTCGGTAGAAAGTCAGTGCGCTATACTGATGGCCCGGGTTCGAGTCCCGGCTTGGAATCTTTTTCACTATGTTGGCCTTTGCGCCTATTAAGCAATTACTTTGAAATTTGATTTTCATTTGAAATATTGTATCCAAGGCGAATGTTTCCCTCTGGAATAATTTCCATGTATTAATATAGTTTCTATCGATGCTGGATTTAATTATATTCCGTGTTTGCCCCAGGTTGGTGGCTCACGGTAAATATTCCATCTTGTGCTGCGTTTGTAGCCTTGCCAACATATAATAGTGAGAAATTTTCCTTGTTGGGTATCGTTCCAAGTGGTTTAGTCGGTAGAAAGTCAGTGCGCTATACTGATGGCCCGGGTTCGAGTCCCGGCTTGGAATCTTTTTCACTATGTTGGCCTTTGCGCCTATTAAGCAATTACTTTGAAATTTGATTTTCATTTGAAATATTACTTACGTATATTTTAAATTTGAAGAAAATGTAAAAGTTCGAAAAGAGAAAAATTTCTTACGTTATACTGTTGTTATTTGCATGTGAGATTTTTGTAATCACATCGAACGAAAAATATATTCCTGAGCTGACAATTTGGGTTTTAAGAAATGATGAAGAAGTGTTTCAAAATCCTATAAATATGTAAATTAAGATAGAGAAATTCTGAAAACCGAAGCGACAGGAAATTCTACCGGTACAAAAGTTTACATATCGTTACCTTGTTACATTTCACTCAATCATGAAGAGCCGGAGAAAAATAAAATGTATGATGAAAAATTTGAACTTTTGAGAAAAAATATTTAAAAAAAAAAAGCATTGAAGTATTTTTTAATAATATTTTTAACTGACTTGAATGATTTACGGAATTTAGACTAGTTGACTTTAATCTTCATTACTTACATAAATATATGCGTGGAGAGATTACAGTCAGATACAGTCACAAACATTCAGTTATTAAGGGACTATCTAAACAATATTGCGTACTATTTAAATAAAACGCATTTCAATTATTATAACAGGTATTTCATTACAAAATTTATTTACATATCTAAGCGAATAAAAATAACATTATTTCAATGTGTGAATACTTGCGATTTAATATTTGGATATGAATCATTCTTAGAATTTTTGTTTCAAACGCCGCGCCGTCCGGAGCATTTGCATAAAAACAATAAAGAGAAAATCATCGTCAAGCGTAGATTATGAAACACATTCCAACATATATGGAATAATGTAACAAATCTGCACCGTTTAAAAATTTAAAATATTACGTCTAATTCAACCATATGGAAAGACATAACAAATTTCAAAACCCAATTTCAGCGGTTCCCATCTGTAATCGGAAAATTATACGAATTTTTTTCAGCATCCCGGTATATGATACATAGATTAGTATTACTAACTACATGCATGCAAAAACTTAGTTCACTTCAGGGGTCTTTAACTCTTAAATTTGCAAAACATAAAAAAAAGAATATTTCCAACATTTAATATCTTAAAATGTGTATGATTTTAAAACACAATTTCACAATTACACAATGAAAGATATAAGTATGTTCTTTCATTTCATGTATTTGAAAAATGGCTCAAAGTTTCGGAAACTTCGCTACAGCTATCTGTACTAATAAAAGAACAAATCGCTGTGTGTGTCTGTCTGTGTGTGTGCGATTGCTAACGAAAACTACCGCACGTAGAAGTCTGAAAATTCTAGTGTGATTAGTCCAAGACAGTTCCTGATGCACCTGAGGCTAGGATTTTTAATTTTTTAAGGGCCGGTTCCCCTTGGCCCCTTTAGGTTTTTATGCACTAAAACGTTAATAACATGCCTCTTTTATATGGGAGATTCTCAAAAGGTGGGATCATTAAACGTAAACTATATGAAATTTTTAAAATTTTCAAATTTAAGGCCAATTTTGTCTATAAATATAATATATAAATATTTTTAATAGTATGTCTACAAAATTATACACAAACAATAACAGACAGCAACTATTCTGGAAAATTAATTATTAAAGCATTTAATTAGAAGTTGTGTACGTTACAAATTTTGACATATTTTCGGATGTACGTTACAGATCTTGGACGTTGCGCTTAGTATTTAAAAACTCTTAAGACTAAGAATGTAGTAAATGTGTCCTATAATTGTATGTATATACATATATATATGTATGATTAACTTTTTGTTATCCAGTAATAATAATAATAAAATCAAATGCTTTGTCGCGTACATTACTTTCGGACATAATAAAATACAAAAAAAATCTTTATAGAAAAGTCTTTCTATCTTCAAAAAAGCAATAAATCAGCCTGCTATTCTCTTAACGAAATTACCAAACAATCATCCGTTTCCTTTATGCATTCGTTGTTTACCATTAGAACCACCTGGAAGCAAGTTAAAACTCTTTTTCTTGGTGGTACATTGGAGCAGTTAACGTTATGAATGTCCAAAATTGGCCTCTTTAGCATAAACTAACTAGTAAATCTGCAGATCAGGAGCCTCAACGTCAGCTCTACAATTCATTGTGTTTAGCACCCTTTGAGTAATATTAATCTTTCTACAAAAAACGAAATTTAAAGTTTTGAAATTACATAAACATTTATAAAACGAAAAAATATTTCGAAGGTTTCTGACATTAGAAACGTTAAATTAAACCCCTTGTTATGTAATGGTATTCTGAAAATCACATGAGCTACTTATTCTGGTAATTTTTAGATAATAAAGTAGATTTCTTCAGGGCGGCTCTGCAACCCCTGAACCCCTTCGTAGTGTAATTTAATTTACATTTGTAATTATCAATTAATTGTGTTAATGTCCTTTAGTAAATTCTACCAATAGACAGAAACGTACATGAATTCTTTTCTACAGCCCTGTATATGTGACGATTTTTACGCGTCGTCTATAACATTTAAATTTAATGCAGACAAAAAACCCTCTTAAAACTGCTCATATCACATTTCCGGGGATTAGTATGCATAGTGTGCACCATATATCCAGTTTCTGCGGAGTCCTGTATATGGTTCTATTTAAATTCTGCAAACATTTGTTAGTATACTAAATGTAATTGGGCTGGGAAATACATAACTCAAAAAAAAAAAAAAAAAAAAAAAAAAAAAAAAATCACACTGAAGCAATTCGCGCTCATTTTCATTTATACTTACGAATTCATTTGTGTATCCCTGTACATGGTCTATACAATATTTAAGCACTACTTATTAAGCACAAATTTACTTAACGTTAAAACGCACACCATAATCGAAAATGCTCTTCAGCAATCATCCCTAATAGACCAGAACTGTATCCGAAATTTTTTATGTTACCCTATAAATGAACGATAAATACGATTACAAATCATATTCAAGCTTCTTGTAGTCAACCACAGTAATGTAACTTAATTTCATAATGTTTGAATTAGTGCAACACAATTAACACACTGACGACAGGCAATTTAATTAAATCTGGGTTTAAAAACAGTAGAAGCTCCTCCCTCTTCTGAAAGTGTCTCGGAAATTGGTTTCTGAGATATGTTTTTCATGTTTATGCAGCAGTAAATATCTTTCAATGTACGGATGTAATATATAATGTCTTACAATCTATAAAAAATATGGACAACACAATATAAATGTCTTTTCTGTAAGGTAGAAGTCACTCCCTTAGCCAATGATGTATTCTGAATAAAAACGAGAATTCTCGTTTCCCGTCGTTAATGTGTTAAAATAAGCTGTGAAGAGTTTTTTTTTCCCCCGTAGACCACATTTTAATTGACCACTTTTGTGTGACCCTGAAAAAAACATATGCTTTGCACCCCATATACTACAAAAATGTTTCAAAAATACATATCAATTTTATTATTTTGTAACAGAGTAACATCATTAAAAAACGCCACAAAAGGATTTTCTTCAAAGATTGTAATATTATGAATACTTTTGAGTTCCCTGTACGCATGCTGTAAGTGCTACACATAACATATTTTATAGTAACCAGGTTCTAGTGCACCTTAATAAAGTATATAAATTTCATTACGTTTAAAATTGTGTAACATTATTAAATTACACCGCAGATGATTTTTCCCAAAGACTATAATGTAACGGAATAGTTTTGAGTGCCCCTGTAATTAAGCTATGAATGCTACACTCTTCATTTTTAATACCAAACATACTTTGGCAAACCTCGATAACGTATATCAATTACATGTAATCCCGACTATATTTACGCGAGTTAGAGCACGCAGAGAAACACGGCAGGCGACAGATAGAAAAACTGAAGTCATAAATACTTTTCATCCATGTTGGAAAGTGTTAAAAAGGATTTACATGCCTTTAACTGTACTTTTTTTTCAGCATGGTTAAACATTAGTTTAAACATCCTAATCCATGCGATAGCAATAACATATTAAAAGCCCCCCAAAATATGCATATCTGGAGATCTATAAATCTACTGGAAAATAATTCATTATCGTGTCCACTGTTAATTGCATAAATTGCATCGATTTGGCGCGATAAAATATTTTTTGTGATAGCCTTTTAATAGTACCTGCAACAAAATTAACGTAATTTACTAACTTCATTCATATTTGACGCAATGATAGGCTACGAATAACAGTCGCTAGGCAACGAAGAAAAGGAAAAAAAAAAGAAATATGTATCATGTAAAACAAGAAAATTAATTTAAAAATTCTTTATATTATTGGAATACATGTATAAATGTCCTCAAAACATTATACACGTAAATAAAAAAATCTGATAGATATATTGATAAAACTTCAATATAATAGGAATAATTTAAAACCCTCATTTGGAATTTTAGTATCCATAATTTGACATTTAAATCCATTAATCAAACGTGCCATTTTCTTTCAACTAATCGAAATTTGAAAATCGTCTGACTTGCCGTAGAAAAGCATTATAAAGAAAAATAAAATCTTCCATATTTTCCGAACGAATGAACCAAATTTAACCAAAAACTATACAGCTACGTCCGGGTATCTCACGAATATGCCCAATTAATTTCAAGCTGATCGGGTGCTTTTTGCGGCAGTTATCGCGGAACAGACAGACAGACAGACAGACAGACGGACAGACAGACAAACGGAAATCAAAACTTTTCGTGTCTCCACAGTAAGCCTTCACTGACGTTTCGGCAATAAAATTTTAAGATATTTATACAAAGCTTTTACGATAAATTATGTCATTTTCTGTCTCCGGATAGAATTAAAAACTCAGTGTAAAAAAAATAAATAAATAAATAAAGTCAATGATAATTAAAGTTATGTTTGAAAGGCTTAAAGTTATGACGTGTGTCCAGTGCCCACCTTTTGAGAATCGCCCCTATCCGATCTTCTTTGTTTTTGGGGTGAATTCTCCTTTCAATCTCTGCCCCATTTCTACATTTCACTTAAGACCTTGACGCGCTTGCAAGGGGCCCAGTACAGGGCAGTTTCAGTGCACTAAATTGTTAATAACGTGCCTCTTTTCTATCCGATCTTCTTCGTTTTTGGGGTGAATTCTCCTTTTAGTTTCTGCACCATTTATACATTTCAGTTAAGACCCTGGCACCTTTGCAAAGGGCCCGGTACAGGGCCTTTTGAAGTTTTAGTGCACTAAATTGTTAATAACATGCCTTTTTGTATTCGATCTTCTCCGTTTTTTGGGTGAATTCCGCTTTCAGTTTCTACACCATTTCAACATTTCAGTTAAGATCCTGACACCCTTGCAAGGGGCCCAGCACAGTGCCCCTTGAAGTTTTAGTCCACTAAATTGTTAATAACATGCCTCTTTTCTATCCGAACTTTTTCGTTTTGGGGGTGAATTCTCCTTTAAGTTTCTACCCCATTTCTACATTTCAGTCAAAACCCTGACACCCTTGTAAAGAACCCGGTACAGTGCCCCTTGAAGTTTTAGTGCACTAAATTGTTAATAATATGCCTCTTTTCTATCCGATCTTTGTCGTTTTTGAGGTGAATTCTCCTTTTAGTTTCTACTCCATTTGTACATTTCTGTTATGACCCTGTCACCATGTCAAGGGGCCCAGTACAGGACCCCTTGAAATTTCAATGCACTAAATTTTTAGTAACATGCCTCTTTTGTATCCGATCTTTATCGTTTTGGGGGTGAATTCACCTTTCAGTTTCTACCCTTCTTCAGTTTCTGTACATTTCTGTTAAGACCATGGAACCCTTGCAATGGGTCTGGTACAGGGCCCCTTGAAGTTTTAGCGCACTAACTTGTTCATAAATTGCTTCCAATTTATTCGATCTTCATCTTTGAGATACTTTCTCCATTTAGTTATTATCCCGTATCTGCATTCCAGCTAAGACCACGGGCAAATCTAGTGTCCTGTAGAGCCCGGTCCAGGGTCCCTTAAATTTTTTGTGTGCAATGCGTTTTTCACACCCTAAATTTCTCACCTTCGCAATGCGTAATTTTAAAGTTGAGTCTTAAACTCTTCTCCTTAGACCAGCACTCATATATTTTTATTGGGGCACTAGGGCCCTTTTTTAAGCATTTCCCCAATTTTTTTGTACATTTCTTTAAAATATTATGCTAATGATTATTACATACCCTATGATTAATTTTGACTAATAGAAGATCTAAAACGCTAAGTACTAAAACGTTGTAACATGTTTTCATGTTAGGTTTTTTGGTCTCAACTATCAATTTGGCCCTTTTGTGCCTACTGTTATAGCTCCCTTAAAAATGATCCGATTCACGAACTTTTTTTCTAACAACTTCTTTGAATATTAATCGTCTTCATTGGGGCCTTTGTTGCAGCTTCTTTAAAAACTATCCTATTGTATTGCAATTTTCTTTAACATAGTTTTAGCTTCTTCCAGCTACTTTAAAACCTCAAAAATATTTTCTTATACCCAATTACATTCCAGTTAAGAACCTGGCGCCCAGGGACCGGTCTTTCTTTATACCTCAGCTACCACCTTTTTTGAACATTAATCTCTTTTTTCAGCATCAACTTAAATTAAAAATCGCGTTACTTTAAAGGTAACTTTAGATAAGGTATTTCATCCGTTTATTAAATATCGTGTTACTGTTAACAGTAATTGATGAAATTTACAAGGTGAGGAGGCATCTTCCACCGCTTGGTGCCTCGTTATTTCCTCGAATTGAAGGGCCCAATTTCAACGGGATTTGCTTCCTTCAACTTAGATTACAATTCAGCTACTTTCTGTATTATGAAACTTTATCTTAGACTTCAGTTACCAGCATTTTCTAACATTAATGGTGCATTTTTTTTTTTTTTTTTTTTTTTTTTTTTTTTTTTTTTTTTTTGGTTTCTGTGGGCTTGATTCTTACGAGGTTTGGCTCACTCAAGTTGGTTTTCGATCGTCTCTGGCCCGTGCGGGCACTTCCGGTAAATGCTGCCATATGTAGTGGGGATTTAGATTGCCGGTTCGTTCGGAAAGAAGTTTGATGGGAACACATTAGACGCTGCGGAAGGCAATGGGACCTCCGAAATCAGGTTCATTTAAAAGAAATTTGGAAGATAAAAAATCACACAAATTTAAATTTTGTTTAAGGTTATTATTTACAAACCCCGGGCAACGCCAGGCGCGTCTGCTAATTGTTTGGATATAATTCTAAAAGCCGTAACATTTGTTCTAATGGGAATTTCAAGGAAAGAATTATATCAATATGTTCAGAAAAGATAGGCGTTTAACATCTAAAAAATTCTAAATTTTTAAAATTTTGAAGCATTAATCGTCCTAGACCCCTTATGAAATACATATAATTCAGTTGAAAATTCCCTTTCACTAATTTACTCTAATAAGGCGAAATGTACATGAATACTTTTGTGCAGCCCTGTATAAGAGGCATAGAATTTATATATAACGAGTAACATGCAAAAAATGAATCAAATTTAAAAGCGCACACCGAATTTTAAACCGTACACTCTAGAAACTATTACTTAAAGACAGTACAATAACCGACTTCTTTTGTGTGTCCCTGTGGATGAATAAACAAGGCTATGAATGCTGACCTAACATGATTGTAGTGAAGTTCAGTGATTTATATCAGTTTCAATACATTTGAAATAGCATATTGCCATTAAAATACTCTGCAAACGTATTTCCCCCATATACCATAATGTAATGGAAAACTTTTGAATGGCCCTGTAAATGAACTATTAATACTACATATTTCCTATACAATACCAAACATGCTTTAGGGACCCTAAATAACCTTTATCAATTGCATGAAAATCCGAGTATATTTACGGGAGTTAAATCGTGGCCATACCGACAGACGAACAGACTATATATGGACGGCAGCAATTCTGCTGTAAATTACAATCTACTGCTGAAAAACGTAATCAGAATGACGTCATAAAATAGATTATAATTCTTATGAAGTGTGTTGAAAAATAACAAAAAAAATCAGATATAATACATATTACACGTTATTTTGTTATTATTTATCTGGATAAGGAAACTACCTGATCATTAAGAGGTATGTAGGTAAAAATATATACATATATAATTTTTTACAAGATTATACATGCCAATTAACAAAATAAACTCATTTATTTTTATTCATTATTGGATTTTTATATCCAGAAGAAAAAACTAAATGTGGCAAAATGACACAAAATGTAATTTTAAAGAAATAAATATTTGTCATTAAAATTGTGGCACATATCAATTTATTAAATGCTAGCAAAACTCGCGGCTTTGCTTGCGTAGTACTTGAAATACGACAACTGATATTTTTATATATACTTTTTATTAGAAGAAATTATACTTTTAGGAATAATTAAAAAAATACTAACTAAGCCATAGTTCGACTAATCTTTCAAGTTTCTTGTCTAATGGTATACCACCTCTCTAGTGGTATTGTACTATCATAATATGCTTATGTTGAAACAGAGACTGGCAACATTAACCCATTTGTACCTGGCGTCCTAATTTTGGGACGCTTTCTTAAAAAAAAAAAAAAAAAAAAAAAAAATCCCATTACAAATGGGATTATATCTTTTCAAAACTTTGTAAAATAAATCCTTAATATTTCCTTATTATTTATTGTTTTCAATATTTATTCATAAATGGCAGTGCATTTTTAAGAATAAAAAGGTGAAATAAATGTTTGTTTCAGCACAAAGTTGGATTTTCTTGAAATAAAATGCGGGTAAGAAAAAAGTAAGATATTTCTTTTATTTTTTTATCAATCATTTTATAAGTGATATTATTTATAGGACGAAACTTTATTTTAGAATACGTATTTTTGTATTTTTTTCAGATTTTTATTTTTTGTTCGAATTTAAACCTTTATATACCGTCCCAATTTTGGGACGCTAGTCATGAAAGGGTAGGGGTTTTCTCCGTTTCTGTCTATGCATTAAATGTATACTTTATGCAATTTATTTTGTTCAAAATGGTTACATATCATTTGGATTATTATTTGACTATAAAATTATTATTCCGATTAGTATTTGGAAATTCTTTATTATTACTATAGGGGGGGGGGGGGCTGGGCTCGGCTCAAGAACAAGACACCCACCCCTCCCCACGGTTAGCTATTGGATTAGTAAAAATGTATATCATACCGTTCTGCTTTGTACTTGTTTAGTATTTGATATCCTGAACTTACTAGTATATATATGCAGTAGAAGCTCGATTATCCTATGTAATTGGGACCGTACCTACATCGGATGTTCGACATTTCCGGATAATCGAGAATTTATCAATAATCATCTAGTTTAATATCTAACATCGTCATCGAGCTTCTATTAGGACTATTTAAACTGCTTAGTAAATATCTAAATTCAAATTATACATGAAAATAATTTTATTTGTTTAGAACAGAGACGTGTACACAGGGGTTGGGGGGGGGGGGGGCAAGAGTACAATTATACCGGGATCGGATCTGGCGGGAGCTCAAGCCCAATTTCAATGGAAGAATTCGAAAAAAGGGGGAACCAAAATACTTATCTCTACTCGTGGTTTGGAAAGGAACGCTTGCATTCGCAAAGAATGTAAAAGTAATATATATATATATATATATATATATATATATATATGTATATATATATATATATATATATATATATATATATATATATATATACTCGTGTGTAAAACGAAGAATTTCTGACAATTTTCTGCAAGTAAATTTGTGGGGGGGGGAGGGGGGTAGACTTATATTCGAGTCAATTACAAAAGCCAAAAAAAAAACCCTTCGAATACTGCAAAAGTCTGATTTTGTATGTATATAAATAATAAAATAATATATAAAATATACAAATAATAATAATTTATTATTTAAAAAAAATAATGATTTATTTTTGTTTACTTACTAATTTTTCGCATTAGTAAGTGAAATCTTTGGTTTGATTTTGTGCAAAATTGAAATAAAAAGTTAAAGGGTTGACTTATATGGTAGTTTTCGATTTTTTGCAGAATTTGCATTCAAAAGTTAGGGTGTCGGCGTATATGTGAGTATATACGGTATATCTATTCTATTAGAAATTATTGATTATTATAAATTTTTATTTTATACATTTTTACTATGCCAATAGCTAAGGGTGGGGAGGAAGGGGGTCTTGTTCTTGAGCCGAGCAGAGACGAATCCCCCCTCCCCTTTTTAGTAATAATAAAGAATTTTTTATAGTCAAATAATGGCCTGAATGAACCTTTTTGTAACAAAATAAATAGCATAAAATATAGATCTAATGCTTAGACAGTAACGGAGAGAACTGCTACTCTTTCGTGCCTAGAGTCCCAAAATTGGGGCGTTTAGATTTTTATATGTTAAATAAATATTTTTTCAAAGAGCTTTTTTTATTATTTTTTTCGTTCATTTTACACCAATTACTGTAATTAAGCACAATATTGAGTTGAAAAAAAATTCAGGCACTAATGGGTTAATTTGGCAACTTTAATTTTGTACTCGGTTTGGTATTTCCTAATGTTCCATAGAAAACGTCATTCAGAAAGTTTTTAAAGGTTCGCTTAGGATGTTTGTTGTTCCTGATAGCCCCGGGTTGTAGTCGCACAGGCATAAAATATAATCTGTTTAGAGTCAAAGATCGTCACCATTGATTCGCAACCATTACTTTTGTAATCGGTTTATTATTTCCTGAGATTGCATAGAAATCGTAATTTAGGACTTTTTAATAATGCTTTTCGCTCCTTCCTTTCGCTTCACCCTTTTTAAATTTCGAATTTATTTTCGACAGTTCTTTGAGGGCATTTATATCTTATAAGTAACTACCATGTCATATTTCAAGTTTCTAGCCTCTTCAGTATCACATAAATCGCAATTTAGAATGATTTGCTCTTGAAACCCTCAAGGAGTTGTGGCACCGACATAAAGCTTATGTTTGAGCATGTTGTATCACCACTAATTTGCAACCATTATTTTTGAAATCTCTTTGATATTTCATAAGATTGCATATAAAATGTAATTTAGAACGCTTTTCGCTCACTTAATCTTTTTAAATATGGAATTTACTTTTGACGGTTCTTAGAAAGAATTTGGATCTTTAAGTCATTACATGACAAATTTCAAAATGTATATTGAAAGTATCACAAAAAAAATTTAGAATTTTTTTGTGTTCCTGTACCCCACAGGTGTTAGTGACAACATAACATTTGGTCTATGTTGGAGCAGGGAGTGTGACCATTGCTTTTAAGATCAGTTTCCTGAGATTGCATTGAAATCGCAATTTAGAAGGTTTTTAGAACGCTATTCGCGAATTTTCAGCCCTTTTAAATTTCGAATATTTTAGAAACGTTTCTTAGAGATCATTTACATCTTAAAATTAATTATCATACCAAATTCCATGATGCTAGCTCCTGCAGTATCACAAAAATCACAATTTAAACGTTTATTGCTCCTGCAACCCCCAGGTGATAGTAATTCCGAAATGAAATATAACCTATGTTACAAAGCGATGACACCATCAATTTCCAAGAATTACTTTTGAAATCGGTTTGATACTTCCTCAGAATGAATAGATATCGCCATTTATAACAATTTTTAGAGCACTTTAGTATCACCACTTTCAAGTTTTGAATTTTTTAAGATCATCTTAGAGATCATTTATATCTAATAAGTAACATGCTTTTTTCTCCTTCACCTCATTTGGGGATATGGCACAGATATAAGGTATGGTCTTTATTGGCGCAGGGTCTAGCACCATCATTTTGATATAATACTTTTGAAATAGGTTTGATACTTCCTGAGATAAAAGGGAAATCGCCATTTAGAGCGTTTTTCATCGCTTTTCGCGCATTATCACTCCTTTAAAGTTTCAAATTTTTTACGAAATGTTCTTAGACGTCATTTATATCCAATAAGTAACTACTATGCCAAATGTCATGTTTCTAGGTCTTCTGTAACACAAAATTTGCATTTTTAGAATTTTTTTTGCTCCTGCACGCCTTTTGAGGTAGGGAACCCGAGTAAAATATAGCCTATGTTGGAGCTAGGGAAATCACCATCACTTTGACACCATTATTTGAAATCGGTTCGATACTTTCTGATATTGCATAGAAATTGCCATATAGAACGTTTTTTAGAATGCTTTTCGCGCATTTTCACCGCTTTTAAATTTCGATTTTTTAAATAAATGGTCTTAGATATCAATTTTATCTTATAAGTAACTATTATGCCAAATTTCAAGTTTCTAGGCCTTTGAGTAACACAAAAATGGCATTTTTAGAGTGTTTTTTGCACTTGCACCCCCTTTGGAGATAAGTTATAGACTATGTGGGAACAGGGACTAACACCATCATTTTAATACCATTATTTTTAAAATCCGTTCAGTAGTTCCTACAAATAAAAACAAACAAACAAATTTTACTTCTTTATAATATTTGAATAGCTTATTGTCTTTTTAAAAAACATATAAACTATAAAGGGTATTAATTTTTTCTTATTAGAACAGATACGTTTAGCTTATAAGTATCATTATTATTGAAACAGCACCAAAAAGCTGATGATAAAACACGATTAAAATAACAAAACTTTGTATAAATCCTCATAAAATTCAAGCAACACAGAGGACGTGTTTCGAACTGGAAAATATAACGGCTCTTCATCAGCCAATGTAAACAAGTTTTCATAAGGGAACAAGATCAAAACTGAACTTGTTTTAATTTTATGGTGATTTATACGAAGTTATATTATTTTAAAATCATTATTTTTATCAATAAATGTGTTAAAAATTATCATCAATACAAAATAAATTAAAAAGCAATATTTAACAATTAGCATTGTGTTTTTACATTGATTCTGTCAAATGTTATATTCTGAAATTTAGAAACGTTGTTTTTAAGCATTTGTTTTTTGCACCAGTTCTAATACAAAGTATCTCTAGGATTTTTACGTTATTTTTTTAGCGTTTATTCAATATAAAGAGTTATAAAAAGCACTCACAAAAATATTCTTTTTATATATATATTTTTTTCTATGCTATGTTTTATGCTTGTCAAAGTATTTACCGAGTTTAAAAGAATTTAAGCTATATTCTTTTTTAATGTGTTTTCAACATAATACGTTTTATGATAGTTTTTTCATATGTTTTCATTAAAAATACACAAAGTCATCTAATGGTTAACAAGTTTATCGATATTTTATTTAATCACAACAACTTCAATTAATTATTTGAAAGTGTCACCTGAAAAAATAAATTGTTGAACATAGTAGACGCAATTAATAAATCTTTAAATTGTTATAAAAAAAAATATTTCTAATAAGTGGACGCTGATCTTTTTTGCAAAAAATATTTTTTTCTAATATGATATTTTTGTCACTTGAAACAAAGATAAAAAAAGGCAATGCTTCATCAATAATACATTTAAATTCCGTTTTTATCTATTCAAAGAAACATCATATTGATTGTTATTTTACTTTCTTCTATTTTCAATAGAAGAAAGTATTGTAATCGAAATTTTTTTCGACTTCCGGTTTTCGACGGATTTACACGTTTTAGGGGTCAGAGATCCCAAAAAACATGTTTATAGAAAATGTCTGTCTGTCCCCGTGTCCGTGTGTCCGTCTGTCTGACGCCATTGTACCATCAAAAAGTGTATGGAGTTATGCATAGAATTCAACCAAATTTTTATTTTAAGTTTTTGGCTATGGCAAGCAGATCCTTTCTGAATTTGGAAAAGAAATCGCCGGTAGGGGGCACTGTAATAGCGATTATTGTGCGATTTTGAATATTGTACCATCCAAAAGTGTATGAAGTTATACATAGAATAGAACCAAAAAATTTTTTTGAAGTATTTGGTTATAGCAAGTAGGTCCTCCATGAATTTGGAAAAAATTCGAAGGTAGGGGGCGCTGTAATAGCGATTTTTGTGCGATTTTGAATATTGTACCATCGAAAAGTGTATGAAGTTATGCATAGAATTAAACCAAAAAAATTTTTTAAGTTCTTTGCTATCACAAGCAGGTCCTTCCTTAATTTGGAAAAAAATCGCCGGTAGAGGGCGTTGTAATAGCGATTTTTGTGCCATTTTGAATATTGTACCATCGAAAAGTGTATGAAGTTATGCATAGAACTGAACCAAATTTTTTGTGTTTGTTTCTGGTCATGGCACGAAGGTCCTCCTTGAATTTAGAAAAATTCCGCCGGAAGGGGGCGCTTTAATTGCGATGTCTGTACGATTTTCATTATTGTACCATCGAAAAGTGTATGAAGTTATGCATAGAATTGAACCAAATTTTTTGTGCATGTTTCTGGCTGTGGCAAGAAAGTTCTCCCAGAATTTGAAAAAAATCTGCCAGAAGGGGGCGCTGTAATAGCAATGACTGTGCCATTTTCATTATTGTACCATCGAAAACTGTATAAAATTATGCATAGAATTGAACCAAATTTTTTGTGTATGTGTAAGGCTATGGTCGGTAGGTCCTCCCTGAACTTGAAAAAATTCCACCAGAAGGGGGCGCTATAATTGCGATGTCTGCGCCATTTTTATTATTGTACCATCAATAAGTGTATGAAGTTATGCATAGAATTGAACCAAATATTTTGTGTATGTTTCTTGCTATGGCAAGCAAGTCCTCGCTGAATTTGAAAAAAAATCTGCGGAAGGGGGGCGCTATAATAACCATGTTTGTGCCATTTTCTTTATTGTACCATTGAAAAGTGTGTAAAATTATGCATACAATTGAACCAAATTTTTTGTGCATAATTTTGGATATGGCCAACAGGTCCTCCTTGAATTTGGAAATATTGCGCGGTAAAGGGGCTCTGTGATAGCGATTTTTATATACTTTTCTTGATTTTTCGTAGTTCTATTGTCCATCGCGCAGCGGCGGGAACTCGCTTCCTGCTAAGCCGGCTATTCGCAAACAACTGATAACAGCAGAATGAAGAAAAACTATTAATTTTAACAAATATCATGATATAGATTAACTCGTTTTTAGTCCGCTTAATTGACTGAAGCAGAAATTTAAGAAGAAAAGGAAAGTTGGTATAGCATTGAACTAATAATATTGAAGTATTAACACGTGTAACTACTTTTTAAAATATTAATATGTATAAGGTAGAAGAAAGTTTTGGGATTGGCACATCCAACTAGTTCTTTTTCAATGTCACGAATAATGTAGTTTGCCACTTTATTGTCATAGTTATTCGCAGCCTTCGAGCACATATTAATTAAACATGACTGTTATTTTTAGGTGCGTTCGTAATTATATAAATACGTAGTACCTATAGTCATCGTTCAGTCCGTCCGTCTGTCTGTCCGCATATAACAGAGCAAAAACTACCGAACCGAATGGTCTGAAATTTTAAATATATGATTGTTGTAAAATTATGTCGAGCCATTTCAAACTTTATGAAAATCGGATGTATAGTTTAAATACAGGGACAGTCAAAAGTTTTTTTTTTTTTTTTTTTTTTTTTTTTTTTTTTTTTTTTTTTTTTTTTTTTTACATTACGACCAATGGGAAAAATTATTTCAAGTGCATTTTAATGATGTTACAGCCTTCCGAATCGTCTGAAATTTTAAATACATAATTGTTGCAAAATTTTGTCGAGTCATTTAAAATTTTATGAAAATCGAATGTATAGTTTAATGACAGGGACAGTCAAAAGTTTTCCGTTACATTACGGGGAATGGGAAAAAATTATTGCAAGTGCATTTTAATGACGCTACAGACTATGCACTTATGAAGTGCAAAGAAATATACATTCAGTACAATATGTGCTGCAAAAAATAATTATAAAACTAGTTATAGTACGAACGCACCACATTTGCCACGTTTGACGAGCAATTTCCGACTTGTCATATTTCCTTATAGCGAATAAGTCTCTTTCTTAGATCTGTTTATCATTAATGGCAAACGCACAAGATAAACATCATATAAGAATTAAAAATAATGTTGCAATGACGTAAAAATGAACGTAAAAATATACGTGAAATTGATTTTTATCTAGCGTTATTCCAAAGTTACGCAATTCTTTATTATTCTAAACCTATACGCCGACCATTATTTTTATTTTTAATATTTTAATGTATTTTTTGTCATTATTTTTCTTTCTTTTTTTCTGTTTTATAGCCATTATTTTTGACGATAGTTATTAAACTTATCCTTTTTTTATAACATGGTTTAAGACAGGTTTGACATATTTTGTAATTTTAGAAATTCTTTAACTACGAGTATTTTTCTCCATGTTTGCTTTTTATATATTTTAAATAAATCTTCCAAATACTGTTTTGAAAGCGTGGTTTTATAATTTGTGCTTAGCAGACCTGTCGAAAATATCATTGATAAAAAAAAAAAAAAAAAAAAAAAAAAAAAAAAAAAACTGTACATTGAATTTTCTTTTTACTTCGCACTTTTATGTTCATTTCTTAAATTTAATAAAAATTATTAACAAGAGCATATATAAATGGAGTTCGTATAAATGTTTTTTTTTTTCATAATTAAGTTCATAAATGTCGAAAAAACCTGCCTTTAAACGTTAAATTATGTTAATTTTCTTTCCTTTTTACAGGATATTTGATGTAAAATATTAACAAAATATTTGCGCTTGCATTAAACTTCGTTGAAATGAAATATACTTAAAAAATGGAATTTAAATTATTATATAAACGCATTTTTTATTTAATAAAAGGATCTTTCTTATTGTATAAAACTTCCTTATTCCATTTATACTGAAATAATTCGTATTTTAAATTTATGTAACAAAAAGGCCTATACATTTTTAAAAGGTGTTTTCGTCCATTCTTTTATGTTTACATTAAAACATCTGTAATTCTGATCTTGGATAGCCATAGTAAAAAACATTAAGAATAACACTAGATAATATAAATCTTAAAATTAAAAGTTTCTAATGTAATCACAATAAATAAAATATTTTTTCCCCTTAAAACTTTCTACACATTAACATCAAACTCTTTCTTTTTTTTCATAATTCAAGCCTATTGTACTTTTCAATCACCAGTGAGTTTTGTAAATCCTCAAACCTGAATACTTTATTACTGAATTTTATATACACATCGTAATGAAAATCTTTACCCAATGTGTGTTTTTTTTAGAAGTGCATAATGTACTATATGGTTCTTTTAAAAAACATATTTGAACTGAACAGATTTTCCCAATCAATAAATTTTGTTTAAACACGAAATTATCCTCTTTGAATTTCTTATTTCTCCCAATATACAGAAACTTCTCCATGGTAATATAAATAAATAGTATCAGAAATAGTTCAAAATAAAGGTGAATTTTCTTTAAATTACAGTAGTGTTCCGGCACCTGTACTTTTTCATAGTATAATCAATTTTTTTACGTATGTCCTCTCCCCCTCAAAATACACGTACACACAAAAAAAAACTTACATAATCAAACATAAGCACATATTTTCCAGAAATTTTCCAGCCAAAAGAAAGAAATTTACTAATATAGCCGAAAAAGCTTTACCAATCACGGGAATGTTCCGGCAACTTGCAACCTGTACATTTCGCGTTTTTTCACATTTTTTTTTAAAGAATGCTGTCGTACGTGAAGGTGCAGTGAGATTTCGAAAATCGTTCATTTCGTTCTATAATTATATATGAAAGTTTTAAATGTAAAAAATTAACGTGAGTAGACACAATTTAACATTAACAAATGTATTAATAATTTTAAAAATATATATTTTATGTGTTACTATGTAAATGTTAAATAGAAATAATTTAATTAAAAAAAATTAAAAATAAAATTAATTTTCCACAATATTTTAGAAAAGTTTAATTTTAACCATCAAATTTAAAACGCCAGTACTATTTTATTTATTCATGTATTTTAAATTTCTCCTGATATTCTTTTTGGAGGTCCGTAATAGTATTTTGAATAGCATTAAGGATTGGATTTTTTTAATAGTAGTAGTTTTAGATTAAAAAAGAAAAAAAAACACTAACTAAAGATAAGCGGGAAAAAACAAAGAAAATGACTTTATCCTGTGTGCATGATATTTTAAAGTTTTTCAAATATTAAAATTCTGGTCCTGAAATTTGAATTTTAATATGCGGTTCAATCTACAGTTGAATACGCGGTTCAACTAGAAACAGTTCAATCCCTTTATTCATTTCAAGAAAAAAAAAATGAGGCATTTTAAATCACGGAGGAAAGAGATAGATGGAGAAGCAGTATGTCGTAAAAGCGGTTTGTAATATGATGAACGTTATCTCTCAGATTTAAATGACCTCATTAGGCCCAAACAAAACAAACACGTGTAAGATCGGCCGAATTCTTTGACATCACCCGTGCACTTTTTTTTCTCTCTAAATGAGAATGATCTACTTATATTTAAACATTTTAATGTAGTGATACATTTCATTGTATTGTGAATTAAAAACGGTGTTAATAAAAGTTTTATTCTTTTATTGCGAAAGTACGTGATTGTGTTTGGCCAGAACTTAGCTGATTTTAGGATTACATATTTGGCGTCACTTCATGCCACTACACTTCATCTATATTCTTTATCTTTACTCTATGATTTTAAATACATGAAGTATCTAAAAAAGCATGAGTTGATTTGAACGAGTTTAAAGGTTTTATTTAAAGTGTAAATATAATATCACATGTTTTTTAACACTTTCCAACAATGTTGAAATGTGTTTCTAAGTTTGGTTTTCCTGGACGTCTGGTCGTCTCTACGAGCTCTAACATTCTTAAATATACTTGGATTGCTTTAAAATTTTTGGATGTTATTGATGTTTACCAGAGCACGAACCCTATTTCAAATGAAGTTTGTAGCACGTTTAGTTCATTTACAGGGATAGTCAAAAGTATTCCGTTACATTACGTTAGTGATGGGCGATTCTCGAGAATTCGACAATCGAGAAAAATCGTCATCGTAAAAAATCACAATCGATACAGCCATCGATTAATTCATAGAATCTACAATCGAGATGTTTTACAATCGATTATAACGAGAAAAACTAAAAACAGTTATTGGAAAACTTAGCTATTATTCTGGCCGACAATTTCATAGTAGTGATAGGGCTTAGTGATGGGCGATTCTCGAAAATTTACCAATTGAAAAAAAATCGTTATCGTAAAATACACAATCGATACAGTCATCGATTACTTTCGAGAATCTACAAAGGAGATGTTCTAGAAACGATTACTGAAATCATTGTTTTTACATATATATAAGGCAGATTTTATTAAATATAGGGTAACTGAAAACAGATGGAATAAAAAAACAACAAACCAAAGGTAGCTATGAAGCGGTAAGGGGAGTTTAAGTATTAAAAATTAGAATTTTTCGGCAATTAGTACCAAAATGGCCAAAGAAATGAGAATCAAAAGCACCCCCTAGTGGCAAAAATATGAACTAAAAGATGATAAAAGGGATCAAAATTTTTTATTGATTTTTCTACGTCATTTGAGATTGGATCTTTAATTTCCCCATTTTTATAAAGTCTTCGACTGGAATACATTAAACGAACTCCCGCGGGGAGCAAAGTGGGAGGAAGGGGCAAGGAAAGTGCATAATATGAATAAGTGGTCACAGGACTTTCCAACGATATGGCACATGAGGGGTGTCGGCTAAATTTAGTAAAGTGCCCCCGCTCGGGGGCAAAGTAAGGGGAGTAGCGCGGGCGATATATAAAATGAAATAGTAGTCACAGAGCTTTCCAATGATATATCACATGAGGGGTGTCAGCAAAAGATAGAAAAGAGTCCCAACTCCCTGGATTCCTATTATCGTGCCCCCTCCCCCCCCCCCCCGAAATATACCCTGCCCATCCTTCTCTTTGAAATTTTCATATATTAAAAATTATTTATCGGAGGGCTCCGTAAAAAAAACCGATCTAAAATGTTTAAAAACGCTACGATTTCAAAAAAGTTCGAAAAGTGCCTCTCTCGGGGCACCAAACTAAGGAAGGAAGAAGAAAGGTTCATAATATGAAAGAGTAACTTTGCGATGATAACCGAAAACTTCCCGATGATAGAATAAATGACTGGTCCAAAAAAAAGTTTGAAATCTACCCCTCCCACGTGGGTTCCCTCTTTTATCCTAGAATATACCCGGAAATCACGCAGACCCACTTTTAAAATTTTATATTTAATAAATAATATTTATCGGAGAGCTCCATTAAAAAACCTCATTTAATGATATTTATTGTAGAAATCTCTACAATTAAAAAAAAGTCACCCCCGCACCGCTCCCCCCACCGAACCCCTTCCGGAATTCAATTCTGGGAGGAGAAAGGTTCATAATATGAAAGAGTGGTGAAAGGACTTTCCGATGATATGTCAAGGAGAGGTTTGGTAAAAGTTTGAAAATTACCCGCCCTCCCCCCTCCCTTTGTGCACTCTCGCGCACCCCAGAATTCACTCACCTTCCTCTTTGAACTTTTTATATTTAATAAATAGTATTTATCTGAGTCTCCAGGTATGGGGCAGCTTGGCAGAGCTAAAATAAGAGAAACATTGAAAATTCGTGTCAAAATGACACTAAATTTAACAGTAAAGTTTGAAACTAGGACTATACAGAACTGAATACATAAACCACTATGCTTCATAACCCACATCGGTTAATAGCAATAAAATGATAAGTGCCAGTTAAACTGATGGCATTGAGCTCACAGGTTATTAACACTAACTGTATATTATACTCTTATTTCAAAGAATAATGTCCCTCAAAAAATAAATGAAGGGAAATATCCCCCGTTTGCCCCTTTTATACTTAACCAATGAACCTCCAAATCTAATCAGGGAAACTCCTTAACTATAATAAATCAGTATATCAAATTTGAAGCAAATCAGATAATTCTGCATGAAAAAAAGGAACATATCGCTAAATTAAGCGTGGTCTAACCCCTTTAACCCTTTTATACTTAACTAATGAACCTCCAAATCTAATCAGGAAAGCTCCTTATCAGAACAAACATAGAAAAAAAAATTTAAGTAAATTGAATAATTCTCCATGAAATTCCATTTATCTAAATTAAGGGGACTTGCCCCCTTTTCGCCCTTGTATATTTAACCAATGAACCTCCAAATCTAATGAAGGAAGCGCCATATCGGAATAAATCGATATATTAAATTTGAAGCAAATCCAATATTTCTGCATGAAAAACCCTCTTATCTAAATTAAGGGGAGACTAGATCCTCCCCTTTATACTTAACCCATAAACCTCCAAATCTAATCAAGGCAGCTTCTTAACTTAATAAACCGGTATTCCAAATTTGGAGCAAATCGAATAATTCTGCATGAAAAACCCATTTATCTAAATTAAGGAGGGGGTCTACCCCCTTTCCCCCCTTTATACTTAACTAATGAACCTCCAAGTTTAATCAGGGAAGCTCCTTAACATAATAAACCGGTATACCAAATTTGGAACAAATCGAGTAATTCTGCATAAAAAACCCATTTATCTAAATTAAGTGGGGGACCAGCCCCCCTTCTTCCCCTTTATCCTTAACCAATGAACTTCCATGTTTAATCAGGGAAGCTCCTTAACATAATAAACCGGTATACCAAATTTGGAGCAAATCAAATAATTCTGCATGAAAAGCCCATTTATCTAAATTAAGGGGGGACCAGCCCCCCTTCTCCCCCTTTATACTTAACCCGTAAACCTCCTAATCTAACTAAGGCAACTTCTTAACATAATGAACCGGTATACCAAATTTGGAGCAAATCGAATAATTCTGCATGAAAAACCCATTTATCTAAATTAAGGAGGGGGTCTATCC
Organism: Maratus speciosus; assembly: GCA_963932465.1. Lineage (NCBI taxonomy): Eukaryota > Metazoa > Arthropoda > Arachnida > Araneae > Salticidae > Maratus > Maratus speciosus. The sequence goes on along the minus strand of OZ010791.1, from coordinate 535,838,670 downwards.
CCCTTTCCCCCCTTCATACTTAACTAATGAACCTCCAAGTTTAATCAGGGAAGCTCCTTAACATAATAAACCGGTATACGAAATTTGGAGCAAATTGAAGAATTCTGCATGAAAAACCTATTTATCTAAATTAAAGAGGGGGGACCCCCCCCCCCTTCTCACCCTTTATCCTTAACCAATGAACCGTCAAAACTAAACAGCAGAACGCCTTATCAGAATGAACATAAAAAAAATGAAGCAAATCGTACATTTTAATCAAGAGTTATCGCGTTACGTACATACATACGTACGTACGTACGTACAGTACATGCATACACACAGAACCGACGGGTTCATTAGCTCTCAGGCTTAGATAGCCTGTGAGCTAAAAAGAGATTGGATAAGCAGATGGACTCCTTTGAGAAATTATGACTTGAACCAGAAATGCGGTAAGTTTGACTCTGAAAGCTTCATTTCCATCTCGCATTTCGGCAAATCTCATCTCGATGATTTTTCCAGCATTTCGACGCTTCCAGATGGCAAGCTGCTCGATGGTTGGTTCTCTCGCGGTTTTAAACCTTTCGGGATGGGAAGTCTCTCGAGAGTTTCCTCTCGCCCTTTTCAACCTTTCCCGATGGGAAGCCTCTCGCTTGTTACTCTCGTCCTTTTCGAAATCTCCCAATGAAAAGCCTTTCGAGGATTTCTCTCGCGCTTTTCAACATTTCGCTAAGAGAAGCTTTTCGAGGACTTCTCTCGTCCTCGGCAGAGAAGAAAAGTAAGAAAATTTATCGAGAGTACCAAGGGACGAGATAGAGAAAAAGGCATGACAATGAGCTGTGAAATGAAGCTTTAATTTTCAAAGTTTCTCTTATTTTAGCCCTACCAAGATGTCACATACCTGGAACCCTCCGATAAAAATTATTTATTAAATATAAAATTTTCAAAGAGGAAGGTGGGTCGGGTGATTTCGAGGGAGGAGGACGTGAGAGTGGACTCATGGGGTGCAATTTTAAAAATTTTACCGAACCCTTCCTGTGGCATATAATCGAAAAGCCCTTTGACCACTCTTTCATACTATGAACCTTTCTTCGCTCAAAGGGGGGTGGGGAAGGGGCGAACAAATTTTTAAAACCGTAGCCGATTTCTATAATAAATTTAAATATCACTTTAAATATGGGGTTTTTATGTAGTCTTCCGGTAAATATTATTTATTGAACATAAAAATTTTAAAGTGGTGGCTTTGTGAATTCCGGGGTGAAAGAGTGGGCCCACGGGGGGAGAGAGGGGGAGCAATTTTCAAACTTTTTTTGGACCAGTCATGTGATATGTCATCGGTAAGCTCTCGGATGACTCTTTCATATTATGAGACTTTCTTCCTCCCCTCCCCAATTTGGCCCCCACTGCGAGGGTAGTTTTTTCCGCTTTTATCATTTTAGATCGGATTTTTTTATGGAGCCCTCCGCTAAATATTATTTATAATATATGAAATTTCAGGACACTTTTCCAAATTTAGCCAAGACCCCTCATGTGACATATCATTAGAAAGGTTTGTGACTACTTATTAGTGCTATGCACTTCCGGTGGCCGCCCCCCTCCACTTTGCCCCCCGGAGGACACTTTTCCAAATTTAGTCAGTACCCCTCTTGTGAGACATCGTTGAAAAGGTCTGTGGCTACTTATTGATGTTATGCACTTCCGGTGACAGTCCCCCCCACTCTTTGCCCCCCCTGGGGGACACTTTTTCAAATTTAGTCAAGACCCGTCGTGTGAGATATCGTTGGAAAGGTCTGTGACTACTTATTGATGTTATGTACCTACGGTGTCCCCACCACCACTTTGCCCCCCCGGGGGGCACTTTTCCAAATTTAGCCAACACCCCTCATGTGAGATATCGTTGGAAAGGTCTGTGACTATTTATTGATGTTATGCACCTCCGGTGACAGTCTCCCCCAATTTGCTCCTCCCGGGGGACACTTTTTCAAATTTAGCCAAGACCCCTCATGTGAGATATCGTTAGAAAGGTCTGTGACTATTTATTGATGTTATGCTCCTCCGGTGTCCATCCCCCCATTTTGAACCCCCCCCCCCGGGAAACACTTTTCCAAATTTAGCCAAGACCCCACATGTGAGATATCGTTGGAAAAGTCTGTGACTACTTATTGATGTAATGCACCTCCGGTGACCGCCCCCCCCCCACTTTTCCCCCACGGTGGTGTTTTTCTAAATTTAGCCGAGACCCCTCATGTGACATAATGTTGGAAAGGCTTATGAACACTTACTCATGTTATCCACCTCCCGCACCCCTCCCCCCTTTCCCCCCACGGGGAGGGCATTTTTATAAATTCAGATCCAGACTTCTCATGTGACATATGGTTGGAAAGGCCTAAAGACCTGTGACGACTTAATCATATTATGCAGCTGCTGTGCCCCTCCGCTCGCTTTGACCCCTCCCCCAAGAGATCTGGTCCGACGTTCATTCGTTTCGATATTATATTTTTTTACAAGATTTTGTAGTGCGTGCACACCACACCCGCCTGCTATCATATATCAGTGCGGTATATAGCGGGTAACCTGTTCGTGATTTCATATTACAAGATTACGTATAAATTAGGGGCCCCGATTAAAGGAGGGGCCCGCTAGCGGACGAAGTCACCTAGTCTTTATTAACATCGACTCATTCCAGTTCACCCGCAGACGATTCTTGATAAATGTATGACGTATATAATACATAATATATGATTTATAAAAGAAATTTGCAAACTGTAGTCATCGAGAAAAAATTTATACAATCGAAAAATATCGAGATGTCCATACAATCGAGAAAATTGAGAAAAACATCTCGTTATCGCCCATCACTACATTACGTACAATGGGAAAAAATCATTTCAATTAAATTTAATGATGTTACACCCATCCAAACATAACAAAACTTATATACATTTATGAGGTGCGCTAAAATACGCATTCTGTAGAACATGCGGTGCAAAGAATAGTTATTATTCATTTACAGGTCCACACAAAAGAATTCCGTTACATAATGATATGGAGGATGAAATTATTTGCGGCGTATTTTAATTATGTTATACTTTTTCATATATAATGCAATTGATATACATCGCTGGGATTTACTATAAGTTTTTTTTTATGTATAATACGAAGTGCAGAGCATTTACAGGGACACACAAAATATTCCAGATAATATATTGTACCAGAAGTACTGTACATTAGCGGTGATTGCTGGAAATGCATTTTCAATTATGAAATGTGCTTTTATGTTTCACTATATTTATGCATACTATATGGAACATATAAATGTTTTAATTCATATACAGGGCTACACAACATAATTCATAAGGATTATTGGGTATGAGCGCAAATTGCTTACAGGGGTTTTTTAAAGGAGTTATATATTTTTACGCTGAACTGCACTTAGTTTATTAAGAAATGTTTGTAGAATGTAGACGCGCTTACATTTTTACGCTGAACTGCATTTAGTTTATTATGAAATGTTTGTAGAATATAGATAAAATGATATACAGGGTCACGCAAAGAATTGGATACATGCCGTCTGTGGACGATAATTTCTGGATATATGATTTCAGTATTTTTAAGAGTGTTTTAGTTTGAATTAAATTTTAGATAAATAGTGGCGTGTAATAAAGGTACTAGGTAAACTACAGGGCTGTACAAAAGTATTTAAGTATGTTTCCATCTATTAATAAAAATTGCTGAAAGAGAAATTTCAACCTGTTATGCGTTTTCTTGCTATGTTAAAATTTCCCATTATATAGTATATACATCAACATACAGATCAAATACAGAGCTGTTTAAAATAATTGGTATACATATTTAGCTATGGACGGTAACTGCTGAAATCAATTTTTGAAACGTTCACTTAGTAATCTTATTTACCTCATTTCCCTAAATAACGAAGTTTTGTTAAAGCTTTCAGGGAGTGTTGGAAAGTGTTTCATAATCTATGCCGTACGCATGATTTCTCTTTATTGTTAAATCAGCGTAACTGTATTTTTATATGCAGTATCGGTCTCACATTTGGTCAGGATCTAGTAGAAAATACACGATGTATGATACGATAAAAATCTGCAAAATCAAATTTTTACGAAATTTTGATATTGGTAGGGTGCCGAGTCCCCTTTATACATCCATTTTCTTTCTTTTTTTTTTCTTTTTTTTTTTTTTTTTTTTTTGCTATTAGATATTTTAGTTCAAGATTAAGTATACACTGGTATTCTTTGAAAGTCTTAGTGTACTACAATAACGGCATTTCATTTGAAATTGGAAATTAGATATTTTTATTTCTATAGCATTTTAGCGTAGTTGTTTAGCGTATTTGTTTATAACAAATATCTTAGAATCACGAAAATTTTAAGTAAGAATAAAATTAAAATGTTATTTTATTCTAAATCACTATATACATTTATTGATGAATATATCAGTATATTGTTACAGGTACATATACAGGTAAAAATATTTAAGAAGTCCGAGAAATGTATGCATTTTTAGAGACCATAAAGAAATCATAGCACCTTAAAGAAATATATATCTATATATATTTCTCTAGTTTCTGAGTGATATGGTTTAGCAAAAGATTATGAAATGAAAATAAGTAGATTTTGGGGTTGGAGGCTTAGCTGATTCATTGCGTACTGCTGAAATTAAAAAAATAATAATAAAGAAGCAATTTAAAAAAAGAAATTAAAACTTTTAAATTTTGCTTAGGAGTTTTTGTTTGTAGAACATTTTAGGGAGAAGCGTTTACATACTATGTATCTCAAATCTGCCGAAGTACGAAAGATTCCCACTGCTGTATTTGCCTTATTTACTTTAAAATTATAGATAAAGAAGGGTTTTTTAATGATTTAAAAAAAATCTCGACAGTAACCCCGCCCTTCCATAACTTTTTTTTGCTTTTGAAAGAGGGAGGGGTTACAATAGTGATTTTACGGTAGTTATCATTTTAAAAATTTTACTTTCTTAAAATACTAATATCTATCTCCATTCAAAGCTTCATATACATAACTGTTTTAGATATGGAAGTAAGCCATCACTGCAACTTTAGAACAAATGTAATAGAAAAATTTGCAAAGTTGTTCAAGGTAATACTTTTGTATTAACAATGCATAAAATTGTTGTTATAACCTGTTTAGTAAAATAATATATAACTCTTATTGCATTTAAGAAAACAATAAATTTATGTACGGTACAATTGAACGTAAATAAGCTTGTTGCTCTTTATGTATTTGCTGAAAGGTGTGTTTGATAAAGGTTCAATGTAAAATCAACTTTGTGTGAGGAAAATATCTTTTATTTCAGGAAAATTATAGATAATGGAACATTATTTATCGTTAAGTTAACTGAAAGGAACAGTATCACAGAATGATTATTGGGGCACTTATGTGCTGTTCATATCTGCCCCAACGTGTCTGTTCTCAAGTGCCCGACATTGCTGCTTCTGTTAAACTGATAAATCATTAAAATCTCTCAACTTTAGAACAAAAATGACTTTATCAAAATGTTTATTAGTATTCATAGTATATGTTAAAAAAATTCAAATTTAAATAAATGAATAAATAAATAAAGTTATACGCTTATCAACTTGGAACAAAGATTTTACTTTTGAGATCTAAAAACAGTGTTTTGGCTACAGAGGACAAACAAAATGTCAAAAAGCTTCAAATAATTTTTAACACTAGGGGGCTCGGCCCCCTACGAGCTACGCTCGCCAACCCCCGTCCAGACACCGTAGACTCTAAATGCACGCTAATTTGATCGGCTTTAAAAAGATTTCGAAAGATTGAATTATAATTTAAAAAACAGTGGCGATCTCTCTATAAACGGATTTCTATTCATTTCTCTTTGATTGGGGAATTTTAACGCCAAATCCGTTGCGGTACTACTTGATTATCCCGCCGACCAATTTCGCCAAATTATATAAATCGCCAAACCACTCGCCAAATTATACAAATTGACATAATTTTTATTTTAAATAACGAAAAAACAAATAAATTAGTACAACATTAATTAAAATACAAATAAAACATCGAAATAAAAATAACTTGATGACGTAGACACGTGTAACAACATTTCAAAATAAGCTAATATAAAAAGAATTAAGTAAACAGTCTTTGTCTCCTGGTATTTTTTAACAAAGTGAAAAGAAAGTTCTTTTAAACGAGACATTTTAAATTAATCGTTTTTAATCTGACGTAATTTTGACCAAACTATTCTTTCTCTTTTTAATATTCACATGAAAATACTTGTGTTAGAAATGAAATATTATTTGCGCTTTCCTAACAAAAATAGTTGAAAAGTATCCTCTTAAAATATCAAATAAATGTCTAGCGCAATTTCTAAATTTAAGCCGTTTTGCAATATTATTTTGTGTTCATTTTATGTAATAACTGTAATGTGACGTAATTTCTCCTATTTAAGACTTCTAACGCATGTTAATAAATTTATTGTTTTACAAATTCCTTTCTCTCTTAAAATTCACGTGTAATTATAGTTTTTATGACGTAATTTTTAATAAGTTCCTGCTTTTTGTACATAATTATTTAATTCTAATTCCAAATGTTTTTTTCTGTTTATAATAGTCACGTGTAAATAAATTTTTAATTTATTTACGCGTATAAATATTTTTTTTTTTTTTGAAGCAAACATTATTGTTTCCGCTGTTTATTGTGTTGGCAACAGTTTAAATTAATATCACTTTCTAAAATCTGTTAAAAATATCTCTAGAAATGCTGAAAATCTGAATTTAAAATAGAAATAAAACCTCAAAAAATTAGTCAAAATAAAAAAATTAATGCAATCTGCACTCCGGCAAATTCTAACGCATAAAATGATCTAAAAATGATTAAATTCCTATAAACAGTTTTTGCTCCTATAAAACTTTTTTAGTGGAACGATTTTGTCCAACTTTAGCATTAAATATCTCTTAAAATAATTCTTCGATCTGAAAACTGTCTGCATCAGCGTGTTTATCAAACATTTTTGTATAATACTACCGATTTTCATATTTTTGTATGCTTTATTTTTCTTAATATTAACGAAGAAAGACCTCCGGTCACAAAAAATTCAAAACCGGCGGCGGCGGCGGCGGCGGCGGCGGCGGCGGTGACAGCGGTAGTTACTTTTTTTTAGAATAGAGAGATATGTCTACATGTGCTGTCATCTTTAGTAATTTTTTTTGAAATAAAAAACTTATAGTAACTATTGAAAAATTGCGATGTTCATATCTGCCCCCTGTTCAGATGTGCCTCCATCTTCCCTACATAAAAAATACATATGCGAACAACTTTTAAAGAATACTAAATATTTATTTATTTCTGCATGGACGGCTGATTATACACGTATATATAATTCAACGTAAATTATTTTCTTCTTTTTTCTACTTTTGCCAGTTAAGAAATCTTTGATTTTTAACCCTTCACTGCACGACGTGCCACATCTGGCACATACCTAAAAACACTGTAATTCTTATTATAAACCGTGAATTTGGCCAATATGATCTCTATTCCTGATTAAGAACAGTCCAAAGAATCGAGTAGCATTTATTCCATCCGTGCCGTATGGCTGTGTTTGACAGAAATTTAGAATTTGTTCTTCTGAAATAAAAAAGATTTCGATCAAGCTATTAGGTAAAATTTACTTTCATTATTTTTACTGAATACTTAAAAATATTAATATAAATAATTTGCAGAGTGTTAAGCAGATAAAATTAATTAATTTAGGCTCATTTATTTGTAAAATATAGCAATACAATATTTAAAAACCCTAATTGTGTATATAGGGTACACGCCATAAAATATCAAATTTTAGCTGAAAATATTAAATAAATTTTTTTTTAGTATTTTTCACATTATTAGACCGATTTATAGATTTCAAATATTTTTTTTTCATTAAAATAGAAAAAAATCGTGCAGTAAAGGGTTAAAATTCCTCAGTAAAATACATTATACTTCGTCTTTATTCATACTGTTCGACATTGATCTTTTGTATGAGCGTTTCCTTCACCAATGAATAGGTAATTATAACGAGTGATACAGATAGAACTTCTTTATTTAATCAAAAAGACCCAATGAAGTGCGGTACAATTAATTTAACCGAACCAAATGCAAATATTTTAATTAAATACATCAGATTTGGGACTTTCATTACAGATATGTATATTTTTTTCATTACATGTTGTAAGGAATTTATACGGATAATGTAGTTTTCTCATATTGTAATGTAGGCATCTCAAAACTATTTCAAAAATACAACAAATAATCACATTTTATGTATATAAAATTACTAGAAAGGTAGCCCGTCAAAAATGACGGAAAATTAGATATAAATAAATACAACTCATGCGCAAGAACATGAATTTTCTCTTTTGTTCCGCAGTGAAAGTTGAAAATAACGCATTTTAAGAACGAAACACATTTATAAAAATCTATGTACAGTAGAAGACCACTAATCCGCGCAGTTTGTTTTCAAGTGTTGTGCGGATTTGAGGCTTTTTGCGGTCATGTCTATCCAATGTTTGTTTACATTTTTTTTTTAAATTTATATATTGGACAATTTAGATTGTTAATTCTTAAAAATAAATAAATTACACGGTACTTCTTAGCTAACCTGTCGATCAATTTCGCCAAATTATATAAATCGCCAAATGATACACATTGACATAATTTTTATTTTAAATAACGAAAGAACAAATAAATTAGTAAAACATGAATAAAAAAACAAATAAAACGTCGAATTGATGGTTTTATTGGCTATTATTGGTATTTAATCTTACAATTAATTAATTAATGGCAACCATTATTGGCATTTAATCTTACAATTTGGCGACAGTAATTTGGTAGACGGGATAACTAAGAAGTACCAATTACACACTTAAACATATAAGTAAGATAAAAACTATTAAATTATCATATACGATTTAATCCAATGGCATTATATGGTATTATACGTGCGTGCTTCACGATCTTGGTTACAACGTTGGCGAAATTGGCTGCAACCTGTCATAAGCATAGTTGTGTGGCTCGATATAACAAAGAAGTAACCAGTTTTTAAGGTACTACTTAGTTATCCCATCGACCAAAAATCTATCGCCAAACTATAAGATTAAATGCCAATAATGGTTGATCGTAAATGTCACATTCACTTGACTTTAAGCAATTTACACGTGCTTACGCCATCAAGTGATTTTTTATTTCGACGTTTTCTTTATATTTTTATTAATGTTATTCTAATTTATTTGTTCTCCCGTTATTTAAAATAAAAATTATGTCAATTTGTATAATTTTGCGAGTGGTTTGGCGATATATATAATTTGGCGAAATTGGTCGACGGGATAACTACGTAATACCCTTTTTAATAAAATTTCTGATATGAAGTATTTTTCTAAAACTTGTATAAAATTGCCGGCCGTTCTGATGTTATGTCAGTTCAAGGAATAATATTTGCAACACTGAAGAGTTTCCATGTATGTGGAATTTAGAAAAACTTCCTCAAAAGAAAGGACCTGAAATGACATAATAATTCCATTAATTTCAAAGTTTAATCGAGCCCTGGTGTTGCTAACTGAAATCTAATAAATGCAGTTATTTTAAATATTACCACATACATAAACTGTTAAACTTATTTCATTTAAACATGCTCTTATTTCAAAGTTCTTTTTTAGTATTAAGAGAAACAAATATTTAATTTTTTCAAATCATGCTTTTATATATATTTTTTTAAATTAATAATTAAATAATGACAAAATAAGCTTTTGTTCTGAGCTCATAAATATGACAATGAAGTAATGCAGCTAAGAGAAATTGCAAAATAAAATCTTGGTGAATTCAAACCGTAAACAAACGATAGCGCCACATATTTACTTAGTATGACGTCATAAGAATATTGTCCATTAATTTTGGACAACATACTTTGTGAATGATTACCTCAATGGTTTATATTTTTATTGTTTATGATGAATGAATCTCTTGTCCTTGTTTATGGAATGAGGAATCATTCAACCTAATTGCAACTGAAATTATCGTAAGATATATGCATTTTTAAATCGAAATTAAAAACAATCTTTGACCTTAAAATAAAATGTTTTACTTTATATAATTGGTTATTTTCTGCCAACCTAATTGCAACTGAAATTATCGTAAGATATATGCATTTTTAAATCGAAATTAAAAACAATGTTTGACCTTGAAATAAAATGTTTTACTTTACATAATTGGTTATTTCTATTAATTATTTATTTAGGTACTTTTCCATTATTCGGCGGAATTCGGGCTTCAGGAAGTGAGATATGGGCACAGATGTCATATAAGCACCATATTGGCGCGATTTTTTTCTGACGCCAATTTGGCGAAAACATCAACAACATATACGACAATACCCGGGTTACAATATCAAGCAAAATAACGACACTTTGGCGCCAGTTAACTATCCGTTTTGTATATGACATTGGTTGACATATACATTCACATATGTTGACAAAATAGTACTACTTATTTATCCCTTCGACCAAAAATCTGTCGTCAAACTATAAGATTAAATGCCAATAATGGTTGATGATAAATGTCACATTCGCTTGACTTTAAGCTTGTTACACGTGTTTACGTCATCAAATGATATTTATTTCGACGTTTTATTTGCATTTTTATTAATGTTATACCAATTTATTTGTTCTTTAGTTATTTAAAATAAAAATTATGTCAATTTGTATAATTTGGCAAAATTGGTCGACGGGATAACTAAGTAGTATCGCCAAAATATGTAAACAGCTATAAAAACAAACCTGATGAACTTTTATTGGCACAGATGTCATATACCCCACATGCCCCATATTGGCGCGATTTTTTTCCGACGCCTATTTGGCGGAAACATCTACAGCATAAGCAACAACATCCTACCATATCAAGCAAAATAACGACACTTTGACGCCAATTAAGTATCCGTTCGTATACGACATTGGTGTCAGAAAAAAAATCGCGCCAATATGGGGCGTATAAGACATCCGAGCCATTATTTAAATCGCCAAACTACTCTCCAAATTATACAAATTGAAATAGTTTTTAATTTGAATAACGAAAGAACAAATAAATTAGTCAAAGGGTAATAAAAATACAAATAAAACTTCGAATTAAAAATCACTTGAAAGTGTTTGCTACGTACTTAACGTTACGTTAGTTATGCAATAATTAATAATTGATTAATTAATTATTTAGGTATTTTTTCACTATAGAACACTTTGCATTTTTAAAATAGCTTGGCGCAATTCGGGCTTCAGAAAGTGGGATATGTTGGTAAAATATATAAACAGCTATGAAAACAAATGTAATGAACTTTTATTTTTATTTATATATGCATTTATATACATAAAAATATTCAATACTAAATATATATAATATTTCTTTGGCACAGATGTCATATTCGCCCTATATTGGCGCGATTTTTTTCTCACGCCAATGTCATATACGCAACGGGTACTTAACTGGCGCCAAAGTGTCGTTATTTTGCTTGATGTGGTAACCCGGATTATGTTGTTTATGCTGTTGATGTTTTCGCCAAATTGGCAACTGAAAAAAATCGCGCTAATATGGGGCGAATATGACACCTGTGCCATTTCTTTATATACAAATTACGGCTCAGATGTCATATGCACGGGTTCCCGACTGCCGCCAAAATCGTGTTATTTGGCCTGATATGGTAACCCAGCTATTGTTGCTTATTTATTAATAAAGTGTTTATTTACTTTTATTTTCTTTTTTAAAATTATATAAACTGTTTTGTTCTATAGTTTTTAAGGTACTACTTAGTTATCCCGTCGACCAATTTCGCTGAATTATGTAAATCGCCAAATCACTCACCAAATTTTATAAATAGATGTAATTTTTATTTTAAATAACGAAAGAACAAATAAATTAGAATAACATTAATAAAAATACAAATAAAATGTCGAAATAAAAATAATTTGATGACGTAAAAACTTGTAACTTGCTTAAAGTCAAGTTAATGTGACCAAATGCGATCATCCATTACTGGCATTTAGTATTATAGTTTGGTCAATAGATTTTTGGTCGACGGGATAACTTGGTTGTTGTCTTCATATATAACAACTTATTTTTGTCGCCATATTTGGCGATATTTTGCCAAGTTGGTCAAATTTGGCACTATTGTAATAACCCAGCTATTAGCATTTTTCAACAATTACTGATTCAATGAAGCGGCCCACCCGGAATCGTGAGGGACACACAGAGACTTGGATTTTATATAAATAGATATGTATGTAACCTTTATCATTTTAAACTATTAAAAAGGATTTTGTAGAACCGTAAATTTGCAGCTTATAATATATAATAAGAATTTATACATTCTCGTTGGAATACCTTTTACTAGATTATATGTTTAATAAATTCCGTTTTGATCCAATGATGTGCTCTTAATAATGCATAAAGAGGCGATATATCTCATTCTAGATACTATTTGAAAATTAAGATATAGATGGTATAGTTATTTTTCTGTTGAACGCGTGTAAATGAGTTATACATTTATTTAATTTATATTTTTATGCAAAAATATAATGTATATAATTCGATATTTAACATATACAAATAAATGTAATATAATGAATTAGACGATGTCTTTAATGTGACGTATTTTGTTATAAAGCCGTTAGACATTCATTCTGAAAATGTTACACATTATATGTTTTCCATCATAAATTATTTTGAAAATACTGTTTATAAACTAGCATTTTACACTCGGAATTATTCTTAAATATTTAACTACATTTAGATATGTTTGTGTATGTATATATAGATATATATATATAGTTTTACATATATTGGTAAATATGAAAATGAGAATTAAATTTCAATTCAATACACTCTGTTGCAAAAATATGTATGCACCGAGCAAACCTTGAACCATAGATAAGAAACTTGGGGTACTAATTAGATTTGACGAGTTATGTAAATGATTAATATTTCATCACCCATGACCATCAGGAAGTTGTGCAATGCGCATTTAAATTGCGCTGTTCCAGAATTCGCTTGTGATTAGAACTTGACTATCATTGTTGATACATTGGATTTGAAATAAAGATGCCTTTATGGCGTACGTTACGGCGGCACGAATATTTAGCCGACATTGAATGGGGAGGCAGAGCTCAGATAAGCGAGCTGGTTGGACAGATGTATCAGTCAGCATGGGGATCGAAGTGATAGGGTACTTGCGCGGTGCTAGCAGCAGAGGATCAAAGAGGCACAGCCAGACGTCTCAGTTGTTCGGCACGATCCCGGGGCACAAATGAACGAGAGGATCAAGCAATCAGGAATGCAGACACGTCAACATCAATAGTGTCTCTATAATCTATTCGACACCATTTTCTAGTTGACCTTATTCCAGTGCTGTCAAGGCACATTCGTAGATGACTTGCCGACTCTGAGCTCAGAACTCGACATTCATTCAAGCACTTGCCATTAATCTTTCTACATAGACGGTGGCATTTGGATTACTGTCGATTTCATGGAAGCTGGACAGTGCCTGATTAGAGAAATATAATCTATAGCGAGGAATCCTGCTTTTCTGTAGTTGAGGATGATCACCGCATACTTGGTTTGAGGTAGAGATCGGCGTCCAATCCTGAATTTGTTACTGAACGCCACACCGCCTTAACACCCCATGTGACAGTCTTGCGAGTGACCTGTTGATTCAGTCAGAGACTTTTAGTCGTACTGCAAGACACTATGAAAAATCGCAGGTACGTATTCAACATTTTTCAGCCGGTGGCACTTTCTATGTTATGAAATCGACGAGGTGTCATCTGTAAGAAAGACAACGTTCGTTCACAGACTGCGAGAATATTTCCACAATGTATACGAGGTACTTTAATGGCTAGCCAGGTCACCATACCTTGCTCTAATAAAGCATTTTGAGACATGTTAGGAACGCAATTTCAGCTGTCACGGAATTCCATCGAAATAGTTGATCTGTTGTTACACTTAAGGAAAAATCTACCGCAGACGGACATGGGCAACTTAATGAACTACATTCCTCACTGAGTATTAGCTTGAATAGTTGCCAGAGATGGCTTTACAACCTACGGAATTCACATTCTTTTAGGTGCTACTTGTCAATAAAATGTATATATATATAATTTTATATACTGAATTTGTAATCATATGTTCATATACGTAAACACTATGCATATGCCTAGCTTCATGGTCGTAGCTCAATTTTTTCTTGATGCTTATATTGTTTTGCAAGAAAATGAATAATTTAAATATGTACAAGTTAGATTTTATTTCATAAATATACTTTGACTTCAAATTTCACCTTAATTAAACCTGCATGTGTTCCATTATATTTTGATATTGCTGTATACTATCAGTAATTTATAATTTTTAAAAAAATTGCAATTTTTTCAAATGTAATACATAAACATTAAAGTCAGTACTACCTTCGCGGATAACGCTAAACTTGATTTCACGACCTCCCATACTACTTTTAAATCTCTGGAGTTCAAAACAGAGATTTCTCCTTTATTTGAAAATGGAGGGTCCTTTGGTAGAATGCATATTCATTAGGTAGAACCAGGTAGAACTCATATTCATTTCAATGAAACAGCAGCTGCATCCTCTACACGAATATGTTTTGTTTCCTTGAATTACCTTAGTTTAAATGCGCTTAGAGGGCAGTAAGAGATATTTTAATACATTTTTTTTCAACTTTTAAGTACTACTTTTAAGCTCATTAGAAATCAAATAATTTCACTTTCTGTTTAACAATCGTCCAGCCATATATGCGATATATATATATATATATATACAAAGTGAGAGAGAGAGAAATGGAAGAACACATATAAATGTATATATGTATTTCTCAGTATGAAGGGAAATTTTTTTCTAAAATCCTACTTTACATAACTACTTAAATATATAAACTGCTTAAATATATAATTAACAATTAAAAATATTTTTTAACAAAATCTTAAATGGTTAATAATATTTTTAATTAATTATAAAATGGTGTGCTTTATGTCAATTTTTTTTATTATAAAGCGTATCATCGCAGTACGCTATTTAACCTTCTCACCGCAGGGTTTTAAAATAACTTTTTTATTTAAAAAGAAAAATCCTTTTAATTCAATTTCATAAAGTTAGCTGCTTTTGCTTTCTCATTATTTAATAAATTTGTTTAAAATGTCTTTTACATACTTACAAGTTTATAACACAAACATATTTCCGACAAATATGATATATTTCCTATGAAAAGTTTTCTATAAAAGTAGCTGTTTACCTGAATACAATATTTCACTTATTATTGTATATAGAGTAAAAAAATGTTAATAAAAAAAATCGTTACATTGTGTTCTAAGAAAGTTCCTCATAATGTAGGTAGTATAAAATTTGCATGATCAGCATTTTACGTTTTCAGGGGGTATGTTTTATTCCACAAATATACTCATAATGTAGACACTAAATAGTCTTGTGTACATGCTATATACAGCAAAACCTGTGACAATTGGAAATGCGATCCCTGAATTAAATTGAAAATTTTACTGTTATTTTCGAAAAGAATAAAATTACAAATATTGTTGGCGGAAATCAGTCTTGATAGTTATTTTCATTATTTCTAGATACATAAAAAATTCTGAATTAGAAATTAAATTAAATTTAATTTATTAGGAAATGAATTTGTTAACTGATTGTTCAATTATAAATACAGTAGAGCGCCGATTTTCCCAAGAAGTCGGGCCGACCTTACGTCGGATAACCAAAAGTTCGGATAAATGGACAGACAATTTAACTAAAACCTTCACACTTTATACAGGCTTAGGACTCGTAGCACCAGTTAGTGCTAGCGTATTTAAAAATTGTTTTTTGTTCTTTTTTATCATTTAAAATTAACTTTTTATCATTTTCCGAACTCCAGAGATTATAATTTAATCAAAAAAGCATTCGATGGTTGCTTGTTTCAAAGTAGACGTTCTTTCCAATGCTGTTATATCTCTAATTCTTCTTAAGGGGTCTCAGGACTCTTAAAGCTCTAAAATTTTCGAAATTTTAATATTTTTATATGTCAATCTTCTATGTTTTCTGAACATTTTGAAATAATTATTATCTTGAAATTTCTATTAGAACAGAAGTTATGGCATTTAGAATTATATTCGCTCAATAGCTGAAACGGTGTTTCCAAAACTTTGAAGTCATTTTTCTCCAAAATGACGTTTTTGGGCATAACGCGCACGACATCTCAAAAACTTCTGAATATTTTTTCATGAAATTTATAAAACATATGTTTCATATTAGTCTGTATAAACTGCACCTAAAATTTCGTTTTTATTGTAAAAAGAAAATATTTTTTAACGGGTTTATATTGTTGAAATTTTCTAAATTTGCATTAGCTAAATACAACTTTGTATTAAAAATATAAAAATGCTTTAAATACAAATTTATTTAGGTTCAGTGTAATTATTATAATCTGAGGTATAAGTAGGCACCAAAAGTTTCATTCTAGTTGCGAAATTTATTTTGTAATCGTGCGCATAATCTGTTATGCCGATTTTCTGCTCGTCAAATGTCTGACAGTTTTGAGCCCCCTGTAAATGCTAATTCTGCATCTTTCAATTTTTTCAAACATTTGAAATGCAAGAACATACTTGTATCTTTCATTCCCATTTAAAATTGTGTCTTAATATCAAATACATTTTAAGATATTAAATGTTGAAAATGGACCTTTTTTTTTCATTTTTTCCAATTTTAAGAGTCCTGAGACCCCTTAAATACGTTATTTTTTAGAATCAGTGTTCTTGTGCTGTTCGAGCCATTTCATAGCATTTTCCAAACATTTAAAAGCTTCGTTATGTGATAGACCTGGGTAATTTTCAGAGCATTCGTTTTCATTTCTTCAATTTCTTTTTCATCTTAAATCTTATCCACAATCTCATCATCATTAAAAAAAATAATAAAATAAGAGAAACAGGCTGTTCGGATAATTGGAAGTTCGGTTAATTGGTGTTCTGATAATCGGTGCTCTATTGTAATTCAAAGCAAAATATTTTTTGCTTTAGTCATATCTTTGGTAGTTAAAAAACCTTGATCCGCAAAATACCTCACACATATATCATCAAAATCCATTACACTTTATCTTAATTGATATTATTGCGTATTGAACATCTGATTTATAGATACTTCCATTAATGAAGAGGTGGTTATTTTAAGGAGTGATAAAGAGAGGCGTATTTTAATCAATCAAAACATCCTGTGGAATGCAATACTATTAATTTTACGGAACCAAATATAGATACATTAATTAAATGAATTCGATATGTGGCTTTCGTTACATCTATGCTGTTATTAAGGCAAGATATTTAGATTCAAGGGGCTACTTCACTTAACCGAAAGCATTCATTCGCTAATGTTAATCCAATGGAAGAATTTTTTTATGATAACCCGTTTGAATTTCGTTATTTTTAAATGCTTTTTTTGCATTGGATATGTGAGGTTGATTTCTAAAAAAGGTTATTTCTAAAAAAGGTCGTTTTTTTTATGTTTTTGGATTTTGTTTGTAGGTTTTTCTCATTAGGAGACTTTGAAATTCGGAAATGATTTCGAAAAAAAAAAGTATCATAATAAAAAAAAAAAAAAGGAACACATGTCATATATTCCCAAGGCCGCCATCTTGGTTTTTTCTTGACGTGAAAACCCATTTTCTGCCAAGTAGTAAATGTCGCCAAGCAGCGATTTATGCTCATGTGTGGCTTATCGAAAATAACATTAACGGATTTGTCATATCGATAAAGATCGTCAAAAAAAAAAAAAAAAAAAAAAACACCAAGAAATCTCAAAACAACCAAGATGGCGGCCGCGGGAATATACGTCACCTAAGCCAAAAAACCGGTAAACAAAACTGAATATGTTAAACACGGCATTTGTAGAGATCGATCTTAGATACCCAATGAAAAAAATCATTTAAAAATAATGAAATGCAAACGAGATACCTTAAAATATTTCTCCCATTGGATTAACATTAGCAAACGTGTGTTTTCGCGTGAGTGCCCTCTTAAAATGATAAGCAGTGTATAATTTTCATGATAAACATGCTTTTTAAAATTCAGTGAATAGTATTTTGTTTTTCATTTACGTGCAAATGAACGTATGAACTTCTATAGATTATAATTTAGTACACATAATTTTTATTAAAAACATATAAGTTTACTACAATGAAAATTTTACAAAGTTTTGAAAAATAGAATATATTAAAAATGTTAACAGTGGCGCTATACATTTTATATAACAATACATATAAAATTTACTTTTGATTCAATTATATAATCTTAATTATATGTATATAAAATAATAAATATCATCACACACAAGTTTTAAAAATGAGATTTTTTTATGCTAAATAAAGTTTTCGTTTGAACTAATTTGAATCTTAGTAAATATTTATTTATATTTCTTTCTATCTCAAATATTTCTTTTTCTAAAACTATGTCTACTTTACCAAATATGCGAAACTTTGGCTGTTTTGGAAACCGAAGTTGTATTCCCCCTTCAAATATCTACAACTTTAGAATCATATAAATAGCATCTAGTTTGAGGCTGCTTTTACTGTGAAAAATGTGATAATTCCCGCCAACATATCAGTATCTATAGCCACTACACAGCCACAATTACCTAATTGACATTTCCTTTAAAAATAACTTTAAAAATAATATTCTAGAGGTTCTATAGCATTTTGTGAAAATCAAGAGAAGAAATAACATATTTTTCATTCTCGCACAAATGTTAGTGATGCAGAACAACAGGATGGAACATAAATTAAAAAAAAAAGCTTACTCTTTCAGTAGAGTAACCTTATATAAGGGTAGCTATACTCATTCTGCCACAACATTTATATGCATTTACTATATCATTTTATAAAATGTACGATATTCTGAACTAAAGCACTCTCTAATTCATAAAAAGAAATAAGATACCAAACTTCTGCAAATCATAACAACAACAACAACAACAAAATAATCTCATCTTTACAGAAAATATTCTTCTAACCCTGTTTACTTATATGATTTTCTTCGAAGAATAAAAATAATGCATAATATTTAATCGACTGGTGTATAAATACAATACATTTGACAATGTAAGTTATTGGAACTATATAAGATAACACCGACAAATCTGTCGATTTCTTTTACGTAGGAGGGATGATAGTGAGCTCCATGTTCTTTCCAGATGAAGATCCGACAAGAATAACTCTCTCTGCATGGTGAATCTCGACTCATCACTGAAAAGATCACACAATCATTCTTTTTGTGTCCAAGACTGATGTCTTCGGCTCCAAAACAACCGGCTCTCCTGTTGGATACAGTGAAAAGGACACACACAATTAGACGCCGGGCGTTAGGAATGAGGTCCTTGAAGTCTATGTGAGGTTGTTCGGGGGTGCTGTAGGCCTGGACTTCATGTTTATGGACGATAATGAGAAGTCACACCAGCTCACATTGTTGATGATTTTCTTGAAGATGAGGATATTCGCCGTATGAATTGGCCCTCAAGGTATCTGGACCTCAATCCTATTGAATATTTTAGGGGCGGTCTAGTTAGAGCCATTGCACAGTGTAACTTTCCTCCCAAGACCCGCCAGGAGTTAAAAGCCATGCTTTTGAACGAATGGGCTTTGTTGCCACAAACATTTATTGACACCCTCTTAAACAGTATAAATGCTCATTGTGAGGCTTTTATGGCAGTGCACGGTGGTCGAAGTCCATGTTAGACAGACTTTTCCAGAGATAAATGCTTTATCTCTGATTCATGATTTACCATTTTTTGATATACCCTGTATCATAATTCACAATTAAAATATTTTCCATATATTTTCCAGATCTATATTTCTTCTCTCATGGTAATATACATCTGCGCCAAATTTCGTCACAACACCGTTAATAGTTCATCTGTTTTCTCATATTTTATGCTTGTGACCTTAATTTTGGACATGAGTGTAGTCACTGCCCTGACTCCGTGAACAAATAGTGGATGTGTATTGTTATAAATATAATATAAAGTAAACTGTACTTTAATAAGTATTTACTCCTATAACTTAAATAAAAAAGACATGTAAATTAACCTATGATGTAGCCATTGAATTGTAAAAATGTATGAAAAAGATTAATGAATTTTAATATGGATTGTACAACAGGGCATACAGAAGAAAAAGACATTGTGTGTGTGAGCGCAGCTTCAATTAACATCTCTTGAGGTTCTAACTGGTATAAACAAAGAGCAGACTGCATATCTGTATTAGAGTAAAAGGGAAAAAATGTACACCTGTGAATAGCCAAATAGAAAATTCGTGAAAAAAATAAACATATTCACGTGAATTACCTTGTACTACAAGGAAAGTAACAAATAAGAAAAAGAAAATGTGAAAACCTATACAACAGTCATCCACAGATAACAATCGCTTCCGCGTATCATGCTGCCAAAGTAAGATTGAAAAACCTTTGTAAAATAAAACGCCGTTGTCTATATAGGTATTCTATATAGGGTTGTCTATATAGGGTTGTCTATATAGGCCGTTGTCTATATAGGCGGTCAACTACCGCCTGGTTGTGTGTGTACGGAGTTTCTCGGTAGACACATCTCCTACTGCGTGCGTCATATGAAATCTGGATATCGTAAGATATTTTCGGAGTTGGTTTTTTGAAGACTCCGGCCAAGCAGTAATTTTTATAATCAGTGCAGGGGTTCAGTTCCATCAATTCAGAATACAGGATTGGGGGATTTTTTCGCTTCAGGCTGAAATTTTTTATACTAAAAAAATTTTTTGTCTATGAATATCTGCGCATACTAACAAGCATAAAATATCATTGCCTCCTCTCCAGCAAAAACCTCGAAATATCGGGGATGAACCAAGTCTTGTAATGAAGAGTGTGTTCAGAGGTGCACTTCGCGCCGCGCGCGCTCTCAGAAGTTTATGCCATGGAGTAGGTCTTATCGAAGAAAGGAATTTTAACATAATTCAATTATTTCATTATTTTTATGGTTCAAAAAAGGTAAAACCAAAGACTATATTTCTTTATCCTTCCAAAACATGATCTTCGTAACAGGAATACATGCCTATGTTCACTCAGATAAAATCTAAAATAGTCGGGGAAAACATCACGTGACCTTCTTTATCTACTTTAGCCCATTTAGCATTTAAAATTAGTTAACCAACCACACACAAACTCCGAGCGAGCTGCTCAAAAAAATTGTGTGTGCGATTTGATCACGTGATTGTGCATTTTCTGCTTCTGCGTTTATTGGTTGTGCTTTGTTTGGTAGGTTGATTGATACAATTTAATAATTCAACTGGTGATCTAAAAATTTTAACTTTTTAACATTTTTTTTTTTATTTATTTAAAAATGATTTATCAGTTGATTTATATCTTCTGTGATAAATAGAATGCTGTTAGTAAACCAAGATTGTGATATCAAGATATTTGATTTGTTTGTAATCTACTATACTGGATGGATTTCAATGGAATTTGCACTGTTAGTTGGACAGTTTTTCAGAGTAGATTTTAATATATATATTTCTTATTTTATGATTGAATATTTTAATACCGTGTGGATAACAGACCAAAATATATCATAAAACATGAGAAATAAATGGCATTCAAAATTCTGTTAGTATAAGCAAAATAATTACTTATACTTTTAGTAAAAAATTTATAAACATTCTAATCATACTTTATTCACTACAAAACTAGACAGCAGACCTATATATTTTATCTCTTTAAAAAGTATATGTACAGATATTTTTAGTTAAAATAATTTACAACAATTACATTTTATTTTTATAATGTTCAAAGTAAAATATGATTTCTACCCTAGTCTCAATAAAAATTCACTCGTAAAGTACTCAAAAAAAAGAAAATCAAGGAATTATCCTACATGCAATACTATGTACGAAATACCTCATTTTCTCACATTTAAATAAGTATTTTATTATTATAATAAAAATACACGTGCCTCTGTATAATAAAAATAAAAAATATATCTTCATAAAAATTATCTTATTCATTATGAAAAATATAAAACAACCAATAAACAAAACAAAAATAAAGTTGTGACGCAATGTGGGACTAGAAAGATTCGAACCCAAAATCCCTAGTCTCGAGTTCACTGCCTTATCCATTCGGCCATCTAGCACATGTTCCTTTCGCAACAAAATATCTTTATAATTAGCACCTTAATTAATCAAATCCATGATCTGTTCCTGAACACACTACGTGTTATTCCATACATGATAAAGACCCACTCCATGTTCCTGCCTCCTGAGCTCGCGCGCGTAGCGCGCGTGCTTCTTGAACACACTCGAAGATTAGTGAAACAGGTTAGAATTATTTTATTTGCGTCGGTGATTCTTGGACATTTTAGTATGCGAAAAGTTTTGTGGCCAGTTTTTGAGCTGAAAGACACATAATCCAGTAAACAGGATCCCACATGTAAACAGGAATTTATTAGATGGACGGCTGAAGACCACAATGCCGCATTTTACTTGGGGGGGGGGGCATGGGAATAGGCCCCACTCTGCCGAATTAAGGCATGTGCAATTAAGAAATAAGGATATTGCAGGCTAAATGTATGACAAAAATTTATACGTCGGAGGAAAATGATGTAGCTGTCAAGCACACTCAATAAATGAAGAATGAAGGCACGAGAAATATCCGGCCATTTGAACCGAATTAAGTGCGCTAATATAAAGGGTAAATTATTTCTATGCGAGATAAAAATATCATGCCTATTTTAATCTATTACTGCTTTCTTAGTAGCATTAGAGACCGTATCTCTTTAGAGACCGAGCTCTACCTAGCAAAATTCATGGTAGTTCTGTAAAAAGGCTTACCATATGTTTTTGGGGGCGCTGAATCCGAATTTTTAACTTCCCACCAAAATTTCCCCCGGCAACCGTGCAAATTTTGGTAAAATGCCCCCCAAAAAGGTTTTTATTAAAAAAAAAATCAATTTTTTTATTGTTTTAGGGAAAAAGTATCTAGAAATTCAGTAAGTAGACAACATCTGCAACAAATTACATGCATGACATTATGACTTAGGATGAAGGGGAAGGGAGGAGATCTGCCTCGGAACATGCGCGCGGTACTGCGTGAACTAAGTTGCGCAATTCCAATTAACCACTCACACGTTTACATTTGACCTCTCATCTCCCCTCCGAAATTTCTCTATAAGGTTTACTTTAAGTTTGTTGGGTCGCGGAATCCGAATTTTTAACCCCCCCCCCCAAAAAAAAAAATTTCCCATCCTCCCCAAAATAGTTGTTTTTAACTTAAATTTCTTATTGTTTTAGGGAAAAAGCATTCTGAAATTCAGAAACTAGACAAAATTTGCAACAAATAGGATACATAACATTATGACGTGGGATGAATGGGGAGGGGGAGGGCTGCCTCTGAACATGCACTGCGGCGCTACGTGCACTAAGTTATGAAGTCCAGGCAATAGGGGATTTTACCTGGAAAAATTAATACTAGTTCTGGATTTCGACTCACTTTATGTTTTTTGGGTCGCTGAATCCGAATTTGTAACTTCCCACCAAAATTTCACCCGGCAACCCCCCAAAAAATTGATTTTTTGAAAAAATTTTGTTTTTGAGAAAAGCGCGCTGGGAATGTTCCGAGGAAACCCCTTCTCTCCCCGTTTATCCTACCTCATAATGTCATATATCCTATTTGTTGCAAATTTTGTCTAGTTTCGGAATTTTGTAATGCTTTTACCCTAAAACAATAAGATATTTAAGTTAATAACAACTATTTGGGGGGTTTTTGGAGGGGAAAGTTTTGGGGGTAAGTTAAAAATTCGGATTCATCGACCCAAAAAACTTAAAGTAAACCTTATAAGGAAAGTTCAGAGGGGAGATGAGAGGGCGAATGTAAACGTGTGAGTGGTTAAGGGGAATTGCGCAACTTAGCCCACGTAGCACCGCGCGCATGTTCCGAGGCAGATCCCCCCCCCCCCCACTCTTACCCTTCATCCTAATTCATCCCCTTCGTCATAATTTCATATATCTAATTTGTTGCAAATTTTGTCTACTTTCTGAATTTCTATATACTTGTCTCCTAAAACAATGAAAAAATTGATTTTTTTTTTTAAATAAAAACCTTTTTTGGGGGGCTTTTTACGAAAATTTGTGTGTATGTGTGGGGGGGGGGGTTGCCGGGGGAAATTTTGGTGGGAAGTTACAAATTCGTATTCAGCGACCCAAAAAACATATAGTATGCCTATTTCCAGAACTATAATTAATTTTGCTAGGTAAAATTCCCTACTGCCTGGACTATCTGTGGTTTTGAGAATTTTAGCGCGAATCGAGAATGTATTTCTCAATGAAATGAGCGAAAAAAATAAATTTAATTTATGATTTAAGAGAGATTTGAAATTTAGTAAAATAACCTTATTTTAAAAAGGGGGTGAGAAAGGAAAAGCTATTAAAAGAATATGTGAAAGAGGGGGACAACTAGATATTAAGGTTATCAAAACGATGTTCAAATAATGAAAAGGTTATCTTTAATTATTCGACTTAGACTATGTTTGTTGATTCATTTCCTAATTAATGTTTTTTTTTTTTTTTTTTTAGATAGAATTGAACATTTAACGAGTCGTTCATAGATAAAATTAACTCTATATAGCACGTATCTACAAGATATACATATGAAGCAAAGATGTAAGATATTTACTGTCGAAGTAAAAACAGTACGAAGTAAAAGCAGTATTTTGTCGAAACGGCCAAAGATATCGCCTTTTTCAAAGAACCAAAACTCGAATAATATGCAATTAAAATCTTTTTCCCCCTTTCTACCTAAAGTATATATTCTGAGATATATTATTCAGGAAAATAAATGTTGTATATAGAAAATTAATATTTAATTTAAAATTTAAAAATTCATCTCACTAATGCGTGAATTAAAATCATTAAGTGCTGCGCCCAAGATAAAACTCTAAATTATTCATATAGAAAATAATTTTTGAACAAAATAGAATCAGAAAACACCAATGTTTAAATTAAAAATAAATATATACAAAAAGTTTTGTCTAAAATTTAATTTTAGCAGAAAAAAAAAAAACGAAATTTTCAAAAAGCATTTTGAAGTATTTCAACTGCAAATAAATAAATAAATAAAATAAAATAAATAGCCATACAATTTTTTGGGGGTTTTAGCATGAAGACTATACAGAAACACATATTTTCTTAATTGTTTAAAGATGTAACTTATATAGCCTGAAAGTAAAAGTGAGCAAAATTTCCAAATTTACTAGTCTGAGAAAACGCGTTTTAAAGTTTCTATATCAATAGACTTTTAATTGTACTCACTGTCTATAAATGATTGTAACCCAATAAATAATTTTTGAATGTGGTCATTTGCATATTGTTGGGAATCTTTTAAAAATTCAGAATAAAACAAAATCCAAAAACTGATTTTTTGAAAGTTTAAAGATCCTGTGAACACTTATATATGAAATTTCAATTTAATTTATGGATATTAAATTTTCTATTGGGATATAAAAATTGAACAAAAATATTTAGTCAATTATTATTTTTCTTGATATAATTTTTTTTCTAAGGATTTTCTATATAATTATATATATTGTGGTAATATTTGACCAGATGTCATATACGTACAGCAGGTTTGGCGTGATTTTTTTTTTTTTTTTTTTGGCGAAAATTTGGCGAAAACCTTGTTTTCAAATACCAGTTACATGTGCATTTTTGGTATTACTTACTTATCCCGTCGACCAAAAATCTATGGCCAAACTATAAGATTAAATGCCAATAATGGTTGATCGTAAATGTCACATCACTTGACTTTAAGCAAGTGACACGTGTTTACGTCATCAAGTGATTTTTATTTCGACTTTTTATTTGTATATTTATTAATGTTATAGTAATTTATTTGTTCTTTTGTTATTTAAAATAAAAAATATGTCAATTTGTATAATTTGGCGAGTGTTTTGGCGATTTATATAATTTGGCGAAATTGGTCGACGGAATAACTAAGTAGTACCGTATTTTTTAATTATTTTCTATTATTTTCTAAATAAAATATAAAAAAATAATTAATAATTATAGAACAAAATAATTTATATAATTTATAAAAAGAAATAAAGTAAATAAACATTTATTATCAAATACACAACAATAGCCGGGTTACCATGTCAACCTTTTTTGAAATATGGAAAAAAAAAATATCTGTTTGATTAAAATTTGAGTTGCCATCATTAGGAAAATGTATATAAAATTAGAAAAAAATTAATATTTCGAAAACTGATTCGAATTTAAAAATTCTAATACCAGTTCTGTGATCTGCAGATCAATGCTGATTTTTAGTGCTAATTCTATCGCGAAGTATTCCTTATTTTAGGAGAAATCGCTTGAAACATAATCAGTTGTTTAATCAGTCGATTCATATATCCGTTTCATAAATTCGTTTCATTAGGATTTTATATATATAGGGTAGATTATAGCAACTTTAGCTTACTACAAGAATGTATTTTAGCGTTTGAAAAAGGCTTCAGAAGTTAGTTTCAAAAATCATTAAATTCAATTATATACCGGGTGTACAGAATAGACTGTCTGATTGTGAAATTCAATAACTTACAAATGGTGAGAGTCATTAAAATATTTATCGCAGAAGAGCTTTTCCCAGCATTGATGAGAAAGGAGGAGGTTAAATATATGGATTGATGGGTCCTTAAGAACAAGGATGTATTGGAAGCTAAAAACTACCGCGTCACCTGGTGCAAAACAGCTGAGTTAGTATTCCTAGCCTGAAAACGAGATTCATGCTCATTCATGTTCAGAAGGTGTCCTTTCGAACTAAATCGATGATGCTGTACAAATTTGTCATTCACTTTTATCCCATATTTCGAACAGTTTTCGTGATAGGAATGCTAAAACAGCCATTTTGCTCAGGTGGCGCTGTAAGCGGTCTCATATGTTAGGGATAGACTCTTTACTATACCTAGACACCACGTTTATGAATATAAACGCAGTCGTTCGGCAAATTACTGAGTGGAAACGGACTTTAGTGGGCACCCTGTATTTTTATTTTAAGACAATGGTGTTAAATAATGAAATATGTTTATCCCTGTTTGAGTATTTCATTAGTGATGTATTAAAAAAAGATCAAAGACTAATTAAATTTCAAAGCAATAAGTTTGTCCACATAGATCGTTAAACGTCCCACTTTGCGCCGTGTTGAGACTTGTCTCGCATTATACGGTGGCCACATCCCTTATTTATATGGCACTGACGATTGTTAATTGTGAGTATTTTGCTTTATTTGTACAATCATGGTTTTAGACAGTATTCATGTTTCACAAAAAGAACCTCTGATAATAACCTGTATACATCCTTTAAAAAAATATATATATATTAAATCCTGTGTAACACTTTGTTTATACTATTGTTTGCTTCTTGATCCACTATAATAAAGTGATAAAGTAAATTTCTTATTGTTCCTTAAGTTTTGTCCACCAGTGTGTATATATATATATACACTGCTCAAAACAATTAAAGGATATTTGAAGTTTTATATAAAATAAAGATATAAACGAAATTTTTTTTGCCGAAAATAGAAGAAGAGAATCACAAATGCAAATTTTTCTGGTTTTCAAACTGTGGAGTATGCAAATTTTGAGTTCGACGTCAAAAACGTCGCTTCAGCGGCAGCTAATGAAATTTGACTTTCAACTGGATAAAAGAGAATGAAGACAAGGATGATCGGCATTCAGTGATTGCTTTGTTTCGATGAGTACGATGTCTCAGCGAAGTCATTTGACAGATTCAGAAGCTTTGAGAATTGTTGGTAGGTTAGAAGGGGGCCAAACTCAAGCCGAAGTAGCGCAAGCCATTTGAGTGTCACAAAGTGTCATTTCCAGGATCTAGAACCGTTTTTTGGAGAGTGGATGTGCAGGCCAAAGACCAGGGCAAGGTCGTAGACGGGCAACAACGCCCAATGAAGATCGGTATTTAGCGTTAACAGCTCGGAGACACCGAACCATGAACGCTACTCTTCTCCAACAACACCTTCGCTCAGCTACAGGCACCACGATTTCAACTCAGACTGTCCGAAACCGGCTCCATGCTGTAGGTCTGTATGCTCGCCGACCGATGGTATGTGTTAGATTAACATCAAGGCATCGTCGCGACCGCAGGGAGTGGGCAACCGAGCATGTCAACTGGAGGAGAAATGAATGGAGCAATATTCTGTTTTCTGACGAGTCCCGTTTTTCTGTGCATCCGGATAATAGGCGTATTTTCATCTGGAGGGACCGTGGCAGTAGGAATAATCCTGATACCGTATCTTTTTGTTACCATTTTCTCATAAAACCTGAAAAAAATTTGAAATTAAAATATGGGCTATGTCAAGAATATTGTATGTTATTCCGTTATAATGACGTAATACTTTTCTATAGACGAAGTTTAAGACTGTATTGGAAAAGTGGATTGCTTTAGCGGATGCAAATGACGTCATTTTATAAAAAAAACGTGTATTTTAATTCTTAAACCTGAATTATGTTTGTGGAAGTGCGTCATTTTCACAGCTCAGCTGGTTTAAATTCTTCACCGGTGAAAATGCTTCACTTTTGAGAATGATGTAATCGAAATCACACAATGTTGATAATGATGAATAATGATAAAATGCAATGTTTTACAAAAATTTAGAGTGTCTTACCAGGCAAATAATAGCGATTTATATTAAAGAAATTGATGATTCTCGCCTGGATGGATTAGTTTATCCGAGTTAGACAAGCAAGTAAATCATTCGTGGTTTAAAATAGTATCATGTTCTAGAAGTTTTTGTCCAAAATTCTCTCGAATAATAAAATGCTATTCTTTAGGACATTCTACTATAATTTTATCAAAATAGTAACATAATTTGCCTAATTTTATATAATCTATATATTTAAAATCAAGTGTGTTTTTCAGTCATCTGCCCTGATCTTTCTGCTGAACCAATTTTACAAATATTTTTTTAACTAAATGCTCTTCATTTACAGATGTTGATCGCACTATCTGTTTTTCTTTTTCTTTAATATACCCAGTTTTATATTTTAATTTTAAAAGCATTTTATGAAATTTCTTCTACATGGTGAAAAATAGATAGCTTTAGTTATTGCAGACAAGAGAGAAACAATGAGGTTTATTCATCTTTATTCATGCTATTTTCTGATTAAATTGCATAATTGTTGTATAGTCTTTAGTGGCGCAAAATCCCATTAGAGCAGAATATTATATTAGGGGCATAATAATGGAAAATGACATACTGATTTTGAAAACACGCATTTTTTCTCATAAATTTTCTATATTGTTTTTCCTTCTGCATGTGTACTGATACTAAGTTTCAGACACTAGGCGAAATGCTTATTTAAGTGAAAATGAAGTGATATTTTAAAGAAAACGATCATTTTCTTAAATAAAACTAAACATTTCAACACAAATGCGTCTAAAAATCATAAATTACAGAAATTTTTACTCTCCGGAATTGAGATTAGAATCTCAAGTAAAGAGTGCGTCTGTTCACATAAAAGATGTTGCTGAAAATCGTGACTTCAACTTTTGAGTTAAAAGGATTTTTAAATGATCAAACATAATACACATTTTAAAAAAAAGGATGAATATGGATATGAGAAGTGCCTATGCAACTTTTGAGAAGGTGAAAATTGCTGTTTTTCATTTCGGAATACGAAGCATAAGATCCTCAATTGATAACCACATCCTAATAACTGATCTTTATTATATTTTACTAATTAAGTATGCATATTATAAGGAACAAGCGTATTTGTGCGTAACGCTGACGCCATTTTGCAAATGGCAACACTTCACGATAAAATTTCAGTCTTAAAATTTTCGCTACTGCAGATTTTCAATATTCTGACCATCGCACATTTCCAATTTTCGTCGCATAGGGAAAAAATTACTTTCAAATGCAATTTGTTTAAAAACTGTATCTTAATTGACTGATGTATTATATTTTCTAAAATAAAATATTTTCTAAAATTCTTAAGCATGATTTTCTAAGTTTATCTCATGACGTGCCGGTTTCAATACATAATAATAAACATTTTGCACATAAAGAACAAACATGTTTCAGCATTTGTTTCTAACTATTTTTGCATAACGAGATTAATACTTAATTTTTATAAACAAATAAAAGAATAATATTAAAAAAAAACCACCAATCTACCATATTTGAGAAAGACAAATTAACGAAATTAATACTTCTTTTATAAACAAATAAAATAATAATATTGAAAAAAAAAAACCACATCTAACATATTTGTAATCGTACAATTTAAATTTTTAGATCACCAAATAGGATTTTTTTTTTTTTTTTCAAATGGAATTTGTTTGCAAAGTTCATCTCAGTTTATTGATTGTCTATAGTTTTAAAAACATTTTTAAAGCATGAAATATTTTTAAATTTATCTATATCGCGCGGAGCTAGATTACGAAAGATTAATCCGTTCGCCCTTAAAACAAAATAAAGAGTTCCTCATTCTCTTACGGCTAATATCTATTAAAAAAAAACCTCTATGAATAAATAAATAAAATAACATAAATAAAACACAAATTTAACAGACATGTATAAGCTCTGAAATTATCAGAATATAAAAGGATCTCATAAGTAGCAAAATTTTGGTCAAATAACTCTTAGCATGCGGCTAATAAGAAAATATCGCTTTTGATAAAATTCAAAAATTTATTTGATTGTATAATTCGTATTTTCCAGATGAAAAATACCTTTTTAATGTAAGTGGGCAATCTAAAAAAATTATTGCATATAAAAAATTATTACTTTTCAATTAAAAAAATTGTTTTCACCTATATTCTTTAACCTGGGAAGCCCGGGTACGATCCCCTAGTAATAATAAAAGAATAGATCACTCTGTGTGTGTGCACTCTCCTACCCTCCCTTTTGAGTACCTAAAGTGGTTTAAACACCAACGTAAGGAGTAACCAATTTCAATTCGAGTAACTTTTGCCGGTTACTCGATTTGTTTAAGCATACCATGACGTTCCTGAGGCATTTTTCTATGCATTGCACCACTTTTTCCGAAGTTACTCAGAAAAGCGTTATTCCACAGTCATTCATACACACCGTGTGTTATGTAAAATCTAAAATCTGTATAACGCATCTGGCGGTGTGTAAAAATGCAGCCTCAAACCCAGGGAGTTTTCTAACGATTACTCGGTAAAACGGTAATAGTCCAATAATGGCAACCCTTGTGTGTTTGGTTTCATTGGTAATACAGGTTTGCTATATAAGATTTTCCTCTCTATTTCGCGGTTACTCACGAAAGCGGCAATAATCCAAGAATGGCAGCTCTTGTGTGTTTATTTTCTTCGGTAATTCAGATTGGCTATGTAAGTGTTTCCTCTCCATTTAACTACATTTTTGATAGAAGAATATCTGTCTATATAGTTTTTGAAATATAACGAAAAAATCAGATAAAAATTCACGATTTTATTAAACGTAGCTTTAGAGCGTGAATTTCTCACGAAATAAAGATCTGAAATAACTTAAAATATTCAGTGAATGGAAAAAATAGACCTAATATTAATAACGTAAATTGTCAATATTTCAGTTAAATTCATTTTAAACATCCCCTCTCGGCACCAGTCGGAACAATAGGTTATTTCTTCTTCTTTTTCCTTTTTATTCTTTTAAAGATATAATGTATCAGATTTAATAAAAATTAAACAAATTGGTGTTATTCCTCCTAAATTCATTATTTTGTTGAAGTTAATTAGAAGCAAAATTTTAAATTTCCTTACCGAATGCAATTAGATGCATATGAGATAGCTGTAGCAAATTTGTTAAGCAATTATTGAAATTGACGAATAAAAATACAGACTGGCAATAATATATTTCCTATTTCATACAAGGTCCGAACACAAATCATTCAATGAAAGCCATCAAAATTTTTAAATCTCTCGTCTAGCAAAATAAGCAACTTTTATTGAAATCAAATGATTTTAACATAATCTAATATTGAGTTGATGGATTGAAAATATAGTTCCTACAACTGTAAAGTTGTTCGAATTTTCAAATGACCATTATTTTCAAATTGAAATCCCCAAATTTCGCTCTAGTCTTTTTTTTTTTTTTTTTTTTTTTGGACGTTCTTGTGACAACGCAAGGTTATATGATGATACTAAGCAACATATAATGATACTAAAATATAATACAATTATGATACAAATGAGGTTCGAACACAAACCATGCAATGAATAACAATAAAATTATTTTACTATGTCTGTCACCAAAGTAAACAACTCCCAATTATTTTAATGAAATCGTTAGAAATTTAGCATGTATTTCTAAAAACTGAACACAATTATTCATTTACCACAGTGTTTGTCATTTAGATTTTCAAAGGGTCGTTATTTTCAAACAAATTTTCGAATTTTTTTAATTAATGAACGCACCCAATATAATTTACTTTAAAAATAGAGAAAAAATATATTTTCCTTTTCCGCCTGAGCAAATACAACTTGTATATTGTAATAATTCCTTGTAGAGCAGCGGGTCAAATATCATTTTGAGGACCAATCTTCTGTCTGTCCATAGAAATTGTTCATAAATATTATGCTTAAGCAACTACTACTAATCTTCATGCCTTTTGTACATATAGATAAATTTTACACCATGTAGTATTCACTGTAGTATATGGGATATCTGAGTGGCGTCGTACACAGGATTTTATTTCGGGGGGGGGGGGGGGGCTGACTTAAATTTCCCTAATGTTCTAAATCTTACAAAACACGTTGAATTGTGTTGTAAACAAAAATCATTTTTGGCAATAGGGCCGTAGCCAGAGGGGGAAAGGACGATTATGTTCCGAATTTTCCAAAATTTAACGACATGGCTTGAGGTTTCGTGAATTCGGACTTAAATATATCCCGATTTTTGACAAATGGTCCCCGAAAAAAATATCAATTTTGTCAATGCCTGATGACATTGAATTTTCGGAGAGAATGAGAAAATATAAAACAGGTGTGTCTTGCGGTTTAAAAACGGACTCAGAATTTTTATAAAAGACCAATTTTTTTTTTTTTTTTTTAGCGACGATTTTTATGCCATCAGACGTAAAATTTCATTCTCTTTCAGAATCTGTCTTTATTTCTTAATTTCGAGAGTTGGAAGCGAAAATGAATTTTTTGGTAATTAATTCCAGAAGTGCATTTTTTGCACGGCAGGCTACGTAACACGGAAAGAAAAAGGGATACATTTTTACACTAGGGTTTGATAATCGAAGTACAAATTTTTTAAACTTTTGATTTTACAAATTTGGTTCTTTCGCATCCGAATGTTATTTCGTGCGCTGATTCATAAAATCTCAATTTAAAAAAAATCGGACCACAATTTTCCGATTTATGAAAAAATCGATTTTTAAACTTAT
Source organism: Maratus speciosus (assembly GCA_963932465.1). Classification (NCBI taxonomy): domain Eukaryota; kingdom Metazoa; phylum Arthropoda; class Arachnida; order Araneae; family Salticidae; genus Maratus; species Maratus speciosus. The sequence continues at coordinate 535,805,209 of OZ010791.1, read as the reverse complement.
AAAAGAGATGCTTTTTCGCGCAGACAATTGGTGGGAATTTTTTAAAATTAGGAAAACTGAATAACCGATCGCTTTTAAACTTTGACATAGTTTATAACACATAATAAGAACTTTATAAATTTAAGGTAAGTTGAATTTCTGTTGAGGGGGGGGGGGGGGAGGTGAACGAGGGCTCCGTCGAAAACCGCCCCCTCCTTCAAGTAGTATACCTACTGATAGGTTGTTTAAACAGAGTTTCGTTCAGATACAGTTTTGTTAAGAATAGAGTGCGCTCCCTAGTGGTGGAATGTGGAACTAACAGAACGCGATTCTCTGAAAATTAGGAAACCTAACACCGCGATCTGTGTTATATTTTAAGATAGTTTATAGCACATGGTAAAAAAAAAAAATATTAAAAAGAATGGCGCGTCACATTTCGGTGTGGGTAAGAGGGTCGCAAACACAATTAGGAAATAGAACAAGGCGATCTGTTTGAAACTTTAAGATAGTTTAGGGAGGGTTTACCATAATTTAAAAGGGGGTTCCATGGCGATAAATGTACTAGGCGTTTTGAAAGGAATATTAAACGAAACCCTTTGTGTCGATCTGCGATCACACATACCCACTTGTTTTCTATTTGAAGACACGTGGGGCATTTTCCCAGAACCCGCAGATTTAAACAGCCCGAACATTTCTCATGTTTCATATGAATAAGGGACTAATTCGAGAGGGAGCTGTAACCCCATTAGCCCCATTCCAGCTATATGGTTATACTGTGGTACCACTGTGCACTAATATGGGGCTAAAGAGTATGTTGTAGTTGAATGATAGGAGGGAAAATTGCAAATTTCCCTCAAGCAGAAAGGTTAACAAATCAGCACTTTTTTTTTTCATTTTCAACATTTTTTGAAGGGCGGGTCCTGTAACCCCAACAGTCTCCTTCCCCATTTTTGAATATGCTGTAGTGCCAACGTGGACTAATAAGGACTAACGAGAATTGTTAATCCTCTGTATAACAGAAAATTAAATTACAAATTTATCTCAAACAAACAAACAAAAAGAAAATCAGCACCTTTTTCATTTTATTTTCGGCTATTTCGTGAAGAGAGCTGTAACCCATTAGCCCCTTTCAACCTCTTTGGGTAACTGTGCACTGATAAGACTAAAGAGAAGAGAGTGGCTGTTCCGTTGAATTATAGGAAGAAAAAAATTACAAATTTCTCTCATCTTAAACAGTAAGAAAACAAATCAGCACATTTTTCTTCATTTTCCACTATTTCGAAAGAGGGCTTGTAATCAGGCCCCTTCCCCTCGTTGGTAATACTGTGGTGTAACCGTGCTCTGATATAGGACTAATCAGAATGGCTAGTTTGTTGTATTGCAGAAAACAAAGTTACAAACTTATCTCAAACAAACAAACAAAAAAGACAGCGTTTTTTTTTTTTTTTTTTTTTTTTTTTTTTTTTTTTTTTTTTTATCATTTTCGGCTGTTTTGGGAGGAGGCTGTTACTCCATTAGCCCATTTCACTTCTTTGGTATAATGCTATGTGATTTTGCACTAACATGGAACTAAAGAGAAGAGAGTGCTAGTTTGTTGAATGAAAAGAGGAAAATGCACATTTATCTCAAACAGAAAGAAAAAAAGCACTATTTTTTCATTTCATTTTGACTATTTAGGGAAGAAGGGGCTGTAATCCCATCAGCCCCCTCCCCTCATTTCGGTATGCTGCGATGTCAATGTGGACTAACTTGGAGCTAACGAGAATGGCTATTTCGCTGTATGATTATATAATACAGTAGAAAAAAAATTTAGATTTATCTAAAAAAGTAAGAATTTCAGAAAACAAAATTACAAATCTATCTCAAAAAAAAGATAAAAATCAGCATTTCTTTCATTTCATTGTCGGCTATTTTGTGAGGGGGCTGTAACCCCATTAGCCCCACTTCCACCTTTTTGAGTATAATGTGGTGTCACTGTGCACTAATTAGGAACTAAAGGGAAGAGAGCGACTAGTCTGTTAAATGAACGGGGAAAAAATACAAATTTATCTCAAATAGAAAGAAAAAAATATCAGCACTTTTTTCATTTTATTTTCAACTATTTCGAGAGGAGGGGGCTGTAATTCGTACATCCCCCTCCCCATCTTTGGGAATGCTGTGATATCAATATGGAGTAATATAGGGGTTAACGAGAGAATGGCTATTTCGTTGTATGACAGAAAAAAAATCATATTTATTTAAAAAAGTAAGGAAGAAACACTTTTTTATTTAATTTAAGACTTTTTCGGGAGGAGAGGGCCTATAACCCCATCAGCCCGCTTTCTCTTTTTTGGTGACCATGTGGACTAATATGGGTCTAATGAGAATGACTAATCCGCTGCATGACAGAAAAAAGTTAAGTTGTTTTCCAAAAAAGAAGCAGCAAAAAATCAGCTTTTTTTTCATATCACTTTCGAAAATTTCGTCGGGGGGGGGGGGGGGGGGCTGTAGTCCCATCAGCCCTTTCCCTTGGGTAGGCCTATGGGATATCACAACAAAGATAGTCACAATTTTAAGAAAATATCTAGTAGAAAAACTAATAGGAAACTAATAGAAAAATTGATGGATTGGTTTATGAGATAAAGGTTTGCAAACTTCATTTTTTTTATTTATGAATGTAATAAAATGTCTAAAAGAACCCCCCACCCCCCCGCATTGATCATAATAAATTGTTTTAACTTGCCTCGTTAAGAGGAAAACACCAATAATTTCACTTGAAAACTATGTACTATGTTTATAGAATAAAATTTTAATCATTAGTTTTTTGAGAATGTAGCTCATTCTTTTTTTCGGGGGGGGGGGGGGGGGGGAGCATGATTCAAGGAGAGGTAACGCTCTTCCTTGATATTTGAAAGTCTTTTTGGTGAAAGATAATATTTGTAATTTTTGGCCAATTTTACTCATAATGGCATCCGAATTCCTGCCATGGTGAACTCGTTCAAATGAGGTGGCTATGCATGACCGTGCATTAGTCAGGCTCATAACGATAATTCTTAAGAACACTTTTCTAAAGCTACGTATATTGTCAGCAGAATTTATAAATACTATGCAATTAAAATGAGTGTAGCTAATATTAAAAACACATACAATACATAAAAATGCACTTTTAGTTATGTAAGTATCGCTCATAAGCAATAATGAAACCTAATTACTGTCTAAGGCTCTAAACGAGTTAATGTTGACATCTTTTAGTGTATCCTTGTAAAATATTTATAAATACTACCACTACATACTCTACATTTTACAGAAAACATGTTGTAAAATACCGCAGTAAATGGGTGTGATTAAAGCACTGCCCAACTGGACCGTTACCCTATGGTCTCCGACTTTTGGAACTCTGAAATTTAGTATGCAACATTAATGAAGCTGATATTTTAAATCTATTTTATTCTAATGTTAATCTAACTAATCAGGGAAGCGCCTTATCAGAATGAACCTATTTACAAAATTTGAAGAAAATCGGATATTTCTATCAAGAGTTATCACTTTACGTACGTACAGTCGTGGAAAAAAAAGTAAACACCCTCTACTAACTCCTCAACAAATTATCGTAGAAGAAAGTTACTGGCACCACATGATTGGCAATAAAGTTTACTTTTAAATGATATATATAGTATTTGCTTTGGGGGCCATCTACATATTAAAATGAACCATAACTTTGTTTTTTTTCAATAGCAGTGCACAGTTTTGCAGCATAAATGAACCCTACACCCTTCAATTAGCCTAAAAACAAATTTTTATGCAATTCGTACGATAAATTTCAGAGAAATTAATTATTTTAAAGCTAGCGTATTTTAGGGTCTGTATCTAAACTGTGGTTCAGTACTCGATTGTTGACCGATAGAGCCCCCTTCTTGATCAAGGCACTTTAAGCGCCACCCAAGCAGTAGTTCAAGACTGCTAGATTACAGGATAGCATAAGAAATTTCAAAATATCTAGTCACTTCTATCACAGAGGGCCCCTTAAACTATCATTTTGTCGTTTTTTAAGCATAATTCGAAAAGTACTTGGAAGAAAAATGTGAAATTTTGGATTTTCATAAAGCAGGACTCAATAAATCTAAATCCATAAAAAAAATTGTAGGTTGCAATTCATACTTTTTTCGAATATTAATTTAATAATTCATAATTCATATCATAAACTTATAAAAATTGAGAATTCAACGTATTTATGTTTGGGTATTTTAGTATTATTGCTACACAAAAAATTAGCACATTAAGATTATAATTTCAGGAGATATTAATAAAAATATGAGAACGTAATTTAACATTAGTAGCACTCAGTTTTGAATGTTTATAATTCAAAAACTTATCGTTCAAATAACTTGCAATTTGGTGTCTAGGCATAGTTTGAACCGAAGATTTGAAATATCTTGTTAAAATTGGGTATTGTCATTGAAAAAAATGAAGTTTGGGTTCGTTTTAATATGTAGATGGCCCCTAAGCAAATTTTATGTACATAATTTAAAAGTAGACTTTATTTCCAATCGTTCGTACCAGTAACTTTCTTCTACGATAATTTGTTGAGTAGTTAGTAGGGAGTGTTTACATTTTTTCCACGACTGTACATACATACAGAACCTGCGAGCACATTAGCTCTCAGGCATTGATAGTCTGTGAGCTAAAAATGAAAGGAAATTCATCAACAAACTTCCACAGTCTCAGCATTCCCACCTCAATATATATATATATATATATATATATATATGGGGCATACTCACAATCTTTTGACTTTTATGTCCCTGAATAATTTTTATTTTAGTACATACTCTTGTGTTTTTTTTATTTCATATACTGGGGAACAACCCATTGCATGATTGCATAATAATATTAACCAGATAAATAAGTTTTGGACGACGTTGGGGGTCTAAATATCAGGAAACTCCTATACCGTCCCGTGTCTCTGATGCTGATTTTTATGTTTTAAGCTGTCTTTCTAGGTTTACTCCTGCACTTTCCGAGATAAATAATAAAAGAAAATATTTAATCCAATGTTAACGACTGTTTCTAAAAATCAGTGAACATTGTGGCTATCACTTAGTCTTAACATGATTTGCCTAAAAATAGGTGGTAATTTTCCTTACCGTCCCTTTTTGTCCCATTTCGTCCCCTTTTTTCTATACCACCCCCTTTTTTTACCTTACCGTCCCTTCTTTAACACCCCTTTAAGACAATGTTATACAAAAATTCTGTATTAAAAGTACTACATTTTTTTAAAATTTCTTATTTGAATATCCTGTGGGTGCTATGCAAATTCATTATAAGTAAAAATTTAGAAGAAAATAAAAAGTTATATTTAAGGCGGTTCTTTAAAAAAAATTTCAATAATAGTCTGAAACTTTCTGACACATTTTTAGACTAACTTTTAAATATAAAAGCATGCTACTTACAGACATAGTTATGGCAGTAATTTGTAATAGACATTTTTTTTTTCAATAAATGAATCACTTCTTTAGTTATAAACGATTGCAGTATTTGGACGACACTTTTCCTTTTCTGTATTGTGGTCTACGAAAATCGGCCAAAGACGAGATCGAATAAAATCCTACATTTAATGCAGCGCAATGTGCATAAGAACGCATTTTACCATAAAAAGATTATTTTTCATTTATATATTACTAGAAGGCTCTGCCCGTTACGCTGATCGGTTTCGCTAAACTAACTTTGAAACAAATGAAAAATTTCAGTGAATTTGACCATGTGTTTTAAAGTAATATGGAACGTTATTTGTCTTTCTGTATTGCTGTAAACGATATGAATGTCATTGCGTTATTATATTATCTAATGTGTTAAGTGAAATTTCTTCTGTTAAGGATCGTTGATCATTTATTGTAGATTTGATATAGAATGATATGCAAAATGCCAAAATCTCCCCTAAAATTACCTAATTAACAGTACAAGTCCATCAAAATCCATTTAGCAGAATTCACGTTATCAACAGCCGGAACGAAATTTCCAGTTTCATTTTATATATATAGTAGGTATTATAAATCCCCAATCTTTCACCAGATGCAATGATTTTCTGTCAAGTAAGCTAAGGTTACTCGATGATGCAATATTTTACCAATTCCTACACACAGCTCTTTAAGTTACTCGATGATGGAATCTTCTGCCATGTGTTACGCAGCAATATAATTACTCGGTGACACGGTATTTTACCAATTACTATACACAACTATCTCAGTTACTCGATAATGCGATCTTCTGTCGATTTATACACACAGTAATCTAGTAAGTTACTCAATGATACGTTTTTTTTCTATTCTTACACACACTATCTAAGTTACTCGATAATGCAATCTACTGCCGTCCTTATCTACCTGACGCCGTTCTACCACCACAGCAATTTAAGTTACTCAACCATACGTTATTTTGCAAATTACTACACACAACTATCTCATTTACTTGATAATGCGATCTTCTGCCCATTTCTACACAGAATCTAAAAGGTATTCGATGGTACCGTATTTTTATAATTCCTATACACAACTATCTCAGTTACTCGATAACGCGACCTTCTGCCCATCTATAACATAAACTCATCTAAGTTACTCCATGATAAGGTATTTTACCAATTCTTACACACAACTATTCATTTACTCGACAATGCTAGCTTCTGCCCTTCTTTTCACACATTAAGCAAAGTTATTCGAATATATTGTCGTTTATCTCGTCATAATAGCACTGTGATAATATCATAATAAAAAAGAAAAGTGCCCAGCTAAACTGGTGGCATTGAACTCACAGGCTATTCACACTAATTGTATATTATACTCTTATTTTAAAGAATAATGCCCCCCAAAAAATAAGTGAAGGGGATTAGCCCCCGTTTACCCCCCTTTATACTTAACCAATGAACCTCCAAATCTAATCAGGGAAGCTCCTTAAAATAATAAACCGGTATACCAAATTTGGAGCAAATCGAATAATCCTGCAAAAAACCCCATTTATCTAAATTAAGGAGGTGGACTAGTCCCCTTTTATCCTTAACCAATGAATTCCCAAAACGAATCAGTGAAGCTCCTTAACATAATAAACCGGTATACCAAATTTGGAGCAAATCGAATAATTCTGCACGAAAAACCCGTTTATCTAAATTAAGGGGGGAGGACTAGCCCCCTTTCCCCGTTAATCCTTAACCAATGAACCCCCAAAACTAATCAAGAATTTCCTTAACATAATAAACCGGTATACCAAATTCGGAGCAAATCGAATAATTCTGCATGAAAAACCAATTTATCTGAATTAAGGGGGATGGACTAGCCCCCCTTTCCCCCCTTTATTCTTAACCAATGAACCCCTAAAACTAATCAGGGAAGTTCCTTAACATAATAAACCGGTATACCAAATTCGGAGCAAATCGAATAATTCTGCATGAAAAACACATTTATCTAAATTAAGAGGGGTGGGCTACCCCCCCCCCTTTTCCCCCTTTATCCTTAGCCGATGAACCCCTAAAACTAATCAGGGAAGTTCCTTAACATAATAAACCGGTATACCAATTTCGGAGCAAATCGAATTATTCTGCATGAAAAACCCATTTATCTGAATTAAGGGGGGGGGCGGGGTAATTAACCCCCTTTTTCCCCCTTTATCCTTAACCAATGAACCCACAGAATTAATCAGTGAAGCTCCTTAACATAATAAAATGGTACACCAAATTCGGAGAAATCGAAAATTCTGCATGAAAACCCATTTATCTGAATTAAGAGGGGTGGGATAAATCCTCTTTTCCCCCTTTATCCTTAACCAATGAACCCCCAAAACTAATCAGGGAAGTTCCTTGACATAATAAACCGGTATACCAAATTCGGAGCAAATCGAATAATTCTGCATGAAAAACCCATTTATCTGAATTAAGGGGGGTGGACTAACCCCCCTTTTCCCCTTTTATACTTAACCAATGAACTTCCGAAACTAATCAGGGAAGCGCCTTATCAAAATGAACCTAGAAAAAAAAAATTTGAAGCAAATCGGATGTTTTTATCAAGAGTTATAGCGTTACGTACGTACATACGTACATACATACATACATACAGAATGGGCGGGCACATTAGCTCTCAGGCTTTGATAGCTTGTGAGCTAATAAAAAAGAAAAGTGCCCAGCTAAACTGATGGCATTGAGCTCACAGGCTATTCACACAATTTGTATATCATACTCTTATTTTAAAGAATAATGCCCTCAAAAAAATAAGTGAAGGGGAATTAGCCCTCGTTTCCCCCTTTATACTTAACCAGTGAAACTCCAAATCTAATCAGGGAAGCTCTTTATCATAATAAACCGGTATACCAAATTTAGAGCAAATCGAATAATCCTGCAAAAAAACCCCATTTATCTAAATTAAGGGGGGCGGGCTAACCTCCGTTTTCCCCCTTTATCCTTAACCAATGATCCCCCAAAACTAATCAGGGAAGTCCCTTAACATAATAAACCGGTATACCAACTTCGGAGCAAATCGAATCATTCTGCATGAAAAACCCATTTATCAAATTTAAGAGGGGCGGGCTAACCTCCCTTTCCAACTTTATCCTTAACCAATGAACCCCCAAAACTAATAAGGGAAGTTCCTTAACATAATAAACCGGTATACCAACTTCGGTGCAAATCGAATCATTCTGCATGAAAAACCCATTTATCTAATTTAAGAGGGCGGGCTAACCTCCCTTTTCCTCCTTTATCATTAACCAATGAGCCCCCAAAACTAATCAGGGAAGTTCCTTAACATAATAAACCGGTATACCAAATTCGGAGTAAATCGAATCATTTTGCATGAAAAACCCATTTATCTGAATTAAGGGGGTGGACTAGCGCCCCTTTTCCCCCTTTATTCTTAACCAATGAACCCCCAAAACTAATCAGAGAAGTTCCTTAACATAATAAACCGGGATACCAAATTCGGGGCAAATTGAATCATTCTGCATGAAAAACCCATTTATCTGAATTAAGGGGGTGGACTAACCCCCCCTTTTCCGCCTTTACCCTTAACCAATGAGCCCCCAAAACTAATCAGGGAAGTTCCTTAACATAATAGACCGGTATACCAAATACGGAGCAAATCGAATGATTCTGCATGAAAAACCCATTTATCAAATTTAAGAGGGGCGGGCTAACCTCCCTTTCCAACTTTATCCTTAACCAATGAACCCCCCAAAACTAATAAGGGAAGTTCCTTAACATAATAAACCGGTATACCAACTTCGGTGCAAATCGAATGATTCTGCATGAAAAACCCATTTATCTGAATTAAGGGGGTGGACTAACCCCCCTTTTCCCCCTTTATCCTTAACCAATGAACCCCCAAATCTAATCAGGGAAGTTCCTTAACATAATAAACCGGTATACCAAATTCGGAGCAAATCGAATGATTCTGCATGAAAAAACCATTTATCTGAATAAAGGGGGTGGAGTAACCCCCCTTTTCCCCCTTTATCGTTAACCAATGAACCCCCAAAACTAATCAGGGAAGTTCCTTAACATAATAAACCGGATACCAAATTCGGAGCAAATCGAATGATTCTGCATGAAAAACCCATTTATCTGAATTAAGGAGGTGGACTAACCCCCCTTTCCCCCCTTTAATGGTCTGCAGACCTACGTCGATTAATGTTTTAAATCGAAATTAAAGGATAAAGCAAATATGAACTACATACATAACCGATATAATATTTTAAATATTTTAATTGTAGTTGGTCATAGCTTAAGCAGCCGGCTTTGCCTCTAGATACTGAAAAAAGGCTGTTGTTAGCTTCTTTTTTTTTTTTTTTTTTTTTTTTTTAGAATAGGAATGAAAAGTTGTGTTCCGAAATTTGTGCATGTTATTTATTATCATTCGAAGGATATTGCATTTTTTTTTAAATCAAAAATTGATTATGTGAATTGTGTTGCGTAGGTGATGCGCGTCGTGCACTTCCAACTGTGTGGGATCCGATAGATTACCGTAGTCGTCTGCAGTCGAGTTTAGTTAAAGATTATGAAAATAGATAAGATTGTCTGGGACTTCAAGTATTTTGAGGTCAAGAAATCGAAAATAACAAAATGGTGGTCATTTCAAAAAAAGTTTCTTTTTGGCTCCCTTTTTCGCACTTTGCGTAATTTTAAATTAAATGATTTTTTTTTTTTTTTTTTTTTGTATAAAAATGGCTGAAAGGGGTTCAAAACTTAATAAATTATGTCTCCTTTAATTAAAAATAAATTACAAGATCGGTTTAATAATTTTTTTGCGTTCTGATCCCGCCCAGTTTGACAAAACTTATTTTACATAAAATGCATTTTTAGTGCTCCAAAGCAGTAAAAACCTACGAGCGCGTTCTGCTAAAGCAATCAATAACTACGAAAGGTCTTCGAATTCGGCCAAATAATTTTACAAGGGTAATCTACAGACTACAGGGAATAGAAAAAAAGGAAAAAAAAAAAGAAAAATTGATTTTTGAACCGAAAAAAGGAAATACCCTCTTAAGGAAAAATGTATAATAACAATAAAATTAAGCTCTTTTAAAAAGTTAAATGAAACCATAAATACTAGTACATAAAATAGGTGCATTCAAAACAGTGTTCTTTTGCTCTTTTCCCTATCATATCTCAATCGCATAAAAAGGTTTTACTTCTTTGACTGCCTGGTATAGTGCATATATATTATCAAATTTAACATACTTTCTGTTTTATCTCTGGGGATACGCATAATTAAGTAACAAACTTTAAGTTTTTTCATAACAGTCAATGCGTTATATATATTTTGAATCTAACGGCTACTTACTAAAATTTAAAATATTCAATTATTATTTTTTTCTTCATATGTAATAAATATAAATGCTGTGTTCAAATTTCTGGACATTGTTACAAAATATTATTCATGAAGCAGCATTGTTCTGAAGACTTATATATGTTTCGGAAGTATGTCCCCTCCCTCCCCTCCCCAATATACTTGATGTTTTCAATTTTGTGTTTTGTTGAAAGGTATTATCAGTAACATTCAGCGAATAATTTGGAATTATATAAAAATATTAAATCGTCCTGCCATGTGATATACTCAACTTTCATATAAAGGCAAATATCTTTAATAATAATAATAATAATAATAATAATAATAATAATAATAATAATAATAATTATGGGCATAGCTGAAGTTAATAGCCAAAGCAATGGACAAAGGTTTCGCTACTTACAGCAGCCTTTTCGATTCTGAACATTTCAGTGGTTTTAACGATTATGTAGACTACTTACCTGTTAAATTTGTGTTATATTAATGTTATTAATGCAATTTTTATTATTTATTAATAAAGTTTCTTCATTATAGAAAACCAGCCGGAAATAAATGCTAGACTATTTATACTGTTTCGTGTGTAAATGGGCAAATCTTTTGTAATCGGAAAGAACAGCGCAATTTGTTTATATAATTGTTCTATCAATATAACAGAGTATACTTATGCATACATTTCTCTCTATTATTTTTCATAAAAAAGGGAAAAACTAGACAATTTCGAAAACAAAAAAGCTTCCGAAAATTTCAAAATACTATATATATATAATCTATAAATTGATTGATAAATTTTGCCAAAAAATTATTACATAGTTCTACCCACAGTCAAGCTTAAAAAGTATTTAAGAAAGAAAAGATTATTTTCTTAATTAAACAAATTTAAGGAATATTGATATGAAAGGAACATTTATTATTTTTATTTTCCGATAAATGAATTACATTTTGATTTAAACTACTTTTGTTTCATAACGACATTTATAGGGCTGTCCTATCAAAAACTTTTGTTCAAACTGGCAATTTTAACAGCATTTTCTTAATAATCCCATTTTTTTACCGGAAAATGGAAGATAACAATATTTATTCAGCTTCGAAATAAGAGCACGTGCCAATTTCACGCGTTTACGTAAAAAATTGAATTGATGAATGCGTCATAAAACTGCCAGATTTATTTGAGAATATTAATATTATCAAATGGAGAGATTCAAAAAGAGTTTAACCCTTTATCTACTGATGGTACTTATAAGTACCATTAAAGTCACTCGTTTTAAAATTCCTTTAATAGTACATCAATTAGTTGTAATGCACTTTAGAATGAGTTATAGATACATTACTTTATCTTGTTACAAAAGTATTATTTGTTACACAAAACAAAAGTATTTTTAAAAGGAGGATTTCTTTTGCCTTTGCATCTTTTGAGCTTTCTTGGCGTTGGGGGAAGGGGAAGGGGTTGGTTAATTCGGAAATATTTGTATGTTGCAAGAATATTATATTTTTACATTTCCTAATTCTACAAAATACTAACAAAATATTTAAAATGAAATATTTGAGTGGGGTTATAAATATTGCACAAAACCCCTTTAAATTCAAATTTAATTAATCCTTCTAAATCTTTCAATACTTCTAAAATCCTTCTAAAATTTATTAAATGATTATGTAATATGATTATGTAGTTTAAACAATTCACGAAAAATGCTTTAGAAGATAAAATTTTCATGGATTCATAATTCAGTACATAAAGGGTTAAAGCGGAATATCACATTCATTTTGATAAAACAATAATTTACTAAACATGTGCATAAAATTTACATAAAATAATTTCCTCATATATAATTAGGTTTTAAAAACTTCACCTATTCAATTATGATGTTTAAAACATACATAAAAATATATTAATGTTATCCTTAAATAGAGGGTAATTTTAATCCTCATAAAAATCCGTCGAGAAATGCATGAATAAATGTCGTTTCAGAAGTTTTGTATTGAGTTAAAAAATGTTTCTTATCGGTCGGGAATCTCTATATGCATTAAATTTATCATATGAAAAAGAAAAAAACAATGGATATGTTCTCTAATCCCCCCCCCCCCCCGCCCCAGTATTAGATTAAAGATTTCAAAAATCTTAAGGTAATATTCTTTACTAAAATCTGGATGACTTATTTCGCTAAACTCTGACAATTAATTTATAACAGAGTCGTTCTGATTCGTGCTCACATACATAAATACTTTTTTATTCTAGAAAATAATATGAACCTTTAATTTTGTAACTAAAAATAGATATAAAATGTCTCTTTATCATGATGTTTCGTTTTATCTATATTGCCCTTTATAATTGAAATTGATACATCTTTTAAATAAAGTTTGCGATTACAAGTTTAAAAAAAAGAAAAGGAAAACTAGAAATGAAATAATGAAAACTGAAATTTAAATCAAAGAAAAAAAAAAACAAAAAAAAAAAAAAAAACACCAGTGGCCGAGAGGTTACACATTTCAAGAGACAAGTACGCACTGAGTAAACTTATACATAACATTAGTATATACTCCACTTCATTCTCTGGCAATTAATTGTCAAAGTTCAAATCGTCAAAAAAATGCATCCTAATTACCCCTGCCTCCCCTAATTGTTTTGTCATCTAAATTGTTTTCTCAACGTTTAACCGTAATTTAATAGATTTAAACCGCAAAATTTAATAGGGTATTTAACACTCTTTATTTTTTACTTTTATTTATATTTCTACATTTTAGCTTTTGAAATATTTCACTGTTGTAGTTCCCCTATAATAACTGTGAAGATCAAAATAAAAGGAACCTTTGCTCTTATAATAAAATAACGGATGCTTTCTTATATTATGAGGTGTTTTACTCAGCATGCCTTTTCAGTTGAATCAACTGGATATACAACTTTGATACAAGTTTGCTTATCTTGGAATTCGTGCAGAGATCTGTTGTCTATTATGTTTCGGGGCGGGTTGGTAAGACATGTGCAAAGTGTAAATCATTATAAATGGAATGGATTCTACTAAAGAAAGTGCATGCGCGTATTGGAAACTTGGGGGAAGTTCTATAGAGAGAATCCTAGATTTTAAAGGATTCTTCTTCTAAAAATTAAGACTATCAAGATTTTTTAATATTGGTTCCTTCAAAGAAATACTTACAATGATATTTAAAAAGAGATATAACTCATAGAGTCAATATGTATGTAATAATCCCAAAGTTGCATCTCTTCCTTATATGATCTTTTAAATTTATTCCAATGACATTTTCATTTCATTATAATTATCTCGCAAGACTTGCAATAAAAAAATAAGAAAGTACTTTAAATTTGGAAAATAAAGCGATAAATGACTTTTATTATTATTATTATTAATAATATCCTGATCTCACTTCCAAATTTAAATTAATTGCGTTGCAAGTAATTTTGTATTATTATGATTCAAAAAATGTGCGTAGATTTTGTGTTGAATTACTCAATTTATGTATGTACGCTCTCATTATCAAATTAAATTTTTTGAATTCCTGAATTCGACTTGTTTACGATAAAACTTTAATTTACACTCTCTCAGTAATAAAGAGAATAATTTTCGAGAAATGAATAGTTTTATTTAAAATTTGAATGCTTAAAAAATATGTCATTACAATAAATAAACTAAATTAAATACTCAAAGAAGAAAAGAAAAAGCCTTAACACATTGCTTAAATAAGAAACTTTTTTAAAAGAAATATTTACGCACACTTTTAGGGTTCTGTACTTAAAAAGTAAAAACTGAACCATTATAAGATCACTCCTGTGTCTGTCTGTCACAGCCATTTTACTCGTAAACTATGGAACATGGAAAGTTCAAATTGGAAGAAATAATAAAGACTACTGACCCACATATTTTCAGATTATTACACATTTATAAATATATTTAATAAAAATGTGGGGGTGGGGGGCAAATTATGTTATTTTGAAAAAAAAAAAATATTTTCTTTGTATGTCATGCGGGATATCGCCTGAAAGCTTTCGTAACGTTGAATTCAAAAATACATTTCTTTTAATTTTAGGTATTATATTCTTAAAGATATCGTCGAAAATGTAGCGCAGAAATATGTCCCCCCCCCCCATTCTAATTCCGAATCTACTGAAATTAAAATTATGAAAAAATTAGAGGTAGTAGATGTTAATTTAAACCTTACAGGAAAATTATAGCGATTACTCTAGGTCACATAGTTTCTGAGAAAATCTCATTCATCCGTTATACACAAATTTCCATTTACAGGCATTCAGCAAAAGTGTTGAGCAGCGCTGGAGGTACCTATCGTAGCAGAAGTATAAAAGCATTGTTGGTCATGATTTTCGAAAAAAATCGGCAGTAATTAGCCGAGATATTAACCGTTAAAGATATGGGCGGTTTGGACATACATAATGACAGAGGCGGCGTACCCTATGTACCATCGGCTTTTAAAGCCTAGTTAACAACTTTTAATGTTATATATGTGTAATGCAATGGCCAGTAACAGTATAAAAGCAATAAACGTCAAATTGTTAAAAAAACAGACTAATGCAAGGGGTCTCGGGACTCTTAATGCTTCAAAACATTTTTAATTTTAAATTTTTTAGATGTTAACCTTCTACTTTTTCTGAACATTTTAATATAATTGTTTCCTTCAAATTCTCATTAGAAGATAAGTTATGGCTTTTATAATTATACCCGCTCAATAGCTGAAGTGGCATTTTCGAAACTTTTAAGTCATTTTTCTCCAAATCACTTTTTTGGGCAAAACGCACACTTATATCTCAAACTTATGAATATTTATTTTCATGAAATTTTCAAAACATGCGTTCCATGTTAATCTGTATAAACTGAACCTAAAAGGTCCTTTTTATTGTTCAAAAAAAATTTGTTTGAGTGATTATGTTGTTGAAATTTTCAAAATTTTGTATTAGCTAAATACACCTTTGTATTAAAAATATAAAAATGCTTCAAATATAAATTTATTTAGGTTCAGGATAATTACTACAATCTGAAGTATAAGTAGGTACCAAGAATTTCATTCTAATTGCAATTTATTTTGAAATCCTGCGCTTAAACTGTTATAACAATTTTTTGCTCGTCAAATGTCTGACAGTTTGGAGCTCTCTTTAAATGCTAATTATGCATCTTGCATTTTTTAAAAATACATTAAATAACAGAAAATACTTAAATCTTTCATCCCAATGAAAATTGTGTTTTTAAATCATATGCATTTTAATATATTAAATGTTGAAAATGTCTTTTTTTTTTTTTTTCATTTTTTCCAATTTTGAGAGCCCTGAGACCCCTTAATTAGAGTGAATTACATAAATAGTATGGGATTCGCGACTATTTTGCATTGAATGTATCTTTCAATACGCCTCGAGTGACTTTAAATTTAATTATAAACCTATCTGGAAAAACGCGGTAAGAACTAAGGCGGCATTGCAAATTTGTGACTTTCTTTCGAAGCGCGCTTAGCAAAATGCCAAATGTAAACTTTGAAAAAATGTTTTATTTTAGCTACACTGTAGAAAGAATGGTTATTACTATGCTAAATTTAGTTTTATGAAATGCCAAATGAAGTTTAAATATGCACTGCTTATATTGTCAGTACCGAATTAAGTTCATTATAAACAGATTAAGTTAATTTTAAACTAGTCGGATGTGTCAATCCCAAAACTTTCTTTTATCTCATACATGTTAATACTTTTGATAAATGCAGCACAGAAGTGCCACTGGTTAGATGATTTATACCAAAATCTAATCAAGGACAATTTACGTGAACTTCTAATTGAATTTGAAGTTTATCCGTGTGTTAGTTTTTGAGATAGAGCTATTGTGGAAATCGTGAAAAGTTCTGCATAGCAGCGGGCAACTTGGGCAATTTACACCCAAAACTTATTAGGAAAAATTTATATCAGGGACTAACTGAATCTAAAATTTGATGAAAATTCATATACTGGTTCTAGAGATACAGCTATTGCGGAAATCGTGAAAATTGCAGCATAGTAGCGCCACCTGCTGGACGATTTAAACCCAAAACTAAACTGCACTAATATATATAAGTCGGGCTAATTGAATCTGAAGGTTGGTGAAAATTCGTGCATTGTTCCTGAGATAGAGCTATTGCGATAATCATGAATAATGCAGCTTAACAGCAGCACCTATTGAGCGATTTACACCAAAAGGTTATCAGCACTGAATAATATCAAGACTAACTGAATCTGAAGTTTTCTGAAAATCCGTGCTTTAGATCTTCAGATATAGCTATTGTAGAAATCATGATTAATGAAGCATCGCAGCGCCAGCTGTTGGGCGATTTACACCAAAACGTAATCAGCACCAATTTATATCAAGGACTAACTGAATCTAAAATTTTATTAAATTTTGTTCAATAGTTCTTACGATAGAGCGCCCACAAAATTTTTGTCACACACAGACAGAATCATAGACAGAAATTTTGTAAAAACATGTTTTTCATTATCTCTGTCCCCTAAAACGTATAAATCCATCGAAAACCGGAATTCAAAAATTTTCACGAATCCAATACTTTCTTCTTGTAAAGATAGAAGAAAGTAAAAATGAATTATACAGAATAGGTATAATTGTTATTACTTTGGTTCACATCTTTCTGAACTTTCATGGTATATCCATTTACATTTTTCTAGTATATTCTGTTATATACATACTTTGCATAGTTTTTTACAAATTCTTAGTATTCTTTTAGCAAAGGTTATTTTTTTTTAATACAATTACCAGTTATATTTATTGTACGGAAACCCTCTGTGCGCGAGTAATACTCGCACTTGACCGCTTTTTTTTAAATCTATTTTGAACTCTAAATATTTTTCTTTTCCTATAAAAAATAGCACTGAGATTGATTAAATTATATGTTGTTTTATGCAGAGAAATTTGCATAAGACGCATTCAGAAATTCTACTTTTAGGTAGCTTTCTTTACAAAAAAGCTACCTATTGCAGCCGTTCGGAGGAAAGCGATTTCAAAAAATTTTGGTATATTTTCATCGATCATGACCCCCAGACCCCGAAACCACCCTCCGTTCAAAATTGATATATATATATATATATATCTGACCTATGTCACACTGTAACTCCCGTAATTATGAACCGATTTCGATGTAATTCGGTGTATACATAGTACATATCAATGTCTCAACCGAGTTCGTTGGCCAGCTTCATCCGCCGTTTTGTTTCAAAATGGCGGCCATTTAAAATTTTTAAAAAAATTTAAAACTTGAAATGTGGTACCAAAAAATTAAAAATGGAAAAATATTTTTTTCTTATGTATTTGACCTTTATACAAAGATTCCGGAGCAGTTTTTGTTTCGTCTATATCTTAAAAAATGGCTGAGTTATAGCATTTTGAATTTCTAGCGTGGCTGACATTTTGAAACGTCCTGAATTTTGTCACGCGATAAAAGGCGTATTTATGAACCGATTTGGATGTAATTCGGTGTGTACATAGTACATACCAATGTCTCGACCGAGTTCGTTGGTCAGCTTCATCCGCCGTTTTGTTTCAAAATGGCGGCCATTTAAAATTTTTAAAAAAATTTAAAACTTGAAATGTGGTACCCAAAAATTAAAAATGGCAAAATATTTTTTTCTTATGTATTTGACCTTTATACAAAGATTTCGGAGCAGTTTTTGTTTCGTCTATATCTTAAAAAATGGCTGAGTTATAGCATTTTGAATTTCTAGCGTGGCTGACATTTTGAAACGTCCTGAAATTTGTCACGCGATAAAAGGCGTATTTATGAACCGATTTGGATGTAACTTCGTTTATACATAGTACATACCAATGTCTCGACCGGGTTCGTTGGCCAGCTTCACCCGCCATCTTGTTTAAAAATGGCGGCCATTTAAATGTTTAAAAAAAATTTTAATTTGAAATGTGGTACCAAAAATTGAAAATTGAAAAAATATTTTCTTCTTATGTGTTTGACCTTGATAAAAAGATTTCGGAGCAGTTTTTGTTTCGTCTATATCTTAAGAAATGGCTGAGTTATAGCATTTTGAATTTCTAGCGTGGCTGACATTTTGAAACGTCCTGATTTTTCTCACGTAATAACAGGCGTATTTATGAACCGACTTGGATGTACCTTGGTGTGTACATAGTACTTACAAATATCTCGACCGAGTTCGTTGGCCAGCTTCATCCGCCATCTTGTTTCAAAATGGCGGCCATTTAAAAAAATTAAAAAATAAAAAAATTTAAATGAGATACCAAAAAATTGGAAAATGAAAAAGATTTTTTTGTATGTGTTTGACCTTAATACAAAGATTCCGGAACAGTTTTTCTTTCGTCTATATCTAAAAAAAATGGCTGAGTAATAGCATTTTGAATTTCTCTTGTGGCTGACATTTTAAAACGACCTGATTTTTGTCACGCGATAACAGGCGTATTTATGAACCGATTTGGATGTAACTTGGTCTGTACATAGTACATACCAATGTCTCGACCGAGTTCGTTGGCCAGCTTCATTCGCCATCTTGTTTCAAAAGGGTTGCCATTTAAAAAAAATTAAATTTAAAATTCAAAATGAGGTATTAAAAAATTGGAAAATGAAAAAGATTTTTTTTATGTGTTTGGCCTTGATACAAAGATTCCGGAGCAGTTTTTGTTTCTGAAAATTTGTTCTTTTGTTGATATCTTAAAAAATGGTTGATTTATAGCACTTTGAATTTCTAGCATGGCTAACATTTTGAAACGATCTTGTATTTGTCACGCGATAACACACGTATTCGCCTATTTCGATGTAAGAAGGCATGTGGATAGTATACATCAACACCTCGACCAAGTTCGCTGGCCAGATTCATCAGCAATCTTGTTTCAAAATGGCGGCCATTAAATTAAAAAAAATATATATATTTAAAGTGAGGTGCAAAAAAATTAGAGATTGAAAAAGGTTTCTTTCTTAAGTATTTGATCTTGATATAAGGATTCAGGAGCATTTTTTGTTTGTCTTTACCTTAAAAAATGGCTCAGATATAGCAGTTTCAATTTCTATTGTGGGTGACATTTTGAAAAATCTGATTTTTTGCATGCGACAGCACTCCTATATATTAACCGATTCCGATGTGAGTGAGCATGTGCACAGCAATTACTAAGGTCTCGACCAAGGTCACTGCTTAGCCTCATCCATCATGTTGTCTTAAAGTGACAGGCACTTTAAGAAATTGCCGAATTTGGCAGCCAAATATAAGTTACTTTAAAGAAAAGCAGCTTGGATAAAGCTGACTAATTTCGCGAAATTCTCTTTCATTATATTGATAAAAATTAGTATTGAATCTCCTATATTCGGTTTCCACTAAATTGAGCTTCGTGTGTTTGCATGATATAAATTGGCTTTTTTTAAATAAGGATTATGAAAGCTACCTCTTCCTCCCGGCACTGGCCGGAAGGACTTTTTAAAGTATGAAGTGCTTATTTAAATCAGTCATTTTACTATTTGTTAAAATCTAACTAAATTAGGATACTTGGATTTACGGAACCGGTTTCGAAAGTGAAAGTATCCTAATAATACTTTTTAAAAACCTCTACACATAATACAAAAGTGAAAAAAGTTCTTTGTAAAGATCGACCTCAGCAATACAACACAAGAAACATTTTAAAATATTGAAATGCAAATGAGATACTTTAAAAAAATTGTTACACAGAATTAACATTAGCGATGGGGTGTTTTCGCACGAGTGAAGTAGCCTCTTAAGAGCAGGGCTTAATTTCTAACAAAAAAAGTATCGGAGCCCTCAGGTCCGAAACTAGCCTTTTTTGCCCCCGTGGCAAGCATGGATTTTGGCGCCCCCCCTCCATCTTCCGCAAAGTACATTTACAAAGAGAATTTTACTAATTTTCTAATAGCCGACTTATTTTTAAATTTAAAATATGTAATACTGAACTACGTAATCTACAATGGCGGATCCAAGGAGGAGGTCACGGTGGCCATGACTCCCCTCTGAACACCAACAAAAATATTCTAAAGATCATTTTTAAAATGAAATATACAGTTAGAGTCCCGATTATCCGAGTCCTGTTTAACCGAGTTTCCGCTTTCACAGAGTTATTTTCTTCTGATGGACTGATGGCTTCTATTATTATGAAACAGACATTATAAATGAAGTGTTAGGTGAAGATGAAAGAACAGTCGTAAAAAGTTAGAACTCTGATTTTCTGGTCAGAATGGGAAGAAAAAAAATGGCCGCCATTTTTTTTCTTCCCATTCTGACCAGAAAATCAGAGTTCTAACTTTTTACGACTGCTCTTTCATCTTCACCTAACACTTCATTTATAATGGTTGTTTCATAATAATAGAAGCCATCAGTCCATCAGAAGAAAATAATCCATTCCAAAAATATAATCCTTCATTTGGCACCCCTTCGATCTGGCGCCCGGGGCACATGCCCCCTCTGCCCCCCCCCCCCACCTTACTTTCGGCCCTGGGAGCCCTTATATTTTGTGGTGCCGGTAATAACAACTGTACCGTTCCCTCTCCCTCCCCTCCTCCTGTCACTCCAATCTGCATATTTATATTTGGTGCATTATTTAGAAAATTTAAAGCATTTTTTTCTTTAGCAAAATAAAAATTTTACTCCAATCTGCATATTTATATTTTGTACATTATTTGCAAAATTTAAAGCATTTTTTTCTTTAACAAAATAAAAATTTTAAATATACCTGTCAGCATATACTTTAGCTGTCCACTATTCCACTTTATAGTTATCAGTCCTTCCGAATAGCAATCTTTGCCGAATTATAATGTTAATTGGGACTTTTTGTTAATTCTACGATTAAATATGGTAAGGATTATGATTCGGAAATGGTGTTAACACATAAAAAAGGCATAGTTCGTAGCTGTGCAT
Source organism: Maratus speciosus (assembly GCA_963932465.1). NCBI lineage: Eukaryota > Metazoa > Arthropoda > Arachnida > Araneae > Salticidae > Maratus > Maratus speciosus. Next base: position 535,783,561 of record OZ010791.1, on the reverse strand, counting down.
TTTTATGAAAAAATTAATGAACTTTACAGAAATTAATATTTATATGCTGAAGAATGAAACAATGTTTTTCAATTTCCTATAAAAGGTGCATTCCTTAAACTATAATCGATTACTTCCGCATAACAATCTTTTGTGGTGAGTTCCTGAAAATCAGAATAAACTAACAAATTGACACCATTATCGGAAAGATTAGAAGCTTTTATAGAAAAAGGGGAAACACTGCTCAACTGCTTTCTGATAGAATAACAATGCATGGCATTTATATCTACTTACAAATGAAAGTGATTTCGTAAAATATGCAGAGCAGAGCCCTAGCATGGGCAGCGTCTATGATACAAAGTAAATAGAAAAATCACTAACGTAATTTTTATACTCGTACGTAATAGGAGACAAAAAACCTCAAACAAACAAAAATCTGATGCTAGTTGGGTAAAAACAGAAAATATTCTTTTCAGGTTAGATATCTAAATAATAATAATAATAATAATAAATGATAATTAAGAAAAAACCCAACCAATTAAAATTTATCCTACTGTCATAAAAGAAAATCGAACTGAAAGCAAATTCATTTTTCTTTCTCTTGAGTGGAGCCGTATCAATGCGTTGACGACATGAACTTGCAAATATTACCAGAATAGAAAAACACGATTTCTGTTTTCCTTTCATTCAGATCAAAATGATTCGAAATAGAATATAATACGTAATTTTGAAGGATGATTTTTTTTTTTCTATACATGAATAAATAAAATTTCGAATATAAGACAGATTGAGCTCTAAGCCCAAAAACTGATATAAAAATTGAGTACGTTTTATCTTCATCTCTTAACGTCACACAAAAGTGTTTTGATAAAAAATAATGCAAAAAACTTCGAGATTGGAAGGTAAGGAAAGGGTTTCGGTTTTTCGGAATTACGAGATGGCAAATCATGGTTGGGGGGAAAATGCGCTCGGGAACCTTGTATTTATGATCTCTGGTGAATTCCGACCAATGTTTAAATAATTACTGAAAACAGAGAAGTGCCGGAGCTGGGGCTCCGGTTGGCTCCGACGGAAATTAAACCCTGCAATAGGCTACTTCAGTCAAGCAAAACAACCATTAGCTATGTTAATCCAATCGGAGATATTTTTTAATATATCTCGTTCTCTACATCGGCGTTTTTTACTTTTTCGTTTTTGTTTTCATGTATTTTTAATTAGGACCCTTTCACTTTCGAAACTGGCTTCGAAAGTAAAAGCATCCACAAAGAAAAAAAAAAAAAAAAAATGCTAAGAAAATTGAAAAAGTAAAAAATGGTCTTTGTACAGATCGACCACCTTTGTACAGATCGACATTATCTATTGAAAAAACACTTAAAAATATTAAAATGTAAACGAAATGATCTTAACTTAAAAAAATTCTCCCATTGGATTAACATTAGCGAACGGGTGTTTTCGCCTGACTGAAGTAGCCTCTTAAAGGATCTCTTCAATGCAGCCATTGAAGAAAAAGGGCTATGTTAAATTTGAAGATTGAGAGGTTTTAAGATATTTGATAAATCGGTAGGCGGAGAGACACCTTTCTTGCTCGTCGCAGCTTTTCTCTTTTTAATTTGTAATAGAAACCTTAAAAAAAAAAAAAATTCCTTTTTTAAAGAACAAAATCACCAATTCAATACACTTAAATCAATTGTATTTGAGCATGACTTGCTATTTTAAAAAATCGAATTATAATTCCAATTCTGTTTTGTTAACGATTATTTTGTTATTTTGTAATGAATGTTATTAATGGACTTTAGAGATAACGACTATAAAACAATTGAAAATTCTGGTTAGTAATGTCAAAACTATAGAAAGATTTAAAAAAAAAAAAAAAAAAAAAAACTTTACGCAATGAAACAAACTGCTGTTTTATAGAATTCTAATTTAAGTTTCATACTTTTCAAATTTGTTAGATTTTAATTTTATTTATTTATATATTTTTATTCCTGTGTAAACAATTACAGATTCTCTAAAGTTACATTAATTTTTGAAAAGGCCGAAAGCCTGCACCACAAACAGAAAATACCTCACGATTTTCACTTTTCTACGATTTTATTTATTTGTTTCTGTGCATGTGTGTGTCTGACTCTTTCAGTTTTTTCGGTGCAAGAGTGTTCTAAAAATCCCCCCACCCCCACCTCATTTGACAAATTTACAGATTTATTTTTAAACATTAAAGCTTGACCCGGGTAGGTATATTTATTGAAGTGATATGGAATCGAACAGGTTTTTTTTTTCGATAAGTGAATTATACCTTGAGTTATAAACGATTGTTTGATCATGGCGACTTTCATCCGCGACTGTCACTTCTGGAAATATAGCTCAAAATGCATGGTAAAACTCTGAAAGATTCTCTGCCATTTTATAAAAAAGGGTAAAAAAATCTATTTAATAGTTTGTGTATAAGAATGCTTGCCAATATCCTCTTTTACAAATAAAATGGAATTCAAGAATTTGTCCTAAATTAAACAGTTTTGATTTGAGATCAACATAAAATAGGTAGTAATTTCACTCCCCCTCCTCCCAAAAAGGGGGGAAAAGACTACGTAGAAATTTCAGATTAAACAACGGAGCAGAATATTTATAGGATGTTGAAAAATTTAGTTTGTTCGACTTTTCTTCCTATGGGGGAGGGGGTGGGAGAGTTTAGATATTTTATTAAAGCTTAACTATACCCTGCCGATATTAGCTTAAGCGTTTCAAAAATCTTAGGTAATATTCTGTATAGAAAACTAAATGAACTGTTTAAATAAACTTTGATAATTAATTCTTAATGTAACTGATCTGGTTGATACTCACATAAACAAGTAGAGTGGCAGTAATTCGTATGTTTTATTCTGATAATCTTTTACTTTCTAAAATTTTTACTGAGAGTACTATAAAGCTAGAAATATTATTAAATATTTTTTTTTTCAAAGAAAATAACAAGAACTCATTAATTTTGTTACCAATAATAGTTTTTTAAAAGAGTTTTGTTCCTTTGTCATAATGTTTCGCTTTACCTGTAACACATATTTAAACATTCGTTTGATAACTGATGCATCTTTTTTCACAAATTTTAAGATGCAGAAAAAAAGAAGCAAGAAAAAACTGTCGATTTTCTAATACTGTATAATATATATACATTTTATTAAGTTGAAATTTATCTGAATATACACTAAAATCCTGTATTATTTTGAAAAATATTTCTTTAAAATATGAATTCTTATTTTGATTTGCTGTTATATTCTAGTTGGATTCGAAAATCCATTTATGATCATTTCAGCTTCTTGAACGCAAAACGATTCAAAAGTTTATACTGTAGCGCTTTTTACTCACTTGCATTCCGCGTTGTACATGTTTGTTCCTGTCAGAGGCTTAATTAATGGCTTTTATTGGGACATTCTCCCTATGTCTGCTTATATTAGATAAAAGGGCAGGCGAAAGCAGGTTTCCAATTGCCAAAATACTATATACATTCTTTCTTTTTTCCGTTCTTGGATCAGTTAGGTATTAAAACTAGTGTCTGGTATGCCAATCTCGAGAACAAATCCGTAATTTCAATAAGATTCCATTCAGATCAGACTTATTGACGACGAAATTTTTTTTCATACTATGAAAAATAATTTTAGTAAATCAGATTTTGATAAATTGATAGGTGTTTTTGTTTTTAAAAAAGTTCCTTATTATATATCGTAATAATATTTCGTTTCCTGTGTTATACACTTCTAAGTGAATTTCTTTAATGTCTTTTGGCAATATCAAGAAGAAAACTTGATTTTATGAAGTTAATATAGTACATAACTTTACGAAGATATAAATGTATTTTTATGAAACCATACAAAAATATAGTTAAGTTTTTTTAACAAACGTCTTAGAACATCCATTTTTAAAAATCATTTAATTTTTAATTATAATAAAAATTATTGCAGTTAAAAAACAGTAATATTTTAATTGCAATAAAATTACATATTTTAGAATACACAGAGAAAAATATGATTTTCCTTGATGAAAATAATAACAATATGAAAACATATAAATACGTATTTAATTACCCCTCCCCTCCCATTAAAAAAAAAAAAAAAAAAAAAAAAAAAAAAAAAAAAAAAAAAAAGGAACATAATGTGATTATTTATTTGAACGAAAAATTTCATACGAGTTTGTATTGTACCATAATATACGATTTTGCTAACATAACTTCAAAAATAACCAATAAAATTAAGTTCCCTATTAATGAAAATTAATAGGAAAAAAGAATTGAATTTTTGATTCAGACAAAGGCTAAATCAACTTACTGTCATTGTAAAAATTCTGAGACATACAACTGCTCGCATCTAATCTCTTGGTATTGGGGCGAAGAATGTTTCATTCTCCCGAAAAAAGGCCGCCTTTTGTATTTAAAAAACTGTAGTTTGTTATAAATAAATGTTCAAAAACTCTTATCTAATTTATAATAATTTTAATGTTTTGTTTTTTCAATATATTGATATATTGAGTATTTTAATATTAATTATTTATACCTGAGATAGACTTTCTTAAATATACTGAAACGATAAAAAGTCCAGCGATAAATTTTTAAAAGCATCCCAGCATTAAATCGAGGTTTACTAGTACACAATAAAAATAAAACCAATAATTAACTGTATAATAAAATTTTTGTTCTACATGAATGAGTGGTTAAAAAAATGAAATTCTGAAATTCATATAACTTCAAATTTTATTTTAGGACAGAAAGTTTTGATACACAATTTTCTCATAGAATAACGACATAAAGGCCTTTATAAATTCAAACAATACAGAGTGAGATTGAAAAAAAAAAAAAAATTGAGAGCTTTAAGAAATTATATAGCATACTATAACAAACAATTTTTTTAAATATGAAATAAGGATCGAAAAACACATTCTTCTGAGAAAAATACAGGGTGTCTCATTCCTGACAGAACATAAGTTTTCCAAAACGTTTATCACTGAAAGAGCCATATTACAGTCAATTTTCACCAGATTTGAATTGCATTGTGTGAAATGTAAATGTAAAATGCGAATTTGTGGAAGTTGCCCTTATCTACCCTTAAACAGTATTGAACTAGATGCTCCGTAATTGGAAGTATAGTTCGCATTGCATACGGTGTCACTGACTGAATTACCGCTCACTTCCAGAACTTTTTGCACCGCCATTACATTTCACATAAAAAATATAAATGAGAAAATAAGTTCTATTTATTATTCAGTTTTCCGTTTCTTCAGACGAAGACACTCACGAGCTAATGCTAAAGCTCTGGGGGTGGGGGGTGGGGGTGGGGTGTTCTTTTCAAGTATATCGTGTGTATTTCGACTTTATTATTATTATTTTTTAATTGAATAGCTTAGGCATTTACATTCGCCCGTTTTATTTTATTTTGGGTGCTTTTTTTTTTATAAAGTTACTTCTATTTTCGGAACGGGTTCCGAAAGTGAAAGTATCGTTATTTCCTCCAGTTACTGTTCATTAAAAAATTTTGAATCTCAGAAACAGGGTTTTTTTTCAAATTAAGGGAGGACGTACTTGTCATAGCCAAAAACTTTTTAAAAAATTTTTGGTTCAATTCTATGCATAACTTCATACACTATTTGATGGTAAAATGACAACAGACACACGAACATACGGGCACACGGACAGACAGACATTTTCTATAAACATGTTTTTGGGATCTCTGATCCCTTAAATGTATAAATCCGTCGAAAAAATTTCGATTACATAATATGTATTCATTATGTTTATTCATAAGTGTATATTAATGTATTCTTATTCATATCGATTTTTCCTCTTGTTTATGTATTCGATGCATTTCTGATTATGTATAGTGACAACTTATTTAAGAAATATCTAGTGCCTTTTTTATGATAGATAATTAATGATACAGATGAATAATTATAATAAATTATTTCGTGATTTTAAGTTAAAATTTAAATTTTCAATGCATATGCATGCAATATTGTTGATGTTGACTATTAAATAAAGAAACGTTACGTGGGTTTATCGGTATTATTTTAAAATTTGAATAATTATAGAAAAAATTATATGCATTTTATAAAAAAAAATATACAATAGTATGAATTCTATTTTATTTTACTTTCTTTAAAAGAATATCTTCTCTAGAGGTAAAACACAGACGAAAAGGGGCACAATATCATTTTCTTCATTCCAGAAACTTTTTTAACAAGCATCTGTGCCAGTCCCTAATCGCTCTTAGCGAATTTCCCCCTCCTTTGTACATGTACATCTGGTCAGCAGTTATGTGCTAAAAGGTGTGACTTGAAATTTCGTGGAAATGATAACTAGCTATAATGACTGCACTGTTGTAGTATCCTTACTCTGAGTTTAAAATGCAGTTTTTAAAACAGATTAAATAAAAAAAAAACTTTTTAATAACATTAATGTATTTTATTGTGAGTAAAAAGCATTAAAATTTCTGTTAGGCATAATTTTTTTTTCCCTTTAATAACAAATACACATGTTTCATTGCAGTACGTATAAATGATTTCAGAATATGTTTTCTTTATTATTTTAAATATGCATCAATAGCAGTTTTAAATGTTGATTTAATATCATTCTGCATTAAAATTTAAACAGATGAATAAATTATTCTTAAACTTTTCTAATTAACGTCTTATAACATTTATTTTTGTAAAAGATTTACTTTTTAACGCTTTCCACCACTTTCCACATGGTTGAAAAGTGTTTATGAATTGGGTTTGTCTCTCTGTCAGTGCTGTAACGCGTGTAAATATACTCGGATTGCCATGTAATTGATATACGTTATTGATGCTCATTGTGGCATGTTCGGTATTGAAAATGAAGTATGTACCATTCATAGTTCATTTACAGGGGCACTCAAAAATATTCCGCTACATTAAGGTCTATGGAGAAAAATCATTTGCGGTGTATTTTAATAGTGCTACAATGTGCTAAACATAATGAAATTTATATACATTATTAAGGCGCACTTGAAGATGGTTACTATATAATTACAGTACGTGTACTGATAGCTGTAAAGTATTTCGTTATATTATGATCTATGAAGAAAAATCGTTTGCGACGCATTTTATTGATATGAATTTATGAAATGCACAAATGCATGCTTTCTGTAGAATATGGAGTGCAAAGCATTTATCATTCATTTACAGGGTCACGCATTTATCATTCATTTACAGGGTCCGATTATATAATGGTCTCCGGGGAAATACTGTTCGCAGCGTATGTAAATTATCTTGCACTATTACAAACGGGAGGAATTTGTTATGCATTACTGAGGTTTACTATAAAATATTTTTCAGTAGAATATGATGTGTGTAAAATGATGTGCGAAAAAATATGTTCTCATAGTTGGCAAAATTTTTGCGACAGCGTAGTGGCAAAAATGTTGTTTCTGGTAGGGCATTAACTCAGGATTACAAATTAGGGGGGAAACACTGTTTAGTACCTAAAACATTGTACAAATGCCTTATCTGTTAGAAAGATGAGAGTTGCCAATTGCAGAAAAAAAGAAGAAAAATCACGATAACACCTTTATATAACTTTTAATGCACATATGATAGGGTATTCTTTTAGATATAATTTTCATGATCCAGCATTAAACCGTAAGTCGAGCTGTCTTTTTATTTTATTTATTTATTTTTTTTTTATGAAATACATATAGGCATATGCGTTCTTGAGACCTAACAACGCTAATTACTGATTAATTGTCTTTGTATTGTACGATATAATAAAGCTATGTAAATAATGAAACTAATCAACAAATTTTTTAAAAATTTTGTCTATTGATTCCTCTCCTTCTAACTTGTTGGATTATAGGACATGCCTTAATCTCTACCCCTGATAATTCAGATCCAGTTCAATAGCCTATTTTGATAGTGTTAAAGCATACACTGTAAAAAAAAATAAAATCCGACCAGTTTTCCTGTAGGAATCGGAAAAATAGCTGCCCTTATCGTACCGGAAACTTTTCCGACCTAACTCGGAATAAAATTCGTAAAAAAAAGGAAATAGTCAATAAAACGGTATTTTACGGATTTTACTCCGATTTTACGGATTTTATTCCGAGCTGGGTCGGAAAATTTTCCGGTTCGATAAGGAAGGGCAACTATTTTTCCGATTCCTACTGAAAAACTGGTCGCATTTTTTTTTTTTTTTTTTTTTTTTTTTTTTTTTTTTTTTACAGTGTATAGATTTCAGAGACCTCAAGTTTATGAATACTTTGACCAGGGCCCCGATTACCTAGGTCTCAATCTAGCTCTACCGGTGAATACTTATAATCAGTTTAATTTTCCTAAACTATATTGATAGCGTTACGAGGCTATTCACTCAAGCGAAAACACAAGCTCGCTAACGTTATTCTTATGAGAGATTTTTTTTTTAATATCTCGTTTGCATTTCAATATTTTAAAAAGATTTCTTTTTTTTACATTGAATAACTGAAGTCAATCTCTAGAAAGCCCGTTTTTTACTTTTTCGATTTTGTTTGCATACTTTCACTTTCGGAACTAGTTTGAAAAGTAAATGTATTCTAAATAAATTCTCCAGTGCTGTACAAAGTTATGCAGCTATCCAATGCAAAATAATAATAATAATAATAATGTACAAATACTGAAATGCAAGCAAAAAAAGATATTTAAAAAAAATTCTCTTATAGGGATAACATTAGCGAGCGTGTGGTTCCGCGTGAGTGAAGTACACTGTAAAAAAAAAAAATCAGACCAGTTTTCCTGTAGGAATCGGAAAAATAGCTGCCCTTATCGTACCGGAAACTTTTCCGACCCAGCTCGGAATAAAATCCAAATAAAAAAGCAAATAGTCAATAAAACAGCATTTTACGGACTTTATTCCGATTTTACGGATTTTATTCCGAGCTGGGTCGGAAATTTTTCTGGCACGATAAGGGCAACTATTTTTCCGATTCCTGCAGGAAAACTGGTCGTATTTTTTTTATTTTTTTTTTTTACAGTGTAGTCCCTTAAAAGTGCGAGGCAACAAATTAATACCTTTCTGTTTTTACATCATATGTTTTTGAAAATGTCATTAGATATTTATATTTCGATTATCAGTGGACTCTGAATTTCTATAACAAATGTAATACTTTTGCAAACTTTACTTTGTACCTGTAAAAAAGATTTTGCTGAACTAAATTTTCCACACCATGAGAGTTTTAAGAATCTGATTTTAAAAGATTTTTATCAGTTGTTAAAAATACTATATAGTTCTGGATTTTTTTAAATTATTCATTTTGTATTATCTTAAAAAAACGTATTTGACGACACTTTTGAAAACTGCAGTATTTTAATACATGTATTTTTATTCAGTTTTTTTTTCCTGTTTATAAATTAGATATATCTTTGATTATACAGCTAACTGATGGTTAGCATATTCTTTTTTATGGCTCGTTTGACGACTGATTTAAGTGATATATAGTGTATTTTATAAAACAGATAATTCTTATATATATAAATAATAATAATAAAAAAATTCCTCCGTTCTCAAAGAATCTGAATTAAATATCTGAAATTTTTATATCAGTGTTTGAAAATTTTGTTATTGTGACTGAAAATTTAAGAATTATTTATAAATAATTAATGCATACATATGCAATGTTGTTCTTATTAGCGATTAAACAGAAAGCGTTATAAGGTATTATTTATTATTATTATTATTTATCTGAGTAATTGTAGTAAAATTTACATGAATTTTGAAAAATAAATAAAAGATTATGATTCCTATTTTTTTCAAAATTCCTAACATTAAAACAAGGTAACTATTTAAAATCTTACTCTAATATGCAGTTCCTTTTTAATTATAGACTCAGGGGGGGGGGGGAGGGAAGAGTTATTAGAAAAAATATTTTAATTCTTATTGATAATAAACTTTTACGAAAGATCAATTCTTGCTCTAATCCGAATTCCATGAATCTAGGTATAGGGGTAAGAGAAAATGGATTTTATGTGGAATGAACAAGCGACTTAAATGAAAGATTCTTTTCTAATTCTTGTACACTTGTTGGGTAGCCGCCATGCATCTCAGACAAAAAATTATGGTTCTTCGATGAATACAGTACATTTGCTACTGATTTTCGAATATTTAAGAATCGCATAAAAAATCAAGAATCCCCCCCCCCCCCCACACACACACACAATCTAGAAAAATGCCTTACAGCTACGATCAATATTGTCAGAATTTGAAGGTAAATCCAGTTTATTGTACGATATAAAAGTATGTAAACAATGGAACTCAACAGCTAATTTCTTTCAATTCTGCCAACTGACATCCCCCCCCCCCTTTAAGCTTATGGGATCATGGACCAATGTCCCGTTTGCCGATTCATAATACTGGCCCTGTGTACGCTTAAATCACAGTTTAATTGGTCTACCTTATGTTGATAGCAGTGGTGTAGTCCTGGAAAAAAAAGTGGGGGGACGCTCGTAGTTTTGAACGTTAGGGCGTATATCACCCATAGGTAGATACTTGATTTTGAATCTTGTTTTTCATTTTCAACTGCATGGAAATTTAAATGAAAAATTTAAATTTAATTAAAATTAATTTAATTAAAGTTCCTTTATTTATTGAATAGCTTACTGTAGAATTTAAAAAAAAAAATGTTTTTCATGTCTGAACAAAAGAAAGAACAAAAGTGATTTTCGGTCGTGTCAGTGAACTAAATTACTGCACTTTTTAAATATCTTTAAAATTTGCGGTCCTGGTTTGCTGGTCAAAAATTTGCCTATCTTGGTGCCTATTATTACCCCTGAAAGTTTTTTCCATTTTGTTATCCTGTTTTCGAAAAAGCAAGAAAATGATTATTTACTAGACAATGCTCAGGAACTCGCATTTGTATGCAGTGTTGAATTCAGGGGGAGGCCGTGAGAAATCCCCCCCCCCCCCCCCCGGAGCCACAGAAATCCCTTCCAGAGAAAAGTGTCTGAATTTAACAATGTATTGCACATAATTAATTCCTATGAAGGTTGTCATTAATGGTTAATTTTCTTAAGTGAAACTTTTAAAACAGCAAATAATTAATATAAAAGCATTCTCTTTTATTTAAAGATGATTCTATCTAATTTTTCTGAATATCTTTATTAATTGACAGTTAAAAGTAGAAGGTGTGTAAGGCTTTAAAAAATATTTTTAAGGGTTTTTTTAAGAATTCGGTTTGGCAAGTAGTTTGATATTCGGCCTAACCGAATATTCGGTAGTATGGCGGAATATCGAATAGATACCGAATATTCGGTGCATCCCTAGTTTCAATAGTTTTATAAATATGTTCTGATTAATTAAAATATTTATTTTTTAACTTTGAGCAATTTAATTCGGCATTTGTCATAGAAAAATGTAACATATGTTACTACATTTCCATTTAGTAAAATTAATAAGTATTGCGCCTCCTAGAAAGTACTAATAACATCTGTTACTTCAATTTTAATTTTAAATATCGTGTTATAGATAAGATTTTCTTTAAAAATTTAAAAAATGGTACATATTGTTTATATAAATAATTAATTTTTTTTGTACTCATTTATTCAAAATGAAAAATAAATTTATTAAACGTAATTTATGTTACAACTATTTTTTTTCTTTTACTCCAAATACAACTTTAACTATAATGAAAAATCATGCGTCATGCACAGATTAAACATTTTCTAATGCTATCAAGAACAGTCTATTATAATTATTTTTTTCATACCAGAAACAGTGATATATAAATATCTTAGAAAATACTTAACAAAGTTGAAGCCTTTTCCAGTAATTACTGTCTACAGACATTAAGGGACTATATCACTCACAGGAACTGAATCCGCTTGCTAATGTTAAACCTATGTGAGAATTTTTTTTAAATATCTTGTTTTACTTTGTGTTTTTAAATTATTATTTTTTTCTTTAAATAGATGAAGCCGATCTCTACAATGCCCGATTTTTACTTTTTCGATTTCGTTCGCAGTCTTTTTTACTTTTTAAAAAATTATTTATGAGGATACGTCGACTTTCGAAACCGGTTCTGAAAGCGAAATTATCAAACTTGAAAAAAAAAAGTGCAAACAAAATCGAAAAAGTACGTAGATATCGGCCTCATCTATATAATGATAAAAATAATAATTTAAAAACACTGAAAGTAAAACAAGATATTTAAAAAAAATTCTCTCATAGGATTAACATTAAAAAACGGGTGTTTTCGCGTGAGTAAAGTAATCCCTTAAGGCTGTTCTTAACTGCTCTGCTCAACAAGCGCAAAACGTTCTGACACATTTACAAATTCATTTTTTAACAGAAAGATATAAAATTGGAAACCCTAGCCAAGCGATTTGGAATTGAACTGTTTTTTCCATTTTTTGATCAATAAAATTACCCATTGGGTTATAAGCGATTTCGATCACGTGACAAACCCGTTTTTTGCCCGCTCTTGAGTGATTTTTCTACTTTCGCGCGGAAATTCCGTTCAAAACGTCCATTTTGACACTATTTTCTAAAAAATGTATTGCGTTTGTAAAATAGAAAAAAATGGAAAAAACAGCTTGATGACACAGTTTCTGAACAACAACACCAGCTAGTTTCATGCATATTCGAACAAAAATAAAGTAAAACATAAGTCAGGAAGTTGCCCTTTTGGATTTGACAACAGCCTTAACATGCAATTCTTTAGTGTATAATCTTTGTATTTTATACATACCACCCAGAAACCTAAAAGTCTAATTAAAGCGGAAAACGCATAAAACAACCAAAAAAAGTTTTTCTGACAATTACCGTTCATTGACGACAATAATTTTGTATCCATATCTTTTGTGAAGTGCAGTCCTATATCTGAATTTATTTGAACAATATTCGCACAGTAAAAATTAGTTGTGCAAAAAAATACATAAAAAAATGCATTTTCTTCTAATCCCGCACACACAAATTAAATAATTCGAATTGTTGCACTACATATGCTTTATAGAATTCATTTTTCATAATGTAATAAAAATTATTTAAGATTGAAAACGCACATCATGCAGTATTGCTCATACACTATTAAAGAAAATTGATATGATACATTCTCTATGTTTTCTGTGGATGACGTTAACTCCCTCCTCAATAATATATATCAATTTCACGAAACGTCTTTCAAACAATTACTATATACCGAGAGTAATTCAATGTACTTTCTTTGAGTATCCTTGTAAATAAACGATAGAAGCTACACAATTAGTATTCTATACTAATCATATAGTTATGCGTTACATTTATACCAATTTCATTATGTTTGAAGTAGTGTAACATCATTAAAATACAATGTAAAAAATTTTCTTTCCGTAGTGCATAATTTAATGGAATAGTGCTATGTATACCTGTAAACGAACTACAAGTGCTACATACTTAATTTTCTTTAAAGAATCTCTATTGTAAATAGTAAATAACGATAATATATATAGATAGTGTGGCAATCAAAAATTAAAATGTTTTATTTTAATCTTGTATTTTTTATGCTGCTGTGAATTTTACAGAGATTGCAGGCATTTTTAAACAATATTGCAGTAATTTCAATAAAATCTGTATTTTATTAAAAAATATAATTTAGAAATAAACAAATAAGATGTATATTAAAAACCCAAAATTAAATTTCTATTAGTTTTTCTACAAAATAAACTAGTGAAACAAACTGATTTTTTTTTTCTTAACACCCGATGTATTTTAATCGTGTGTTTAGAAATAAAATACACAAACGTAAAAGAAAAACAGAACTAAAAATAGTTTTTTACGGGGGCTTCAGGGAGATAGACCCTCTCCCTGATGAATAATTCTTGTTTATCCTTTCTTTTACTGTTGAATTACTTTAAATCCTCTGAGAATAACAAAATTTATTATTTTTTGAAAATTTCGTGCGAGAAAGAAAATTCAGAGAGGGGCAATTCTGTTCAACTACCATTGCTTGCGCCCATGTTTCTTTTTCACCTTTTCCTTTCCATCCCGTTCAACAACAGACATAAATATATAACAATAAATTTTAAAAAAATCAAAAAACCCGACAGCGTAAAAAGCGAACTAATTAATTATTTCTCATCAATGTGAAACTATTTTTTTATGTTACTTACCTATTTTTTTTATTTACTTGTATTGATGACTTTTAAGTTGTGTTTAATTGTTAGTTCCTATCTATAAACACTGTTTTGATGAGGCCTATAGATGTCTATGAAGGTTAGAATTGCAGTAAAGCTAGAGATCCTACCTACACAACTTTCAGGTTGTGTAATATTTAAACGGAACTTCTGACTGTAAAATAGTCAACGAAACATCCTCTTCATTTTTAAAGACCTATTCAATGATATGCCACTCAATAAGGTGCGTAAAACATTTTTTTCGTCTCTACCGCCATTTTGAATTTATAAAAAAAAAACCTCGCCTATAACCATCGGACGGTTAAGACGAATCGATAGACACTTCATTCATTAAAATCCTTCCAGCCGTTGGAATATTTCGAGGGTATAAAGAAATCCTCATACCCAGATACGCGTGAAACACATAACCCTTCTTGGCAGTCAGGTAAAAACATATTGATATTTGGAAAATATATAACCCTTATCAAAATTTCATGTTATAACATAGCATACAATTCAAAATATTATCGATCAAAACTCAAAATATACTTACTATTCTCTTGGATCGGATTTTTGATCTTCAATTGCATCTGTTTCTGTCCGAGAACGTTTGGAAGAAATTATAAAGCTTTCCAATTTTGGCTGCCTATATCGTTTCATTGTTTTTTCCATAAGTATTTGAAATTATGATACAAAATACTTATGACTAGAAAAAAAGAGTTAACTCAGAGGTACTCGATACTGGTTAGAATTTAAGGTAGTCCAATTCTTGTAGTTTTTTTCTGTGTAAAGAGGTAATCCTTGTACCTAATCAAGAAATAATTATCAATGTGAATGATAAATGGAGATGGGAGAAGGGAGGATAATGGTTATGGGGGATTCTCGCACTCCACAGTATATGGTTTTGCTGGTCTGCATTGATGTTCTTTTTGGTGATTTATTCGGTATTTGACTGCCGACACCATACCGGCCATCTGAGTTTCCCTACTAACCAACAGTATGTGACAGCTATGTCAATTACCTTGAATGTCTTTAAAGACCTTATTTACTGACTAATGGAAACATGCTGTTGTTAATTGTCATGTGAGAAAAACATGACCAGGCTTTCAAAACTGACACATTTGGATATTTTTTAAACTGAAACTGCGGTGTATAAAGATCTTTTTCGGAGAGCTTGTGTGGTTTTACTGTTAGGCACAAGAGGGGATTAATAGTTTTTGATTAGCGAATTCCCTGTAAAAATAATGTATGGATCCGAAGGAACTAACGTTAGCGCGGTATTTCACTACTGGTAATTATGGTGGATAAGAGCAAGTAAACACCCCTTTCTCTCCAATTCCTTTCAACTTATTTTTTGAATGCCCCTTGTTAAAGAAAACTAAAATAGTTTTAAAAAATCAATTCTTTACTTCATAAAATTGTTAATTTATCAATATGTTTTTTTTAAATTTTAAACATTTTATAAATCAAGAAAGTCTCCGTCCCCTCGCATCCTTAGCGTCCCCCTTGAAAATAAGAAGTAAGGGGACGCTTGAAATAAAATAAAAAAGTGGGGGGACGCCGTCCCCCCGCGTCCCCCCTCGACTACACCACTGGTTGATAGGATTAAAAGTGCGATATAATAAATTAATACTAATTTGCTTTTACATTACGGTTACTTGAAAATAGTAATGAATTTATATTTCGCTTAAGATCGATTCGAAATTCCTTGATAAAATGTAATAATTTCGCAAATTTTACTTTGTTCTGCACGTGTAAAAAAGTTTTTACCACGATAACTTTCAACAGAATAAAAATAAAACAATTGCTAAAAATTGTGTGTTTCACGAAAACCTATTATTTTTTTTTTTTCATTTTCTTTCATCTGAAAAAGCTTTTTGGGCCCACGCTCTTGAAAATCTCAGTATTAATAGGTATATAGTAAAACATTGATGTATTTTAATTTATATCGGGCCCCACTAGT
This sequence comes from Maratus speciosus, assembly GCA_963932465.1. NCBI lineage: Eukaryota > Metazoa > Arthropoda > Arachnida > Araneae > Salticidae > Maratus > Maratus speciosus. Next base: position 535,767,510 of record OZ010791.1, on the reverse strand, counting down.
GGCCGAGATGTTCTGCTCTCGAAGCTGGTAGACGGGAAGTGCTGGATTCGAACCCAATCGCGCCCGTCGGCTTAATCGTTCGGAGTTTTCGTGGTTTTCTTCGAGCCTTGGATTTCCAAGCATTAATACGGGTTAGGTTCCCTTAGAAAGACACCCCCACGAAGGGCACCCCCCCCCCTTAAGGCATATATCCCTCGTGTTGATAATTGGCCGTCATAAACACAACCAACCAACCTTTAATTCATATCGATTTTTCCTCCTTGTTTATATATTAGATATATATCTGATTATATATGTGTGAACAGCTGATTTAAGGGATATGTAACGCGTTTTTTATGATAGATAATTACTGTTATAGATATTATTAATAACAAATCATCAGTTGTATGGAATCTTAATTAAAATTCATGGAATTTTTATGATTGTGTTGAAAATATTTCGAGATTTTAAATGAAAAATAAAATGATAAATGCATATATATGCAAAATTGCTGATGTAGGCTGTTAAAAAAAAAGTTATGTAAAATTATTAATATTATTTTAAAATCTGAGTAATTATAGTAAAATTTATATGCATTTTATAAAAAATAAAGGGTTATGATTCCTATTTTATTTTTCTTTCTTTAAAAGAATTTCGAAGAATATCTTTTGTAAAGGTAGAAAAAGGCAAAATATTATTTTCTCCTGACTAAAACCCTTTTCAAAAAATATGTCTTCGGGCTAAAACTAACCGCTCTTTTGCCTAAAGGGATTTCACCCCATACCTTGACGACATCTGGCCGTGGTCACTCACACTGGAACTGGAATGCCAGACTTAAAATTTCCTAGAAATGGGCAGGAAACATAAATAGCCATGATAAGAGTTGTATCTTACTCCGTTCCGTGTTTCAGATAGGGGAAAAGTAACATTCAATGTAATGTATTGTATTATGAGTTAATACATTAATGTTTTTGTTATCTATTAACGTATTTTTCCCTCGCAAAGAATGCACATCTTCTATTGCAATACGTATAATTGATTTCAGAATACGCTTCCTTTTTTAAAAATATGCCCCAAAAACAATTGTAAGTGTTGATTTTATAACATTCTTTATATTGTAACATTATGTATTAACGTATTTTTCTCTCGCTAAGAATGCACATATTCTATTGCAGTACGTATAATTGGTTTCAGAATACGCTTCCTTTTTTAAAAATATGCCCCAATAACAATTGTAAATGTTGATTTTATAACATTCTGTATTAAAATTTAAGCAAATAATTAAAATTAGACAAAGTTTCATAATAAAGGTCTGATATATATATACATTATAAAATATTTACTTTAAAAAACGCGATTTTTCTAATGAAAAAAAAAAAAAAAAATACGAAACCTTTTAAATATATTTTTAATAGCAAATTAAAAAATACTTCTAATATAATTTCTTATCTTAAAAATGCCATATGAGTTCGTATTGTGTTGGTAAAAAATTCAATGTTAAACTTTTGAAAGCATCAGTATTAAACCGACGATGTTTATTTAGTCAATACCAGAAAAATACAATTAAACAATAAAAAGTTTAATTAGCATTTTGTTTTAATAACACATATATGGGGTAATATTAAAATATGAAATTCCGAAATACAAATAACTCCAAATTTGATTTTAGGAAAGAAGATTTTGATCGTAATTTTATAATATTAATGAATAATGACACAAACGCCTTAAAAATTAAACAATATAGAGTGATAAAAAAAAATAAAATAAGATCTGGCAAACTTTAAGAAATGGTAGACCACAGCACAACAAACTATTTTTTATATAGGAAGCCAAGGTCGAATAACATTTTCTTTTGTCAAAAATACAGGGTGTCTCTCCCCCAGCACCACAGGAACTCCATTTGGCGCCCGGGGCGGAAGAACTTGTTACATACCATTGGCGCATAATGATAATAACTGAAAAAAAAAAGTAAATATTTCGGATTGAACATCGGTCAGGAATGATTATATGGGGTTGAAAAATTTATCTTTTTGGTTCTACATTTTTTCATTTGGACGAGGGTCGTGTCGTTATTTTATTAAGGCTCTCAACTGCTCTGCTCAACAAGCGCAAACGTTTTGACACATTTACAAATTCATTTTTTAACGGAAAGATATAAAATTGGAAGGCCCGACTATGGAAGCGATTTGGAAACGAACTGTGTTTTCCATTTTTTGATAAATAAATTACCTATTGAGTTATAAGCGATTTTGATCACGTAACAAAGACGTATTTCTCCCTTCGCTGACTGGTTTTTCTGCTTTCTTCGGGAACTTCGGTTCAAAACGACCACTTTCACACTATTTTCTGAAAGATCTATTGCGTTTGCAAAAAAACGGAAAAAACAGTTCGATTATATAGTTTCTGATCAACAAAAATTGCTAGTTTCATGCATTTCCGAACAAAAATAAATTAAAACTTATGTCATAAACTTGCCCTTTTGGATTTGAGAACAGCCTTAAGACTTAACTATGATGGTATTGCATTGAGCATTTCAAAAACCTTAAAGGTAATATCTTCTATTCTTTCTTTATAGAAAGATATCTATTCTTTATAGAAATCTAAATAAACATTTTAAATAAGCTTTGATAATTAATGCTTAATGAAATCGATCTCATTCATACTCACATAAACATGTGGGAGGGCTACTTTATTCACACGAAATGATCCTCTTGCTACGGCTAATCCAATGGAAGAAATTTATAAAGGTATCTTGTTTGCATTTCAATATTTGTTAAATGATTTTTTTTTCTTGCATTAAATAGCTGAAATCGATCTGTACAAAGGCCTTTTTTTATTTTTTATTATCTTTTTATTTATTTTTAGCTCACAGGCTATCAAAGCCTGAGAGTTTATGTGCCCGCCTGTTCTGTATGTACGTATGTACGTACGTAACGCGATAACTCTTGATATAAATATCCGATTTGCTTCACTTTTATTTTCTAGGTTCATTTTCATAAGGCGCTTCCCTGATTAGTTTTGGGGGTTCATTGTTTAAGGATAAAGGGGAAAAGGGGGTTAGTCCCCCCTTAATTTAGATAAATGGGTTTTTCATGCAGAAATATATGATTTGCTTCAAATTTGGTATACCGGTTTATTCTGATAAGGCGCTTCCCTGATTAGTTTTGGGGGTTCATTGTTTAAGGACAAAGTGGGAAAAGGGGGGTTAGTCACCCCCTTAATTTAGATAAATGGGTTTTTCATGCAGAAATATTCGATTTTCTCCAAATTTGGTATATCGGTTTATTATTTTGAGGAGCTTCGCTTATTAGATTTGGACTTAAGTATAAAGGGGGAAAGGAGGGCCTAGCCCCCTTGATTTAGATAAATGGGTTTTTCATATAGAATTGTTCAATTTGCACCAAATTTGCTGTACCAGTTTATTATGTTAAGGAGATGCCTTGATTAGATTTGGGGGTTCATTGCTTAAGGATAAAGGGGGAAAAGGGGGGCTGATCCCCCACCTAATTTAAATAAATGGCTTTTTCATGCATAAATATTCGATTTGCTACAAATTTGGTATACCGATTTATTATGTTAAGGAACTTCCCTGATTAGATTTGGGAGTTCATTACTGAAGTATAAAGGGGGAAAAGGGGGCTAGACCCCCTTAATTTAGATAAATGGATTTATGTAGAATTGTTCGATTTACTCCAAATTTGGTATGCCGGTTTATTATATTAAGGAGCTTCCCTGATTAGATTTAGAGGTTCATTAGTTAAGTATAAAGGGAGAAAAGGGGGTCAAGATCCCCCCCCCCTTTATTTAGATAAATGGGTTTTTTATGCAGTTATTCGATTTGCTCCAAAGTTGGTATACCGGTATATTATGTTAAGGAGGTGCCTTGATTAGATGTGGAGGATTATTGATTAAGTATAAAAGGGGACGGAGGCTTAGTCACCCCTTAATTTAGATAAATGGGTTTTTCATGCAGAATTATTCAATTTACTTCAAATTTGATATACCAGTTTATTCCGATATGGCGCTTCCTTCATTTGATTTGGAGGCTCATTGGTTAAGTATAAAGGGGGGAAACTGGTCTAATCCCTCTTCATTTATTTTTTGAGGGGCATTATTCTTTGAAATAAGAGTATAATAACAATTAGTGTGAATAGCCTGTGAGCTCAATGCCATCAGTTTAACTGGGCACTTTTCTTTTTCTTTTTTTTTTTATGAGGATGCTTTCATTTTCAAAACTGGTTCCGAAAGTGAAAGTGTCCTTATTAAAAATACCTGTAAACAAAATTGAAAAAGTGAAAAACTGTCTTTGTACAGATCGATTTGTGCTATCCAATGAAAAAAAAATCATTTAAAAATATTGAAATGCGAACGAGATACCTTTATAAATTTCGCTCATAGGATTAGCATTAACGAGCGGGTCTTTTCGCTTGACTGAAGTAGCCTCCTAATGCATCGGTTCTATTTCTGATAATCCTTTTATTTCTGAACTTTTTACTGAGAATATGATAAAGCTGAAAATATTCTTACATTTTTTTTTTGAAAGAAAATAAATAAACACATTAATTGTATTAATAAAAATAATAATAATTTAGAATGTCGTATTCCTTTATCATAATGTTTCGCTTTATCTGTTACACATATTTAAACATTCGTTAGATAATCGATGCATGTCGACAAGAACAAGAAAAAACTGTCGATTTTCTAATATTTATTTTTAAAGTTGAAATTTATCTGAATATATAATACAATCATGTATTATTTTAATAAAATTTTACTAGAAAAAAAACCCAATTAAATAATAAAGAGTTTAACAATAATTTTCTTTAGAGCTTATACGAGTCACACAGAGAAACTCGAAAGAAAATGTTAAACCTATGGGTGAAACTTAAGCAGAAATCTTTACAGAAGCCGTTATATATATACAGGGTGTCCACGTATAACCTAACCGACCTTTATTTTTACAACCGTTGGTCCTAGATGCATACTTCCTATTACAAAAGTGGTCAAAATTAGGTTCAGAGTTAAGATAAAAAAAGTTTGAAGCGAAAAAACAATTTAGTGAAGAATTACAGAATCTAAAATTTTATACGGTCCCCCGGTTCTATAAGTTATATTTAGTAAAATTTTCCTGTTACATTGACTAGTAAATAAAAAAGAGTCCGGTTATTGTACGATTAAAATTGACCGAGTAATACCTGTTAAAGTTGGAGAATATTTTTTGCTGCAAATTAGGGGTAATTCATAAATTTACTAGAAATATAATTTCGTCAGATATATTAAAGAAATGGTTGAAAGTAAAATTAGCATTGCAATATAAATTTGAAATCTTTAATCATTCTGACATATTACTGCAAAATATACAATTTGTACTGAACATATAAGGGGATAAAAATAATAGAATTTTTGTTAAATAAACGGACGAAAAACAACAGCCTCAATTCTTTAAAAAATATACTTATTTTTAAATGCCGCTAGATTACACTGTCTTTCAAATTTTGGGTATTGCCATGATTTTTAGCTTTTAAAAATTGATTATTATGTATTTGTTAGCGCTGAATACGAAAATGACCTTCATTTTAAACCATCACGTCAGGATTTTTCTTAAATTGCAACTTTCAAAGTTAAAAAGCTCAAAGTTAAAATTGGTCCCACCTCCCCTCCCAACCTCATCGGACCCCTGAGCTGTTTAGCTGTAAAAAACACAGTATAAGCCAAAAAATTGAATAAATTATTGAATTAAATAAAATTAAACTCAATAAAAAAGTCTTACATCTATTTTATAGTATCAGATTTTTCGCATTGAAATTTACGATTTCCGAAAAATCCTTGCATGATGAAATTAAGCAAATTAAGCAAGCAACTGTAAACAAAAGATCTGGCTAAAATTCTGTTCGAGTTAATGACATATATTTTACTAATTTAAAAACGAAAGAATATTTTTTACATAAGTTACTTTATTTTTTTTTATTTATAGGTAACATAATTTAAATAATATTAATCAGTAGTTAACTACTACAGATTAACATTTGTCAATTAAAAATATTCACCAATTACTTACATTTATCTACGTACCAATAGCGTCAATTAAGTACCATTTTAATCAAATGTAAGTAAATTATTAAGCATGAATATCTTTATATCATAACACTTTCGTCTCCATTGCAAATATTATATTTTCGATATATTTTCATCAACCAGCAAAGCCCCCCCCCCCCCCCCCGTATGAAACATCCTTTCATGTCGCATAAAAAAAGACACCATTCTACAATTATTGCACCGAATTAAACAAACAACCGTGTTCAAAAGACTTACCTAAAGAATTTGTTACAGCCAATGACATATATTTTAATATTTTAAACAAAATTTAATATTTGTTCACAAAATTGATAAATAAAAGAGCCCATTTTCTTTTAAAGACGACATTAATTAAATCGTATTAATCAATCATTAACTAACCGCAGTCAATAAGTCAATTATTTACTACTTGTCAATAATAATCATTAATTACTACCCATAACTAATAATAGCGTCAATTTAACAATAGCAGGTGATTAAGCATGAATATCTCGAAATCATAACGATTTCATCCCTATTGCTTAAAACATCCTTTCGAAAAATTGTCATTGTCCTTCAAACGCTTCAATAACATTATACACTTTGTCAGGTAATTCATTGAATAATAGAGTAACCACCCAGGATATCTTAGTTCGAGATTAAGTTACTCGGGTTGAGTGTGTAAAATTTCAAAACGAGTAACACTCGAGTTACTCTAAATAATTGTACTTTACTCCCACAAACTTTTCGTTCTAAAAAATACAAATTTTCTTCGAATGAAATTTTTTTGGTGTTCATATGTATATTTTGCATATCTTAACATTCTATAACAATATTTAAATGCTATTAGTAAAATTTCGGTGGGTATTCCAAACGTCGGTAAAAAGTTTAGTTATTGACGAGGGCGGGTAGGACGGTATGTGTGTGTGTGTGTGTGTGTGTGTTGTGGATGCCTAGCAAAGTCTACGGCACGTACGAGGTTCAAAATTTTTCTGAAGAGAGTCCAAGGCCTCTCCTAATGCACCTGGCCCTCAGAATTTTAATATTCTAATTATTAGCTGAGTAATTAATTTACAAACGCAACTCACTTTCATCAAAAATACACTTTTTTCTCGGCTTTTTTAATCCGATTGCTTTCGGTTCGTTGGTTGTATAAAGTTTTCTCAGAAGAAATTAAAGAAACCGGGATAGCAATGACATTGCGTGTGTTCAAGATGCACGCGCGCCGCGCGCGCGAGCTTAGGGAGGCAAGAACATGGAGTGGGTCTTTATCGTGGATGCAATAAACGTTTAGCGCGTTCACGAACAAATCACGTATTGATTAATTACGGTACTAATTATAAAGATAATTTGTTGCTAATAAAAGGCGAGCTAGATAGCTGAATGGACAGCGCTTTGAACACTCGAGACTAGTGGCTATGGGTTCGAATCCTTTGCGCCCCAAATTGTTTTTTTTTTTGGGGGGGGGGGGGGTTGCTTTATATTTTTTATAATAAATAAGGTATTTTTGATAAAGATAAATTTTTATATTTATAATACAGAAGCATATGTATTTCTATTATGATAATAAAATACTTATTTAAATACCAGAAAATGAGGTATTTCGCAGTGAAAGTTTTACATTTGAGCGTCTTTTAATATTCAAAGTGATATTAAGCAAATGAAAAAATAAGTATTGCGCGAAAATATACGTTTGCGCTTAGGATAATTTCTTGATGTGATTCTTTCCTTTTTTTTTTTTGAGTATTTTAAGAGTGAATTTTTGTCGACTGGGATGCAAATATGCAAATCATATTTTACGGTGTTAAAATCAACATGGAAAATATTATAAAACTAAAATGTAATAAATGTACAATATTTTAACAAAAAATATCTGCACATACAGTAGAACCTCGATTATCCGAAGTAATTGGAACCTATCATCTTTCGGAAAATAGAAATTTTCGGATAATCGAGGATGCTTCAATTTTAAGATTAAGGAGAAATCTACGCAAAATTTCTTATTATGGTAACAAGTGGTTCATAAAGGTAAAGCAATAGCAAAATAGAAACAAGAATAAATTATCTGAATTTTAATTTTGAAATTGAGTACCTTTTACATATATCACAAGGGTTTAAAAAAATGTTTTGTTTGTCGCACTTTCGATTGCTTTGAAGCTCTATCACGGAGTTTTTTAATATTACTTCACCAGTATCGCAGTGCTAGGCCCTTATATCTAGGGCCCCTTTTTAAGCTTTTACACCATTATTGCGCATTTTTAATAAATATTATTCTAATGATTATTTCATATCCTATGATTAATTTTGACAAATTGAAGATCTAAAACGCTAAGTACTAAAACGGTTTAACATGGTTTCATGTTAGGGCCCTGTTCTCAACTATCAGTTGGCCCCTTTTGGGCCCTCTATTATAACTCCCTTAAAAATAGTCCGATTCACTAGCTTTTTTTTTCTAACAAATTCTTAGATTCTTCAGTTATTACACGAAAGAAGAAAAAAATTGCAGACTTCAGATACCACCAATTTTGAATATTAATCGCCTTCTTTGGCTCTTGGTGAATCTTCTTTAAAAATGATCCGAATGCCTTGCAATTTTCCTTACCATTGTTCTAGCATCACCTGATTACTTTAAAAGCAACTAAAAAGTATATTTATACGAAACTACATGCCACTTAAATTCCTGACCCACTGGGATCCTGTACAGGGCCCCTTGAAGCTTTTGTACCATAAATTGTTAACAGATTACTCCTCTTAATCCGATCATCATTTTTGGAACCAATTTTTCAATTTATTTATTCTCCCGTTTCTATATTCCAGTTAAAATCCTGGGGCATCCTAGGGTCTCGTAGGGCTCGATCCTGGACCCCTTGAACTTTTTGTTTGCCATGTATTTTTCACCCCCTAATTTTCTCACCTTCTCACTGCATAATTTTAAAATTGAGTTTTAGACTCTTCTCCCTGGACCAACACCTTCATATTTTTATTGGGGCCCTAGGGCCCTTTTTAAGCATTTAGCCCATTTTGTGCGCATTTCTTTAAAATATTAATCTAATGATTAATTCATACCCTATGCTTAATTTTGACTAATTAAAGATCTAATAACGCTATGTACTAAAACATTTAAACATGTTTTCGAGTTAGGGCCCTGTTCTGAACTATCAGTTGTCCCCTTTGGAGCCCCCTATTATATTTCCCTTAAAAATATTCAGCTTCACCTGCTTTTTTCCCTAACATCTTAAGTGCTGCAGCTGCAAAATGAACGAAAAAAAAATTCAGACTTAAACTACCATCAATTTTGATTATTTATTGCCTTCTTGGGGCCCTTGATTCTTTAAAAATGATCCAAATTCCTTGCGAATTTCTTTACCATCGTTCTAGCGTCCTCTAATTACTTTAAAAACCACTAAAAAGTGTCTTTATACCAAACTACATACCACTTAAGTCCCTTCCCCCATGGGGCCCGGTACAAGGCTCCTTGAAGCTTTTGCACTGTAAATTATTAATAAATTGTCCCTCTTAATCCGATCTTCATTTTTACCATTTTTGCATTTAGTCATTTTCCTGTTACTATATTCCAGTTAAAATCCTGGGGCACCTTACGGTGCTGTAGGGCCCGAACCGGGGCCCTACAGGTGTGCCATGCATTTTTCACCCCCTAATTTTTTCACCTTCTGATTGCATAATATTAAAATTGAGTCTTGAACTCTTCTCCCTAGACAAACACCCTCATATTTTTATTGGGGCTCTAGGCTATGTTTCATTTTAGGGTCCTACTCTCAACTATCAGTTGGACCCCTTTGGGCCCCCTGTTATAGCTCCTTTAAAAATGGTCCGATTCACGAACTTTTTTTTCTAAGAACTTCTTAGGTTCTTCAGCTACTACATGAACAACAGCAACAACAAAAAAAATTGCAGACTTCAGCTACCAACAATTTTGAATATTAATCGTCTTCTTAGGGCCTTTGTTGCAGCTTCTTTAAAAACTATCCTATTCTATTGCAATTTTCTTTAACTTAGATTTGGCGTCTTCAAGCTACTTTAAAACCACTACTAAATTTTCGTATACCCAGCTACTTTCTAGATAACACTCTGGCCCCCAGGTCCCGGTCTTTCTTTAAATCTCAACTATCACTTTTTCGAACATTAATCTCCTTTTCAAGCATCAAATTACGTCTACTCACTACAGCCATAAATTAAAAATCGCGTTACTTTAAAGGTATCTTTAGATAAGAGATTTCATCCATTTATTATATATGTGTTAATTTTAACTGTAATTCATGAAATTTACAAGGGGAGGGGCATCTTCCACCGCTTGGGGACGCAATATTTCCTGGGGTTTAAGGGCCCAATTTCAATGGGATTTGCTTCCTTTTACTTAGATTGCAATTCAGCTACTTTCTGTATTATGAAATTTTATCTTGGACTTTAGTTTCCAACATTTTCTAACATTAATGATGCACTCTTTTTTTATTATTATTCTATGGGCTTGATTCCTACGAGGTTTGTCTCACTCAACTTGGTTTTCGATTGTCTCCAGAAAGTGCGGGCATTTCCGGTAAATACTGCCATAGATAGCGGGGAACTAGATTACAGGCTCCTTCGAAAAGAAGTTTGATGGGAACACACTAGACGCTGCGGAAGGAAATGGGGGCTCCGAAATTAGGTTCATTTAAAAGAATTTCCAAAGATATAAAATCATGCAAACTTAAGTTTTGTTTAAAGTTATTATTTACAAACCCCGGGCAACGCCACGCGGGTCTGCTAGTATTATATAAAATAACGAAACAAACAATACCATTAAAAATGATGGTCATAACATAAGCTTTATATTTTTGCATTAAAATGAATATTTTTGAAAACGTACATTTAAAAGTTTATTACATGAAGTTTTCATATGTTTTTTTCTACTATTTCATTATTCTTTTTAATGCATTTCCTTATTTGTGTATTTCTAAAGAGCATTTGAAATAAATTCTTAAGCTTGTTTTAGACTTCGTTTTATGCTCTTAATTTAATTACAAGGCAGCATATAAATTATATCTCACATTTCAGAAATCTTTCATATTTCATGTAAAAGTCTCTTTGATGTACATGATATGAGGTAAAAAACACATTTATATAAAAAGATGAGAAGTAAGGATTTCATTTAGATATAAATATTAATTAAAATCGTAATAAATTTCTCATCTAACAATATTTAATTAACCGTTGGTAAAATATTCAAAACTGTATTCTTCCCAATATTAATTATTTTTCTGTACTTTTTATTTTTTACATAAATTGAATTGTTTAAAATTAAAAAAAAAATCATGTTAATAATGTAACATTAGATTGAAAACTCTAGGCGTGCCTTAAATCGGTATTAATTCGGTAATTGCATTAATAATGAAATAATGCGAAATAATAATTCCATAAAAAATTACCTCAATATAAGGATTTGAAATAAATGTTTTCTTCATTTTAAGTAAAATTCTAATAAATGAGCATACATCAAAAATGGATTAATTTAAAATAAATTTAAAAGTTCTAAAAACAAAGATGAAATTTCCAAAGAATGCGGATAAAGTAACGCAGTCTTACCTCAGCATCTCTAATCTTTTTGGCGGCCGTACATTGAAAAAAAAAAAAAAACGATACTGATGAAATAAAATAAAATCAGATAAAATCAAAATACTACCATAACTACATTGCAATGTTGCACAGTCGAACAAAAATATGCCTATTTTTTTTTACTGGACCCTAAAATAACAATATTGAAGAAAAGAATTCAATAAATTGTATCAAATCAGATAAATTCAAAATACTATTTCGTAATTATATCAAAATGTTTTCCTTTGAAATAATTGCTATGATTTGTGTTGTGCCTTTTTAAATACATCTTTTAAACATTCGTTACTTTTAAAAACTCGGGGTCCATTTAGCGTCGTCTTTGTTTCAGCTCTCTTTTATTCTAAAATCATTGCCTATATTTGCGTAACAGTTTCTCATGTCACTATTAACTTAAAAACAAACTTATAAAAACTGCCATTTAGGAAGGAATGTTTATGTACACGCATATGTATACATACAAACAGGAGTTAGTTTGAATCGAATACAACTAGCTGTATCCGGATAAGTTAACATCAGAATAAATACGACACACTAACTTTAATATTTATAAATTTTCATCATTTATAATATAATGTATGTCATGTCTAATTTTGCTGACTTACAGTGTTTAAAATAGTTCAGTTGTGAATAACACAGAAAATGTATAGAACAAATTTTTTCATGTAACTATGTTGACCTTTAATTTTTTTTTTGGGGGGGGGGAGGGGGGGGAGTGACATTAGGAGAATTTGCCTTGCATTTTTGACCGCACAATTGTGGATATTTTGTATTTATATAGAACAAACAATCACTGCGTAATGCTAATATTTTAATAATGTGGCATTTTATAATAACTCGAGTTATATGTCATAGGGATACCACGCCAGTAGTTGGTAACCATCCAGTAATTGATCAAATTTTTAAATATCGCTCAATTTCAGGCTGAAATGAGTTTTACATATGGCACTAGACATAATATTTTTGTTTGAATTTTGGAGCGCCTGTTGTCACATTGTTGTCAGCGACTGCTGTAAGAGAAGCCATTTTATGATTTTTTTTTTAAATTAGAAAATGTAAAAATTTAGTTTTTGATTAGTTCGAGACAATTACGGTAAGTTAAAATAATCCACTTCCACCTTGCATATTTCAGATAATAGTTTTATATGAATTATTGTTAATCGCAGCCCAAGCATGATATTTTAAGGATTAATTTTTGAATTTTCGACTGATTTCTTCGATTGATCAACTACTGTTAAAATGGCAAGTGAAGAAAATATTTATAATTTTGCTGCTATTTAATTTCAGCAGTTTTCATTTTTGCCCACTGTACCACATACATTCAGGGTTGTAGCAATCATGGTAGTTTACTTCTAAAACTTAAAAGGAAGGAAATATATTAAAATCCCCGTAGCACTGAACTTATTTGATCAACTACTGACTCTGTTACCCTATATATTCATTCATATCCAGTTAAAAAATTCTTTTATCAAACAATATCGCATAAATAAAATAAATATAAATAAATATAGAATATAATGATTAAACAGTTGATTAAAAAACATCTTGAAAGTGTGCGTCGTAAATGTTCAAAATATTTAGCTTATAAATTGATAATGTATATATTCTTTCTCGTTCAGATGCAAGATTACGCTTATCGTTTCTTTCAGAGAAAAATACAGTTATTTTTGCGAAATAGTATGATATACATAATTACAAAATAATAAGTAGAACTTCAAAGGAATTAAAAGTAAATACTATTTTAGCAAATTTTTAACGCAGTATTTTCTTTTACATCAAGAATTTGTACAATGGAAAATCAGCCAGGACTAACAATAAAAGTTTCATTATCTCTTCATTAACTCTTAATACTCATTATTAACAGTTGTAACTCTTTTCATTTTCAATATAAATGTTTTTTTGAAAACAACTTTTATTCCAAAATGTTTTATCTCTGATTAACTGCATTGCAAACAACTTTAGAAATACTAATTTGCAGGAAATTATTCCTGTAGAGTAGGAAAACGGGATGTCATTTAGGATGCTGTTATTGTATTATGTAGTGATGCCATTTAGGTTATGAACAACAATCGGGATTTCATAGTTACAGTTACAGTTTCAAAACATTGTTTTTACCGTTTAAAACTTCGAAAAAGGCAAAACACTTTTTTTAATCGTAAAATATTCACGATGCTAAAGAAATTTTCCAAAGATAAAGATGCAGATCATTTAGAACATTTTTTTTTTATATTGACTTACGAACAACAAAAATTCTTGGTAAAAAAGGGAATATAATATGAGTTTGTTGCATTTATATAGTTATGTTAAAAATATATTTATGACGAAATTTTACCTTTTTGATAATAATGAAACTGTTACCTGTCTTGGCATTATTAATTATCTGTGTAATGGTAGTGCCACACGTGAAAATTTTTTGAAATATTTTTGTTTTCTTTCCCTCAACAAATCGTTCTATCATAAGGAGCATTTCCGGTCAAACCGAACGCGCGTACGACATTTACTTGATTTTTTAGCGAATTCTAACATGTGTCTAAGGTTTTTGCTCAACCATATTTTAATAAAGAACAACACAATTCAATTAAATCGAGAAGATTTTGTAGAAATTAAATAGCGGTAAGCTCGTTGTTAATACTCGTCTCATTAAACTTTTCTCTGCAGGTAATCGTATTAAATAAAGCTTATTAAGTGAATATTTTCCTTTAACATAATTAGTTAAGTAATTAAGTTTGTTTTGAGAAAATCAAAATTGTTAGCAACTTAATTAAAATCGTGTGACCACTAAACATTCTCATTCCAAGTGTTTGATATAATTATCAAATTATTTCGTTTTACCGAGTAGAAATTAGGGGAATTATATTATTACATAATTTATCATTAGTTGAGCAAGGTGCTGAAAGTTGGTGAAGGGGGCAATGGAAGTATAAATAGTTCTGGATAATACCAGTAAATATCCATAGTTTTAAACATTAAAGAATAAAAATTTCCCAGCGATTATAAAAATTTAATGGAATTACAATTAACATGACGTTAAAAAAAAAAAAAAAAAAGAAAAGAAAAACTTATGGAGAAATTTTTTTTTACGTGATGTGAACTTAATTAAAACAGTTTTAAGATGTTTTGCTATTTTCGAAACAAACGTATACAGATCCCGCCAGAAGTACCACATATCCTTGCCGTTTCCGAAATGTGTAATTATAAAACGGCTTTATAAATTTAACAAAATTAGAATTAACATGATAGTTAAAAAAAATCCTTATGGAAAAAAATGCCTTATTCGATGACAATTGAATATATATATACATATAAAACATTTTCCTATTTTTGAAACACATGTATACAGAGTCCACAAATGTACCACCTAGTCTCAGAAATTTCCGAAATGCGTAATTATTTTTTAATGCAGATAAATACGTGACCAATCAATTCAAAGAGCCCGCCTCTGTTTAAAAAATTTCTTGGCAGAAAGCACATTTCTATACTTGCTTAAATTCGGAGTAAATAATGCTATGGGGGAATAAACGTGCAGTAATAATAGAAAGATCTCTAGAAAAAAAAAAAAAAAAAAAAAACAAGTACAACGCCAGTAAATATTTTCCAATAAAAAAATAATAATGATTTAATTCTAATTTTTTTCATAAACGATAATATTTTTAGCAAAGTCTAACTAAACCAAAAAGATGCTCGAATCGATTGCCTTCAACTTTTGCCCTTTAAGACAATGTTATACAAAAATTCTGTATTAAAAGTACTACATTGTTATAATTTCTTATTTGAATGTCCTGTGGGTACTATGCAAATTCATTATAAGTAAAAATTTAGAAGAAAATAAAAAGTTATAGGGGTAAAATGGTAAGGAAAATTAAATTCGCAAGTTTAACTTAAACCTCAGTTAAATAAAAACTTTTTCACTGCTGACCATTTTTTCTTTATTTTGAATCATTAAGGCATACGTTTATCAGATTAAAATGTTATTTTAGCAAGTTTAATTTTGTCAGATTTTTTTTTTCCCCAAAAGTCAAAAGATTGTGAGAATGCCCCATATATGCTACGGCTAAATCAAGAATGAAGGGTAAACCTAGGTATAACCGGTTAAAGTGCTGGATTATCCAGGCCTTGCGGATAAAGCCAGAAGAGTTCCCAACGCTTCCATCTTTAACCGGTTAAAGCTAGGTATAATCAATCTCGGTCGATTAAAAGCCCGAAATTATTAAATTCTGATATCAAATACAGTTATAAAAACAATTATTTCTATTATTTTTGTGGGGTGTCCATTACTGGAACAGAGAGTGTCCATTACTGGCGTTTTGATATATTTCTGTTACAATTAAATTTTGATCCATATTGAGAAATGAGAGAATAAGAATGATTATGTATTGTTTGTAGATTTATATAATATTGAAAAGTACAGAATATAATAATTATAAGTATTAATTAAAAAATAAATTTAAAGAAATTCCTTAAGAATATCCATTACTGACACATCTACCCCATATATTATTGTTCGTTTATAAGATTAAACCATTTGATAAATTATTATTAAAATAAGTAGTAATAATATCCAATTTAAAACAGTAAATACTCTTTGATAAGATTTGTTAAGGTGCATCAGTTGTTTAAAATGCATAGTTAAAATGTTGTTTTTGTGTAATATTGAAAAAAAAAGGATAATGTTAACTAAAATACAAATAAAATGTGAAAATTAAATCACATATTAAACGTTATTCGTGGACTAATTTTTAAATTCTTGTGTAAACTTTTTTGTAAATTCTATTCTTAAAGTACAGATCTTATTTTTTTTTTTTTTTTCAGTTTCTGCATTCAAATTTTTAAATTACTCATTTTTTTTTTTCATTCAGTTTCAGCAACAAAGGTACAAACAAATTTTTTCTGATTACAAGGTTTTAGTATGTTTCTACAAAGATGTTTTATAATATTTTCGGGCTTTAACCGACCAAGATTGGTTAGACATAGCTTTAACCGGTTAAAGAGAGAAGCGCTGGAAACTCTAAACCTAGGTTTATCCTTAATTCTTGCTTTAACCGTAACATACAGGAACGGAAATTTCGTTCCGGTTTCTTCTTTCTTCGAGATCTAATGAATGTATTTTGATGGAATTTGCACTGTTAGATAGTTATTTCAGGGAAGGTTTTCGAATGTAGCCCGTCGTTCTACGTAGATTAGTTATAGAATTATTTTGGACAAAAAGTTTGCCATAGACATATATTTCTTATGATGGCGACGCATAATATGCTATCTTTTTTTGTTAAAGAACTGAAAGGTTTATAGAAATTAGAAATTAAAATATGCAAACAGGCCGAATAATAATATGAAATAACTATTACTGATTTTATTAAAAATACAAAGGAATACAGTTTTAGTGAGAAATATTAGCATAAAACCAAAAATATTTAATTTAAATATCAGAGGATTATGTTTGAGCTATAAGAAGTATTCATTTTCAAAATCGATCCATTGAAAAATTATTTTGCGATTTATCCTCTTTGTTGCCTATATTTGGCACATGGATAAGAAAATATTTACTGGAAATATACTTCTGAAAATGTTTTATAAAATAATATTGAGAAAAATCTGCAAAAGCGCATACTCAGAAATATTTGAAAAAAAAAATACAGAATATTCTTTTAATGGGGATAAATATTTTTATAAAGAAAATTTTCAGAGAAATCTCGATTTACCGTTCGTAAAACAATAATGAAATTTTCACTTTTTGGAGATTTAACGCTGAATGAAAACACAACAAAATTTTCAATGATATTTTTTTATGATAATTATTTTATGAGTAATTTTTTTTCTACTCTTCATATGAAGTTAGTTAAATTAAGTTTAACTTAAATAGATTAATTTTTATTATTACAGTTTTCTGGTATACCTTGATACTTGTATATATTAAAATTTTACGACTTGTATATATTAAAATTATACGGTTTCAAATAAAAATTACGTTTATTAAAATTGTTTCAAAATCAAAATTAAAATCCGATTCTGAACTTTGGATATTTGACATCGATATTGTTCGTGTCAGAAACAAGACGTGAAAGATTTTATTGCCATAGAAAGAACGACTTAATATAAAAATGTTTAATGATATTTTTAGCTCACAGGATATCAAAGCCAGAGGGTAGCACAGCAAAAAACGTTCTAATTGCGATACGGAAGGAGCTAGAAACTTTAAATATGGCATGGCAGTTACTTAAATTTAAATACTCTCTAAGAAGTAACGAACATAAATTCGAAATTTAAAAGGGATGAAGCGAAAGGAACTAGCGAAAAGTATTATATAAAAGTCCTAAATTACGATTTCCATAAAACTTCAAGAAATAATAAACCGATTACAAAAGTAATGGTTGCGAATCAATGGTGATAGTCTGTACACATGCTATATTTTATGCCGGCGCCACTACCACCTGGGGCTTTCAGAAACAACAAACGGTCTAAACAAGCCTTTATAAACTTTCTTAGTTAAGTACTTTTAGTTTTTTAGTTAATTTAGTTTACTGGATTAATTTTTACAATGAAGTATTAGTCCAGTCAAATTGTCAGAAAATAGGGCCGATAGATGCAAGAATTCTGCTAGAAGATTTTATGTTTTTAAAGTGTTTATAGGGATACTAATAACACGAATTAATTATCTTCCAACAAAATATCTCGAGGCTAAACTTTGTAGAGCCAAAAAACCATGAAATTTTCGGATGTTTTTCAGTTTTTGGCCTATAACTCAAAAATTATAAACTTTTTGTATGCCATACTTAATTACAAACAGAAGGAGCATTAAATTTTCTACAAATTTCATAATAAAAAACTTTTTTCTATACCCAATACTAAGCGCGCTACGGCTTTTTGAAAACAACATTTTATTTTCAAATTCATTGAAAGTTACTTATTTTTCGCCTCCCATCAAAAAAAAAAAAAAAAAAAAAAAAATTCTTTTCATCACTAACTATGGAAATGAAATGTTCCTATTGACGAGTAAGGAGCGACGAGATGGTTGAGGAGGGAAATTTTCAAGAAGGGTGGGTAGAAAGTAGGGTTGCCAAATTGTACGTTTTTCTCTTAAGTTGTACGATTTTTAGTGCTTTTTAGGTCTATAGCGCTTTTCAGGTATTAGGTGTACGTTTAAATGTGCCCGTATGACGATTTCTTCCGTTTTTCTATCACATTTTACTTTTGATAGTTTAAAAAGAAATCTTTTCTAGTTTGCTTTAAAATTTCACCTTTTACCAAAATTAAGTTATACACATGCACATCAAATGTAAAAACGGCTTGTTTCAGATCGGTAATACAAAAATCTTGCGAAAGTTGTGTAATATTAACGGCGCATTTGCTGTAGCATTAGATCATGTGAACTTGACCTTATTATTGATTATAAATATACGCATTATAAAATTTTTAATTTGGTATAACTTTACGCTAAGTTTAGATATTTTGTTTGATGTATTATCACCCTTTATTCTTAACCCCTAATCGTCGAGCCCAGGGCAATTTCTCTGTGAATGTATCGGGTGCGACGATCACAGGGTTAAATAAAAATATTTATTTTTGTAGGGTGTCCATTGCTAAAATTTTCATGATAATCATTGAATTGTAGGATGGTCTGATTTATCTTTATTCTTACAATTCAATTAATCTGTCATTCATAATATGATATGACTGCAAAATTAGTTTAAAAATGTTAACAGAATAATGGAATACAAATATAGTTTGATTAAAGCGATTAATTAATAGTAACAACATTAAAAAAAATTCGTTAACGAAAACAATACTGACATATTCAACATAGTTTAGCATAGTACGAAAAAGGATGATAGCACAATAAAAGAGAAACTAATGTCAATCAAAATCTTCTATCACGCAAACTTCTAGTCAAAGAAAGAAACAGGAATCGCTTCGTTTCACTTCTTAAAACAGAGTTTCAAAATAACAGAATTCAAGCTGACCTGGCGTAAGAAGACCCTTATGTCATGATTGTTACCTCAGCCATTTCAAGAGCCGAAGCCTTTGAAAGTGTAGCATTGTCGGAGAAGACATTGGTTTTCTCGTGATTATGACGAGCTTGGGATATCAACACAAAAATATCTTTTTCCAAAATTCAGGCAGAGGTAACATCGAAACCAAGTGGTTTTCAACCATGTCATACAAATACAATTACAACAATGTTCTTTTCACCCATGCAATCAGGGGATGCGATACAACATATGGTCTTGTTGGGCAAGGAAAGTCAAAGTTTTGTAACACTTTGTAAAAACATGATCAGCTTAAGGAAATAGCCTGTTTGTTCAATAAACCAGAGTCAACCCGTCAAGAAATCATCAAGGCTGGAGAAAAATTCAATACTACACTATACAGCGGATGCATAGACACCACACAGACATTGAATACCTCGGTGTTCCCGTTATTTGATAAATCTGCCACTAGAAGCAAACTTCATCTTGCAAGGCTACCACCAACGCAAGATTCTGAGCAGCATAATTTCTTCCGATGTTATTAACAGATACAAGCTTGGTTAGGAAACAACATCCCCCTGAAAAATGGGGTTGGGTTCGCAGGTCTGACGGTCTCTTTCAGCAGTTTAAATGTGCCAAAACCCAGTACCTGAATCCTTGCTGCATGTTGTCTCATGTACCTGTATAAAAGAGTGCAGCAAAGTATGTTCTTGCCAAAACTCAGGACTCAAATATTCGGCAATTTGAAAAAACTGTAATGGGGTCAATTGCAAAAATATGGACGACATTATTTACCCAGAAGAAGAGGATGATGAAGCTGAAGCCTTGGAAACTATCACCAAACCAGCAACGAAGACGGCATTGACAACCAGGTTGATGATGTCGCAACAATCTCAAAGAAGATCAAATCTGTTAAAAAACAAGCAAACTGCTCATTTTCTCCTCAAACTGAGGTTGACGGACCAAATCCATCAACCCGCAAGCACTACATACAGAAGTTACTAACATTAAAAATCTTACCGTAACTCTTACTTGCATTCATGTAAATACCTACTATTAAAGTTCTCCACTTAAGTACTAAATACAAAATAATAATAATAATAATAATAATAATAATAATAATAATAATAATTTAGTAATTTTGTTTACAATGTTATCGTTGTAATTAACCGTTTTTGCTATCATGCAAAAACCTGTAATATAAACACGTTACATTAAAGAGGATAAAATTAATAAAAAATGTCGTCAAATGTTGGTTTTTGAGATTTTCCTCAAAGTTAAAAAAAAAAAAGTGTATTTTTCAGAAAGCCGTAGCACGCTTAGTAATGAGTTTAATAAAACGTTTTTATTATGAAATTTGTAGAGAATGCAATGTTCTTTCTTTTTGTGATATGGTACACAAAAAATTTATAATTTTCAAGTTATAGGCAAAAAAATCTGAAAAAAGTCCGAAGATTTCGCGGTTTTTGGCTCCAAAAAGTTTAGCCTCGAGATATTTTGTTGGAAAACAATTAATTCCTCTTATTAGCATCCCATAAATACTTTAAAAACATCAAATATTCCAGCAGAATTTTTGCATCTATTTTTGGCAATTTCACTGGACTATATGAAGTTTTACTATTTTTACTGAAAGTACGCTCACACATATCCGATTTCATTTTATTTTATGTTTGTAATGACTTTCATTATGCATGATGTCTCGTGATATTGTTTACCCAGTTATTGTTTTTTAAATTTCTATCGTGAAAGATTTTGAAAATGTTGCCGTTTGTGCGATGAAACGTTCGTCAATCTAAATAAAGATATTTTATCACTTTTTATAGCATTATTTAGCTTAATCTGTTTATAAGTGATTATTATACATGCTGTTATAAGTTTTTATGAATTGTGTTTGTCAGTCCGTCTGTCTGACCGTCTCTCAGAACGCTAACTCACATAAATATACTCGGATTACCATGTAATTGCTATACTTTATTCAGGTTTGCACAGGTTTCTTACTGAAAATGAAGTATGTACCGTTTATTCTTCATCTACAGGGGCGATCAAAAGTATTCCATTACATTATAGTCTATGGATGAAAATATTTCAGTATTTTAATGATGTTAGACTACTTTTAACATATTGAAATTTATATACATTATTCAGGCGCTCTAGAAGAGGAATATCGTAGAATATGTAATGAGTAGCATTTACGGAAACACAAAAGTATTCCGTTATTTGACGATATGTGAAGAGAAATTGTTTAATGCGTACTTTAATGATGCTACTCTGTTAAAAATACAATTAAATTGATAGTAATTGCTGATGTTCCATAAAGCATTCTTTCTGTAGAATAAGAGGTGCAAAGCATTTATCATTCATTTACAGGACTAAACAAAAGAGTTAATTTATGCATTTGTCTTAGGGCTTCTATTTGCAATTAATTATGTTCCAATCTTTAAAACGTGGTGAAATTAATATTCATTTCTGAGGTTTACTGTAAATGCTGGCAGCAAAATATGATGTGCATCCGATTTATCGTTCATTTACAGGGACACATAAAATATTTCAGATATAAAGCTTTATCCAAAATATTGTGCATTTGATTGCAGAAAATCCGTTTACAGTTATGCTATGCGTTTTTAACTTTAACTAAATTTTTGCCTGCTCCGTGGTGTCTAGACATTTTTTAGACAATATACATGGCTACACAAATGAATTTGGAAGCGATACGGAGAATCAGCGTGAATTTATTCAAGGTGATTTTTATTTTGAGATATGCATTTTCATACTCAACTACGTTTAGTATTTTAAGAGATGTTTGTAGTATATAAATAAAATCATATACACGGCAATGCATCGATCTGGATACAGGGTCTTCTATGAATGATAATTGTTAAAAGTATGTTTTCATTCGTTTTAAATGCGTTTTTGCCTGAATTATATTTCGACTTATTATATTACGGAAAAAAATATAGGTAATATACAAGAAATTGCAATAAAATTCTACACATCCGTCTGTTTGTAGAAATTGCTGAATGTGAATTTTTATCTATGTTGTGCGTTTTCTTACTATACTAAATTTTTGCATACTATTCACAATATATGCAAAACAGTATGTATTTTACAGAGCTGAACAAAAGAATTAAAGTTCTTTTCGAGTTATCAACGAAATATCTGGAATCTTATTTTCATATGTGTTATGTGCTTTCTAAAATGTTTTCTTTGGTCCCTTATTTACATTATTAAATGGTGAAATTTTGTTAAATTATTTTGGAAGTGATGGAAAGTGGTTCGTAATCTATGCTTGATGCATGATTCTTATTTCTTGTTTTTATTTGTGTCGAACTATCGCAAATGATAATTCATATTTCTGGTCTTTTTTCTTCATTTTTTTAAAGGATACCCATTGTTTTATTTTAATTAACCGTTAATTCAAAAACAAAAATACCCCTAAGTATTTTTTGTTATTTGTATTTACATATTGATTTTAAAACTGTGTGACGTTCGTTAAAACTTTATTTCGATTTAAATCAAATTCAAATTTTGTTAAAATGAATCTGTGAATTTCATTTTGTTTTTTAAACACGGCTTTGTATTGACATTTCAGAAATTGATATTATGCAGATGTCGTTCCTTTACAAAATCTAAAATTCAATTATGTATAAATATATATATATATATGTGTGTATATATATATATAGTCATATACATATTTCTATTATCATATTATCAGCAGAATCAGATTTTACTAAGCATTTTAGTAGTATTTAACGAATATTTGTAATAAATTCACTCAGTTTTAGGCATTGTTAAAATTTAAATAATAAATATAATGTAATTTCAATTTCTCATTTTCTGTTCATGAATTTTTATTTTCGTAATTTAGATACATTTTCTACTTTTCATCTGATGCATTTTATAATACGAAAGAATTTTTGGATAAAATTAAATTATATTCAGGTCCTTTTTTTTTATATCGTTTTAAGTTAAACGCACTGCTCAGTGTTTAGAATTTTTCCCGGAGCATAATATTATATTAGGGTAAAATAATGTTTAAATATTTAACCAAATAGAAATAAATTAAGACATTCTCATTTTTTAACACAGTATCAGCACGAATTATATATATATATAATTATATACATCTTTCACCAATAAATAAAAAATGCAAATACACTATAAATTTGAAAAGAAGATATTTATCAACAATTGTTTATATATACCTTCTTTCCAATTATAGTGTAGCATTTTTTGCTGCATTTAATATGATCTCCTTTTGAGTCAGTTATCCAATAATTTTCATTAATTATATTTGAAATATATTTATATGTGCGTGAAATAATAAAAACATTTCGCCCTTTTATCTTAGTTATTTCAAATTGGTATAATATGTACCTTTTTTACCTGTGTTTTAATAATATCTTAAATATCCTTCATATTTTTAATCCATGCCTTTAATTCAGCGCATTCTTTTATTTCTTATTCTGAAAACCTTAATCTGTTAATAGCTTTCTCTGTAAAAAACCTACTAATTTATGTTATTATTTCATATTTTGAGACATTAAATTTTTATTCCTTTCGAATGTTTATTAATATCATTTTACATTTTATTGCCTTATCATTCGATATCCCATGGTGCCTTGAGACAGTTTTCACGCTTCTAATTTTTCCCCCTTTTAAAGTTCCGCTTTTAGTAAAGAGTCCTGTCTCCACGTCAAAGCTTCCCCGCCTCTTTCCTTGTTTTCGTCCAATCGCTTATCGTGCCCTATCCTCCCGTTCGCCCCTCGCTTCTCTGGACTGACCCTGCATAGAACCAGTCAGTGCACGTTTAGGCGTTCTTTTTAGTATTTAATAGCTTATATTGACCTGGAAGAGCAGATTTTGTACGTTTGTCGTTTGTTAATAAAAACCTGTCACTTGGTGGATGGGATTTTTAAATTGTGAGCTTTCAATGCCTTTTAACATCGAGCTTTAATATGTAGTGGTACATCTACAGTGCTTGTCAAAAATTTAAGCATAACATAAAATTTTATTATCGACTGAAAGTTACTTTACTTTTCACATAATCTACAAGTTTTAGTTTTAAAAGGATATTTAACAGATTTATGCTTTAAAATTTATCTCAGATAATAGAATTTATCAAAAGAATAAAAATGAGTGTGTCAAAATTTTAAGCACAATATATCACAGAGTCTTTAGTAGAACAGGAATAATAATAAAAAAAATAATACTTGATTATTGCTCTATTCCGTTGAATTCCTTTAAATATACGGTCTTCCATCGATAAAATGAGGTTCTGTATTATTTCTCGTTCAATTTTAATCCCCGCGCTATCAATGGCACCTTTCAAATCTTTAACTGAAAAATACTGCTTTCCATTTGGATAAACTGCATGAATGAGTATATTCCACATATTCTCTACAGAGTTTAAAATCAGTGCTATTTGCCGGCCATTTCAAAACATATATTTTTTCGATTTATGCCACGTTGAAGTTGTGTTTGAAGTATGGATCGAAGCATTACCATGTTGAAATAACCATTTCCCACCCCCCACCCCTCAAAAAAAAACCTCGGCAACAGGGAGTAAATTATTGGCAAGTGTCTCTTGATAGTTTTCAGAGTTTTCACGACCACTGATTTATGCTAGAGATGTCTGACCATTGAAAGAAATAGCCCCCTTACTATTACACAACCACTACCATGTTGTCGGTTAAATATACTCCTATGTTGTTTGCGGAGATCATGCGAATAGTACTTAAACACATGAGGGACATCGAGGTTTCATTTTTTTCATCACTGAATATGACATTCAGCCACTTATCACCAAATCACATATTCTCTTTGGCGCACAGTAATCTAGCTTCTCTATGGCGTCGTTTGAGACTTGATAACCGATCCATTTTACGATTTTTGATGTATTCCGATTCCAAAACTCTTCTATGAACAGTTTTTTTTTTATATTTGTCCTCCAACTGCATGTGTATTTGCGAAAGAGATTAATTACCAGTTGAAGCCAAGTTTCTGATGCGGCGGTCTTCGCACAAAGTAGTCACTGGTGGCCTTCCTGAACGGAATTTTCGTTTGAAATCATTACCATGAGCTAAAACTTGATGAATACCTCGTTTTGATCTTTTTAATGCGCTTGCAATAACAAAAAAACTCTTAAGTTTTGCTCTCATACTCCAGATATTTATCATCTCCTCCTCTGAAAATTCTTTCGACTTAGGCATTTTGCACTAACTCAAAAACAACAGCTGACTCCTTCTTATACACCCAGAAATTGTTTGCGTGCGCAATCGCTTACATCAGTTCGTAAAATTTGCATAAAAACGATTGTGTGCTTAAACTTTTGACACAGTTATTTTTGTTCTATTCTTAAACTCCATGGTTTGAAATAAAATTTAAAAGATATTTTATTGATGCGAATGTGGTGTTAAAACTGCTATTATTAACATATTCAAGACAGGTATGGAAATAAAGTGAATATTTAAGGTTTTATTTTAAAACTGTTATTGCAATTAAACTATTGACACGCACTGTAGTTTCGTGGGCCGATTGAACTACTAATGGAATTGTCCCGAGATGGTTTTACAATAAACTTCC
The DNA here is from genome assembly GCA_963932465.1 of Maratus speciosus. Lineage (NCBI taxonomy): Eukaryota > Metazoa > Arthropoda > Arachnida > Araneae > Salticidae > Maratus > Maratus speciosus. The sequence goes on along the minus strand of OZ010791.1, from coordinate 535,741,324 downwards.
TAAAGAGTATGCTGGCTATGTCATTTGATCTAAAGGGAAATTCTTCCCAATGTTTATTATATCCTGTCTTCCACTTCGCCACCTACGTCTGGAATATGGTTATTCTCAGGGATAACTCAAGGCTGGTAAAGTTTAAGGCTGTGTTCGTTATACCACTTTTTTTTATATGCAGGAACGTCATATATATATATATACATATATCTATACTCATACTCATCATACTCATCTATACTCCTATTATAAAGAGGTAAAAATTGTTTATTTGTAGGAGGTAAGATCTGAAACTACCGAACAGATTCCAAAAGTAATGGTATCAAAATGATGATGTTAGTCCAACTTAGAACATAGGTATATCTTATGTCCGTGCCAATGGCCAAAAGGGGGTGCAGGAGCAAAAAACGTTCTAAAAATGAAATTTTTGTGTTACTGGATGGCCTAGAAACATAAAATTTGGAATATTAGTTACTTCTAAGATATAAATTATGTCTAAGAACAATTCTTAAACAATTCGAAATTAAAAAGGGGCCAAAATGCACAAAAAGCGTTAAAAAAAACGTTCTAAATGGTAGTTTCTACATAATCTCAGGAAATACCAAACCGATTTAAAAAATATTGGTGCTCCAAGATAGACTATATTTTATGTCGGTGCCACTAACTCAAAGAGGGTGCAGGAGCAAAAACGTTCTTAAAATGCGATTTATGTGTTACTGAAGGGCCTAGAAATATGAAATTTGAAATATTAGCTACTTATTAGATATAAAGGATTTCTAAGAACAGTTCTTAAACAATTCGAAATTTAAAAGGAGTGAAAATGCACAAAAAGCGTTCTAAAAAACGTTCTAAATGGTAGTTTCTACATAATCATAGGAAATACCAAACCGATTTAAAAAATATTGGTGTCAAAATAATGGTGACAACGCTTGCTCCAAGATAGGCTATATTTTATGTCGGTGCCACTACCCCAAAGTGGGTGCAGGAGCAAAAAACGTTCTGAAAATGCGATTTATGTGTTACTGAAGGACCTAGAAATGTGAAATTTGAAATATTAGCTATTTATTAGATATAAAGGATTTCTAAGACCAGTTCCTAAACAATTCGAAATTTAAAAGGGGTGAAAATGCGCGAAAAGCGTTCTAAAAAACGTTCTACATGATGGCTTCCACACAATCTCATGAAATACCAAACCGATTTAAAAAATAAAGACGTCAAAATCATGGTGACAACCCTTGCTCCAACAAAGGCTATGTTTTATGTCAGCGCCATTAACCCAAAGGAGGTGCAGAAGTAAAACGTTCTAAACTGCGGTTTTTGCGTTACGGAAGGGCCTAGAATCGTGAAATTTGGAATGGTAGTTATAAGATATCATGATCTCTAAGGACATTTCCTAAAAAAATCTAAATTTAAAAGGGGATCAAAATGCGCAAAAAGCGTTGTAAAAAACGTTCTAAATTGCGATTTCTATGCAATCTCAGGAAGCACTGAACCGATTTCAAATATAATGGTGTAAAAATGATAGTGAAAGATCTTCCTCCAAGATAGGCTATATTTTATATCTGTTTCCACTACCCCAGAGGAGATGCAGGAGCAAAATGCGCTAAAAGCGTTCTAAAAACGTTCTAAATGCCGATTTGTCAGCAATATCTCAGGAAGAATCAAACTGATTTCAAAAGTAATGGTTGGAAATTGATGCTGACAGCCTCTGCTCTAACGTAGACGCTATTTTATGTCGGTATCACTATCACCTAGACGTTGCAGGTGCAAAAAAGCGTTCTAAATTTCAATTTTTGTGACCGGTAGGGGCTAGCAACTTAAAATTAGGCAAGGTGCATATTTATTAGATTTAAATGATCTGTAAGAACAGTTTCGAAAAAATTAGAAATTTAAAAAGGGTGAAAATGCTCGAAAAGCGTTCTAAAAACGTTCTAAATTGCGATTTCTATGCAATCTCAGGAAGTACTGAACCGATTTCAAATATAATGGTGTAAAAATGATAGTGACAGATCTTCCTCCAAGATAGGCTATATTTTATATCTGTTTCCACTACCCCAGAGGAGATACAGGAGCAAAATGCGCTAAAAGCGTTCTAAAAACGTTCTAAATGCCGATTTGTCAGCAATATCTCAGGAAGAATCAAACTGATTTCAAAAGTAATGGTTGGAAATTGATGCTGACAGCTTCTGCTCTAACGTAGACGCTATTTTATGACGGTATCTCTATCACCTAGACGTTGCAGGAGCAAAAAAGCGCTCTAATTTTCAATTTTTGTGACCGGTAGGGGCTAGCAAATTAAAATTAGGCAAGGTGCATATTTATTAGATTTAAATGATCTTTAAGAACAGTTTCGAAAAAATTAGAAATTTAAAAAGGGGTGAAAATGCGCGAAAAGCGTTCTAAAAACGTTCTAAATTGCGATTTCTACTCAATCTCAGAAATAACAAAGCCATTTCAAAAGTAATGGTTGCAAATAAATGGTGAAAGTCCCTGCTATAACATAGGTTATATTTTATGTTGTTGTCACTACCATCTGAGGGTTGCAAAAGCAAAACATGTTCTAAGTTGCGTTTTTTGCACAACTGAGGGGTCTAACAATTTGAAGTATGGCATGGCATTTACTTACGAGATGCAACTGCTTTCTAAGAGCGTTCGCAAGAAAATTCTAAATTTAAAAAGATGAAGTCAGCGAAAAGCGTTATAAATTACAATTTTTATGCAATCTTATCAAATACCAGACCGATTAAAAAAATAATGATGACAAATTGTTGGTGATAGAACCTGCTCAAACATAAGCAATATTTTATGTCTGGGCCACTACCACCAGGGGGTTGCAGGAGCTAAAAACTTCCTAAATTTCGATTTCTGTGATACTGAAGAGGCTAGAAACTTTAAATATGGCATGGTAGTTACTTATAAAATATAAATGCCCTCGAAGGACTGTCAAAAATAAATTTGAATTAAAAAGGGGTGAAGCGAAGGGGAGGTGCGAAAAGCATTCTAAAAAAGTCCTAAATTACGATTTCTATGCAATTTCAGGGAATATAAACCGATTATAAAAGTAATAGTTGCGAATCAATGGTAACAGTCTCTGATCCGACACAGGCTATATTTTATGCCGATGATTCTACCACCTGGGGTTCACAGGAACAACAAACGTTCTAAAAAAGGCCTTTAAAAGCTTTCTAAATTATGCTTCTGTAGAATATTAGGAAAAAACAAACCGATTTCAAAATTAATATTGACAAATTATTGGTGACAGTTCCTATTTCAACATATCCCTTTATGTTGAGAGAGGTGGTAGGACTTGGAATTTGACATGATAGTTAATTTTAAGATGTAAGAAGATGGTTTCTAAAAAATACAAAACTTCCAATGAATACTGAAATGAGCGTATTAATTGAGCAAAGTTTCAAAATATTTTCTTATCATTTATTTAGTTTTATTTCGTTTTATTAATTTAAGTCTCATTTATGCCAAATGCAGTGTAATAATGATGTTTAATCAAACTGTGTTTTAAATAGTAATTTTTGAATTATTCCTAAAAGTAATAAGTACCTTTTAATAAAAAAAAAAACTTTTAATGAAATAAAATATTACCTTTTAATAAAATAAAAATTTAGTTAGTAAATTTTAATAAAAATTAGACATATAAATATCACTTGGCATATTTCAAATATTACGCGAGCAAAGCCGCGGGGCTTGCTAGTCATCTATACTCCTATTATAAAGAGGAAAAAATTGTTTATTTGTCGGAGATAAGCTCTGGAACTACCGAACCGATTCCAAAAGTAATGGTATCAAAATGATGGTGTTAGTCCAACTTAGAACATAGGCTATATCTTATGTCGGTGCCACTACCCCAAAGGGGGTGTCGGAGCAAAAAAAGTTCTAAAAATGCAATTTTAGCGTTACTGAAGGGCCTAGAAATATGAAATTTTGAATATTAGTTACTTATAAGATATAAATGATGTCTAAGAACAGTTCTTAAATAATTCGAAATTTAAAAGGTGTGAAAATGCACAAAAAGCGTTCTAAAAAACGTTCTAAATGATAGTTTCTACACAATCTCAGGAAATACCAAACCGATTTAAAAAATATTGGTGTCAAAATTATGGTGACAACGCTTGCTCCAAGGTAGGGTATATTTTATGTCGGTGCCATTACCCCAAATGGGGTGCTGGAGCAAAAAAAGTTCTAAAAATGCACTTTTTGCGTAACTGAAGGGCCTAGAAATATGAAATTTGCAATATTAGTTACTTATAAGATATAAATGATGTCTAGGAACAGTTCTTAAACAATTCGAAATTTAAAAGGGGGGAAATGAGCAAAAAGCATTCTAAAAAACATTCTAAATGGTGGTTTCTGCATAATCTCAGGAAAGACCAAACCGATTTAAAAAATATTGGTGTCAAAATGATGGTAACAACGATTGCTCCAAGATGGGCTATATTTTATGTCGGTGCCACTACCCCAAAAGGGGTGCAGGAGCAAAAAATGTTCTAAAAATGCGATTTTTGCGTTACTCAAAGGCCTAGAAATATGAAATTTGGAATATTAGTTACTTATAAGATATAAATGATGTCTAAGAACCGTTCTTAAGAAATTCGAAATTTAAAAGGGGTGATAATGCGCGAAGAGGGTTCTATAAAACGTTCGAAATGGTAGTTTCTATATAATCTCAGGAAATACCAAACCGATTTAAAAAATATTGGTGTCAAAATGATGGTGACAATGCTTGTTCCTAGATAGGCTATGTTTTATGTCGGTGCCATTACCCCAAATGGGGTGCTGGAGCAAAAAAATGTTCTAAAAATGCGATTTATGTGTTACTGAAGAGCCTAGAAATATGAAATTTGGAATATTAGTTATAAGATATAAATGATGTCTAAGAACAGTTCTTAAACAATTCGAAATTTAAAAGGGGTGAAAATGCGCGAAAAGCGTTATAAAAAACGTTCTAAATGGTGGTTTCTACACAATCTCAGCAATACCAAACCGATTTAAAATATAATGGTGTAAAAATGATAGTGACAGATCTTGCTCCAAGATAGGCTATATTTTATATCTGTTTCCACTGCGCCAGAGGAGATGCAGGAGCAAAATGCGCGAAATATGTTCTAAAAACGTTCTAAATGCCGATTTGTCAGCAATATTTCAGGATGAATCAAACTGATTTCAAAAGTAATGGTAGGAAATCGATGCTGGCAGCTTCTGCTCCAACATAGACGCTATTTTATGTCGGTATCACTATCACCTTGACGTTGCAGTAACAAAAAAGCTTTCTAAATTTCGGTTTTCGTGATCGGTAGGGGCTAGCAATTTAAAATTAGGCGAGGTACATATTTATTAGATATAAATGATCTTTAAGACCAGTTTCGAAAAAATTGGAAATTAAAAAAAGGGGTGAAAATGCGCGAAAAGCGTTCTAAAAACGTTCTAAATTGCGATTTCGACTCAATCTCATGAAATACGAAAGCTTTTTCAAAATTAATGGTTGCAAATCAATGGTGACAGTCCCTGCTATAACATAGGTTATATTTTATGTTACTGTCACTACCATCTGAGGGTTGCGAAAGGAAAACCTGTTCTAATTTGCGTTTTTTGCACAACTGAGGGGTCTAACACTTTGAAGTATGGCATGGTATTTACTTACAAGATGCAACTGCTTTCTAAGAACAGTCGAAAGAAAATTCCAATTTTAAAAAGGTGAAGTGAGCGAAAAGCGTTATAAATTACAATTTTCATACAATCTTATCAAATACCAAACCGATTAAAAAAATAATGATGACAAATTTTTGGTGATAGAATCTGCTCAAACATAAGCTATATTTTATGTCTGTGCCAATACCACCAGAGGATGTCAGGAACAGAAAACTTTCTAAACTGCAATTCTGTGATACTGAAGAGGCTTGAAACTTTAAATATGGCATGGTAGCTACTTATAAAATATAAATGTCCTCGAAGGACTGTCGAAAATAAATTCGAATTAAAAAGGAGTGAAGCGAATTGGAGGTGCAAAAAGCATTCTAAAAAAGTCATAAGTTACGATTTCTATGCAATTTCAGGGAATATAAACCGATTATAAAAGTAATAGTTGTGAATCAATGGTAACAGTCTCTGATCCTACACAGGCTATATTTTATGCCGATGATTCTACCACCTGGGGTTCACAGGAACAACAAACGTTCTAAAAAAGGCCTTTAAAAGCTTTCTAAATTAAATTTCTGTGGAATATTAGGAAATAACAAACCGATTTCAAAATTAATGTTAGCAAATTAATCGTGACAGTTCTTATTTCAACATAGCCCTTTATGTTGAGAGAGGTGGTAGGACTTGGAATTTGACATGATGGTTAATTTTAAGATGTAAGAAGATGGACTCTAAACTATTCAAAAATTCAAATGAATACTGAAATGAGCGTATTAATTGAGCATAAAAGTTTTCAAATATTTTCTAAATTATCATTTATTTAGTTTTATTTCGTTTAATTAATTTAAGTCTCATTTCTGCCTAATGCAGTGTAATAATGATGTTTAATCAAACTGTGTTCTAAATAGTATTTTTTTAATTATTCCTAAAAGTAATAAGTACATTTTAACCCGAGAGTAGTCGCAACATTTTTTTGAGCGTTAGTAGTCGCGTTCTGTCCATTTGCCGCCGTTACCAGCAGGCCGAAAACGAAGGGGAAACTTGCCGGTGATATCAGATGATCGAAAACGGATAACGTAGGGTGAAAATATTGACTGAACTTTAAAAGATTACAGCAATTATTCATTTTACAACTTTTTACAGCAATTATTTATTGCGCTTAAGTATATATTCAGTTGGCATCTAGATAAATGTTTTTTATAACTATTTCTTCGTTTTGCATAAATACTTAAAAGTAAATAGTAAATGATTTGATTGAATTTCTGTTGTTACTATGAATCAATAATTAGTAGGAAAACATTTCCGAATATGAATCTAAATTCGTGATAGGTGTATTTTTATTTATTTATTTTATTTTATTTTATTTTTGGAATGACAGAATCAGAGTCAGGTAGATTTTTATGATACTCCGGCACTCTCTATCCATTTAATAAAATAAAATTAATAAATTTAGCATCAATATTGACACTAGACTGACATTAAACTGACATACTAGACTGACACTAGACTGACATAGCACTGACATTAAATTGAACAATGAAAGTGAAAGTAAAATTGGAACATATGACATGCAACAGAAAATCAAATACAATACCACTAATTCACCAGCATATTGCGGACGATTAATTCATTTAAAACATATAAAAAACCATCAAATTTGATGCAATAAACAATTAAAGACAATATATATATATATATATATATAACCATTAATAAGAAAAGAGTAAAAAATACTTAACTTCGAAATTATAAATGTAAATGTTGCAACTACGTTTTATTTATTTATTTATTTTGTGGGGTGTCTGTGTGTGTATGAGGGGGGAGAGGAGGGGGGCGGGGCTCGCAAGATTTTATGATTAAATCCATTTTTCAAATGAAAATGCACGATTTGTAGTTTTTTTACTTATTTCAGGGTGGGAGCAGCGCCCTTGAATAAAAATCTGGATACGAACTTCGCTTATATAAAGCAAATAATAAATAAGTTATTGAAATTATATATTTAATTTAAATACATTTGCAATTGTGGATTTAAATCCTAAGATGGATAAATTATTTTAATTAATAGAATCACTGAAAGGTTCATTTTAATAGGGGTGTATTTTAGAGCAACTATTTAATTAAAATAAATAGTCAATTGTACATTTCATAATAAGGTATTAATGTTATAATTTGTTTTATAATAACATTCATTAAAATAATAAAAACAATAAGAAAATTTTCTCCGAAATTATAAATATGCAGCAATAATTTAATTTAAATGAATTTTCTCTCATATTCTGGAAAACATTATTCTGAAAAATAGTTTGAACAATTGATGAAGGACAACAAATTTAAATTTATTAGATATTGTCCCCAAGCCTCTATTGGATTTCAATAATAATTAAAAAAACATTTTCTGTGACATTGTTAAAAAAAAAATGTGTTTTTACTTACAGTATGAAAATTTAACAATAGATAAATTTTAGAAAAATACTTAAAATATTTTTTTAAAATCATAGTATAAACATTCACTGAATTATCCAAAAGATATTTTTATTTGCGTAATTTCTAACCTACATTATGAAATTCTCATTATTTTTCTTATTGTACAACTAAATTATATGTATGTTCTTCGCATATATACATACTACATTTCTGATAAAATTGTTTTACCTTTCGAATTTGTTTTATTGTACAAAAACGATACTTTTCAGATTTTGGAGATACGGCAATTTTTTTACTGATTCCCGCAAAATTCTCTTTTCTTTTTTTTAATTGTTTGACAGTGTTATTGCCTGTTTTCTTTCATTTATATGCTCCGGTAATAAATGGAAAGCAAGTTCTTTCAAATAATGATGATGAATTTCCCTTTTATTTCCATATTTAAACGATTATCAATTTGAGAATTTATTCGCGCAATATTTGACAATGAAAAAAGAAATGTAAGTGACCATCCATCAGATTTTTGTGCGAACTGACTTCACAACTAATATAATAAAACAATTTTAAGTCGCATTCTAAAAGTAAAAAAAGTACTCTATGAACGGGTAAAATAGTAGAAAGAAAGAAAGAGACGAAATAACAACAGGCAGAGAGTCCGTACTTCGAAGAAACTTTCCCCCACAGTTTCGCAGAAATGGGAAAGGACGAACACGAGGGGGAAAAATTCACTAACGCAAGTGGTCGCAACGCGGTCATTTAGACCGATTGAAACTTAAGAATGCGATAAAATGCTAAGAAATAGCAGGAATGACTTGCAATTTTACTACACAAGAGTGTGAACACTCAAGGTCAGCTACACGGAATTTCGCTATCGTAACTTTAAGGGGAAATGAGTTACAGGAAGATAGCGAATTTCGGGCGGGGAAAAGACCAACGCGCGACTATTAACGGGTTAATAAAATAAAATATTACCTTTTAATAAAATAAAAATTTAGTTAGTACATTTTAATAAAAATTAGACATATAAATATCTCTTGGCAAATTTCGAATATTACGCGAGCAAAGCCGCGGGGTTTGCTAGTCATATTATAAAGAGGTAAAAATTGTTTATTTGTAGAAGGTAAGCTCTGGAACTACCGAACCGATTCCAAAAGTAATGGTATCAAAATGATGGTGTTAGTCCAACTTAGAACATAGGCTATACCTTATGTCCGTGCCACTCGCCAAAAGGGAATGCAGGAGCAAAAAACGTTCAAAATATGCGATTTTCGTGTTACTGAAGGGCCTAGAAACATGAAATTTGGAATGGGAGTTACTTATAAGATACTAATGATCCATAAGGACATTTCTTAAAAAACTCGAAATTAAAAAGGGTTGAAAATGCGAAAAAGAGTTCTAAAAAACGTTCTAAATGAAGATTTTTACGCAATTTCAGGAAAAACCAAACCGATTTCAAAAATAATGGTGTCAAAATGATAGTAACAACCATTGATCCAACATAGGCTACATTTTATGTCGGTGGCACTACCCCTAAAAGGGATACAGAATAAAAAAAAAAAAAAAAAAAAAAAAAAAAAAAAAAAAAAACATTCGAAATTGCGATTTTTGTGTTACTGAAGGGTCCAGATACATGGAATTTGGCATAATCGTTACATATTAGATTTGAATGATCTCTAAGAACATTTCTTAAAAAATTCTAAATTTAAAATTGGTGAAAACTCGCAAAAAGCGTTCTAAATGGCGATTTTTACGAAATCTCACAAAAGTACCAAACCCATTTCAAAAGCAATGGTGTCAAAATGATGGTGACAACCCTTGCTCCAATATAGGCTACATTTTATGTCGGTGACACTACCCCTAAAGGAGGTGCAGGAGCAAAAAACGTTCGAAATTGTGATTTTTGTGACACTGAAGGACACAAATACATGGAATTTGGAATGGTAGTTAATTATACGATTTAAATGATCTCTAAGAACATTTCTAAAAAAATCGAAATTTTAAAGGGGTGAATGCTCGAAAAGAGTTCTAAAAAACGTTCTAAATGGCGATTTCTACCCAATCTCCGAAAGTACTAAACCTATTTCAAAAGTAATGGTTGGAAATTGATGATGATAGCCCTTGCTCCAATATAGGCTCCGTTTCATGTCGGTGTCACTACCACCTAGGAGTTGCAGGAGCAACAAACTTTCTAAATTGTGATTTTTGTGTTACTCAAGGCCCTAGAATCCTGAAATTTGGCAAGGGAGTTATTTATAAGATGCAAATGATCTCTAAGAACATTTCCAAAAAAATCGAAATTTAAAAGGGGTGAAAATGCACAAAAAGCGTTCTAAAAAACGTTCTAAATGCTGGTTTCTGCACAATCTCAGAAAATACCAAACCGATTTCAAAAATAATCGTGTCAAAATGATGGTGACAACCCTCGCTCCAAGATAGGCTATATTTCATACCCGTGTCACGACCTCAAATGGGGTGCAGGAGCAAAAAACTTTCTAAAAATGCAATTTTTGCGTTCTAAATTACGTACGTTATAAATTGTGATTTCTACACAATCTCAGGAAGTACCGAACCGATTTTAAAACTAATGGTGTGAAAACGATAGTGATAGCCCTCGCTCCAACATAGGCTGTATTTCATGACGGTGCCACTACCCCAAAGGGTTGAAGGAGCAAAAAACGATCTAAATTGAGTTTTTTTAATACTGTAGGGGCTAGCAACTTGAAACTAGGCATGGTAGTTACTTATAAGATATAAATGATCTCTAAGAACATTTCATAAATAATTCGAAATTTAAAAGGGGTTAAAATGGACAAAACATTCTAAATTGCGATTTCTACGCAATCACAGAAAGTACCCAACCGATTGCAAAAGCAATGGTTGGAAATTAATGATGACAGCCCTTGCTCCAAAATAGGATCTATTTCACGTTGGCGTCACTACCACCTTGCTGTTGCATTTTAAAAAAACGTTCTAAATTGTGATTTTTGTGATACTCAAGGTGTAGCAACTTGAAATTTTGCATGATAATTACTTATGAGATGATAATACACTCTGAGAAGAGTTCCTTAAAAATTTGAAATTTAATAGGGGTTTAAATGAACGAAAAGCGTTCTAAAAATGTTCTAAATAGCAATTTCTATGCAATCTCAGGAAATATAAACCGATTTCAAAAATAATGGTTTCAAATTGATGGGGACAGTCCTCGCTCCAACATAGCCTATATTTCACGTTGTTGGCACTACCACCTGGGGGTTACAGGAGCAAAAAATGTTCAAAATTGTTTTTATTGTGTTACTGATGGGGTCTAACATTTTAAATTTGGAATGGTAATTACTTCGAGGTGCAAATGCTTTCTAAGAATTGTCGAAAGAAAATTCCAAATTTAAAAGGATGAAGTGAGCGAAAAGCGTTCTATAAGCGTTCTAAATTACGATTTTTATGCAATCGTATGACATACGAAACCGATTTCAAACATAATGGTTGCAAATTGATGGTGATAGAACCTGCTCAAACATAAGCTTTATGTTATGTCGAGGGTTGCAGGAGCAAAAAACTCTCTAAATTGCGATTTCTGCGGATTGAAGGGGCTAAAAACTTTAAATATAGCACGATATTTACTTTTAAAACATAAATGTCCTCTAAGAACAGTCGAAAATATATTCGAAATTAAAAAAGGGGTGAAGCGAAGGGAAGGAGCGAAAAGCATTCAAAAAGAGTCCTAAATTACGATTTCTATAGAATCTCAGGAAATTATAAAACGATTACAGAAGTTATTGGTTGCGAAACAAGATTGATAGTCCCTGCTCCTATACGGGCTATATTTTATGCCGATGCCACCTGCACCTGGTTGGCAGAAACAAGAAGAAAGTCTTTAGAAACATCTAAATTCCGTTTTCTATAAAATATTAGGAAATACCAACCGATTTCAAGGTTAATGTTGGCAAATTAATGGTGACAGTCTCTGTTTCAACATTTTTCGAGTAATTCTATTTCAACTCTGTTTCGGCATTTTATGTTGGTGCCACTAAAACCAGAGAGGTGGTAGACTGTTAGATAAGAAGCTTGGAATTTCACATTATGGTTAATTTTAAGATGTAAATGCGTCAAGATTGTTTCTAAAAAATTCAAAACTGCAAATGAATACTGAAATGAGCATAAAAGTCTCAAAATACTTTCTAAATTATCATTTAATTGGAATTAGTTTTATTTCTTCTTATTACTGAAAATCTCCTCTATGTCTATTGCATTTTTATGATGAAGTTTAGTCAAACTGTGGCTTAATTTGTAACTTTTGAATCATTCCAAAAAGTGTTTTTCTAATATAAAATAGTCACGCCAATATCACTTGGCATATTTCAACTATAGCGCGAGCAAAGCCGCGGGGTTTGCTAGTATATATATATATGTTTGATGACATCAATTCCCAAGCAAAGAAGTTTTTTCAGTTCTTTTTTTGCAAATTTCACTTTAAATATTATTCAATGGTACATTATATGTATTTTGGCATGCATTTATCACACAAAAAATTAAAAGAAAAAAAATTGAGAAAAAAAAAGTAATTTTCCGTACTATTTTAGTATTTTTCAAAATGCCCCATAAGCATTTCACATCAATGGAAATCCCATGAAAAAGTTTGGTTTATATATATATAACAACTTTGCATCGAATTTTATATATTCGAATATAAAGATAAGAAAAATGTTAGAAAATGCATTTTTCTTACCTTTATATTCAAATAAATAAAATTCGATATAAAGTTTTATTTATATATATAAACCAAACTTGTATAAAGAATATTGGGGATTTTCATTGATGTGGAATGCGCATGGAGAATTTTGAAAGTTCTTAAAATATTATGGTATTTAGTAAATGTACATTTTTTTAAATAGATAAAATTCGATATAAAGTTTTATTTATATATATAAATTAAACTTGTATAAAAAATATGGGGGATTTTCATTGATGTGGAATGCGGATGGAGAATTTTGAAAGTTCTTAAAATATTAAGGTATTTGGTAAATGTACATTTTTTTAAAAACCTTTCCATGTATAAATTGTGTTATGCAGCTGAAATGGTTTTCTTGATGATTGATAACATCCGTCAAATCGATACTTATGTGTTATATTGTTTTGAGAACTATAAAATATAGATTGTAAAAGCTACTTCAAGTTTTTTTGAAATATATGAGCAGAAAAATAGAAACATTTGATTCAGATAATCTTCCTGAAATCTAGGATCTTTTTTCATTTCTGAGATTTTAGAAGGTAAATGAGTTTTTTCGGACTTGAAGTTAATGCTGGAGATGTAGATTTATATATTCGTAAATGTTCTTACTCACTGAAGAAACATTCCCTTTTTTACCGTTTATAAAAATTATCTCTTTTTCAATGCATAAATCTTAGCATTTTAATAAGAACATACATTATTCTGCTTCTTTTTTTCCACACAAAAAATATATATATAATACAGCTCAGTTCTGAAGTATGACATGTGGAACTTTCGAATAGAAGAGGATATACACCGAGGAGCCGTTACATTATGACCACCTGTTTAATACGACGTAGGATAAACTTTCGCCCTCAAAACGTGATTACACACCTTGGCAGTGACTCGACAAGGTGCTTATAGGTAGCCTGAGGTATCTTGTACCAAATGCTCACTAACTGGTCCTGTAATTCTCACACATTGCGAGCTGATAGCGTGGCAACACGAATTGGGATTTCCAGGAGGAACCACGAATGTTCTAATGGGTTCATGTCAGGTGAATTTGGAGGCCAGGGCGTGATTTGAAACTGACTAGAATGCTTCTTGTACAACTTTCTGACGATTCGACCCGTATGACATGGTACATTATCCTGTTGGTAAATGCAATCTTCCGCCGGAAGCACTTCTGTCATGAATGGCTGCACCTGGTATGCAACGATGTTCAGGTAGCACTCAAATATCAGGGACTCTTCTATGGTGATTATGGGTCCTAATGTGCTCGATAAAAACATCGCCCACACAATAATACAGCCGCCACCGGCTTGTTTCCTACCAACTGTGCATCTGGGAGCACAGGATTTCCGTTTGAAATCGCTATATTCGCACTCGCCCGTCGATATGATTGGCCAGAAAACGTGATTCGTCGGATCATGCAACTTTCTTCTATTCTCCTATGGTCCAATTTCGATGTTCATGGGCCCGCAGCAGGCGCTGTTGGCGATGAAGTGCCATCAGCGTAGGAACGTGCTTCGGTCTCCGGCTGCGTACGCCCTTACGCATCAGTGCACGTAACACTGTGTGTTCAGAAACACTGTCTGGGTCGCCACTGTTGTAGTTGTTGTTGATTTCGCCTGTTGCAACTTGATCATTAGTCTGATAATTCTGCTGTTTTTCCCATTCTGTCGCTAATCACGCTACATTTTAAAATACAGTGCATTGACGGTTTATATACGACAACATCAGCCGCACACATGCCTTGGTTTTGTTTCTGGGCGACCTTATTGTAATAGATGGAAGGTGGTCATAATGTAATGGCTCTTCGGTGTAAACGAAACTCTTTCATTTTTTTTTTTTTTTTTTTACTTTACTTCTATATAGCTGAATGTTTTTGGCTTTGGATCAAAATCAATAAATTGCAGCACTGTTGCTTATTTCCCCATAAAATAAGTGTTATTATCCTCTGAGATTGCAAAATGCATTCCAGACAGTGTGTCCAAGAAAGTTAGAAATTTTCATAATTAATTAACTTAAAAGATTTACAATAATAAAAAAATGAGGATTTGTAGATCATTCAGTTGATTCAAGGACTTCAATTTGTTACTGGGTAAGTTAGGTTATCAATAATTAGATCGATATTTTAAGGGTTTTAGTAATTTTCGATCTGTATTTGTGAACCTAAATTACCAGTTCCCTAAAGTATCAATTTTAGAAAAAGGCTCCTTCTGTCATGTATGTTTTTTTTTTGTTTGCGCAAAATCAATATGTATTCGCAGTGTTATTTTACATTCGTGTCTGAAGAGGATAATATGTACCCCTTACAGTTTTCATGATTTTGAGCAAAACGTTTAATGAGATAAAAATACCTCAAACTTAATGTATTATTAATTGCAGCTTACGAGTGTTAATCAAATGTTTAAGATTTCCTTAACTATCCAAAATGTGCAAACATGTTTTCAGATTAAATATTTACTTTTTTTATTCGTATGTATATATTTTTTGTCTCTAATTCAACTGATAGAAATATTTAAAAAATAAATTTAATTTTATTACCATGCTATGAAAAGTGTAACTTTAAGATTATAATATATCTTTTTATTTCAAATATGGTATCAAAAATTGAATTTATGAAGTTGTATTACATGAAAACCTTTTCATTAAAATTAAATACAACTCATACGTACTGTTTGTAGTACTACATATACATTATTAGGATATTTCGATACTAAAGTAAATCGAATACAACTCATAATAATAATAATAATAATAATATGATAATAACCGACAAGACTTTTATATTTATCTTTCTCATATTAGTATATAGTAACTGTTTTTTTTTTAATATATTAACCCGAGAGTAGTCGCGTCTTTTTTTAGAACGCTAGTAGTCGCGCTCGGTCTGTTTGCCGCCGTTCCCGTTTGGCCGAATAAACAGAGGAAAATTGCCAGTGTTACTGGAAGATCGAAAACGGCGAAAATAGGGGGAAATATCGCTTGAATGCGATAAGATAAACGTTATAGCTATTAGCACGCATTTACGTTAAGTATATATTTGGTTAACATTTAAATAAATGTTTAATAACTTTTTTCTTTCCTCAAAATTTGTAAAAATGATAAAAACTATTATAAAAACTGACAAAATTTGTAAAGATTCAATGAACAACAAATTAAAAAAAAATTTCAGTTATAAATTTGAAATCGTGATACATATTTTTCGAAAGGACAGCAGCGCAGTCAGGTTGGTTTTAACGGTGGTCCGGCACTAGGAGCTAATTAAAGTTGAAAAAATGCATTTCTAATATATTTTTCTTACCATATCTATACAAATAATAAAAAAATGAGATAAAATAACTACTAATTTGAAATTATTAATATAACAACAGTAGCTAGTTTTTATTTCATCATTATTTTTTTTTCCGTTGAGTCGTTTTTGTGTGTGCAACTTTAGAGATTTGATAATTCAATACTTTTTCTCAAGTGAAAATATATGAATCAAATGATAATATATGCATGAAAATATACGGACATATTTCAGGGTGAAGCAGCGTTCTTTTTTCATCCTTCTGGGTATGAACTTCGTATATATGAAGTAAATAATAAGTAATAATTTAATAAAATCCAATATTTTATTTCTATAAATTTCCACTGTTTTTTTTTTTTTTTTTTTTTTTTTTTTTTTTTTTGCAAAATTTGTAAAAATGATAAAAATTGTTATATAAATTGGCTGAATTTGTAAAGATACAATGGATAACAAATTAAAACAATATTTCAGTTATAAATTTGAAATCGTAATTCATATTTTTTGAAAGGACAGCAGCGCAGTCTGGTTGGTATTAACAGTGGTCCGGCACTAGGAGCTAATTGAAATTGAAAAAAATACATTTCTAATATAATTTTCGTACCATATCTATCTATACATATAATAAAAAACGGAGATAAAATAACTACTAATTTGAAATTATTAATGTAACAGCAGTAGTTACTTTTTTTTTTTTTTTTTTTTTTCGTTGAGTCGTTTTTGTGTGCAACTTTAGAGATTTCATAATTCAATACTTTTTCTCAAATGAAAATATATGAACCAAATGAAAATATATGCAGGAAAATAAATGAAACAAATGAAAATATACGGAGTTATCTCAGGGTGGGGCAGCGTTCTTTTTTCACCCTTCTGGGTACGAGCTTCGTATATATGAAGTAAATAATAAATAATAATTTATTAAAATTAAATATTTTATTTGTATAAATTTTCACTGTGGATTTTAATTCCACTTACGGATAAATAATTTTAATGAACCGAACTGACAAAAGGTTCATTTTGATTGTACCGCTTCATTTAATTAAAATAAATATACATTTGTGCATATCAATTCATGCTCTTAATAATTCACTAAAAACTTTTTCTTACAATACATAGCAAAATATTAAAAACATGAAGATAGCAAATTTTCTGATTCTTCATTATCAGTTTCCTCATCTTCGTTTAGAATTAAACTATTATCTTCCTCTGGTGAACTGGTTTCATCACTAATGTAATCCTCTTCTAAATTATCAAAAAGTTTTAGAGCTTCTTGAATAGTTAAAAACTGTTTACGAGACATTGTTAAAATAATCAAATAGTCTATGAGAAAAATATCAGAAAGAAAAAAAGAGAGAGAGCGCAAACGGAAGAGACTCCGCGAACCCTTCTTCCGCCTTCCAGGAAATTCGGGGGGATGGGAATGAAGAATGGGTAGGGAGAAAAAAAAAAAACAACTAACGCTGGTGGTCGCACGCCGGTCATTCAGACCGAATTTAACTTTAAAATGCTATAAAATCCTGACAAAACGCAGGAATGACTTGTAATTTCTGTAAACAGAAGGTCGAACATTGAAGGTCAGCTATGCGGCATTCCACCATTGTAACTTTAAGGGGAGATGGGTTTTAGGAAGATATACGAATTTTGGCGGGGAAAAGACCAACGCGCGACTAATAACGGGTTAAAACTCGTTAGCTGCTTATCTATTTTTTTAAAAACTAGTTTCATTACATATCAAATATTGATCTGGATGTGAAACAGTGCAATGTTTAATATTCTATTTATTTTTACTGACAACATATATTTTAACAGAACGCAATGCAAATGCAAGACATTTTCAAATACAGCAATAACATTTTTAAAATGTCAAATGTTTTTAATTCATTTTAAGATAAGTCAACAAACATTTCGCTTCTAAAAAAATGAATTAATGATAACTACAGTATAAAAAGCCAATGTTAATGCATTTAATTTTTGTCTCTGCACTGAAAAACTAATCCAAGCATGCAATGAATTATTTTTAAGTGGATTTAAAACCTATTTTTCATTTAACCCTTTAAGGAACAAGAAAATGTGTCTCGGCTATACAGAATTCAAGTCAGTTTTTCCGGAACATTTTTTCAAAAGAAAGGAAAATAAAATTATTTTGCCAGACTAAAGTTACAAAAGTAAAATATTGCAGAAAAATTCAGGTACATAACGTCATTAAAAGTAGTTTGTATAAAACATATCACACAAATATAAAAATCGTACATTGGTTAGAATATACCAAAACAATTTTAATATAAAGTTTACATGAAAAAAAAAATGTATATCATTAAAAATTATTAAAACGTGTTTTGTGTTAATTTGGTATTTGGACTCTTTACTGCAAATCAAAAAAGCTAAAAGGTATTTTATTGTTATGCTTTTGTTTAGATTCCTAACCGTGTCATAGACAATCGTTTATTATTCGGATCTCATATGAAGTTGCTATTCATAAGAAGGATAAATAATACACAACAGTAAAAAACATAGTTTTGTATGTGTTGAATATTATTTTTTAAAGAAAAAATATAAGTCTTCTACATATATATCATCAGAAACATCAATAAATATGGGTTTTGCGGGTTTTTCGAAACAGCACGTTGTTGTGACAAATTTTAAAGTAAAATATTTTAGTAAATATTATCCTTTTTTATTAAATCAAGAAAATCGTATCTATATACGTGAGTGGGAACGCATGTCACATAATTGCATTTAACAATTTCGAAGTTCTGAAATATTACAAAAGAAGATTATCCTAACAAAATTGGAAATTGTGTCACAAAAATTTGTCAAGCAGTTTTAAATTAGATTTAGAATATTGAATTCTTAACACAATATTACGGTGATATGGAGTAAAATAACTGAATATCATATAAGGATGGGAAAAATACATTAACCTCTTAACTGTTTCTTTGTTTGAGACAATAAATTAAAAATATGGACCCGACACCACTTTTTTTTTTACTAAAATATTTGGATTTGTACAATCGAAATCATTTAAGAAACCAAAGATTACAATTGAAAGTAAGTGGTATTAAAAAGCTTTTAGTATCAAAGACTGCACACTCTTTTTGCCCGAGCGGCATTCGGGCAAAACAGTTAAGTTGTTAAACTGTTATTTTTCAAAATACATATACACTGGTGTGCAAAAATTAAGGACGAAATGAAGAAATTAATATAGCAGCGGCACAAAAAGGCAGGATAGATTTCTACCATTTTTGGGAAATTCTGTTCACTTTTCCCATATTATTATATCTCCAGGATGTTATGGTACAATGTGTACCGATTTGCAGAAATTCTGCATGTCGTTATAAAAAGTTCCGTCCTTAATTTTTGCACACCAGTGTATTTGAATGAACGTCAAAGAAAATACTTTAATTAACATGTGTAATACTTCTTTTAACCGACTTCAAAAAGAAGGAGGTTAACAATTCGACATGTATGTAATTTTTGGTCCTGTTCACGCATAACTTTCTTAAATATGAACCGATTTTGATTTTTTTTTTGTTTGAAAGTGTTTGTCACCCGTGTGGTCCCGTTCCAATGTCATCAAAATCTCACGATTAGAACATTATTTTTTTCAGTAAAAACTTTAAAATTCAAATCCTTTTTGAAGCAGTCGTGTATATCTTTTATGCTATACTTTTACAGAGATACGAGATCTTTTCAAAGTGCGAAATATTACTGGACAAGGGCCGAGATCCAGATAGATTTTTCGCTGTTAGCGAAACGGGATTGACCAATCAGAAGCCTGCAGCTTTGTGAACTTTTCGCTTTATGCAAAATGGCAGACTTCTGATTGGTCGATCTCGTTTCGCTAAGAGCGAAAAATCTATTTGATTCCCGGCCAAGTTCTGTCATCCACCAAACCGGAAAGCCCACATAGATACAAACCTATATTGGAAGTAGGTGTCGAAAAGTTGAAAATCAACCTTTAAAGTTCCTGATGTATCAGGGCACAAGTTCAGCGCCTAGAATAAATAATGTGGAAATCTGCTATCCAAACAACGCTAAAAAAATATCCCTTAAATGTGCAATGATGTTGAAATCCAATGAGCCGATCGCAGAGATATCTGCATTATATTTTCAAATTTCAATGTAAACATTGTATAATAACAGCGTCTAGACCAAATGGTCTTGGGGTTTTAGAAAATATCCTCGGATTTCGCTGAGATCGACTCTTTGGATTTCAGCATCGTTTGGCATTTAAGGAATACAATATTTTAGCACATTCTAAGCACTACTGCGATAGCCGATTTCGACACTATATATTCTAGACGCTTTAGCACAAGTACAGCGCCTATAAGATACAGTGTAGAAAACGTCTATTCCTATAATGCTTTAAAAAGTGCTAAAAACTTGTATCCCATAAATCTCCAACAATGCTCAGCGGCAATATGCTGATACGAGCGCCATCTCGTAACTCTTTTCAATATAAACACTGTGTTTTCAAAAATTATAGAATGTTAAATATCGGAATTTATAAATATAAGATATTTTGGTCTGTTATAAGCTAATTTAGTTAAGGAATGACGTGCAATAGGTTAAAGAGTCTCTTTTAGAATGACTATCGTTCTTAAATCACTACGATGACGCTACAATCGACATCTTGTTATTCAGCATCGTTGTACATTTATGGGATTCAATTTTTTAGCATTATTTTGTAGCCGTTTTCCACACTGTATCTTCTAGCCGCTGTAGCATAAGTGGCTGAGTTTAACGGTGCCTATTGTGTTGAAGTCACAATGTGCCTTCATATGTAAATACACAGCAGAGTCCATTGCTATGAGTAGCGACACTGTCTTTAGATTCAGATTCGGTTATCGGATTAGATATCAGAATGATTTCATCTTTTCTTCAGGTAGGACTCCTCCATAGGAAAGTGGGGTGATACGGAGATATTTGATTGGTTGAGGCGAATCTAGACAAAATAGAATCTAGACTTTTAATTCTTGTTTTTCTCGTCATCATGAAGCATATTTCATTTCGTTTTTTCGTTATCTAAATCAGTTTTTTTGTCAGCACGAAGCATCTTTGGGAGCCTGCCATTACCGTCAAGTATTACAGGGATAGTGGATTTCCACACTATATAGTCTAGTCGCTATAGTAGTACTTTTGACTACACATAAGAAAGCACTGTGCACTGACACATGGAAGAACTTAGCCGCTCTCTAATTTGTAAGGGCACTTTAGCGGAGGATTGACAGCTCTTCAACGATCAATTCCGATGTCCGTAGGTACAGCGTCTAGAATACATAGTGCAGAAATAGGCTATCCAAACAATGCTAAAAATTTGTATCCGTTAAATGTGCGACGATACTGCTGAAATCCAAAGAGTCGATTGCAGCGACATTTGCGGGAGTTTAGTATTGCATTGTATAAATTAGCAATATTCTTGCAGTTTTGGAAAATACCCTGCAGATGTCACTGCGATCTTTAAATTTCAGCAGCATCGTTGCACATTTAAGGGATACAATATTTTAGCGCATTTTAAAGTATTACAGGGATAGCCGATTTCCACACTATATATTCCAGTCGCTATATCGTAGGTATCACTGTTACAAATCTGCAACTTTTGTTGCATACTCCAACGCTTTTATAGAAAATCTCCATTCCGATCAGTGAAAATGCTCCATAATATCGTCCAGTAATCGTTTTCTATAACAACTTCGAAAAGTAATTGATTACTTTTTATATGTATATATTCGTAAACTAAATCATAAATATGTAAATTAATATCTTGTAAAAATTAATGTCTAGAAATTAATGTCTAGAAAACCCATGTTTGATGGATATTAAATTCTACGTACTAAATTTAACGTTTTTATGCAGATCCGATGTGTGGTTATTGGATAATGTTTCGTCATTATATAATTTTAAAGAATTAGTTAATTATTTTTAGTGTTTTTTTTTAATTATGTTAATATATATATTTTAGATTATTTTATTTCTTTTTCAAATATATTTGACATTATACTAATTTAAATTTAATATTTTATTTTAGATTCATATTGAAAATGAAGATTAGTTTTGTATGCTGTTGCTTCTCAAAGTGATCTATCTAGAGAAAATGAATCATTGTTTCTGAAATATTACCTTGTTAAATTTAAGCGGATTGGATATCTTGTGAATTGACGAAGATATGATTTTTTTTTTCTTGAACATCCCCATTTTATTATTATTATTTTTTTTATTATTATTTTGCAGCCTATCAAAAACTTGTCAATATATAAGTTGTAGATAATATTAAGAAGATGTATAATAAGTTTAAGCGAATTTGATTTATTGAGAATTGACGAAGTTATGATTTTTTTCTCCCTAAAATCCTAATTTTTGCACCCCTTGAAACCATTTTTAATTTTATAAAAATCTGTGATACATAAATTATTGGCCTTTTTCCTAGACCTAATAATAACTTTAAACTGATTTGATAAGTATAAAAATTAAGAAGTTTTAGGCTTTTTATCGATTTTCACAAAATCCCTCCCTATTTCTACCCTCTTGGTCCAATTTTGCCCATTATCGAACTTGATCGAGATTTCTAACCCTTGATGATATGTATCTGCTAGGATAAGATTTGTGCAGAATTACGGAAGTTATCGCGCCCATAATTAACCCCCTCACTGACAAGGCCGTGTTAATACGTTCACTAAGCTCCAGGTTTCACTGCAATACAAGCAATAATTAAAGTAATATAATTCTTCTGATTTAATGTATTTTTAATACATTGAACAATGATTAATACTTCCAAGGATTGCATTCATATTCGTTACTAAGTTTTTTCATAAAATGTTCAAAGAATATTTTTTTTTAGCATTTAAAACAAAATGCAGAGAAAACAACATTACAATTTTGCCCTTTTCCAAGACAGTCGGAGGGTTAAAGTGATAGATATATATGTATATATATGCATATATATATATATATATATATATATATATATATATATATACAGGGTGCAATATGTTATCTATCGCCGACCTTTAATTTCTCAACCATTGGTCCTAGACATATAGTTCCAATTTCAAAAACGTTTCAAATGAGGTAAATATTCATGTTGTGGCATTATTTAAAGTAAAAAATCAATTTTATAAAAATTACGAAATCTAACTTTTTATACGGTCCCCCAGTCCCTATAGTTATATTTAGTAAAAGTTTACACATATCATAACAGATATAACACAAGAAGATTGACATCTGTACTACAAAAATTGTCACAGTTATTAAATTTCAAAGTTAGAGATTTTTGCACATGATTTTGTCTTTCATTGAGGGATCAGTTAAAAGATGAATTAAAGTAATTCGCGACCAAGATCAGGGTGCAATGTCCTTTTAACGGCGAAACCGCCCTTATCCGGTATCGCCAAATCGGGGTATCACCAAAGAGGGTTATTTCATCTAAAAATTTGAGCTGGCTTTCAGGAGTCGTATACAAAGCGAAGAATGAAATATTGAAATTAAACAGAAAAATAAATATCAATTTATTATAATATCAGAAAACGGTGTACTATAAAAAATGAATAAATTAAACGCCGGAATCTTCTGGAGATACTGCTCAAAGTGTTCTCCATTTACGGCAATTTACAATTGAATGCGTGGCAGTACTGAGTCCTGGACACGTTAGAGCATAAGCAGGTGTGCAAACTGTGCGAAAATCAAAGATGATGCGCTGCTTCAGATAAACCACAGATGTGGTCTCAGTCACATATATCTATGCATTGATGTAACGCCAGAGGTAGGAGTCCATGGGAATCAAGTCCGGCGAACGCGGTGGCCACTCTACCGGATCACCATATCCAAGGATGGTGGCCAGATACGCCCCTTACATTTGATGTAATATGCGTAGAGGGTCCCATAATGTTCAAACCACACCCGGCATGCATGTCGGAGAGGCAGCTTTTGATGCCAGCCACGTACCGTATTTTGTAGTAGACGTATGTAACGATCGCCCGTTAAGGTCCCATCGTAGCAGATAGGTCCAGCAACCTGGGTTCCCCATATTCCGCACCACAGGTGTCGTACTGTGCAGGAGATGTGGAGGTTTTCCAGAGACCAGTATTGCACATTGTACTTGTTCAAAATGCCACCCCATGTAAACATTGACTCATCTGTCTACAGAATATCACAAAGGAACTCCGGATTTTTCTCTAAGGTGTTGAGCATGAAATTACAATAACCATATATATAGATATATATATATGTTTTTCACTGAGTTTGGTTTTGGTTTCTAGTAGTCACAATAGGTGTAGATCTGAAAACTTTTTCAGAAATTCCAACATAGGGGAGATTGCAATATGTAGTATTTCATGCGAAATCTACCTAACAGCAGCTCCTTAGTGTTTCAAGAATTTCATGACCACTTCAAAGTAGAATTAAAATTAAATGCAAAATATTGTGGGCAACTATCATAATACAAATATGAGATTTATTACAAAAAGGAGGTGAAATTTACGTACAGGGTGTCGGCCACTGAAACATAAAATTCAATATATTTAATATCATCATAGCGCTTTTGCGAGAATAGTCGAAAACTCATTTCTTTCTTTACCTGTATATTATGTCATCATTTTTAGGAATACATGTACTGTTCTGACTTTTATTATTTTTTATAACGGTGTAAATCACATTCGTATGCCAAAAAATGCTTTTTTTGCAGTTTTGAAAATTTAATCTTTTTGTCATAAAGGTACTGCAAGAGCTCTATGGTTGCTCTTTACCACTTTCTTGATCTCATACACTATTAAAAAAAAAACTGATTAAAATACGGAATTTTTGCTGGCAATCGAGACGCCCACAATGGAGTGTTTGACCGAAATCCTGGTCAAAAATATTTTTGATGTCAATATAGTCGATTGGCTTGAAACTCTTAGATGTTATTGGGTATCACTATGGCATGTTTGGTATTGTAATGAAGTCTATAGCCTTTATGGTTCATTTACAGAGACACCCAAAAGTGTTTTTTTACATTATGGTCTATGGGGGAAAATCGTTTGCTCTGCATTTTAAGGATATCACACTTTTAAACGTGTTGAAATTTATCTACACCACTAACGTGTACTAAGGCACTTATTGTAGAATAGGGTATGCATAGAATATATCGTTCATTTACAGGGACACACAAAAGAATATGGCTGGAGAATAAATTTAACTATTGAAGTCTATGACCAATAATTACTGGGAGTGTGTTTGTAGTTGCGATAGGCGTTTTAAAATAGAACATTTTTTTTTTTAATATTACTTGTTGTGGATATATTCTATAGATCATATACAGGGCTGCTCATAAGTTTTCAAGTGCATTTTGTTTTATTCACGGAAATTGCTGAACCGACATTTTTATCTGTGCTATGCGTTTCACTGAAGTAACTTTTAGCATACTATGAAGTATTCATGCAAATCCATAGCTTAGTTTAATATTTTATATCTTAAAAGCTTCCGAAGTGTAAGTAAGATTTTTTAATACTTCAAGTAATAATAAATATGCATTTTATAAATATTTTGAGAATTAAGAAAAAAAAGAGTCATCATTTAAGAAGAGCATAAAGTAAAAAGAAGTTAAAATATTAATTTACTAGGTAGATATTTTAAAAATATGAATAATTCACATGTCTACTGACTTAACATTACCGAAGGGTGTTTGGGAGTTGAGCGACTTGTAACCTTAACTATTTCCTGTTTTCAAGAGGAAAGTAATTGTTGATAGGTTTGTCGTATTCACTATTATTGTTTAATTAAATGTATTTAATTTTACTATATATGAAACTTATTATTTACATTTAATAATGCTTATTACATTTAAATTAGATTTAATAATAATTATAGCATTTAATTTATGTTTAATAGTGTAATATTTAATAGTAGGTTCAGTAAAGTGGAGTCTATATAGTACAGATTGCTAGTTTTTGAATGTATTTAATATATTACCAGTTTCAAAATGATTCTTCAGAACACTGCTTCATCTTCTTCATCACTCTCTTCTTCGCTTTTATCTGGACTATCATCAGATCTTGCTGGAAGAAGAAGTTGTAGGGTCTCCCTGCTGTTTGACTTGCTCTTTTTAGTTGATAAATTATTGATGAGTTATTAGAAAATATGAAATTGCTTATTTTCAAGTACATTATAAAAGGAAAATTTTAATTAAATTTTCGTGGTGCCGTTTGTCAGTTTTGGAATTAAAATTAGGTGTCCCTTTTTCAGGACACCCCCCCCCCCTCGAAAGAATTAATTTCCTCCTTTCTCTCCTTATGTTACACACATGAGCCTCAAGAACTAATTATGTAATACTTTTTCAATAAATAAGTACATACAATTTGAAGGCGATCGGATATTTCTATCAAAATATATCAAGTTGCGTATGTATGTACCTACCTACATACTTACTTATGTATGTACGTACATACATACAGCCAGAATATGTAGGTGCAAAAGCTCATCGGTAATATCCCGTGAGCTAAAAACCTGCAATACGACAGTAAATATGTAGTTCCTATCTCTTCAATTCGGTGGCCGCAAAACAAAGCATTTAAATAGTCATCCCGAAAATATATATATATATATATAAATGGCAACAATATGCGGAAGATTTTTTTGTTGAAATTGACACTCAAGACTATAACTAATACGATTGTAATTCAAACTTGGCCGGGCACAGCGAGGTACATAATTAAAAAGCTTTCGATAGGTATAAATTAGATCCAAAAACACTTTAAAAATAGACATTTTACAAATGTAATGTTTTTTTTTAATTACATTAAAAACGAAAATATTTAAATTAACACATAGCTTAACATTAAGCTCTGACCTTTGTTAAACACGTAAGCCCTCTTTAGTTTCAATTCAACAATTCATTGAGCTACAATAAAATTATATTTAAACATAACAACAATGCCAAAAAAACAACAAAAACCACGTCTTCTCAGAAAGAAACTTCCTTTTCTGCTGAGGTCAAGAGCCACCGGATATAACTCAGGATCCTAAAATAGACATATATCGATGCATCAATTAGTTAGCTATTAAAAAATAGGATTTTTACAATTGTTGACGAAATTTTAATTTTTTAATTTTTGGCCAGGTTATTTTCTGTAATTTATCGGGAAAAAGTTCCGTTAAAATAAGCTACATATAGTTACTTTTCGTCTAGAGAGTTTACTATGATGTCTCAAACTATTCATATATCAAATAAAATGTGGGATGATTTAAATTTATTATCACAAATTTACTCATTTTATTTAGTTTTATTATTTATTAGAAATAATTTATAATATCCGTAATCAAGAGTTTAATCATTAATTCAATCAAAAATTAGTTTATCTTGCGACGCAAGGACATATGGATAATAGTGTGATACAGTAAAGAAATTATCTTAAGCTTTTATAAAATTGCAGAATAATTTTAGAATGTTATTTATTCAATTTCACAGATGTCGCGTAAATAAAATATGTTTATATAAAACTTTAAAAACGAAACATAGAAGATATGCTAAAAATATATATATAATTTTAGAATTTACTTATTTAAAAAATTATATGCTTTATGTATTTCGTCTCAAAAACTAAAGATAAAAATGCTAGAGAAAATTTGCAGTTTGTCTTTTATAAAAATAAAAATTAAAAAATATTTTCAATGATAGTCGAAATAAAAAGAAGAGTGTTAAAAAATTACCATGAATTCACTTACAGGAATACTTAAGATCTTTAATTCAAAAGAATTATATTCTGAAAAAATAAGCTATGCGCTTTAACACGTTCACTTAAATTCCCTTTGGAATCTTTCCAAATACTTTGAGCAGTGGAATACATTTTAATCTCATACTGACGATAAAGCATCTCATACAGTAAAGTAGCTTATTTCAATGTGAATACTTAGCACTTATGGTTTATCTTTAAAATAAAATTATTTATCAGTTAAGCTCATTTTTGAAGCATGGACAACACCACTGGAATTTTTAATGATAATACCTTAGAAAAAAGTCTATTTAGCATGTTTTGTTTGATATTTCGCTCATTTTAATCTATTTGTTTATAATTAAATTTCCTCAATTTCCACAATGCGTTCAGATACCTAAAATATATATATATTTTTCTGATATAACTTTTATAATTATTAATCCATATAATTGGTATTGGTCTCAATAGCCATGAAAAGTTCATGTTATAGAACAATGTCACATCCCAGAAAAAATGGTCTTGCATTGTTTGTTATAAAAATTATAGATTGACAATGGTAAAATACTTATCCAGAAGACAATTACTAATTTACTAAAAAAGTTGCTTAAAATATATAAAAACCATTCCATTACATATAAATTGATCTCAGAAACTTAAAACCATTGATGATAGTAAAATATGTTACATTACCTTCCAGATATTTCAATCACAAACGTGTTCATTTTCAAGGGGATAAATTTATTAGAATGTCGCTTTCAAAGTGCTATTTTTAATTTTTTAATTTTTGCGTAATTCGTCATCTTTCGATACCCAATGATTATCCATTTACTAGCATTAATTCTTCAAATGCAAACATTACATATTTTTCTGTCTTCAATTATTAAGAAAAATAATGACTGTAAATAAATTAAACGTAACACTTAAATTGTGTAAACTGTCGCGCATTTCAAATAAGTGTTAATAAAATTTTTGAGATGCCTACTTCGACAGATAATATAGCCATCTGGATTTCTTTATTTAATCACTGTATTTGTAGATATGTTATACACGACATTATACAAATTATACAGGTATTACAAATAATTTAGGCGGAGGATACAATTCATAATACCTATTATAAAAATAAAAATAAATTAATATGCATTTCTCTTTTTGCTCGATTTCCATGGCAACATCCTTATAAAACAGAGTATGGAATTCTGAAATGTTATGTATAAAACGTATTTATGTGCATTTATACTGGTTCACCTTTTAAACATCTTCATAATTTATGGCCTTATTTTCCAAACAGCTTATTATATTATTAATGGTCTATGTTATACAATATATAATTTATTGTCTTATATATCAAATAGCTGATTATATTGCTAATTTCATATGTCTTTCATTACAAACAATTAATTATTTAACAGACGGGTTTATGCTACACCATTAAGAAATTCTGATAGTGTTTATTTGCATATGTAAATAAGAAGTCACAATAAATTGTATTTTATTTTATCAAGGAGTAAAAACTTGAAAATCTAAGAAAAACAGCATTGAGACCGAATTTTTATCGTATAAAAAAATTAATTCCTCCTTATTTTCATCCATGTCTACCTATAATTTATAATTAATGGCATATTTAGAAAATTTAAACGGTGTGACAAATTTATTTAGGATTATATAAAAATGTGAATGTAATAGCGTAAATGTATAATTAAATCTCATGCATTTGAAAGCATTTACGTATTTTGAAGTTCCTAATTACTCTATATACGTTATTCCTATAACAAGTGCAAACCTAAATATGAAACTTATACTTTTCATTATTAAACATATATATTTGAATAACATGTCACATATTTTCAGAATAAATCTCTTGTAACTCTTATTTGCGACTTCATATTTTTTTCTATAGCATTTAAAGACACAGATCAGATACATATAAACTCTTCTACATTTCAGTATTGATGATTATTACTTTTAAATTTTATCTACATTTATATCACGCGTAATATTTGTCTGAAGAATACTCAGTAGCATACATGTTTAATAACTCGGCAAGTTTGTTTCTCATATATTTGCATGTAATCTATATACTTCTCATATACTTACTTTTCAACTTTCAACTTAACTTCAGTTAGATTTTGATTAAATTCATTCAGATTAGCAACGTTACGTACCGGATTTTTTTTTTTAAATAATGAAATCAAAGGGATTCGTGGAATGCATTTATTTTTATACGGATAATTCATTCGTTCCACGTATAAACAAAAATTGAATGTATATAAGGTTGCATGAAACAAATTTTCTGGTTAGAAACGTCATTAACTTAGACAAATTAACTGGAATTTTACGGAAGTTAACTTAAAGTTTGGTAGGTACGGAGTGTTACAGTGCATCACAAAAGTATATGGACAAGCGATTTTTTTTTAAATTACTGCTCAAAATTCATGCCATAATCACGAAAAAAATAATAAGCTTATGGAATCATAATATATGTTTATTATAACAACGAAATACAGTATAGGTTTTAAAGAATTTTTGTAAAAAAATAAAATTTGAAATAAGCTGTCCCAAAAATATATGGACAATGAAGCGAATTGCTTTCATTACCACCGTATCAAAAAAAATTGCATTTTCTGCGTTATGTACATGTGAAGTAACCACTTCGAAATATAAAATCACTCTTCGTTCTTCAATTTCCGAATAGTGAAAAAATGCCTCGCAGCGTTCAATTCTCTACTGCTGATTGAGCTAAAATTTGGCGTTTAAAGGCTCAAAATGTTAAAATTACTGATATTGCTAAACAAATAAAGAGTAGCAGATCCGGAATTTATGAAATTTTATCAAAAAGTGACAATCTGATTGCAAAACAACGTTCAGGTCGACCAAGAAAAATATCTCTACGACAAGACAGATAGATTTTGCGACCAATTTCAACCCAAAAGAAATCTGTTCGTGAAATTTCGAAGACTTTAGCGTTTCCTATTACTCGATCTACTGTTCATCATTGCATACAGGCAAGCTAAATTCAGAAATATTGCAAAATGTGTCGGAAACCTACGCTGAAAGTCCACTATAGAAATGCACGCATTCTTTGAACAAAAGAACACATCCCTTGGAAAGATGAATTGTTACGTGTTTCTTCAGTGACGAAAACAAAATCAATTTGAATGACCTTGATGGATGGGCGTACTTTTGGTATGATCTACGACGAGAATCTCGCGAGTCCATTTTTCGATAACAAAGAGGGCATTCTCTCATGGTGTGGGGCACAATTTGTTTCAGTGGAACAACCGATATTGCTTTTCTTAATGGTTTACAGTGCTCTGGGGATTATTAAAATGTCCTTAAAGTTAATCTACTTCCATTTGGTTACATCTTAAGAAGCGAAAATTGAAAATCCCAAGGGGACAATGCGTCGATTCGCACCTGCCACTCAACAACAACTTGTTTTACGCTGAATCAAGTGACTGTTGTAGACCGGCCAGCCATCAGCTCAGACCTAAATCAAATTGAAAACCTTTGGGGTGTACTTGCATGAGATGTGTATGCTAATGGTCGTCGATTTTCTACTATTAAGGAATTAAAGCAACAAGTACAGCAAAATTGGTTCTCTTTACAGCGACCTATTCTCCAGACACTAATTTGAAGCTTACTTGATAAGGTTTTCATGATAATTCAAAGGAACGGTTTCACAATTTGAATTTAAATGCAAAATACTCGAAAAGTCCATACATTTTTAGGACAGCCTATTTTGATTTTTATTTTTTTACAAAAATTCTGTAAAACCTATACTGTGTTTCTTTATTGTCGTAAACTTGTATTATAATTCCATATGCTTATTATTTTTTCCGTGATTATGACTTCATTTTTTGAACGAATCGCATGTCCATATACTTTTGAGACACACTGTATTACGTAGCAGTATCGTAGTGCTAAACATGTCATAAATATCGAAGTACAAATATCTGTAATATTGAATAATATCTACGTTAGGCACGCAAATCTGCTATATAATCGCCCTTTTGCAATGAATTGCTGGATGTAATCCCTTAGATTTTATTTTGTTGTTGTTGTTGTCTATTGCTTTGTTAATCCACACAATTGCAGCTATTTTTCTTATTTTGTTGCTCGATCTTACTCTGATGTTGTATTTTTAGTGGTTTTACATCACTTGGATACCACAGTACGGTGTTTGTACTTCGTCTATTCCTTTGACTTGCAATGGGCTTAGAGCATTACATTTGAACTGTATAATACTTTCTGTGATGTCATTCCTCTCGATAATCTAATTCTTAATGCAATATTTAATAATTCTAAAACAACGTCTAAAGAATTTAGCATATTAAATAATCGCTGTTTAACTGCTTTCTTTCTTTCTTTCTTTCTTTCTTTTTCGATAAAGATATTTTTTTTTCCTAAACAGAAACAAATTACGTTTGTCTTTTTGCTATTTCTTATATGGACAATTATTTATTTCATGAGTCTTTTTCGCCATATAAAATCTATTGAATATCTCAGTATAGAAGTTGAGGTAATAATTATGCTACTGCATCTGTCAAACGATATTGGTTGGAATATTAAGAGTGCATAATTCATCATTCAAAAAGGTTTTTATTTTGGGATATTATTTTGTAGCCCAGTGGTTGGGGAACAAAAAAAAAGGCAAAATTCGGTAATAATTAGGGGAAAGCTGGAAACTGTTTTAATCCCTTCAGTTTATATCTAGACGGAATATGCTACGTTTTCCCCCACGTACTAGGTGAGCGTTAGGAATTATACATTGATTTATAGTAAAAAACACGTTTTTTTTAAATACCATAACACTATCTCGAAATCACTAACTTTTTCAAAAACATTGTCAATACAAAATGTTGTACAGCTTAAAATTCTGAATAAAATGAGTACCTAAACTTAATACTTTTGTTGATTATTAAGGTCACAATTCTACTTTAAAATTTTAGCCACGTGGTAAGACAATGGAACTCAGAATTAATTAGGGGAAAACTGGAAATCGTTTTGATCCCTTGAGATTAGGTCTATGTTACCCCTTCGTACTAAGTGAGCGTTAGGAAGTATGTACACATTTACATTCGAAAAACAACACGTTTTTCTTTAATATTTTTAACAATATCTGAAATTGCGACCTTAATTTTGAACAAAAATATTAATGTGAGTATTCATTTTATTCACAATTGTAAGCTCTACAACATCTGTTTTGGCAATTTGAGAAATTTTTGTATTTTTGTTTATTTTTCTATGTTAAAATTTGTCTACAAATGTGAAAAAATTATATAATGTGAACTAATATATTCTTCAATAATTGGCGTTGGTTTTATTTTTTAAACTTTTGTAATGTTTGAGAAACAGGTATTTGGAAAATAGAAGCGCCTGCGCATACTTCCCCGATTATCTCAAGGACAGTTCAAGGTTAGGGCCTAAAAATACTCAATATTGTATTCTCATGGAGAGCCTTATTACCACACATGTTATTTGAAACATCGGCCGTGGGGGACATTTCGCTATGCTTATCCGGCTAGACCCTTTGAATTAAAAGTAATACAAACGAATTTCGATGCGTTGAAGTCTATCGATGATTATTGCAAAAAAAGGGAGAGTTTTCATACAGATTTAAATTCTATTGTAATTTGCTTTTTGTATAAAATCTATAGATCAGATACATGGGTTGATGCTAATACAATTTGAAAAAACTGTTATAATAAGCACTTTTCCCTTGAAGGTTATTTTCCACCTGACATAACAATCAGTATGCTGCATTATCTGATGTGGTGCATTTATAGTAATAAAAGATCAGCAGCAATAATTCAATATACAGGGTGTATCTAAACTCTTGAGCAAAATTTTAAGGGGTGGTAGTATACATCAAGATAAACAATATTAAATAGCAAACTAAGGGTCCCAAACGTCTTCCGAAGGATATAGCCTCTATTAAAGTTTAGGGTCCAAAATTTCAAATAAAATGGAAATTATTTTTCGATTCGTTTGACGTTTTCACTAAAACTAATCTTTATGTCAGTATTTTCTTGAAAATAAATTTTAAAGATAAAGTTAAAAAAACACCGATAGAGGTCGCTTAAATTTTGGAGAAACGAACAACTATTTTTAACTGTTATTTTTTGTATATCATAAAATGCTTTAAATAACTTAGACTTAAACTTAAATTTTGAGCTCAAAATCTGAATCGTTGGGCGTGGTTCAGTAGCGCAAACTGAACTGTGTTCAAGAGGGGGGTTCAAATTTCAACTCCTGAACACAATTCAGTTTGCACTACTTAACTACCCCCAACGATTCATATTTTGAGCTCAAAATTTAAGTTAAGTCTAAGCTTTTTAAAGCATTTAATGAGATGCAAACGAATCGACCAATTTTTCCGTATTTTATAATCATTTGAAATTTTGGACTCTAAACTTTAATGGCGCCTATCTCTTTCGGAAGAGATTTGAGAACCTTAGTTTCCTATTTAATATTGTTACTCTTGATGTTGACCCCTTAAAGTTTTCCCCAAAAGTTTAGATACACCCTGTATAACTATCTATAAGCTTACTGTTCATTAAATGCAATTTCAACGCTTAGTAAGTTTCTAACGAATATAGAAATCTATGTTTTATTTACCTAAAAA
This sequence comes from Maratus speciosus, assembly GCA_963932465.1. Taxonomy (NCBI): domain Eukaryota; kingdom Metazoa; phylum Arthropoda; class Arachnida; order Araneae; family Salticidae; genus Maratus; species Maratus speciosus. The sequence goes on along the minus strand of OZ010791.1, from coordinate 535,706,945 downwards.
TATCATTACATACACAACTGTAGTTCCACACCTTGTAAAACTAATTTTCAAGGCATTTTGAATCAACAGTATGATGTATCTACGGAAATAATTGTTTAAAAATATCTCTTTAACATTTCAAAGAAATAGCACATTAATATTTTTTTATAGTATTGGGGAAGTGTTTCATAATCTATTCGTGTTAAATAAATTCCTTTGATTGTTATTTTTTTAAATCAATGTATTTATAGGTGTAAACTAAAAAGAAAGCCGTAAAAAAAGTTATAAGATAGATTTAAAATAATTTATGTCGTTTTTACAAATGTAAATTGTCTTTTTTCAGACGTATAATTTTTTTCAATGTCAATTCACTAAGCATAAAATCGTTTTCTTATATTCCCATAAAATATTTGAGAGGGGATTCTATAATGTTCTGAAGTGATTTACTTCCACATTTCTACATTTATTTCACTTTACAGATATAAATTAGTTACTTTCTGCGTAACACTCCATTCATTTCTCATAATATCAATGATACAGAACGAATAAGAAGGTATATTAGATTCACTTCAAAAATATTATAAATGAATCTAAAGAGAAAATTGCATTAGATATTTCCCCAGGCAAATCCCTTAGGCAACGTGAAGCTACATTTGTGTTTTGTAATCGAAGGCAGACTAAATGAGGCATTTCCTCTAAAATCTTGCAATCAAATACTTTGAAAGGAGATGCCCAGCTACAGAACCGTCTTTGTTTCTAGAAACTCAAGTAATCTTAAATTCGTAATTCAGGTTTGCGAAGTAATTTGTAATCCTACTTGTCGATGTAAGTTATTTGAAATGAGACATATGATAAGATAATTATTTGGAGGAAGCGGGTACTTAAGAATGTCGTAGGCGAATGTGATACTTTGAAATTATTTAAAATACTATATTCTTGTTAGTGTACCGAAATGAAATTAGAAGTCGAATAGATCATTGTTCTTGCTCTTTCCTGTGTCTACAATTACTTTATTCCAATAAAAGATATCACTTGAAATAAAAGATGTGTTGTACATTGTTCTTGAAATATATTTCAAAATAATAGATTAAAACTTAGTTTGATTATCTTAATTTCTGGTATTTGGATCACGGAAGAGTATGACTCTCAAGTATTCTCCATCAATTTGGAAATGTGATTACTTTTATTGCAGTAAATCCACTTAATAAAGGACACCTGGTGAGCACGGAATTTGTCTGCTATTCGAATGTGTCCGCTTATAGGAGGCAAAAACATACAGATATTTAGGGGTTGAGGATCGAAAAACTGTCCGCTAAATAGAGGAGTCCGCTTTTCGGGAGTGTTCGTTATACAGGTTTTGCTGTATAAAAATAAATATGTATCAGGAATGGAGAAGAAATACTGTTGATTTTGTAGACATGGGAAAAAAAATCAGGGGGAGGGGATAACACATGTGAAGATAATACTTTTGTGAAGGAAACCAAACTTGCAGTCGACTCATTCAACCAAAAATAAAGTATCAAACCCGAAAATTCTTACCTAACTACAACAATTAAACTACTAAGGGGCTCTGACCCCTACTCACTAACGCTCGCCAAACCCCATGAATTGCGGCTACTACGCATCTCCAGCTCGCTTCGCTTGCTCGACACTTTTTGCAGCATTTCTAGCATAAATTCTCATAACTTATGAAAATTTCAAAAAATTTTAAGATGAAAAAACAGCAATTGAATGCTTCGTTGAAATCACAATTAAAAAATGCATTCAGTTGGAGATACCAATAGGCATAAATCATTTTAGAATTATGAAATTTACCAATTTTTGAAATGTAAAATAATTAACTGAAAAAATTACCTTGGAACACAATTAATTTAAAACTTATTGCGCATAATATTGTATAGAACGGCTTAAATTTATTTCGTAAAACTCTTGGAAAATTACTACCTGATACCAAGATATATCAATTTAAATCAACAAACACTATCTAAAGTTTGTTCGACGTGAAAAATTCAATAACCCTCAGACACTTGGTAAGTTAACAACACGTTTTCCGATGTGTCTAAAAGAAACTTTTGATCAAAAAGCTCATTTTCTGAATGCATCATGTGACCGTAAAACGAACCAATGGCCATTGCTATTCTGACATCTGCCAAAAGATCGTGCAGTGCTTAAAAAGAGTTCCTGCTCTGAATTTTAATTTGCTTAATTAGATGTAAAGGCCAGTGAATATGACGTCATATTGACAAAATCTTATCAGAGGTGTAGAGGAGGGTATACGCTGGTATACGCCGTATAACTTCTGGATTGCTTTAAGAAGATCCGTATACACTCTGTTTCTCAAATAAAACTATAGTTTATACCCAAGGCATGTCGTTCATGACTTTAGCGTATGCCTTGTGCCTATAGTGTAGCCCTCTGGTTTTTTTATGACTACATCACTGAATCTTACTAATATATTTTAGCTTTATATAGACTCAAAAGCTCATGACACCATTGGCAGTTCCTAACAAATCGTTCCTGTAAACTTCGTGATTTTTTTTTCTGCGCTTTTTTCTGGGAGGCAACTCTTTCACACTATGGAAAACCTTCCGAGAAATCGTTTGAGATAATTCTACAGTGTGTCATGATACTTTCGGAGTCCATATGAGAATGAATCATTTCTTTCAAATATAACATCATTTTCACTATCAAAACCATTCTTCCCTTCCGAGATTAAAGCATCATTTAAGCAAGTGTTTCAAAATTCCCGAGTTTCATTAAATATTCATTTTAATTAATTGGAAATTATGTAATTTTCAGAAATATTTTATTTTGTGTATACCTATGATCTTTAAATAAATAGAAAGTGTTATGACTGACACAGTTATAGAAAAATATTTTAAGTCATGGATGAAAATGCATTTTTCTTTTCCAAATAACATCATTATCTTCATCGTAAACATTTCTTTTTCCATATTACTTACTTATTCACTGTCATTTTATTTACATAGATTACTTAATATTATTTCTCAATAAATAATCTGTGTTCTGCTTAGACGCGATTAGTGGATAATTTAAACGGAATCGTTTTAATATGTTCACATTTTATGAAAACCATTGAAATTTTTCTTTTAAATACGACACCAGTTTAAGTGGTGAAACCACTCTTCTGATTGGTGGAAAGTGTAAGGCAAATTAATTGTGTTACTGCGGTTGTTGCTAAAGGGTAATCTGCAAATTCAGCCCTATTTTAGCGCCACGCAAGAGAAATATAGATATAGATCTTTTAAATATGCCGCGTTTTTAAATGCTGACATCACTCTTCTGATTGGTGGAAATATAAGGCAAATTTATTGTGTTACTGCGGTTGTTGCCGAAGGGTAAGCTACAAATTCAGCCCAATTTTAGCGCCACGCAAGATAAATATATATAGATTTTAGGGAAATCTTTAACACAGTAAATTTATTTTGTTTGAAGTATCATGGCATCAAAATGGGCGCTGAAATTGAATAGCAGTTAAGTATTTTAAACTGTAAGCACTGCCATATACCTAATTGCATGGTTCGTACGGATACCGTTATTTCTACAGGAAACAACCAGTATCTTTTTATAGAAAAAGAAATCTAGATTAAACGCCCAAAATTTCGACTTCTTTTAAGAAGCGATTTTCTATAAGATAATACTGGTGCCAAAAAATTTTCTGGTCTGCGAAATTCAAGGGGGCGTACGAACCATGAATTGTGTTCGTTTAGTTCATGAATAGTGTTCATAGACTTTAGCGCTTGCGAAATAGTTATACTTCACACAACGAATCAAACATCCATCCAAAATTTCGATATAATATCTCCATTGTTTCTGAAATTATGAATGTTTAACCGTACCGTACAAAACAACGTTATTATTCTCCATTTGTTTATCTTGAAAAGCTGCAGAAAATTTTATGATTTTTTTGTACATTTTCTCTTTTATGATCTTTTTTTAAAGGAAACATAAGCATTCCAGAATAAATTTATGTGAACGTAAATAAATAACTTAATGGTAAATACTCAGCTTCAGTAAAATGTTATCTCTGCTGATATTTAATTATTTCAGTTTTTAATATGCATTTTCAAGTAAAGTAAGTTAACATGTCACTTTTATTAACAAACATTAAGCAATATGTATTTTATAATTGTCTATTATCTTTCGGTAATAAAAGTTAAATTGCTTTCAGATTGGTGCTATACAATCCGATGACATGTTCTTATAAAATTTAGGACATCACGCACAGAACACACGTGCTAAATTTCCAAATATCGCAAGGCTTGCATGAGAAAATACATACGCAATTAATCACAATGAAATTAATTTATTTTTTCTATTTTGTTGCGAACTCATTTTTTTATAGTTCTCTTTGTATTTAATTTTTTAAAATATCACCTTTTATAAGCCTAAAATTTCCAACAAGCTTTAAAGAACATATTTAATGTACTATACTTTACTAGAAATCGTGTAAGTTATAAATATCCTTCATCTTTCTGCTATAAACGTGTGTTTGTGTTGTTTTATGACGGCCGATTCCCTACACTAGGGATATAGGCCCGGGGGGATATCCTCCTTGGGGTTCTTTCTAAGGGAACCTAACCAGTATATACGAAAGCAAACCCAAGTTTCGAAGAAAACCACGGAAAACTCCGAACGATTAGGACGACGGACATGATTGGGTTCTAACCCAGTACCTCCCGTCTACCAGGTCCGACAGCAGAACTTCTCGGTTATTGGTATAAACGATAAAATGCTTTCCAAAAATGTGATTTCCCGAAAATGAGAAAATACATTTGTAATTAATCAATGAAATTATATTATTTTTTTATTCTGTTGCAAACTCGGATTTTTATTATTCTCTTGTATTTAAATTTTTAAAATACTACTTTTTAAAAGCCTAAAATTCTCAAACAGCTTTAAAGGACATACACTGTAAAGAAAGACATGTTTCTTAACCCCTTAATTCTCGCTCCCGTCAATATCTCGGGCTGAGGTGTCGTTCGTTATTTCTCGTGCCCGTCATATTCTCGGGCTGGAGGTTTAATTGCTGGAAAAAACTTCCGAAACCAGAAAAATTGAACTGGAATTTCCATTTGAAGTCTTTGAATATTAGCACTCTGGTTTGATTTGTACGATCTATAATTTGCCATAGATTTGTCATAGATTTGTAATATTTTTGTCATTTTGATATGGATTCTGATGAATCCAAGCCTTTCATATGATAACTGGAATATTAGCCCCTTCACGGTCGCTTAACCCTAGATCTACCGAGAATTTTATTCAAGTTTTAATAAAACGTTCTACACCAGAATTTTTATTTAAAACTATTTAACTTATTTATTTACCTTATTTTTGTCTGGTTTATATACTTAGTTTATTTTAAAGAAATTTCTGGTTTGAATGAATATTTTGTATGTACCTGTCGGGTCCAATGGACCCGTCTGGTAGACGGAGGGTTAATATTTGAAAAAACCATCAAAAGTGTACCTATTTTTTTTTTATTACAGAAATTGAATAATTATAAGGTTTCTAAATAAAATATGCAAGTAGTTTATTTTTAAGGCGAAAAAACAATATTTTATAGCCATATTCATATTTGTATAAAAGCCATCATGCGAGAGTTATGTGTCTTAACCTCTTAAGCTCCGACCCCGATAAATGTAGGCTACTATCTTTTAATTCAGATTGTTTGACTCCCACCAATTTTTTTTTTTTTTTTAATAGTGTAAATGGCTTTATTTTCGCATCATTTTATCTGCCGTAAACTACGGTGGTGGGGATCAAACAATCTGAATAATAAAAAAAAGTAACCTACATTTATCGGAGGCGGAGCTTAAGAGGTTAAGACACATAATTCTCGCATGATGGCTTTTATACAAATATGAATATGGCTATAAAATATTGTTTTTTTTCGTCTTAAAAATAAACTAATTGCATATTTTATTTAGAAACATAATTATTCAATTTCTGTAATAAAAAAAAGGTACACTTTTGATGGTTTTTTCAAATGTTAAGCGACCGTGAAGGGGTTAAACTGCGAATATTTACTATAATCACATTCGAAAATATTCGATAACCGCTTCCAAATAACCCAATATTCCGAACAGCATTCCTTTATCTTTAGAAACCTCAGAAAGCAATTTATTTTCGAAATTTAAAGAAGAATTAATGCAAATAAATTTTTGTTAGCTGCCCGTCATTTTCGGAAACGTTTTCAAGTAGCTTTCACAATGCATTAATCTGTTCTCGCTATCCAGAAAATCGGTTTTTCGGATGCTATCAGACCTCAACAAAACATTTTGAGCTCCATAACTGAATTTGTACATGCAATTGTAACAGAAAAATGTTAATTTTAATGCTGCTAATTCTATCTGTTTTTCAGTTAACAATGCTTTCTGGACATGAAAACATTTACTGAGACTTCATAGCATCCGAAAAACCGTTTTTCTGTGTAGAGAGAACTGATTAATGCACGTTTGAATGAAGCGTTTTCGACTAGCTTTCACAATGCATTAATCAGTTCTCTCTGTCCGGAAAATCATTTTTTAGGATGCTACCAGACCTCAATTAAACATTTTCAGCTCCATAACTGAAATTGTACATGCAATTGCAACAGATAAATGTTAAGTTTAATGTTGCTAATTCTATCTGTTTTCAGTTAAAAATGTTTTCTAAACATTAAAACATTTACTTGAGACTTCTTAGCATCCGAAAAACCGGTTTTCTGTGCAGAGAGAACTGATTAATGTACTGTAAAAGCTACTTGGAAAAGTTTTCGAAAGCTGCGGGTAGCTAATAAAAATTTATTTTTATAAATTCTTCTTTAAATTTCAAATATAATGTATTTTGTGAGGTTTCTAAAGATAAAGGGACGCTTTTCGGAACCTTGGGTGACTCGGAAGAGGTTATTGTATATTTTAGTTCGTGCTTATACTACATTTATGTAAATTAAGAAATATCTGTCTTTTTTTTACAGTGTACAACCAGATTTAAAAAACATTTAATGTACCGTACTTTACAAGAAATCGTGTATGTTATAAATATCATTCATCTTTCTGCTATAAATGATAAATTGCTGTTAACATTGGTATTTCGCCTATACAAAATGCGCGAAGTTACTATAAGTAAATACAGTAGAACCTCTTTTATCAGAAACTCTTTTAACCGAAAATCTCGATTAACCGAAATCCATTTTTGAAGCGTTTTTTCTTTTCCCTTTTACTATCACATTCCTTGTGTGCAAGCTGTCCTTTCCGAACGACGAGTACACATAAATATTTTTGATCCCCTTTCTTAGAGTTCCTTTGAATTTAACTTGAGCTTCCGTAAGCTGCAGAGTGGAACGAAGAAAACGAACAAATTAGCAATTCTGAAGCTTTTCAATGTTTTGCAAAAGGTTTGGCATGGCTGGAAAAGCAGAAAAACTGTGATACTGGTGAACTAATAATATTAAAAAACTCCGTGATAGAGTTTCAAAGCAAAGCTAATCGATACTGTGACAAGCAAAACATTCTTTCAAACCCTTGTGATATATGTAAAAGGTACTAAATTTCAAAATTAAAATGCAAGTAATTTATTCTTGTTTCTATTTTGCTATTGCTTTATTTTTATTAAGCACTTGTTACCATAATACGAAATATTGCATATATTTCTCCTTAACCTTAAAATTGAAGCATTCTCGATTATCCGAAAATTTCGATTTTCCGAAAGAGGGTCGGTCCCAACTACATAATTGAGGTTCACTGTACTATAATTAATTTTTTTTTTTATTATTATTATTCTGTTACAAAGATCACTTTCATTTTTTTTCCTTCAATTTTATTTCTAGAAAATATATCTTTATAACTCAAAAAATACCAAACAGCTTTAAAGAGCATAGGTATACTTATCTGTGAAGAGTGCAATAATTACATTTTCAGAGTCATATTACACAGAAATGAATCTTAAACGATGCTTTCGTTGATACAGATTGTTAATAAGTTCTCCATTTTAATATTGAAAAAAAGACTTGATTCAGATAGTTGAACCGCACATTGAGACGCTTGCTTCGTATGGAAAAATGGTTTGTTGAAAATTACACTACCCAGTCTTAAATTTTGTAAACGTTATACTAAAACATCTTGTACACATTGCAGAAGATAGGTCGGAAAGATTGGTTTTTGATCAAAAAATTACAGGAAATATGAGGTCATCGGCAATAAGAAAATATTTAAATAAATTAAACTGTTAATACAAAAATAATAAATAAAAATTAGTAGAATAAAGATTTTATATCAGACAATCTAACAACGTTGGGTCATAGTAGTAGCAATGGAAATCTTTTTAATATTTTTAATGGATATGGAAATCTAGCTAGAAAACAAAGTTCAAATATATAAAGGGATTTACAACAACATATTTTTCAGGATTATCTGACACTAAAAAAGAAAAAAAAATTAAAAATATTTAAATAAAATCATTCCATGAAAGTCACCATTAAAAGTTTCTCCACATTTTAATAAATATTTTTTAAAAAAGAAGTTTCCGAATGTGATGACTAACAAAAATGCATTCTTTGTATTTGCGCGTTCACTGATAAGAGAATTTTAATGAAATGTTGAAAAATTGCCCTCTTTATTTTTTACAAGTATCACGACATTCTTTAGAATCTCTGATTTATTAATTTCATTTCTTCATACAATGAAATGAGACATCTAAATAAACAGTTTAAATAAAATTTTCCAAAAGCAATTTTCCTTGAAACAATAATGCAGCGGATTTTTTTTGTATAACCCCGTAAGTGTACTCTAAATACTGCACCATACATTTTCAATAGCAGACATATTACAGTGAACCTCACCTTTCAATCATAGACGCCACATTGACTTGCGAACACGTTCCAATCGGCACTGTACCGTGGTCTCTGACACCTTCAGACCTAAATCCACTGGATTTCTACCTCTGGCTATATCTTAAGTTTCTAGTGTACGAGACACCAGTTCCATCGGCCATGGATCTCTTGAAACGGCTCGATGAAGCGGGGAACGTATCCGGGAGACTCGTGGCCAATTGGAACGTGTCCACGATTCCTTGCATCGCCCACATGAAGCATGCGTCACGGCTAATCGGGCACATTTTGAGCCCTTGTTAGGATTTGTAACATTTTTCATTTGTATTTTGTACTTCGATTTTTTTGTAAAATAAATGCCTTTTTACACTGTTTGTCATCTTTTCAGTGCGTCACGGTGACGATGCAATTGTACCGTACGAGCATGTTTCTGACACCCAGTTCCTATGTAATTCTTGCTCCTCATGATCTCACACACCCACACGTGCCGGTTGGACATGACCTTTTGAACCACCCTGTATTTTCTTTTTTACTAACATTTTATATATTATTTTTCTTTGGTTTTTGCCATGTTTATTTGGGGATTAAACTATCTGATAACATATATTTAACAGTATTGTTATAAAGGCTTTTGTATTTAAAAATATCATTCTATTTTTTTCCTGTAAATTCGTCATGTGTTTTGCCAATTTTGTACTTCTTGGATCATACTTTTTTCCAGCTTTTACTGCAATATATATTAACACTTATACATAATAACACTAAATATATACACTGCTCAGCAAAAGTTTAGACACTGGTGATTTTTAACCTTTAAATAAAAAATACGAACACTTGGTTTATACAAATGACTGTACTTATTTTTAAATATATTTTAAACGTTTTAGGACAGAAATAACGGTTTTAATGTAGGATATTATTTAATTTAACTGAAAAAAGTGAAATTTGCATATTGCAAAAGTTTAGACACTTTTGTGATTTTTTGGCAATTGTTCACGGAAAAACGCATATTTCAAACTTATGACGTCACATGCATCAAGTATGTAAGTGCACCTCGCGATAGCATCTGTAAGTGAAGCTGCCGCGAGCAAGAAATTTACAGTCAGATGAAGTAATTAAAGCATGGAAGCTGAAATCGAAAGGAAAGACTGTTGCAGGAATTTCAGATACTTTGAATCGGCCAAAGAAGTTTGTCTATTAAGTACTATCTAAGAGTGACTCTTTCAAAGCAAAACATAGATCTGGAAGGACTCGTGTGGCCAGAAAACGAGATTATAGAAGGATCCATAAACTGGCATCTAGATAAATGATGACTGCTAATCGCATTAAAATTGAGTCAGAGCTTTCTGTGTCAGCGGATAATTTCGTAGATGCATTAAAGAAAAATGTACATTAGTTTACATGAAAATGATAAAACAACCAGCCTTGAAATATCATAACAAATTGACCCCTTTCCTGTCGCGGAGTAATTCTTTTTATAAACTGTGCAAATAATGGACTGATACTAGAATTTATAAACGAAGTTATTAGAAAATAAGAAATTGCTTAATGTCACGTATATTATAAAAGGAAAATTTTAATTAAATATTCTTGAAATTTTTGGAATTAAAATTATGTGTCCTTTGCCCTCGAAAGGGTTGATAACTTGGGCCTCACTTTGTTTTAATTCTCAAGTATCTCTGGAGTTTCTCAATGGTCTCTAAGCTGCGTAAGACTACATACATACATTGGAAAACAGTTTACAGCCATTTGGTGAACTTTTATCTCTTCCAAAGTACGTATGTATTTGAGCAAGATAATGCGTCTATTCATGTTGCATACACATCAAAAAATTGGTTTAACTTTCAAAATATTACTATTTTCGACTGGCCCGCGTGTAGCCCTGATCTGAACTCAATCGAAAACTTTTGTGGCATCATATCTCATACGGTTTATGCAATTTTTTAACAATACGCCTCTGTAAATGAACTTCGATCAGATGTTGAACGTGTTTGGCACGAAATAGACACCAAGTGATGCACGATTTAGTTTCTTCGATGGAAAGTCACATTTTTGCATTAATAGCAGACAATGTAGGTGCAGTTCGATTTTAATTTATGGATATTTTTCTGGTAACAGACAGATTTTCTATACTTTTGCAACAATGTTAAATTTGTTTTTTTGTCATTATATATTATGTAAAGTGTATAAATTAAAATTTATTGTTTGTGTATGAAAGATAAGTCCCCAGTAATATATGACAGTTGAATTACAACAATTCGTTACATACTTCTCAGAACAGTAGCATAATCGATCATTGTCTAAACTTTTGCTGAGCACTGTATTAACACTAAATTATATATTAACACTAAAATTTTTCTGTATTTTAACAACAAAAATTTATTAAAAGATGACTATACATTTATAAAAGTTATGAAATAAAAAGTATGAGGATTTTGCCTTGGAATAAAAAAAATTCGGATCTACGCTTGCGTATCAGATATTAAGAAAAATGTAATCTATAACGCTTATATATGTGTATATTTTCTTTATCTAACAATTGAGCGTAAAATATATTTATTTAATTTCAGAAAAATACGATAAAAGATATCAAATATTTTTATTTACATAAGTAATAGACAGTTTCTGAAGGCACTGATTTATGTATTTCCTGTTCTTCCTATTAAATAACATACGATCTGCCATTTAGTAGTTTCATTTCAAAATAACTTTTCATCGGGGATCTCCATCTTAATCTGCAATGAAATACCAGAAAAAAATATTAATACAAAGATTTTCTTTATTTACAGATATTTAAATAAACCTAAAATAATGAAATTTTTTTAAACCTTTACGAACAAATGCCGTGAAATTATCCACAGCTAACTTTTATTATCAAACTGTATTTTTTACACATAGACACCAGTATTTTTGCATAAAAAATGTTACGTAATCTAATGATGTTCAAATTTCAGTAATTAATATTTATAAAAAACAGTTTGTCAAAAAAAGTGCTGCGAAAGCAATAACACACGTTTGGACAATAAACATTATTGTCCGGAATATGGCGGAATTCGATGGTTAAAGGTTATATTTGAAAGCAAGAAAAAAAATGTCATTCCTGAAAATAGCTCACATAACGAAAAATAAACGAAAGTTATGCACAGGTATTATATATTCAGGGTGTCCGAGCTAAAAGTATCAAAAAGTTATGGTTTATTATTACAGAACTATACATTAAAACATAGTAGACTGATACTCTGTGGATTGGAAACCCCTCTGAGATTTTTTGAGACCCCACTATACTATCACAGAGATGTTATCGTGTTTTTGAATATGACATTTCCTGAAAATTGGATTAGAAGGGATGGCGGGGCCCAATTGCCTGGCCACCAAGGTCTCTGGTTTTGACTTCACTAGACTTTTTTGCTTAAGTATTCATTAAATCTGTTGTGTATAAAGCAAAAATTAATCTGCATGAGTTGAAGAAGCACATCCTTCAATCACTGCGTCTAATAACTCCTGATATGCTAGAAAACTCATGGAGAGAACTGGATTACTGTTTAGACGTTTGTGTTTCTAAAACAGGTGCACACATTGAAATCGGTTGATATTAAAACTTGGTGAGATGTTCTTTCTGTTTAAATATATATAGTTTTTTTTTATTCTGAAGGGTAGTTCCATAAAAATAGCTATAACTTTTGGATACTTTTAGCCCAGGCACTCTGTATGAGAGTCCTGTAATCGCCTGTGTGTTAGAGTTGTACAACCCGGCCCACAAATTCCATTTTAAGTCAACCCGCAACCCGACCCGAACCCGACAAAAATGAATTCTTCGACCCGAATCCGCAACAATTTTTTTCGGCAACCCGCAACCCGACCCGATCCAGACGTATTTCAACCCGCACCCAACCCCAACCCACAATATTTCAACCCGCAACCGAACCCGAATCCGCAATGAAAGGAAAGTAAATCATGTTTTAATGCCATTGTGGAAAATAGTCTATAATTGTATCTCTAATACCATTTTTATGTTACAAGAATCAACAAATCTATATTCTTTAATATTGAAATATAGTAAAACCTCTGAATAGTGCACACCTCGTGATCATTGAATAGAGTCAAATATCTGGTCGGTTTATCCCGTATTTTATTTTTTCGGCTCGGAATGAATCAATTTTTTTTTTTCTGCAGGCGAGTTCACAGTCGGAGTATTATTGTGGGTCATACATAGGTTTCTTGCCACTCAGTATGCAGGGATTTTCACAAAAGGTTTAAGCACAACTATGTTTCAAATAAAATTAAAGACGTATGATAATATATTCAATTTACTGCATGATAAATAAAAAATATATAAGAAATGCGATCTTTCTTTCTTTAAGAATATTTTTTTCTTCTTTCGAAATATGAAAAATATTATCAAAATTTTGTTTTTTATACACGTAAACACACATGTATGGTATTTTTGATAGTTTATGTACATATACACGTGTTACATGTGTGTAGAGTGAGAGGTACCCGCTATTTAGATATAGACGCGTTCAAACATATAACTTTTAGTAATTAAAAAAGTGTTCGCTAAATAGAGTTGTCCGCCTTAGAGGCACGGGTTGGGTTTGTATGCGACTCGAACCCAAAAATTCCATTTGAAGTTGACCCGAAATGAAAGAAAAGTAAATCATGTTTTAATGCAATATGAAAGATGAATAATAAAAATATACATTCTTTATCAATAAATAGAACTATTAATATAATAAAATTCACTCTCAATCAAATAAATATCACAGATATGATACATTATACCCGAACTTTTATACAATGAAAGCAGAGAAAGAAGAAACGATAATGTTTCAATCGATATGTAACGTTATAAAACTAAAAATCTAATCTTTAAATATGCTTTAAAATTAGTTGCAGCTTCAAAAGTTCCACCTAACGGTACACCTTATTTTGCACAATTGCCTTTCACCCTTTAATTTTTCATCATAATGAACAGTTATTATTTTAGAAATTCCCCCCTCTAATATAGCATATCCTGTATATAATTTACATTTTCAACATTATGCATTTTTAACGGACTTTCTAGAAGTATTAGTCATTCTTTCCCGAGCCTTCGAAATAACAAAGTGCATTATATTTCTACAGTAGTTTAAAAATACAATGCACAGAAATGTTGAAATGATCTTTCCTTTCTTCCTGTATTCCATGCAGTAAATTTTTTGTCATAACCTTAGGAGCATAAAGAATTAGAATTGTAACTATTCAGCAGAAATGTTTCATCTGTGCAAAAGCTTTCATTATAATCTTTATCATACCAGTAGTAAAAAAAGCATATGTTTATAGCAACTTCAAGAAACGAATTCTAAATGACTAGAAAAAACAGGGAGCCATTTTGATTTTGTGAAACTTTGATCTGTGGTTTCTATAGATTTTAACGTGAAAAAATAATTTGGATATTATTTTTAATATATCGGGTCAACTCGAACCCGACCCGCAAGAGTCAAAAAGCCTAACCGAAATCGACTCGAACCAGAAACAATGAAAGCCAACCCGACCCGCAACAAAAAGGTTAAAGTCAATCCGACCCGAACCGCGAGTCGGGTCGGGTTCTAGTAAAAGCGGGTAACCCGACCCGATGCAGGTCTCTACCCTGTATTACGTAATTTAAAAACGATAAATTGCTTCCCTTTTTTTTAATTTTGAGATTGCTTCTCTTAGCTTGACAAACGTACTATCGTTTGTCAATCTTGGATGAAGGTAAATATAGAGGGAATTCTTTAATAACAGATTTAAAGATAAATATAAAAGAGTAGAAAAGATGAAAGTCCTTTGAAAAAACAGAATCGAAGTTTGTTAAACAAGGATAAAAACAATGATCGCCGTTTGTAGATACAAAAACAATACGAGATTAATATAATAACGGAAACATGATAAAAGTGGACTTTCGTAAATGTAATAACAGTACATAAGCCTCACAAAACCATTAATATCAACGTCTTTTCCCTCATACGATATATTAAATTGTGTATTAAAAACAAAATATTAGTTAAAAGTTAATGACGACGATGGTAATATTTATCCGTAAAATATAACAAATTTGCATTATTATTATTCTCAAATTTAAAACTTTTTTAATATTATTTGCGCAATATTTGCATTTATCTATTTTTTAAGGGATACATTTCAATAAAATATAATAGGTTTTAAATAATACATTTTAAACAAAATTTTAAAAGAGGAGGAATTTCACAACACTTGACTTACTTCCTCTTGAGGCACTCAGTCCAGATATGGAAAGTCTTTGTTATAATACAGTTGCCATATATTTCTGGCGAATGAGCTCAGTTGGAGGAGAATCATCTTTTGTAAGGCACTCGGCACAGTGGATATCTTCTAAAATACTATCCATGTAGAACACTAAAATAATGAAATGTTAATGATAATTAAAACTCTTTTTGAATGAACTGCTGAAAATTTACATTAAGATGAGATTTATACTGTTTAACGTAGAATTGTAGCTGTATTGAAGCTCACGTTATATAAAGATATTCTAAATTACTGAAAGTTTTTCTTATTATTTTTTATTTAAATTTCAATGATTCTTGAAAGAATAATTAAGTGGGTATTAAATATGATCTAACCAAATATTCGTTAGAGCATTTTTCTTTTACTTCTTTAACATTTAATTGGGATAATAATTCCAGGCATTGAGGATACAAAAAAAGGATATTTTAATTATACTATGTATATAATAACAACACAATTCAACTTTAACACATTGATGTGTCTCTGTAGAATTTCACGTCCTAAAGCTACTGGTAGAGAAATACATTTCTAGGTGAGCTAGCGTTAAGGCCAATGGTCTGGCGTCTCTTTGGGGGTCCGGTTCACCCGAAACTCCTGGTCCACCCGGAGGTGTGATCCCCGAACTATACGATGTAATCCTTCAGTGCATGGATTTCTGTCGTGACAAGCATGACATCCAGTGATGCATTGGGGATCTGGCCGTGTGACATGCGCTAGGTAGTGCTCCTGCCTTTGACAATTGTGGTGATCAAGGCAACACCACACCCTTAATATTCCTTCCCGATTCGCTGTAAGGCCTTGCCCGTCTGACTCTCCACACATTTCTGGGGTCCTCAGAACCTCAATCGTCGGACGAAGGCTCACCGATTGACGGTGAAGACTAGTTTTAACATTTTGATGTCACCAGAATACTGTTAATACTAACATGGACTTAATCTAAATCCTATGTTTTACTGAAATTCTTTTCGCTAACGGATCGAACACACCATGTTACAAGAAATTGGTGGAAACTTATTTTCTAAAATATTTTTCACATTTAATATTTTCATTTAGATTGCCCATAATCTAAAAACATTTACATCAAAAATATTAATGTATTCAAATAAAGGTTTGAAATTTGTTTAAACTGATGGATTCCCTTAGCTCCATCGAAGGAGTTAATAGTAGAAAAAAATCGCCCAATATTTGACTATTTAGTGCAGATATTTCGATTCTTATTCTTTCAGCGGTTTTTTGATGAAGTATTAATTTAATTCTTGAATATAAACCTGAAATATATGCTGAATTGTAAATGCTATTATTGTAAGCGCCAATGGACTAATCTTTCATGTTTTACATAAAGTTAGCGGTGTGGATCCCTTCTTCGATGCAGGAATTATAACGTTCAAAAACTTTTTTTCCGATTAGCACACTTACAGAAAACAGTAAATTTTTTTACAGAAATTTTCCAAACATTTCTATATTTGTATCATAAATCACATTTCTACAAGAAAAATAAGAATTTGGAATTTATAGTATTTTTGTGTGTAGATAATCTGTAAACTATTTTGCGTAGGGAAAAATGTTTTACGTTTTCTACCCTACGTTTACAAAACGTACACTTTTCTAATCACTAAATTTGTTGCTGTAAAATTGGATTATGTTTACAAATATTTACTGGGTCCTACGAACATCATATATAGAAGGAAAATAAAGGCAAGATGATGAAATGAAGCAAATGAAGAATAACTCTTTGCCTGGTCCAATCATACGTACAGCACTTGCTGTAGTGTAATAAGAGACCATGCTATATGTTAATGTAACTCCTATCGGCAATTTCCTTCAAAGCAACTCATGAGCAGTTGGGATTCTATTTTCAAGTACAATGTTATTTTAAGACCTCGCAGGGAAGTTTGTTTTCATCTGCGATAAGGTCTTCCTCTCTAAAATATTCTCGAAACAAAACTCAAAACGTAAAAATTCATACGCAGTATAAGTTGTTTACAATTATGGCTATATTATTAAAACTAGTACAAACAAATATAGCGGTAGACACCCGTTGAATACAAAATCTACGAGCTGACTTAAAAATCGCGGTTGTCGTACGGATATCTTTTTATAAGCGTTTGTATAGTTCCTATAATTATCCCAACAGTATTTTCTTAAAGATTTTCTCAACTTTATGTAATTTTTAAAAATAAGCTGGAGAATTTTTTTAGAATTTACCGGTATTAAAACTTGAGGAGACATACAATAAATGAAAAACTCCGCCCACTACAGCCGCGATTTAAATCTCAGCGGGTAGGCTTGATATAGAGAGGGGAGTGCTAGAAGGTCAAGATGACGCGGTTCACAATTTTATGGAATATTATACAGTCGGACCCCGTTATCCCGACACCCGGTTATCACGCCACTCCGCTTATCACGTCAGTTTTTCAAAGTCCAGATTTTCTGTATATGATTTTAATTTAATGAACTCCGGATTTTACGTCATTGAATAATTTTCAACTCCGGGTATCCCGGCGGTTTTGGAAAATTGTCCATTTTTCATAATCCACCTTATAAGCTCGAAAATTAAGCGATAAGAAATATCTTAGCCAAACTTTTCCCAAAAGTGTCTAAGATACCCATTGATAAAAATGAGAAATTTTACTTCAATCTTCATCTGAATAAATAAACCTACACACTTTGAACGACCCACTTAAGTTCCAGATAGACGTATCAGTCTACTTGAGGTCTTTTTGTTCTGATCAGACGGCGTTTTCTTCTGGTTATACTGCGTTTTTCATCCAACTGAAATCGAAGCATTGCATTGAAATGATCAGAAATTATTTAGCATCCATTTCTGAACAATGAATACTTATTACAATTCATTGTATAATATTGAAAAAAAGAATTTTTAGAAGCACATCTAGGGGTAATCAAACCTTAATTCATCAATATTTCATGTAACAATAAAAAAACAAGTCGTCATAAATCTGCTTTTTATTCGTTTGAATTTTGTTTTTGCGTTTATTTTGTTTAATAATAATGTTTCATTGCTTAACCACTTTACCGGCTGCCCCGAGATAAGTCGGGGGTAAAAGCACTGTTTCTCCATACCTGTCGCCGGTGAAGTGGAACTGCAAGAACAGTTATGAATTTAAAAATATCCTAAATTAATTAAAAATACAGCTTTTTATAAACATATTTTTCTCCAACTCCGGATACCGCGATATTTTGCTTATGACGACACTTTTTTCTTGTCGGGATAGCGAGGTTTGACTGTAATTGTAAATTCTGCATTATCTATACGGATAAGAGAACGGATGAACCTTTGCCCTTATGCTTCATATGCAAATACTTCATATCCTGCTCTCATGCTAATTGTTCTGGTGAAGATGCAGATCAGTCAGTAACAGGCCCTGTGAATATGACTTTTGCTTTACAATTTTCTATTTAAAATCTATTTTGAATGAATTATGAATATGTGTAGGAAAGTGTAAAATATGTTGAATAAATTTTGAAAGGTATATTGAAAAATATTATTATCCGTAATAAATAGTTATGTATTCGTCTGACAGCTACATAAGGCAATATGACGAATATGACAAAGAAATGTTTTCATTCACTTAGGGAAGATGAATGCACTTAATTTATGTCGCATTGAACTTATCTAAAAATCGACGCATATCATTTAAAGCTTTTTAAATCACTTATTGAGATCATGAAATATATTGGAAACTTAAACACGTCATCTTAACCCCTGCTTCACATATTTAATATACACATCTTACCTTCTGAATCTTTTGATAGAGGAATTATATCAGGACCTTTTTCGTTTGTATCATGGGAATCATCACTGTCTTTTTTCTCTCTATCACATCTAAAATTAAATGAATTTATCATTATAAAAAGATAAATGTACTTCCACAATTTTTTATTTTTAAATACGAGAACACATTTTAATAGTATGCTTATTATTATGTTAAGCATTTGTAATATAAAAAAAAATTGGTTAATATAATATTGAGTGAGGGGAAAATAATTCAATTATTATAATATGCTATACATCAGTGGTTCTCAACGTGGGGCGTACGCCTTACGTGAGGACGACTTGATATTTTAAGGAAGCAATTCGAGAATAATCATTAACTGATAATTTTCCATCATCAATATTTTATCGAGTCTGTTTTAATGAAAAGTTTAATGTTGGAGTCTAAATGCAATATGAATGAAAAAATAGAAGCAAAGTTACAAAATATGATGAAAAATTAAGTGTTTTATTATTACCAAAATTTCATTAAATTCAAACATTCAACACTTCATTCAAAATTATAAAAAACATTTTTTACCTGATAAATTATAGAATTTCTTTTAAGTGTGAGGTACCATTTTGATAAGCAAGTATTTATACTAATATACTTTTAGTTCTTTTATTAGATCTAATATAGTATTTTATTTTTTTTAAATGTATGAAATTAAAATCATCCTTTTATTTTTTTTTAGAGAAAGCTAGATTTGGTATTTCACATCTTGCTTTTTGTGATCCGGCTAAGACGAGTTGTTCGGCAGTTTTTAAAAAGTTTGATCTCTGCATTCTATATTAAACTTCTTAAAATTAAAATTTCTAGTCATTATTCTAATTCAATATATTTAAATTTGTAATTATATTTTCTCAATTCTTCTACATTTCGGACTTCTTGATTCAATCCAATGAAGATCACACCTGCTAATCTCGGATTAGCCAATCCGAAATTATCGACATTTTCTATTTCCCTAATCGCTTCGCCTTTTATCTCTTTCGGGTAAAGACACTTCGTTACCTTTTTATTTCTATATTTACTAGGGGGCGCTGCCCCCTACGAGCTACGCTCGTCAACCCCCGTTCAGTCACCGCAGACTCTAAAAGCACGCTAATTTGATCGGCTTAAAAAATATTTCGGAAGATTGAATTATAAGTTTAAAAACAGTGGCGATCTCCCTATAAACGGGTTTCTATTCATTTCTCTTTGATTGGGGAATTTTAAAGCCAAATCATCGGCTGTTAATGATACAATAGCTGTTTCTATCCTTGATTAAACAAAATCAGTTGGCATTTCAAAATAAGCTAATATAAAATGAATTAAATAAACAGTCTTTGCCTCCCGGTATTTTTTAGCAAAGAGAAAATAAAGTTTTTTTTTTTTTTTTTTTTTTTTTTTTTTTTTTTTTTTTTTTAATGACACTTTAAATGTATCGTTTTTAATCTGACGTAATTTTCACTAAACTTTTCTTTCTCCTTTTACTATTCACGTGAAAATAATTTTGTTAGAAATGAAATATTATTTGCGCTATCCTAATAAAAATAGTTGGAAATATCATCTTAAAATATTACATAAATGTCTCGCGCAATTTTTAAATTTAAACTGTTTAGCAATATTATTTTTTGTTCATTTTACGTAATGTGTAATGTGACGTAAATGTTTCGTAATGCCTCCTATTTAAGACTTCTAACGCATGTTAATGAATTTATTATTTTACAACATTCTTTCACTTTTAAAATTCACGTGTAATATGGTTTTTCTGATAATTCTCAACGAGTTCCTGCTTTTTATATTTTCTTGTTTATAATAGTCACGTGTAAAATAAATTTTTAATTTGAAGCAAATATTATTATTTGCGCTGTTTATACAGTTGGCAACAGTTTAATTTAATACCATTTTCTAAAATGTGTAAACAAATATCTCTCGAAATGCCGAAAATTTGAATTTAAAATAGAAATAAAACCTCAAAAAATGAGTCAAATTAATAAACTGAGTGCAGTCTGAACACCGGAAAATTCTGACGCATAAAATGATCTAAAAATCATTAAATTCTGATGTACAGTTTTTGCTCCTATAAAACTTTTTTAATGGAACGATGTTGTCCAACTTTAGCATTAAACATCTCTTTAAATCTTTCTTCGATTTGAAATCTGTCTGCATCAGCGTGTTTATCAACCATTTCTCTATAATGCTACCGATTTTCATATTTTTGTATGCAATATTTTGCTTAATATTAATGAAGAAAGACCTCCGGTCACAAGAAGTTCAAAACCGGCGGCGGCGGTGACAGCGGTAGTTACTTTTTTTTAGAATAGAGAGATGTTTTTTATTGTACTGCATCTACAGTAATACGATTAGACTTAATTTTTATGATAAAAAATAAAAACTTGTGTGGAGACCTAAATCACTAAAAGGCAACGATTAAACACACAATATATTAATCAAGCACTGAAAATATTCAGACGCATACATTTCATCAGTGTATAAAAACAAACATCCCCCACCCCAAACGCATGCAAGACGAAAACCCAGCTGTCAGTAAACAATGTATCGAATGATCATCATGTTCCAGCAACCAATGTGATCAAAGCGGAAGTGAAGCTTCGTAACTCAACAAATCCACCAGAATGGTGAGATGTAATTACACTAGAAGTTTTTTTCTAAATTTATGATTGTGAACGGCTCCGAAAAAGTCTAAATCTAAAGAAGTATTACATTTCTTGATAATAGTGCCCGAATGAAAATTGGAATTATGTCTCTACCTCCAGCTATGTAAAGCTATAGAGGATTTTTGTAATTCATTTTTCAGTACATACACTACACTATATTGCCATTAATGACTGGCAACTTTCAATTTTAGACATTTTGTCGAATATTTAGAAAGATACTTGACAGATTCTTCTGGAATTTCAGGATTGAAAAGAACAGGTATGACCTCCTATTTATCAATGTCGATTTGATAAGGGGGGCAATTAGGGGCCAACAAAAAATCAAAGAAAAAAAATAATACTTGGGATCACCCTGTAAAATAAAAAGCACGAAATGTTGTACTGCTACCGAATATAGATAAACAGACATTGTGCAATATGTGTATTCTTTTGTGTAAGAATAGCTCGTATATTAATAGAGATATAGCGATTTACTTAAAAAAAATAAAAATTCTTGCGCGCTTTTTGCTTATAACATGCAGTGTTTTCAACCAAATTTAACGCTGATTTAAGAAAAAAATGACAAAATATAGTACAAACAATATAGTACAATTGGAATATAAATAAATTAAATATTTTAGGAAATATAAGCAGTTGTGTGAAATAATTTTTATCTGCGCATGCGCGAACGATAACAAGGATCATTTTACATAATTTAATTAGTCAAATTTATAGAGCAACTTATTAAAAAAATCTAGTCAACTATCATAAAATTCAGAAAATTATCGGCGTTAAAGTGAGCAAATTTTTAGTTGTGCTCCAAAAGCAGCTGAATGATAAGGGATTTTACACAAATTGTCATTTTTTATTAACTGACTTTCAGAAAAAAGTTAGTATTTAGTATTCAACGAGTACATTTGGAAAGAATGCTTCGATTTTGATACTTCTTTTGATCATGGTATAGGCTCGTTCTGGTGGTTATCCGAGAAGAACTAAAGCATCAATAAAAAATGAAAATAAAAAAAAATAATAAAAAATGTCAATTTGTGGAGAATCCCTTATCATTCATCTGCTTTTAGAGAACAACTAAAAATTTGCTCACTCTAATGCCGATATCATTCTAAATTTTTACGATATTTGACAAAAATGTTTTAATAAGTTGCTCCATTGAGTTGACTATTAAATTATCTAAAATGATCCTTGTTATCGTTCGCGCATGCGCAGATAAAAAAATTTCATACAACTGCTCGTATTTCCTAAAATATTTAATATATTTATATTCCAATTGTACTATATTGTTTCTACTATATTTTGTCAATTTCTCTGAAACCGGCGTTAAATTTGGTTGAAAACCCTGCATGTTACAAGAAAAAACAAGCAAGATCTTTTTTTTTTTTTTTTAATAAACCACTATATCTCTCTTAATATACATGCTATTCTTACACAAAAGAATACACATATTGCACAATGTCTGTTTATTTATATTCGGTAGCGATAGATCATTTCGTGCATTTTATTTTACAGGGTGATCCCAAGTATTATTTTTTCTTTGATTTTTTGTTGGCCCCTAATTGCCGCCCTTATCAAATCTACATTGCTAAATAGGAGGTCATACATGTTCTTTTCAGTCCTGAAATTTCAGAAGAATCTGTAAAGTATTTTTCTAAATATTTGACAAAATGTCTAAAATTGAAAGTTGCCGGTCATTAATGGAATATAGTGTAGTTTATATGCTCCTTGACGCTCAAACGGATATAAGTAAATATTTATACTGCATATCATACATGTTTTTGTTTTATACAGTATTTTAAAATAATTGCACAACTTTGTCGGTTGATTTATTGAGAGGCTTGCGTTTTTGTTTACTATACAATATCTATCATGAAAATAATTGTACACTCATGTCCAAAATTAAGGTCTGGATCGTAAAATCTGTGAAAACTGATGAAATATTCAACGTGTTACCACGAAATTTGGCACAGAGATATATTACAAAAGGAGAAAGAATTTATCAACTTAACAATATGGAAAATATTTTAATTGAGAAATAAGATACAGGGTACATCAAAAGTGTTAAATCATGAATCAGATATAAAGCATTTATCTCGGGAAAAGTCTGTCTAATGTGGAGTATGACCACAGTTCACTGCTATAAAAACCTCAGAACGAGCTATCATACTGTTTATGAGGGTGTCAATAAACGTTTGTGTTAACAAAGCCCATTCTTCCAAAATCGCCGCTTTTAGCTCCTGGCAGGTCCTGGGAGGGAAGCTGCGGTATGCAATGGCTCTTCCTAGACCATCCCAAACATGTTCAATAGGATTGAAGTCCGAAGACCTTGAGGGCCGATTCATACGGCAAATATCCTCTTTTTCAAGGAAATCAGCAACAACGTGAGCTCTGTATGGCTCGATATTATCGTCCACAAACATAAATCCCGTGCCTACAGCATCCCGGAACAACTTCCCATAGACTTCAAGGACGTCATCCCTAACGCCTGGAGTCCAGTCGTGTGTCCATTCCACTGCATCCAACAGGAGAGCCCGGTTGTTGTGGAGCCGAAGATATCAGCCTTGGACACAACAAGAATAGGGACGTGTTATTTTCAGTGATGAGTCGCGATTCACCACTCAGAGGGATTATCGTCGAATCTTCATCTGGAGAGAGCGTGGAGCTCGCTATCATCCTTCCTACGTAAAAGAAATAGACAGATTTGGTGGCAAATGAATCCTTGTTTGGGCGGCATAATGTTGGACAGTCGTACACCACTGCACGTCTCGATGCGGGTATTGTCAACGCACATCGCTATAGGGATGAGGTCCTTGAAGCCTGTGTGAGGTTGTTCCGGGGAGCTGTAGGCCCGGACGTCTTGTTTAAGGCCGATAATGCGAAGCCACACAGAGCTCTCATTGTTGATGATTTTCTTGAAGAAGAGGATATTTGCCGTATGACTTGGCCTCGAGGTCTCCGGACCTCAATCCTATTGAACATGTTTGGAATGGTCTAATAAAAGCCATTGGACAGCGTAACCTTCCCTCTCAGGACCTGCCAGGAGTTAAAAGCCGCGCTTTTGGAAGAATGGGCTTTGTTGCCACAAGCATTTATTGACACCCTCATAAACAGTATGAGAGCTCGTTGTGAGGCTTTTATAGCAGTGCATGGTGTCACACTCCATATTAGACAGACTTTTCCCGAGATAAATGCTTTATTTCTGATTCATGATTTAACACTTTTGATGTACCCTGTATCTTATTTCGCAATTAAAATCTTTTCCATATTGTTATGTTGCTATATTCTTTCTCCCATTGTAATATACCCTTTGCCAAATTCCGCGGCAACACAGTGAATAGTTCATCAGTTTTCAAAGATTTTATGTTTGTGACCTTAATTTTGGACATGAGTGTACTAATGAAACTACATATAAGTATACCTATTATTGATTGATAATTAAATATTTAACCCGCAAGCACTCGCGCCTTTTTTCATAACATTTTTAGTCGCGCACGGTCTTTTTGCCGACGGCCCCCCGCACACAGATAATGTAAAATAAGAAACATTTTTCGTATGATATTCGAATATTATATTTCAATGTAGTTATAAATTTGCAGTTTACCTAAATTATACATTTTGTTCATGATATTTGGACTAATTGGAAAAGTAAAAATGAACTGACATTCTTCATCGTTGCGCTGACGTTTCCACCAATTTCAACTTTGCTTGTAAAAATGTACCTAAAGGAACAACAAAGATGTCTTGTTTCTTCACTATGGTGGTAGAGAAACATGTAAAATCGGCTACATGGCAGTTCTTTATTGTATTTGTAAGGGAACATTAATCAGGAGAAAATAACTTATATGGGCGGCAAAAAGACTGACACGCGACTACTGCCGGGTTAACTTCAAAACCTTAACTATATGAAATATTTAAACTAAATATAAACATTATCTGAGAATTAATGAATTTCGAAATAGGGATCAAATAAATATGTTAGTTAATAGTGAATTTCATATTTTTCTCATGTGATCCTCACGGAATGGAGGCCACCAGAGCTTCCAAATTTTACTTTTAGGCCGTGCATTGTTTCGAAATTCATCCTTAGTTCTTTTTCATATTTAGTTAGAGGTTACGCGCGGTGGCGTTGCACGCCGCGTTGGCACTCCTTAAGCATCGCGATATCATGTCATGTCCCAATGTACATGCATATGCGACGAAATATAAACAAGAGATTTTTTTCCAAAAAATATGATCTAATTGGAATTTTTACCACATACACATTAAGCATTAACTCACAGATACACTGTAAAAAAAAAACACTGTAGACTTTCGAGAACAAACTCGATCACAGCGAACGTGCTGTATCTTTCTTTGGTTTCCTGACTATATTAACATGGGAAATACAGTAGTTGCGTAAAATTAACAGCACAATGTGCTGACAATTTGGACTTTTTTTTTTCAGCACAAACTGCTGGTGTCCAAATTGCTAGCACATTGTGCTGTTAATTTTACGCAACTACTGTATTTTCCATGTTAATATAGTCAGGAAACCAAAGAAAGATACAGCACATTCACTGTGATCGAGTTTGTGCGCGAGATGAACAGTACTTTGTACTGTAAAAATGTCGTTTTTTTTTGCAGTGTATTAATATTGCACTAAATTTTAACTGAGTATAACTAGGCAAAGGCAGAGGCAAATTAAATAAAATTCGTAGACATCTTGTGATTTCCAAACAACTCCTTTATACAGTGTGATTAAAAAAAAAAAAAAAAAAAAAAAAAAAAGCACGATTACAAAATGACATGACAAATCAGGCATATAACAAGTTTAAAAAAATCACATAAGAATATAGTATCGCAAAACAACTTATTTAGTCTCAAATACAGTGTGTTTCATTTAAACTTAACCTGGTTTGACGTTAATAATTTCGAGAAAATAAAAACAAAAAAATTGTGATGAAAATGCAACCATATGTGCATTGTTTTGTGTGAAATGTGATAACATAACGAAAAGATCTGGAAAAACACGTTACTCAAGAAATCAATGATACCGTATGAATTGATCATCACAGTCCATAATGTGGGGCAAAAGTGAATACTGCTGGCGCATATAATGCAAACGTCTACCACTTTTGTTTCGTGTTATCACATTTACAAAAAGGGTGATAAAGTCTGTTCAATGTTTTATTATAATATACTTCAGTTTTTAACATGTTCCAACAAAATTGTGTTTATGCATTCGGTGTGTCTGTCCGTCTGGCCGACTGTCCGCTCTCTAACTCCCGTAAATATACTCTGATTTTAATGCAAATCATAAAGGTTATTTAGGGTAACGAAAGCATGTTTGGCATTGTATATGAAGTATTTAGGATTAATAGTTAATTTACAGGGGCACTCAAAAGTATTCCATTACATTACGGTATATGGGGAAAAATCGTTTTCAGAGTATTTTAAGGACATTACGCTATTTCAAATGTTTTGGAACTGATATAAATCACTGAATTTCACTACGATTACGTTAGAACAGGTAATTCATAGCATTTTTTATTCATTTACAGGGACCCACCAAAGAAATATTTTACAATACTGCCTTTGACTAATAATTGCTGGAGTGTACTGTTTAAAACTCGATATGCGCTTCTAAATTTAATTTTTTTTGCATGTTACTCTTTATATATAATTTCTATATCTTATATACATGGCTGCACAAAGGTATTCACTTACCAGGACGCCCTATTTATTCATTTACAGGGACACACAAAAGAAATTGGTTACTGTACTGTCTTTAAGTAATAATTGCCGGAGTGTACGATTTAAAATTCGGTAAGAGCTTTTAAATTAAAAAAAATTGCATGTTACTCGTTATATATAAATTATATACATCATTATAAAGGGTAAATTATAAAGGGTTGTACAAAAGTATTCATACACCGTTCTCCTTATAAGTAGAAGTTACTGAAGGAGAATTTTCAACTGAAGGATATGCATTTCTTAAGTCTACTAAATTTTGGCATGCATGCAGTTAATAGATACAAATCTATATATCATATACACGGTTGTTCAAAAATTCGATTAATTTCCGATTGCAGATGGGAACAGTTGAAACTGGGTTTTTAAATGTGTTATATATTTCCATATGGTTGAATTAGACATAATGCTTTAACTTATTAAACGGTGCATTTTTATTACATTATTCTGAATGTGTTGGAAAGTGTTAAATAATCTATGCTGGACGCATAATTTTTCTATCTTCTTTTAAAGTTAGTACCGTCAACCCAAACTGAGTTATGATGAAACACCCTGTATTTGTGATTAAAAGAGGGGTTTTCGACAGTACATTTCTATGTGAGTTTTTATCCTTGTTAAATGCCTGATTTCCCCTGACATTTTGTAAACTTTTTTTTTATCATCCTGTATATGTAGAGTCCACAATATTATAGACGATACCGAAAAATAAATTTTTAATATACACAACCTTGAACATTATATTATTTGCATTTTATATTTAGAAAACGTTTTTAGTGAATCATAAGTCTCTTTCTGTCTTGTATTTGCGAAATAAAGATTACTTGTTCACATCTGTCTCGAAAAGGATAATGTGATTTGAAACCATACAAAATTTAAAATTTACTGTGAAAACATATTCTTTTATTTTCGGAAGTAGAAAAAGAAATAACCTTGTGAAGCCAAAATATTTGTTATAACATCAACTTATCATTAGAGATTAAAACTTGATTCTGTATATCCTGCTCTTAAATAAATAAAAATAAAAAAATAGTTATCACACAATCGTTAAAGATAAAATTTATCTTTTTTTTTTTTTTTTTTTTTTTTTTTTTAATAACAACACGTATAATAACCACAACAGAGTAAACACAGCTTTGATCAGATTATGCAACAAAGAACCTTTACAGAACGATTTTAAAAATAGCAGATTAATATATCCATTAGGATTTTATTTACCATCCATTATCCGGGAATCAATAGAGATATTTTTACGCAACGAGAATATTTGGAATGATTCAGTGTCCCATGATTTGCCTAAAATTTGGAAAGAGTTTCGATTCAATTTTAGTAGCATTAGTAAAAATTAAACTACGATCACAAATATCCAGTTTAATTTTATTTTATGTTTGCACTGATTTTCATTGTGCATGATGTCTCGTGACATTGTTTACCAAGTTATTGTTTTTAAATTTTGTGAAAATATTTCTATTGTAAATGATTTTGAAAATGTCGCCGTTTGTGCGATAAAATGTTCGTCAATCTAAATAAAGTTATTTTATCTCTTTTTATAGCATTATTTAGCTTAACATAATTTTTGTTTGAATTTGCATCAGTTTTATTTAAATTTGCAATCATTTCTTAGTTCATAAAATAGTATGCATTGAAGATAAGTACATTTTGTATTGTCGTAGTTAAATTTTTCTAGAGATATATTTGAATTATTGAAATTACATTATTATTTTAATGGGAAATCATGGGTTATTAAAAAACCCTGAAGAACATGGTTAGATTTATTTTCAAAATGAAAATGCATTATTCAGTTTTCAAACTCTGAATTCAAAACTGAATTTCAGCACATGTTAGTAATAATAATAATAATAATAATAATAATAATAATAACATTTTTTGTTCAACATTTAACATTTTTAACATGAGTTTACAATAGAATTTTGTAGAATTTTCTTACGGAACTTATTTTCTCTGATATTATTATGTTGTGTATTTAAAGTTCTGTGTTCAGCTCTTTAAAGATCTCCATCCTTCTAAATATAGATAGTAATTGGAGATATCACTAATTATTTTGCACACCAATTTACATAATTTTAGAATTTAAAGCTGATGGGGTTTTATAGGTTAATTCATGTAAAATGTTTCAGTAATGATATCTGATATGTCCGAGTCCTGTAAGTTAAAAGTGCACTGATTTGAATATGCACGAACATTTAAAAAATAGATATATAATTCAGTATCGTGCAATCGCCGAATCTATATAATAAATACAAATACATAATTATGTATATAAAGTTAGGAAAAATTGTAATGCATCGTGTAGAAAATCATGATTTTCGCATAATGTATGTTAAAAGTAATATTTTTCTTTGCAGAAAAGGTGGTGTATAAGAGACAGGCCATCAAATCCATCCATAATTTACGTTATAATTTACTAATCTGATGAAATATGCTGAAAGATCCTCATCCTTATAAATATTCACTATGAAATCTCATTTAGTTTATCATAGTAATAGTTATATGAATGCAAAACCATCGGTTGTAAAAAGAAAAAAAACAAAAATTCGGAAAAATTAACAAGAAATACGATATATTCTAACCTTTCCCTTACATTAAAATATCAGTATACATTAACACATCAAAATCTAAGCTAGTAAAAGGATTTACTACGGTCATTCTTTAAATAATATTTGAATCCTTAACGCCTTGGGGCTGATTTGACGACTGAGACGCGTCATGCATTTGATCATAGGCGCTCATTTTTACATTCTACTCATACTACTATTTAAAGAAAAAATGTTTAGTGTATTTCTATTGTGCAAGTTGTCAAAGTTTAAATGAAGTATTTTAGTTTTGAAAATAAACGGTCAAGTGCGAGTATTACTCGCGCACAGAGAGTTCCGTACAATAACATATGAATTAGTAAGTATATTATTAAAAAAATACCGTTGCTAAAAGAATACTAAGACTTTGTTAAAACTATACAAAGTAGGGTTGGGCATAGTTGTATAGTATACAGAATGCAAATGAAAGTCCCTTTAACCTGAAAATACTTGCGAACGGAGAGAGCTACAGCTGTACAAGGGAGGCAACGGTACAGTAAAGCGACTACGCCCGACCTAATGCAAACGATAGCAGCACCCCTAGTAGAGAAATTTGGAAGATAGCCACTGCAAATCGAAAACGAAAAGTGGTGAGGAAATTTTCCAATTAGAAAGTTTTAGAGCATCCATTAATTAGTACGGAGCGACATTTGGTTCACACGGATAAGATAAATCGTCACCTGTATACCCCAAAAATGTCCGAAATCGATTTAGCGACGATTCTATTTTGCCAATTCACATTCCGGAAATGTAGCAGTGCACAATCGCAGATTGTGACGTTGTACTGTGCTGTAATGTCTATAAAAATTTAATTTACAAATGCATTTAAAATTTTAGATTAACCCTTTCAGAAGCAAAAGAATTATATTCGTAAGCTGATAAAATAATTGACTGACACCAGAATATTCAAAGGAATTTCTCAGAAAACAAAAACTTGCTAATTTGTCCTTTCATTACAAAAGCAAAATTTTATTAAAATATTATTGGTGCCATTTGTCAGTTTTGGAATTAAAATTAGGTGGCTAGACCGTCTAGCCACCGCCCTTAAAAGTGTTAAATCTATGTTATCGTATTGAAGAGGCTTGCAATTCCAGGCTTAGAAATGTGCATTTTGAAATACTCTCACGAATACAAACGTGTATCGTGAGCAATGGCAAACTTTTCGAACATACTGAATATTAACTTTTTATCACTGTGAGAGAGTTTGTCTTTTTTTTGTGTGTGTGTGATGTTATCAAAATGTATTGAGATAAGTACGTATTTATAGCATAAATTGTGCGTATTTCTTCATACTTCTAGCTATTCCATTCAAACGTTTACACAAAATGGAGTGCATCGATTTCGGACATTTTTGGGTAAACAGACGAAGATTTATCTTATCCATGTAAAACAAATGTCGTATTCTACTAATTAATTGATGCTCTAAAACTTTCTAATTGGAAATTTTGCGCTATCTCTTTTCGTTTTCGATTTGCAGTGGCCATCTTCCAAATTTCGCCACTAGGCGCGCTGCTGTCGTTTTCATTAGGTCGGGCGTAGTCGCTTTACTATAGTGTTACCTCACTTGCATAGCTGTAGCTCTCTCCGTTTGCAAGTATTTTCAGTTTAAAGGGACTTTCCTTTCCACCCTGTGTACTAGAAAAGTATAAATGGATATA
This sequence comes from Maratus speciosus, assembly GCA_963932465.1. NCBI lineage: Eukaryota > Metazoa > Arthropoda > Arachnida > Araneae > Salticidae > Maratus > Maratus speciosus. The sequence goes on along the minus strand of OZ010791.1, from coordinate 535,675,448 downwards.
CCATGAAAGTTCAATGATATATTTAACATAAATAATAGCAAATATAGCTATTCTGAATACGTATTTTCCATATAGGTTTTTAGTTAACCTTTAAAGACATAGTAGGGTATTGAAAGAGCCACTCAATGGAAACTGGGACACAAAAAAATTCAAATTTTGTAAAAAATCATTTAAAAGTTTTTTTTATGCTTATAATGACTTTTAAATCATTTTTCTATCTTAATTAGAAGAAGATATATTATTTTTTTTTTCGTTTTGGTTTGTTTTCAAAATATAGCTTTCAAGCAATTGTTGTCATGGAAACGACTTCTTGAAAAATTGTGTTTTTCTTCAGGATTGTTTTTTTTTTCACCATTTCTCCTATTTAAATTCTTATAAGTCAAGAACCGTTAAAGATAAATGGTTTAAACTTGGAATATGTCCTTTTCAATTCTTTTACTTTATCTTTGATTCAGCATATTTAAAAAAAATTACTTTTGAAAATATGATTTTTTTTTTTAAGTTGCACCATTTTTTTCCATTTTTTCGTTAAATATTTTTAATATTTTTTAATTAATAATTTTTAAATTGCTGAATCAGAATTAGAACTTTTATATTTCTGTTTATTTAAATGAAAACAAATTGAAATTCTATAAATAATATTTCGATTTATAACGTTTTTAAACTACCTCACTTTTTTGATAAATTTTAAATTTAAAATTTAAAAGAAATTCTGAGAAGTTTTATCATGTGATTTTGTTTACAAATTATAGGGTTAACCATAAAAAAAAAAATCAGAATTTTAACTCAATAAATAAAAATTATTTTAAAATGTCTCCCGGACTCCCCTGGAGATAGTCGTACAGTCGCTCTAATTGGAAAATTTCCGAAATTACGGTCGTACGATTTGCTAACGTTAAGCCATGACGACAGGGCTATACCTCAAAGTCAAATACCTGGTTCAATAAATTCATCACTGCGATTTAAGTATAACTAACATTTAAATGAAGGTATATTAGCGCATTCTGCTACTTATCAAATTATTCTCAGCAACAATGCTGGTTCTCCATGTGTGAATAAGGAAATCATAGGCCCTTTACAAGTCTCACCATTTAAACTGTTAAACAAAATATCTCTTATCCCAATGGTCAAAAGGCCCATACAGCCAAGTAAGAGAAATCAAAAGGATGCAAATATTACAAGCAGAGAATTTATAAACAATAAAAAAGAAGAATGCAAGAAAAAGCAAAAGAAACTAGAAAGCGTCAAAGAACGACAGCTTGGTGGAAGTAAAATGTTTAAAAAACGGAAAGGAAATATCAACTTGAACACACCTTACTTGAGGAAGAAGCTAAAATATGTGTCATCTTCCGATAATGGCGAAAATGTTCTTTTATAGCTTTTGATGGCAGTATGTATTGGATTGGAATTTGATGACTCAGAATGTACTGATTGTGTCTGGAGTCTTATCAAGAAGCAAAGTCTAAAGCGTCAGGGTTCAATGCATCAAATTCAATCGATAGCTGCATGACAAAGGCTCACTTTACTTTTGCAACGGGAAGTGTGATGTGATTGTGGGCGAATGGAAATACAAAATTAAAGAATGAGAGGAAAGGCCAAAAAAAATTAGACTAGGGCCTAAATAGAATATAACTAATGCTTACATTAAGAGGAAACTGCAATGTTCGCCTGGATGTAAACCAGTGATTTATATCTTTTTTGTAATTATGCTGTCTATTGTTTCTAGTAATTATGCTATCCATTCACGTAAATTCAAATGTTTTTCGTTTCATTTTCATTTTTTGTCTTAAGTTTTATTTTTCGAGCTTACACTTTTGCAATTCCGTTAAACTTTTCACAACTTAGTGCTATATATATATAATTTATGTAAGTTTACTGTTATTTATTTTCATTTTAAGTAGTTTGAGGAAATAAAAATGTGATTTATTTGAAAAAAAATAAAGAGCATAGCTTTTTTCTCCATGCGGCATCTGTACCACACCCCATGCGGCATCTTATCCAGCACTTAAAAAATGATGTTAAAAAAGGACGTTTGGGAAAATAATTATGCCTGCTTTATTAAGACGGCTTTAACTTGTTTAACAAAGAAATTAGATTCTAAAGGGTTTGATCAATGATTTCTGGTACTTAGTTTGTTGTTTTTTACTTTATTGTACATTTTACAAGAAGAAAAGAAAAACTGCGGCATCTGTCCTCACTTTATTATATTCCATGTTTAACTAAGGGATACAATTGTTTTATTTTTAAATACATCTTTATTTGTCACCCAAAAATGATAAACTTTATATACACCAAAAATATTAAAGTTAATATAAGCACCGATTTAATAATACAATCATGTGAATTAGTAAAATCTCTTCAGACGGAAGCACAAAAGACTGGAAAAATATTTCGTTTTAGACAAATTCCGTTTACACAAGTTATTAGCTTTGAGTTTATCACCTGGTGGCACACGGGAGCATGAACTTCTATTTAGTGGTACTTCGGTCTAAAAGTTTGGGAACCTTTGATCTAAAGAAAGAATTAGCTGCGGTTAAAGGTGACGATATAAACTGTATGAAATTAGCGGTGTCCAGAACGTTTGGAATCCTGATTTACGCGAGACACCTGACAACACTATTCCGAGGTTTTGCCATGATAACTTGTAACAAATTTAGAAAGTAATTTTCTTTTTAAATAAAAGAAATTAAATTCTCTATATGCTGCACCTGAAAGAAAATCTTGTTTTAACAAAGAATATCATCAATTTTCATGGAGGTAGAAATTTCTGTCAAATTTCTGTCTGTTTTTCAAGCATAATAGAGGTAACGTAATAATCAGTATTCAGCAATAAAAATAAATGTCAATTAAAAAAATAAGGAACCTGGATTGACTTCAAAATTATCTTAAAATTACAAAGTTCTTTTTTTTCGTAACATTTTAAAACATTTGTTATTGGATTTGTTTACAATACAAGACATATTATTATATATGTCTACAAAACTTAAATAAATAATAAGAAATAGAAAATATAGTCTAAATCTAAATAAATTATGATGTTTTCAATCCAATCAATTTTTCCTCTCTTTTTTAAATCTAAATCAAATCTCTTTCGTCCCATGTTTAATGTTTTGAATAAAACATTTATTTAAAATGGTTTATTAATGTATATTTTGTTTATAGAAGTCCTAAAATATGTTAATAACTCATTACTGAGACTTCTTTAAAATTTTAAAGTGTCAAAATTAAATTTCACTACATAAAAAATATTTCTCGATAATTTCGCCACACATTAAATAGATTATGGATGAATATTTTATTGTAGTTTTGTATTAATTATTAAAATTCTAAATAAATATCATGCTTCAAAATAACTTACTCGCTTTTGGATGCCATATAAGATAAGTCTGTAAAGAGACAACATATTTTTTAATAGGTACAAATATATATTTTATAAAATATATCATTGGTTAAAATTAAACTTCTAAATCTGTAATATTCTATAAACCTCTAATAGCAAAATTAAAAAAAAAATTCTGATGAAAAATAAAAGAAAAATACCAATGTTTACTTCTTTACAGAAATTCTGAAGTATCTGATCATTTTTAAAGTAAATAATTTTAATGTAATGATTTATATATATATATATGTATACATATAATCTTACATCGGATCTAGGAGATTTTCTTTTGAAGGACATCCAATTTAATACGTTTTTTAATACTGACTGTGATTAAAATAATAAAACTTTGTAAAAAATGACCATAAAAAAACAACAATGCATAGGACGCGTTTCGAGGTAAAAATATAACAGCTCGTTATCAGCTACAGTAAACACGTGTCCGTAAGCGGACAAAGTCATTTTTTGACCTTGTTTACTGAAGCTGATGACGAGCTGTTATATTTTTAGCTCGAAACCCGTCCTATGTATTTGTTGTTATTTCATGGTGATTTTTTACAAAGTTTTATTGTTTTAATTGCTTCATATCGCCAGTTTTCGGTGCTGATTCGCTGTTTCACTGACTGTGATGTTATTGTTATTTGAAACTGTATAGTTAAAATAAATTATTATTATACTTCATACATTTTTTCGTCATGTTCATCTTATTAAACAGTAGTAGTAACATTATTTTAATTCCAATAATCTAATATTGTTTATATATTTATGTAAATCCAAAAGACCCTCGATATAATTATTGTTATTTTGAAAATAAGAATTTTTAACCGATATTGTTACATACCAAAAACACATTTTTATCCGATATTACAAATTTTATATCTAATTTAATTAAATTTTATTCATAACTTCCTATGAAATAAACACAGTCTGTAACTATCCATGCACAGCATTTGAAACATAAGATAGTAAAATATAAAGAATGCATTTTGAGACAGGTTTGGCTATATAAAGAAACAATATTTATTTTATTATATTATAATCATAATTATATTTTTTCCTAGATAAATAGAAAAACTTCTATCAAATGTTTTGTAATGCATCAAAGTATACTTGCTTTCTCAGCAGTTTTCAAGTGATTTAAAAGGGAATATCTTGAAAATAGTTAATCACATTTAATTGTTTTCATGTGACAATCTTCCAACTGAGCGAAAAATGTCCAGACCAGAATTAGGACGAAGGATATTTGGCTTAAATTGTCAACGCCCCGCTTATTGAGCCTCGACAGACAACCAGCTGATCAAATTTACTCAGATTACATTATTGTCAAACGCATCTGATATGGCATGTAGACAGCTCAACAGAATGTGCCGGGGACAAATAATAGAACTCCATTGATAAATGGATACGTAGATACAATTTATTTTATTTTAAATAAATCATACTCATTGGTAGAGATATCATACGAATTTATATTTTTCGAACGGCATGAAGAGTTAAAAATTACTTTTTCACTCACAAGGGAACCACTTTAGGTGTTGCTCGCACCTAGTATTGAAACCTGGTGCATTTTAAAGCTCTATATTAGGAAGTTTGGGAATCGATAATTTTTTTTTTGTTAAAATAATATTCTTTGATTTTACAGCAGATTAACTTTCTGAAAATGCAATTTTCGAGACCACTTTTCGGGCTGTTAAAGTAAAAGATTTATTTAAAAAAATAGTTAAAAATATAAATTAGTCAATAATAACTATAAAATGTTGAAAAAAGTTTTAAAATTCCTTCAAGAACCTACGCATTTGATTAAAAAAAAAATACAATATTATATTTACATATTTGGCGGGGAAAGATTGTCGTCTTTTTCGTCCCGTACAGTTTTCCGGCAACCCTAGCTCAGTATTTTCGCTACGCACCGTGTTGTAATGTTTTGGACGTAAACCTATTACAAGTATAAAGCTAGTGAAAATTTTGAAGTGCCATATCTGGCGACTTAACTCTCTTTTGGTGTAAAATTAACAAATAAAAATCCAATAATAAAAAATTATAAATATAAAAAAATATATAAAATATGATTTTAACAAAGAATTTTTATCGGTTCTCTAACTTTTATGCATAGGGCTACAAAATGCACCAGGTCTCGATTCTAGGTGCGAGCAACACCTAAAGTGGTTCCCTTGTCAGTTGAAATAAAAAATGTCATTTCGCATGATATCCTTAAATAACGATAGAGTGATATACTTTCAGTTCGAGTTTCATTCGCAGCCAAGAAAAGAGGCAGTACGTGGTAGTATCTAAATTGCGGCTTCTTTTAAGCTTACCTGGATCAAAATTGTAGTTAGGCAACTTGTGGAAACCTGACCAACGTGTACTTGTGAAAGTATCGCGGATTGTCTCTTTCAATTGGTTGCATTTTTTTTTCTTTCTAACAGCATAATGCAAAATGGGCATCGGAATTCTCCACTTATCCCTTACCTACAATGACGGGTATAGCCCGCGTACGATGATCGAGCCAAATGTAAATTATTTTTTCCACTAAAATTTCACAGTAAATATAGTTTAATTTAATCGTCGAAATTCCATGATTAAACAAGGCAAAAATCTCTATTAAATTTTAGTGGTAGCTATGAATTTGCCAAACCGTGGAGCTGTTCATTTTAAATCGAAGGTTAAGGGGTTAATACTGTCAACTTCGTTTACCCAATCATCACTTTTCCAGAATGCGTTAATGTACAAAACCTGTTTTTTTAATTACTTAATAAATTTACTTACATTCGTTTTTATATTTTAGTCTAGGGTAGTTCACAAATTGTACACTGCTAAAAATTTTGCAGCATTCTGGCAGGTCATTTGAACCGTTTTTTTTTTAAAAAACGGTTTCATAACCATAATTTAACTATATTCTGACCATAAAATGGCCAATAATATGGTCAGAATAGTGTTAAAATTACTGTTGTGTAACCGTTTTCGGAAAAATAAACGATCAAACGACCCGCCAGAATGCTGCAAATTTTTAACAGTGTACAGTCGTGGGAAAAAAAGCAAACACCCCTACTAACTCTTCAAAAAATTATCATAGCGGAAATTACTGGTACCGAACGATGGGAAATAAAATCTACTTTAAAATTATCCACATAAAATTTGCTTAGGGGCTATCTACATATTAAAACGAACCCAAACCTCATATTTTTTCAATGGAAATACCAAATTTTAACGAGTTATTTCAAATCCTCGGTTCAAACTATGCCTAGACACCAAATTTCAAGTCATTTGAATGATAAGTTTTTAAATTATAAACATTCAAAATTTAGTGCTTCTAATGTTAAATTACATTTTCATATTTTTATTTATATCTTCTGAAATTATGCTCCTAATGTGCTATATTTTGTGTAGCAATAACACTAAAATACCCAAACATAAATACTTTGAATTTGCAATTTTTATAATTTTATGATATGAGTTATGAATTATGAAATTAATATTCGAAAAAATTATGAATTACAGCCTATAATTTTTTTGATGGATTTAGATTTATTAAGTCCTGCTTTATGTAAATCCAAAATTTCACATTTTTCTTCCAAGTAGTTTTCAAATTATGCTTAAAAACTGGCAAAATGATGGTTTAAGGGGCCGTCTATAATAGGAGTGACTAGATATTTTGAAATTTCTTCTGCTGTACTATAATCTAGCAGGCTTCATTGACTTCTTAAGGTGCCTTGATCAAGATGGGGGTTAATAATCGATTTCGGAACTTCAATTTGGATACAGCCCTTAAAATATGCTCGTTTTAAAATAATTAATTTCTCGGAAACGTATGGTACGAATTGCATAAAATTTTGTTTTTAGGCTAATTGGAGGATGTAGAGTTCATTTATGATGTCAGAATTGGGTATAGTTATTGAAAAAAATGAAGTTATGGTTCGTTTTAATATGTAGATGGTCCCCTAATTAAATTTTTTATACACCATTTAAAAGTAGACTATATTTCCAATCGTTCGGTACCAGTAACTTTCTTCTACGATAATTTGTTAGGGAGTTAATGGGGGTGTTTACTTTTTTTTTCTACGACTGTACATATCATTGAAATTTTTATTTAGATTTTTTTTAACCTTTTAATTATTTCTGATATTGTTTATTTAGATTTATTTTTTCTTAGTATTTAAGAATAACGTATATAAATCCGAATGTGTGGAAATGCGTGCAGTGTTTTGCACAACCATGTAAAGTTACAAATTTACTATAAAAAAAAGACTTTTAACTGTAAAACTTACTATAAAATTTACTTACAAAAATAAGGATAAAAGAGTTTTATCTTTGAATGTATTTTAATAAACATTTCACTATACTGTTAAAAATCTGCAGCGAACTGTGCACACATTAGACAGTATATTATAGAAAATGGTTATCAAACCGTAAATTATCTATATTCTAACCAATGTGAACCTTCATTATATGATGAAGTAACCATTATCTATAAAAACGGTTGAATGACTGGGCAGTTTGGATCAGAATTTTAAAAGAGTAGAACAAATTATATATCTAATATCAATTCAATGGGCAACTGTAAATCTCCAACTGAATAGGACATCTTTTATTATTAGGGTAAGTTTATTTACATACATTAGTATTGACAGAGGATGCGAATCTGTAATCAAACTTACCAAATACCAAGCAGAAAAAATAAATTACATCCTTTTTTTTCTCCCTGCATATTGTAAAAAAAGAGCTGTGCGTTAATGGAGTTATGTAGTTTAAATTAAATTTTATAAATACTCTATAAAGTAGAATTTTAATCATGTAAACATTAGTGCTGAAATCTATAAAACAATTTTAAAAAGTGAAATAAGGTATTCACAACATGAATTATACTAAAAATTTAATTAAACTAAAACATCCAATGACATTGAAATTATGAACCAAAACTTCATTTCAATTTGTAATTCTCATGATAATAAATTTCTTTGCAATAAAAAAAAAGAAAAGAATATTGCAGGGGATTTCTAAATATCACAGATATAATTAGTATAATTATTTTAGATAATTCATATATTCAGAAATTGATTACAAAATTTTAAATTAGGTACCTTTAGATTCTTCGTCATTCGAAATTTTTGTCCGGATAAAGAAAATTGCAACAGCTAAAGCAATTATCAGAACAATGACAGCACCAACTAAAATTATGACAAGTGGATGGTTGCTTAAAAAATCTTGAGCTAGAGAAAAAGAGAGACAAGTTATATGATATATTCAAATAAAGAAGCCTTAGTTATTCTACATAACAGCATGAAGAAAAATATTTGAACAATGCAGCCGTACCAAAGCTTTTTAGAATAAAATCACCAAAAAAAACAACAACAAAAAAAACAATAGAACTAAACACAAGCCGCTACAAATGGCTTGGAAGGAACATAATGTAAAGCGATTCTGCCAATTTCGATAATCATCTGCACTGCTATTGCAGTTTTTCTACATTTGTTTACTTTTGCATTGAAAAATGGGTTTTATTAGACTTAAAAATTATGTACATCAATTCATTGCATTCTTTTATGATTTTTTCGTTAATAATTTCACATTACACATTTTTTCAAGAACCAAACGTTTTGTATTATATAAATATATTGATAAAATTATTTATGTTTTATACGAAGGAAAAAATGCCTAATATTCATAACTGTGCATATTAAAAATAACCAAAATACGCTTTTATACTTTATCTTACTTAAATAAAATTCAATTAATAATGCACTCCTTGAAAATAGGTGACAAAATGTTTATTATATAATTATTTTTTTTATCTTCAATTTTACTTCGAAAACTAATGATAAGATTAAAGAAAGCATAATATTACAAATATTTTTTATACCTCAAAACCCATTTTAGCTGCCAAAATTTAAACATCCACTAGAAATGCATATAAACATAGATATATAAATTTATTGTGTGTTTTATCTATAATGATAATTTGAAACGTTTGTATGTCTGCCTGTTCGGATATTTTCGGCGTGACCACTGAATATGCAAACAAATAATTGTTCCACGTAATACATAATTATTATTTTAAATTAGTAATCTAAATATATGATTTCAGTGTTACCATTAGACAAATTTTCTTTATTTGCTATTATTGTTGGACTATTGTTGGTCTTGCATATAAATCTGCATGCTTATCTTGCATATAAACTACTGCCTACATTGTGATGCCATAACGAGGTATATGAAAACGTTTAATGAAGGTTTCATTTCTAAATATAATATATTGACGGGAAGAGAAAAAATATCTGTTTCAATATTTCATTTAGGTCGTCATAACTGGTAACGCAAGATCACTTTCTATTTATTTTGATTGCTTCTATAATTTTAGTAACAACTACATGAAAACTATCATGTTCATGCAAAAGATGTATTCTAATTTCGATTATAGTCAAACTTATGTTACTATAATATATATATGATATATATGACTGATGATATACGTCAGTTTTTATTAGTATGCCCTGTAATTACTGAATTATGAATTCATGAATATTTTAGAAGATTTACATAATCATTTAATAAGTTTTAGAAGGATTTTAGAAGGATTGAAGGATTTAGAAGGATTAATTGAATTTGAATTTATAGGGATTTTGTGCAATATTTAAAACGCCACTCAAATCTTTTATTTTAAATATTTTTCTTAGTATTTTGTAGAATTAGGAAATGTACAAATGCAATGTTCTTACAATAGAAATATAGAAATATTTCCGAATATAAAAATCCCCCCTCTCGCCCCAACGTCAAGAAAGCTGAAAAGATGCAAAGGCAAAAGAAATCATCCTTTAAAAAATACTTTTGTTTTGTGTAACCAATAAGCTTTTGGAACGAGATACAGTATGCATCTATAACTCATTTTAAACTGTATTACTACTAACTTATGTAATAAATTAATTTTATAACAAGTTATTTTAATGGTACTTATAAGTACCACTAGTAGATAAAGGGTTAAATACTAATCCCAGAATTTGTTATTGTCGGATTAACGAAGCACTAATTTGCTGTATTAAATATTTTGTGGGCGAATAACACACGAGCCTGTTTATAGACATTGTCATTATAACAATTTATGGAGTTATGTATCAAACAGTACCGTACATGCAGGTTTAAACGCACTTTCGGTTTATGGCCGCATAACGCATAAACAACAATCATGGTAATCACCATTTTCATCCATTAAGAACAAGCATGTTTTACAGGAATTTTGTTCAGTTTTCAACACTTTTTGTTAAACATTTACTTTACTTTTTAAATCACTGAAATGTGCTAATTAAATAAAGCAAATTTTACTTTGCTCTTTTACTGGTGTAAAAAAATAAATTAAAAAAATCACAACTATAATGTTTCAAAAACGCAACGTCAGTCTTTAATGGGTTAACGAAAACAAGTTAAACCGATTCTACTTCGTCTAAAACGCTGGGGCAAGACTGAAAAGTTCGTATGGAAAACTCACCGAATTGGAGTGCAAAAGTCATTAAAAAACAAACATTGAAAGACGAACATAATCCATTATATTTAAACATACTTTCTTAATCTGTTAATTAGTGCCCAAATATCACGCTAAAAATGAGTTTTCATATACCACACTAGGGGGCTCGGCCCCCTACGAGCTACGCTCGCCAACCCCCGTCCAGACACCGTAGACTCTAAATGCACGCTAATTTGATCGGCTTTAAAAAGATTTCGAAAGATTGAATTATAATTTAAAAAACAGTGGCGATCTCTCTATAAACGGATTTCTATTCATTTCTCTTTGATTGGGGAATTTTAACGCCAAATCCGTTGCGGTACTACTTGATTATCCCGTCGACCAATTTCGCCAAATTATATAAATTGCCAAACCACTCGCCAAATTATACAAATTGACATAATTTTTATTTTAAATAACTAAAAAAACAAATAAATTAGTACAACATTAATAAAAATACAAATAAAACGTCGAAAAAAAAATAACTTGATGACGTAGACACGTGTAACAACATTTCAAAATAAGCTAATATAAAAGAAATTAAGTAACAGAGTCTTTGTCTCCTGGTATTTTTTAACAAAGTGAAAAGAAAGTTCTTTTAAATGAGACATTTTAAATTAATCGTTTTTAATCTGACGTAATTTTTATCAAACTATTCTTTCTCTTTTTAATATTCACGTGAAAATACTTGTGTTAGAAATTAAATATTATTTGCGCTTTCCTAACAAAAATAGTTGAAAAATATCCTCTTAAAATATCAAATAAATGTCTAGCGCAATTTCTAAATTTAAACCGTTTTGCAATATTATTTTGTGTTCATTTTATGTAATAACTGTAACGTGACGTAAATATGACGTAATTTCTCCTATTTAAGACTTCTAACGCATGTTAATAAATTTATTGTTTCACAAATTCCTTTTTCTCTTAAAATTCACGTGTAATTATAGTTTTTATGACGTAATTTTTAATAAGTTCTTGCTTTTTGTACATAATTATTTAATTCTAATTCCAAATGTTTTTTTCTGTTTATAATAGTCACGTATAAATAAATTTTTAATTTATTTACACGTATAAATATTTTTTTTTTGAAGCAAACATTATTGTTTCCGCTGTTTATACAGTTGGCAACAGTTTAAATTAATATCACTTTCTAAAATCTGTTAAAAATATCTCTAGAAATGCTGAAAATCTGAATTTAAAATAGAAATAAAACCTCAAAAAATTAGTCAAAATAAAAAAAAATTAATGCAATCTGCACTCCGGCAAATTCTAACGCATAAAATGATCTAAAAATGATTAAATTCCTATGAACAGTTTTTGCTCCTATAAAACTTTTTTAATTGAACAATTTTGTCCAACTTTAGCATTAAATATCTCTTAAAATAATTCTTCGATCTGAAAACTGTCTGCATCAGCGTGTTTATCAAACATTTCTGTATAATACTATCGATTTTCATATTTTTGTATGCATTATTTTTCTTAATATTAACGAAGAAAGACCTCCGGTCACAAAAAATTCAAAACCGGCGGCGGCGGCGGTGACAGCAGTAGTTACTTTTTTTTAGAATAGAGAGATATATGGTTTAATTTACTTGGCATTACTGGTGGATTTGATTTTCAATGACATCCCATCCTATTTCCTATAGATCCTCATACATTCATCCCTTATCTAAATTATTGTTCATTGTTTCACCCCTTGCTCTTTAACCTATGAACATCTTTGAAGCTACAGTGTTTTCTCATTTTAACTTCCATGATAATGGCTAGCGTTTAGCTGGAAGCGCTCTGGAAATTTTGACAGGTTTTGACACTTATGAGTCTAACATATTGATAATTTTAATCTTTTAAAACTATTATATAATATTTTCACCTATTTAATAATGAATGAATGGCGTGTCAACGTATTAATAATGTGTTAATAATAAATGAATGGTGTGTCACGTTTTTTTATTTTTGTTTAATAAGGTGAATATGACATTTCTACATAATATATAGCAATTTCTATGCGTATTCAATCTTTTAAGAATTCTGAAAAAGCACTTTACCTTTAAAACATCATTGAAATAAATGGGCTTTATTAATTTTTTTTAAAGTTTATTCTTTTTATATAATATTATTATATTGTTAATTTCCACCATTTCCAAAATATGCGATGCAGTTATGCACAGGAATAACTAAAGTCCGAAAATCAGAAGCAGCAAAAGAAACTTTGTTTTTGTAAATGGTTCTTTAAATCTTAAAATATATATATAGATTTCTGAAGTTCAAAAGATGAAAAATGCTTTCCTCAATCGTTAATAGTTGTGAATGAGTATTTTGTATATTTACCTTCGTGGTTATATCTCAATGTTCTAACGTGACGGGAAAACAGGGAATTGTCAGGGTAAATGACAAGCGCTCAAAAAAAAAAAAAAAAAAAAAGGAAAAGTCAGAGAAAATTTCAATAAACCACGAAAAGTCAGGGATTTTTTTTTCTATGTGCTTGATGAGATTTCATGAATATTTAAATAATAAAATTATAAAGCAAGCAATAAAGAAAAGCTCTAGCTGAAATTAAAATGTTTAAAGAGGGAAAACAACAACAAGAACAACAACAACAACAAAACTTACATAACAGACTACTTCTGAAATAACACAAATAAATGGCATGTTTAATTGTTTTTAATTTATTTTATTTTATATTTTAAATATCAAATGATATAATTTTTTCGTTTGAATTTTATAGATTATTTTCATTTTCTGAAGCAAATTTACATTTTATTCTTAGTAATGCGTCAATACATTCTATTTTGCTGTATAAGTTTAATCATTAAGATCAAGAATTCTTATCTAAAAAAAGTCGTGAATTGTGGTCAGGGAATTGTAGCAAATATGGTCTGGAAAACCTTGAAATGTCGGGGAATTTCGTTGTTCAAATAGAGTATGAACCGTGTAATTTTCCTCTATTAAGAACTGTCTTTTCATGCAATGTTAATAAATTACATTGTTATTTTGTGTACATTATAATGTTTACCTCTGATTTTATTAACGAAATGGGAAGGGGGACCACAAAATTTAGAAACGTGGAACGATATACTCTCGTTGGCAGCGCCTCCTGTGTGGAGTAAGTGTACAGTTTCTCTTCTACGAGAAGAATGATGTAAATCGATGTTCTTTTAAAAGTTCTCGCTGAAAGCATTTTCCTTACAGATATGGGGCATTCTCACAATCTTTTGACTTTCATGTCCCTGAATATCACTTTTTTATTTAGTACACTTTTTAGTGTTTTTTTTATTATTTAATACACTGGGGAACATCCCATTGCATTATTTCACAACAATATTTAACGAGATAAATAAGTTTTGGACGATGTTTGGGGTCCAAACACCTGAAAATCTCCTATACCGTCCCGTATCCCTGACGCTGATTTTTAAGTTTGGAGCTGTCTGGATAAAATTGTTTCAATAAAAATAATTCGATATAATTTTTTTTTTCTGAAACTGAAACTATTGTTTTATATAAATATGTAGCTAAAAATTAACCTGCACACATTTTTAGGGTTGTTATTATTTTTTAAACTCTGTCCCTGGTTTTTAGATTCCTTACCATCACTCTTCTAAAATAATACAGAAAATCATTTCAGATGCAGCCACAGAATTTTTTTCAAGTTTTATCTCATGCAGAAGTATGCTAGAGAAATAACGTCTAAAATTCTTTGACAGGAAATTTACTGTAGAATTTAAATCAGCATTTAAATATCAATTTCAAGCATCGTGGCTTTATTGGTAGTCTCACCGTCCCCAAGGTTTATTCCAGCACTTTTCGAGGTAACTAAATAAAAAAAAATAATAATTTAATCCAATGTTAACAACTGTTTTTAAAAATCAATGAACATTGTGGCTATCACTTAGTCTTAACATGATTTTCCTAAAAATAGGTGATAATTTTCCTTACCGATCCATCCTTACCGTCTCTTTTTTTTAACATTTCGACCCTTTTTTCAAGTATCATCCCCCTTTTTTAATCTTACCGTCCCTTCTTCAACACCCCTTTAAGACAATGTTATACAAAAATTCTGTATTAAAAGGACTACTTTGTTATTATTTCTTATTTGAATGCCTTGTGGGTACTATGCAAATTCATTATAAGTAAAAATTTAGAAGACAATAAAAAGTTACAAGGTTAAAATGGTAAGGAAAATTAAACTCGCAAGTTTAACTTAAACCTCAGTTAAATAAAAATATGTCCACTGCTGACCATTTTTTCTTTATTTTGAATCATTAAGGCATTCGTCTATCAGATTAAAATGTTATTTTAGCAAGTTTAATTTTGTCAGATTTTTTTTTTCCCCAAAAGTCAAAAGTTTGTGAGAATGCCCCATATATTCCCCAAACTGGGTGACGTTTAACAAAAATTATTCATTAATCCTTTCCTCATATAAATTAATTATTGCATATATGTCACTATGCATAATGGAAAAATAAAATTAACTTACGTGTATTATTTTGCGTATTTGTGTGTTTATGTCCATTCGAATGGCTGTATTTGTCGTATTCAAAAACTATAAACCAACAATGTAAAATCTAAATTTAAACAAAAAATGGATGCAAAAAATAGATGGATGCTTTATGCTTTATAAATAAGCGTAAATAAGTTTTCTCTTTTCTTTTCTTTTTTTTTTTTTTTTTTTTTTTTACATAAGATTAATTAAAACAAATTACTTTTTTGCATATCTTTGGTAAAATATTAAGGATTATACGTAAAAAATACCTTTTATTGTTTTAAAAATATATTAAAAATTACATCAGAATTGAATGCATTTAAAAAAACTATATATATATTGAAAACAATAAATTAAAGCAAACAACCATTAAATATTATTCATGCATAAAATGAACCGTACCATATTTTGAGCCTTGGGACGTTAACGTAGAAGCGACTAAAAGTAAAGTATTACTTCGTCCTTTGATATTGGAGGCATATATGACAACGACATACGACATTCCTGGAACCAAGCCAACCGATTTGAAAGATGGTTTGAGTGGATTAGTTAAATTAGCTACAATGTTTTCTTCCACGGAATCATATATTTCCATGTGAAAAATTTGCTTCAGACCTCTGTCATACCCAGGCTTACAGACTACAGCTACTGAATAGGCCGTTTCATTAAGAACGTGGCAGTCAAAAGGGGGGTCAGGTGCACCTGTCAAATAAATTATTAAAATCATTAGTAAGAGTCTTAGGGTAAAAGAATTTCGAAACGTTATTAATATTTTCTTTGTCATTTTTATTGACAAAAGTTCAAAGTAACAATCAAAATAAATAATGCTAAAAATAATTTTCAAAATTCACACTTTTTTTTAAGTGTAAAGAAAAATATAAATATAATTATCCTTCCAGTAAAATCTACAAGTCAAAACAAATATTGTAAAACCGTACTCCACAGTAAAAATCCTAAGGAAAATCAGCCAGAATCAAAATCACAAAAATTCCTAAATTATAACTTAAATTTTAAACAATTTATGTGTGTGAAAATATTATAATTTACATAAAACTTTTTTATTAACTCCTTATTTTTTCGATTTTGGTTTTCACATCTTGATTCTGAAAGGGGTCCGAGGTTAAAAAATTTAATTTCTTTAATTACAGACATTTTTGTTTTGTACTACTCAGATAAAAAAGGTTTGAAAACTTTGAATTTGAAAGCTAAAATTAAAATTTAAAGTCGGGGAGACCGGGGCTAGTTGGCTACAGGGGTAGGGACAGTCCCCATAAATTGGCTGTTTGTGGACAGATTGTGCAACCAGTCACAGAGTACATTTCTTCTTGCGTTTTACAATCTACGATTTTCTGTTTTTTGCACGCATAAGTAATTTTTTGTTGCTTCATTCTTTTTCTAATTTCTAATACTTATCTTAATAATTGCGATTTAACTTGTGCAATTTTTCTTATTGTATGATTAACTGTATCTACCCCATATGTGATTTACTTGGATTATTTATGATTATATGGTTACGTGTCCCTTTTGTGAAGAAATTTATTATGGGGCTAGTAGGCGCTTGAACACGGAGCAAGTTGGCTCGGTGTCTGGTGTATGCTGGTAGCTTGAAAAACAGTAAATACCGAAAAAAGTGGTTCGAATGCAAGATTTTGGGCACACGGGGCTTGCTCAAACGGAGACACTCGATTTTTTATTTGTGACAACTGTAACTCTGATGATGTTATCCAGTAGGATAGAAGTTACTCAATGTTAATGTTTTATTCATTATTTTTATATCTGTATAATTTAGAATTTACATTGTACGGCGATAACGCCATTGATTAAACCTACTGGTAATAAGGAAATTGATTCTCTTAACTGCGTGTCTTATTTAATTTTTTATAAAGCGTGTGCCAACTTACCCCATAGTTATAGGCAACTTGCCCCGTGACGGGGTAAGTTGGCGCACAATTTTCCTTTTAATTTAGGCTTCCGTTATACATAACCGACAAAAGTTACAAACACAAAACTCCGGATATTCATAGCCCAATGCCTGTTCTTTAAAAGTACAGTTAAACTTTCATAAAAATCTTAAACAAAAAAAATCAATAAAAATCAATAACTGAAAACTGGCCCTACTAGCCTCGGTCTCCTCTATATTCAGTACTTGATATATCTTATCAGCTATTTATGGGATTTTATTACTTTTTCACTGTTGTGTTCAGAAACATTTTTTTTAAATTATTATTTAGGATTTGCTAATTATTATTTAAAGTAATAATAAAAATTTTAAAGTAAAAAAAAGAGGAAAGTAAGAGTGGCTTGTATTCAGAGGAATGTATTTTTTAAATATTTGCATACCTTCAAAATCCCGAAATCATTTTTTTTTAAATGCATAGCACCAAAACTCTTTACAAAGTTCCATACACAAATCTTGGAAGAAAGAACCTGTCAAATTATGAAAAATTCATTTTGAGATAAATGGACTTAAAGCTTTAGTTACGGCTAGATAAAGCTAGATAGTATAACACAGAAATTCTTATATCCCGTGACATAATCATCGCAGAAGTACCCGATTTGATTTATTTAGTTTATTTAATTGTGTAGTAATTTATTAGCAAGAAATAAAAATGCATTTTTTTTTTTTTTGTGTGAAATTGACCTTTTGAACGCAAGGGTTCAGAGGATTCTTTAAGCTTCAAAATTTTCGAAATTAAATTTGTTTATATATTAAATTCCTACCTTTTCCTGTACATTTTGTTGTAAATGTTTCCTTGAAATTCTCATTAGAAAATAAGTTATGGCTTTTAGATTTATATTAGCTCAATAGCTGAAGAGGTAATTTTTCTCAAAAGGATGTTTTTAGTCATAACGCGCAGGATGTCTCAAAAACTTCTCAATATTTTTTCCTCAAATTTTTAAAATGTGTTTAATGATGTCTATCCCTATAAACAGAACCTAAAATTTCCTCTTTATTGTTAAAGAAAATATTTTTGAACGCGATTATACTATAGAAATTTTCAAAATTTTGCATGAGCTGAACACAATGTTGTATTAAAAATATAAAAATGCTTTAAATACAATTTTATTTAGGTTCAGCGTAATTAAGACATATACAGTATAATTGGGCACCAAAGTGTTTCGAGTTGCAAAATTAATTTTGTTATCCTGAGCGTGAGCTGTCAAATCAGTTTTCTGCCCAGCAAATGTCTAACAGTTGGAAGCCCCATTAAATATTAATTTTGCATCTTATAATTTTTTTAAATATATGAAATGAGAGAAAGTGCTTATATCTTTCATACCTAAAAAATTTGCGTTTTAAAATCATATACATTTTAAGGCATTAAATATTGAGAATGTTCTTTTTTCTAAGAGTGCTGAGACACCTTAATATATTTAAATAAGAAACGATTTTTAAGACAATGATGAAAACGCATTTAAAGCATTTTTCATACTTTTATTTTACTTTCCATTTTCTAATTTTTAATAAAATTCGCAATTTATTTGTATATATATTATGAATTTTAAAGACACTGGGAAGTTCGATAAAGCTATACCATGCGCGAGTAACCAATTGCTGCCACATTCTCTTTAGGTTTACATACGTATTTATATTCCTTCATGTATCATTTTACATTTTCATAGCAAAGGGAATTGCCGAATAGTAGTATAATAGTAGACATAAAATACATCAAAAATCTTGTTTTTTAGCAAGTAATATTAAGTTATGGAAATTAAAAAAAATATTTATTGCATTATTAGAATTTTTGCAGCAAAGAGACGTTTATTGTCGAATCACATGTTAGTAGATCCAAAATATATGGATGAAAATTGTGTTAGGAATCTTAATTGTTATTCGAAAGTTAATTAAAATTGATTTAAAATAGCCTGTTAATTGATAATTAATTTATGAAAATCTGAAATTATTGCATTACAATCGAGAATATTTATTTGTACATAATTTTAGAACTGTAGCACTTCTGAAAATGGATGAAAAATTAAGGAAGGTATTTAATTTTTACAATCAAGGAAAATTTAAATTAATAATCTAAAAACATTGAAACAAATATTGTTTATAAATTTTGAAAATATTTATTTTTTTCTCGATATCTTTAATTCGTAGCGTGCCCTAATTATTTGGTATAATTGTTTGAATAAGTTTGTACACACCTAGCAAATCACAATCATAATTACTTGTCAAAATCGTTATTTAAGTCATGAAATGCTTGAGACGATTTCTGACTGTGTGAAAGGACATCCTTGCTTCAGACATTTTAGCAAACGATTGTATGAATTTATTTTAGAATTATTGCTAATAAAAATAAACAAATTTGATACCTAAAATTCACATAATAGCAAAAAAAGTTAGGAATAATTAAAAGAGTCGGTCTTTCAAGAGTTTAATTACATTTGAGTATATTCCCCAATTTCTTTTTGAGAGTGTTTTGTGAGGGTTAAACATAACTTTAAAAGTAACACCACTTCGTTCAGCTTAAAATTTTATTTTTTTCTGTCACTTTAAGCGCATTTTTTACACACCGAAGTCATTTTCTAAAGTTAGAAATTGATATAGTAAGCGACAGATCAATTTTGGAATTACAGAAGTAAAGTATGTCACAGAAAGCGCAGGGTGCCGGACACCTTAATCGTGTTAGGTAACTCATGTGATAAAGTGATAAACATATTTTTAGCAAAGTTTATGTTTCTGAGCGGCGTTTTAGGAAATGACTGTTGAAATTTCGTTTATGTATTATTAACTGAAAAGACTAAAGTGTAAAACTAAAATACACATAAGTACGGTCACGAAAGTAATATTTCCTTCCTATAATTTAAAATTGTCATCGACTTTTTTATCGACTTAATTTGATTTTTGTGAAAATGAATCGTCGGATATTTTTACTGTGAATTACGTGAGATCATTTCGGAATATTTATATTTCGCTTTTCTGCAACATTTTAAGTAATGAAATATTTGGTTGAAATAATACATATTACTTTGAACTGATGTAAATTAATTAAAAATGCATTATTTTACAAACGTCCATGTATTTAAATACAAAATGAATTAAAATAGCGTTTTTTGTCTTATTTCTCTAGGTTAAATCTGCGATGTGTATCGTGTCCTTTTGACTATATAGTTGACGAAGAGCTCCCACATATCAGCTTTTAGGCCGACATTTTATAATATATAACAATTAAAGCAAAATAAGGCTTTCTGCTTTAATATATGTATAATAATTTAGTGTAAAAAGGATTTTATTTAAATTAAAAAATCCTGAAAATGGCCTTAATTTTTAAGGATAAGAAAATGGTGATATAATTTAAGACATTTCCTCATAAAGCGATATGGAACAAAATGTCTAAACTTTACATTTTTCGTAAGCGCAGCTGTCAGGAAATAAAGAAACTTCAGTTGACAATTTCTTGATTTGCTCTTGCAATATACATTCATGTTAGAATTGTGATTGCCATAAACATTATGTAATGAAAAAAAAAAAAAAAAAAACGCTACACAATATGTAGCAAATTGATCTCTCTCTACAGTGTCACACCACCTTCGACCTTATCACCATGTAGTATTGTGGTTTTTGCTTAATTAGATCATTTACACAGCCTTAAGTATTTCATCAACAATTTTAACTTCCTCTGCATTTAAATGATAAAATGGAACAGAAATTTAGAACATGTACTGTACATTTTAAGCAAATTATTCCCACAAAGCAATTTTTATCAACAGAGTAGCTAATTCAAAGCTTCCGTAACTTACTTAAAATCTGTGAAAAAAATAGTTTTCCAAAGCTCAAAATATGATCGTTTAATAAAGGATTAAAAAAAATTAAACATGTATAGCAAACTCAATTCAAATCCAAAATGTAACGAATAATGAAAAAATTATAAATGAATACAATTATAGAAATTGTATAGAAATTTCAGTGGAAATTTCTTCATCAGCCGAATTGTAAATAAAATTTTTATCTTAAATATTCCTTCTTTTTATTGAAATATCATATTTTTGAAAATATTAAAAAATAAAAACAAAATATTTTGCTGATAATAACACATTCAAAGCATTTATAAAAAACATTAAATCGTATTTTTGAAAATATCTAATGAAACAACACAAATACAAAATGTACCAAACAAACAAAATATTAAATAAAATGTGACAAAATATGATACTGAAAATAACGAATTGAAAACAATATTAATGTAGTCTGATAATTCATAACGAAAGAAAGAAAAATTCTTAAATGTAATTTGATATTTCTGACATATGTAGAGTTTCATTTTATTCTGAAAATCTCAATATATAGTATGTAATAATAAAAATTATGTCGAAGAAAATTCTAAACTTAAAAGAATAACAACTGAAAATAAAATTTCTCTTATCGAAAAAAGGTTAAACAGATTTTCCTCAGTTGTACAAAGTATTATGATGGTTATAGAAGTAACTACTTTATATTCAGTTCTCGAGTGCCTACTTCAGCAAGTCTTTTAAAAGAACAGGATGTCATTAATTACCCTAAAGAATGTGACAGCGCTGTACTTTACAGATACAAAAGTAAAGAAAGAAAAAAGGAAAATCATTGGAAGATTTTTTTTTTTTCTGTACATTTTATAAAGGTAATTGGTTTTAATAATAATAGCTTATTTATATATTTTTAAAGTTTCAAAACCATTATTCAAGTCAAATTAAGATTTTATTTAAACTAAACAATAAATTTTCTCTGTGTTTAAAGTAGATATGAAAATGTACGGTACTGCTCAAAAACACTCTGTCACATGGCGTAAGAATGCATTAAGCGTAAAATATTTTAAAACGTTTTTTGAATGTTTTAAATATTCATACTGTGGAAAAAGGCAGGAAGCTTGATTCTAAATAAAGATGACAATGTCTTAAAATGCTGGATGAATAATATTTTTAACAGATTAGTGGATTTCCTTTAATTGTAAACCGTACTTAAATATATATCTATATATATTATATATACATATATACATACATACATACATACATACATATATATATGATAATAAAATCTTGGTCAGACAAGAGCTTGTAATCCTTTGACTATTTTTTTAATTATTATTTAAATGTGCGGTATATAAATAAATAAATAACTATATATATATATATATATATAAATTTGAATTTATAGAAAGTTTCAAATTCACTGAAACACTGGGGAGAAAATCACTGATGTATGGAGAGAAAATCGTACACTATTGCATAATTAAAAACAAAAAAGTGTTTTATTTTTATATTAGTAGTAACCAGTCATTAAATGTAATATTTGTCATTAATTTAAAATTCTTAATGTTTAATAAATCGAAAAAAATAATAATCGAATTTTTCATTAATAATTGTAATTTAAATTATCTCATAAATTCCGAATAGAATGTTACGACAGTATAGTCAATAATTTTCATTCGAGTTAATCGATGGAACGAATATAGATTTGGGAATTATTTTTTGAGTACATGGAAAAATAGATTTTGAAAACAAATACATTTTTATTGGTTTTATAAAATAGTCCTAATATGCACCTGTGATAGTAAAATGATCAAGGTGTTTGATGCTGGTACTTATAAATCTTTAATGAATTATATATAAGCAATCGGTTACAGTTTTTACTTTCTTCTATCGTTACAAGAAGAAAGTATTGGATTCGTGAAAATTTTTAACTTCCGGTTTTCGACGGATTTATACGTTTTAGAATGCCCAGAACACGATTTGATGGTTTTTAGAAAATGTCTGTCTGTGAGTCTGTCTGTCACTCTGTCACTCTGTCACCCTGTCACTATGTCACTCTGTGAGTCTGTATGTGACAAAAATTTTGTGGGCGCTCTATCTCAAGAACTAATGCACGTAATTTAACAAAACTTTATATTTAGTTAGACCTTGATATAAACTGGACCTGATTAGTTGTTGGTGAAAATCGCCCAACAGGTGGCCCTGCTATGCGGCATTTTTCATGATTTATGCAATAGCTATATCTCAAGAACTGCAGCAAGGATTTTTATGAAACTTCTGACCCAGTTTGTGCAGACTATAGTTTGGTGCTGATTACTTTTTTGTAAAAATCGCCCTACAGGTGGCGCTGCTATGCTGCATTATTCATGATTATTTCAATAGCTCTAACTCAAGAAAAAATGCACGAATTTTCATGAAAACTTCAGATTCAGTTAGTCCCTGATATAAATTAGAGCTGTTTAATTTTGGTTGTAAATCGACCTACAGGTGGCGCTGCTGTGCTGCCTTTTTCACGATTCCCGCAAGAGCTGTATCTCAAGAACTATTGCACGGATTTTCATCAAACTTCAGATATAGTTAGTCCTTGACATGTATTGACGTATAAATTAGTGCTGTTTAATTTTTGGTGTAAATCACTCAACAGGTGGCTCTGCTATGCTGTATTTTTTGCGATTTCCGCAATAGCTTTATCTCAAGATCTAATGCTTGGATTTTCAACAAACTTCAGATTCAGGTATACGTTGATATCATTTAGTGCTGCTTATTTTTGGTGTAAATCGCTCAACAGGTGGCGCTGCTATGCTACATTTTACAGAATTTCCGCTATAGCTCTATCTCAAGAACTAATGCACGAATTTTGATCCAACTTCAAATTCAGATATACTTTGATGTGAATTGGTGCTAAATCGTTGATATTTCTTGTACTATTTAAATGATTTAATTGACGTGATTTATATAGAAGAAAGTTTTGTGATGGTCACAACATACTAGTTTTTAATTGTATAAGTAAAGAAATATGAAAATTATTGATTAAATGTCGATTTTTTTTAATTGAATAAAACTTCACCGATATTAATGCATCCCGAATTAGTATAGACATTTTATTCAATAAAACTTCAATTCACTTTAAGTTTTTAGGTCCGTTCGTAATTATATAAATGCATAGCACCTATAGTTTTCGTTCAGTCCGTCTGTCCGTCCGTTCGTTTGTCTGTCCATCTGTCCGCATACAACAGAGCAAGAACTACCCAACCGAATCGTTTGAAATTTAAAATGTATAATTGTTGCATAATTTTGTCGAGTCATTTCAAATGTTATGAAAATCGGATTTATAGTTTAATTACAGTGGCAGTCAAAAGTTTTCCATCATATTATGGCCAATGGGAAGCAAAACAGAATTGTACATGGTTGATTTTGGACCAAAAGGTTTTCAAATTGTTTTTATATTTAAGAATAGTTCCCTAACGATTTTATCATAAATGGACTTTTTTTTGTCGTAACTACCTTTGAACAGTTCTAAAATAAGTGAATATAATTTTTAGGTGCTTGTTCCATGTATATGACGTTATTATATACCATTTAGATGGTGAAAATAAACGATTTTTTAAAGCTTTTTTAAGGCTTTAATGAGTTAAATTAAATATTATTTCGCGTATAATGCATTTGTATTATTATCTCTCAAGAACTCTCTTCTAAATATCTTCTAAATATCCTCTCTAAATATGGTCCTTTCAAAGACTGTGAGCACATTGGGCGTGAATTGCTTAAATGTGTTTTTAAATTTCCATTATGCAACTTCTAGTTTATTTTCAAATCCGACTAGTTTAGTTTAATACTTAAGAGATCCTTATAACATATAAATAAAATCATATACAGGGCCATGGAAAGAAAAGGATGCATTGCCTCCTGTTGATAGTAATTCTTGGAAGTGTGATTTCAGTATTTTTAAGCATGATTTTTTCTGAATTAAATTTCAACATAATATGTTGCGTGTGTAAAAATCTGTATGTAATATAGATGGCTGCAGAAAGGAATCTCAGTACATTTTCGTATAATGGTAGAGATTCCTGAAGGGGAATTTTCAAAAGTGTTATGCGTTTTTTACTAAGCTAGATTTTAAAATATTATATAGAATTTGTACAACTCTATAAATCATATGCAGAACAATACTTTTATGTATATGGACGGTAGTTATTGTAACGTTTTCTAAAATGTTTACTTACGTATCTTCTTCACCATACTAAAAGGGCGAAATTTGTTAAAGTATTCTGGGGGCGATGGAAAGGGTTTCAGCATCTATGCTCGATGCATGATTTTTATTTCTTGATTTCTCGAAAAGTGTTTTTGTCTTTGTAAAATGTTGAACGTATACTATTATTATCATTACCAGTGGAAACCACCGTCCCAGGACTGTGGGTAGAAATCGTGGTTTTTCCTTATAATTTTAAATAGTTGATAAAATATTTATATGCTATTATTCCATAATCGAGTTATTTGGTTTAAATATATATATATATCAGTAAATTGAAATAAAGTTTTCAAACAATTTACATTTGAAAATACACTCTCCCTATTCAGAAGTGTAAAATTTAAAATTATGTCATGTTGAGAAGTAATTAAGTTTGAAAAAGAGAAAAAAAAAAGAAAGTGGATTAATTATCCATCGAATCAAGCTTTCCAAAATAAATTAAACACACAAACCTGAAACAAACAAACTAAATACTATGTTTATTACATTAATAATTTAAAAAAATAGTGCACATTTATGTTAGCTTGGCGATGTGATAAATGTCGAGTAATTTCAGACGATTCTTCGCCCAGTAAAAGCACTGATCAAGTACAACATCATATTTTGGCTATTTTGGAAATTCGCGCGTGTTGTATCGCGCGCTTTCATTAGTTGGGAGACAAGGACTCATAAATTACAAATATTGAAAGAAGTGTAACTCGATAACGTGCAAATCAGGTCAATCTTCTTTGATATTAAAAATTCCGCAACAATCTACCTTGAAAGTAAGCTTAATGTGGGACAACCGACATGGAGTTTAATTTTGATTTCGTAATGTTGGACATTCATACTAAATATGAAATTTTATTTTTATTATGAACTTTTTACCGTATAAGTAAATGTATTATATTTCATTTTTTTAAAAAATAATTGTACTCTATTTATATTATATTTTAATTTATAATAAATAAATTTATTAATCTTTATTAAGTAATAAATATATTTTTTTCATATTTATTGATGAATTAGTTAAATACAGCAAAATATATAAAATTAAATTTAATGATGCATGCTGCTAAATTGCATGTTATATAGAGTTATGTTAACAGTTATATAAAGTAATATTTTATATTACATGAAGTTAATTTTATTGCTATGCTAGACTTTGTATAGATTTGATATGAAAAGTAAATTATTGTATCTTTAATCAACAAAGTAAAGATTCTAATTTGAAATAAAATTATTGTAAAGTGTTGACAACGCACAGTTACAAAATCAAATACTATAACAGTACATTAATACAGATCTCTCATAGCGAAATGACTTCAGTATTTTTAAAAGGTTTTGGAGGTAAATAAACTGCAATTTCATCGTTAGTAGAAAAAGATAAAGAAGACAGTTATGTAAAGAAAAAACTAGGTCTTGTTTGTTTTCGAAATGATTTCAGTATTTTTAAAAGGTTTTGGAGATAAATAAACTGCAGATTCATCGTTAGTAAAATAAGATAAAGAAAACAGTTATGTTAAGAAAAGATTAGGTGTTGATTGTTTACAACATCATGTAATTATTATATTTTCTATTTTAATTTTTGACGATCGCTTTATTGATAGTTTAGGTATTACCAAAACTAATAAAATACGCATTGAAATCGCATCCGTAGTCACCGAAAAAAAAATGTCAATATCAGCTGTTTTGCATCTGATTTCGCAACTGTTATTATTCTCTTAATTTAATAATCATCTCACATAGTCTTTAAATAAAAAAAAAAAAAATCGAATTACTATAAAATATATTTGTGTAAAATATGTTAAACACTCAAATAAAGCGTAATATTTTTATTATAAAAGCTTAATAATCTTATGTCATGCTTGGCAATCATATCATTTCCGACTTTTACCAAAATATGCCGGTAAATCCTAGCATTTACCTAATTGGTTCGGTAAAATAATACAGAAAAAGGTTTTAAAAGCATATTTTGGGCTTTTACCATACTTACTTAGGTGAATTCTACACTTTTCAGGACTTCGGACTTTTACAGTAACATATATATGTGTATACACTATATGGCCATAGGTGACCGGTCACTTGCGATTTTAGACGTTTTGTTAAATATCTAGAAAAATATATAAGGAATTAACATGAAACTGCAGGTGTGTAGACAATATAGTATAGGTCATATATCTCCGCGAAGTTCTTTTTTTCCCGAAACCCCATAGGGAACCGCCAACAAATTGAAAAAGAACGAATATCTTTTGGATAACCCTGTAAAAACAAATGTAGCAAAAGTGTTCAATCTCGAGATTATTAATAAGTGGCTTATTGTAATATACTGTGCTCATTTTTACGAGGATAGCATGTATACTCGTAGAGAAATTAAGGTTTTTATAAAAACAGTCCCAAATTTCGCCGAGTTTTTTGCTTATAATGTGCAGAGTTATTAATATTAAAAAAAAATTCTTTTCATAAAATATGACAAACAACATTGTACACAATAGCCTGCAATCAGAATTAAAAAAATAATAATAATAATTGGATGAAAAATGAGCAGGTTTACTAAAAAATGTTTCGCTGCGCATGCGCGGATGCAATCAAAATATAATATGTATTAGCTACGTATATAGAGCAAATTTTGTGATAGTCTCAAAATCATAGCTTGAAAATTCTGAAAATTATCGTCGATAGAATACGCTCCAAATCCGTTGTTCCCTAAAAGAAGCAAAAAGATGAAGAGTTGTCTCAAATGTCTGTTGATTACTGCCAAGATAGCGTACACAATATTGCACGCACGTATTTGGATACAACCCTTCATCTTTTTGCTTCCTTTTGGGAACAGCGGATTTCGAGCTTATTCTATCGGCGATAATTTTCAGAATTTTCAAGCTATGATTTTGATACTTTCACAAAAATTACTCTATATATTTAGCTAATACATTATGCACATTATATTTTGATTGCGTTTGCGCATGTGCAGTGAAACATTCTTTAGTATACCTGCTCATTTTTCATCTAATTTTTATTATTTTTTAATTCTGATTCCAGTGTATTGTGTACAATGTTTTTTGTCATATTTTCTGAAAAGAATTGTGTTTTCTATTAAGAGCTCTGCAAATTATAAGCAAAAAACTTGGTAAAATTTGGGACTGTTTTTAGAAAAACCTTAATTTTTCTACAAGTATACATGCTATCCTCATAAAAATATACACAGTATATTACAGTAAGCCACTTATTAATAATCTCGAGTTTGAACGCTTTTGCTACATTAGTTTTTACAGGGTTATTCAAAAAATTTTCGTTCTTTTTAGATTTGTTGACGGTCCCTCCCAATGGGGTTTCGGGAAAAAATCTTCAAGGAAATATATGACCGATACTATACTGTTTACTCCCTTGCAGTTTCAGGTAAATTCCTCATATATTTTTCTAGATATTTAACAGAACGTCTAAAATCGCAAGCGAACGTTCACCTTTGGCCATATAGTGTATATATAAATATACATTGAGAGAAAGGGGCTTTCACCTAATACAATATGAGCAAATTTATTTTGGTGTCAAGTTTTTAAAGCTTTAGTGGCATTAAGTAATTTATTAGCAAGGTTTCCTAAAATGTCTATAAAGGTGCAGCTGTCTTTTATCTTTAATTGTTTCATCGTGGTCAGTGTCGTCATTGTTATCTGCATAAGCAGTTTGTTCACTTTTATTAATTTTATAGCTAAAGTGCCACCCGATACAAATTAAATAAAAAATGGTATTAACTTGCAAAATATTCTCTTTAAGCTTGTAGTACTAATAGTTGCTATCGTCATAAGAACTTCAAATTGATAAGAAATATATTTAGATTACTCCATTTCTATGAAATTCCAAGCTTCATGTGTGTCATTAAATCTATTCTATTGAATAATCCTACGTATTATACATTTTATTAAATCTATTCTATTATGTATTACATTAAGCTAATGTAAATGTATAAATGAAGAAATGTTTTATTTACGTAGTACTAAGTATGTAAATTAAAAATATTGATACTTCGAGGCAGAAAGATGAAAACGTCTATTTACAACTATCACACAGAAACCCCCTCCCCCCCCCCCAAAAAAAAAAAAACAACAAACAAAAAAACATAGTATTTCATATAATCAGAAGCATAGGTAACATTTATATTATTGTCTCTATTATTTTTATTATTATATAATTATGAATATTTTTATATTTGTTATTTGTAAAAAAATCTGGAATATATTAACGAGTAATATATTTTCCACCAAAAAATCCACATTACAATAAAATTTTGTTTGTTGTGTTAAACCAATGTTTTCCAAAATTACTTTCAACAATTAATTTTCTATCTTTTATTGTATTTGTTAGTCTGCCTGATATTTGTTTTCATATTTCATACTTTTTTTCGCAAGTTTTTTTGTACTAATGTCATAAACTTTTCTATGAAACGTTAATCAATCGAAAAAGTTTTAATTATCTTATATAACATTGTAGAAAATAGGATTGTTACTGCGAATGAATTCTACCTTAATTTTCGCTGCTACCATGCTGTTTATTGAACGGTGTAAAAAATGAAATCTTTTTATTATTGTTATATATCATAACGAATTAAAGTTTATATTAACATGAAATGAAAATGATTTATCAAATGTCCCCAAAACCTGATTGTTAATTTTTGGGTACATCGACTTTAAAATATTGACATTTTCAATTTTTACACCTTGAAACAGGGGAAAAAACTTTCAAATGCAATTTCTTTGTAAACTGTATCGCTATTTGTTTAAAAACTCTATAGCTATTTACTAGATTTTTACTTTTTAGAAAATAATTTTCAATCATGATCTTTTATCTCTTTACCGTGCAGACGGTTATGAGAGATAAAACTGCTTGCATTTAAAATAACCTAATAGTTAATTAATTGCTTCCAGCTTATATTTCAAACGAAATAAAAATATTCATTAGTCAATAAATAAAGCAATAAAATATAAATAAAACACAATTTTAAAACAAGTAATCGAACTGTATTTTTAAACCACTGAAATGAATGGAATAAAAAAGGCTGATTGTAAATAGTCATCTTTGGCGACTTCTTCAGCTGCTAGCTGCTGGCGCGAGTCTAATACGACAGTATCGATTTTAATAATTTTAAAAATTTTATTTGAAGTCATTTTGTTATTTTTCATATAAATATGATTATTGGTATTGTTAGTAGACATTCTAAAAGAGTATATTAAATCTAAAAAATCTATTACAGTTATCAATTTTTTAAAATGGTTTCCACTTATATTCTGTAGCCCGGGGAGGACCTCGCTTACCATTTTCTTAACTTAAATTCTATAACAAAGCTAGCTTCTTTAAATGTCTATATATTTGCATTATAAGTTGAAACATCTACAACGTCTAAATTAATCGCAATTAATTAATAACATTATACTGTTTATTAGAAAAAATAACGATACACGGATTTAAATACATAGACGAACAATTGTAAAAACGTCTGTACCAGCTTCATTATACAAGTTCTTGACATAAATTATAAATTGATATATTTTTATCTCTAAAATTAATATTTTAACGTCTTTTCGCTTTCGATAGTTTGAGCGTCTTGTCGTAATTTTATAAATTGCCGATCATCTATTGCACTAGATTAGAGTTCAACTGTAAATCAAATTCATTTATTCACAATCCACTGATTTTAATCAAATTCAGATAATTTAAATTCGTGTATTTCTTGTATTTTGTCATTATATTAAGATATATAGAATCACAATCACAATCATGCCAAAGATGCTGTGTATCGTACTACATATGGTACACGTACGAGGGATACGTTTTGCGAACACTACCCATTGGTTTAAATTCTATAAAAATCCAGCTCATTTAACTGGATCTGGATTCAACTGATGGTTGCCAATTTTAGATAGATTTAATAAGAAATACCACCTGTTGCAGTCGTTACCATGGTGCGACTTTTGAAAAATTCCTTCATAACTTTTCATTATATGACCCCAGGAACCCAAAACCACCCCCACCTAAAAATTTATGTACTACATTTTGTCCGCACGATAGAAGTCGCAATTATGCGAGGATCGTCTGCAAACTCGTCAAAGACATTGAGATGGCTAATATCTCGCCGGGGATTGC
Organism: Maratus speciosus; assembly: GCA_963932465.1. Lineage (NCBI taxonomy): Eukaryota > Metazoa > Arthropoda > Arachnida > Araneae > Salticidae > Maratus > Maratus speciosus. The sequence goes on along the minus strand of OZ010791.1, from coordinate 535,644,001 downwards.
AAATGTGCAAAATCGATCCAAGGGTATGTAAATGGAGAGGGTTAATATTTTGAATACAGCCTAAACATGATTCAGATAAAACCAGATCTTACAGAAAAATGAAAGGAAATTTAAACCTTTCTGTTGATATTGTTGCCAGCTATTAAAAAACACAATAAAATTCTTACCACAACAATTACATTTCTATTGCAAGATTTCCACGTGAAAAATGAAAATAAAATAAATAATTTGATGACTAAAAAAAAGTTAATATTATGTTACATTTTTTCTATAGCAAGATTTCCTACGTGAAAAATGAAAATGAAATAAATATTTCGACGAATTTTTAAAAAAGTTGATACGTATTACGCCATATTGGAAATATAATGGAGGTCAGCAGGTGAATATGTAACTTCATGTGATTTTGAAAAAACGTATGATGAAACATGATAAAAATCCGACTATGGCAAAATCGGCGCAAGAGGGTAAAAATGTGGAGGATTGAAAATTTTGAATACTGCCTTAAGACGATTCTGATAAAACCGGATCTTACAGAAAGATGAAATTAAAAACTTGCCGAAAATGGCCAGATAAAATTGTTAAACTGTATTTATCTCTAACCTTGCTTTGCTTTTGTTGGTAAAATTAGTACTTAACTTCGAAATCTACCTCCGCCTGTAGGCCGAGCCGGCGGGGACTTTTTCTTCGTTAATGTCTGCCATTTCAGATTGTTTACAAATATTGTCTTAGTTTGATAAATATTTTAAATTACACCAAACAGTTAAACCGCAATTAAAAATCTGCAGTTCCTAATCAATTGTATATTAACAAGTTCAGTTTATTTAAATCCGTGCTTCAGTTGTATTTTGTCAGTATATTTTTATTTAAAATTCAGTCACAACTGTGCCGATTATAACCTCGCACGTGCCATAGATAGTTTCGCCGACTGTGATCTACTGATTTAAATTCTGTAAAAAGCCATCTTCTTTAAGGGTGTAGGATACCTTTAAACCTTCCAAATTTTCGATTTTTTAATACATATTTTGATTCCGTAATCATTTTTGAACAATATACAAAAAACCACATTAAAAAATTCCCGTAAGTTTACTTATAATGGCAGCTTTATTAAGACTACATATTAAGACTACATAGGGAAATTAAACTTTGCTTTCCGTTTATTCAAAATGATGAATTTTGATTCTGCGCGCAGTTTTACTAAAAAACTATGCATGACACTCAAAAGAAATTGTTACCACATATTCATTTCTGTATTATCTACAACTTAAGACCAGAAAAAGGTATGATTTTATTTTTTTCTGTTTTTGTTCTTTGAAAATATTTGTTAAAAAGTGAAAATTTTTAATTTTTTGATAATTTAATAATTTAGTCAATATTTTTTACAAATATTCTGGTTTTAGTATAAAGGTAACACTATTATGTATTTATTTTCTCCAAAATTGCCTCTTTATATGCATATTTTCAGATTTTATCATGCGCGCAAGATCATTTTATTTTATTATCTTTTTAAACATATCATTTCAATAATTATTTATGATTGTACACGTATATATGTATTTTTAAATATAAATTTAAATATGAGCTTTATATTTAAATGAAGTTTGATTTTTATTTTTGACTTATTATACAAGTTTTGAAGCTTGGAACATAGTGCTATTTTTTACGTTTTCGGCGTGTGCAAAGGTATCCTACCACCTTAAATAAACCTGGGTTTAAATTATGAGTTGCCATGTTTTAATCGCCAAAATTCACATTTAGTGCAGGCCCCATCAGTGACCGAGAGGTTCTGCTCTCAAAGCTGGTAGACGGAAGGTGCTGTGTACAAATCGAATCGCGCACGCCACCCTAATCTTTCGGAGTTTTCTGTCGTTTTCTTTTAACCTTAAATATCCTTGCGTAAATACGGGTTAGGTTCCCTTAGAAAGGGAACTACGGGCATTGTAAATATTGCGTAATTAATCGATGACTCCTAAATATATTAATCCGAGTAGCTTTCCTGTAGGAATCGGAAAAATAGTTGCCCTTATCGTACCAGAAAATTTTCCTACCCAGCTCGGAATGAAATCCGTAAAATCGGAATACAATAAATAAAATCGGAATACAGTCCGTAAAATCGGAATAAAATCCAAAAAATACCGTTTTAATGAATGTTTCCTTTTTTTTACGGATTTTATTCCGACCTGGGTCGGAAAATTTTCTGGTACGATAAGGGCAACTATTTTTCCGATTCCATCAGAAAAACTCATTGATTTTTTTACAGCGTATATTGCCAAAAAGGGTTAAAGAAAACAGTTTATTTTTTACGCAAAATCATAAAAATTTTCGTATTTATGGACAATAGACATATTTAAGAATCTTCTTACTTCGTCAAATATGTATGGTTCCGACCCAGCTCGGAATAAAATCCGTAAAAATAAGGAAATAGACAGTAAAATGGTATTTTACGGATTTTATTCCGATTTTACGAATTTTATTCCGAGCTGGGTTGGAAATTATTCCGGTACGATAAGGGCAAATATTTTTCCGATTCCTACCGGAAAACTGCCACTATTTTTTTTACAGTGTAGCAAGGTAGTAATAATAGGACCTGAAAATTGATTTAGAGGAAAACTTACCTGCAGGAACAATGTTAAATATACATGGTTCTTTCTGAGTCCCAACGCTGTTCTGTCCCCAGCATAACAAGGCACCGTAATCAGTGTCATCCTCAGGCATGTATTCGAGCACACTCTCAAAACTTTCGTCATTCCAGTCTCTAAGAACAACTGACCCAAGTGAATTATTAAGAACCCAGCGAAACAAAACAACATCTGGTGTAGCTTCGACATTGCAAGATAATTTCGCAGGCTCACTCTTTCCAACACCATATGTTGAAGAAGCCGGAGATTCACAAACTGGTGCAACTACAATATGAAAAACAAAGGAAGAAAGTTCTAAGATTATTTTATCAGAAATTCGGTATTAATGTTTAAATTAACCCCTTAACGGTCACGTTAAATTATGGTTAAAATATTCAAATTGCTTATTGTCACCACTTTTTTGAAAAAGAAATGTTCACCTTAAATGATAATATGATACCAAAATAAAGCCAATTACACTATTTTATAAAACTGTTGGGAATCAAACAAATCTGAACAAACTGAATAAAAGACACAACCCGTGAATATCACGCGGGAGCGAGAATTAAACGGTTAAAGTAATAAATAAAAAAATGCATGTCATATAGTTCTATTTCCTTTTAACAACAGAAATATGTCTTTAAAACGATCTTTGATCAATTAAGTTACTAATTTATTTGAATAATTTGTATTTTCAATAAAGAATATTTGAAAATGGGAATCAGTTAATCTGTTTGGTTATTACTTCACAGATACTGAATTTTAATATTTGTTTTAATGTTAGTGTTTTGTAGATAATAACTGCTAAACCCTATAAACCTGTTTTTATATATTCGATTTAGAGCCCTTCTTCGGATCGCGAAACACGATTTAATGTGCAACAATATTGGCAAAGACCGGCGCTATCACTTTTGTTTTATTCTTCTCACAACATTTTTAACTATCACAAAATTTCAGCTTTAACTCCGTAGAATTGGCGGAAAACAATTTCTTTCTAATGAAATTTGTCTGAAAATTGTAAATCTATTCAGTGACGTTTGTTGACTTTTAAAATAATTTTCAAGCAATTTTTTTTAGAAAAATTGTTTTGTAGCTTTTACTAAAAAACAGATGATAAATAATAATATAAGACTAACCATACTACACTTTTCTCTGAACAAAAATCTATCAACGAAAAGTCAGAATTTCATTAGGTTAAACATACATTTAATATTAAATTAATTAGGATTGGTTAGAAGATAAGTTATTTTATTAACCATTTGGAAAAATGGTTATTGTTCTCGTCAGGATGGGAAATCAAAAGCATAGCTGAAGGTTTTTATTGATTTAATCCGAATTTTATTCGTTTTCTGATTGGTCTATACAGTAATCTGTATTTCCCTTTACTTTCAACAGAGATGGATACCTTCTGTTGTCACTATGACAAAAAAGTAATAAAAACTACAAAAAAAAAATTAATAACTCAGAAAGAAATTGAGATACATCTTTCAAACAAATTGCATTTAAAAGTACATTTTTTTTCTCTATACGACGGTGTAAAAAGTAATATTGTGGGATGTTTAGAAGTTTAAGAATGAAATTTCATTTTAAATGGGTTGTCAGATTTCTTGGAAATCTGACGATGGAAAAGCCTTTTCCCGAACAGCCAATAAAATGCTTGGATAATACATAAGTTTCAGGTGGGTAATACGCAAGAGTCGCAGGCAATTTTTGTCGCTTGGAATTTTTACGTGTAATAACACTATTAATGTTTAATTCATGGCGTACGTAATGTATGATCAACTCCGTGCAATTTTTTATGTCTTAAATTTTAGTCTTCGAAAAAATCATTTTCCAAATGGTCGTTGTAATTTGATAAATTGCTTTTTATTATTATTGTTATTATTTGTATTCTAAACGGATACTAGTCAAATATTACAAAATATATCAAGTTATAAAAAAAAAATAAAACAGCGAGAAATTATTCTCAAACGTGCGCAGTGGTGGGGTGTTGTAGAAATCTCAACTGTTGAATCTGTTTCCGGGTCTGCACCAAGGTCCGCTGAAAAGTTGCCTGATCACATACGAAAAAACAATATAAATTATACAGACCAGAAACAAAAGTTATAGCATTTTACATTGTTTGTTTATTTATTTATTTAAGCGTCGGAAGGTAATTAATACAACACAAAGTTTACCTAACAAAAACATAATAGCTCCTCTAATACCGTGCATGCCCTGATTCAAGAAACAAATGTGTGATGTAACTTTGGAAATTAAATATTTAAAAATATATAATAACATATAAGTAAATTAAGACATATTGGACAATTGCATCGTAAAAGATAATAAATAAACACACAATCTTGCTCAATGGTGCAAAAAATACAAACTTTAATAAACTAACATTTAAAATCTGCGTTTCGAGCTATTTCTATAGTCTTCGGGAAAATATGATGCTAAAATGGGTCAAAGTTCACAGACGAAAGCTTCCTGTGCAATAGATAATTAATCGAAACTTGACCAATGATTTTAATACAAAAATGTAGCGTTGCCATCCAGTGAAAATAAATAATTATTAATGAACTGAGATCAAATAAATCAAAAGGTCGATTTAATAAACCGCGAGTGCCGCCTTCTACACATGAGGGACAGAACTACGTTCAACTGTGCTTATATTAAAGTTTTTGGCAACATAATACAAGTTTAAGCTGAAATTATGTAATTAGATATAGAATTATGACTTCATGATATTATGCCAGATTTTTGGGATATTATAGGATAAATTATCGTTACAATGTATATCCTTAAACGTTTACCTCATATTTCCCTGAAGACGGCTGTAGAAACAGCTCGAAACGTAGATTTTAAATGTTAGTTAATTAAAGTTTGTTTTCTGTGCACCACTGAGCAAGATTGTGTGTTTTTTAATATAAGTAAATGTGTGATAATTGTCTCTAAAATTATAGTGCATACGTATATTTGAATAAAAAAATATATTAGACTTATTATAAGGAACACATACATGTAATAAATTCATAAGTGTTCATAAAATAGGACTTCTTTACAGGACGCATAGAAAATGCGATATATCAGAAAATGCGCTGCAACAAGAAGCTACAATATTATGTTATTACATACTGTATTATATCTAGATAAAAAATATTTATTGAATTTTTTTCATTTTTTTAAAATTCTCGGAATGTTCCAGATTGTTACAAATATATTTAAATAATGCATAAATATCTTTTGCAGAAACTATATGAAAAATATATACGTTTCATTCGCGTAAAAAATAGAGCAGAAAAAATAAATCTTTTTTCCACTATTTGTTTATATGAAACTGGGCAAGACAGAGATATACTCAACAGAGAATTTCTGAGATATACGTGATCTTGAATAACTGAATTATTTAAAAGGTTTATCTCAAAGTTTTCTATCATATTTCTTATCTTAAACATTTTTCATTCTTATACTCCAGACCTTTGTTTTGTTTTCCAGATAAAAAATAAAAGGACCCATTTTCATTCTTCAACCTTTGAGGCATTTTACTATGCGATATGGAATATCCAATATCACATGCATTGCTATGAATTATTATTAACCGTAAATTACTAAACAATACACAATAGTTCTATTGTGCATGCATGAATATATGCAATAAATATAACCTACTGTTAATATAACCTACTGGTATAGAAAATAAAAATAAAAATAAAAACTATTATTAAATACCGTACACTTTCGAAGTATAATGCACACATTTGCTACAAGTGATTTATCGAATTTTACAGGTACGCGTTATACGCAGTGTAATAAATATAAATATGAAGATTAAAAATTAAGAAAACACGATCATAAAAACAGAAATTTATACATTACGTTCTCGTGTCGCATTTTTTATCTTTTTATTATATTTGAAGTAGTTATTGATAGTAAATGGGTTTTATTGTATTTTATGCACCAATGATTAACGCATGCGAAACCAAGCTGGTATATTAATATGACATATTGTTGTAACGTGACACAAATTACATATATTTTTTTATTGTTCTTTTGAAAATAACTCGTTATTAAACAGGAAAAGCTATCTGAAAATAATAAAAATTTCAATAACACCGACAGATTCGGGCTTGCAATTATTTGTATTGTTTTTTGACCTAATTTGATCAGATATTTTTTGTTTTTGGACCAGAGCTATTGCAGAATATTTTTGCTGTCAACATGTTAAAGTTAGTTTTCAAAATAGAAATTATCAGTGTCAGCTTGACGACATGAAATGAGTGTTTTTTCGATCATCTGGAGTTTATTCAAGCCATCATGCTCTTGTATAGTGCTTGTAATTTTTCCGATTAAGATAGAATTAATAAAATTATGTATATTTTTAGGTTCTCTCTCCATATTTTCTATTTGTTAATTATATTTAAAGTGTTTTTGATAGTCAATGGGCTTTTTTATACAGGGTGCCTTAGACACTTTACAAAATGAAATAAAAATAATTATAAAAAGAGTAGCAATAAAATGTAATCATCAACTTGATGTATAACTACAAAAGTTAATAAATTTCAATATGCTATCATTTCGTGGCTCGTAGTACGTCTAAGCGGTACTCGATTTCATTCCATGTAATTGACAGCATCTGAGTAGAGGTGGAATGAATAGCAGATATGATTCGCCACTTGCGTTCCTCTACATTAATTTTATAGAATCTTTCACGTAATCCTACATAAAAAAATCCATGGGAGTTAAATCTGGTGATCAAGGAGGCCACAATACGGAACTACTAGAGCCAATCCATCTGTTGTGGAACTGTTGTTTGAGACAAGGACATTGCCCAATGCTGAAAATTTGGATCTTCGGGGTATTGAAAATTTTCAGCATGTTTAGATAAATGGCGTCATTTATGATCTTTTCGGCAAAGAAGAAATGGACAATAACTTTCATTTTTGATAGTGCGCATCAAACAGTAACTTTTGTGGAATATCGTTTCAGTTCAACAGCTACACGAGGTGCTTCACTGCTTTTCTGTCACATCTAGAGCCATCTGTGAGGTATTTTTGGTATAAAATTATGCAGAACTAAAATGTAGACATTCTGTTAGTAATACACAATTCAAATACTGTGTTACTAATCACAGTTTATTGTTAATTTATTTTTTAAGTATTCAGCAGTCCTCGGACACCCTGTATTTTATGCACCTTTGGTTGACATGTGCGAAACCAAACTGTTATGTTAATACGACTTATTGTTGTAACATGACAAAAATTACAAATATATATATATATATATTTATTTATTTATTTATTATTTAAATGACTTGTTATTAAACAGGAGAAACTATCATGACAACTGAATTATAAAACAGATTGCAATAGATTTAAATAAACAATACGAATTTCAATAACACCGACCGATTCGGGTTTTCCGCTTATTTGTCTTGATTTTTGACGGTTAAGAACTTCTCAGAGCTATTGCAGAATAATTTTGCTGTCAATATGATAATATATTCATTTTCAAAATAGAAATTATCAGTGTCAGCTTGACGCATGAAATGTGTGCTTTCTAGATTATCAACATTTTATCCAAGCCCCCAATCTGTTCTGTAGTACTATAATTTTTCCCATTAAGTAAAATTATATAATTTTAATTTTCGGATATATTATTTCTCTTCTCAAAATTCCTTTTTATGCACATAGAAAACACACAACGATGAATGGAATATCATTGGAAAGGCTTTTGTAAAGGCTTCTGCACGGTCCACTCACATTAGTTAAAATATGTGGTACGATTAAAAATTGATGCGAATTTAAAATTAATTAAAAAATGTATCAGCACCGTTTACATAAATGAAATTAAAGGCCTTGCACGAATCAAAATCAGTATTGTCCACATACCATACCCTTCTCAAAAATAATAATAAATAATAATAAATAGACTAAATATGTAAAATGTGATCTATCCACACTGGTTTAATTTATATTTATGATTGAAAGCAAAATTTACTTGAAACATTTAAAAGAAACAAATACTATCGATCTATCGAATAAATGTATTTCACGTGTACCCTAAAAAGTAAGCTTTTTTTTTTATTTTAGACTCGATTGTTATTAAAGTGCTTTTAACTTTATGTTCTTTGACCCGTGTATTTCCCCGACGAGTATGACGTCAGTTCCAAATGCTGCTAAAGTATGATTGTCATATATATTTTTTTTTTCTGGCACGTGCCTTTTGCAGTCTTAGAAAGGTTTTGAGTGTAAGTTTCGTTGAATAAACGATAGGATATTTTCGCTTTACCAATGAAGTTTAACGATGATATTATATGTATTTCTTTTTCAACCTGGGCATAAAAATAGTAGATCGTGCTAAAATAAAGACTGGAGAGAGAAACCTTCTAAAGGGTCCACTCATATTTAAATAATGTAGCAGAGTTTTTGAAAAACTTAGTTTTTATGGAACAATTGTATATTCAATCCCAACAAAAAATTTAATCGAAAAAAATTAAAGCTTCTTCTTCTGCGATTTGTTTGTACCAAACTGAGCATCTCTCTGAGATATACTTCACCTGGAATTTCAAAGATATACGTGATCCTGAATAACAGAATTATTTAAGGGTTTACCTCAGATTTTTTTTTTTTTTATCATATTTCATATACTTACTATTTTTCATTCTTACTATGTAAATCTCGGTTTTATTTTTCAGATAAAGTATAAAAGGATTTATTTTCCATTTTTGAACCTTTAGGGCATTTTATGCATTTTACGGGAGATATGAAATATGGAATATTGCATGCTATTAAAGCTTTGCAATTCATAGATAACATTTATATATTTAACCTTTAAAAACGTGGACGCAGAGTATTAACCTGAAAACGCATTCGAAGAAAGCATGTCAAGTCTTTTTTAGATAATAAATAAGTACTTTTAACGTTATTCCTGTTTTATACAATGTCCGGTATTTATATAAATGTAATAAACATCAAATTAATAAGAAAATAAAAACATAAAGTAAAATTAATACAGCACGGGGTATTTGTAGTAACATAAAAACACTTGCGTTCTTTCTCTGAATCGTTAAACTTTTTAGTAAATTGCCCAGTGATTGGATAGTTTTTACATATATACTTTTAAAAATATTATTAAGCATTATCAATGGTCAGAAACGAAATAAATTATGGTTAAGTATGTGCTTTCTATAAAAACGGGTGATTGGATGTATAGTTTGCTGCAACTTTTAACATTGTATACTCCATGCATTTAATAGCCTAAAAATTAAAAATTTGAAGATTATGCATTGTCTAGTAATAGTTCAAGGGTAATAGTCATCAAAAGTTTAAGGAAAATTAATTTAATTAAAAAAGAAAATGTAATTGCACGCTTAGACTGCCTGCATATTCAATTCGCCAAATCTGACTTGCTAACAAAAATAATGAAATAGGGAAAAATAATTTTAAATTTCAACTTAAAACATTTGTTGAACAAGGAATGGGACTTTGGGAAGAGGTTCAAGGAGATGAAGGTGTTAATTACATAAATCTTTTTGGAATTCGCAACTCCTTTTACACTGAGCTTCGTATCGAAAACACCGACCGTGTTTTTAAAGGTAAAAGGAATAGATTCACACAAAATAAATTATTGTTACAATTATGCACTGCATGCTGCAAAAGTTAGCCAATACATAATTTCACTAATTGCATATTAATATATCACAATATATCACATTAAATACATGAGAAAACTTATTACAGGTGAATGTAGTTTAGAATGTGAGTTGTTCTCCTGTTTTTATATATTCGTTTGCAAATTGGTTTGCAATTGAATGCCATGCGTTACATAGAACAGCTATGTACGTACATTGTGTGCATCGACTTTTGGATGATAACGTATCTATACAGTGTATTGTGTAATCAATGAAAACTAATAATGTACAACTTTCGAAGCTTCATGAAAATGATGGGTAGTGAAGCTATATTTCCAGAATTATTCATGCAGATAAAAATACTGTTTGTTCTTAAGGGGACGGTGGAGCTTAAAATCCTTAAAAATAATTTTTTTTATTTTTGTAAATTTCAACTTAAATAGTATTCAAGGGTACATTATATGCATTATGGCATGCATTTATCACAAAACAAAATTCAAAAAACAATTTATTTTTGAGAAAAAAATGGAATTTTACGCGTCGTCTTAGAAATCTTTGAAATGCCTCATGCGTCTTCAATATCAATGAAAATCAACAATATTTTTTATAAAAGTTTGGTTTATATATATAAATAAAATCAATCATCGAATTATATATATTTGAATTTAAAGGTAAAAAAAAAAAAAAAAAAAAGAAAAAAAAATTCAAAGTTTTCAAAATTTTTTCAAAACTTTTCAAAAAATTTTTTTTTTAAACCTTTAAATTCAAATATATAAAATGCCATGCTCTATTTTATTTCTATATATAAATCAAACTTTTATAAAAAATATTGGGAATTTCCATTGATATGGAACGCGCAGGGGACACTTCGAAGATTTCTAAGACGACGCGTAAAATTCCATTTTTTTCTCAAAAATAAAATTTTTTTTAAATATTTTTTTGTGATAAATGCATGCCATAATGCATATAATGTAACCCTTGAATAATATTTAAGATGAAATTTACCAAAAATAAAAAAAAATTGAAAAAATTGGAAATTTTGAAAAATTTTCGAAAAAATTTCAATTTTTTTCAACTTTTTTTTTTTAACCTATAAATTTAAATATGTAAAATTCGATGCTCTATTTCATTTCTATGTATAAACCAAACTTTTATAAAAAATATTGGGGATTTTCATTGATATGGAAGACGCATGGGGCATTTCGAAGATTTCTAACACAACGCGTAAAATTCCATTTTTTTCTCAAAAATAATTTTTTTTTTAAATTTTTTTGGGATAAATACATGTTATAATGTATATAATGTACCCTTTAATAATATTTAAGTTGAAATTTACAAAAATAAAAGAAAAATATTTTTAAGGATTTTAAACTCCACCGTCCCCTTAAAGTATCTTTTGACAGATAATACGGAATGAATTAATAAATCAGGTTAATCAATGCATTATCGAAACTGTTTGTAGAAACGAATTTTCCGAAACTAAACTATTGGAACGACGTGGGCGTCTGTATTGAATTTTCATTTACATGTTTGCCAGTTGATACACATATCGTCCACAAGGAGAACAACTTACAAACAAAACAATGTGTTATCAATTGATTATTTTTAAATGCCACGGTAAAGGAGAATATCAGTAGAAGTGAACTAAATAAAAATGCTCACATTTTTTTAGCTTTGAAACCTTCACACAATCAGTTTTCTTCTATTTTTTCTTCTCATTCTTTAAAATATGAACTATGCAACGCGACTATTAAATTATATCTGAAGGAATGTAATTTAAGATATATATACACATTTTTCATGATTTTATTCTAGATTTTATATCACTTTCTCATCAAATAAATGTGCAAATGGAATGACGAATCAAGAAAAAAATTAGCAGAGAAAGTTTTCGTATATAGTGTGAATCTAAAGTAATTGCACAAATTTTTAATATGCAAGAATTAAAATATACAATAATTTTTAGAAAATTAAAAATAGCATTACATTTCAAATAATTAAGAAAATATATTATAATAATAAAAATAAATACACATAAAATTGAATTATTAGTCTATATATATAACCATTAAATAAACATTACCGGCCACCAACAAAAACTGTGAAATTATGAATAAAATGATATTAACAAATACAGTCCCCCCCCCCCCCCAACACACTTAACATAAATTCCAAAAACACAGTAAAAAATAGCAGAAATTGAATAAAAGAAATGGAATGATGGAAATTTGCAGAACTTAAACAGAATCTTCGGGTCCCAAATGCCTTATGTTCCACAAATTAAATGTGTATATCATCTTCATTTTAGCCATAAATTAGCTAAAGAATATGAATTTGGGACTACCACACACATAAAACCAAGAAATTAAACTTTGAACACCAATTAAGTTGAAAATAAAACAAGATAAAAATGGATAGAGGAAAAATAAAAAAACAAATTACTAAATTAAAATCCATACTGTCCTAGCATTAGGTATAACAAATACACTCATTATGCATTTTATTCTAATTTAAATATATATATATATATATATATCCAATATAAACCAATACAAATTATCAGCAGAAATTGTGAATCTACAAATTATAAAGGAATTTTATGCAACTTAAAAACGCTTATTATGATTTATTATAAGATCTTCTCATTCTGAATTGTCAAAAAAAAAATTGAACTATTATTTCTTATTATTAACAATATCTTATAGTATATTTAAATAAATAACAATGGTATGCTAAATGTATTTAGCAATCTTATATGCAAAACAGTATATATACATAGATAGTGAAACAGACATAAACTGAGACAATAGCAAAACTGATTGTAATAAATTTAAACAAAAATAAATACTTACACATTATATCCAACTGTATATAATTGCTAGTACCTCTGCCAATAGCATTAGTTGCAAAACACCGATACATTCCTCTGTGTTCCTTTTTCACCCTTTCAATCTCAATTGTATGATTCCTTATTAGAACACCTTTAATAGAATCTTCTTTGAGAAGCCTGTCATTATGATGCCACGTGATGTCAATGACTTCAGGATCTGCGTGAATGAAACATTCTATTTGAATGTAAGTATCCTCTTCTACATACGAATGATTTGAATGGTCTGAAAATTCCAAGCTCACAATAGGAATCGCTGTAAAAGAAGGAATCAAATATTTATGTCGAGGGAAATCTATTATTCATCATGAGGGAAGTAGATTCAAAATTTGAATATCAGCGTTCTTAAAATGGAAAAATTGAAGATCTAAGTGAAGTAAGGAATTGTGTCACATCTTCCACTAAAAAAGATTTCTTTTAATGGATCATTGTGTTATGGGGTAATAACCCTTTATCTATTGACGGTACAAATAAGTAGTAATAAAATAATTTATTATAAAATTCATTTAAGACATCGATTAGTTTAATACAGTTTAGAATGTGTTATAGATACATTACATTATCTTGTTCCAAAATCATTATTGGTTACACAAAACAAAAATATTTTTAAAAGGATGATTTATTTTGCCTTTGCATGTTTTCAACTTTCTTGGCGTTGTCGGGAGGATTTTTCAATTCGGAAATATTTATATATTTCTATTGTAAGAACATTATATTTTTACATTTTCTAATTTTACAAAAACTAGAAAAATACAAAAAATATAAGATTTGAGTGGGGATATAAATATGGCATAAAATGCTTGCAAATTCAAATTTAATTCATCCTTCTAAAACTTATTAAATTATTATGTATTTCTGTACTTTCACGGAAAATGTTTTAGAGGATAAAATTTTCATGAATTCATAATTCATTACATAAAGGGTTAAATGATATAGTAAAACTAAAGTACTAATATTCTCATAAGTCTTAATTATAAGGAAAGGAAATTTTAATAATTAACATTTTATATTTATTTAATAATAATAATAATAATAATAATAATAATAATAATAATAATAATAATAATAATAATAATAATAATAATAATAATATTTAATACTTTTATGTTAGGTTGCCGTATGTTATAAATCGACAAAATTGTGCCCATCACCATTATAAGTAATTAAGGCGATCATTCAATTTAAAATCCGTATAACAGTTTAACTCATTCCATTTTTAACAAATAACTTTCATTTAAAATGCATACAATACATTTAAAATATGTGACTTCCCTTAAAATCATTTAAAATGCAAAAAAATCATTAAATAAAAAATAAGAAGAAATAATTCCATATATCAAAACATTCATGAAATTATATAAATTATTAAAATTTAATAGAATCGAAGATAAATATATGACAGAACACGGAAAAGGTGTTTGAGAAACTAAAATATTTTCTTGGCGTGAAATGAAAACTGCTTTTAACCAGACTTGCGGCCAGTTAATATAAAACTACCTAAACTTTAGTAATATTTAATAATCAAATATAAATAAGATTTAACGATGAGAAATTATGACCACGTGTTAAAATTTTAAGTACATTCTGCAAACAAAAAATTATCGAAGGCATTTACAGCAATAAGTTTTTAATAGAATTTAAACGGAATTTTATTTTTATTTTTTTTGCATTACAAATTCTTCAATTATACTATCAATTGTTAATTTATAAATAAAAGTTTCTTATCGAGTAGTAAAAGCAAATTTTCAAATAAATGAAAAAGACTACTATAAAAAGTCCATTATCACACTCACAGATAGTGAACACCTATATTAACACGTTCATTGCGGCGCGGTGGGTCACACTCGACTGTCTCAGAGTTGTCAAGTCTCCGGCTTTTTGCACACCACTGTTATTATAGAGAAAATGTTGTTCCTTTAAATCGCCCAATTGTTCTAATTAAATAAAACAACATTTTCTGTATTAAAATACGGGTATCAAAAATGCTGGAGACCTGTCAGCTCTGAGGCAATCGAGTGTGACCCACCTCGCCGGCGTGAACTGTTAATGCAACACTTTTTCAATACCAGGCACAAATATTGTTTGCATATTTGAACCTCAGGATACCGAATACTTCATAGTGACACACGCGATTCTCCGGCCCCAAGGAGTCCTTTATTTATAGGTTTGACTGTTAATACCAAATGAAAAAAACAGGCACACATTTCATGTCCTTCTAAAAACTACATTTATTGTTACTTAACTTCATATTACCTAACATTAGAACCGACATAGCGGTCATTTTGACCAGTACCGAATAAAAATATGTCGAAACGAGCCAGAATTTTCTTATTAAAATAAAGTAATTAAATTTAAAAAATCAAAAAACCTGACTGCGTAAAGAGTGAAGTAATTAATTATTTCTTATCAATGTGGAACTATTTTTTATATTACTTACCTATTTTTTTTATTTACTTGTATTGATGATATTTAAGTTGTGTTTAATTTTAAGTTCCTATCTATAAACACTGTTTTGATAAGGCCTATAGATGTCTATGAAGGTTAGAGTTGCAGTAAAAGGTAGAGTTCCAACCTACACAACTTCCAGATTGTGTAATATTTAAATGGAGATTCTGACTGTAAAATAGCCAGTGAAGCATCGTCTTTATTTTGAAAGATATATCCAACGATATGCCACTCAATAGAGTGCGTAAAAACATTTTTGTCTCTGCCGCCATTTTATATTTTATGGCTGCCATTCTGTATTTATAAAAACAAAACCTAGCCTATAACCATCGGAGGGTTAAGATGAATCGATAGAGACCTCATTCATTAAAATCCATCCAGCCGTTGGAATGTTTCGAGGGTATAAAGAAATCCACATACCCAGATACGCGTGAAACACATAACCCTTCTTGGCAGTCGGGTAATAATTTAAATATGTACCACAGAACAGTGCTGAACAGTGGAGCAACGTTGAGGGGTTTGCTAGTTGTCAGGCAACTTAACACCCAATCTATAGATTTGATGTCTTACAAATTAATGAACCATTGGTAAAAGAGAAGGTGTAGTTGTTTAAAACTACATTATAAATGAAAAAATATTAAAGATAGGTCCTAACATAAGTGCTTTAATTATAGAGGTAAAAAAGTTAAAGTTAAGTTTAGGAACTTGAAAAGGAAGTTATAGTTATATTTAAATATAGGTATAGCTGTAGTTGGAAGAACTACATAGGTGTCATCATCAAGCTAATCTTCCGTAATACGTGCGTTAATTTGACCCTGTTTTAAAATGTTTCGAACAAGAAATTTTTCTAAGAAATTAAATTAAATACGTTCCACGTACAGACATTGAACTAAATACCTAAAGATAAATGAAATAAATTTTCTGGTTCGAAAGTGGTTAACATGGTTTAAGTTAATCCAGATATTACGGAAGTTTAGTGAAAGGTTAGCAGCTATGGAACTACTATAAGAAGGAATAAAAATGTGAAAAAGAAATAAAACTTAGCAGAGAAATAAGTTAAATAAAATAGTTAATATGTTACAAAATACAAATTCTGGTGTAAATTATTTTATAATACTCAAGTAAAATTTCTGGTTGTTCTAGTGTTAACAATGCAATTTATACTTTTAAAACTCAATTCTGTACTTAAACTTACATTGGACTTTAAGAATAATTTCAGATTTAACTGCGGTTTCTGGAAACACTGAATTCACAGCTTTACATATTAACCTCTTTCCGTTATCTTGAGGTTTTGGTGTAAATTGAAGAGTGCTGATTGTGTAGTTACCACCTCTTTGAAACTTCTCATAAGCACCAGTCTCAATTTTCTCTTCTTCAATCCACCACGTTATGAAAGCTCTGGGTCTGGATCCAATAGCTTCACATTTGACTTCTTGGAGTAAGCCAGCAAGAACAGGAAAATGTAGGTTTTTAACATTAACCTCAAGAGGCAGAACTAAAGATATAAAAATTAGAATTAATGACGTAACAAATGAAAATCTACTACTAAAAAAAATGTCATTCACTGTTGTAACAAGTAGTATTTCAAACTACATTTATCCGACATTTTAAAACAAATTAATTAAACGCATGAGAAGTAATATACTGCAAATATAAGTGATTTTTTTGTGTATTTGACAAGATATGACATTTGCATTAAATAATTTCCAACTTCGCATTTATATACATTGCTACCAGCATTTAAGGTTTTTCCAGTTCAAGTAAATACAGAAATTTCATTAAATAAAATATGATCGAGTTATGTTATGCTGTCTCGAAATATATTTCCTTGATTTTAAAAATTAAGAAAAATTGGATTTTATATAAATATTCCACGTATCATTATTGTTTGCTATTTATATTGAAATATACAGGGTGTTTCAAAACTATATGTCAGAAATGTAAAGGCAGGTAGAGGGGACATAAATAAGCAGATTATAGGAATATGGGTGTGGAAATGCAGCGCTGGGGAAGTAGAGGGCGATATGGAGTGCGGCGGATAAATGCTCATTGCAGGCTTGAATCATCATTTCAAGCACGGATTTCAAGCAACGTGCATTATTACATTAATGCGGAGCTTCCGATATGCATTTCAGGTATGTAATTGCGCAAGGAAAAGATTTATCTGCTCAAAGGATTTACATGGAACGATTCCCGGGAAGGATTCTGCCAGATTTCCGCACATTTGAGCGTCTTCATTGGACGTTGTGCGCGAGTGGATCGTTTTATGCTGCAGGTGTGATACGAACGCTGTAAGATATCGCAGAATTCCTGCAGTTAAAGAAGCAATATTAAGTACACTAGAGGTTAGTCCTTTGACAAGATGGAGAGCCCTTAGACGTGCATTGGGTGTGAGTCATTTCCTTGCTTAGTCCCATACATGAAATGCATATCCTAAGCTCAGCACTGCTGTAACGATGCATGTTGCTCGAAATCCGTGAGAGAAGGGCAATTCAAGCCAGCAAAACGCTTTTATCCGCCGAAATTAACATCGCTCTCTACTGTCTCAACGCTGTATTTCTGCACCCAAATGCCTGTACGAACTCTCCTTATTTAGGTCTTCTACCTGCCTATACATTTCTGGCATATAGTTTTGAAACACCATGTATATATTCCTAAACCAAAAATTACCTTGTTTTTAAATAGCTGGAGTGCTCGAAAAATGTTTAAAAATAGATAGAATAATTTAAAATATATCTTTTATTTTTTTAAATTGTGTTCCCGAGATACAGGGACGGATATTGCGCACAAAAAGTTGACAACGAACTTATGAGTTTTTGATCCTAATAATCAAAAATGTTTTTTGTGTATAAATATTAAATATATATATATAATGTCCTAAAAACAATAAAAAAAGCATTATTACTTTATTCCGGTATATTTCTATACACAAAACAGATTTTAAATTACTTATCATTTCAATAAATTGAAGAGCTGAGTGGAAGAACATGTTATGCTATATTTTCTTAAAAATTATTTTATCTTTTGGACGAAAGTGTTATCAGGTATTCTATCACATGGTAAAGCTAAAATACCAAAGTTCTATTTAGCCTTGAAGATTTGAGACATTATTCATTAATATTTAATATTTTAATATTTAATAATACAAATAATATTAACATTTTCTAATATTTAAAAAATAAATATGAATAAGTTTTTTTTAATAGAGTTTAGTAACATGCCTGTTAATATTTTAAACACATGGTATCAAACAGAAAATAAATCATTAAAATTGACAATGAAAACTTTCACCTCAAATTTCTTCAAATGTAATTTTTGTTACTTAATATGTTCTTCCATTTAGCTCTTCAATTATAGATAAGAAAATACATTCAAAAATGTTTTAAGATATCTCTAATTATAATTACCAATATTATGATTATTAATTTTTTTGTTATGTATAGATCAAAAGAACTTCAGTAATATGAACCATACCCATTACTTACGATTGATGTCCAATCGCACAGCGGCCTCTCTGGGTTTTCCCACTTCACTATTTGACGCTTTACAAATGAATTCTGCCATAAGATCTGACCTTCGGATATGACGAACGACCATTGTGTTTCGGACAAAACCTTGAGTGGAATTGAAATCGCTATCGATTAGTTCGGAATCCCTCCACCATGTCACATTTGGAGATGGATCACCTGAGGAACAGGAAATCGTTTAACAATAACGGCATTTTTCAGTTTAATATTCTTGAAAATCTTCATTCAAACATATTAGTTTAGATAAGCAATAACTAAAAATCTAATAAATTTTTTATCAGTATTTAAAGACATGGAAGGCATCGGAATAATAATAAAAAAAAAAAAAATCTTTGATTGAAAACGCATTTTAAAGTTTCTTGCGAATATCTCCATGTAAGCCATACATGTACTCTTTGGTAGTAAATAGTGCTTTTGAATTTGGAGAAAGGGGCGATTTTTTAAAAATTATTATTCAGTGAATACTTACTGAAAAAAATATTTTAATAGAAAGAATAAATGAGAAACACTGCGTAATCTTGAAAAGCTTCATACAAATATGAAGTAATTAATGAATAATTTAATTTCTAAGTTCAAATAAAAAATAATCATTGTTTGAATAGAAATTTATCAATTTTCTCAAAAACAACTAATTCTAAGAAGAATATCGAACTTTTGTAGAATAAGAACTATTTTGATATATATATATATATATATATTGTTGTTGTTTGTGTGTGCGTCTGTGTGTAAAAGGTTATTTAATGTTTATATTTTTATATGTGTTTTTGTACTTTTGCAATTGTTCTGTAAAACATAACCGAAAAAATGTGTGACAAAAATATTTAGAAAGAGAATAATCGCACTTTCTTAAACATACTTATGTAAAGTGGCTCAGTGATATTAATAAAAAAGTTGTATTTTTGGACTTCATGTACTGTCATACTGTAAACAATCATATACTGTCATACTTTTAACAATCGCATACCGTCAGTTAAATTTTTAGATATTTATAATAATATTGAAAGATGTATCACTGATGAAAACAATTTAAATTCAAATAACTGATTCAAAAAAGGATTTGCATAATATATAAATTTACTCCCTCATCCTTTTAATTTTCTAGTACATAAAGTATACATTTGTATTAAGAACTATTCATGTACGAAATTTAAATTATTTGAAATTTTATATTTTTTAAATCATAAATATTGAATTAAAATATTCATGAAACTTTATATATACAAAAAAAAAATGTAAAAAAAATATATATTTAAACTGGGACAACCGCACATGTTTTAAGTTATACCTATGTGATGTATCTGATGGAGATTAATTTAAAAGTTGTGTTTTTAACAATTTTATATTACCAATAAACAAACTTATTATGACAGCTAATTTTGCTCGGATATTTATAAAAATATTGAAACATTTATCACTGATGAAAACATTTTAAATAGAAATATCTTATCGTACTGAGGATTAGTTAACTATTCTACATTAAGTTCCGCATCTAGAATTTAAAATATAAATTATGTATTTAAGAATGATTTATTTATGAAATTTAACCCGCTTCCGAAGAGCATCACTTGTACATAACGTACAAGTTTTTCAGAACCATTGACTTTTCCAACCAGTAAATATTGGCAGAAAAGTTACTTAACTTACCATAATTATGCATTATTTATAGATAGGATTTTTACGATTGAATTAGCCAAAAAGTTCGACCTCTTATTACTGGTGAAAAAAGATTAAAACATCTGAAAATTTTACTCATTGCGGGCGATTTAAATGTATTTTTTTTCATTTATGAACTCTTGAATTAATATTAATTACGAAATCACGAAATATTATATAAATTGTAATGTAGATATTTAGTGATGCAGCATTTGTCACATTTGGAGATGAGTCCTCTGCGCATAAGAATATATTTTACAGAAAAATTATTATTTTACGTGAAAGTTTCATATAACGCCTATGACAAAAAAATAAATGAATGGAAACATTTATGAATAAAATAGGTTCTTTTATTTTCGATACAAACTTAAATCGAAATTTCATTAATTGCTTAACAACAAGCATTCTACAGTTCTCTAATTCATGCCTTTGTATAACTCGTTTATTATTTCTAATAGATTGTTCTGTTGATAGATTTATCATTATGATTCAGGATTCATCCCAAATGTATATGCACGCTTAAAATATGTAAAAGTTATCGAAAGATAATGTGTATGCATCTTTTTCGTTACATCAATGGACTTTTGAATAAAAAGTAAAATTTATCATATCTTTTAAACTTCCATTATATTATTTAATGAAAACATTATTATATTATAATGTTTTACATGTGAATATAATTAAATCCTTATAAAAAATTAAACATGAATCTCTATCAAAAATATTTCGATTTCGTCAATTAATTATCGTTTACTTTTGTCACGAAAATGCATGTTTTTGTCTGATAACAGAGTTATTTACACACGAAAAGAGACATTCATCACCGCATGGTATTGTAAGCATCGTTCCTTGTAGATTGGGAATAACGTCTTTTTAACGCGCCGGATAATGATCTTTCTCCAATAAATAATGCCCTCAATTGGCACTATGGTTTTGACTGATAGGGTCTTTTACGTAATGCGTGTCATAGTGGTTGTAATTGATAGTCGAATTTAATCAGTCACTGCATTTTATTCCAGACATAATAGGGTATTTTCCATTTATGATTCTACTAATAAACAATGTAGTTTAGTAAAAGATTTTTTGAAATGAAAGCTGAATAATAATGATTAATTTTCCTTTGCCGATAAGAAACCAAACCCAACAGCAATAACATAGAAAAAATGCAAGGGAATGCAATAGGAAAAAAATCCTATTAGCTATCATTCGCGAAATGTGAAAGTCTATTAAGGATACTTCCATGCAGGGTTGCATGCTTGGCTTCCATTTTTACAAAAAAAAAAAAATTTAACGTAATCAAAAAATGTATGACGTAAAACAAATCAAATACAATTTCTCGTATGAGTTTCGATTTTCTATAATAAAAATGTCGCCAAACTGACTACTCTGCTTCAATGCGCAGTAACATGCAGTTTTATCCGGCCTCGTATCGCAGAGCTACTGCAGTTTATTAAAAAAAGAGAACTAACATCACCTAATCAAAAATAATTAATTTAATTTAATCATTTCATAGAAAATTGCTTAGTTGATCATTAGTCATAAACGATTGCAGGTTAAATTCAATTTTGTTACCTCCATCTACTTCACAAATTAGAGTGAGAGTTGAGCTTTCATCGTAAGGTCCTATTACACCTCTAAGGCGTTGTCCATGTTCGTCCATAATTATTGGCTCTCCCGGAGGCACTAAAAATGTAAACATACAATAATCATGTAAAATTGCAGCAAACATAAATCAAATGTATAGATCTATTTAAAAATATACACAATTTTTTATTATAAAATTAAAAAATCATTTTGCTGTACAATGGAACTGAATACCTGTCTGAAGAATCAGTACTTTGAAACCAGTAAAGCTCGATAATAGTACCTATCGAGTACGGAACAAGGTTTTCCGAATGGACGATTAACTTGACCGGTAATTTCACTGTAACAGATTAACTTGCCTAGTTGCACAATTGGAGAACAACTAGATATTGTTCGTTATTTCTTTCGAAATTTTTTATAACATTACTCGGAATATAAATATTTTAAATGCTTTCAATTTCACATCTTATTTTCTGAAAATATCATTTAACCCTTTCAGGAGCAAATAATTGTGTTTCACTAATTTTCAACTCACACCAGAATGTTTGAAAAAAATTACATTATAGTAATTAAATACAAGCTATTAGCGAGTCTTGAGTTCGCTTGTGGCTCCTACCATCTATTCAAAATGATATTCTTGTAATTTTAAATTGTATGGTCACTGAAAAGTCTTTTTGTGTTAGGAAATGGGTTTTGCTTCCTTTTTTCGACTATTCTGAACTCTGAACCATCTTTTCTATACTATCCTTCGATTTTCTACTGCGGTCTTTACTATTCAGTGAAGGTCCGCCCTCCTCATTTCGGACTGGCTGTAGCTGCTCCTCTCTTTCACTCTCTCTATTTTTGCTACGCTAACTAGGGGAGGTTTGATACATAGGGAAGGTTGATACATTGACAATTTTTCTCAACAAATGGCATTAACAGCCATTGTAACAGATGTAAAGTCATCTTTTATTATCAGAGGGCATCATTAGCTGGACTTAGCAGTGAAGAACTGACAACATTGTTTTTTTTTTTTTTTTTTTTTTTTTTTTTTTTTTTTTTTTTGCGTTTTGAAGACTTTTGGAATGTCAATGTAATTTTTTTAAAATACTGATTTTCTTTCGCAACTCTTATTATTATAAAAATAATATCTTGTATTTTTTTTTTCTTTTTTTTTGTAAATCATATTGTTAGGGTGAGTTTTACCAGAAAGCAGATTGGCATTTTGCAACTGCATTTATAGAAAGCGATTGAAAATCCAATAAGGCATGATAGGGAGAAATTATACATTAGTGCTGGGGAGAAATGATACACTTGTAAATTTGAAATTTAATAGTTTTTTTTTTAATTGTAAACTAATATAGGACTGTAATATTCATTATTGTTTTACAGCAAGGGCTACTGAAATTGGTAAGGAAGAACAAAGGGACTGTTCATAACATTACGTAAGTTACATAGAAATGCAGTGCGATGGTAGATGGTTAGTTCGCTTTGCTCGTCATGTAGAAGGAAAAAAAGTTTAATTGGCCTGAACGGGAAAATGTTTCTATAATTGACGAAGAGCAAATTAAAAAATATTAAATCCACCCGATTTTACTTACCAAAATGATACAGTTATTAGTTTTTCGTTTAACCATTTCAGGGGTGGTGGTATGTTTATCAAACCACTTAATTTTAATTCCCAAACGCCATATTGGCACCAGCATTTTGGTAAAATATTTTCCTTTAATATGAAAGTGAAATATAGCCCTTTTCTTATTTCCTATTAAATCTGTCGGCAAATTCCAGTGCCATTTATTTATTCAACACTTTAGCATTGAAAATGCTTTGCCCTGAAAGGGTTAAAGAAATCTTAAATGGCCTAAATTTATGTTAAACTGTTTGCAAATCAGCAATGTTCACTTCATTTTTCCTTGCAGCAAGATCTCTAGGGGTTTTTTTTTCATTATTTATTTTCTAAAAGTGTGTTAATAGAATTGTTTAAATAGTAGCAATTGTTTAAATATATTTTTTGAATGATTGTTTTTTAAATACAAAATATATTTAATAAATGAATATAAGGTCACTTTATAAGAAAACACGAAAAATTTGTTTAAAAATAGGTTTCTAAGGGTTGTAAAAAATTAGCAAAAAGAGTGTATCATACCTTCCCTACCTCCCTACTATTTTTTTTTTACCCTAACTCATACGTTGTTGCTTTTTGCACTACAGCTATACATTTTTTACTTCTTTTATATGATGTTCTCTACATTTACTCATCTACAAGGCGTGTATTTGCTGCGCGAAAGGGAAGCCCATTGAACTGTCTACTGATCACTGCAGTTAGTTTCACAAAGTTATAATCGTAATTTTTTTCTCAATGATTCTCGTGCAAATTTAGATTGAAATCATGTGGTAAATAAAATATTTATGTATCACTGCCCCTCAAGATACTTGTCAGAAAGCATGAACATTAGCAGCAGGTTTGATTTTTTTCTGACGTTATCTTGCCGTAACAAATTTGAAATGAGAAATTCGCAGCAAATTTCCGCAAGATATACCATCCCCCCATTGCATAAGTAGTTTGTTGTGAAACTGATGGCCAGACTGTCTTTAATTCACTAAAGTGACGAAAGCAAAATAATCCCTCTGTTAAGAGAATCGACAATCAGCACATACGCAGAAATTGCAGGAATTTTATTCGTATGGCACCGCTTTTTTAGAAACGCTATACTTATCAAATACCAAAAAAGGCTCGTATTGAAAAAGAGCAAATATTGCTGTAACTTGTTTGTAGTGATGAAAACGATGCATGCACCTTCTGACGGTGTTTCGCATCAATAGTTTAGTTCAGGTCTATGGGCCCCTCCGAAGGGTTAAGCTTATAATGTAACAGTTGTAAACATATAGTGGGTGGGTGGAAAGATTACTACGTTGCAGTACTTTTGATTACTTGTTTGCCTTTATTTTGCAATAAATTTGATACAATATGAATTTAACTTCCACGACAAGTTAACTGCAAGTTCAAAGTGTGGTGACATCAGAGTTTGCGTTATCATGCTGCGTATGTACAGTCGTGGGAAAAAAAAAAAAAAAAAAAAAAAAAAAAAACGTAAACACCCCCTACTAACTCCTCAACAAATTATCGTAGAAAAAAGTGACTGGTATCAAAAGATTGGAAATAAAGTCTACTTTTAAATGATGTATATAAAATTTGCTTACGGGGCCATCTAAATATTAAAACGAATCCAAATTTCATTTTTTTCAATAGCTATACCCAGTTTTAACGAGATATTTCAAATCTTTGGTTCAAACTATGCTTAGACACCAAATTTCAAGCCATTTAAATGATAAGTTTTTGAATTATAAACATTCAAAATTTAGTACTTCTAATGTTAAATTGCATTTTTATGTTTTCATTAATATCTCGTGAAATTATACTCCTAATGTTCTAATTTTTTGTGTAGCAATAACACTAAAATACCCAAACATAAATACGTTGAAGTTGCAATTTTTATAATTTTGTGATAGGAATTATGAAATTAATATTCGAAAAAATTATGAATTGCAACCTACAATTTTCTGTGATGGATTTAGATTTATTAAGTCCTGCTTTACGGAAATCCAAAATTTCACAATTTTATTCCTAGTAGTTTTTAAATTATGCTTAAAAAACGACAAAATAACGGTTTAAGTGGCCGTCTATGATAGAAGTGGCTAGATATCTTGAAATTTCTTATGCTATCCTGTAATCTAGCAGTCTTCAATTACTACTTGAGTGCGCTTAAGATGCTTGATCAAGAAGGAGTCTCTCTCGGTCAATAAGTGAGTACAGAACTTCAAGTTGGATACAGTCCCTAAAATATGCTCGTTTTAAAACAATTAATTTCTGGGAAATTTATCGTACGAATTGTATAAAAAATTGTTTTTAGGCTAATTAAAGTGCGTAGAGTTCATTTATGCTGCCAGAATTGTGCACTGATATAGAAAAAAAAACAAAGTTATGGTTCGCTTTTACATGCAGATGACCCCATAAGCAAATTTTATATACATCATTTAAAAGTAGACTTTATAACCTATCGTGTGGTACCAGTAACTTTCTTATGCGATAATATTTTTCAGAATTAGTAAAGGGTGTTTACTTTTTTTTTCCACGACTGTAGAATCTTCTGGGAGGGATAGGTTACCCAAAGACGAATCAGAATCTTGTCGCAAAGTAATGTCGGAAACAGCAATCAGTCTTTCCAGTTTTGTGAAATTTTTATTAAAAAATTCTTAATTCACATCAGTATTTGACCAGTACGCACCAGTCCTTAATTGAGTTTTATTAAATTTTGAGTATTAATGAAGTGTTTTCCAGATTTAAATAATAGCCTCATTTTTTAAATTCATCAAAAATTTATTTCGGATTATTTGTGGATTCATATTGTAGTATTGACACTTTCCACTTTTAGTTTAAGGATTTTTTAAATTTTAATTTCAGTTTGTCAATATAAGTCAATAATTTAGGCGAGGGTTTTCATTCTATTATGAAAGTAACGCTCTGTGGTAAAGGAACGTTAAAGAATGCAAATGAATGAATAAATATACTTTCCTATGTTAGCATTTACTCCAGAAAAAAATTTCAGCGGAGCGGTAGAAAAAATATCGCAGACGGGAAGAAACATAATAAGACAAGGAAAACAGCATCGAAGAAAAAACAGCATAAATGATGATAAAAAACAAGTTTTGAAAACAAAGTCATCTGAACAATATTGCAAAAAAAGTATTTAACTCCACCCTCCTCAATAAAAGACCCTAGGTAAAAACTAGTACTCGAACTGTTGCAGAACTCTACTTTTATTTAATTTAAGGATAATAAAAAATTAAAACTAAGATGATTACAAGCGTACAGTAAACTCCCGACTATCCGGCCTAATAACGAAAAAGCCGGATAGGCCGGAGTTCTATAAATATTTACTCACTTCATGGACGCCCCTCCCCCCCCCCCATTATATTAAAAACACATGTCAGACATTTTAAGATAAATTTTATACGTATAGTACATACAGTTTCAAAATAAAGAACAACATTAACGTAAACCGTAAGCGAAATTCGTAAAAAAATGAGTAAATCTTATTTTACTGTTTATTAATAAATGATTGCACAAATATGAAGAGTTATGCATAAGATAAAAGAGTCAAAGCTTAGTTTTTAGTTTTTGAAAAAGTAGTTGAGATATGATTGTCTCTGCTATTGCATTCTATAATACCTTATTGCTCCTTCTTATCGTGTGTTAGTACCTTCCTAACAGACAAGAACCTGCCTGTATCGGCCGCTCGCAACATTCCTCATTTTTTTTTTTACTAGGCCGGATAGTCGGCAGTTTACTGTACTTATGAAAAAAAAAAAAAAAAAAAAAAAAGAAAGAAAGAAAAAGAAACCCGAGCCGGAGAAAAATCGGCTTACGTGTCACGATGCGATTCGTTTCAGCACACTTGCAATTTTTTTCGCACTCCTGTGATGAAATTGACATTTTTTTTTTCGGTTGACGAAATCGATTTTTTTTTCGCAATCAATTGTCAAAATTAGTAATATTTTTCCGCGACAAACTGACAAAATTTACTACTTGTTTCCGCGATTTTTGAAGAAATTAGCAGCATTTTCCCTTGGTCTTTTATATAAATTTGTGATTTCTTTTTAGAAAATTTGCGAATTTTTGACCGATTCATTCGACGAAATTTGCGCTTTTTTGCGCAACTGATTATTGAAATTTTATCAGCGAGCAGTGCGATTTATTTATCAGTGACCAATTAAGGAAAATTGCTATTTTTCTGAGATCTTTGACGAAATTCACGATATTTATTAACCACCGATAGAAGAAATTCACTAGTTGGTTTTACGAAATTCCTAATCAGAAAAAAAAAAAAAAAATTGCGGACTTCCTCGAAAATAAATAAAAAAAAACCCTCGGAAGTTTCATATGCCTGTGAAAGAATTAAAGGAGATAAAATGCCGCACAGCATGTTTTATTATTCGAGATTTCCCTATCTTGTTCGCAATTCGCTCAGTTCCGTACGGTGTTGCAAACCCTGCGCCTCAATGAAAAGTTTGCCTTTCTCACTTCAAAACCTTACCTTTCTCACTTCACTTTTTAAAAATGCTATTAAAATGGCGCCCTTGTACTTCAGGATGGGACTTCGTGATGTAAATATTAGCAAAAAATATGTTTGTTTCGTTGTTAATATCTATTATGAAGTTTTTATGTTATGAAGCAGTGATAATTTTTTCGATATTTTTAAAGTTTCAGATCTAAATGCTTTACATTTGCGGGAATTTCGGAAGAGAATCACGCACTTTCCCACTTGCGCATAGAAAAGCGGTGCAGTGCAACCAGAGATTCGTCAACGAATTCTAAAAATGACAGCACATTTATTAAATAGTGCGGGGCAAATTATAAATAGCGCAGCGCAGTTAATAAATAGCGTGACGCAACCCTTTGCCAGTAAATGAAAGTTTTCGACGATTTCCTTGTTCAGTTTAAGCAGTTGTTGCTTGTAGCGTTCAGCAGTTACACTTACACCAGGCTCCAACAGTTCGTAATAGAGCACACCCTTCATATCCTACCAGATGCAGAGAAGAACTTTTTTGCAGTGAATGTCTCATTTCGGCTTTCATCTTGTTGCTCCGCTGGAATTCAACCAATAATTTTTGCGCTTCGGATTGTTATAATATATTGATTTTTTATTTCCCGCCACGATTTTCCCAAGAAAGGTTTTTTCTGTTGCCTGTTTAGCAGAATCATCCACTTCAAGTCACGCTCATCCTTGTCCCTCTGACTCAATGCATGTGACACCCATCTTCCTGCCTTCTGAATCTTTCCCATTGCGTGTAAACGATTACAAGTCGTTTTTTGTAATAATCATAATTGTTCGGCAAGTTCTTTTTGCATCTGAGATGCATCTTCATGAAGCAGTGCTTGCAAATCCTCATGACTAGCCTTCAGTGGAGCGCCGCTACGTTTTCGATCGCTAACATCAAAATCGCCATCTTTAAAACGTCAAAGCCAAAATTCGCATGTGTTTTTCGATACGATTTCTTCTCCAAGAACAGAACAGATTGATTGATATGCCTTTGCAGCACTTTTTCATTCGTGAAATTCGTAAGAAATGCAGTGACGAATAAATGACTTATGGTATGACATCTTTCACCTTCGGAATTTAAACTTTACTTTTACTGTTCTCCCAGCTTCTGCGTCGTTTTGAAAACGCTGAACTGTTCCTTATAACATGACACAAACGCGGTCTACTGATTGGTGTGCTATGTCGCAGTAAACGTCAGACAAAATTCGATTTACAACTTCTTACTAAACCCAATAGAAGAGGGGCTGGTATTTTTAAATGACAGAGTCATAGTACCAATAACTTTAAGAACAGAAATGTTAAAACTACTTCATGGGGCTCATTGTGGAATACAAAACGCTAAAGCTAGGAACTGACAGCTTTTATTTTAGCCTGGGTTAACAAAAGATATTAAAGAAATGGTCTCCAGATGTAAAATATGTGAGAGATACAGGCCCGGGAACATAAAGGAGCATTTGATACATCATAAAAAGTCGGGATAGATATTTGTGAGCATGGGGGGGGGGAGCTACAGTTTTCTCGTTATCGGTTGCTATTTATTCAAATGGTTAGACATAATAAAGTAATTTAACAAAACAACAAATAAAATAACACCAAAATTAAAGGCGGTTTTTTCCAATCATGGAATACCTAAAGAAATTATTCGTGATAACATGCCATTTGACAGTAGTAAATTCAATGAATTTTCTAGAAATTTGGGAATTGAACTCACACACAGTAGTCCCAGATATCCAAAATCAAATGGATTTGCTGAAAAAATGGTGGGTATTGCCAAGGGTATTCTCCGTAAATCTGGCACTGAAACAAGTAAAATCAATGAAGTATTGCTTGAACATAGAAATACATCTATCAGTGGAATGAATGTTTTTCCTGCTCAGATATTTATAAGCAGATGTCTGCAAACTAAATTACCTGCAACAGTTTCAATTTTTAAACCAAAAATAATAGAATTTCACGACACATTAAAGATAAAAAGGGATAAGAGTAAATTTTACTGTCATAGACAGACTAGAAAATGGCCAGAATTTAGTGAAGGGGAAAGTGCTCTTTTAAGGGTCGATAATATTTGAGAACCAGCTAAAATTGTAAAATAATGCAAGAATACTAGATCATATTTCGTAAAAACAGTCAGAGGTAATATATTAAAACGAAATTCTTTTAATTTAAGAAAGCAAAAAAATTCATTTCAAGGTTTTTATGATAATATTCATACTTCAGAGATAACTGGCATTCAAAGGGAAAGGAGCAATATTGTACATCCAAATGATTTGCAAAATCAGAATACAGAAAATAGTAACAGTGGACATGTAACAAGAAGAGATCGTCTTGTAAGACAACCTTATCGTTTCAGAAATTATGTTGTATAATGTATAAAGGGGAAGTGTCATTTATTATGATATTTTATTTATATTGTAATTTGTGGTGGATGTGTTATATATTGTTATTATTAATATTGTGAGGCAACATTTTATTATGACTCAATGGATGGCAACACTGTATGTTGTTATCTTGCATAATTTGCTAGCTGAAGCTAATCAGCAAGTTGGGGTTTATCTTATTAAATAAATAAATGTTATACTTAATAAAAACAGTATTAATTTAAAAATGAAACAACTAGCTTGTCAATAATGGCAGACTCGCCAATTTTATATTCTAAATTCTCTCGACCAATCAAATTTAAATTTTTCGTATGTCACCACTATAGCGTCTAGAATATATAGTGTGGAAATTGGCATCCCCATACATCATAATTATTAAATTGACACAAATATTTAATATGTTTCTCATATGGATCATAATATCTTCAGATTAAAAAAAAAGGGTCATTTTATTGTGTCGTTATATTTTCAAGTCGATTTAAATATTAAAGCATTGTGTTACTTTGAAGAAGGATTAAATTACAATCTCTACTAATCTCATTAAATTGCATAAACTCTCAGTAACATTTAACCCTTTGAGTGGCAAGTAATTGCGTTTATGTAATGCTGAATTCCTACAGGAGATTTAAAAAAAAATGTTTGAAAATAAGGAAAAGTATTTTTTTAACTCTCTCATCCAAAGTAATAAAAGTAAAACTTAATTAAAAGTTTCTGGTGCTAATCTTATAGTTAAATTTAGGTGTGCCGCTCAAGAGATTAAAAGGTTGCTGATGTTAATCATAATGTGTTCGGATTTGAAAATTGATATTCTTATTTTTCCCGACTGCAAGATTCGTGTACGTGTAAGTTAATAAATATACTCTTTTCTTTTATTCCTATAACTCATTATGCACATCTTGAAAATTATTTAGAAAATTTTTAAGCAATTTATTTAAATAAGAGATTTATACTGTCCCGGTTCAGGTGTTGTTCATATCTTAGTCCCCACAGAGCCTTTATTTTAATTACTTTGTTATTGCAGAACCTTATGTTTTCAAACAAAATTCATTATCGTGCTTTAGAACAATAAATAGACAACACATAAACAAATATAATTTTTTTTAAACGTCCTGTAAATTTTGGACTTTTCCTGTAATAATTGGAACATCCTGTAAATTTTATTTACTCAGAATATTTATCTAATTTTACAGATGAGTGAAAAATCAATCTAACTAGTATTGAAAACGAAATATTTGCGGACAACTGAAAACACACTGTTGGCCCTTTAGGGCAGCATACTAAACTTTAAGCAAACCCGGTAGCGATGAGTAGCTTGAAAGCAAAATAGGGCTTTCACTGAGGAGATACCTATGCAGATTTTCTTCCTTGACCTCTCCCATGCAGGGTTCTTCCTCACGAATGCATATACTAATGTGGTCATACAATGCTGGATTTCACCGTCCACTACTAATAAAAACAATTTCCAAAACATTCATCCAATATGGAGCGAAAATTATTAAAGAAATTAATTGAAATTTTTGGAGATTCATAAACGAATATTTCGTACAATTTCACTTTGATATTCGGAAAATAATGTTGTAAGAACTTGGTATTTTTAGTAATTGTTATTTTAATATTATATAATAGTAGAAGATTATTCAGTAGTGCAGTCTGTCACAAAAATTTAGGCGCAACCTAAAAATCCGATTTATTGAATAGCAATTCAAAATAAAATAAAATGTTTTTTTGCTATGTAAAATTGTTCAAATAAATCATACGAAAATTAGTAAATGAGTATATCATGATAACATGGATAAAAACGTAATGAAACCCTGTAAATACACTGTGCCCCTATTTTTTTTTTTTTTTTTTTTTTTTTTTTTTTACACAATGAAGACAAACACATGATTTAAAAGACTTGCATGAACTCGTTTATTAAAAATTTTCTCTGGTTACTTGAAATAAATTAACTTCTAATAATAGTGGTTCAATTGAATTATTTAGTCTTTGAAATATTGTTGGTGGCACATGGTATATTTTTGAAAAGGTCACTTTTTATTTTTTTTCTATAGTGTAGTCACACTCCTATCCATTCTAGCCTACTTCATGGGTTGAGATACACTAAATACTATCAATTGGATTTAATTAACGCTTAATTCTTCTCATTGCAAAATGTTAGCATTTTGCGCAGAAAACCACTGTTTTTTTTCTATGCGACTTGTGGATTAAAAAACTGACGTTTTTCAGTCTCCACTTAGAGCACTCTAAAATGTAGTAAAATGGAAACAGTTGCTCTTGTGTCTCTTGAAACTTTGTTTTCCACACTGTAAAAAAAAAGGGGACTACAGTTACGCTTAATTTGAGCTTATGAAATGACAAATGAGGATTAAATATACTCTAAGTTTGGTGTTAATACCGAATAAAGCGTCATGATACAATCAAAACGGTTTAATTTTAATCTTATAAAGATATTATGGAAACCGAACATGAGTTTGGGTGTAAAGTTTTTAAACGATATATGAAAATCTGTTTATATAGCCATGTTCCAGGCTCGGATTTTGTTCGAAAATGTTTCTCAGTAATGATCACTAAATAAAACGCAGTTAACCAGATTATGTTGCAGTACCCGAGCTGAAAGGTTCCTTCATAGCTGAAAAAATGCTCGTCTTCTTTGGCTAATTTCTTCGGAATAGGGTAAGAACTTAAAACTTATGTTTACCTTCATATTTTTGAAAAATTCCTGTTTAACGTTAATACTACAATAATTTTCCAACATTTTTTTTTTTTTACCTACTATGCATCTCTAGCTGCTATATTTATAATTTTATGAGTCTACGAAGTCAACCTACTTTTACAATGTATTGGTTCAATTTTCAAATTTTGGCATTTTTGTCACTTTTGAGACGCTCAATATACAATGAATTCCGCTTATTAACTTTAAAATAATGTTCGATTCAACTAAATTAAAGATCGTAGATTATTTGTTAACCAAGAATTTTAAGTTTTCAATAAGTTTTAACTATTTGCGAGCCATTTTAAAAAGTATTGTTTTTAGGATTACGACTTTCGTTTTCCCATACGAAATACATTACTTAAACAAAGATATTCTTAAGCTTTTTTAACTACAAAAACTAACTTTTTCTGAAAGACTAATGTGATATTCAGCTCATGTAAAGCTTAAGCTTTAAAATTCTATCTAGTTATAAAAGTTTGAACACTTTTTGTGTATTTGATAAACGTTTCAAAAGTTGACATTTTTCGATTTTCCAGTTAGCCCCTCATAGAAATACATGGGATTTTTACTGTTGTTGACATATTTTAACATAGCTTGTTTTCAACTTTTTATTAATTATTTTGAAAAACTAATACTTGTTTTATGTTCTATAAAGTATGGGCTTTGCTCCTCCTCGCACCGTGTATTCCTGGGTTGAGTTTAGATATGTTTAAAACATTCATGAAATATGGTATAAAAATTTTTGTCTCAGACCACTGTCCCATAGCGTTACGCGTTTTGCTTACTTTGTTTTGCACCTTTTTAAACTATTTAAACCTTATCATTTTGCTTAACTATTAGTATCTTTTAAAAGCTTAAACTTCAAGCTTTCTAGCGGTGTAGTGTTTATTAATTAATTATTCCGTTAAGTGTTTTTAATTTGCATTTTAATAGTGATAAAAATTGTTCTTTAGCGCTTGAGAGGTTGTTGTTTTTTAGCTCTCTGTATCTGATTTTTGTACAATTTGCAATCTTTAGTTGTATTTATGGTATGTTTGTTTTAATTTGCTTAGACTATTTTTTCGAAAACCAGTCAGGCCTACGCTGAGTTTAAAAAAAAATGAGTCAAGTACACGTGACGTAAGTCCAGGTGTAACGAATGAATGATTTGTGAGGAAACGTTGATTTCGTTGTTTACCAAAACTAAAATGTTTAAAATAAATGTTTAATTGAGATAATAAATTATCGCAGTTAAAACAATGTTTAGCAGCCTCTTTGCGTGAAACTATTTATTGTAAATTATGGTTGCATTACATTTAAAATGTAATCTTTAAATTGTTTTTTTATTTTACTGTTAAAGTGCAAACCAAATAAGCAGTAGTGTGACTTTACACCAGATAAGCAGTAGCATGACTTTACATCAAAAATGGTGGCAACTAAGTTCCCACTAAAAGTGGTGTTTTTTTAGACCATTTGATAGCTGATGTCTCATTACACCAGTTTAAAAATGGAATTTCATTACACCACTTGGGGTGGCAAATTAGTTGCCACCCTTTTTGGTGTAAAGTAAGGGAATTTTTTTTACAGTGCATGGAAGAAGGCGATGGAGAAGATCATTAAAGTAAATCTCTGTCCAAAACATCAGGTACGTTTTTAAAAATTGCTGTTACATTATCTGATGGGTCTATGTATTGTGTCCTTTCATATACTGACACCAAGAATATCTTTGATTTGCCTTTTGGACATATTTTGATATGACGCCAATCTTCCAATTTTTCGATCGGTCGCAACACATGTTCACTTGTTCCACGACCCACCTCCCCCCACTTACATCAATGATTTCGGTGAATACTCCTATTCCTTGCAAGTACTAGATATTTCAAGCTGTGATTTCTTAAAACGCCGTGGGCTTTGTTATTTTAAATAACAAATGGAATTCAATATTTGGTGTTATACTGTTGAGGGAGAACAGTTGTAGTAGAAACAGTTCTAATAGGAGTTTAAGTTTCCAAGTTTGAACATACAATAGGAAAAGAAATTAAATAAAAGGCATAAAGATTTTCAATTATAAAGAACTGTTGATTACTAGTGCGTTTTCAGATGTAAATTGGCACTCAAAATATTAAAAAACGGCGTTTTCAGTAACTATTTAAATTTCGATTACATACAATCCTCATTAATATAATTTTTTATTCTTTTTATATATATATATATATATATATATATATATATGTAAGACTTGTGTCAATTGATATGATTTAACCTTTATTCAGTGTTTTAGATAATTTTATAAAGAAATTATACAGCATGATATTTAAACGAACGACATAGTTTTATCTCATTTATTTAGCATAGTCGCTTACAGTGCATTCTTGCCGGTTGGCAATCAGAATTTTATAACACATTAGAAAGTTCTTCAGTGATGAATGTATTATTAAAAATAATTTTGATGAAATATAACACAAGAAGTTTAATTATTTCACAATTGAGTTAAACACATTTTAAATAATCTTATGAATTTTTTTCTCAATCCTTTATAGATGAATGTTGAAAGCTAATAATACGAGGGTGAGTCGGAAAATAAGTTTACCCTGGCGACTGTGGACTGAGGTGTGAATGAAAGAGAAAAAATATAATGAAACATTAAAGATAAGATGCAACTTTATGTTTCTACATAAGTGCAAAATAAGTTTAGAGCTTTTTCATACACTTTTATAAGCTTTAAGAAGCGCTCCTTGAAAAAATCAGGGCTCTGCATCATTGTGCTCCCAGTAGATATGGAGAGAAACAGCGTTTTGAATTCGTGGTCAAAGGAGGAAGTGACAGCGGTTATCCGCTGCGAAAGGGCACGTGGAGTATCGGGAGCAGAAATCCATAACCGCCACGTGGGGGTCTGTGGACCAGAATGATGTCGAAAAAAATGGTGCGGAGATGGTGCAGCCGATACAGTGAGGGGCGTCAGCAAGTGTTGGACAGACCGAGACCTGGTTGGACGTGCACGGCTACTACAGACGAAAGCAATACTTGACTACTGCTCTGGAAACAAAGCTGAAGTCACACAAACCGTTCAACGATTCTTTCGAATGCAGAGCCCTATTTATTTCCTGGACAGCTTTATGAAGCTTATGCATTATAAGCTGTATATTTTTAGCATTATAAAGGGTATGACAAATGTCTCAACTCACTTGGCACGTATGTAGAAAAATAAATTTACGTCTTATCTTTAATGTTTCATTATATTTTTTGTCTTTCATACACACCTCTGCCCACAGTCGCCAGGGGAAACTTATTTTCCGACTCACCCTCGTATTTTTTCTAAATCAGAAATAAAATGGAGGAAATTGGATTCCTTTTTTGTGCATTTTTTTATTGTTTAATTTGTATTTGAAAAAAAAAATTCTGAAGGCAATTAAAGAGAAAACAAATACTTTTTACATCAAATAAATATAGGAAATATTTGTTCCTATAACACCGTAATATATAACAAAACCGTTTTGATTATTTTTAATTAAACCCTCTAAGCAACATGCGTTTTTCCTTTAACATATCTATTATCATGTCATTGAAAATACAGGCATTAATACTTAGAAATAAATGAGAGCGTGAAAATAGCACTAATTATACGTGCCTAAAAAAGTACAGACAGGTTTTTTATGAACTTATAAAGCTCCATAATCAGAGCAAATAATTAATTTGGTTTTAAAACAATTAATTTGGTTTTTTTTGGTTTTAAATTTTTTTACAGTGCATGGAAGAAGGCGATGGAGAAGATCATTAAAGTAAATCTCTGTCCAAAACATCAGGTACGTTTTTAAAAATTGCTGTTACATTATCTGATGGGTCTATGTATTGTGTCCTTTCATACACTGACACCAAGAATATCTTTGATTTTCCTTTTGGACATATTTTGATAAGACGCCAATCTTCCAATTTTTCGATCGGTCGCAACACATGTTCACTTGTTCCACGACCCACCTCCCCCCACTTACATCAATGATTTCGGTGAATACTCCTATTCCTTGCAAGTACTAGATATTTCTAGCTGTGATTTCTTAAAACGCTGTGGGCTTTGTTATTTTAAATAACAAATGGGAATTCAATATTTGGTGTTATACTGTTGAGGGAAAACAGTTGTAGTAGAAACAGTTCTAATAGGAGTTTAAGTTTCCAAGTTTGAACATACAATAGGAAAAGAAATTAAATAAAAGGCATAAAGATTTTCAATTATAAAGAACTGTTGATTACTAGTGCGTTGTCAGATGTAAATTGGCACTCAAAATATTAAAAACCGGCGTTCTCAGTAACTATTTAAATTTCGATTACATACAATCCCCATTAATATAATTTTTTATTCGTTTTTTTTATATATATATATAAAACTTGTGTCAATTGATATGATTTAACCTTTATTCAGTGTTTTAGATAATTTTATAAAGAAATTATACAGCATCATATTTAAACGAACGACATAGTTTTATCTCATTTATTTAGCATAGTCGCTTACAGTGCATTCTTGCCGGTTGGCAATCAGAATTTTATAACACATTAGAAAGTTCTTCAGTGATGAATGTATTATTAAAAATAATTTTGATGAAATATAACACAAGAAGTTTAATTATTTCACAATTGAGTTAAACACATTTTAAATAATCTTATGAATGTTTTTTCTCAATCCTTTATAGATGAATGTTGAAAGCTAATAATACGAGGGTGAGTCGGAAAATAAGTTTACCCTGGCGACTGTGGACTGAGGTGTGAATGAAAGACAAAAAATATAATGAAACATTAAAGATAAGACGCAACTTTATGTTTCTACATAAGTGCAAAATAAGTTTAGAGCTTTTTCATACCCTTTTATAAGCTTTAAGAAGCGCTCCTTGAAAAAATCAGGGCTCTGCATCATTGTGCTCCCAGTAGATATGGAGAGAAACTGCGTTTTGAATTCGTGGTCAAAGGAGGAAGTGACAGCGGTTATCCGCTGCGAAAGGGCACGTGGAGTATCGGGAGCAGAGATCCATAACCGCCACGTGGGGGTCTGTGGACCAGAATGATGTCGAAAAAAATGGTGCGGAGATGGTGCAGCCGATACAGTGAGGGGCGTCAGCAAGTGTTGGACAGACCGAGACCTGGTTGGACGTGCACGGCTACTACAGACGAAAGCAGTACTTGACTACTGCTTTGGAAACAAAGCTGAAGTCACACAAACCGTTCAACGATTCTTTCGAATGCAGAGCCCTATTTATTTCCTGGACAGCTTTATGAAGCTTATGCATTATAAGCTGTGTATTTTTAGCATTATAAAGGGTATGACAAATGTCTCAACTCACTTGGCACGTATGTAGAAAAATAAATTTACGTCTTATCTTTAATGTTTCATTATATTTTTTGTTTTTCATACACACCTCTGCCCACAGTCGCCAGGGGAAACTTATTTTCCGACTCACCCTCGTATTTTTTCTAAATCAGAAATAAAATGGAGGAAATTGGATTCCTTTTTTGTGCATTTTTTTTATTGTTTAATTTGTATTTGAAAAAAAAAAGTCTGAAGGCAATTAAAGAGAAAACAAATACTTTTTACATCAAATAAATATAGGAAATATTTGTTCCTATAACACCGTAATATATAACAAAACCGTTTTGATTATTTTTAATTGCACCCTCTAAGCAACATGCGTTTTTCCTTTAACATATCTATTATCATGTCATTGAAAATACAGGCATTAATACTTAGAAATAAATGAGAACGTGTAAATAGCACTAATTATAAATATACGTGCCTAAAAGAGTACAGACAGGTTTTTTATGAACTTATAAAGCTCCATAATCAGAGCAAATAATTAATTTGGTTTTAAAACATTGTATTCTAACACAGAACACAGAGCACGACTATGTTTTATAAACACTAAGGTTAAAATTTACATTAATGATGACGGTTTAAAACCTCCGAAACAGTTGTCTGCACTGTTTTGTACACATACCTTTACTATTTGTACTAGTTTCCCGTTGTCCATTTATTTCTTAATATATCGGAACAATGTTCATTTATCCCATTTTAAGAAACATTAATATTAACTTCCCATACTCGTCAACAGTACTTTTTTGCAAAATCTACCTATAAAGAGTTAAAATTTTCCCCTTTAACTATCGTAATTATGTGAAGAGCATGGAGAAAAAATATTTAATAAAACTTCTACAAATCTATAGAAAATAAATGAATAATTTACAACTAATGTTAAATTAAAACGACTAAATATGGAATTAACTTCCAAGTTAAATTCATTAAATGCACACGGATGATACAAAAGTAAACAGAATGTACCGACTTACAAAACAGAAATATCGTATACCATATATTTAATATTATAAAACACAATACAGTCTGTCAAATCAGTTTACGTCCACTCTATATTCATAAGTGCATTTATTGTCAACTTTAACACAGTTAAATATTCAAAACAGTAAAAAACGTTAATTTCTCAAGTTATCTTAACCTTTATCTACTGACGGTACTTATGCGTACCCTTAAAATATCTTATTATAAAATTCCTTTAATTCACCGTTTAAATGATCTCCGATAGTAGTAATAATGCTTAGAATGAGTTATAGATGCATTACTTTATCTTGTGTCAAAAGCATTATTGGTAATACAAAGCAAAATTATTTTTTAACAGATGATATCTATTGCCTTTGCATCTGTTCAGCTCTCTTAGCATTGGGGGTGGGGGGGGTGGGGGGATTTTCAATTCGGAAATATTTCTATTGTAAGAACATTATATTTTTAGATTTCCTGATTCTATAAAATACTGAGAAAAATATTTAAAATAAAATATTGCACCGGGGATATAAATATTGCACAAAATCCCTATAAATTCAAATTTAATTAATCCTTCTAAATCTTTCTAAAATCCTTCTAAAATTTATTAAATGATTATGCAAATCTTCTAATGTAGTTTCAAAAATTCACAAAAAATGCTTTAGAAGTTAAAATTTTCATGAATTACTAGCTCAGTACAGACGTTATAAAGGATTAAAGGAAAAAATAAAAACGATTACATGGGACTCTTACATATCTGAGTGCACTGATGTGTATTCATTGCACGACTTTACTGTATATTAGTAAAAGGGGTTTAAAGCGCCTGTCAATTTATAATTTATATTCACATTGAATTTAATTTAAAATACTTTTAATATCTATCAATTCGACGGACTGTAGAACGTGCTATTCAATAAAACATATGACGCGCTCCTGTAAAAAATCTGGACACGATACAACAACTATTTTAGAAAGAAAACAATGTACTTTATGAAATAACATATTAAAATTTTGCAGTGATTCGCATTTTTTAGGCAAGAAGTTTAAGCTTTTAACCTAAAACGCACTGCAGTAAGCACACGCACTGGGGTAAATCACATCCCGATCACATTTTTTTCTTCGAAAATATGGGTAAATTATTTGGAGCCAATTCTTACATGCCTTGTACATTTCAAAGTCAAGACCAAGAAGGGGTGGCGGTACTAATGCCTTTTCTTTGTGAACTAGGAGCGGAGAAATATACTTCTTGTGATTAAATAATCCCGCGCACGTACAAAGGATTTATTTCGATACGCTCCTTTCTTAGAGATAATACACTAAAATAGTTTTAATGAAACAGTAACATAAAATCTACTTATATATATTGATGAAAGAGTATCAACTATAATTAATATAAATTTTATGAAATAATTCATATTTTAAGATGTAAAATAAATCGTTTGCATAATTTCCAAAAAACAAATAAAAACAAAAACGTGTTTTTTACAGAAATTGCTACAAAATGTGAAAATAAATATGAAAAGCACAATTTTTTTCTCTATAAAAAGTAGTACTGATGCATTTTACAATGTAGAACTATAAATTTGTTTTTAAAACGTATTTAGCGCCAAATATATAACGAGAGAGGAAATGGGGTAATATTTATTCCACGTGTGTTTGTACAGTTTAATATCAAATACGTATAACAAAAAATAGTAATCAGGCAACGACATATATTTAAGTTCGATTTGAAACAGTTTATACGAATACAAAAGAAAAAAAAAGTCTATTTAATTTAAAATTAGGAAAATTAAAATCGAAGAAATCGTTAAAATATTATGAGTAAATATTCATAGGAAAGATAAAAAGGAATTGTATAACTGAAATTATTAAATCTCGATTTAAAAAATTCGTTCTCCGGCATTTGACATTTTAAAAAAATGAACTTTTAATATACACAAATATGTTTGCTTACACAAAAATATCATACTATGATTTTGATTATAATATTTAATTATACATTCTATTACGCTATTTCGTAAATAGTATCTTTCCAAAAAGTTGTATTAAAAAAAAAAACTCTATATCTTGACCATAATCATTACAAGTGTATTTAAAAGTATTGCTCAGGAAATTTAATAATTATTTTCCCGTTTTTGCAAGTTTACATTATAATTCCAGTATTTTATAAACTTTTTAAAAATGAATATATTAAATCTCATATTTAAGTGAGACATTAATTTTTTCGCACCGTAGATCCACATAAGTGGACCTCAACTATTACCTGTTCTTATCAAGAAATTGTAACATAATTGCAATTCCGATCTCAGAATTATATTCTACGTAGTTCAAGGTTTGACATAATGCAAACAACTAAAAACTTTTGCTCTGAAGTCAAATTTCAAAAGAAATAGGTCAATTGTAATCAACAATATTATATTAATACTTAT
The DNA here is from genome assembly GCA_963932465.1 of Maratus speciosus. Classification (NCBI taxonomy): domain Eukaryota; kingdom Metazoa; phylum Arthropoda; class Arachnida; order Araneae; family Salticidae; genus Maratus; species Maratus speciosus. Next base: position 535,601,780 of record OZ010791.1, on the reverse strand, counting down.
GAAGTGAAGAGGTTACACCAAGTCATTATATATATATATTACATTATTACATATTACATATAAATTACATTTTCTTGTATTCATTTAAAAGTAGATCTAAAGTATATGCAAGCATATGAGAAATACACTTACCTATAACATCCAATCTACTATGCAATATAAGTGTCCTAGATCTTTTCAAATCCACCCTACATTTATAATCACCTTCATCTTCAATTTCAACACCGTCTAATATTAAAACTGGTGGATGAACACTAACATCAAAGTAAGTCCTTCCTCTGGCGTTACCAGCTGGAAAATGTCTAGCACTTTGCAAATCAGTATTTCTCACATCTAAAGTATATATTGGATTTGGCGTGTCCAGCCTGTACCACAAAATAAGTGATGCTTCATCATCTGCTAAAGGCGTGGTTAAATTACAAGGAATCGACGCAGTATAACCAAGAACAGCTTGAACAGAAGGGAAATCTGCAAAGAAAGAAATAGAAATATGTATATGATTCTATAAAAATATTTTAAACTTAAATATAATTCACCCAAAAGTGTTAAAAATAATGCGAGAAATTTAAATTTATATGTTTTTGTATGGCGTTTGTCTTTGCTCATAAACAATGGTTATATATTTTTTCCTCTTTAGTTTTGAATTATTTTCAGGAATGACCGACATATTATCATATGTAAACTATATTATATTATCGCTAAATGTTGGAGAATTATTATTATCTAATACAGAGTAATGAGAATAAAAATACGAAATTAAAATCAAATAACAAAATATTATTATTGTTGTTATTATTATTATTTTAAAAGTTCCTTATATAGGACTTATACACAGTTCCTTATACACAGTAGTTCCAAAATGCCAAAAATATTATCATATTACGAAAAAATGCACGAATGCGTATGAACTATTATATTTAAGGATTCGGATGTTGCAGAAAGAAAAATGAATAGCAAAATGTGATGACAAAAAATGAAAATTCAAAATGGCTGTTTCAGTTTCAATATAGCGCAAAAATAAGGATGATTTTTTTTTAAATAGAATATATATATATGTATATATATATATGCGTGTGTGTGTGTGTGTGTGTTTGTGAGTATATAATATGCGATTTGTAAAATAAGTATAATACATTGGTTTTTTCAATCATGATTTTATAAAGTTGCTTTCCTACAAATATATTCAAAATGGCGGATCCAAAATAATGGACTAAAATGAAAATCTATGCAATAAAGCTAAAAATTAGCTAATTTACATTATTTACAATGATCTAAAGGGCAATGTCATTAACGTCGGCATTAAAGAATCAGATCTATGATTTATTTCCGAATTTCTAAACAATGTGCAACTGTATTGGATCGGGGTTAAAACAATTTAATACGCAAAATCATAACCACTAATTGCAACTTTCACAACTTTTACTTGACTTCATGATCATTAGAGATTGAATAAATACCACTATCGAAAACTGGTGTTTTTTTTTTCTTTTTTACTATTGGCTAGATTTGTACGTATGTACAATCGTAGTATTCAGTATTTATTATCTTTTCTGTGTTTTAGGATTTTAAATCTCGATCTGTACTGCGCCTTAGTCTGTCTGTACATTTAGGTATGATTTTAGATTCGACAATGAAGCCTATATCTCCTGTTTGTCTAGATAACATTTTCTTTTTTAATTTGTTTCGTAAGCATACGCGGCGGGGTAGATTTCACCCCAATGACATTTGTTTCTTCGAAAAAAGAATTTTTTTTTGAAGACGCTTCTGACTTGCCTTGTAACTTTTAAGGTTAAGGACGAGAAGGAATAGGAAGATAAGGAATGCTGTTTCTTTGTTCACTAGGAGGAGAGAGCGCGTGTACTAACGTTTCATTGCGATACGTTCATATTTTACGGGATAACACACACTCAATACATTTTAATGAAAAAATATCATATAAGCTACTTTTATATATTGATAAAAGGGTATTCAATGAACTCAATATACATTTTGTGCGATTATTCGTGTTTTAAGGAGTAAAATAAATCGTTTGCTTATTTTCTTTAAAAAAATGACTTTTACAAAAACTGCTACCAAATCTATTGATGTATTTTACAATATGCAACTGTAGATTTGTTTCTAAAGCGTATTTAGGAAAAAAAATATAATTTGAAACAAATTGGGTAAAATGTATCCCATGTCTCTGCTAACGTTACAAAAGTAGGCGCTATAAATTGCATGAAGTGACGTTCAAGTATAACAGTATAAAGCTTAAAAGAAAAAAAATTTCCCTACAAAGCTTTTTTAATTAGAACTCTTGTGTTGATTATACCGATATTAAACTGACTAAAATGTATTATTTATAAAAACATGTATAAAAATCACATAAACACATTAAGTAAAATAATGCTATAAAAAGTGATAAAATATCTTTATTAAGATTAACGATCGTTTCGTTGCACCAACGGCGACATTTTCAAAATCATTCATGATACAAAATATTTTCACATAATTAAAAAAAACAATAAACATAGTAATCAATGTCATGAGAAATGACGCTTAGTGAAAAATATTGAAAACATAAAATTAAATTAAAATTAAATTAGCTATTTATGAGCGTGGATTAATTTTCATATAATTTAACAAAACAATAACATGGTAAACCATGTCACGAGACAACATGCATAATGAAAAACATTGCAAAACATAAAATAAAAATAAAATTATCTTGGCTATTTGCGAGTGTAGATTAATTTTTACTATTGTTGTTAAAATTACATAGCATCTCTTTCCAAATTTTAGGTAAATCAAGGGACACTGAATCTTTGCAAATATTCTTGTTGCGTAAAACTATCTCTATTGATTTTCGGATTATGTATGGTAAATAGAATCTTGATGTATAAATTAACTTGCTATTTTTAAAATCGATCTGTAACGGTTCTTCGCTGCATAATCTGGCCAAAGCTGTGGTTGTTCTGTTGTATTTGATGTCTGCTATATGTCTGCTATATTTACCATCCATAATCCGAGAATCAATATAGATATTTTTACGCATATTATTACGCAACAAGAATATTTGCAATGATTCAGTGTCCCTTGGTTTACCTAAAATTTGGAAAGATATGCTATGTAATTTTAATAACAATAGTAATAATTAATCGACACACGCAAATAGCCAAGATCATTTTATTTTAATTTTATGTTTTGCAATGTTTTTCATTATGCATGTAGTCTCGTGACATGGTTTACTAAGTTATTGTTTTGTTAAATTATATGAAAATTAATCCACGCTCATAAATAGCTAATTTAATTTTAATTTAATTTTATGTTTGCAATGTTTTTCATAAAGCATCATGTCTCGTGACATTGTTTACTACGTTTATTGTTTTTTAAATTGCGTGAAAATATTTTCTATCGTGAATGATTTTGAAAATGTCGCCGTTGGTGCGACGAAACGATCGCCAATCTTAATAAAGATATTTTATCAGTTTTTATAGCATTATTTTACTTAATGTATTATTTATTTTATTTTTCGCATCTATAATGCTTAAAATAATCTACTTCTTTCCTCTCAACTTTTAAAATATTAAGAGTTTTTTTTTTTTTCCTTTTTTTTTATTTAGTGAAAACATTATCAAAAATGATTTATCAAAAGATGCAAATTTAAAAATTTCGTAACACTCCATAAATCGACAAGTCTGTGATAAACTAGAAATATTTGGCCAATAAGTATAGTATAAACTATTGTTTTAAACACAATCATACTGATTGGTAAAGAATTAATACGAATTGATTTTCCCGAAAACAGCGAAAAAATGTCTAAGCCGGTATTCGAACCAAGAACAATTGACTTTTCTTAACCATTCATATAATAGCTTATCTGAGCGAAATATGCTCGCTGGTTGTAGGTCCGGTAGGCCAATCGGTAGAGCATTGTCAATTTAAGTCACTTTATGGGTTTCAAGCAAGCCTTGAGCATATTTTCGCTCAGTTGGAAAAATTCATTTCGTAGAATATGTGTAGTTTATTTGCGTTGTTTTTCTCATAAAAATCGAAATCGTGACAAAATATTTAAATTAGCATTAGTTAAAAGATTATCTCCAGTATATTAAAATGTTGCGGGGTGTTTAAAAGTAGGTCAGTTAATGATGTTCTATGCATTTTTAACATATCAAACTGCAATGTGAATATTTATGTCTAAATGTTTTATACATTTTATATGGACAAGTTTGGTAATTTAATGTTTCTTTTACACTCAAATGTTATGATTAGTGTTGAGAAGTGTTCTGCGTAAATCGGGACTTCAAAAGCTCTGTACACCAGTATTTAACCCTTTATGCATTGAATTATGAATTCATGAAATTTTTATCTTCTAAAGCATTTTTCGTGAATTTTTGAAACTACATTAGAAGATTTACACAATCATTTAATGAAATTTAGAAGGATTGAAGGATTTAGAAAGATTAATTAAATTTTAATTTATAGGGATTTTGTGCAATATTTAAAGCAATACAAAAAATCTTTTATTTTAAATATTTTTCTTAGTATTTTGTAGAATTAGGGAATGTACGAATATGATGTTCTTACAATAGAAATATAGAAATAATTCTGAATTGAAAATCCACCACACCCAGAACGCAATGAAAGCTGAAAAGAAGCAAAGGGAAAAGAAATCATCCTTTTAAAAATATTTTTGTTTTGTGTAACCCATAATGCTTTTGGAGCAAGATAAAGTGGTGCATCTATAACTCATTCTAAACTGTATTACTAGTAATTGTGGTATTAAAGGAATTTTATAAGTTATTTTAATGGTACTTACAAGTACCGTCAGTAGATACAGAGTTAAACTACAACTTGAATATTTATGTCTAAATGTTTTTTTTTTTTCCAAATGCACAGTTTTGGTAACTTAATGTTTCTTTTACAACCAAATATTATTGTTAGTGTTGCCAAGTGTTCAGCCTAAATCAGGGTTCCAAATGTTCTGTACAATGTTCTGTAATACAACAGTATTTTAAAGTAATTTTCTTCGCCTTATCTAATGGCAGAATTATTTGCTATTAAAGACAGCGAAATAAACTGTAAGAAAGTAGGGTTCCTAGTGCATTCGGAGCCCCAATTTATTTGAGACACATGGAAACACTAGATATGATGTTTAGATATGATGTTGCAGGCATCATAAAAAAGATTTATAGTTTATTTTCTAAGAAATTAACAATTTTGTTTTCGTTATTCTGTTTCATTTAAATGCAGATATTACTGATATGTTCAATATCATAGTAGAGTTTTTCTCCAGCAATTGGATTTTTTGTAATATGTAAATGTAAATGTCCTTTTAGATATCAGATCATTTGTTTATTCAGTTTTTTTTCCCTTTAATTTGTTTTAAAGATAATTAATGTGTCATAGCCAAGTCACCATAAGATTTTCAAGGCACATAATTTATCATAATATGCCAAAATTTAGACAAAGTGAAGAAATACGGGATAATAAATGAGTAAATTAAAATCAATAATCTTTTCTAGCAATAAATATTTTTCTTCATTATAGAATATTTTAATTAAACACGAAATTATATTTCGTAATATTGTACTAATTTATATATTTCACTAAAAAATATAAACTATTAATGTCATGTTTTTTAAAATCTTCGAGGTATTTTTTATTGCGAAAAATATTACATTTTGTCTCTGAATTCAATAATAAAAAAATAAACTGTATTATATACTTTATATACTACAGAATAAATTATGTGTCTTTGAATAATGTATTACAACTTTCTCATACTAATAAGAAAAAAAAACAGAAATACGACGTTATTATAGGACAGTGGGATAAATATTTGAATCACAGTAAGCTCCATCTTCTTAAAAATTACACTTCTGAACACAATTTAACAATTTATGTTACTCACAAAAGTATGTTTTAAACTATGATAATGTATATGGAAATTCCTCCTTACAGTAATACACCTTTCCTATATTCTGTTACTCATTACGCAAAACTAGATACTTATAATCGTATTGCTAATGCTGTGAATGAGGATAATCGCATTAGGGACACCATTGATTTCAGCACGTCATGAATTAAAATTGCTCTTAAAAAACCAAAAAATAAAATTGCAGAAGCGTTTACTGTATTCCACAAAGGTACATGAATGCCAGAAGATGTGATTTATAATTATGAAGAATTCAAAATAACATATCGATAAATATTTGACATCATTTCCTTCTACATATACAAAAAGTAACGATTTGGAAATGTACAAAAGAAAATTTGCGTAGATACCACAAAACGCATCTGATTGGTCTGATATTTCTCTCTTTTCTTAGCGGGAACTGCGCTTGGCGAATACCATGAAAGTTGAGAATTTAGATAGGATGGGAGGGGAAAGGGAAGCATCTTCTGCATTTCAATAGGTATCATTTTTTTTTTTTAATGGATCGATGGTAAAAGCGATTTTTACAGAAAGAAGGTAATTTCCATTAAGTAATGAGAGAGGGGAGTGTGGAGGGGTCACCTGCGTTTATAATCTAAAATTTGAATGCATAGAAAATAAGTGATCGCAAAGCGATACAGAATGGAAACGCGAAACAATTACGTCTGGGATTGGCTGGAAAATAGGGATTGCCTCGAGATATCAAACGGAATCGGGAAGCGATTACGCATGGATTTGGTGAGTGTAACGAGCAGCGAGTGGACGCAACCCCCTAGTCTTGCAAATAAAAAAAAAATCTGCTGGGACGATTAACAGATTTTAGATATCACTGGATTAATATCAGTTTCAAAAAAGTAGTTAACGACTTTATTTTGCTTTGCTCATACTTATCGTGTTATTTCGCTCCATTAATTTGTTTTTACAATAAACCCTGTATAAGGCGAGCTCTTTGAAAACCGGATATCGGTCCAACCTCGAAAGATTTTCAACTCCCGGCGAATTCATGTAAAATAGCATTAATTCGTGCAGCATAAGCTGAATCTGCTTAACGCGGAAACGGAAAGGTTTTTAATGTCCAACCCAAAACAAAATTTTTCATAAGGCGGAAAAAAAATATTTTAAGTATAAAAGACATTTGATTGAATTTGGTTCATCAAAATTTAAAACTGATGGATATGTCAAATACTCATTGTCGAATATTTTAATTAAATTTAGTTATACATTAATAAAATTAATTCGAAAGAACAAAAACTGATTAATTTTTAAAGACTCTTTTTAATTATTGTTATTCCCTATGAAAATTTGTATATAAAATGTATTATTACTAATAAAATCCTCTCTTTTGAAAATATATGTATTTTCGAAATGAGAATATATTATGCTTTAGGGTTGCACTAAAATTCAAAAAGACAAATTTTTGTGATATTCCTCGAAACATATCCACTCGTAGGCGTCAAATTTCCAGGCAATTATATTCAACCAAAACAACAGTATTCAATAGCGTTTCTCATTTTTATATACACTCAAAGGTTTTTCAAAATTACCATTTTTAAATGATTTTCGAGTCAGCACAATGAAGGAAAGGTTGGTATGAGAGAACAATTCATTATAAATCAAGTTCCAATATATTTAAATATATGATTTTCGGAAAAGGAAAAAAAAAAGTCACTCGATTCTCAATCCATCCAACATTCATTTCTGCAAATTTTATTCCGTATAAAAATAATATCGAAAATGTTTTAAAATTTTACTAATTTAATGGATTTTAAGTCTAATCGTGTAGCTTTTGATAATAAGCAAAGTGTTTCTCCCATAAAACTACGAAAATTAATAGCGAGTTTTTTTTATTTTTTTTTTTTCGGAAATAACTGCAAAACGAAATCTGTCATAAAATCTCTATTCCTTAACAATTGTACCATTCTCACCGTAGTAAAGAAAAAATAATATTACTTTTTTGCTTACTTCGGCCTTCCAAAATAAATGCGGGGCGAATATAAATGCATAGCAAAAAAAAAAAAAAAAAAAAAGCTTTCAAATTAATAACTCCATACTCTATTACTTTAATATAATTTCGAAGTTTTAAATTAAAAGAAAAAATATCTTTTAAAAGTTCTGTCTTTAAGTCATTCCTAATGTCAAAATAACATGTTTTTGAGCAAATATTCATTTTATTTTTAAAATAAAAAGAACTTTTAAGGTTCTTGCATTCGTAAAGTAAGAAGATATCTGTGTAATAAATTACAGATTCACTGTTTTATTAACTGCTTAAAAAAACTTTTCTAGACTTTTGAAGCATATAATCTGCATTGCTGTTGTTGTTTAGTATTTGTCCAGATAATTTGATTTTGGAAAATTATTCATATATATTACTTATGTGCATTACACATGAAAGAGTACATTTTGTATTGATATATTTGTTATAGTGTTTGTTGAATTGCTGACGATATGGCTAGCAGAATTAGCACTGTGAAATGTTATATTACATTATTTTTTTTCCGGCCAGAAAAGTGAAATCTCTCTATGAATTAAGTTTTTCTTATTAAAAAAAAGAAATGTTCCTACAGGAATATATTAATTTTTTAACAGCAGTTTTGTTTCACAATAGATTTTTTTTTCCACTCACAAAACATAATTTAATAAAAAAAATCCTTTAATCATGTCTTACACAAAACAATTCCTCTAATCAACATGATAAAAATTATATTGCCTTTTTCGACAGAAAAAGATAATAAACAATTAAATTTAAAAAATAAAAAAATCCGCGAACTAATAAATTATTTCTCATCAATGTGAAACTATTTTATTTTCTCAATTCCTACTATTAGCTCACACTCTCGCTATATACATCTTGTTCAAATTTTCAATCGTTAATAAAATACTTATTATTCATCCAATCAAGCTCAAACACTATTTTTTAACTTGCAGTGGATAACACTTGATGTTAATCCAGTTTTTTTCCAAATATTAATTAATTAATTAAATTAAATTAATTAATTTTCAATAATCCAGAGAGCCCCCTCTTCTTGATCAAGCTATTTTAAGACCGAGAGAGCCCTATTCTTGATCAAGGCAAATTAAGCGCCACTCAATACGAAACAAGAATGGGAGAAAAAAAAATTCTCTGATTGACCTAAGTAGGAATTGACTTAAAATATGTATTTTTTTTTTTTTTTTATTACTTGTTTATATTACTTACTTATTTTTTTTTTATTTGCTTGATTTGATGACTTTTATGTTGTGTTTAATTGTTAGTACCGATCAATAAACACTGTTTTGATGAGGCCTATAGATGTCTATGATGGATAGAGTTGCAGTAAAGCTAGAGATCCTACATACACAACTTCCAGGTTCTATAATATTTTAACGTAACTTCTGACTGTAAATTAGTCAATGGAACATCCTCTTCATTTTGAAAGACGTATCCAGTAATATGCCACTCAATAGGGTGCGTATTTTTTTTTTCGTCTCTACCGCCATTTTGAATTTATAAAAAGAAAAAACCTAGCCTATAACCATCAGGCCGTTAAGACGAGTTGATAGAGACATCATTCATTAAAATCCATCAAGCCGTTGGTATGTTTCGACGGTATAAAAAAATCCACATACACAGATACGCGTGAAACACATAACCCTTCTTTTCAGTTGGGTAAAAAATAAATATAAACAATGAAGAAAGAATTGTTTTGTTTATTTTGATAATTTTAAAAATATTTAAAAAATAATTGTTCTAGTTCTATTTAATAACTCTTTATTATGGTTTGCTAACCTAATATTTAGTAATATTATTTTAGCAAGAGTTTTATTTATTTTTAAGCTACAGTCTTGCTTTTTGCTGCCAGTAGTCATGAAAAATTAATCATATCTGTTCACTAAGATTTAAAAGTTGTGATGAAATGTTTCGTAACAACCAGAACTAAAACGTTCGTTGCAACCAGAAATAAATGTAAATTTCATTAAATAAACTCCTTGCTTTAATGGAGCATAAAGATTTTAGTGGTCATAAATTTTACTTTAAATATATCCTGCTTCCCATTCGCTGAGCTAATAATCCGGATATAGTTTTAAAACTATTTTAAGTGAAAAGGACCATTAATTTTTCATCCAACACAATTATAAAATAACTAAAAAACAGTTTTATAAGATTGTTATCAAAATATAAAATAATTGTGTTTTTCATGTATGGTTTTGTTTCAAAATACTAATTTATTATATTTTATAAATTAGTATTTTATAAATTATATAAAATACGGTTCATTACATTGCTGTGATATAAGTGCTTTAAACTAAAATTGTAGTTTTCCGTACTGAATTTGAAAATAAAGTTATACATTTTGAAAACATTAAAAAATATTTTTCTGCTTTCCACTACTAAAGTTAATGGATATTCAAACTTTTTGTACCAGCAAAGAGGAATCTTGATTATATCACATTTTTTTTTACATAGATATAAAAAAATTAAACTAAATAAATCTAGAGTAACTATCATAAGTGCAAATTTTGAAGCAGCAGAATAAGGCTAGAGTCATCAAAGTTATGTAATTATAATTTTCTGTAATACTGTTATAATGATTTATAATTTATTGAGGGATCCTATACATGTTTGTTTCATACAAATTTGAACATTATCCTTTCGAAGCACTGTTTTGCTTTATTACATTTTATTTCGCAAGTCACAATAAATATGCATACAACTTTAAATTGTTTTATCATTAAGAGTACGCGAGGTGTAAGTTCCAGTTTGTGCAAGCATAGAAACACAACGTGATATATAGTGGCTGCATGCGTTAAAATAACGATTTAACAAAATTTTGAATGAAACGAATAATTTGCTTTAGGTTATCGTTAAATAATCGTTTATTTCCTACATGTAGCATTCATGAAATAAAATGGATAAATTTAAATTTTTAACTAACTGCAAACTTTTTAAATTAGCCTATTTTTACGTATCAATACATATTTTACATACCAATAACTTCACAGTTAGGGGGTTTTGACCATTAGGAATTAATGGTAACAAAAGAAAATTCATGCTTGTTCAACGAATTTTTAAAAATCACATTATTAATAATATTTAATGTAACAGAACAATAATTATAAAAAATAGACTCGGGCGTTGGTTTTACAAATTGTCAAATAAAATTAAAATAATATTCGGCGTTGGAATTACAAATTTCCTAATAAAATTACACTTAATGTTGTGTATTTATTATTGTTCGAACAAAAAAAGTTAGTTTTCATTAAAAAAAAAAAAAAAGGATTTTTTTTACATTGTTCAAATCTATATATTGTGTAGAATAAGCACCAAGAAGCATTAGCTGAAATTCGAAATATTTAAGAAGTTAGAACACAGTCAATTGAAATTGGCCCCGGAGACGATTAAAAGTTATAGGAACCCGGCGAGACATAGCTGCAGACGTGCTAAATTCTTTACATTGTTTATATATTTCCCGGAATCTCGGACTAATTGACAATGTTGCAAAACATAAAGATTAACTAAAAATTTTAACTATCTTATTCTTTAGTAAAACCTTAAAAAAGCATTTTAAAGCTGTTTTCTCGAAAAGACAATTTTTAGCATACTGTGTCAATCAAAGTGTAAATGGATAAACTATATACCTTTTTACATTTTGGAAATAAGAGGCTATTTATTTTATGCGGCCATGATTCTTTTATATGTAAAATAAAATAAAATAAATAAAATAAATAAAATAAATAAATAATTATTTTAATCTACGTTCAAGATAGGCCCAAAAAAATGTCATTTTTGTTTTAAACGACTACCATTTTACGAAATTTTGTTGAATTTCTATAAAAATATGACCTCAGAGTGCAGTACGTTTTCCTAAAAATGTGATTGCTTGTTTCAGATTACTTTGACAAGCTGTGCACTAAATGGCGCAGTATCAACACGCTGGGCACATCCATATGCAACTGACAATATTTCATTATATTTCAATAACTATTGTAAAACCAAAAAAAAATTATATCAAAAACTATGTATAACAAGTTGCCTATTTCAGTTTTGTGTTTATTTATTCTTTGTATGAAAACAAAATGATGACCTTCTTATGGATCCGATGAAAGGTATACTGAATTAAGTTCTAAAACGGATGTGTGTTTACCTTTAATATTCATTAGTTTAATTTCAATAAATTATGTCTCAAGAAATGCATAATTTAATGTTGACACAAATAATGGTATGGAAAACTTAAACATGCAGGAAAATTACGGTGTTGCATTTGAACAACAAAAATATAAGCTCAACTTATTTGTATAAATGATCCTAATCGATTAACTATATCTACGCTATATATGTAAAATCCTAATGAAACGGATATTATGAAACGAATTTATGTAACAATTCTATGAAACGACTGATTAAACAACTGATTATGTTTCACGGCGATTTCTCCTAAAATACGGAATACTTTGCGATGAAATTAACACAAAAAAATCCGTATTGATCTGCCTCGAAACTGGTAGACGGGAAGTGCTGGGTTCGATCCCAATCGCGCCCGTCGGCCTAATCGTTCGGAGTTTTCGTGGTTTTCTTCGAACCATGGATTTCCATGGGTTAATACGGGTTAGGTTCCCTTAGAAAGACCCCCACGAAGGGCACTCCCCCTCGGGCCTATATCCCTAGTGTAGATAATCGGCCGTCACAAAATCAACCAACCAATCAACCAACGTATTGGTCTGCAGATCGCAAAACTAGTATCAGAATTTTTAAATTCGAATTAGTTTTCGAAATATTAATTTTTTTTTCTAATTTTATATACTTTTCTCTAATGATGGCAACTCAAATTTTAATCATAACAGATATTTTTGTTTTCAGATTTTAGAAAAGGTTACTATTTTAAACTAATTTGGCGAGAAGTGTGGCCTCCCTTAAATGTATGCTAAGAGATGTATCATGTTACTTTTATTCATAATTCAATTTGTATTTCATTATCATTTTATTTAATACAAACTGAAACATTTAAAATAAATGGCTTTCACTTCTTGATTTTTTTAAACGAAATGAAAAGAAAAATATTACGCACAGATCATGGAAGACGGTAGTATTCCGAGTGACGCAGCCTTAAGCCTAAAATCGTATCGTATCGTATCGTTAAAATCGTATCGTATCGTATCATAGAATTCGTAGATATCGGAACTCATATATACAGCTAACTCGACACCAAAGAAAACGCGAAAAGCCGCCTTTTAATAACTCAGCAGATATGTCTTATTGTTCTGAATTTTCTAGAACAGTCTTATATCTGCAGTCTAATCGTATCGTATACTGAAATTTTTACATTTCTACGTGCAGTATATTTTGAGATCTAAATAGCCATTTTTAAAGTGAAAACGTTGGTATGATATCGAGGAAGTTCCTAATTTGAAAATCTCGAAAACGGTTCTAACGATTATTTTTAAATTGATACATAATATAAATGTGATTAAGGCGAGGTGAATAACACTTTTCTTTTTTCTGGGAAAACTCTCGTTCGTTAAATAATTCGATTTTTTTTTCTCTCGAAAATGACACGGGCGATTTTTTAAAAATCAAATAAATATGTTTCAGATGAACCAAATAACAATTTACTTGTTTCCAGCAAGACTCTTGTTCGTTTTATAATGCGCATGAAAAATCGGACTATATTTCTTCGCCATTCTATGGAAATTTCACCGAAAATGCATGACACTGTATTCATACACATGCTTTCTTTTTAACCACTTTTGGGGAGAAAAATTTTGTCTTCCCATTGGCTGAGTGGTTAAGGGCCATCGTCTACTGATCTTAAGATAGGCAGTTCGATACTCAATGATACGTGTTTTGACATGTGAATGTGGTTTTTTTTTTTAAGTCTGCTAGTTGACCAGTATTCTCAGTTCCTTTGTAATTTTTTAATTGCTATTAAGTTAAATAACATTACAATTATAATGACGCCAATTTGATGATGATTATTTCTTGGCAATTTTTCAACAATAAAAATATTACCATAAATTTTATAAATATATTTAATTTCATCACTTTACAAAAAATGTACATTAATAATTATTATTTGAATATAAATCACACGATCAGAAACGTAAAAAAATAATTCCTTTCAGCTCTTCTTTTTATAATATCATTTTTTATTATTATGACGGTCAATCAATATATAATCACTGACATCCATAATGTTATTATTATTATTATTATTATTATTATTTTCCTTGCATAAAAACTATTGTGATGTAATAATTCTTTTATAATAAATAATTTAGTTGAAATGTTTTATTTATAAATATCAATGAAGTTTGATAACCCCGAGACAATTGTTTTTATTTAACTTTGCAATATTTACAGTTTACATATAAGCATATCAGAATTCTGGTGTCGCCATCTTTTGACGCAATTGCTTACTACATTTTGTCTCTTATTCGGAAAAAAAAACTAACGCTCTTCGCCTCTTTAAAAGAATCTCTTGTGACTAGAGGTCTATTTCGCAAATATTAAGAAAATTATTGCATACAAAAATATTAAAATGGGTAGTATTATAGAGAAATGTTTGATAAAAACGTTGAAGTAGACAGTTTTTAAATCGAAGAATTATTTTAAGAGATATTTAATGTTAAATCTGGATAAAATTGTCTCATTAAAAAAGTCTCATAGGAAAAAAAAATATACATGGGAATTTAATCATTTTCATTCAATTTAATCATTCAATAGAAACTCGAAGTTTGCAGAGTGCATTTATTATTTTTAACTTGCCTAATTTTTTGACGGTTTATTTCAATTTTAAATTAAAATTTTCAGAATTTCCAGAGATATTTTTACATATTTTAGAAAAGGTTATTTTAAATTGCTGCCAATTGTTAAAACAGCGCAAAGAATAATATGTCCTTTAAATTAAAAGTTTATTCACACGTGACTATTATAAACAGAAAAAAAAATCCTTTTAAATTAGAATTAAATGATAACGTGTTAAAAGCAGGAAAATATTAAACATTATGTCATAAAAATTGTTTTTACCCATGCTTACTTAAAATGAAAGAAAATTATAAAATAATCAATTATTTTCAAATTAGAATTAAATGATTACGCATTAAAAGCAGGAAAACATTGAAAATTACGTCATAAAAATTATATTTACACGTGAATATTAAAAGAAAAAGAAAATTTTTTAAATAATAAATTCATTGATATGTGTTAAAAGTCGTAAATGGAGGAAATTACGTCATATTGGCCAAAGTATCCAAAACAGTTTGCAAAACATATTGCAAAACATATTGCAAAACAGTTTAAATTAAAAATTATATTTATATGAGAGATTTATTTCAAATTTCGAGATGATATTTTTAACTATGGTTGCCAATTTTAAGGTAGCGCAAATAATAATATTACCTTTCTAATAATAAAAATATTTTCAGTTGAATGTTACAAAGAGAAAGGTGAAAATTATGTCAGATTTAAAACGTTACATTTAAAATCTCTTAACTAAAATCATTTTCTTATAGCGTTGTTAAAAAATACCATAAAGCAAAGACTCTGTTGACTTAGTTCCTTTTATATTTGGTAATTTTCAAATGTTTAACTAATCTTATTTAATCAAGCACGGAAACAGCAACTAACATCAGCTGATTCGGTCTTGAAATCCCTCAGTAAAAGGGAAACCCGTTTACAGTAAGATCGCCATTGATTTTTTAATTATACAGAGCAGCCTCGATTATCCGAGCTAATTGGGACTGTTAGTAAATCGGAATCGGAAATCTCGGTTAATAGAAACTGTGTGTAAAAACTCGCCGTGCTTGCGAATTTAACATCTCTTTTAAAAAAATATATAGAACGTTTTTTAAATAATAAAAATAAATATATGTAAAGTTCTGTTTCACAGCTTAACAAATTTGAAAAGAAAATCAACTACCAGTAGTAAATTTTAAAATGCAAATTGAAAAATTTACGAAAGTTCACACAGCCACTGGAAACAAAGCATTGTTCGCTATTGACTTCTCAGGGTCCAACGTTTCTTTGGAGTTGAGTGCTTTTGGGGGCAGAAGGGCCTGTATAGCACGGACAGTGAGCTAAAGAGTGTGGTTATTTTTAAGGCTCATTCAAAAGGGAAAAAAAATCAGACTTTGTTATCGGCTCGGTTAACAGAAACCTCGATTAATCGAAGCTCGATTAATCCAGGTTCTACTATAATTCAATCTTCCGTAATCTTTTTAAAGCAGATCAAATTAATGGACTTTAGCACAAAGTCACATAGCTGATAACTGCCATGCTTGTTGGCCACCTTTTTTTCAAAAAGTTTGCTTCACCTTATTCAATTAATGAGATATCTCCGATAAAATAAGTCACATTTTCCCGTTCTAAAATACTGGTATCCAAAAATCGTAGCATGTAACTGACACTACAAGTACTCATGGAACTAGACTATTTTAAGTCTCATTTTTATTATAGACTATATAAAATTATTAAAAATATATATTATGATAGGAACTAGCGGGCTTCGTCCGCTATTTACGTTACGGATATAAAAATCATGTTTTTTTTTTTAGGGAAAAAGAATTAAAACCTATTTGACGATAGGTTTATAAAGACACATTTTGTATTTGTTATATTTCCGGGGATGAGGAGGGTGGGGCACTATTTTGATTAAATATCGCAATTAGTCTACATGGCAGATATAATTATGATAGACACTAGCGGGCTTCGCCCCTCTATGTCGCCTTATGGGTCCAGCTTCCATAACTCAGAAACTACCTTTCGGACATCAATGCAACAGATTCCAAACGTTATAATTAACTTAATAATCACCCTATATAGCATTAAAGTAAATTTATGAGTACTGCATACTATTTTTTTATCGTAATTTCTGAAGAGAAAAAATTATTTCGGTTCCATTCTTAGGTACTGGTCTGAAAATTTTTGAAAAAGGGGGGAAGGAGGGGACATGAGACTGCTGTTTGTCAAACAACACAACGGGGTCTGGCTTATTCAACTTGGTTTTTGATGACTTCAATTGGAAGGTGGTTTGTTTAAAAGAGTGCGTTCCCTGCCCCATGAAAATTGGAACTATTGGTGTACCATCTATGTAAGGATTTAATAATTATAAATTAACATTTTGGATTTATTAATTTAAGGATAAAGTGTTTTTAAAGGAATATCAAATGAAACCCTCTGTGCGATCTGCGATTATACTTACCCAGTTGTTTTTATATACAAACTGCTATAAGGAAAATTGTAATAAAATAGTAAAAATTAAATCTGCATTAAATTCCATAAGTATCTTTTTTTTAATCATTTTATCACTAACCTCAAAATAGTAATGATATCAATGGAAAAACCCTTGACGGGTTAAAAGTTTCTGACGCAGCACTTTATCTTATGCTCTAAGAATTTTAAATATGGAACTTAAAAATACTGATATCAAATTTTGAGTGACGTTATGCTATTTCTTAAAAAATATATTTGTATTTATTTCATCATTTTATTTTTGTTTTATTTATAATCGCATGTGCAAAAGTTATGTTCAACATGAAAAGCTGCATAAAATTTTATTCGCTGTTGCTTTATCATTTACATCTCTCATAAATTCAAAATATGAGTTTTAAAAGAAATGATATAAAATTTAAGTGACGCCTTGATGTGACTTTAAAAGGTTTGTTTTAAAATTCAATTTAAATTATTTTTGACTTGGTTAAAATATTTTTTTACATCTACACAATACTTTTAATTTTCCAATTCACTGTTAAGTATATCACTTTCATTGAATCTATACTATGCATTGAAATGTATTTATTTCAATAAATTGATTTATCTTTTGTGTCACGCTATTCAAAATTGCGAGTAATATTTATGTAAATGGTTTCTTTGTGTCATTGTGTCCAAACTACATGAAATGTATGAAAAAGGATAGTTTGACGCAAATAAACCATTTACATAAATCTTACTCACAATTTTCAATAGCGTGACACAAAAGATAAATCAATTTATTGAAATAAATACATTTCAATGCATAGTATAGATTCAATGAAAGTGATATATTTAACAGTGAATTGGAAAATTAAAAGTATTGTAGATGTAAAAAAATATTTTAACCAAGTCAAAAATAATTTAAATTGAATTTTAAAACAAACCTTTTAAAGTCACACCAAGGCGTCACTTAAATTTTATATCATATTTTTTAAAACTCATATTTTGAATTTATGAGAGATGTAAATGATAAAGCAACAGCGAATAAAATTTTATGCAGCTTTTCATGTTGAACATAACTTTTGCACATGTGATTATAAATAAAACAAAAATAAAATGATGAAATAAATACAAATATATTTTTTAAGAAATAGCATAACGTCACTCAAAATTTGATATCAGTATTTTTAAGTTCCATATTTTAAAATTCTTAGAGCATAAGATAAAGTGCTGCGTCAAAAACTTTTAACCCGTCAAGGGTTTTTGCATTGATGTCATATACGCACCGTTGTACCTAATTGGCGCCAAAATGGCGTTATTTTGGTTGACATGGTAACCCGGCTATTGTTGTTTATTTAATAATAAATCTTTATTTACTTTATTTTCTTTTTTTAAATTACATAAATTGTTTTGTTCTATAGTTAATTATTTTTTTGGTTATTTTCATTTAAAAATAAAAAAAATAATAGAAAATAATTAAAAAATACGGTACTACTTAGTTATTCCATCAACCCATTTCGCCAAATTATATGAATCGCCAAACCACTCGCCAAATTATACAAATTGACACAATTTTTATTTTAAATAACGAAAGAACAAAGAAAATAGTATAACATTAATAACTATACAAATAAAACTTCGAAATAAAAATCACTTGATGATGTAAAGACGTGTTACTTGCTTAAAGTCAAGTGAATGTGACATTTACGATCAACCATTATTGGCATTTAATCTTATAGTTATTTTTGGTCGACGGGATAACTAAGTAGTACCAAAAATACATATGTAACTGGTATTCGAAAACGAGGTTTTCGCCAAATTTTCTTTAAAAATATCACGCCAAACCCTGTGCGTATATGGCATCTGGCCACATATTAAATGATGTAACAAACGATGACATTTAATTTCAACTTCAAAGCAATGTTTTAATTTACCACTCGAAAAAAAAAAAAAAAAAAAAAAAAAAAAAAAAAAAAAAAACTAACTGGCGAGTTGAAAAATAGCTATCGGCGAGATTTGCACCCAGCTAGCGTAACAGTACCAAGAATTCTTTGCGACCATGGAAACTTTTATGTAGTTTTATTCGAAAAAGAAATTTGATTTTTTATTCAAAAGGGAAAACGTTCGGCACAGATGTCATATACGGATCCATATTGGCGCGATATTTTTCTGACGCCAATGTCATATACGTAACGGGTACTTAACTGGCGCCATAGTATCGTTATTTTGCTTGATTTGATAAGCCGGATGTTGTTGTTAATGCTGTTGATGTTTTCCCCAAATTAGTGTCGGAAAAAATCGCGCAAATGTATATGGGCCGTATATGATATCTGGGCCAAACTTTCATATGAAAAGCGAACGAATCAGAGCGTATTTATTTATGGCAGTTACATGACTTTGACTATTATAATATAGATGAAATGATGGCGATAGAATAATATTTGGCGACTTATCACCTGTATCTGGGTAACATTAAAGTACGAAAATAGCACCAGGAATATAAAAAGCGAAGTGGTTCGCCCGGAACTGTTTATGATAGTCACATGACTTAGGCTATTGTTATAGAAATTGTTTTAAAATACCGGGAGACAAAGACTCTGTACACTTAACTCATTTTATTTTAGCTTCTTTTCAAACGTTTAACTGATCATCTTTAATCAAACACGAAAGCAAACATTCAATGTCTTAACAGCAGCTGATTCGGCCTTAATTTTTTTGTAAATCAAAGGAAATTGAATGGAAACCCGTTTACAGGGAGATCTGCACAGCTTTTTTCAGTATAATTCAATCTTCTATAATATTTTTAAAACCGATCAGTTTAGCGTGTTTTTAGATTCTGCGGCGTCTGAACGGGGGTTGGCGAGCGTAGCTTGCAGGGCGCGGAGCCCCCTAGTGTTACATATAATAATAAAATACGTTACATGAATGAATTTGTACTTTTCTCTTTTGTAAATTGATTAGGCCTAAAGTTATTCATATAAATGCCTAGAGATTTTCTTTTACATACTGTAATATAAGTGAGTAAAATATATTGTTTTAATGAGGATACATTCATAAAAATATCCTCAAATTTCAAACAAGACTACATTATTTAAAATTTCATCATAAAATAAGTTGAAAATATTTTATGTATTTTACAATATTCAGATTTTTCTATTATATAAAATTAATTACATTCATTCAAATCCATAATATTTTTGTTAAGGTTGAAGATAATTTTCTGAAGAATGACAAAATATACAAATCATTTTCCTTTAATTTAAATGTATTGAAATATATTTTGTTCTACTTTGCAAAATATATACAACGGAACTATCTTAACAACAAGAGAAATATATAACAATGCAAAAAATTAAGTAACGTATTGCAACCAAATTTGTTTTATCTGAAAACTAAGTTTCAAATTTAATCATTATAGAAAAGAAAATATTCCGTTGAGCAATCTAAGAATTCTATATCTAACTCTTGAAAATTTCAAGAATTCTTATGTTGATAGAAAATGGCGAGAGAAAAAGTTCCTAAATAAGTCATGCGTGAAATGTTATTTTGTCAAAAGTTTTCTTTCGCAAGGATAAATACTGCAGCTCGTAGAATGGTCAAAAATTAAAAAAATATATATAATGCTTATCATTTCTACAGTGAATCAATACGTTTAAATGTAATACGTTATGTTACATTCAAACATTATGCTACTTAGGTACACCGTTAAAATTTTGTGTTTCTTTTATTTATATTCATGTGTTGTGCCTATGAAGCAATGTCATTAACAAAAATTTAAGGGGACCAGAGGAACTTTAATAGAGCAAAAATCGACTGAAAAATCGAAAACTTTTTGTGCATATTATTATTGTCCAGTTTGTTCTGAACCATTTGCGAACGCCACATGCAGATGCGATTATTTTTTGCGAAGTTACACGCGTTTGAATTTTGTATATGGCAAAGCTAGTAGAGTTTGCGCACATTTCAAAAGAATAGTAATGAAAAATCTAAATATTAATTTTTTGCTAAGCTATGCATGAATAATTTTGACTTCATTAGTTTTTTATGCATTTCCATTGTTATTTTGTTGTTATACTATAATTTAATAGAACAGCAGTAATAAAACAAAGAAAATTATTTTGTGCATTCTCTACTTACAGGGTAGGAGAGATTACGCAGATGGAACTCTTAAATAACTCTTAAACATTATTTTTGAAAGTATTTTTAAATAGTCTTATTAAGTTTTTATTTTTTTTTTTGGATGCAACCTAAAAAACAGTTTCTTTAAACTGAATTTTTTCCTCAGACTGAATAATGTTTCGTGCTTTGTGGGAAAATGACATTAAAAATTTTCTTTCTAGTACGAAAAAGTACTGTGCAACACAGTTGACTGAACACCTCTGTCATTTGGGGAAAATGCAGCTTTAGGTTGGTGAATTTTGGGTAATTTTAGATTAGTTTGAGAAATTTTATGCATATAGGGGAAGTTGGCCTAAAAGGATCCTAGCGGGCAAAACGATCCACATAGGTTTTCTTCCAGACGAGTCGCGTTATCTAAGGAGTAACACATAAACTAGTTGCGTCAAGTGAAAAAGAAGCAATGGCTGTATTCAAACGATCGCAGTCTAACGCGTCTGAATAGAATTCTTTGAAAAAGTGGTTTTTATAACATCTGCTATAAGATAAGCACTAACTTTCATATTTATTTACACATACAGTTTTTCATGTACAGAAATATGACTTGGTTTACTTAATAGAGTATGTTTTTAGATGTGAATTCCACATGCTAAGTTTGTTATGTTTCTCGGCGTCATCTAGTTATATGACCTAAAATGGACGGTCATGTTGCCGGGTAAAATGATCCAGTATGTGGATCGTTTTACTACTATTTTATTCGCTGAAGAAAATTTGGTACCGCTTCCTAGTCATCATGGGAGCCAAATGTGTGACTGCACCAAACCTTTCTCTTTGTGTCCACATGTTGTCCTAGCGTCTCCAAAGAAAACGGAATTAAGCACTTCGAGAAAAAGGAAATTGATGAAAAGTGTCATTTTAACGAGCAGTCCTTATAAGAATCAACTGCTCTTGGAAACGAAAAATAGAGAACAGAAAGAGAAGATAAAAAAGTCTGCAGCTAAGAAAATCCAATTAAAATATTATAAATCTAAAAACAAAATAGCCAGAACAAGCAAAGAAAAGAGCATGAATTCAAAGCAAAGACGTATTCCCATCAGTGTTGCCAGTGAGCTCCTTTTTTTAAATTCAGATTTCTTGATTGGCACCACTTTTATGAAACGGTAAAATTGCTCTTGTTTCACCTTAATTAATATGTCATTAAATAAGGCGAATTTTACTATTTCAAAAAAGTGGTGCCAATCAAGAAATATAAATTTTTAAAAAGTAGCCTACTGGCAACACTGGATATGTTGTTATGGGGATCAGTGTTGTCAACACTGATTCCTATACAGAAGAAAAGGGTGCCTAAAAAACAATATTTGGAATATAGTGAAACAGATGCAGAAGATGAACAAAAGTCTATTTATTGCGATGAACTGTTTGCCTCTTCTGCAGAAAAAAAGGTTCGATCCAGTGTCACAAATGTCGTAAGTGGGCGCAAAATGCATGCGGAGGGATAGATGAGAATTAGGATTATGTGTATCTTTGCGATATGCATATCTGCCAAGTCACCGGCTGTTTGGGTACCAGTAATTTAATACAGGAAATATTGTTTTATTTAATTCGAACATTTGGCTGATTTAAAAGAACAACTTTTTCTCTAAAATAATAGTGGTGTGCAAAAAGCCGGAGATTTGGTAACTCAGGATATGTGCTTAAATATTCCTAGTTTTCGGATGGAGCGGAAATAGCCGTTACTTTTCGATCATAATTTCCAAATATTCCATTTTATTTTTTATTTTTCGAAATTATTTGTGACACTTTTTTAGTTTAAAATTTACATTAAATCAATTATGTATGCTATTTGATTGTAAAGCTTATTTTATTTCATTATGTATTGTCATAATTACTTTTATATCCCTTATTTTGTCGATAAATAACAATTTACAATAATTTTTAGATGAGGGATCATTTTAACCTTGGGTGAGGGTAAAATGTTTCTTTGGACACATTTTCAAAAATCTATTTTTTTCATTACTCAATTTGTGTTTAAAATATTATTAAAGTATATTTCTGATGCAAAGTATAGTGTATAACATATTAGCATAGGACCAAAGGTTTAATTAAACAGTTATGTTATTTTACATAAGTTTTCCCCTTAAGAAGATCATTTTGGGCCAACTTCCCCTATATATATATTTTTTTTTTGGGGGGGGGGGGGTGAGGATGGACATAAACAAAGCTAAAATTTCCACATTTTAAAGAAATATAATCAACGGAAAATTTTGTTCAATTTACAGATTTTTTGAGAATTCACTTCTTTTACACTATACTGGCTTTTATATTAACAAACAATTTTTCACATGCATTATTTGTAAATAAATGCACAGTAATGATGCGGAAAACGTTTGTTTTTAAAAAGATTTTACAGTATTTTAATTAAAAAAAACAAGATCACTTTCACTTTTCAATGTTCGTTTTAATAAAATATGGTGATATAACATAAATTATTATACCTAGCACATTTCATATAAATACTGCAATTAAAAATTAGGACAAAAGGCACTAAAAATAGATGAAAAGTATGCTTTTAATATATAAGCGAGCGTGACTGCTAATAATTATTTAATGTAAATGAACACGGATTTAGTCTGGCATATTTTTCTAATGATTTTGAACACTCTGTAATTGCATTGAAGAGATGAGATTTAAATTTTTGAAAAAAAAATTACTGCATTTGTTAACAGAAAGTCCTGTTCTTTCGCACAAGAAAATTATTTGCCTTTCGTTTAAATAAAATTATTCAAATGTATTATTTTAATCATACATAATCATAAATAATCTTACACTGCACGATTTTTATTTTCGAAGTAATTTTTTATATTCATATTTAGCGTTAAATATCAGAAACTATTAAGAAAACTGTATTAACCTTATTTAGAAAATACTCGTTCTGAAGAGCTAAAAAAAAAATAAATATTTAAAAGGTGCATGAACAGAAAGTTTCTATAATTGCGCTTTATGCGATACAGTTGGCAAAGAAGTTCCGAATTTGCCGTGATGGTGCAAAAGGTGTTTGTTTCTTTTTTTAAATTTGAAATTGAAAAGTGTGAAATGATTAGAAAAAGTTCTGAAAAATGTTCTATTTTACGATTTAGTTGGAATTGTTAGTGCTAGATACTGGAAATTTGGCATAAAGTCTACTTTTACGATTAAACTTCTCGCTAAGAACGTTTTTTTAAACGAGTCAAAAGGTGACATGAGCGGAAAACTCTCTAAACTATGATTTATCTAAAATGTTTACGGATAAAAACTTAAAATTTGACATTGCTGTTACTTTAGAAACGTAAAAAAATTATATCATAGTTTAATGGGTTTTTTTTTTTTTCGAAATTTTAAACTGTACATGAGAAAAATACGTTTGAAATAGGCTTATAAAAGCTTGAGAAGAAACATCTTTGAATTTAGCATGTTGGTTACTTTTAAGATGTAAATGGCTAAGAACGGTTTCTAAACAAATCGATATTGCAACTGAAAAATGAAAAGAGTCGAAAATCTTCAAATTACATTCTTGATTAAAATTTATTTATCATTAATTTTAGTTCTTCTACTTAACTTAAGTCTCATTTTTGCCTAATGCAGTATTAGAATGAAGTTTACTTAAAATGTGGCTTCGTTATAAATGTTTTAATTATGCGTAGCAGTAAAATTTCCAAAAACAAAAATAGGCACACAAATACCACTTGACATATTTAAACAAATACTCGTGCAAAGCCTCCAGTTTTGCTAGTTTTAAATAAAGAAATAGTGTATTTTTTAATGTGCAAGAAAGCAAAATATAATGAATAAAATATTAATAATCATTAAATCAGATAAATAATAAAATAAATCATAAATATTCGATAAATATTCAAAAAAAGAAAAAGTAATCAAAACAAAATGTTAAAAAAAGAACACTTTAATGTAGCTTACGCTGTGTTCATATCTAATATAATAAATATTTCCATAATTAAAAACCTTTCATTTTCTTTATTAAAAGGCTTTAAATAAAAGAAAAAATAGATGATTTAATAGTAATCAGGAATGGTTATGAACAGTTTTTATGATGTTTCAAATTATAAATCGGAAATGGAGTTATGCCAATGCGAGGATATAATGTTGCTACAAACACTTTTCATTAAAAGTTACTTCAAATATCTTTTTGAAGTAAATTTTCATCGAAATTTCGATTCCTTTTACTTAGTACACAAATCAAATAATACAAAAATTTATGCATATCTATTAAATGTACGTAACTGATTCTTAAACTTCTTGAAATGTGCAATGCAGATTTTATATTTCTTAAATACGAATAAATAATAAACAAACCATAAAAAAATTAGATTACAAAATTTCAATCTAAAATTCAGTTTAGAAGTTCTTAGCCCGGCATTACACGCGCGAGAAAAACGAACGAGATTACTCGCGCTGGGTATGCCATACCCATGGCGGATTCTTCCATTTTTTTACCATAAAATTTATAAAAAACATAAAACACTGGGAAAAAAGAAGGGATAATAGAGTTTTAAACATATATCAAACATTTTATTTACATTTATTTTGTACATTAGCTGCATCTATCTATATTGAATACACGCACGAGAAAAACTGCTGGTTTTACTCGCTCTGGGTATGTCATACCCATGGCGGTTTCTTCGAATATTTTTACCTTAAAATCTACATAAAACATAAAACACTACGAAAAAGGAAGGGATAATATAATTTTAAAGATATATTAAAAATGTTATTTGAATTTATACTTCAAATTTCCTGCGTCTATCGGTACTTAGACCTGTTACAGAAATGCTCGCGCTGGGTGTGAGATACCCATATGTGGCGATTACGATAGATTTATATTTCGAATTATTTAACCGCTTTTCACCCTACAAGATTATGACACAATGACTCATCCATTTCTGAAGAAAGGTTAGGGAGAAAAACTGCAAAAAAGCAGCACCGGGTGTGACATACTCAGCGCGAGCAAACTCGGGTTAACAACGTATAAATATTATTTTTACTTACATGCTTTATATTTAACAGCATACAGCATATCCTTCCCAAATAAGGACATGTGTTTGAATGGGATTTAACTGCATTTGGAAACATGAATGACATTTTAAGAGTAAGCAGAAAAGAAAATGGATATACAGCGTAACGAAATATTTATTTTTTGAAGAAAAAATATTATTAAATAATAACATTTAAAAAAAAGAAACACTTTTTAAAAATGAACATTTATCTATTAAATCACTTTGGTTTTTATAGTTGTACAGGAAAGTTTCTGTAAAGCGGTTAATAAATAGAAAAAAAAATAGTCGGACGTGGCAATCCCAAAACATTCTTCTATCTCATACATGTTAATACTTCATGAAAAATGCAGTATATCAGTGCCACCGATTAGGTGATTTACGACAAAATCAAACTAAAATCAAACTAACATCTTATGTCAACTTCTAACTGAATCTAAAGTTTGATGAGAATCCGTATAATACTTTTTGAGATAGAGCTATTGAGGAGGCCGTAAAATAATCTGCGTAGCAGTGCAACCTTTTTGGGCGATTTACACCAAAAACTAATTAGGAACATGGGACTAACTGAATCTGAAGTTTGATGAAAATTCGTGCATTAGTTCTTGAGATAGAGCTATTGCGATAACCATGAATAACGCAGTGTAGCAGCGCCACCTGTTGGGCAATTTTTACTAAAAAGTAATCAGCACTAAATTATTTCAAGGGCTAACTTAGGGCTCCTATAATACAAGCTGAATCGTCATACATTTTGTTTCCCACTTTTACCAATGAGCGATTGTTGCACACGCGGCGTATCTAATCGTTCTTCTCCTACAGGTAATTAAATGGTGTGTCAGCCCGTATTATAGGACCCTTAGACTAACTGAATCGGAAGTTTTATGAAAATCTGTGCTGTATTTCTTGAGATATATCTATTGCGATAATTGACATAGATGAGACACCTTTTGGGTGATTTACACTAAAATGTCTTCATCACCAATTTATATCAAGGTCTAACTGAATCTAAAGTTTTGTGAAATTCCGTCCATTAGTGATTGAGATAGAGCGCCCACAAAATTTTTGTCACATCAGACTCACAGAGTGACAGAGAGACTCACAGGCAGACATTTTCTAAAAATCATCACATTGTGTCCAGGACCTTCTAAAACGCATAAATCCATCTAAAACCGGCTGTTGAAAAATCTCACGAAACGAATACTTTCTTCTTGTAAAAATCGAAGAAAGTAAAAGTAATGCAGTGGAAAATTTGTAAATAAAATCAGAAAGTAAAATGTTTTATGTTTCTCAAACTTATGCATGAAATTTGACAATAATTTAAATAATTTTGATATTCTAATAAATATATTGACGAATTTTTAAACCTATTAAATTAATTCCTCATATTAAAACTTAGCATCATTAATTTTAAATTTTAAATCCATTACTACTTCCATTCATCTTTACAAAAAGAAACTATTGGTTTCTTGAAAAATTTCACTTCCCGTTTTCGACGGATTTAAACATTTTAGAAGGTCCTGAATACGATTTGGTGGTTTTTAAGAAATGTCTGTCTGTGAGTCTGTCTGTTACTCTGACAGTTTGTCTGTCACTCTGTGAGTCTGTACGTGACAAACATTTTGTGGACGCTCTATCTAAAGAACTAATGGACGGAATTTCAGAAAACTTTAGATTGAGATAAACCTTTATATGAACTGGTGCTGATTATTTTTTAGTGTAAATCGTCCAACATATGGCGCTGCTGTACTGCAGTTTTCACGATGTTCGCAATAGCTCTATCTCAAGAACTAGTGAACATATTTTCATAAAACTTCAGATTCAGTTAGTCTTTGGTATAATTTGGTGCTGATTACTTTTTTGTAAAAATCGCCCAATAGGTGGCTCTGCTATGATGCATTATTTATTAATACCGTAATAGCTCTATCTCAAGAACTCATGCAAGAATTTTCATCAAACTTCAGATTCCGTTAGTCCCCGTTATAAATTAGTGCTGTTTAGTTTTTGGTCAAAATTGGCCAACGGGTATCACAATTTCCGCGATAACTGTATCTCAACAACTAATGCATGAATTTTCATAAAGCTTCTGATTCAGTTAGTCCCTGGTATAAATTGGTCCTAATTAGTTTTTGGTGTAAATCGCCCAACATGTGGCGCTGCTATGTAGATTTATTTACGATTTCCACAATAGCTCTATCTCAAAAACTAAGGCACATATTTTCATCTAACTTTAAATGCAGTTAGAAGTTAATTAAAGTTGTTGATTTGTAAATCACCTAACTGGTGGTTCTGGTATGCTGCATTTTTCAGAAAGTTTTAACTTGTGTCAGATAGAGGAAAGTTTTAATGATTGCCACATCCAGCTAGTTTAAATGTTTAATTTATATTTCAGTCAATGATGGAATTTTGAAATCATGTGAATTCTCATATAAAATCATACTGTCAAAAAAGAAAATGTTCCAACGAATGAATCAAATTCACCCAAAAACTTTACATTTAAATATGGGTATCTCATCAATAGAATTGCTGCATTACAAGCTAATCGTGCGCTTTTGTGGCAGTTTCCCAAAACAGACAGACAGACGCCAAAAACTTTTCATATGTGTACAGGGACTAATATTTTACCAGTTATATTTCTATATATACATAAATATATAGTTTATATATTATTATTTTATGTTAAGTTATTATTATTTATAACATCCTATAAATATATTTTAAGTATACAGGATATTCAATTATGTGCTGCTTGCGCTACACCGATCTTTTGATCACACAAAATATATGTATAATTTCAATCAAAGTTTAAATTTTATGAAACATTTTACAAAAAGATATATTATAACTAGATGCGCAAATTATTTAAGCCATCGACGCATTAACATTGAATGAAATATTACTAAAAAAATAGCAAAGCTCGTCAGGACGTGGCCGGAGCAACACATGTATAAAAAATTTAATGCAGGATTTCAGGTTTCGAAAGGCACAGCTAGTTAGTTGTGTATCAAGTACTTAAGTAATAAGAATTTTTTTTTTCCGTAAGCAAACTTTATTTAGTACTTAAGTAAACAAGTACTTAAGTAGTGTTATGTACTTAAGTGTAACAAGAAATACAAAATTTAATATTAAAATAAGCAAATTTATATATGAAAAATGTATGAAATCAGTTTAAAAATAAGCTAATAAACGGATTTCTTTTAACAAAAAACAGATGTAAGCAGTCATCTCGCATCGACATTCTCCCTCGGCATGAACATGGAAGTACCAGCACCTTAGGCTTTAAATCTTGTATAAGACTGATAATGAATTGTTTGACGCTGATGCCATTTTATATATTTTTAACATATATCCCCCTCCCTCCTTCATGTTATAGGAGCCTACTTTTTGCTGGATTTTTTTGTAGTTTCTAATTCATTATGTACCTTTTGATTCTAAATTTCAGAGGTTACGAAAAATAGTTTAACGTAACGTGCATCACACAAAACAGTTGACAGAAGACTAAATGAACCCTTATCTATATGGTGAAAACAAAAACTCGTTTCCCCCGGTGACTCATAGTGGGTAGATACGGAAAGTATATTCTCCTTAGCTACATCAGAGTTTACTTATACCTCGGCTTAATTTAAATAATATAGATTTCATATCTTTTAAAAATCATTTTCCGTCATATGATGAAAGTGGGAGAAAACTTTTCGAAAATATTCAAAAACATTCCAGATAGGATACGTGATCCATTTTCGTTTGATATATTTAAATCCAATATCTCTTTAAATGAAAAAATACAGTTATTTGATATTTTAAACGACGAAACACTGTTCTTTCAGTTTTAGTCTCTTACATTCTATAAGTTTTGGTTATCTATTAAGAACGAATATGTCGATTTGAAAAAAAAAGGCATTTCATACTTTGATTCAGTTTGCGTCGTCCAAATTATGTGAAACATGCTTTTCAAAATTAGCTACTAATAAAACGCAATATCGATCACGATTGAATCCAGAGGAAGAAATAAGGCTTCCAATTTCCAATAAAGAACCGAGCATAGAAGGAATTATGAGCTCATTACAAGCACATACCATATATTGAATTCGTATAATGTAAAGTTTACTGAAAGTATTTTTCATTAAAAAATATTTATACTCATATACATAAAAAAAATCTCTCCTTCATAAAATTATGCATTTCATTCACACCGCTAAAACAGCAGAGACATCAGCTCAAATCCCAAAAAGAATTCTATTTTCCAGCTCTTCTCAAACCCAAAGGTACAATTTCAGATAATTTTGTTTATTCATTTTTGTTCAGAAACGCATCAGATTGTGAAGTGCTGTTATTCAGAAACTTTATAATCGAAAGGCTTTACTTATTCTTTTGTAAACGCCAAAGATATTTCAGCAAATACTGTTGAATTTGACGATTTGAAACAAAGCCTGTCGTCACGTGACAAAAATAGCTTATTATTTGATATGTAACTTATTTATCAAAAAATAGAAAAAGAAATTCGATTCAAAATGACTTCAATAATCAGGGATACACGGGGTGTACAACGTCCGGGGCCCAGGCTCTTTCAAGCCCATTTACCCCTGCTCCGAACTAAGCGATATACAAGCCCCGTGATGCGTCCCTAAAATCGCCGACAGACATGTCCAATACAGACCGCCCTCACAGAATTTCCGGTCAGACCGGGGTACTGCCCAGCGCACGTCACGCCGGTTATTCCCATGAAAAATTATTTGATCGAATACGATAATCCTCACCACCCAGATAGAAGATCCAAATGGTTCCTTCTATTGGTTACCCGACCCGGTACGCTCCGAAAGCCCATGAACCTACACGAGGTTTCCCGAGCCGAAGTTGCTTTATGGAAGGCTCTCAAGATCAAATACCATTTTCCGGCAAAGACATTTTTGCGAACCAACCGATGGAAAGTGAAGGTGCCCCTTGCGGAAGACCCTGGAGGGGCTGGGAAATCCCCCTCCGGACATAAAATATCTCTGCTCCGGGCTTTTCGCCCAAACTCCCCACTCAACCGACGAACCCCTCGTGGTTCAACGCCGGGAGTCAGAGAGACCAGCCAACTTTGTGCCTTTCCACTTAAAAATGAGTCGAAAAATTTGTCAGAAAGTTTTGCAATTTTGAGCAGAGAATTTGAGAACCGCAATAAGTAACTTGAAATTTAAAGAAATGTCTATTGCCTATCTAGGAGTCTCGACAAAATATTACAAAAAATGGAGGTAATGAAATTAGTTTGTTCACCATTGCTTTACGAGTATGGTAAATTAGTTGCCATACTGTTTAGAAGGCATTTTGAAAACTCACACGAAAATAACATTTCTTTTATGACAACATAAGTATCAATGATGTTTTTATTTATTTATTTATTTATTTATTTATTTATTTATTTATTTTTTTAACATTCAGCTATATAGAAGTAAAGTAAAAATTTAAGAAAATCAGTTTGGTTTTTTCATGAGAAAGAATAAATTTTTACATTTGTGTACACCACATTTGAAGAGGATCAGGTCATGGAATTTTGAAGATAGGTAATTTCTATATAGAAAGCTGTGGAAGTTAGATAAAGGTATGATTTTGAGGAACATTTAAAATAAAGATCTTTAAAATTTACAAGTTTTTATTTATTTATTTTAGACACTTGAGTTCGCAAAAAATGTCAAGAAGGCGGCAGCTTTATTTAACTCATAAAATAGAAATTTTAAAACGTCACAGCCAACGTGTCTAACAAATTTCTTGTACACAATATGAAACTAGTTGGATGTGCCCGTCCCGAAAATCTCATACTATCTCACACATATCAGATGTAAATTTCCAACTGGGCGAAAAATGTCCGTACCAGGTTTCGAACCAGGGATCTATTGGCTGAAGTCGCCAGTGCTCTACCATCTGAGCTAACTCGGACGAAACTGGTGGAACTTTTTCACCCAGCAACCTTTTTGATTATAGCACCTGGTCTGAAATCTGGTTCAGCTCAACAAAATAAATCGCAGGTAATGGAAATCCAGAAATGTTTCGAATGCATCTCAGGACATTTTTCGTCCAGTTGGAAATTTACATCTGATATAATTTATTTACCAATTAGAATATTTGTGTTAAAATTGATCTAGTGTATCTCATACATTTTAATATTTCAAAAAATAGTTACAAAATATTTCAACATTATTACTTCAGTACTATACCAATGTTTATTTTCATATTAAATTATTGCTTTAGGCAATTAATCGGAGTAAAAACGAGTTGGTCTCGATCATGATATCTATAGAAATCAATAGTTTTTTGTTATTCTGTTGTACATCAGGTGTTCGCGAATAGCCGGCATAGCAGGATGCGAAGTTCCCGTCGCTCTATGAACCGTTAATGTACTACAATAGAACTAGGAAAAATTGAGAAAATTGTACAAACATCGCTATTACAGCGGCTCCTTCCGGTGGAATATTTCAAGATTCAAGCAGGACGTGCTGACCATAGCTAATAATATGCGCAAAAAAGTTTGGTTCAATTTTATGCATAAGTTCATAAACTTTTTAATGGTACAATCACGACTCACGGACAAACACTGTAAAGAAACCACAGTAAATTTGCCAGAACAAACTCGATCACAGTGAATGTGCTGTATCTTTCTTTGGTTCCCTGACTATATTAACATGGAAAATACAGTAGTTGCGTAAAATTAACAGCACAATGTGCTGGCAATTTGGACGCAATTTTTACAGCACAAACTGCTGGCGTCCAAATTGCCAGCACATTGTGCTGTTAAGTTTACACAACTGCTGTATATTCCATGTTAATATAGTCAGGAAACCGAAGAAAGATACAGCACATTCACTGTATTCGTATTTGTGCGCGAGATGAACAGTACTTTGTACTGTAAAAATGTCGATTTTTTTTACAGTGCACGGACAAATAGTCATCTTTTATAAACATGTTTTGGGGGATCTCTGACATCTAAAACGCTTAAATCCGTCGAAAATTAGAAATCGATAAAAAAGTTCGATTACAATACTTTCTTCTATTAAAGATTTAAAAAGTAAAAAACATTGGATTTAGTAATTTCATTTAAATAATTTGGTCATTCGCATTCATGCATGTTTATGTGATGCTCTAATCTTCTCTTTTCAATTTCATTAAACGAACGAAATAAACTACATTCAAATATTAACAAAAGCAGAAAAAGTAATTTAAAAAAGCTTTCCTGTTCAATTTATTTACTTGTGTAAAATAAACATTAAACTTTAATAGGTTAATTAAAGATTAGAATTAAATTATCAACTTGTTATTTTTGGTGAACGAAAGCAAATTGCTTCATAAAGTATTTCACAGACGTGAAGATTTTAGAAAGATAAGATAAACACTTTCTTTGAAATATGGTTAAAAGAGTTTTTATTTCTAAACCTGCTATTTCTTGAGTAATCTCATGGAATTGCGAAGTAAAAATAAACTATTTAAAATTATAAACAAATGTCATATTAAGTTAGCACATTAGTTTAATTTAAATTTTAATTTAGTTTGTGTCCTTAGGATTTTTAGTTAAAAAATGATTCTAAGAATTCGCAGCTCTATTGGCAGAAATAAAAAAAAAACAAGTATCAAACCAAGAATGATTTTTAGAAAAGTAAAGTAGAACTCGTGTTAAATTTTCGTAGTAATTTACATGTTGATAATATTAAATGACTAAATACTCATTTAAAAGAGCTTTTAAAATTGTAATATTAAAATAAAATCCTTTTAAACATTTGTGTGCACATATTTATGTATTGCAAAATATTTGGAAAAATATTTTTTTTTTTTTCAAATTTTCCTTTATTATCTTATTTAGCACTATATACGTGTCCATTCAAAAAATTACATCCGTATCCATCGTGAATAATACAATATTAAGAAATAGTCTATGCAATAAATGGAAATATACATAAGCATTTTAATATAATACAAAAAAAAAAAAATTCCAATATGTAATTTCACATTGAATCCTCGAAACAAATGTTTGTTAAAGGGGTATGCTTTATACATTCTCGGTAGAACACTGACGAACATTTTAGAGCAGGCGTTCCCAACTTTGGGCGCACGCCTCACTCTGGGTCATTTCGCAATTTGTTATTCACCCATTCGCTATCAGCTTCTTTTTTAATTACTGCTGTAAGGGAGACCGGGGCTAGTTGGCTACAGGGCAAGTAGGCACAGTCCTCATAAATTGCCTGTTTGTGGATAGATTGTGCAACCAATCACAGAGTACCTTTCTTCTTGCTTTTTACAATCCTCATTGTAGTTTTGCAGCGTTACCTACGTGCAGTGGACAATTCTTACGATTTTTCTGTTTTTTCATTTGTTGTTGTTTGTGTTTTTTTTCTTTTTTCACTCATAAGTAATATTTTGTTGCTTCATTCTTTTTCTAATTTCTAATACTTATCTTAATAATTACGATTTCACTTGTGCAGTTTTTCTTAGTGTATGATTCACTGCACCTACCTCATATGTGATTTACTTGGATTATTTATGTTTAGAAGGTTACGTCTCCCTTTTGTGATGAAATTTATTATGGGGCTAGTAGGCGCATTGAACATGGGGTAAGTTGGCTCGGTGTCTAGTATTTGTTAGTATGTTGAAATACAACAAAGACAGTGAAAAGTGGTTGTAATGCAAGATTTTGGGCACATGGGGCTTGCCCAAACGGAGACACTCGATATTTTATCTGTGACAACTGTAACTCTGATGTTGTTATCGAGTAAGATAGAAGTTACTCACTGTTAATGTTTTATTCATTATTTTTATGTATGTGTAATCTACTAAAAAACAACTTTTCAAAAGTGCGAAGCACTGAAGCTCGTAATATATTTGCATTATTAAGAATTTCGAACTTCTAGTTTTAGATACAAACAGATAAATTAAGAAAGTTTTTTATTTTGAAAACACAAATTGATTTTTACTGCTTTAACTAATTAATTAACCCCCCTCCGAAAAAAGAAAATCATAAGATGAAACGTGAAGTTACTTCAGCTTTATTTTAAGACACAAATTTTTAGGCACTCATTTCCGTAAATTAAAGGAATAAAATGTTTACTTTAGTAACAATTTCGAACTTCCAATCTTAACAAAGAACTTGTGTGCTTAGAAATTTGTGTAAAATATGCAAAGATGGCCGCCAAGCCCATCATGCATAATTAAAAAAAAAAAATAATTTTCAGAAACACGTTATGATGTAT
The DNA here is from genome assembly GCA_963932465.1 of Maratus speciosus. Lineage (NCBI taxonomy): Eukaryota > Metazoa > Arthropoda > Arachnida > Araneae > Salticidae > Maratus > Maratus speciosus. Next base: position 535,566,329 of record OZ010791.1, on the reverse strand, counting down.
TTAGTAAAAGAGAAAAGGCTTTCTATCAACGCATACTTAGGTACTCGACTTACATATGGTAAATTTTTAATTGAAAATGTGAAATAAGTACCATAATATAAGCTTGGAAATTTGATATCACGCTATTTTTTAGCCACAACTTTCACCTTTTTTTTTCTTTTCTTTCGTTTTCTTTTGATTGACTTTTTTTTTTTTTTTTACTTTTGAAAAGTTGTTTTTTAGTAGATTATGTGTTCTAGACGCTATAGATATGCATTACACGTGTCTCTTTCTTCTTTAAAAAATATCCTGCAGATGTCGCTGCAAATGACTGTTTGGAATTCAACATCGTTGTACATTTAAAGGATTCACTATTTCCGCGCTTTTTTAAGTATTGCTGGGATAGTCGATTTCTACAACATATAATCTAGGCCTATAATTATAGCTATAGTGTCTAGAAGATATAGTTTAAAAATCGGCTTATTAAAAAGGTGCTAAAAAATTGTATCCCATAAATGTTGAACGAGGCTGAACGATGAATGTCGATCACAGCGACATATGGTAATTCCAACGTAACTATTTCAAAAGACATCAATTGAGAAAACGTTTCGCTCAAAGAAGATCTAGAAAATGTTGCTACTATCGACATTTGTCATTCAGTATTTTTCAATATTTATGGGATTCAATTTTTAGCAATTTTTAAAGTATTACTGGAATAGCCGGTTTCCACACCATGACCGTGATCTAGGTAGATTTTTCTCTGTTATCGCAACGAGATTGACCAATCAGAAGCCAGAATTTTTGCTAACTTTTCACTGTTTGCAAAAATGTACCTGGATCCCGGCCTATATTTCTAGACGTTATAACTGAGCTCAGGAATAGTACAGAAAGCAAACTCCGTATTTTGATACATTAAGGCCGGGATCCAATTAGGAACATATGTGTCGCTATAACGAAGTATCGACATATGGCCAATAAAGGTTTATTGGTAGAAGTGATAAAAACAAACCGTTAAAGGTCTTTGCGAGCGTGTCATTATCGTCAGACTAATGCATATTGAATTATTTCTCTAGTGTAATAAAGCTCGTCCATGAGCGTATCGTCTAATGTAGGATATTCCAAATTTGGGTTCAAGGCTGAAAAAGTCAAGTGGTACCGGCAATTTACCTAAAGAACTTCTAACTGATGAGAAAGGAAACAGGAAACTACTACTGCTTCCTCTCGCGAACTGTTTCATTGGCTAGCGGGGATTTATATTACGTCGACGGAGCCTTCCCTTCTTTACATTAGACTTTTCCCTTGACCACGTGGTCATAACGTAGGTAGAATATTCTCTATTCAAGAAAGTGGATTGCCGTACTATAGCGCCTAGAATATATAGTGTGGAAATTGACTATCTATATTATAAAGGACAAACATATCTGTGCGTAACGCATACGTCATTCTGTGAATGGCAACACTTTGAAATTTGAAATGAAATTTCGCTTTTGCAATTTTCGCTACTGCAAATTTTTAAACTTCTAAACATCCCACATTTTAAATGTTTACACCGTCCTATGCAGAAAAAAATGCACTTTTAAATGCGATTTGTTTGAAAGCTGTATCTCAATTTATTTCTGAGATATTAATTTTTTTTATAGTTTTTAATACCAATTTTCTAATTGTGGCAACTGAAGTACTTCATTTCTATTAAAAGTGGATTAGTTATTTTTATTGATTATATTCTTACTGATGCCATTTTCTCATTGCAATTAAAAATATCATTTTTAAAAATTTGAACAGAAAATGACGTTATGCTTTAAAAAAGACACAATTTCCCTGATGCTCTTATATTTCACTATTTTTTCATTTTGCTGATATTGAGTTTGAGACAATAGGCAAAATATTTCAGCGACTGAGAATGACGTCATATTTAAAAGTAAACGATAATTTTATTTGATAAAACGAGATATTTCCCCTTGAATACGTCTAAAAGTTATAAATTTCTGGAATTTTTACGCGCAGGTATTGATATTATACTAAGACCTCAAATCACGAGTGGGAATTTTAACTTGGAAAGTTGTAATAGTTGACAAACGTGACTTCAAGCTTGAAAAAATATTTATTAATAACCTATCGCGCGTTAAAATGTTTTTAAATGGTTAATATGGATGTGAAATGTGGAAAATGACTTGATTCGGTTTAGAAGTAAAGGTAGAAAATTCTATGATTATATCGAGGTGAAATCATTTATGCGGATTTTTTATTCCGTAACCAAGCATCAATTAATAACTTAATCAAAAATACTTATCTTAATTATATGTTACTGATTACGTATATGAATGAAGTTTAATTTTTCAATAATTTTAACAGTTGAAGTTATGAAAAAAGTATTTTGTTAATCTTAGGTTAAAATATGTCTTTGGAGAGTTAAATTAACAAGTGTAAGATGGATGTTTTATTCTAATTATTTTTTGTCGATGTATTATAAATTTGATGCAACACTTCCTTTGTAAACATTTTCTTTCGTCGAAATTCGACGGGTTCCACCTCGTCCCTGTAATGCTTAAAAAAGTGCTAAAATATTGTATCCCTTAAATGTGCAAAGATGCTTCTGAAATATACATATCACAGCGACATCTGCAGGATATTTTCTCAAACTGCAAGATATTGTTAGTACAGCGCCTAGAAGATATAGTGTGGAAAACGGCTATTCCTATAATGCTTTAAAAAGTGCTAAAAACTTGTATCCCATAAATCTCCAACAATGCTAAGCGGCAATATGCTGATACGAGCGCCATCTCGTAACTCTTTTCAATATAAACCCTGTGTTTTCAAAAATGATAGAATGTTAAATATCGGAAACTATAAATATAAGATATTTTAGTCTGTTATAAGCTAATTTAGTTAAGGAATGACGTGAAATAGGTTAAAGAGTCTCTTTTAGAATGACTATCGTTTTAAATCACTACGATGGCGCTACGATCGACATCTTGTTATTCAGCATCGTTGTACATTTATGGGATTCAATTTTTTAACACTATTTTGTAGCCGTTTTCCACACTGTATCTTCTAGGCGCTGTAATTGCTAGTCTAGACAATGTAATACTAAATCCCGCAGATGTCGCTGTGATCGATACTTGGGATTTTAGTAGTATCGTCGCACATTTAAGGGATACAAATGTTTAGCGTTGTTTGGATAGCATATTTCCACACAAGGTATTCTAGACGCTGTAGCCGTACTTTCGGCAAAAACTTGAAATGAGCATACCTCCTGTGCATATATCCCCACTCTTATGTATAAAGGCTCCTTGTTATGGTGTTGATTCTGAGCGCTCTTTGTTAAATTTCTATATTTGTGTTTTAGAGAAAGCAATACAGAAAAGTACTGTTACTATGGAAACAACAAGTTCTTTAATATCGAAATGTATAGTAAAGGAGTTCAGAATCAGTGCCTTAAATAGTTTCGAATATGTATTGTTGTTACGACAATCAATACCCTTCCTGGATGTGGAAATGAAAAATTGTGTTCAACATAATGGAGGATATTCCATCTACATTTTGATCACGTGGTCAAGGTAAAAACTTCTATCGTAAAGATGGGAAGGCTCCGTAGACGTGTAATGTAAATCCCCGCTATCCAATGAAACGGTTCATGAGGCAAAGTAGTAGTATCTTCCCTTTTTATCAGTTAGAAATTCCTTGGGTAAATTACCGGTATCACGTGATTTTTTCAGCCTCGAACCCATATTTGGAATATCCTCCATTGGGCGCAATCTAGATAGATTTTTGGCTGTTAGAGAAACGAGATTCATCAATCAGAAGCCTGCATTTTTGTGAACTTTTCGCTGTTTGCAGAAATGCAGGCTATTGATTGGTGAATCTCGTTCCGCTACCAGCGAAAAATCTATCTGGATCCTAGCCTACATTTCTACAAACATTGCACTTCATCCATGGCACTAAAAAAATGAATCAAAACTTTCATAACATAGGCCGGGATCCAAAAACAGCAAATATTCTCAAACATGCAGGCTTCTGATTGGTTAAACTTCTTTCGCTAACTGCGAAGATTCTATCTGAATCTCAGCCATAGTTTTCTTCGATGAAATCAATGCAAAAGGATGATATAAAAGAAAAGTATAAGATTTCAAAAATGTTTTGGCGGGTTTATCGTTATTTGGCATAATTTGCAAACTTTAGAATTATTTAACAGTTTTTCGCTAATTTGGAATAGAAAATTTATGTTTTTAAAGCTGAATTTTATAAAAGCACGTAGATTCAGTAAATATCTGTTCAAAAATTAAATCCTTACTTTTTTCTGTCCATTATTTAAGTCTCCACCTCGATTGAAACATAAGTTGTGACGAAGAAAATAAATCTGTCATTTTCAGTATCTCGACGTTATTTTAAAAAATCTATATCTCTGTTTATAATTAATTTACGAGGATGCATTTGATCTCAAATTGAAGATCTTCTTGATTAGGCCCTTCTGGCTTTGGTTTTATTTTTCTGCGATGATTAGTTCTTTTGATATGGGAAATTTTACACTGCCATGTTGGGTCGATTTAACATGGAGAAGTTGGCTTTAGTATAATAAGCAGTTACGGTGTCTTGCCGTTATTCTTGACGTTTGTTTGTTTGGCGGGGTTAGCATTTTTTTCAGCTTGGCTTGGCAGAACGACCGTCCTGTTTGATTTAGAATTTACATTGTACGGCGATAGCGCATTTGTTAAAATTTACTGGTAATAATGAAATTGATTTCTCTTAACTATGTGCCTTATTTGAGTTTCATTTAAATTTTTATAAATCGTGGCCAATTTACCCCATAGGTATAGGCAACTTGCCCCGTGACGTGGTAGGTTGGTACACAATTTTATTTTTACATTAGGCTTCCGATAAACATAAACTACAAGAGCTACTGACTCAAAACTTTAAAAATACAGTTAAAGTTTCATAAAAAAAACTTAAACAAAAAATTAATAAAACTCAATGACTAAAAACTGCGCCTACTAGCCCCGGTCTCCCCTATTCTAAAAAGAAATTGATTACAAGGAAAATTAAAATATAAGTTTTTTTAGTAATTTTCTATAAAACAACAAAAATACTATTATTGTGTACAACCTAGTTACAGTTCAATTTACAGTTGAACATTAAGACGAATTGCAGAAACACCGCGGAGTCACAGACCTTACGTTTTTCTAATTGCATTAAAAAAATCCAAAGAATATTTTTACAGTATTAAAAATCTTTATATTTTTTCTGGGTGTTGATGTATATTATAATTTCTCGTAACACTTTCGAAGCACCTCCTGTTTCTATTCGCTCTGCAATGTGTCATAAGAAGAAACTTTTACACGTATAACTACATAAAAGTATATCTAAAACTAACTTTCTAAACTTTTAACCAACTTTATAAAATTATAAATCTTAAATAGTATTAGAAAATGGGCAGTCAGGAAATTTCTATGGATGTAGTTCAGGCATCAGTTAATAAATTTATAAAGTGAATATATTTGTATGATACATAGATTTAAAATTTTAAAATCAGATAACACATGGAAGACAATTAACGATATTGGGAAAGGGAAAACAAAGAACATGTGCTGTGATGGATAATATTGGCTACATAAAATTGATCAAAATAATGATCTTGAAAAGCTTTTTGTGTATTGTGTTATCCATAGAACGAAAATTTAGTATCCAAAGCTTTACCATCAACACTTAATAACTTTGAAAAATGAATTATGAAATGCGTGAATGTTATCTACTTCATTTTTAAATTTAACTATGTGTTCATGATGTTTTGTTGAGATAAAAATGTATACCGTATATATTTAAACTAGCAGAACACCCGGCGTCGCTCGTGTCAATTATGAGGGCACTTTCAGATATAATAAATTAAAATAAAACAATATGGCAATAATAACTGATATTTGTGCATTCCTGTCCACAAATCATAATAAAAACAATCATAAAACATTGCGTTATTGTATTGCAACCATAGTAAAATCCCCCAGTTTTAAATATCAGAATGCTCGTTTTCTTGCCTGGTGTAACAGAAAAATATGTGATTTTCCTGATAATACGAAGAAAATAAAATCAAGCAATTTGCGAAGTATTTAGTAAAATTCTCGATGGTGTAGAATATATATATATACATTATAAAGTATAAATATGTTAGTGAGTAACGCCGACATCATACTGATGGTATCAACGACCTAACCCATAAATTGTGCCTTTACTGTAATTTTTCTTAGCTTCTAAACATGCACAATTTCATTTTTTTACACTGAATGGAAAAAATTATTTTTAAATGAAATTTATTTGAAAATTATATCTCAATTTTCAGATTTTAATTAATCCTGATTTTAATACTGATCATCACAAATCATAAAACTGAGATACAGTTTTCTGAACTTAATGACTTTTAAATTAATTTTCAAGTATGGATCTTTTTTAATCTGCAATCCAAAATTACGTTAGATGAACCAATTTGCTCTGAATGCAATATTATAAGGAAACGAAATGTCCACGTGTAACGCTGGCATCATATTTTTGGTGGTAATGAATGACCTAACCCATAAATTTTACCTCTACTGCAATTTGTTTAACCTCTAAACATCACACTTTCGATTTTTCCAACATCTAATAGAAAACAAAAAGAGCATTCAATGCTATTTGTTTGAAAACTAATTCTCAATTTACTAATTTCTTGTGTATTTTATAGTACTTTTTAAGCAAGAATATTTTTTAAATATTCATGCAACCCAATTACAAACAAAAGACGAACCTGATTGCTCTTAAAACAATGTAAATAATTCATCATTTGGGAGTTTCTTCCAGCAATATTCCATAAATAAATCGACAAACGAAATGAAAACTCCATAAAAAAATAAAATACGAATTTAACAGATTGCAAATCGAACTAATCAAAATTATCACATTAATAAAAGTTTCTATAAATAAAAAAATCACGATTAACCGCTTGTTGGTACGAAAGTACCAAAAATGCCTTTTAATGTAGCTATTGGGGATTCTAAAATAATCAGCAAATGTAAAAGAAAAGTTTTAGTATTTTAAATTTAAAATTACGTAATTTATTATATTCCGTGAACGGCTGGATCATGTTTAACCACGAATATTCCAGGGTGGATTGTCTGATTATTTTTAAACGGAAACATTCATTCATAAAAAATAAATCTACAGCGAATAACCTGATAATGCATCAAATTCAAGAAGCTTTCGGTCCTAATGCCAGTCTTGAAGCTTTCTTAGAAAAAAGAACTCTTAGAAAACATTTGCTATGTTTCATTTTCTATTTCACATAAATCGTAGGAAAACAAATTCTATGTAATCGTATTTAACCCTAGAATACCAGCACACTGTATGCGATATCCACAGTACGTACGGTAATTACATTTGCCACCACTATTTTTCGAAAAGTAACCTTCAAATTATATTATAGTAGTATTTGTAACAAATACCTGTAGTTAAATAATATGACGATTCCTATTTGAAAATATCGGTGGCAAAATAAAAACCACGCATACAAAAGTGCTTCTCTGGAGTACACAGTACGCTGCGCGTGCATTGGAGGGTTAATATAAATAGCAGAATCTTATCATTGCATTTAAAGGACTAAAACACTTAGCTAAATGGTATAATTAAGGATATAGCATACCAATAAAATAGGAGGAAAAGAAAACGTAACAATCGTTTTTTAAAATCAGTTTGAGATCATATTTATTGAAAGTGACAACATATTTATAGAAAGTGATGCCATATTTAGTGAATTGTTTCCGAATATTTATTTCATGAAATAGAAACGGCTATGTTATAGTAAGCGTTTTAACTTCAAAATATATTTAAATGAAGTTTTTGTGTCTATTCAAAGCACTTATCGTTAAAGTTTTATTTTAAATACAAAAAATTCAGTAGTTCAATTATATACGTATTAATCTTGAGGGGTTTTTATTTTTATTTTGGCGAACTTTTAATTTTGCTATTGAACAATAATAGACAGCAACAACAACAACAAAAATGCTGAACTATTTTTATCTTTGTAAGTGCAAATAGGTTAATTTTCTATAATGAGACTGTACGGTATTTGGCGTACTTTAACAAATGTGACATCTCTTTTATGGAACATATTGCTTACAAAAGTATAACGTAACTCATGTTTTTAGCGAATTCTTGGTATATAACTCGATTACAGAATATTAACATACAGTAATGCTTAACCTGACGTTTATGAAAAGCTCAATTTTTTAAAACTTAATTTTAAAACTCTCGAAATAGACGCTTTCAGTGTGACGTCAGTCATTACGTTTTGGTCGGAAATTGACTCCAAACAAGCGGTTGCTATGCGTCATTTACTTTTAAATATAAATCGTAGAAAATGTTACCGGTACATATCAAGTATTAAAACACTTAAATTTGGGACTTAGATATAATATATAGTAGTGTTATACAAACACATTGGAAAATACAACAAAGCAACTGTTTTTTTTTTTTTTTCTTGAATCAGTTTCCAATTAAAACGTTCTGACTGACATCACGACTCAAATCGTCTATTGAATTTTAGGAGAAAAAAAACGCGTCATTTTAACTTAGTAAAATGTTTAAGCTATAGGATTATACAAAATTAGGAAAAATTAAATTAAATAAATTATGTTGTTTTGAAAAAAGTATTGTAGAATGTCTTAAAAAATAGTAATACATTTTTTTAGTTGAAAGAATTTTGGACGAAAACTTGGGGAATCTGATGTTACTTTAAGCCTCAAATTATTGCTAAGATCTTCTTTGTTTGCTGGTCTAACTCGACGAAGCGAATTAATCCAGGCGAGAATCATCAAGTTCTGTAATATAAATCGCCATTTTTTGGACAAAAACTTCTGATTTTAGCATGTACACAATATGTAACTGCTGTTCTATAATGCTAATTTAAATATTCGTAAAATACTGCGTTTTAACAGTCTGTGTCTTCAATTAGGTTATTTTCAAAAGTGAAGTATTTTCACCTATGCAGAATTTCAAAGCAGCTGGTGTGGAATGACACACTTCTACAAAACTTCAATTTTAGGAATTTAAATGCAGGCATCTTTTTTTATAAAATGACGTCATTTTCATCCGCTAAAGTATTCCACTTTTACGAGACAATCTCAAACAACATTTAAAGAAAAGTATGCATATGACGTCATTATCACAGAATAATACACAAACCCAGCAAAAATGAAATCTCGTCATTCAAGAAGCTCGACAAAACAAATCAGGTATCTAATGACTCATATGCCTTCATTTGTACGTTTATAAAAAGCTCCATGAAATAAATTTATAAAAAGCTCCAGAAATCATTCATATATATTTTTTCGAAATTCGGAAAATATTTTTTATTACACACGGATTAATAAAATTGCATTCTTTCAGTTTCTGATACGCATTAAGTAAATGCGAAGAAAATAAGTCACACAAATATTAAATATATAAAAAATATTTTTGTAAGGAGAAATTGTTGTATCGTTTTTAAAGCAACTTTGCAATAAATTAAAAATCCTTTAATTGATAAATAAAAACTTAATAAAACCAAAATTCACTGTGTTCTATATCAGACGATATTTTGACATAGCACGCATTTTATTTTATTTTATTTTATTTTATTTTATTTAGTTTTTATGAGAAAATGGCAAAAAAATACAGTAATATACTTATTTTCTCTTTACTTTTAATAGAAATGAAGTACTTCAGTTGTCACGATTAGATAATTGGTATTAAAAACTATAAAAATATAATATCTCAAAGATAAATTGGGATACAGCTTTCAAACAAATTGCATTTAAAAGTACATTTTTTCTGTACACGACGGTGTAAAAATAAAGCATGTGGGATGTTTAGAAGTATTTTTAGAAGAAGATTATTATTAGCAGAAATTTGCAGAAGCGAAAATTACAAAACCGAAATTTCACAATTTTTCAAAACCGTAAAGAGTGGGACCACTGAGTAAAAAGCGCAGGCTTAACTTCACGGCAACATTGTTATAAGGAAAAGGGGTTTTCTTTGCTCTAAAATTTTAAAAAGATAGTGTAGAGTAGAACTAATTGCACAATGGAAACGCTTACAATAATATTATTTATTTTTATTAAAAAAATATTTCCTCTAAAATTCCTATGACTAACCAGTAGAATATTGAAAACCCCCTTAAAAAGAATGAAATATTTAAAAAGAATCGTTAATAAAACAATTTATTTAAGTATACGTGAGATTTTATGTCTGATTGAAACTAAAGTGATTCAGCAAATAAATAAAGAAGGGAAAACGCGGAATTCGATATTTTTTAAAAGAGTTTGTGTCGTTTTACTTTTCGAGTATAATTGATCCGAAATTTAATTTTTACCCATTAAATGAACGTTACATAAAAGAGTGTTATCGACAAATTTTTTTCAGGAAATAATCGGAAAATATTATTTATTGTTTGAGACCAATAAAGTAGAAAACGAAACTAATAGTTAAATTAAATTTTTCAGTGAGATGTCAATATTTTGTTACAAGAGATAAAAATTCCTGAAAGTTGCAGGTTATACCATATTTTTGTTGCATTTTTACAGTAAGCGACATAAGAGTTAAAAAAAAAGACATTAAAATAATCTAAAATGTGAGTCATCCACAAGAAAATCGTTAAAACTTATCTCTCTCAGTATTGTTAATTTGTATATGTAGTATATTATTCTTTGTATATTCGACATTAAAATATTTAATTTGTTATAATTGACATGCATAAACTTAATTTAAAAGTGATATTTAAATAGAATTTATTTTTTGGGATGTATAGAAAAGAGAAAAAAATAAAACGTGTTTGACATAAAAAGAAAGTACTGTAATAAGTGCTTAAATTAATTAATAATAATTGTTTAAGAAACATGGACTTACAGATAAGTCAAACGTAACATCATAACATTATTAAAGCGGTGTTCTGCAATCATTGTGTGAAAATACAATATTTATGAAGAAACTGAACGTAATATTTTCCTCGGAGACGTAATTTAAAATCAAACTAATAAAATGAGGTAATATTGAATACCGTATATACTCGCGTATAAGTCGACCCAAAATTCGAGAGGAATAACAGACTGAATACCAGTATTTAAAAAAAGTTATCTTTGTCTTATCTAAATGTAGAATTTGCTGATATTAATATTAAACAAGCTGAAGATGGCCACAAGAAAAAACTGGTATGCAACATATTTTTTTCAGGATTTTTGGGGTCGACTTATACGCGAATATATACGGTAATTCTATTATAGGTGAATTCCATCGTAACTAACGTAACACTTTATCGTCCAATTTTGCTTTCAAAACTGTGTAGAAAATTTACTAATAAAGCAAGAACAAAGTTTTACAATTTAAAATATTTCTTGCTAAGGACTTAATACCAGATTATTTAAAACTCTCTTTTAGTCCCAAAAATTGCAATTCAAAATTCTGTAATTGAAGTAACATAAAATTGACAAACATTTATTCTGCCTTCATTTAAGTGTAAAAGTTACGAAAACTATCCCGTTAAAAAAGGGATGTAATGCTCTCAAGAAGATTAAGTAATGACAAATTATATCAGTAATTTGTTTAATTAATATCTGAACAAAAAAAAAATAAATAAAAAATGGCATTTACACATATAATTTACGTAACTTATATGATGTAACTGACGTAACATTATTACAAAGACAATAATGGTACTTAACTTAGTTTGTAAACAGTAATTTACAATGTCTTTCTAGTAGGATTTTATTATAGAACATAGAAATGTCAAGCTTTCCAATCACACATTTAAATTAAACATATTATAAGTTTTATCCCCCCCCCCCACCCCCCAAAAATGATGATTTTCTGTGGAATTGCCCTATATTCAATTTACTTACTTGTATTTTAAATTCGAAAAAAAAAAAAAAAAACGCTCACAATAGAGACAAATTTGTTCTGTGACATTGTTGTTTGCATGTATGATTCTTGTAATCACTGAAAAAGAAAAGAATATTCTTGAGACGAAAAGTTGGGGTTTCAAAAATGATGAAGAAGTGTTTCAGAATCCTATAAATATGTAAATTAAGATATACAGATTCAGAGAACCAAAGCGACAGGGAATTTTCCGTCACGAAAACTTACATTTTTTACCTTGTTACAATTCACTCTATCATGAAGTATTTGAATAAACTGAGGAAGAATAAAATGTAAGGAGAAAATATTGAACTTTTGACAAAAAAAGTATTTTTAAAAGAATCTTTCAGATATTTTCTTAATAACGTATCGTGCGTGTATCTCCATTTATACTATTGAAATACTAAGTTGACTTTAATGTTCAATACTTGCATTAATACTTATTTATAATTGTTTAGCAAGTATTATTCATACATTTACATATACTCTTTGAGAATCAAACCTATTTCTCAGATTTTGAAACTTTAATTTATAATATTTTCCATTAATTGTAAAAAGGTATTAAATAAAATCCGTAAAAACAGTAAAAAAGTTTCATATATAAATTATCTTCATGTTTTATCTTTACTGAATCCATTTTAAAGACAAAAAGTAAAATAACTTAAAAAAATAACGAAACATGTAGGCCCTTTATATGTGAAAACTCTTGTAACTGATTTAATAATTCATATTTAAAATATTTTAGCAATTAATAAAATATGTTGTCTCCGGGTGTTTGAATATATTATATATTTATTTTAGTTTTTTTTTTTTTTTTTCAGAAAAAAAAAATGTTTCGGAAAATGGTACATCATATTATATAACACATTTGGAAAATTTCTCTTCCATTATCATAAAAAACTTCTTTTCTGATATTTTTAATTTTTTGTCAGTATACGTTAAGTCTAATTAATACCCTTCCAATTAATAATTTCAAAGTGTCTTCTAAAATATTTGTTTTTCGACATATTTGACTTAAGTAGAGTTAAAAAATCTTAGAAAGCTTGTAGAGTATATGTCTTCTTCTCTTGAATGCTCATGTCATAAAAATAAATAATTAGCATTCTTATGAAGTATATTATAAAATAACATAAACAATCTATATTCACAATTAATATTGTTATTATTTATGAGTTTAAGTATACTGGTCGATATTTGAAAAAAAAAAAAAAAGCTTTATGTCTCTTTTTTATTAGCCTTTTCTTGTCAATTAACAAAATAGTCTCTTTTAATTTTAGTGCTTACTAGCTAAAGTTCCCGGCGTTGCCCGGAATTTTAAGAATGTTTGTTTGAAAAATCAATTTCAAAATTAAACATACAGTATAAAACAAACAATGAAAAAAGCAGTGAGTTATACACATGAATCAAATTTAAAACCCAATATAAAAATGTATAAATTTATGTAACAGACACAAAAATGCAGTTATAAATGAGCTTATTCAGAAAGTAAATTCAGAGAACCTCAAAATGTTAAAATGTGCCAGTGTTTCTATAATCGGGTTTTTATCATGTCTCAATACGTTTTTTCAAACTCATGTGGTGTTATATATTCGCATGCTCACGCCCATTATAATTCCAATAGGACATAATATTCACTTTTTTCTCAATTCGTTAATTTCATTTTCATTTTTCACGTGGAAATCTTTCAATAGAAAAGCAGTTGTTGTGGTAAGAATCTTATTGTGGATTTTTAATTGTTGGCAACTGAAATAACGAAAAATGTTTAATTTGATACGGAATTGCTGTTAAAAGTTTATATATATATATATAAAATTTAACTATAAATTATTTGGATTCCAGATCACTTTAGTTGCTTCAACTGTGTTTTAATACACATGTATGTAACATTTCACAATTCTGGCATCCAAATTGCGGATTTATAAAAAATTACAGACAGACAAATTTTCATTTTCATATATTAGATAGGCAGAGGTTTCGTTTTCAGCTCAAAATCTGAGTTTCTGCAAAAACTTCCACGAAAATCCTGCAAAAAAGTTGGTCGAACAGAAACTATCTGCATTCCAAAATTATAGTATATTCCTTCGGAATTTTTGAACATGACTCATTCATTTGAGCTGTATCATCTCAAATGAGACATTCTTTATTTATTGCTATGATCTTCACTGTTTATAATTATTAGTGATAAGTTACTCATGACATGAGTGCAAATTATAAAGCAAGCAATGCACATAGGACTAAACGTTGAAGACGATTTTCACATGCTCGTTAAAAGCTTCAGGTTTAACAGTAATAGAAAATTTTAAATTTGAAACCGCAGAAGTGTTTCGAACACTCTTTGAAAGAGTTCTAATATAACAGACGAAAAGCATTTACAATAAACGGTCAAGTGCGAGCATTACTCGCGTACAGAGGGTTCCGTAGAATAAATATATGAATTTGTAATTGTATTATAAAAAAAAAAAAGTTGCTAAAAGAATACTAAGATTTTGTAAAAAATCTATACAACGTAGGGTTGGGCATAATTGTATATTAGGGTGTATCGATTTTTAACTTTTTCTTTTGTTTCCAAATTCCAAGTTGATAAAAAGTTGCTACTAGACACCACAACTTACCTCAAAATTTTTTGGATTTTTAAAAAAAATGTTTAGGTCTCCCGCACAAGGCCTAAAGTTTAGAAATTTTACTTAAAAAGTAAATTCTTACAAAAATTTAAAAAAAAAAACCTAAAACACTTTTTTTCTAAATTGCAAGTTAAAATTCCACTAACAATAAGCATAAAAAACGATAGAAAATATATTTCAAAAACTTAGCACAACATTTAGGTCTCCCGCACAAGGCCTAAAAGTCGTAAATTTCAGCCAATTTTTGAACATTTTTCGGTGCTTTGATATTTGTGTTGTTGCTGGTTTAAAAATTAAATGTAACTAAAGCCTCGTTAGGCTTGATTGGAATTGTTGAAATAAGTGAAATAATAAATCACATTTCAATACGTCAAGCTTCAACTTGAAGCGAAGGGGTGAGGGAAGGCCAGACTGTCGCGCCGCGGTGACGCGACACCTATGAATCACCGCGCAGACTTGTCAGTAGTCATCTGCCCGCGAGCGAGCATTACGGTTGTGTTTTAGAGCGATAGTCTTGTTGTAAGAATCAACTGAGTGAGTGTTTTTGTTGTTCATTATGAGTAAAAAACCGCATCTAACTAGACAAACTACTGACAGGCCGGTTATCGGGCAACCTATTGATGTGAGTGAGTTTAATGTTCTGCCAACCAAGATGGATGTTTTGAAGTATTTTGAGTGGGTACGCATTGAAATGAAACAAGAGGGAATACATCAGCCTGCAAAGAAGGTAATTGCGTTAAGAGTTGCTTTAAAACTTGAGGAAACATGGAAAAGAGTTTCAATTCCTGTTTGTGGCACTAAAACACATTATTTATGGTTTTAAAACTGCATGAGCAGCTTGAGAAAATTAAAAAGTGTTCAGGGCCTAAAAGGAAGTATCCTAACTCCTACAAAGATGCAATAACTAGAGGAACTAGGTCATGGAGGAATTTGCAAAAATATGCTGGACCCCATTCAACTGAAATATGTAAATAAATTTTTAACTTTAAATACGAAACAAATGAAAATAACTAAATGTAGCAATAAAAAATAGTAATAATGTAGGGAAGACCGTGGCAAGACGACGAATGTCTCAAATTTCTCGTTTTCCAACTAGGTGGCATCATCAACCGGAAACTACTGGCTCTCCTATCGGACGTTCGTTAGACAATGGTGTAGAGACGCTCAAATCGACGCTCAAATCTTTTGTGTTAGTTGTGAAACTTTTATTGCTTACCGCTGCCACGTTATAACTTTTATGCATGTGTAAACAAGCTTTGTTATAGATACATATACGATACATCGTTTCTCTTTAATATTTATGAGTAACTTAATTTAAATACTACCTATTACCATGAATAAATGTCAACTAATCGCCTTCCTTCATGGCAATGAAAAGGAATACTTTTAAACAGGCAGTCCGGGGCAAGATGACGAGCTCGCCATCCTAAGACTCTGGTAGTAGAAAACCAACGTATAAACCCTCCAGAAGAACCAGAACTTATGTCAAATGCCGATGCATCAAAAAAGTATGTTAGTATTTTTGATTTCAAACCATTGCCTAAAGCAACACAATGTGAGAGAAAAAAAGCAAAACACTGAGCTCAAGCATTCTTACAAGCACACCCATAAAGAAATGTTAGAACAAAGGAAAAAGCAGAAGGAAGAACAGGAACGTTTAAAAAAACAGAGAAAAGAAGCTCGTGAAGCTAAAAAGGGAGTAAAAAACTCGACCTAAGTTCCTGTAGGCCTAAGTCTATTAAATCCAGGCCAAACAGTCCAGTTGCACCAACTTCAAAGAATGGTGTTTTCAGATGTCTGGCTTGTGACGAAGAATATTGTGACCCACCAACAGGAGAATGGATCCAGTGCTGTAAATGCCAAAAGTGGTGGCAGGAGGAATGTTTCAATTATGAAAATGGCATTTTTATTTGTGACTATTGTTCGCTGAACAACTAAACACTTCAACATTACGTTACAATACGTTATGCTTAGTTTGATACTTTGTAAGATGTAAAAACACAGTTATCATTTGTTAAACTATGTAGCATATTCAAAAGATAAAATATGTCCAACCTTTTTCAGTGTTGTCATCTTGCCCCAAAGCCAAAGTCATCTTTGGCAAGATGAGGATTTGTTAATGTTATGAAAAAATAAAATTATCCTTTATTTTTTTTTTATTTGAAAAATTAAATGGTAATATATTTAATATTACAAAGGAATACTTTAACAGTTCATGTAAAATTAATTTTAATATACATCAAAAATTGTTAACATAGTCATCTAGCCCTGGTCTCCCCTAAGTTATTTCAAGAAAAAATAAGCATTCCGTTCCGTCCGAAGAGGAAAAAAAAAACATTGTTTATTTAGAAAATATCGTTAAAAGAATGAATTTAGACATCTATTTGATAATTGTAATTAATTTCATATTAAGCCTTTTCCATTTAATCGTGTTTAAGGATATTCTGACGAAAAATATGCAAAAAAATATTTTAATTTGTTTCACACCATGTTATTAAAATAAATGTATGCACGCAAATCTCGAATATACATTTTTTTAAATCAAAAAATACATATGACTCTAACTTATAGATTAAAGAAAATGTGTAAATATTGCATAATAAAAATTCATTTATTATTTAAATTACTAGATACATTTTAAATGAGAAATACATTTTGAAAAGATGGCAAAGACATAACTTTGTGTTTGTAAGCGGTAGTTGTTTTTGTGTATGGATAAACAGTAAAAAAAAAAACTGAATGTCTCTGAAACGATAAAATTCACGTTCAAAAATGAAGGCTTTTAAGATCCCATAAATATGTATATTAGGAGTGAAAATTTTTGGGAGCAGAAATGACAGGTAATTTTCCGGCATAAAAGTTTACATTGTAGTTTAAGCGTTACTTTTCAATCTATGTTAAATAATATAACATCCTGAAAAAGGTAAGAAAAATGCCGATTGAAGCCAATAAACATTGAGAAAAAATGTTTTTAAAAAGAAATAAATGGAAGGACTCCATGTATAATTAACGAATTGTTATAAAATTGCTTTTTCACGTACTTTCTAGATATGATGTACATGTATTTACATTTAGAATAAAGGTTTATCATTTAAAGAAACCCTGAAAGTATTATGTGAAATGTAAAATTGAAATGATAGAAAAAAAAAACGTAATGAAACGTATATTTTTGTTTAGTGTTGAAGATTTCTTCGTTCGAAACTTTATGTTATATTATAATGTTTCAACTAGTTTCTGTAAACAAAAATCGATTTTCTATTATTGACAGATTTTTAAAGACTTACTTCGTAATTTTCTATAACAGTATGAGTTATATTTTTATATTGCTTAGTACGAGTGTTACCGACATTTCAATATTTGAAATTTAAATGAAGCACTCCCAAATTATGCTCCTTTTATTGCTTGTACTCGAAATCAGGTTTGTAATAATTTATTTTAATACAAAGCATCGCAAGGGAAAGGGTATGCGAATAATGCAATGACACTTTGTAAAAATGATCTAAAAGTGTTTTATTTCGTATGAACTTTTCATCTGCTTATATTTATATAAAACTTCCATTTTTTTATTAATACAAGTTAAGATTGTCATAAAGTGTGAAAAAAAATTATATGTTTTTTTTTTTTCTGTTTGTTGTGATAAATGTCAGATAACTAATATGCACGCCGGCATTCGAGGTTCTTTACTTGATTGAGAATTCAATAAAACTACGAAATTAATAAACATAAAATAGATGTCCCTATTCAAATTGAAAAACTATAACGTTTACACGTTTCGTTAAAAAAATACTACTATTTACCTTATTCTATAGAGACCTATATTTATAATATTAAAAATCGATTGGCTTTATCTTTTAAATATATTTATTCATCAGCAACATCTTTGGAATACAAAACAATTCTACCAAAACATAAAACTATTGTTGCCAATAACATCAAAATAGCATAAAGAAATAAAATAAAATAAACATGATAAAGTTGCTGAAAACCATTGAGTTCGGTTGATTACGCGACATCCTCCCACCTTGAGTTGGTGAGAGGCAACTCAACAGGTCACAAAAAGGCGATCTTTCAAATCTAGCTTTTGAGGCACTTTGACTAGCCGCCCACATCTTGTACGCTTTACAGGTTCAACTTTAGACACAGTCTGAATAGTCGGAAATGAATAGAGTTCTTTTCGTTCCTCAGACCATGTTGAAGATACTTCTAGAGGATAAATTCGCTGAATAGGCCGTAAAACTTCTGATGTTGATGTTTGTAGACGGACTAATCTGGTGACACCATCTTTTCCGGGAATAAGCTCTATGACGCGTCCTAAAGGCCAATCCATACGTTTGGTATTATCTCTGCCAATTAACACGACGTCACCAAGTTGAATTTGTTCTTTACATTTCTTATATTGAGGACGTTGAATCAATAATCCTAAATATTCAGAACGAAATCTGTTTCGCAGATCAGATATTAGCTTTTGTCGTTATTGAATTTTCTGTTCAACTTGTTTTTATCCACATCATCAAAATCTGGTATGCCCATTTGCTTTACATCTTGTACGAACAAAGCAGAATACAGCGGGACAAGTTCACCATTGCTTTCAGAAATATAAGTAAGAGGTCGAGAATTAATTATTGATTCTGTATCGCATAGAATGGTTGTCATTTCTTCATAAGAAATACTAGACTTTCCTAAGACTCTTCTAAGGATAGATTTCATAACTAATTTTCCAGCTGCATTTATTTCTTGAAGGGTTAATTCTCCATTCAACCTGGAGATTTTGGTTATCTTACAAATATGAATGAACCTGTGAATCCAAGCCACCAGACGAACAATTTATCATAATTTGAGAAAAAAATGAAATACCACTCAAATCCATGGTACTTACAAAGACTATTCTTCTCATGTTTAGGTGAATTGCACCACTCACAAAATGTTGTCTGGTTCGTCAAATATTTTACTGATTTTTCCTCAACAGGCATTTTTGACTTCCTCTTTTCTTGGGCAATGGCGTTTTCATCAGCGACTATATTAGACGAGGGCCATTTATCTTCAGTTTCCTTAAGCCAACTTGGGCCCTCCCACCATTTTATTTTCATTAGATGTTTCGCAGAACATCCTCTGGATGGAATATCAGCTGGGTTTTTAGTTTTGGGTACGTGTTTCCATGAGTTTGGATCTGTTATCTTTCTAATCTCTTTCACTTGATTGCTTACGAAAACAGACCAAGATTCTTCTCTTTGTATCCAATTCTATACCGTTGAGGAGTCTGCCCAAAAATACAATTTTACATTTTCCCACCGAAGTCCTTTCATGACTGAAGCACATAGTCTAGCTCCCACCGTGGCAGCGATTAATTCAAGACGTGGAATGGTAATTATTTTGACCGGTGCAACTCTGGATTTAGCAGCTAATAGATGTACTTCGACTCCATCAGCAGTACTTATTCTAACGAATGTTGCGGCGGCATAAGCGTGTTGACTTGCATCACAGAAGGTATGTATACTAAGAGTTTAACAGTTTGCATCAACACAAAACCATCTTCTAACAAATATTTGTTTCAGGCAGCTAAGGTCTCTAAACCAGCTGGAGAATTCCTTTCTTATATTATCATCAACCTCTTCGTCCCACGAAATTCCATCTTTCCACATTCTCTGTAATAAAAGCTTCGGCAACAAGAAAACAGGACTTGCCAATCCAATTGGATCAAACACCTTGTGTGCAATGGAGAGAATTGTTCGTTTTGCAATCTTTTCTAGCTCAAAATTCTCTAGCCAGCCCAAATTAAGAGCTAAAGTATCATTTTGTCGCTCCCAAAATAGACCAAGTACAGGTGAAATTGTTGGCTTGACATTATCTTCAGAATATTGCCAACCCCTCAAATTGAATTTGCCTCCCTCCATTACATTTGTAGCTTCCAGTATAAATTGTACCAATCTGTCTTTATTAGAAAAACTCGTAACAACATTGTCAACATAAAAACTATGAAGAAGTTTCCTTATCATTTCTTTGTTATAACAAGGATTATCAGCGTATTTCAGTAAATGAAATTCAATAATGACTGCCAAAATGAAAGGACTGCATTTTAAGCCAAAAACTAATCGTGCATTACGAAGTATTTTCAATTTTCTTTCATCTTCATCACTCCACCAAAAAAATCTTAATAAATCTCTGCATTCTGGTCTGATGCTTATTTGTAAAAAAGCCTTTTCTATATCCGCTATGACACCGTATTTTTGTTCGCGAAATCTAAGGAGAATATCGGGAATAAGCTTCATTAAGCTCGGCCCACATTCCAAAAATTGATTTAGCGACGGGGATGACTTTTCTCTCGCAGATGCGTGAAAAACTGGACGAACTTTCGTCGTGCTGTTCTCTTTGAGCACTGGTCTATGAGGTAAGTAATGCACAGAGTCTACATTAGAATTCACAGAAACTTCTTCAATGATGCCCAAAGTCGACCAGTCATTAAAAACTTCGCTATAGGATGTAAACAAATTATCGGAATCAAGTATTTTAGTCATGGTTTCTAATCTTTTTAACGCTATCTTTTCATTACTAGAAATAGGAAAACGTTCTTCAGCCCATGGGAGAGAGACTTCATAACGTCCTTCGTTATTTACAGTAACTGAGTCCAAGAATCTGATTTTTGATTCACGTTCCTTCTCTTCTTGGGACTTCTGGATTACAGGATCAGTTACACCGATTGCATCAAGACTCCACAGGTCTGTTATAGAAAATTCTTTCGAAAATAAAGATGTTAAAACCATTGCATCAGACTTTCCATGGACGTCATTAATCGGAACTTTACCCATCAGTGTCCAACCTAGATATGTTTCAATTGCAACTAAATTGCAGGATAATTTTCTTTTGCATCCAATTAATAACCTTCCGGCAACGTCGGCATCGATTAAAACTTCGATTGGTCCTGGTTTTTCGTCTATATCACTTATGGAAATTTTCATATCTTTTAGTTCATCTATCCAAGGACCTTTCTGTACCGAACGAATATTTTGGAAAATAGCAGGTTCATCCAGAACATCAAAATTACAAAGAAATTTTCCATCTAAACTTTCTAAATGTATTTTGTAACACATGTGCTTAGTTCTACTAGTTGTCTTTCTCCCGAACAAAGAATGGGTAACTAGTTCTTCTCTCAATGGTTCGTAATCCATATTTTCAGCAGTGCGTTTTAAAATATAAGACTTCTCTGAACCTGTATCGATGAATGCTCGAACATATGAACATGAAAGAGGCCCTTTTAATTTCACTACCAAAGTTTGCAAAAATACCTTTGGATTGTTGGATAAACTCGATAAATTAACAGCGTTCTGTTCAGATGTTTTCTGTGTAGATGGTTCTGTTTTCTCTTCTTTTTTATCCCTTTTATCAATATGACCTCTCGAAACGTTTTTATATGAAAATATTTCCGCACACACCAGTGTAGCATGTTCTTTATTACAAACTAAACATCTTATGAATGCGTCACACTTATTTGAGCAGTGCCCTCGTTTAAAACATTTAGAGCAACAACCCTTTTGCTTTAAAATCTTCTGTTTATTAACCAAATTTATTTTCTGCGCGTTAAAGCAGTTAAAACTTTCGTGCTGTCCGTTACAAAAAACACAACTTTTAACGAACGCTGGACTGGTGGATAACAAACCAGCAGCGGTAGATATTCGGTCTTCTACTAAAATACCCTGTTTTTTAATCTTAGGTTTTAGTTCAAATCCAGATAAGGCTAAATTAATTCTTTCTTCCGACTCTACTTCAGATTTTAAGAATTCCATCAAATTATCTAACCTATTTTTATGTTCCACGCCATCTATAAACTTAGAACTTCTTTGCCATGCCCTTAAAAATTCTTCTGCCATGCATGATTCTACTAAGGGGTATAACATAGCGGCACACTTTTCTGTAGTGACATTAAGAGTTTCAAGACCTCTAATATGGGATTCTAAACTATCATAGAGTGAACACATGGAACTAGAGTTATTTCGTGAAGACGAATTCTTCAAAACTAATTTTAATAACTCTCGGATATATACTTCTACAAATAGATCTTCCCTACCAAATCTAGATTTCAAACTATCAATTACCTTGGCATAATTATCGCCAGTTGGCGGGAACGATTCTACGATTTCTCTGGCTCTAGAGCCTTTTACTGAAGCCTGAATAAGATATTGAAATTTATCAGGCGGAACTATATCCGATCTTCGTGTATTTTTTTCGAACTGGGACCAGAATTGTAACCAATTTTTTATTTCCCCATCAAATTTATAAAGTTCAAGTTTCGGAAGTTTAAACTTCCTTTTAATATTAGCTTCACTAATACTAGAACTATTATCTATATCATTAGAAGATACATTAATTAATTCATAAACACTAACCTGTGTTTCAAAAAATTCTCGCACATAACTATCAGCTACTTCAGATTCTCCATCCAAATCGTCTGCGTTGTTTTCTATTTTCTGAAGAAGAATTTTATAGTTAGGCTCGATCAACTGTTTGTGTTTATCTTCTAACATCGATAAAGAAATCTGTAATTTCTTCTTATCCGGCGTATCTTCTTTTAATTCTTCTTTTATGGAATTTAGCTGTTATGTAAAACCACTTCTAACAGTTCCTCTTAATTTCACATTATCACATAAACTTAAAGCCATCACTTTCTCAACAAGTCTTGTCTGCGGACGCCAATAAATGTCAGATAACTAATATGCACACCGGCATTCGAGGTTCTTTACTTGATTGAGAATTCAATAAAACTACGAAATTAATAAACATAAAATAGATGACCCTATTCAAATTGAAAAACTATAACGTTTACACGTTTCGTTAAAAAATACTACTATTTACCTTGTTCTATAGAGACCTATATTTATAATATTAAAAATCGCTTGGCTTTATCTTTTAAATATATTTGTTCATCAGCAACATCTTTGGAATACAAAACAATTCTATCAAAACATAAAACTATTGTTGCCAACAACATCAAAATAGTATAAAGAAATAAAATAAAATAAAAATGATAAAGTTGCTGAAAACCATTGAGTTCGGTTGATTACGCGACATAAACCATTCAATGCAAACACTTTTATTTCTTAAGAGCTTTGAGCATTTTATTCATAATATTAAATTTCAGTTCAAAAGATCATTCGTCTAGAAATTTTTGGTACTTTTCAAGTTTTGACGAGATAGAAAAACTGCGTGCTTAGCCAGAGAAGAAAATTTTCATGTATGTTTTCTGTCAACGTGATTCTGTTTCATATACACAAGCACTTTTTTCAGTATTTACATAATTTATTTAATATAAGAAAGCATTTATCTATTTTTATTTTCTAGCAGAAGTAAAAAAAAAGTAACACATATATATATAAATATATATATGTTAAAAGTACATATATGTATAAAGTGCATAAAAAATCGTTAGGTTAGTTTTCATAGTTGTTTATATCATTTGGCAAAAAATATCACTTTCGTAAAGCCGAATTATGCCAAACTTAAAAAAAAAGAAGTCAAAGCCCTTATATTGGATAACCAAAATTTCTTTCAACGCGTAGATTGCAGCAGACTGTTACGAAATGACGTTTTTGGCTGACGTTAACAAAGTGATTTTTAGTTTTATACTGTCTGTTCAAAGTCCCCAATAGCGAAAATTTTTCTTATTCTTTTACGAGGTGTTAAATTGATAAATTTTTAATAAAAAATATCAAATTTTCGTTATTTTTCTCATTGAACGACAGATTGAAATAACTAAAGATGACTTAGAACTTCAAGGCTCTGCTATTAATTACATGATAATAAATTACCGATAGTCTCGTTTCATAGCAATAAATTGTCTTCGATGAAATGTCGATTTCTAAATTTTCACGTGGTATGGTTATCTGGGAAACATTGCTGACACGTATATTTTTGTGACATGGAGTTTAATGTGTTATTAATGCATATATGTGTCCTTTCCACTCACATCAACATAATTTAACCATTTTGCGGAAAAAAAAGTTATTTTTTTTTTGTCTGATGATACAAAAAATATAATTTTTTATTTAAATTTCGAAAGTTTTTCACAAGCATTTACTTAACGTATCAAAATATTATATACGAAACATATAATTAAAAAAATGTTTTATCAGCTATTAAGAATTAAATCTCAATTTATTTTAAAATTAATAAATAAATTGTTACTCTCGTTAATATGTCTACAATAAAGTTATCGGGCCATCAAATGTGTCAACAGTAACAATTTATTTCACGAAATCCGTAAACAGCATGCATATTGATATACAGTATCAATTACACAAAACACAAATAACGTATAATTAACAATTACAGAATATTCAATATAAATTACGTTATTATTCGTTACGTTTTTGATCATGAAATAATCTTGAAAACCACAAAATAACCCAGACACAAAACCCCTAAATCCCTAACACTTCATCTGCCTTCGCATTCGATATTGAACTATTGTATTATTGATGCCTCAAATAATGAAGAGCTAATTAATATAACGAGTCATAAAGAGAGATGTTCTTTAGCGCTAATCAACAACATAGAACGGAGTGCTATACAATTAATTTTACTGAATCAAATGTAGATGCATTAATTAAGTAAATCTGATTTAGATCTTGCATCAGAAGTATATTGTGAAAGGCCGTAAGGTATGATTAATGAAATCATGATACAGAGAAAGAGTTTTTAAAATATATAAATAGAACGCATATGTTTTGTTTATGTAAATAATTTAATAATAGACATATAATCGTATCAGTTAATGCAAATCATGCTATTATAATAATATCTATAAGTTGATGTAAATAGTATAATAATATGGATGTAGAGCACTTACATTTATTATGAATCAACGGCAGATACATTATTTAAACCTTTCAGATATGCATACTGAAAATTTTATACATAGAAATTTTTTTTAAAATAAATGTACCTTATAAATAGATAGCAAATTATTTATTGTTACACAAAACTTATATCTACAAAAATAGATATTTCCTCTTGCCAAATACATACATACTTAGTTTTCTAAATATTTATTTTTTTAAAAATGTTTTTCAAATAAGTATAAAAGTAAGAAATATAATCTGTATTACAAATAGCTTTTTTCATCGTTTATATTTATTCAACTATGTATGTATTCCATTTTAATTCAATTGAACTACATGCTTTTATCAATATATAAAGAAATGTCTTCAACTTAGAAATCTAATTCATGTACAATTTTAGTGCTTTTATTATTCTTCTATCTGTAACACTCACATGTGATAACTTCGACGGTTGCGTATTGTAGCAATAAACATGTTTTACCCGTCTTCCAGTACTGGATGTTTAGTGATAGAATGCTTGTCACATGAGCGTTCCAACTTCAAAGGTAACAATGATTGTGTGTACACGGTTTTGGCGGATTGAATTAATAATATGTTACAGTTTAATGTTGTATAGAAATGAAACTTACAGGTTTAAAACAATTTTTAACCGTTAAAATGGTTTATTTTTTTTTAGCCGGAAAAACGCAGAGGGTATAGAGAACATCATTATACCGAAGTAAACCATGTTTACATTATTTAAATATCTCTAGTAAGCTGGAATATCAAGAATATACACAACTGCCGGATGGTGAAGGTTTTAACTTTGCGTGAAAATACATTACAGTTCATGGCACAATAAATAAAATGTTCTTTTTGTCTTATTTTGTAACACCACTGTCAAGCATTGAAATTTATGGCTTTTTTAATATTTTTTTAATGATATTTCTTTTAAAATTCCATTTACGGTAATACTTTCAATGCGTACTTTTATTACTTTCTTTCAAAATATGTTCTGAAGTATCTTTTTTTTACACTTTTATTAACTATTTTTTTTTTTTTTAATTTTTCAAATTATAACATATTTTTAACAAATATCATGAATTTTAAATACTTTGTATAAATATTAAAATTTTGAGTACAATATTTTTTAGTCTAAAAGAAAGTTTTACAAATTATTATAGTGTAGATGTGCCAGTAATGGTCACCCTTCCAGTAATGGATACCCCTTGATATTTTTGGTTAAAAAAAATAACTAATAAATATTTAGTTTTAATTATTTTTCTTATAATACCCCCTTGCATGTTTTATAAAACTGGGTTATTGTTGAAACTGTTAATCAAACCAATCAGGAAGCAGAAAATAATGTTTCAAAGTTTCGCTGTTTTTCTGTGAAAATCTTAATGAAGAGGCTAAGAGTTGGCTTCGTTCAATTAATTTATATATTATTTATTTTCTTGCAAGATCTGAATGTTTTTGTTTGAGTAACAATAGAAAACTTAGAATATTATATACTAACGGCCATTTACAAAATTTCATTTATTTTTAAAGGTTTTAAGAGTGGGTGTCCATTACTGGGATGGTTAATTAGTCATTTTCCAGTAATGGACACCCCATGTATACATTGCTAAAAATGCAATTTCAGTAATGTTTATAGTGCATAAAATATTTTGACTTAACTACAGACCTAAATAATCAAATTTAATTTTTAAATTATACTTACCAAAATGTAATAACACCAAAACTTTTATAAATAGCTGCTTTTAAGTTATTTTATGTGATTAATAAAATTTCAATGTTTTATTCTTTTTTTCTAATGTATATGTACCTCGCATATTTTTTAATCTGGCAATCAAACCAGCCAGGAAGCAGAAAATTTTGTTTAAGAGCACAGTCAAAGAGGGGCTCATAGGGCTTAATCCCTCTCTGTTTAAATAAAAACAATTAAGTTACAGAGCTATTAAAAATCTATTTTCAGTCTTAAATGTTTCCTTATTCACACGCGACCAAAACAAAAGTAACACAGTCGAGCCCCGATTTAACTAATTTCTCGATTTAGCGAATTTTTTTATGGTCCCGACGAAAATGGAACAAAAATACTTCGATTTAACAAATAATTTTCCATGTCAAAAAAATGAAAAAATGGAGAAATTTTCTAATATTTATTATAAATTTTCAATGTCACTCATTGTTAATTTTCTAAATTTGTATCTTGTGATGCAGAAATATCTACATGCGAAAATGAATGTTACACCGAGGTTAATAATATCAGTAGTAGTGGATCGGACGAAGAAGATGAAATAGAGATGAACCATGTAACGTTCAAAAAAGTATTTAGCAGTTTGGATACTTTGAAACGATAGTTGATGGCTCATGATGTTCATGATACTGCTTTCACACCTTCAGAAAAAAAAAATTGATAAAGAATTTCGGAATAAAAAATCGAAACAAAACAAAGAAGCATCTATAAAAGTTGTCTTATAATTTATCGATAAAATTTGAATAAATAAGTTTTTCTTAATTACAATGCTTTTGATTTTTAGTAGTACATAAAAAAAGAATCAAGTTTTATACAGATTATCTTCTTAAAGCAAAAAAAAAAATGTTTAACATAATTATTAAAGTAAATGAACACTGTTCTCCTTATTTATTGCCATTTTTTAACTTGTTCTGCTGTATAAAAATATTACTTTGATTATCCTGATTTAACAAACAAAGTTGCTAGTCCTGAACGATTCATTAAATTGGGGTTCGACTGTATTAATGAAAGTTATAGGCAATATTCATAAAACTAGTAAATCTGCAGATCAATGGCCTCAAACATCAGTTCTACCGTTTCATTTTGAAATTATTTTATTTAGTATTTAAAATATTCAACTCACAATATCATTTCTTTCATATTTGTAATATTAATTATTATAAATGATATATCAAGTAGTCTCTTGAAGATTAATTGTTAAAAATAGTGAAACAAAACTAAACACTAATATTTCAAAACTTTTTTTTAATTACCTTTTAAATCCCCCACTGTTTCAATAATCTGGTAGCTGCAATTGCCTGATATTTAGTATTTTAAACTATCCATCTAAAATAATTAAAACATCGATCTTCTGATTATTACAATAATTGAAGCAAACAGTAAATGATTATCACAAATATTAATTACTGGTATCCTCATTGTTAAATTTATTTGAAAATAACTATTTTGTTTCATTAGTATGTATCCATTAAATTCTGGTTCGAAATACAGTCATAAAAGCAATTATATTTATTACTTTTTATGGGGTGTCCATTACTGGAACTGAGGGTGTCCATTACTGGGCCAGAGAGTGTCCATTCCTGGGTTTTGGGGTATTTTGACATATCTTTGTTATTTAAAATTAAATTTCGATTCATATTGAGAAATGAGACTATAAGAATAGTTAAATAGTGTTGATAGGTTAATATAACATTGAAAAAAACTGGAATATAATAATTATAATTATTAATAAAAAATAATTTTAAAAGAAATTCCTTAAGGGTGTCCATTACTGGCACATCTACCCTATATTATGTAAAAATAGAAAGAAATGTTCCCTTTTTTCTCAAAATAAAGCTCGTTATAAATAAAGGAGAAAAATTACACGAAATTGTTTAAAAGTTATACGATTAAATTTATCCCATTAAGAAACTAATAATTACAACACCTTGTACAAAATGCTAAAACAAAACGAGCCGAAATTAAATGGTTTAACAACACATGTGGTTCTTTTTAAGCCCATTGTGTCCAATTTTGAATAAATGGATGTTGGCTTGCGTATGTATGAAATTCAGTAAAGTTGAAAAAAAAAAAACGAGAAATGGAATCCTGCCTTAAAGGCTTTCTTTTTTTTTTACGCTATTTTCCTACTATTCGTTGCCATGTTAAAACCACGAATTAAAATTTTAATGCTATTTTCATTTTTAAAAAAGTTGTCCTTATTAAAGCTTTTTGTATATTAAACACGCACATTCAAACGATATTTTAATAACAAAAGATTTTTTTTTTTTTTTTTTTTTTTTTTTTTTTTTGCTGGTGATTATGACAAACAAGGACAGCTTATTTTTTCAATTATAGATAATTGAATGTAAAATGATTTTTTTTTTTACAGTTAAATAATCTTGGACTCTCAAAATTTCTCACGTACATGCCAACAATCTATCAGTGTTTATCGTTATTTTTATTAAACAGTGGTGAAATTTAGTAGCAAGAGGTGTACTTTTGATAAATCAAAAACACTCGATGAAGTGCGATACAATTAATTTATCAGAACCAAAGGCATTACATTAATTAAATAAAACAGATTTGTGGCTTTAATTACACACGTGTTATTATAAAGCCTAAAGGCGTTTATATTGAAAAGTTTTTCCAACAAAGAGTCGATATCGCTAATTTATACGCGGAAAATTACATGCA
This sequence comes from Maratus speciosus, assembly GCA_963932465.1. Taxonomy (NCBI): domain Eukaryota; kingdom Metazoa; phylum Arthropoda; class Arachnida; order Araneae; family Salticidae; genus Maratus; species Maratus speciosus. Next base: position 535,536,579 of record OZ010791.1, on the reverse strand, counting down.
TGTAATCTTTATATTTTTTTAATTCTATAAAACGATCTTATAAAAAGGTAAATGTGCATATTAAACTACATATATAATAATTATGCATTTCATGGGGTTAGATTTTAATTAGTTTTACGTTTAATAAATTTCTATCTATGTAATTTCTATCCATACAAATGATCTTACTAATAAGTAAAGAGAGATAAATCTAGCTGCAGATAAAATTAAAATTGGAGTTTTATTTTTCTATTAAGCGAGTTTAAAAACGTTATTCATTTTTTAAAATTATCTTTATATGTTAGAATATAAATCTCATAGCATGATATTTAAAATAATAATAAAATGATTAATATAATTCATTAAATAAATGATTAATATATTGAAAATTATTATTTTCTATGATAAATTATTTTGAAAATCATACACACGGAATTATTATTGCATATGGGAGACTAGACAGGGTTGACCCACTTTTTACAAAATGATTTTAATTTTTTAAATATTGAACGTAGAATAAAGTTTGATATATCATTTTATTCGTTATACATTCAGTTATCAAAATAAAATTGCTACATAAGTGTAAAATATAAGAAATTTGAAAAATGATCGATTTTAACCATAAGAAAATAATGTGTCAAGCCCCCCTTCCCCACATATGGGAGGCTTAACCCACTATATGGGAGGCTTAACCCACTATATGGGAGACTTGACCCACTTTGTTTTATATTGAAATATTTGTGAAGGGAAATAAAATCTCTTTAAAAAAGGCAATATAACTTTATGCTACATGCTTTAATTATTATAAAAAACATTTTTGAAAATATGATGCTTAAACAAACCTGTTAAGACGCAATCGCAAGTCAGGAAAGAAAAAGTTTGTTTTAAACAGAATTTCGTCTGATCAGGTGTAATTGCACAGCAGGGTAAATGAAATTTTAACATTTAAGACAGAGACAGGTTACGTTTTCATAGGGTTTCATGTATTATTATGCCCGGAATTTATAGCCACTGTTCCTTTTTTTTTTTTTTTTGTCTTCTTTTCCTACTTTTTGTGACACTCGACCTGACAACTCTAACTGTCACATAGTTTGGCTTTATCTCACTGTAATCATGCTGGTGAAATTTGTCAACATATCTTCCAAAAGTTTTTCGTCAATGCCATGTTCTTTTGCAGCCGCATGTGCAGTTAACTGATCATTATCTTCTTTATCACTCTCAGTGGCAAAGTACTTTCAGTACTAAAAAGTTGAAATAAATGACTGGCACCGGAATGTACGAACAAATTTATTTCGAAATAAGAAAAAGGGTACATTTCACATACATATTACATGCAAAAGATTTTAGCAAAATTATTGTGTCATTGTGGCGTTTGGGAATTAAAATTATGTGGTTTCATAAGCATACAGCTGCCCCTGATAGGTTTAAATCTGCTGCTTTCATACTTTCTAGTCTTTTCTACTGTTTTACACTGTTTCTATTTACCTATTCTAGTAATATTTAAATGGAAAATGTTCCTATCAACTTTTCCATTTATATTTGATTTATTTTTTTCTTGCAGTAAATACTATAGCAATGTTTCACATCTTTCTTTAAACTATTTTTTACCGTGTAACTATTTAAAACCCTATTTTACCGTGGCTTTACAGAATAAATTTACATTCTATTTTTATATATAACCCTTAACATGTCATTATGCATAGTGTATAATAAAAAGATTTCATCTGGTCAACCCTTACTCACGTTGATTGTGTAAAGCCTCCCACATAGACCTTTTATAAGAATAGCACATTGTTATGTTAAGCCTAACGTACTGTACAATCTTTATGCCTGGAATGAAAGCTCGATATTTCTGACTTACTTAAAACTACTTACTTGAATTTCTATGATATATTTTATCTGAAAAAAGCTTAGAAATTATTTCTAAAAAACACAACTTTTAGGTTGAAAACGCCTAACAATTGATTTTTCCACACCTATTTTGATTATCTGTATGAAACAAAGACTGCTGTTTGAGCATTCCAGTAGCTTTGGTTGACACTTAATGATAAAACTCTGAAATTCTTTTAAATAGGAAAACTGATGGATGGGTCAAGCCTCCCGTACGGTCAAGCCTCCCTAGTCTCCCCTATAATTTATAGATTTAATGACAATGTTATATATTATGTTAAACGTAAAGACGTGATTTAAATTAGAATTAAAAGTGTTTTAAATTTGTGAAAGTTATATTTTATGTCATAAATAAATGTTGACATCGCATTCCTTTCTAATTAAGTTTACATCTTTACTCATGTTTGTGGAAATTACAAAACACCATGAAGGAATGACGCGATTGAGCTAAAATTTTCAGAGAGTGCAAAGTATAGTGTGTTATGCACATGATTCCAATTTCAGTGTCATCACGCATGCGTGCGCTTAGCAGCGCCCTCTGAGCTGCTACGGAAATCGTATAAATAAAAAGCTGTAGCGAGACGTTGAGAATTGTCTATGGTTATTTAGTAATGGTACACGTTAGGTGAGACGTAACTATGCGTCTTCGACGAAAGAATGCGGCATTTTAAAAACTGACGGAGTTTGAATGGGAGAGAAACATCGGTCTTCGTGATGAAGGATTTTCCTATTGTGCAGTAGCAGCTCGTGTGCAGCATTTTCATTGTGCAGCGTTAGAGTGATGCAAGTTTGGAAACAGTGAATCGACGAGGATCGGACAACTCGGAAATCTGCGAGTGGACCCCGAACGGTGACCTCAACGTGCGATGATAGACACACAGTCCGCATTGCGCTGACGGACCATGCAGCTTCTTCTAGACAGTTGGCAGCCACATTGGTCAATTGCTACAGGTGTATTACTGTCTGCATCGTCAATTCGTCGACGTCTGCTGCACCATTGAGTGCGTGCAAGGTCTCTTTTATAGGATCCCCCTTCTGCAAAACCATTTACGCCTGCGGCTGCAATGTGTTCATGAACATGGACTGGCATGCAGATTGGCAATAAGTTGTTTTATCTGACGAATCCCGCTTTAATTTGAGGTACCATCAAAACATGTGGTACCGCATTCGTGTTAAACGCTACCTTCCGGAGGTCATTATCGAACGTCATGGTGTATGAACACGGGAATTATGGTCTAGGATGCGATTGTGCATTATAGGCGATCGCAGCTGCTACGAATTGTGGGTAATATAGCAACAGGTTCATCAGTTAAGAGCTGGTGCACGAAGTCCTTCCTTTCCTTCAAGGTATTCCTGGAGCTATCTTTCAACAGGATATTGCCCGCCCTTATGTTGCAAGGAATGTTTAAGACTTTCTTGCCAGCAGAACACATACAACTTCTTCCATGTTCTGCGTCTTCACCAGATATGTCGTCCATTGCACATCTGGGAGATTTCGTTGATCGGCGTCTAGTTCGTTATCCTCCGTCTATAGCTTCTGTAGATAAACTTTGGGTACGCATACAAAGAATATGGAATGCTTTTCCCCAAACAGATATTCATAATTTGTTTAGCACCATGCCGAGTCGTATAGCAGCACTTATTGATGTGGTGGCTACACCAAATACTGATTTCTGGTACTTAATATTGTTTTTTTCTTTCAAAATGTAATCATTTTTTGTATCAACACCAGTCGTTTATGTATTAAATTTCATCTAATTATGAAGATTCCTACAGGGTGTTGCAATTTCCCCCAAAATTGAGTGTATTATATTTCACAAACAACATTTAAAATTATTGGAAAATAGCAAACCCCGCGGCCTTGCTCGCGTAATAGTTGAAATATGCCAAGTGATATTGGCATGACTATTTTTTATAAGAAGAAAACTTTTTGGAATAATTTAAAAATTACAAATTAAGCCGCAGTTTTACTAAAACTTCATTAAAAAACTGCAATAGACAGAAATGAGATTTTAATTAATAAGAACTAAACTAACGCTAAATAAATGATAATTTTGAAAATATTTTGAAGCTTTTATGCTCATTTCATTATTCATTTGAAGTTTTGATTTTTTTAGAAACCATTCATAGTGCGCATTTACATCTTAAATTAACCATCATGTCAAATTCCAAGATTCTTGTCTAACGGTCTACCGGTCTAAGGTAATGGCACTAACATAAAATATCTATGTTTAAACAGAGACTGTCACCATTAATTTGCCACATATTAATTTTGAAATCAGTTTGGTATTTCCTAATATTTCAAGGAAACGTAAATTCGAAAGTTTTTAAAGGCTTGTTTAAAACGTTTGTTGTTCTTGTAAACAACAGGTAGTAGTGGCACCGGCTAACAACATAGCCTGTGTAGGATCACAGACTGTCCCCATTGATTCGCAAACATTACCTTTGTAATCGGTTTATTATACGCTGAGATTGCATACAAATAGTAATTTAGGACTTTTACAGATTGCTTTTTGCTCCTTTCCTTCGCTTCGCACCTTTTAAATTTCGAATTTTCTTTCGACAGTTCTTAGAGGGTATTTAAATTTTCTAAGTAAGTACCATGCCACATTTAAAGTTTCTAGCTTCTCCAGTAAGTATTCCAGATATCGCAATTTAGAAAACGTTTTTTGCTCCTGCAGCCCTCCGGTGAAAGCGGCATCGACATAAAATAAGCTTATGTTTGAGCAGGTTCTATCACCACCAATTTACAACCATTATTTTTTAATTCGGTTTCGTAATTCATAAGATAGCTTAAAAATTGCTATTTAGAACACTGTTAGATCTCTTTTCGCTTATTTCATCGTTTTAAATTTGGAATTTTCTTTCAACGTTTCTCATAAAACATTTGCATCTTTATTTTATTACCATGCCAATTTTAGAAATCTAAGACTCCTTAGTATTACAAAAAAGTGATTTAGAACATTGCTCCGGTAACCCCCAGGTGGTAGTGACAACAATGTAAAATATAGCTAGAGTTGGAGCGGGGGCTGTCACCATCAATTTGGAACCATTACCTCTGAAATAGGTTTATATTTCCTGAGATATCTAGCACAATTTAGCAACTTTGTTTTAAAATGAAAATGCATAGTTTTTGTTTTCTCTAAATAACAGTATGTTGTATTTTGTAACTTAAAAAAATTCCGCCCAATTTGTTATTTCGCAGTGGTGATATAAATAATAAGACAAATATAATAAACTGGTTAATTAAAAGCTGAAATGACTGCTAAACAAAATGATTTATCCAAAAACGAAAAAGATCTCAATATGTGAGAGGGGTTTATAGTCAATTTATTACAAATAGTACTTTATGTTGAAACTTAAAATGAAAGAGAGGCATCAGACTGGGGCGATAATTTCCTGAGTCTCCTTTTTTTCCAATCGGCTATTTTTTTAACACTTCCTTTTGAATTTTTCTTTTTGCTCTTTCAGTTTTTTTTATTTTTCTGCATCTTTAGCATTTTTAAGGCCGTCTCTATTCTTATTGAAGCATTTAGGGAGAACCCACAACTGCAGGAATTTTCTCCCTTTTTCTCTTTTTTCTTTGTGTTATCTTTCCCTCTGGCAAAAATAGAACTCTTTTGAAGGGAGATGGTACATTTCTAGATGGCCCACCATTTGAAAGCACTGAATGGCTCCCGGTCTCAGTTGATCCTTCTTGAATGAAAAGGTTCACCTCAGCATCTTCAACAATTGCTCTTTGTTCCTGATCAATAGTTTCAGTATCAACAGTGTTAATAGGCTATTCAGTGTACGCCGCCTCAACAGATATGACTTGTGTACCCTATAACAAGTAAAATGTAAAAATGGGATAAATAATAGTAAAAAATATATACTCAAATGTTTTATACCCAAATTGTTTTGCGATACATTACCTGAGAAATTGGTTCCATGTTCAAAGTCTCCTTCATCTCCAACCCTAAGTAGCAAATTTCTGTTTGCTCCACAGAACCTTTAAATTTGCCTTTATTTTCTGAGAAAGATTTTATTTTTCTTCTCCAATTTTATCTTCAAGAACTTCCAAGAAAGAAGCTATTTCTCTCTCCTTTATTGGTGATATTATAACATTCTTTGATGTTAGTGTGGATTCAACATTTAATTTCTTTAGATCCCATGCAGCTAGTCCACTTGCTTTGAATCCATTCACAATGATTGCAGGAGATAAACGATCAAGTGCTGATTTTAGGACTGGTGGAAACTCATGTTTCAGCATCTGTTTGCCTTCATGAGTTATTCTGAAGTCCACTACTTCCTGTGTCCAAGCATTTTTAAGAGTATGGAAAACAGAAATGTTCATTGGTTGCATTAGGTATGTGGAATTTGGGGGCAAAGCTACCATTTCAACTCCATGAGCCGAACAGAAGATTCTTAGATTCAAAGACATGTGAGAAGTATGTCCATCCATAAATAACACTACAGGTTTTTCTATGCAATGCTTATTTAAATATGGCTCAAACATTTGAACCTTTATTAAGTATTGAACCTTTGAAGTATAAATTATTTTAGATATTAATTTCTTTTAATAATCATATGTCTGATAGCTTAGTGAAGCTGCATTTTCGCGGCTCCAGAAGTGGGCCACTTGTGCACCAGTAGTGGGCCCCTAACCCACTACTGGTTCTGATGAACAAAATACTAAATAAATTATATACAAAGTCTTAGAACTTCAAAAAATAATTAATTAAAATAACTTAAACATAATTTTTTTTGGCATGTGCTTCAGTAGTGGGCCACCATACCCACTATTGGTACAATTTAAGAAATTGTGATCCAGAAGTGGGCCACCCCTTAAAATCAATATAATTTTCAATTTTTAAGTTTTCAGCTAATCTAACAAATTATTTACAATGTTATCGAGTATATCAACGGCACTTTAATTCAAAATAAAACATAATATTAAAGAAACAACGCTTTAGATAAAACCTTATCTCTTAATAAAATCACTAAGAATTTGCCGAAAAATCTGTGTTTGAAGACATTCCAGAATATAAACAAATATATCTACAGGAAAATAACAATTATTACAAACTGTTTATGAAAAGTTAACATTTAATGACTTTAACTAATCAGATTTCTTTCAGTCGTTTTACTGAAATGGATTGTGAGCTTGTTTTTAAACTTCGAAAGTTAGTGGCCCACTACAGGTACGTGGCCCACTACCGGTACGTTTACCCTATATCACTGTTAATTAAGAAGGCGTAGAATGTCAGAATACAAAAATTATACTTAAAATATATCTTATCTTTGCATTACATTAAAAAAAAAAAATTAGAAAGAAAATAAATTCAGAGAGAAATAGCAACTACATAATTGTATAAAGAAATCTATAATATCATCCAAATTCTCTTATTTAGATAACTCTTGTTGGGTGATATTATTATTTTAACGAAGAACATATAATAAAATCAAAAGTAAATTTTAAGTTACTATAGTTATTTAAATTGCATTTCAACACAATTGTAATATTATTACTTTCAAATATTTCTTTTTTATTTACATAAAAGTAGGAAATATATACGTACTTGTAAAATTCGTATATATGTATTTATAATGCATAAAATGTTATATACTGATAATTTCAAATAAATATCAAAATGATAATCATTGTATTTTCAAAATAAGCTTATAGAAATTATATACAATCTAATACTTTCAGTATAAATGCCTTATAAGCTTAGTAACAGTATAGATGTAACAAAAGTCGTAAATCAGATTCATTTAATTAATATATTTGCATTTGGTTCAATAAAATTAATTGTATCACACACCATTGGGCAGTTTGAATTAATCAAAGTACGCCTCTCTTCATCTAACGTTATAATAATTACATATTCATTACTGGCAGCGATAGTAATGCATGTTTAATGCAAAATATTATGAATTATAATATTATAAATTGTAACTGATTTGTTTATATGCGTGACAAATGTTAATTATCAAGAATTATTTAAAACAAAAGGAAGAAATAATAAGAAAAATGGATTTCACTTTCAATTAACCAAGATTGAATAACCAGGTGTTGGTGTTTTGCATATCCTGCACAATTTCAATATGCGTATAGTTTATATAAAATACATTTTAATAATAAAAGAAATATTTGTATTTATGTATTTTTATATGTTATTATGAAAAATTTATTGTATTTTTTAATATAATCTAAACTGTTGTTGAAATTTTAACTTTCCTACGATATTGAAAGAAAAGACCTGCATTTTGTATTAGTGGGTACATTACTTTTTGTAATAATTGTATCATATTTCTTTCGAAGGAAAAAATAAGATTATCAATTCAAGCCAGGATCTCAATTACAATTTCAAAATGTTTTGCTGTATATGACATGCTTAGGGATTACTATGTAAACACAACTGTAAATATTAATTTCTTGGTGAGAGAAAACTCAACTTCATAAAATTTAAAATATTGATCATGTAAATTTTATCGTAGGTGTATAATGAGCTATTTTAGAGTGCAAAAATACCGTTTTTTCTGTTTTTTTATCTCTTAGTTATATATTCAATGATATTTATTCAACAGTTTATTGCATGTTTACTTTTCATGTAAACAGCAATAAAATATTTGTAGTATTATTCTTTATACAAAGTATTTCAAATTCTGCATGTTTGTCAGAAACTGTATTTAAGTATTTAAAAACTTTTAAAACAAAGCTATTAAATAATGTGAATACAAAACAAACTGAATCTGCAAAATATTATAAAATGGACTTTGTTCTTTCCTTTAAAATGAAAAAAGTTATTAAATGTTATAATAATGATGATATGCTAGATAATTTTTAATTTTCTTTTCACGGTATCAGTTCTGTTTTCATGCATAATTTAAGACTTTATTAAACATTTAAGATTTTATTAAAGATCATTTTTAAGATTTTGAATAATATTTCTTAAGTAGTTATACAAAGTATGATTCCCCCATACTCAAAAATACATAAGTTAATTTGCATGCATGTTTCCATATCTGTATTATGGCTGGACGATTTTTAAATGGAAAGTGAATTTTTCTTTATCTATACTAATATTATAAGGAAGTAAAGTTTGTTTATTTGTAGGAGGTAAGCTCTGGAACTATCGAACCGATTCCAAAAGTAATGGTATCAAAATGATGGTGTTAGTCCCAATTAGAACATAGGTTATATCTTATGTACGTGCTACTGGAGAAAAGGGGGTTCAGGAGCAAAAAGCGTTCCAAAAATGCGATTTATGTTACTGCTGGGCCTAGAAACTGCAGTGTCCTATTTAAAAAATTATGGTGTGAAAACGATTATGACAGTCCTCGCTCCAACATAGGCTGTATTTCATGTCGGTACCACTACCCCAAAGCGGGTGCAGGAGCAAAAAAATGATCTAAATTGCGTTTTTTGTTATACTGAAGGGGCTAGCAACTTGAAATTTGGCAGAGTAATTACTTATGAGATGTAAATGTTCTCTGAGAACAGTTTCTTAAAACTTTGAAATTTAAAAAGGGTGAAAATGAACGAAAAGCGTTCTAAAAGCGTTCTAAATATTCATATCTAGATCATTCATAAAACTTACCTGTGGAAAAAAATAGCAATGAATAACCTTTTTCATTCCTTTCAACGAAGCTTTTTGCCATTTGCACTTTGATAACGACCGCCAATGGCCAAAGAACCCTTTGCAACCGTTTCGACCTTGGCCTAGAGAACCTGTTTTCTAGTGCGTGAGGGAGCATGGTTCTGTTCATGGTCGCCTAATTGGGGGACCGTAGTTGAATGGGTTTACAGCAATTGATTTGCGCTGAGAGAAGAATATCTCCATGTTTTTTTTTTTTTTTTTTTTTTTTTTTTTTCAATGAATCAAGTGAATGGCTCGCTACCACTTGTTTACGTTTTTACGATAATGTATGCTTTTAACTCGATTTCTGAAATTGTTTTTCAACTGCGAAAATCATTCAAATTTTGTTAGTTTTCAATCTTTTACAGAAACTTATGTTGAACAGAAGGGATTTCAGGTAGAAATGATTTGTATTTAGGCAGATAAGTTTTCTCTTACACATCTCAAATCGTAATTAAGCCTAACGTGACTCCATCTTATCGGAGACTGGTAAGATCAATGGTTTCGCCCAGAATGCATTACACTGCTTTTTATATATATTGGATTTCAAGATTACTCCATTCGTGTTTAACCCGTTAGTATTTGTCGTCCTATTAACAGAACATGTTTTTGCATTGATTATTATTCTGCCTTAACACTATTTTTATGTGTATGTAGAAATGATACTATATGTCTAACTGGTTAAATATGTTTGTTGATTTAGTAATAATAATGAAATTAAATGTAGTATCTGTTTACACCGTTCGCGATTTTTTATTTTATTTATAAGATGTTAGGCTTTTTTTATACAGATTTATGATATAATTTATGATACAACATAAATAAATACTCGAAGGTTCTATTGTTTGTTTAAGGCACTTGAAATACCACATTTTCCAGACTTCTTCAAAACTTCTTCTTTAGCATATTCGCATATCAACACGGCATATCAAGTACAACAATAGTACAAGTATATTCGTTAGCATTGAGTAAACGTTTAATTTTAGAAAATCTTAACTTGTGTGATTTGGAAAAACACTTTTAATTTTATTAACTTAAAACTCCTAGTACAAGATCTTATATATTAATCAGCGTACTTAGTTTTACATGATATAAACTACAAATTTAATTTTATGAAATGTTGTAAAAAGCGTGTCTTTAATTTTCTTTATTAATTTTATTTTTTTTTTCCTGGCGCAAAAAAAAGGTGGTGGAGGGGTGTTAAAAAAAGACTCGAATTGTACTAAGAGGTCTAAAATATTTTTCCCCTGGCATTGAAAAAAATGACACAAAAAAGTTTTGTAAAACTGTACATGCCGGACAACGGTTGATACTTGGCCTAAATTGATTTCAAAACTACGTTTCTGATTCTTATAAATCAATGGTTTTAAATGTTTATCTAAAAATAGTCAATACAAACAAAGAAACAAATTAAAAATGTGTTTGCGAGAATGAAGTACTAAGTGGCTTTTTAAATAGGTCTTATGTAACGATTTCAAAATTAGATTTATATTTAAAAATATATTTTTTAAAAATTCTTAAATTTTGCATGCAAACCGTTTCTTATAATTTGAACAATATTTAAAAGTAACCCACCGTAACATCCCACTATGCCATTTTACGTTTATTTTATTTTATTTTATATAGGAAAATAATCCCTTTAATGATATTTTGTTGAGTCAAGCATTTTTTCGTTCACATTATTTAATGACTTCATTAAATGGAAATATTCTCAGGAAATTCTTTGAAAACAAATCTTTTACTTTTTAGCCTTTTATTAAAAATAATTCTTTTCCTTATTTATAATAAAGCAAGTTATAATATATTTGCGAATCTGCTTATCATTTTGAGCTATGTTATGTTAAGCATAAACACATGAACTTATTTATTTCTTTTTTTAACGGAAAGTTTATTATACTGTAATTCAGGTAAAAGTAAAACAATGTCAGGGTTTTCTATATAAAAGGCTCACACTAAAGCACTGATAAATCAGGCAGGGACATTATTTGAAACATGGTTGAACTAATTTCCATCTCCTTAAAAAAAATCCCCGCTCACATCTTTTTCTAAAATTTTCAGTAGCGTTTTTTCTGCTTCTAAGATTTTTGATACGCTGAGCTTAGACCTGCAAAGAGCTCTCTTCTATCAACTAGGATTTTTTAATAGCATTTCGAAGAATTTCTACGAAAATCACACTGAATATAAAAAAGAGTAAACATTTTACAGTAGAAAAATACTTTAAAATATGCTCTATACTTGTATTAGTTTCTTAAGCTTTTAGTTTCCGTAAATTTAAAAATCTTCACAATTAGGAACATTTTAGGGTTCCGTACTAGTAAAAACGGAATGATTGTAAGATTACTGTCCTCCTCTCGGTCTCCCAGAAGTCTATCTGTCCGTCTGTCACAGCCATTTTACTCGTATATTATGGAATGTGGAATCTTCAAATTGGCTGAAGCAATAAATGCTATTGACACACATATTTGTAGATTACTAACCATTAACAAATATGCAGGATGTTTCTACGATCATGGGACAAACATGGAGGGGTGGGTTTATTTTAGCTGACTAAAATAAACATGTATTGTATCGGAATGTATGGTCGAAATTGGCGTCCTATGCATATGATTATATGATGTATACAACGAGGACTTTTTCCATACTATGGACTTATTCATGTCCTATTTTTTGTGTTCGTTACTCAGCCTGTCACTTCCAACATTACATTCCTACACAAAACATGTTTGTTTTAGTCAGATGCACCACCCCTCCAAGTCTCATGCTTATAGAAACACCCTGTATTCAGGAAAAATATAGAGGTGCTTGAAAGTTAAGTTATCGAAAAAAATATTTTCTTTGTATATAGTGTGTGGTATTGAGGGAAAGCTTTCTTAACGCTGAACTTAAAACTAAATTCCTTTTAATTTTAGGTATTATATCTTCAGAAATAGCGTCAAAAATGTAATGCAAAAATATCCCCCCCCCCACACCAGTATTTACGAAACTACTGAAACTGAAATTATGAAAAAATTAGGGGTAGTAGAAATTAATTTAAATCTTGCTGAAAACTGTAGCGATTACCATAGGTCAGATAGTTTTTGAGAAAATCACACTTTTCCATTATACACAAATATCGATTTGCGGGCATTCAGCAAAGGGGTTGAGCAGCGCTGGAGGTACCTATCGTAGCAGAAATATAAAAGGTTTGTTAATAATGACTTTTGAAAAACATTGTTGGTAATTAGCCGAGATAGCCCTTATTAGCCCTTAAAGACACGGGCGGTTTGGTCATACATAAAGAAACAGGCGGCATACCCTAACATCTGTTCAATAACATCTGTTCAATCTCTTAAATTGTTCAAAGACAAGGTATTTATATCAGCTTATAATGTTCTTACAGTTCCTTTTAATTTAACCTAAATTATTACACTTAATGATAAAAGTCTAGCTCTAAATGGAAGCTTATGGATTCAGGCACAGGTTTTTAAGAAGTATAGAAAGGTTCACCTTACCAAATTAGTAAAAATTGATGACTCTGGCTCTATCGCAAACATGAAATCGCAATCTCAACTTCAAATACCTTCGCATAGTGAGAATTTAATCAAGGGCAACTAGCTTGCCGACTCTTTAGCCCTTTATCTACTGACGGTACTTAAAAGTTCCATTAAAATAACTTGCTATAAAATACATTTAATACATCGATTAGTAGTAATACAGTTTCGAATGAGTTATAGATGCATTACTTTATTCCAAAAGCATGATTGGTTACACAAAACAAAAATAATTTTAAAAGAATGATTTCTTTTGCCTTTGCATTTCTTCAGCTTTCTTGGCGTTGGGGGAAGAGATTTTCCATTTCGGAAATATTTCTATTTTTCTATTGTTGAAATATTATAACTGTACATTTCCTAATTCCACAAAATACTAAGAAAAAGATTTAAAATAAAAGATTTGTGTGGGGTTATAAATATTGCACAAAATCCCTATAAATTCAAATTTATTTAATTCTCGTAAATCATTCAATCTTTCTGAAATCCACTCAAACTTTATTAAATAATTATGTAAATCTTCTAAAATAGTTTCAAAAAATCACAAAAAATACTTCAGAAGTTAAAATTTTCATGAATTGATAATTCAGTACATAAAGGGGTTATGACGCAGTTATGAGTGATCTGTGACAAATGAGATGATTTCAGCCACCACCTCACTATGTATAGTCAGTAGAAGAAACCATAGTTACCTAATTAAGGTGTCATAGCAAAATGACTGTGAAAACAGATTTCACACGCACTTTCTGAAACTCAAAGAAAGGAATAACTCATTTCTCGTTTAGGCACAAATGTTAGTGATTCACGAAAACACGATTCCAAACAAAAACAAAAAAAGTCATTCGTTCAGTAGAGTAGCCTTATAAAAGAGTACCTATGTATTCTGTCTAGACATTTACATGATTTTACCAGAAAATTTTATAAATTGTTCTCCGTACTAAAAGTAAGTGCGATCTAATTCATAAAGTAAAATATGATATAAAAATTCTGCAAACCATAAAAAACATTTTTGTAGAGAATTTTGGTGTTTTTATGAGAGGTTCCTCTAACATTGCACTCTGTTTAATTAAGTGATTTTTTAGGAAAATAAAAGAAGAAACACATAATTTTAATTGACATGTATTAAATTCTATGCCTTTAAAAATTTAGCTTTTTGGAACTATATAAGATAGCTTTCAATAGAAACAGCATTTATATTATTTTTAGCTTGTTTGTTTTATTCATGATGAAAACGTAACCATATATTTTTTTAATTTTCGCATGTCTGCTAAATATAAAAGTGTTTCTGAAACTTTTCAGAACATATAATTGGTAAAAAGTTCCATTATTATTAGTGAAATAAAATTTATAAGTTTAATTGAAACAAAATGTTTACATCGTTGCAAGACAAAAAAGTCTTAGATTATTATGAGCAAGATTACAATGACCACATGTGTACTTAGTTTATGGAAAAATATAATATAAAATGAAATACGTATGACTTTGTCGGTATTCCGATGTCAGTACTCCGCGTAAAACAATTTTTCATATTATCATTTTAAACAAAAATGTGGAAGAAACACAATTTTACCCATTCACGACAGTTTTCTCTAATTACTATGAGAGAATAGCGTATATCTGAAAAGTAGAAATAAAACTGGGAAACAGAATAAATAATTAAAAAGAAGTTTTGGCGATCTCATAAGCCTAAGATTAAACTGTAATATTTCTTTCAAAATATTTTCTTAAAAAGCTGTATAAAAGTGTTTCGCATATCTGAAAGTAAATGTGTATAAATTTTATGCGGTCTCTTTCATACTAAAAGCAAACGCCCACTTATGCTATTAGGTTTCTGTTGGTAGCGCCCAACTACAAGCTTTAATAGAAAGAATAATGTTCGAAAAGTAAAATTGAATGATACAGGAAAATATTTTCCATGTTTTAGAAAATCATAACTTTCACAATTTTCTTGACTACGATATGGTTTTCTTTCAATTTTAATACTTCATTTACTTCTGAAACTGTGCTTGCATAAGAAAGCATTCAGAAAACCCATTTTTTAGGATATATAGATATTATATTTCACATGCACAAACAGGCACAAACTTACATATATACATATATATATATATATATATATATGTATGTATATATGTGTTTAAAAATAATTCAAAATGTACCTTACTCATAATATTGGGCTGCTGAAAGAGATTTTAAATTCGTAAAAATGCTGAAAAGTTTTAATTGGATTTTGTCATATTGTAATGGAATGCAATTTTTATTATATATTTTAAATACACGGAAGAAAAACCCTGGAAAAGGCCGAAAATCCTTTTTTTTTTAAATGCACTTTCTGTAACTATACATTTTATATCATATGGCATAAAAAAATAAGTATTACATAAGAGTCAAAAGGAAATTACGAAAAGTGTGTTAGTTTTAGTAACATAATTTGTCATCAGATCGCTGAAGGCAAATAAATATATTAGAGATGGGATATTTTTTACTTTAAATGTGTTCTAGGATACTATTGTGTTTAGTGTTTTCTTTTTTTCTAAAATAACTAACTTGTATTAATTTCTTATTTTCATTAATATCCCAGCTATTCTAGTGCTGGAGAATGAATGCAACTCATAAAGTTGCTGAGTTGGGGGATCTGTTATTATTTGTAAAAATTCATACCAATAACGTTATCTGAGCGAAATATTCTCGCCGGTTGTTAACCCAGGTATCTAAAATGTTGAGCATTGGCAATGTAAGCAAAGTTCGATTCCCTGCTTGGGAATTTTTCCCTCAATTGGTAATATTCAATTCGTTTGGGAGATATGACTTATTTTTTTACCCTCTGTCGGATTTTTGGGAGTAACAGGGACTTTATCATAACTCTTCCTAAATTGATATTTTATAGGGAATGTTGAACATCCTTTGTAGTTAGATGGATGCTGTAACCCTCAGATGGAGCAGTTCGGAGGGTGATTGTGGGCATTAGTAGAGATAGCTTTTACCTCAAATTCATGAGAAAAGTGATTGCCTCTAAATCCTGCACATTTAGGATTAATGTGGCACTTCATTCCTACGTGAAAACGTTGTTCTGAACGATAACATCGCGAAGTCATTTTGATTGCCTAAAATTTTCTATTTGAGCACGAAGTTCGAAAATTCAGCGAGCATTGAACATTTCGTAGGATTTGTGTGTGTGTGTGTCAAAGTGGGAGTAATTCCCCATCTCTTCTTAATATTATCAGAGATATTTTTAAGATAGTAAAACCTCTGCAGATAAAGGCTTCTATAACAAAGTTCATATTTAGAGACATTTCGAACCTTCTAACTACAACTTCCATAAGGATTTCTGCATAGGGGATGAGATAATGTGGAATGTTATTTTGCTTAAAATTGTCATTAAGCGATAATCTGTCACGGATGTTGTCATGGGAAAATCTAACAAAATTTCCCTGAAACTTTTATTGAAATTTGAATTTGTCATTGTCACTTTTTTTTAGTATATTCGATGATGTTAAGAATTTGAGTAGCCATGATTGTTTTTTGTGTTCTCTTAACAGGTTTTTGGGAAAAGAATCCTTCATCAATAACGGATTACTCTTTCACGGACTCAAACTTATCACCAGTTTTGCTGTCAGCAGGTTTTTTTTTTTTTTTTTTTTTTTTTTTTTTGTAAGAAGCTTTATGTTGCTGGTTACTTTTAAGCTTTTGAATTTCACAAGGGTAAAATTATCATCAGTGTCAAAAACAACACTACCGTCTTTAAATTTACTATTTAGCATAAATTCAATTGCACCAAACAATGCAATTGCGATACTTGGACTAAATATCTAACAACTAATGTTTTTTCTTGTGCATAAATTTTATAGTCATTACCATTAACTAGAAATTGGCTAGGAGCTTGCAAGTCTTTGTCATAAATTCCTTGCATAACCATATTTTGCATTATAAATAGGAATCTCATTTAAATTGGAAGAGAGCAGTCCCTAAAAGCTGAAGAAGAGATATAAGGGTGCAATATACTCGCACCTGGAGGCCTGTGGCTTGTCATCATTAAACGACAACAGTGTAATCAAACAGGCGCTAACAGGCATGCTAGTTATTGTAATTCGCCGATAAGTCGAAGAAAGTGTCAGAATATTATAAATAAAAAGTTGTTTTCCTATTAAATAACAGTATATTTAAGTTTCGGTTGTTTGTAAAAAAAAATCAATACTGTTCTTTCCTTTAAATTAGAAATAAATCTTTTGAATAATATAAATTTCTTTCAGAATTTTTCTTTTACTTCTTTAAAATGTGATTTTTATCCCCAGTAAACAAAGATTATTGTTTCACTTTCGATTTTTTTCCTATTTACCAAGCATTCTTAACTGAATTTTCCATACACTTTTTATTTACATTCTTAAATCTCCGTAATGAATAAAATATTCGTTTTTGGAAAGAAATGTTCTTTTTATTTGTTCGGAAATGAGATTTTTTAAAAACGGGAATGCTTCGATGTGAATAAGCAGCTTTTCTTTTTACTTTATTTGTGCATTATTGTATTTTTCAAAGTTTTACAATCTGTTTTTGTTCACCCTTTTATGATAACTTTTCACTTCTTCTAAATGTCACAGGAAAGAGGAATAGACTTTTCAAGGAAATCCTACTTTTTTCATTCTAGTGAATCTTTTTCTCTTTATTAATGCAAATCTTCAAATCTTTATATCCTGGTATACAATCATCATATTTTTAAATTTTAATTAAATTAACTTTAAAATTTTATAAAGTAAACAAACATGTTTCAAACTGGATATTTTTTATATATGCCGATTTCTAACCTATTTATACTATCGTGATTATTAGATAGAAGTTAAAGTAAAGATTAGGCTCTAGAATTTTTCATTTTAGAATGTTTCTTATCTCATTTATTTAACATAAATATACATTTTATTGAAATCTAACCAAATCTAATATACTGTATCCAGATTCAGTTACGATTCTGAAAAGTACGTTATTATATTTCTCGGAGTCTTACAATCTGTTTCGTTCACCCTTTTATAATAACGTTTCACTTCTACTAAATGTCAGAGGAAAGAAGAATCGAAATCCCAAGGAAATCCTTTTTTTTCATTCTAGTGAACATTTCAATTTATTATTGCAAATCCTCAAATCTTAATATCCTGGTATGCTAACATTATATTTTTTTTAATTTTAATAAATATATGAAAGTTATCAAATATTTTATTTTATGTGTTTTTGTGACTTATGATAATGTTTGATAAATTAGAGAAATGTTCTAATAAAATCTAAAAATAGGAATACTTTAGAAAAATTTATAAAATAAATTAAGATGTTTCAAACTGGATACCTTTTAACATATAGCCACATAGTACCTTTAATAAACTATCCGGACGATTAGATCGAAGTTAAAATAAAGAAACCATTTGTTCTTGAATTTTTCATTTTAGAATATGTTTGTCATTTCAAGTATTTAATAATATTTTTTTAAGGGGACGAGGGACCTTAAAAAACCTTAAAAATCAATTCTTTATTTTTTGAAATTTTGACTTTAAATATTATTCAGGGGTACATTATATGCATTATGATAAGCATTTATCAAAAAAAAATTTTTTTTTAATTATTTTTGAGAAAAAAATGGAGTTTTACGCGTCGTCTTAGAAATCTTCGAAATGCCCCATGCGCATTCCAAATCAATGAAAATGCCCAATATATTTTATAAAAGTTTGGTTTATATATATAAATAAAACTGTGCATCGAATTTTATATATTTGAATATAAAGGTAAAAAAAAAAAAAAATTAAAAATTTCAAAATTTTTTCGAAAAAATTTCAAAAATTTTGATTTTTTTTTTTTTTTACACCTTCATATTCAAATATATAAAATTCGATGCACAGAATTATTTATATATATAATCCAAACTTTTATAAAAAATATTGGGGATTTTCATTGATATGGAATGCGCAGGGGGCATTTCGAAGATTTCTACGGTGACGCGTAAAATGCCATTTTTTTCTCAAAAATAATTTTTTTTTTAATTTTTTTGTGATAAATGCATGCCACAATGCATATAATGTACCCTTGAGTAATATTTAAATTAAAATTTACAAAAAAAATAGAAAAAAATTTAAAAAATTTGAAATTTTGAAATTTTTTCGAAATTTTTCAATTTTTTTTTTTTTACCTTTATATTCAAATATATAAAATTCGATGCACAGTTTTAATTATATATATAAACCAAACGTTTATAAAAAATATTGGTGATTTTTATTGATATGGAATGCGCAGGGGGCATTTCGAAGATTTCTACGACGACACGTAAAATGCCATTTTTTTCTCAAAAATAAAGTTTTTTTAAATTTTTTTTGTGATAAATGCATGCCGTAATGCATATAATGTACCCTTTAGTAATATTTAAAGTTAAATTTGCAAAAAAAATGAAAAAAAAGAAATTCTGAAATTTTGAAATTTTTTCGAAAAATTTGAAAATTTTTCAAAAAAATTTTTTTTAAACCTTTATATTCAAATATATAAAATTCGATGCACAGATTTTTTTATATATATAAATCAAACTTTTATAAAAAATATTGAGGATTTTCATTGATATGGAACGCGCATGGGGCATTTCGGAGATTTCTAAAACAACGCGTAAAATTCCACTTTTTTCTCAAAAATGACTTAATTTTTTTTTTTGTAATAAATGCCTGCCATAATGCATATAATGTACCTTTGAGTAATATTTAAGGTGAAATTTACAAAAAATAAAAAATTTATTTTTAAGGTCCCTCGTCCCCTTAAAGGAATTAACTTTAAAGTAGTAAAACATTTTCTGTTAGAATAAGACAATATTAAAAGAATTTCTTTACTAAGGTATATTATATTGTCTGCTAGATTATAAATATTTCATAAAAATGCTAAACGTTGTATTACAATTTTTGCTTGTAATTTGATTTTTTACTAAGAAAATTCCTTTTATACTAACTTTTCATGTCTGTTAAATGTCATAGGATGGAAGAATCGAAATTTAAAGGAAATCCTATTTCTCCATTCTAGTGAATATTTTTCTCTTTATTAATGAAAATACTCAAATTTTAATATCCAGGTATATATTCACCATATTTTTCAAAAAGCATATGAAAGACAACAAATATTTTATTTTATCAAAATAACTGTGAATTTCTGACATAAGATATTGTGTGATAAAATAGAGCAATATTCTGATATAATCTCTAAATATTGTTACTTCAGCAACATTTATAAAATAAATTAACATGTTTCAAACTGGATATTTTTTATATGCAGCTACTTAGTATCCTAGATATACTAGTGGGATGATTAGAAGATTGAAGTTAAAAATTAAAAAAGCTTTTGCTCTTGAATTTTCATTTTAGAATTCATTTATTTAATATATGTATACCGGGTGTCCTAAAAAGGATTGACAGATTTTAAAATTCAATAACTTGCAAACGGTGACAGATATTTAAAAAATTCTTGCAGGAGAGTTATGCATAAGGCCAAAAAAATTTTTTACAGTGATTTTCGATTTCAGTTCGAATTACAAACAATAGATGGCGCTGCGATCAATAGACGCTAAATTTAAGCTACTTTTGGTACTTCGGGACCCACTCAATGCATTTTAACCTGCTTTTTCCGCATGGAAGAAGAAAAAGGCAAAAAAATCGAGCCTGTGTTTAGCGCCTATTGCTTACAGCGCCATCTGTTGTTTGTAATTCGAACTAAAATCGAAAATCACTGTAAAAATGTTTTTGGCCTTATGCATAACCCTCCTGCAAAAATTGTTAAATATCTGTCACCGTTTGCAAGTTATTCAATTTTAAAATCAGCCAGTCCTTTTTAGGACACCCGGTGTATATTTTAGTGGAATCTAATCTAATCAAATATAGAGTATTCAGATTCAGTTTCAATTCTGAACTTCATTTTCCATACACCTTTTATTCACATTCTTAAATCTCCGGAAAGAATAAAATATTCATTTTGGAAAAGAAAATCCTTTTTATTTTTTCTGTAACGGGATTATTAAAAATTGGAATACTTTCACGTGAATAAGGAGCTTTTCCATCCACTTTATTTGTATGTTATTGCATTTCTCGAAGTTTTACAATCTGTTATTGTTAACCATTTTATAATAATTTTTCACTTCTGGTAAATGTCACAAGAAAGAGGAGTAGGAATTTGAAGGAAACCCTCTTTTACCTTCTATTGAATATTAAAGAAAAAAATATTGTTTTTTTTTTTTTTTTTTTTTTTTTTTTTGTGACGTAAGATATTGTGTGATGAAATAGGGCAATGTTCTGACAAAATCTATAAATAGGGTTACTTTAGAAAAATTTATAACATAAATTAACATGTTTCATATTGGATATTTATTTATATACAGTTACTTAGTACCACAAATACACTCATGGGATGATTAGATCGAATAATAATAATAATAATAAAATGATCTTGAATTTTTCATTTTGAAAAATGTTTGTTATCTTTTTTATTTAATAAAGTTTTTTTCTATTGGAATTTAATCTAATCTAATATAGAGTATTCAGATTGATTAACAATTCTAAATTTTATTTTCCACTTTTTATTTACATTCTTAAATCTCCGTAATGAAAAAATTATTCATTGTTGGAAATGAATTATTTTCATTTGTTCTGTAACGGGATTATTTAAAAACGGGAATGCTTCCATGTAAATAAAGAGCTTTTCCATCCACTGTATTTGTACGTTATTGCATTTCTCGAAGTTTTACAATATGTTTTTGTTCACACTTTTATAATAACTTTTTACTTCTGCTAAATGTCACAGGAAAGAGGAATCGAAATTTTAAGGAAATCCTATCTTTTCATTCTAGTAAATATTTTTGTATTTATCAATGCAAATCCTCAAATCTTAATATCCAGGTACACATTCACCATATTATTAAATTTCAATAAATATATGAAAGACAACAAATATTTTATTTTAACAACAAAATTGTGTTTTTATGACATAAGATAATATACTGTGGGATAAAATAGAGCAATGTTATGATAAAATCTATAAATACACTGTTAAAACACTATTATTAAAAATAAGAAAATTGTACTAATTATTGAGCACTTCCCGATCTTAAAATAGCTCCGAGTATTTAACTCTTAAATTTGGAAAACGCATGTACTCATTTTTTTTAGTACATACAGGGACTCGAAAATAAGTATGTATAGAAACACACATACAATATAAGAAAAAAAAGCGAAATTACAGAGAACCGACAAATCACCATTTTTAATTGTGAACAACTACAACTTTTGGAGTCAAGAACAACGAATTTACTACTTTAATTCTTGAAATTTTGTGTATGAGCCGCTCCGTGATTTGCACCCGAGTCCTCTAGGTGGGAGATCAGCATTGTACTGGCTGTGCTATAAAAGCAGTTACTAGCTGCTTCCAAATGACACCTTTTATGAATCAGCGACGAAAGATCGCTAACAGCAGAGATGCATTTTCTCTTTCTTAAATATTCTTATTTCTAATAAAACAATTTTTAAACTAAATTTTATTCTTTAACATTTCTAATGAAATTGTAAATAAATTTGAAAAGTGTGTATTATAAATTAAAATTATAACAAAGATAGACATATCTTTAAATAAAAGGTTGGAAATCCTTACTGTCAATTCGGTATAAGAAAAGGGTTTATCAGAAAACTCATATTTTTGAGCACATAGGATTTAAACATGAATATTAAGACTTTAAAATACAAAATATATGTATTCATTTCTGCATACATTTATAAATCAAGTATAATTATACACAACTTCAAAATATCATGTACTCGTTTCTGAATAATTGTACTTAAAAAATATGAGTACATAGAAATGCTCATTTTTAAGTAGATTATTTTTAACAATGTACTTCTTTTTGAAACAATTGTACTTAAAAAAATACGAGTACATGGAAGTTCTCATTTTTAAGTAAATTATTTTTGAGAGTGTAGAGATACTTTAGAAAAATTTATAAAATAGATTAACACGTTTCAAAGTCGATATTTTTTGACATAATAGCCATATACACTATATGGCTAAAGGTGACCGGCCACTTGCGATTTTAGACGTTTTGTTAAATATATAGAAAATTACATGAGGAAATAACCTGAAACTCCAGGTGTGTAAACATTATAGTATTGGTCATCTATTTCAGCGAAGATTTTTTGCCGAAACCCCACAGAGGACCGTCAACAAATTGAAAAAAAACGAATATCTTTTGGATATCCTGTAAAAACTAATGTAACAAATGCGTTCAAACTGTAGATTATGATTTAGTGGCTTATTGTAATAATTGTTGTTCATTTTTATGAGGATAGCATGTATACTCGTAGAGAAATTACGTTTTTTATATTAAAAAAATGTCTTAAATTTCTCCATGTTTTTCGCTTAGAATTTTCAGAGTTTCTTATTAAAAAAAAAAAAAAAAAAAAAAAAAAAAAAAAAAAAAAAAAAAAAAAAAATTCGTTACAGAAAATATGACAAATAACATTGTACACAATACCCTGTAATTAGAATTAAAAAGTAATAAAAATTGGATGAAAAATGAGTAGGTTCACTAGAAAATATTTCACTGCGCATTAGCAAATCTAATAAAAATATATTGTACATACTGTATTAGCTAAGTATATAGAGCAACTTTTGTGAAAGACTCGAAATCATAGCTTGAAAATTCCGAAAATTATTGTCGATTAAATAGGCTCGAAATCCGTTATTCCCAAACGAAAGCAAAAAGATGAAGGGTTGTATCCACATGCTACTCCAAATGTTACTACGCGCAATATTGTGTACGCTATCTTGGCACTAATCAACAGATATTTGATACAACCCCTCATCTTTTTTCTTCCTTTTGAAAACAACGGATTTTGAGCTTATTCTATCGACGATAATTTTCAGAATTTCCAAACTATGATTTTGAGACTTGCACAAAAGTTGCTCTATATACTTATCTAATATATTATGCATAGCATATTTTGATTGCGTTCGCGCATGCGCAGTGAAACCTTGTTTAGTAAACCTGCTAATTTTACATCCAATTTTTATTATTTTTTAATTTTGATTGCAGGATATTGTGTACAATGTTGTTTGCCATATTTTCTGAAAAGAACTTTTTTTATATTAAGAACTCTGTAAATTATAAGCAAAAATCTTGGCAAAATTTTGGACTGTTTTTATAAAATCCTTAATTTCTCTACGAGTATACATGCTATGCTCATAAAAATGAAAATAGTTTATTACAATAAGTCACTTAATCATAATCTCCAGTTTGAACGCTTTTGCTACATTAGTTTTTGCATGATTATCCAAAAGATATTCGTTCTTTTTCAATTTGTTGACCGTCCCCTATTGGGTTTCGGGAAAAAATCGTCTTGGAAATATATGACCTATACTATAGTGTTTACACCTGGCGTTTCAGGTTAATTCCTCATGTATTTTTCTAGATATTTAACAAAATGTCTAAAATCACAAGTGGCCTGTCACCTTTGGCCATATAGTAAGGTTCCATGAATACACTAGCGGGATGATTAGATCAAAGTTAAAATGAAGGAAATTTCTAGCTCTTGTTTTTTTAATTTTAGAATATGTTTCTTATCTCATTTATTTAATAATGTTTTTTAATGGAATCTAACATTAACTTTTCTCCCGAAATAGGATTAACTGCGTGCAGCATATATCCAGGCAGTTAAACATTTTATATTAGAATAAAAACGATATTAAAAGGAAATTTTTATTAAGAATTATAATATTGCCTGTTAGGATATAAATATTTCAAAATAAAATTTAATACAGTATTATATTTTTTGCTTATAATTTTGATATTTTACTAAGGAAATACCACGTATTTTTACTTTTATTCTGTTAACAATACAGCTAAATGACCGCATTGGAGTAAATTGTTTGTTTTTACTAATTCAAAGAAGTTTTAGTCTTAATGTATCATAAGAACGTGTTGTTATAAAAAAATAAAAAATAATGTTTTCAAATCCTCAGA
This sequence comes from Maratus speciosus, assembly GCA_963932465.1. Lineage (NCBI taxonomy): Eukaryota > Metazoa > Arthropoda > Arachnida > Araneae > Salticidae > Maratus > Maratus speciosus. Next base: position 535,511,551 of record OZ010791.1, on the reverse strand, counting down.
ATGAGTACTTTTTGACCTATTGTTGAAACAATTTCCATGGTATAAGTTTATATTTCCATATATTGATAGCAGGAATTTTGTTTCTGATATCGAGGAACTTACTGACATATTCTCTTTTCCTAAAATAGCAATTACGCTTTTAGAAATTTCTATCACTGATTGAATTTGAAGCGTATATTTGGAACATGCCTTTCCGGAATAGGTCGTCTTTAGAAAGCAATTGATTAGAATACATTATGCAGATCAATTATAGGAAACCGAGTGCGTCTGTTCAGTTTCAAGACACTGCAATGCCCAAGTCTGAATACTTCATGTACTTATAGACAAAATCTATCCGAGATTCTTAAATGATATTATTGTGCGAAATATGTATCTAATAGTATATTTTGTTCTTCTAGGAACTAGTATTTCTTATAACTGTCTAAGTACTCAAAACGTGACTCATTACTTTTCTTTTTCTTCGAAAAATATAGATTAATTTTATAATTATATGACTCTTGTTAAAAGAGATTAATTCAATATTTCATTACGAAGGTAAAAACCAACGAAATATTTTATAGGCAGATGGAAGTGCCTATACCTACCACTTTAAATTAATGTACCTTTTCCGAGAAACTACCAAAGACATTCACTTGAAAATATTTATGTACATAATATGAATAATTCCTAATGAAGCGGAGTCAACTTTACAAAGAGATATTGTTTACTTATTTTTTTTTTAATCTACAATATAACCCAATTGTAAATAACAAAAAAACTTGCATTTTTCCAAATGAAAACATTTTTATAAAAATTTTCAACAAATGGTTTTTACAAAAGATCACTTCAGATGGATTACGGATACGTGTGAACTATTGTAGTAAAATTGCGAACAATAATATGCAGTAGTTTCTATAAAAAGGTACATCAAAACTCAAAAAGCAACATTTTTAGAAAACTAAGTTTAAAGTTTACGTATGCAGTGCTTATGTATGATGTAAATAAACTGAATTACTTTAAAAAATGAACTTATTTTTGTCGTATAAATAAAAGAAATATAACATTCGAAAAGGCAAAAATAAAGGTTTCAATATATATATATATATATATAACCAACATTTTTCCCGAATTTGACATTTATCTGCCCTTAAAATGTAAATTCGTAGTTGTTGTTACACTTAAATAGATTTATTTACACGTTTGTTGATGAGAGAATTATCTGGGTCTGTTTACTTTCTTGTGGACGTTAGAATATTATATAAAATATTGTAATATGCCAGTAAAAAATAACATCACCATTATATTTTTGCATTACATTGCACTCCTTTGCTAAAACATACGTTTAAACTTTTATTACGTAACGTTTTCATGTGCCTTTTTTTACTGTATATTATTCTTTATAATGCTTTACCTTATTTCTAAACTGCCTGCGAAATAATCTTTAACCTTATTTTAGATTTAATTTTATCTTCAAAATTGAATTAAATAACAGCATATAAATTATATCTCACATGCCAGCATTCTTTGATCTCTTATTTAAAAATCTCTTTCGAGTACATGATGAATGGTACAAAAAAAAAAAAAAAAAATATTTACATAAAAAAGATGAGAAGGGAAGATTTTATTCTGATTTAAATATTAATTAACATTATAATTAGTTTTTCGTCAAACAAAACTTTAATTAATCTCTTGTTAATTAAAGAAAACTGTATTGTTTCAAACAAAAATTTTAGTTGTATAATTTTTGTATTTATAAAAATCGAATTATATAATATTACAAAAATTAAATAGTTTGATTAGAATCATGTCACACTGGATAGAAAATTTTAGAAATGCTTGATTGATATTCAAAACATTGCCTTGTGAGTTAAATCATTTCAAACAGTAATTCTATTAAAAAATGCAAATTCAAACTTGTTATAATGATTTAAACTAAAAATTTTGTTTTATTTTCTGTGTAATTGTAACAAATGAGATTAAATTAAAAAGACATTAATTTATAGTGAATTTACAAATCGAAAACAATATAATTAAATTGACAAACATATGCACTGATATTAACGCAGCTGAACCTCAATCTTTTTGGATGAACATTGAATAAATGAAATCATCAAATCAAGTTAAATTAGATGAAACCATAATGCTATCAAGTAATTACATCGAAATGTTTTTCTATGAAACCGATGCTGCGAGGTTTTGATTCCATTTTAAAAGCAATGTTTAAACATCTGTTTCTTAAAGAATTTCCAGCTCCATTCATGTCCGCCTATATACCACCAGCCCGCTTACATTCCCAAAATATCGCATATAATAACTTAATTGCACATCATATCGGTAATCATTAAGAAAAACAACAATAAAAAAAATCCGGAAAGATTTTGCTTTTCTAATACTACACTGTAAAAAAAAAAATATATATATATATATATATATATATATATATATTGTAGTTTTACAGATGTAAAGTTACATGCTTACTAAAGTTTCATTTGTAACTGTAGAAAAAAAGCTACAAAGCTACAAAACTAGTTTTATAAAGCTACAGAAATCTGTAACTTTACAAATGAATCTGTTAAAATTACTGCAATCGTACTGAAATTTTATGTGTAACCCTGGTTGCAGTTACATGAAAAGTACTAGACATCCCAGTTTCCTAAAATATTCTTAGTAACCTTACAGAGTGTTTGATTTTTGGTGCAAAAGTGTGTCTGTTACATAAATTTTTGTTGTTGCCGTTACATAAAAAGTTCTAGGGACGCTAGTTTCCTATATGGGGATGTTGAAATCAAAGTAAGTACCACACACGGACGATTATTTTGTTAATATTCAAAATTTAATTTAACTTCTATATCTAATTTTATCTACTTAAGATTATAAAAATATATATATCAGTTCTGCATTCCACAGATCAAGCGTAGTATGCGGTTTTGCTTGTAGCTGTGGGACTTTGACTTTGGTGGAAAAAAATTACTAATCACTTAACTGCATCATTTTTTTTGGTACCATAAATTAAAAATAGGGCAAAAACTTCACTTTTTTCTATACTAAAATATTTGCCTTATATACACAAAAAATGTCTGAGAATTATTAAATAGAAATTTACAGTTACAAATAAGTGATGTAAAAAAAAAATTAACAACGTAGGAAGCAAAATCTTCTTGCGCGAACCCATTTCTGGCAAAACAATTAAGTGGACTGTGCGTTTTTGACTGACGATTTGTATGGCGTTTTTCCTTCATATCGTGATATAGAACAAACAATCACTGCGTAATGGGAATATAAAATGTCTAATAATTCATTGTAGACGTGCCTTACTAAGTTTACTCCAACGATCAATAATTGTTGTATATTTTCTGTGGAGTGAATGATCTAAGAAAGAAAAGAAATCCTTTCACAGATGAAAGATATTAGGCACTTAAATCTTTCATCAATACCACGCATTTGAAGATTTAGATCCAAAAACTTATCTCACTGACCATATTTTATTAATTAAATTGCTTATAAACATTTTAATAAGGGATAATCCGTTCATTCCATCCAACGCCTATATATTTATATTCGTTATAGTTGATCCTAATTCTAACTATATGAAGTTCATACCGCCATTGATTGCTAGAAAGTTACAACAGGTGAACTACTGTAATAATGAACTAAAATTTTAATCCATTTTATGTTTATTTCCATGCTATATGTATCAAACCTTTTTTGAGTTCAAACCTAGTGTCCCAAATAACTGTTTGAATGTTATTTGCTTATATAAGCATACTAAACACAATAATTTCGAGAAGCGAGGTCGATTTGAAATCCACGAAGATGCAAGGATGCAGTTGCACTGTAGTGAGTCCACATTCATTTCAATGATAGACACTATGCAGTTTTCTGTCCTGGAAAATATCTAGGAACAATCTCTTAAATTCAGCGCATTTTGAGTTTATGTAAAAGCCTCGTACAAAGAAGCAGTTTAAACGTTGAATACTAAACTACAAAACTCTGTGGCTATATAATCCAAGAAGGATCTGGGCCGACAGTGCCCATCTCTGTTTTCTTGACCCTGGGCCCCGAGGTGCTATGCAGCATGCGTCCCGGCCAGGTGGTCAACCTAACGCGAGACCATCGGTGTTTAGTTCCCAAGCAAGCTTGGTATACATTTTATCGACCCCAAAGGGATGAAAGTCTGAGTGAACCTTACCCAGTTGGGAGTCGAACTCCCGACCTGCGGTGCAGCAGACAGGCGTGCTGACAACTACACCACTGGGCTTCTTTAAACGTTGAATACCGAACTGAATATTAGGAACTTGCCCCGGATATTAAAGTCTGAATTAGAGCCCCACATTTTGAAAATTTTGCGTGAAATGAAGTAATATGGTTTTTATATTTGAAGAACAAAATTTTTAACATTTCTAAAGCATCGAATAAATGAATAATTTAGAACATGTTTTTCATGGCCTTAATTACGAAAAAACGTGAAGCTTATTAACAACGTTAAGAAAAATTGCTTAAAATTATATCAACTAATTTTATGTACAACTGTACATTTTATAGAATTAATGATATTTTTAAATTCATAATAATGCATTAGTATTTAAAATTATCAATTGTATGAAAGCATCTGATCTTTGGAAAAATGTACACCTTTCATCGAACATTGCTTTACTAGAATAAAAGATGATCCAAAATTGGTTTTGGATCATATCCAGATGGATGACTCTAATAAATCATACCTGTTCTAAAAATAATTCATTTTCATTTTTCATGGAATATAAAAACATCTACGCAGCAGACAATTACATTTTTTTTTTCGAATTTCATGATTTCTGGCATAGTCGTTATTTGATTTATCCATTTCTAGCCTACGCATTGACAAATCAATTATTTCACTACTTTTATCCGAATTGATTAGTCTTTTCTATGTATCGGCCTATCTTCAGATACGACTTTTTTCATATTAAAAAAACTGATTTCTTTTGTGCATACAGCGGTCACCAACCCTTTGGAACTCACGAAACACAAAAGTTATAATTAAAAATACCACTAAATGAAAAATTACTGATCACTATTTAAAAAAAAAGTTAATACATTTCTACAATAAAGATCAGAGAACTTACATTGCATTGTTATGAAATGTACCTATTTAATATAACAAAATGATGAATTGTATAAGTATGCTTCAAGGCTGGTCCTGATTCAAATGAGAGTCACATTTTTAATTGTTTTATACCTAGCTGAAATATTAATAAATAATCATCAAAAAGGTTTTTTTTTTTTTTGCAAATAGTCGGCGGTGTCCTGTCAGTACCTTCTTTCTCGAGCGCATATTAGGGGAGAGCCAAATGATGCATATTTTGGCAGTTTGTCTTAGGCACTAAATACGAACAGTTTAGAATACTCAACAAGAAAGAAAAATCATGCGTCAAGCATAGGTTATGAAACACTTTCGAAAACGTCCAGAATACTTTAAGAAATCTTTTTCGTTTAATACTTTAAAGAAGATACCTAAGAAAATACCTAAAAAAACGCATTACGCCTTTGAAAACCAGATTTCACCACTTACTTCACAGATACGGAAAACTACTCCAATTATTTTGGTGGTGTTTGATTTATAGATTTGTACATCTTTTACACAATATGCTAAAATTTAGTTTGGTTTTAAGACTCATAATACAATTAAAAATTCACTTTTGGCAATTTCTACCAATAGACTGAAATGTACTTGAATACCTTTGTAAAGCCATGCATATTATCTAAAGGCACATCTATTAAAGATTATACTCCATTTATTAAACACGTCTAAGCTACAGAAATAACACTTCCAAGAATTACTAAAGATAGGAATCTATTTATCCAGTTTTATGCTTAGCCCGTAAATGATTTTATTTATATGCTACAAACATCTTTGAGTATACTAAATGTAGTTAATCATAAAAAAGCATAACTCAAATTAAATAAATAATCGGTCATGTGCGAGTATTACTCGCGCAAAGAGGTTTTCCTAAAATAAATATATGAATTAGTAACTTGGTTTTGTATTACACAAATATATCATTAAAATTTGTTATCTAAGCTAATCTGCTAACCGCAAATCATTATTTAAATTGATATAATTCTATAGATATAACCAAGATTTAAAAAATTAAGTTATGTTAATAACTCCCAATGCTTATATGCCTATATTTAATTTTTTTAAAAATTATACTATGTTGGAAAAAGTATCTTTTTTAGCATTTAAAACATATTGAAACAACATTAATATTTTGCCTTTTTGCTCGGCGGTCAGGTGGTTAAAAGAGCACAGAACACGCCGCCCGTGTCTTTATGTATGTCCAAACAGTCCTTGTCTGTAAAGGTTCATATATCGGCTAATTACCGACAATTTTATTCGAAAATCCTTATCAACAATCCTTTTATACTTCTACGACAATAGGTAACTACAGCGCTTCTTAGCTCCTTTGCTGAATGCCCACAAATATTAATCTGTGTGCAACAGTAAAATGCGATTTTCTCAAACCTGATGTGAGCGTTATAGTTTTGTCAATTCAGTTTAATATAAAAAAATATCCTTGAAATGATATCGCGTCTTTAAAAGAAGACTACAAAAATAAAACAAAAATTTGTTATATTTTATAATTTTCTTAGTGTGATTCCATTGAAAGTAAACATTTTGCGTGACATTAGGAAATTAGTTTGATATAAACAACAAATGGAAGTACTTTTATTTATTATGGATTTATTGCATGACCTGAAGCAATGTTCTCACATGCAAAGAAAAGTTCTTTTTTGAAATTTACTAGTAGATGTTATATAAAATTATGGCATTCGTTTATTAAGACTTTACGATATTGTGTGATACATTTCCTTTCAATTAGTAAAATTAGGTTTATTCAATTTACATTTTTAATGCTAAATATGACAATAATCGGTCATTTGACCAGTGCCAAATAAAAACATTTCGGACCACAAATATCTTTATAAAATAAATAAAATTTAAAGAAGTAAAAATTGCGTTGAATCAAAAAGTTAAATAGATTTATCATTTTGCAGTCAATCACTCCACAGTCGCAGCATTTAATTTTTTTATAGTCAAATGTTATAATAGGACTGGATTTAAGATAATATTTATTTGTAAATACGTAATTGTATTTATTCGTCTACATAAGAAACCGAAAATTTTCTTTAAAAATACTCGTGTGAATGTGACACTTGGGAAAAAAAGTTAAATAAGAAAAAATATACCCCACAGGCCTTAGGTGGTTAATTAACATTTCTTGAAAAACCTAACTTTATATTTGATAAAAATACATTTACAAGGCAAATAACTACCTTTATTTATACAGATCGACCTGCTTCATTTCTATGACGTCAACATTCTCAAAATTTATATTGATACAAATATTTTCGCAAAAAATTTTAAATGGAAAAAATTTTATATAGTTTTATAATATTTATTGTTTAAAATAATTTTCATAATACTTGAGTGATGTTTCCGGTATATTTAGTGTTAAGGTAATTCTGAAAAATACTTTTAGCTCAAAATAATACATTGAATAGTATATAAAATTAGTCTTAAATATATATTCTTTTACGGTAAATTATCGTAAATTTTATATTATCACAAAATTAGTTCTTTCGTTGCAAAATAATGCACTGAAAATTTTCAAACAATTAACTATGTATCTAGAAAGTTTATAAAAATAAATAAAATACAAAATCTGTAAACTGAAAACTTCACTAACGGATTCGATAAATAAATAATTGTGACAGGGTTTTATGATTAATCGTCCCAATCGGGTTCAACCCATTTTCTTAGATGATGTGTTTGAACATATATGATTTAGAGAAAGGGTATTTGATTTTGAAAGTATTTACGTTTACTTTAAAGGATATTGAAAACATACCGTTATGTTATGCGCGCATGTTTATGTAAGCCATAACGGAATTGGACCGAAATATGCAAGATTGGTTGATGATATTAAAAAGTTGTAAAATTATTTATTTTGCTTTCGCCAAGCATGTTCACTTAATCGCTAACTTGGGTAACTCTGACGCTTTATTGTTTGTTACTTTTTAATATTGCAGCAAAAAAAGTTTATTTCTAAGGTAGATTTAGAAAATATGCAATGAAATTAATTAAAAACCAATAAAAAAAGATTTATACAGTTAAACCAATTCTAAACTGTTTAAACAATCCTACAGTTCTAAAATAAATCTATTTGAAAATGTATATTTTCATTCTATTCGACGATGTAAATAACTAAAAATATACGAGAATAAAAACTAAATGTTTGAGGGAAAAACGTGGAAGCGATGGAGCAGATTGTTGCTACTATCATCAGAGACTGACTAAGGCTGCGAACGCACCATCCTTCTAACTGTTATCAGTGTCGGCGTCGTTTTTTGTGGCCACGCGGTGTCTTTGATTTTTAACGACTAAATTTTATATTATCACAAAATTAGTTCTTTTGTTGAAGGGATTGTTTTTGTTGAAGGGACTGATGTCTGCAAAAGATGAACCTTTCCTTGGAGTAGAGTCGAGCTCCTTATATCCTGACCCATTGTTGATTCCCCTCATTCTTTTGCGAATAAACCGCAGAACCGTGCAGAATAAAATATTTTCCAAGAAAACTGCAGAAGGAGGCAAAACACACGTCTGTACGCAGCCTAATTCTACTTGGGGCCTTTGAACGAAGACAAAGTTGGAGGATTCCAGAACATTTCAGTACTCATTTTAAGAACAAATAACATATTTTTAGCTTTGGTATTTCGTCAAAAGGTGAGACCCGTTTGACTTTACGATAATCAGGGACTCACTTCCATTATGGTATCAGCGTATCGTACTAATTTAACTATTTAGGTTTACAATTTTTTAATTATGTACTGAAATAAATAGGGCTCCATAGCTATTAAACGTATGACGCAAATTGAAAATAATAGTAAATACGGATTTCGACCCCCGTATCCTTCAAGTTATGTACTTTCGCCCATTACGAACATTTAGCTGGAATATGGGACGACATTAAACTTTACATTCTTCATTGGACATTAAAATTACGAACATTTCTTCGAAAAAAAATTCTGTCATAATTAATTTAAATATTTATTTCAATACTTGATGAAAAACCAGGTGAGCCAAAAGTTCGTTAAAACTTTAAAAACTCATAAAAGAGGAAGAAATTATGATAAAGAAGTGCGGTTTTCAAGTAACAGCTCATAAGGGAGTCGAATTTTTTTAGCAGCAAAAAAAAAACAAAAAAAAAAAACAAGTTAAAAAATCACATGTACAGGGCGCTGACAACCAGAAATACAAGGAAAAGGGCAATAATAAGATCCATTCATTTGTTCTTCCAATAACAACTGTTCAACATGACCTCCAGAACATTCTACCATACAACCAGATTGTGTCGTAGTACCTGTTCATTGTGTTTCGAGTCGTCAGCGCCCTCTACATGTGATTTTTAACACATTTTTTTCTGCGAAAAATATCCGCTTTAACTTGTGAGTCCTTTCTTGCAAACCGCACTCCTTTATCATAATTTCTCCCTTTTTTTATGAGTTTTTAAAGTTTTAACGAACTTTTGGCTCAACCGGTATTTCTTTAAATACGTGAATTAGATGATAGAACATTCATTCCATTCCATTATTATATTGAGATTAACTAACAAAAATTTTACTTTTTCAAAAAAGCCCACTGAATTGAGCTCAAGGTCATTGAAATGTGAGAAGTGGTAATCATCTGTCCACTAACATAAGAGGGAAAGTAAACAGCAAGAGATAATCAATATATTCAAAAGACAAGGCTGTTTTTTCAGTTCTCTGTCCTGAGATTTCTACTTAACCAATTTTACTAATTATTGTTTTAAATGAAAGCTGTCCATTTGAAGATGTGCCCGCACTAGGTATTTTTTTTTAAATATTCCCTTTTTTATAGTTTAATTTTAAAGGTTTTTTATTAAATATCTACAAAAGTGTGGCAAACGGACTGAAGAGTACTTCCATTGTTGGAGATAAAAGATTAAAAATGGAGTTTACCTTTATTGATTTTTATTAATGCAATTTTCTCAATACGATTAAAAATAATATGAAAACGTTAAACAGAAAATGACGTCATACTTTAAAAATCACAGAATTTCCCCTATAAAGCTTTTATATTTCACTATTCTGTCATCCCTCTGACATTGAGTTTGAGACGCTAGACGAAATGTTCCAGTAAATGTAAATGACGTCATATTTCAAAGAAAACGATCAAATTGTTTGATAAAACGAAATATTTTACTTTTTTTAGTCCACAATTTATAATTTTTCGAATTTTTACGCGCCGGTACTGAAATTATAACCTCAAATAAAGAGTGGGAGTTTTCACGTGGAGAGTTGTAATAGATAAGAAACGTGAATTCAAGCCTGGAAATATATTTATTAATAGCTTATTGTGAGTTCAATTATTTTTAAATTATTAATATCTATATGAGACGGTGAAAATGACGTTAGAGGGCAAACATTTCTGATTATGTCAAAGTGAAATACTTTTAACTGATTTTTTATTCAGTAATACCAAGCACAAGAGCCTCAGTTGATAACTCCATCATAATTATTTATCTTGATTATATGTTACTGATTACTTACACAAATGATTTAATTTTTAAATAATTTTAACAATTAATGCTAATGAAAATGGTATTTTGTTAACTTTAGGATAAAATATGTGGTTGGATAGTTAGAATAACCACTGTAAGATGGAAGTTTTATTATAATTATTTTTGTAGGTTTATTAAAAATTTAATCCAACAGTTCCTTTACAAAATATTTTTTCTTCGAAATTCGACAGGTTAAAAACCTCCTTTAGATATTACCACTTAAGTCCTTTTTTGACGAAATGTGATACTTGTATCGACATAAAATGAACTTCAGTGATAAAAATATTGACACGAATACACGAATTAAAAAAAAAAGTTCTTCCCGTTTCATTATAATATTGAGATTATTTAATGAAGAATTATAAGAAAAGACTCAGTTTTGAGCGCTTGTTTGTTGAAATATTCCACGTGGCATTAGAGTGTCTGCAAACATGAAGCGTAAAATAAATCGAAAGTGATAATTTAAAAAGCTTCTAATTAAGTTCGTACTGGCCAAGTTTCTTTATTTTATCGACAAAAAATGAACGTGAGCAATAAAAATAATTATATTAAATAATTTAATGAGAAGAGAGAATTTTCATTCCATTCCATCTGGAGCCATTCCTGTGTGAAAACGCATCTGGAGTAGTCTGCTCGTTATGACTAATTGCAAATATTTCAACAATGTTACTTTATTCTAAAACATTATATTAAGATAATTTATACATTTATTACACATTATTATACATTGCAAATTACTAATTGTGTATTGTGTTAAAGTTATTTATAATTGCACAAAAACTATAATAACATTTTATGAATAGCGCGAAATTTCTATTTTAATGTAAAACCTTTTGCGTATATTAAAAAAAAAAAAAAAAAGAAGTACCTGTTTAATTTGTATTACCATCATACGTTTATAATTTTAACTAGATAAGCAGAAATATTTCTATCTTTGACTGCTAAAAAAGCTAAAGAACCAAGATTACGAGCGAAATTTTTTGTGTGAGATCATATTCCTTCACAAATTAAACCGTGTTGTGTTGCAAAATATATATTAAATTCTAATTACATGTTCAATACGCGGCATTGCATCACATATTTACATACAGTTATACTTTCCAAGACACATATATCCAGACATATAAAGGATTGCTAAATTGTTGTAATATGTAAGGCAATTTTTGTCTAAATATTGCTAAATTGGCGCTAAAAATATGTCGTCATGAAACTTGACGAATTTGTATAATTCGCGAAAGTTAATTGAAAATAAAATTATATTTTTATATAAAGGAAATTCAGGTATTATGGAATACCATTTATATTTTTATTTGTAAGACAACAACAACAAAAAAAATGGGATACATTATAAGTTAGTAAATAAAAAACTTTGATTATTTCTTAACGCTTTTTTAATTTGTTTAATGTGAAAAAAATACATATCATTAATTAGTTTTTTTTTTTTTTTTTTGAAAAAGATTACACTTTTCGGATAATGGCAGCAAGTCGGGTAATATGGAATAACGTTATAAGCAATGTTAAAATTACAACAAAAACCCCTATTTAAATGAATAAGCAAAATTATTTAATGAATGAATCTTAGTGCATCATCCATAAATCCGTCAGATTCCTTGAATTTTTTTTTTTTTAATTTTTAGACTTGGATTGAAATTGTTGTCTATCTGATATTCCATATTAGCCGAAACATACCATGCTGAAAAACATAACCTCTTCACCCGTCATCAAGTTAGCTTAGAGGATAACTGACTAACACAGCAATAAATATCTTTCCAGTAAAGTATACTGAAAACTGGCGATAAATCACAAATAAAAAAATAAACTTTGTATGGATGACAATAAAACAAAAGATTACACAGGCCGATTTTCCAGAACGAAATTTTAACAGTCTGTCATCCGCAATATAAACACGTGTACGTATAGGACCTTTTTTGTGATCTTGTTACCTTTTTGTAACCTTGTTCCCTTAACCCATTAACCGCTGGTGTTGCGTTGACGCAACGGTCAAAATCAATGCGTACAAAATATTAGCTTTCAGATGAATTTTATATTAACGGTCATTTTTAAGTAGGGAATGTTATAGTTAATAATTCAATGGAGAAATATTTTCTTTCACCAGTTTTTTTTTTTTTTTTTTACATTTAATAACGAAATCAAACTTGAAGCAATTTTAAACGAAACCTTTCACGTTGTCGTTTTCGCAGAAGAAATATAGTTAGGAAAACGTAAGCTTTAAAGGTAATCTATTTTTAGACAAAGTTAAATTGCATAAAATTACATAAAAACATTTTACGAATCAGTTGTTTTTGTTATAAAGGAGAAGGAAGAGAAAATAGGTTTTGCGTTTACACTACGTCAGCGGGAAAGGAGTAGTTATCCACTCGTGTCGTTCGACTCTTTGTGTTTCTTCTCATTTTGTGCCCATAGAGATGCCTAAACCGTTAGAGGAGACTCTTCAACGAATTTTTGTTGAACAATCAGATAAAGATGATTGGAACGAAATTGATTGATTATTGTTATTTCTCCCGAATAAGCAGGAATTATCGATGAAGAATGAAAAGATAATATATCATAATAAGACGATGATATTTCACCATGTGATATTGCTCGCAAAATTGCATTAAAAAAAGTTTGTGTCCTCTAAAATTTGTACAAGTCATATATTTAAAAAAAAATAGGAAACTTGAAGTGGATAAAGAAGGAAACTTTGAATTCAACTCGGCCAAAAAATGAAGAAAAATTAAAATATTGACAGATGATGGAAGAAATCAAGATTATGCTCGAAAATAAAAAGTTTCACTCTGATTTTATGCATGAAATTGCATTGCAAAGGGTATTTGTAAAAGCAAACACGTTAAATAGTTAAATAAAGGGTTAGATAGAAACAAATCAGCTACAAGAAGGCCTAGTAAGCGGACATTTAATTGTCAAGTTCGATGACAGCAGAACACTGCATTGTAAACAGTGCCACAACCAGAATATCGCTGCAGTAAATTTGGGATGTTGCGTTATTACTTAAGTGTACCGAATGTTTTGATGCTTGAAACTGTTTTCTGGATATAAACAGTAATTTGTAAACAAAAAATAATTACAATTTAATAATAGATTAAATACATTTAAAGTAATTTTTGGCTTTCTAAATTGTAACTACGCTAAAAAAAAATCTTCCAGTGCCCAGATCTAAGAAAACACTGTAGATGTTCAGTTGAACTTACTGAACCTCAATTCTCTTATTCCGCTGATGTTGCATGAACGCAAAACTCTATTTTTCGCAAGATAAGACATGTTTTGTTATTTTCATTAATAATTGATGTTATGTATGTTCAAATGAATAACCAATTTCACTTGTATAAAAAAATTTTAACACCTTATAATTTTGGCGGTTAATGGGTTAAGGACACGTGTTACATTAGCTTATGACGGGCTGTTAAAATTTCCAAACCGAAACGCGTCCTGTGCGTTCTTTTCTTTTATCGCGATTCATACAAACTTTTATCATTTATTTATTAAATATAACTGTTCAAATTTATTCTGAACTTGGATAGCAACATTGATAATGATATTTTGTAATTAATACGAATTTTATTAAATTTGCTGCAAAAATTGAGAATAAGATTTTATTTCATTGCGTGACTCGAACAGGTATCCAAACAGGATTGAACACAGTGCATCATGTTATTACTACGTAGTCGAAAGTCAGTTTTACGCTTGCAACACCGTTATGCCCCAGATATCGAAGTATTCCATATTGTCCGACCATTCCATAATGCCCAAAATTCCTATCTTTACATTGATATATAGATGTTGCGAATTAACTGAATGATTAATCCTTCCATATTGCGTCATAAGAACACCTGCTAGATGAATGCGTGGGCGGGAAAAAGCTGATGCAATAAAAACAGACTGTTTCATCATAGACTTTCCTTTTCAAACAGGAAGTTATTTTTATTAGTTGAACTATAATTGTTTCTTATTGCTTGTAGATGTAGAATTGAATTTGTATAATGTGGACGCGGCATTGAAGCTGCGTTTTGTAACTGAAGAAATAATATAGTCTAGTTAAAACGCAAGACTCACTACAGTATTCCTTTTTTTAAACACAAGTACAGCTAACAATTTCCTTTTCAGTGAAAAAGTTTACTAACACATCAATGCCTATTTTTCTAGAAGATGGCTAGGATTTATATGGATTCTACAGTTAGCTTAGCAGTCTTCGGAGGACTGACCTCCCTTCCTTTGGATTATTTAAGACGGTAAGAGAACTCAAATACTTACCTGAATTTTGAATATAGATTTTAGTTATTCTAGTTTTAGAAGTCATTTTACATGATTATATTTTATGCGGTAGCTTTAACAGTCAGGGCAGTTGGAGTTGCCACATAAAATCTGGCATCCTTGAAATTTTTATGGTATGAAGGGGGGGGGGGGCGCTCAAATGTTAATAACCGCTTGAGTGCAAAGGCTCAGAAAGTTGCTGTAAAATTCTTGGTCATTTTTGAATGCCCTTCGCATAGGCTGCTAGGCCAATTTTCAAAGCATTTTCTGGTGAACTAGACACTACTTCCGATGTCGGTTCCATCTTGTTTGTAGATGGGACCGAAAATGAGCAAGGTAATTTCATGTCAGTGCAAAGGTTTCCATCTCCTCACTATCCTTTGATACCTCTAATGGAATCAATCTCGAGGTTGGTTATAGAAACTCTCCGTGTTTCATCTTAATCTTAACCAGTCTGATATGTCCATCTTTAGATGGATAAATGTCCGTGACTTTGATCAGAGGCCAATCAATTCTTTTATTGTTGTCACTAGTGACAATCACAACGTCACTTATGGCAAAAGGTTTCTCCTTTTTTATTGTTACTACCAGACTCCCTTAATTGACCCAAATATTCCGATCTTAATCTTTTCCTTAGATTTTGTCGGAGCTTTTGTTGGTACAGGGTGTCCAGTGAATAAGACCCTGATTTCAAAATTAAATATCTGAAAAACAAAGATCAATAGAATTATGCGGTAAACGGTTTGTTTATTAGCTAAGATGTAAAAATGTTATACGGAAGTTTCAAAATTTAGTTGCAAAAACCGTTAACAGATGGCGCTGCAATCGCAATACTTGTAAACTGCTTTGAAGTCCAGAGTACTAGCGTCTCATTCCTAGATCTGCTCCCAACGGAAAAACGGAAATTGGGAAAGTCCATTTTTTCATTGGGGTGATGTGCAGAAGTGGAAACATCTGGTCACAGAATTATTGCATCAGCTTTAATTTTAGAAAATTTCAATTAATAGAATTTTCAATAAAAAGTTATGAAATCATTATAAGAACTTATTAAATATTTTATTAAATTCAATTTTTAATGCCATATAATTATTTAAATAAAAATGCATATATTTAGAAAAATAATTTTGTACTTTTTATTTATTTTTTATATTTTTAAATCACGGCATTGTATTTTGGTATTATTGTTTATACCAGAATTATTAAAAATAAAAAAGTAATTTTTCACTTTTAATTTATTTTTAGATCACGGCATAATACTTTGGTTTTAGCACAAAACATATATTTCTTTTCTTTGAAAACAAAGTTTTAGAGATAGAAATGATGCATTAAATTATTTTTTTAAAGGAATTGATGATAAGTCATATCATCAACGTCAAAGTAAAAGTATTTTGGATGCTGCATTCCTTTCCAACACTTCGAATCCTATCGATAGAAGCTGCACCATGTTTCTGTGCTCATTTAAAAAAAATGAAATTGAGTTTTTAAAATTAAAATTATTTTTTAACTTAATTATGTTTTTAAAAATAGAAACTTTGTATTTTTTCATTCAAACTATTCTTTGCAATTAAAAAAAAAAGATTTATGAATCATTATTATAAATGCTCAATGATTTTTAAAAAAAGGGTTTCTTTTAGCTTAATTAAATTTTAAAACTAGAAACTTTGGATTTTTTTTTATTGAAACTTTTTCAATCTCCGGATGGAAGTAGCTTATAACAAAATTTGAAACAAATCTCTATTCTGTCAACACATGGCTCCGCTTCTGCACATTACCCAAATAAAATATTTTAATAAGTTCTTATATAATGACTGCTAAACTTTTTATTGAAAATACAATTAATTGAAATTCTCTAAAATTGAAGCTGATGCAATAATTCTGTGACCAGATGTCTCCACTTCTGCACATCACACAAAAGAAAAAGTGGTCTTTCCCAATTTTCGTTCTTCCATAGGAAGCCATCTAGGAATGAGACGCTAGTGCTCTCGACTTTAAAACACAATATATAGGAATTGCGATTACAGCGCCATCTGTTAGCGGTTTTTGCAACTAAATTTTGAAACATCCGTATAACATTTTTACAGCTTAGCTAATAAACAAACCGTTTACCGCATAATTCTATTGATCTTTGTTTTTGAGATATTTAATTTTGAAATCAGGGTCTTATTCGCTGGACACCCTGTATATATTTCGTTTGTTTAACGATTTGGCATCCAGAATGTCAAGATCTGGCGTATCAATTTCTTTCACTTCTTGCAAAAACATGACCGGAGTGAGAGGAACTAAGTAATTTGAATCCTCCAACACATAGGTGAGGGACCGGCTGTTAATTATACTTTCGACATCACACATCACGGTCTCCATTTCTTCATAATTTAAGGAGTTTTTCCCCAGAACTTTTCGGAGGATTCTTTTTGTTATCCCAATTAGTCGCTCCCACCACCCTCCCCACCACGGAGCTGAAGGAGGGATAAATTTACATTTAACTTTGCTGGTTATACTGGCATTTGTTACAGCATTCCAGTCAATTTCTTTCAACAAATTTTCTGCTCCTACAAAATTTTTACCGTTGTCGGTATATATAATCGAAGGTCGGCCTCGACGGGCTATAAGTCTCCTCAAAGTCTGCAAAAAAAATATCTGTTGATAACGAAGTACCGAGCGCAAAATGTATTGCTCAAAAAATAGCACAGGTATAAATTACCAGCCAAATCTTTTTATTTCCTTTGAGAAAAAGCGGACCGGCATAATCGATACCTACGATTTCAAAAATGGCCTCTCACTCTGTCTTCAGTTAAGGGAGGAGTAGAAATTTCTACGGGTTATCGTATCTTCGACATTTTACGCAGTTTCTAATAATATTTCTAATTGCTTTCCGGAATTTTAAAACCCAGTAATCTTCCCTTAAGTTAGACATCATTCTCTGTACCCCCGCATGTCCTAAGGTTAAATGTCGAAGATATAGCCAGTTTTTCTACGGCTGGATGGTCGCTTGGAAGGATGACAGGATACCTAAAATTCAGTGTATCTTCCCGCAACAGTATGCGTGATTTAAGTCTCATAAGTCAAGGTCCTTCTGGTATAGGGGCAATTTCAGAGCAGATCTTTTGTTGGTCTAATACTTCAAATTTACATCGGAAACTATTATCCATATTTCCTAAATTAATTAAATAACTATCGTGTAGGTCTTCACATTGTTGCCCCCCCCCCAAATAAACTATGCACTACTCTTTCCTGCCTTATAGAGCGGTCTTTAAAGAAACCTCCACTACAAAGGTGCGGCCAGGTTTTGATGGTTCAGCTCGGGAAAAGGACTCACCATCAATAAATGATTGTATTGAAAAGGTGCCTAACCTGGTTGAACTGATTCCTTCTATTTTAAATAGATTTAGATTAGGGAAAATAGGGGTAATTGCTGACATAAAAAAGGCTTTTTTACAGATCGGCATTACAGAAAAAGATCGACCCTACTTGAAATTTTTATGGTATGAAAGGGGGGGGGGCTCAAAAGTTAATAACGCTTCAACACAAAAGAGTAGTATTTGGCATTTCATGCAGCCCCTACCTTCTAGGTGCCACGTTAGAATATCATTTGAAAAACGCACCTTAGCATTTTAAAAACACCGCGTTTAATCGTTAGAGTCGTTTTATGTTGACAACTGCGTTACGAGCGTTAATAATATGGAAAAGCTGCACCGATTTATCGAAGAGTCAAAAACCTTTCTTAGCACTCTAAATTCGAGTTCGCGGGTGGGAACATAGTTTTCGAGAAGTTTTGACGGGGGAAAATGTCCCCGTTTTGGGGTGAATGTGGGATTTAAAAAAAAAAAAACACATTAGCAATTGATTTAAAAGAGATTTTGGAAGATGATCGAAAAGTAACTACGAGAAACATTTTATTGACTGTACATAGAATTTTTGAACCTATCGGGTACTCATGTCCTATAACATTAGAACCTAAGATATTATTTGAGGAATGTTGGCAAGCTAAAGTAACATAAGACACGGAATTGCCTGTTTCTATCAGGAAAAACTTTGAAAAATGGAAAAACCAATTAGAAAAATTAAAGACTATTGAAATACCTAGGTGTTTTTCACGGGATGCAGATAAGCTGCATTCTTTGCACGTTTTTTGCGACGCTATCAAAATAGCGTATGCTACGTGCATATTTATACGGACCGAAAATGAGCATGGTATTTTCTGTCAGTTGGTTCAAGCAAGAAGTACAGTTGCGCCTATGAAACCAATTTCCATCCCGAGGTTAGAATTGTTGGCTTGTAATATAGGGGCTAGATTAGCAAGCAGTGTTATAAATGATTTAAAATTAGATGACATTGCAATTTGTTATTGGACTGATTCGGTCAATGCACTTTATTGGATAAAAAGAAATGAAAATTGGGCACCTTTTGTTTATAACCGGGTGTCGGAAATTCGCTCATTAAGTGATCCTGAAAGGTGGCACTTTCTTTCCGGCTACTTGAATCTAGCTAACCTGCCTTCAAGGGGTTGTATCGCTTAGGTTTTAGCCCGAGATAAATGGTGGGAGGGACCACAATAGCTGAGAGAACCAATGGATCAGTGGCCTAAATCAGAACTTTTTTCCGATTTTGAAATTATAGATGCAGAAAGAAGAAAGGCTGTTATTAGTGCTAACAATGTAGAGCTTAAAAACGACCAAATTTACACTAGAATTTCTTCTTATGATACATTGGTCAAAGTAATCGCATGGATATATAGATTTTTCAAAAATTGCAAGAAAGTTAAAAAGATAGAAATTTGTTTTTTTAACTGTGGAAGAACAGAATAAATCACAAAATGTATTACTAAAATTAGTACAAACGCAATCATTTACTGCTCCGGAAGATAAACGTTTAAAGGCATTTCAGATTATGGTAGATTCTGATGGACTTATGAGACTTAAATCACGCATACTTTTGCGGGAAGATTCACTGAATTTTAGGTATCCTGTAATATTTTTAAGCGACCATCCAGTCGTCGAAAAACTGGTTATATCTCGACATTTAACCTTAGGACATGCGGGGGTACAGATAATGATGTCTAACTTAACACTAGAACGGCGGCGAGGGGTCATTTTGACCCTTGCCGAATGAATACATGTCGATTCGAACCAGAAATTTTTTTATAATATAAGATTAATATATGCTGCACAAAAATAACTTAAATAGATATGTTAAATAGTTTTAAGTAAAAATTCTGATGTGAAATATTTTTATAAAACTTGAGTAAAATTTCCCGCCGTTCTAGTGTTAAGGAAAGATTACTGGGTTTTAAAATTCCGGAAAACAATTAGAAAACTTGTTATAAACTGTGTAAAATGTCGAAGATACGATTTTAAACCCGTAGAAATTTCTACTCCTCCCTTACCTGAAGACAGAGTGACAGAAGCGGCCATTTTTGAAATCGTAGGTATTGATTATGCCGGTCCGTTTTTTCTCAGAGGAAATAAAAATTTTGGTTGGTAATTTATACCTGTGCTATTTTTCAAGCAATACATTTTGAGCTCGCTACATCGTTATCAACAGATATTTTTTTGCAGACTTTGAGGAGATTTATAGCCCGTCGAGACCGACATTCGATTATATATACCGACAACGGTAAAAATTTTGTAGGAGCAGAAAATTTGTTGAAAGAAATTGACTGGAATGCTGTAACAAATGGCAGTATATCCAGCAAAATTAAATGGAAATTTATTCGTCCTTCAGCTCCGTGGTGGGGAGGGTGGTGGGAGCGACTAATTGGGATAACAAAAAGAATCCTCCGAAAAGTTCTGGGGAAAAACTCCTTAAATTATGACGAAATGGAGACTGTGATGTGGGATGTCGAAAGCCTAATTAACAGCCGGCCCCTCACCTATGTGTCGGAGGATACAAATGACAAAGTCCCTCTCGCCCAGGTCATGTTTTTGCATGAAAGAAAGAAGGTGGAAGAAAGTGAAAGAAAGTGGTACTCCAGATCTTGACATTCTGGATGCCAAATCGTTAAACAAACGACATATATACTAACAAAAGCTCCGACAAGATCTAAGGAAAATATTCAGATAGGAATATTTGGGTCAATTAAAGGAGCCTGGTAGAATCAATAAAAAGGAGAAACCCTTTGCCATAGGTGACGTTGTGATTGTCACTAGTGACAACAATAAAAGAATTGATTGGCTTCTGGCTAAAGTCACGGACATTTATCCATCTAAAGATGGACATATCAGTCTGGTTAAGATTAAGATGAAACACGGAGAGTTTCTAAGATCAACCTCGAGATTTATACCATTAGAGGTATCAAAGGATAGTGAGGAGATGAGAAATCTTTACACTGACATGAAAAATGACAATGATTCTGATGTTCCAGTTCAGCATTCCAGATATGGACGAATTATCAAACATCGGACCAATTGGAAGATTTGAGTTCCCGCCTTCTGAAACTCAGAGGTGGGAGGATGTTGCGAATTAACTGAATCATTAATCCTTCCATATTGCGTTATAAGAACACCTGCTAGATGAATGCGTGGTCGGGGCAATAAAAACAGACTGTTTCATCATAGACTTTCCTTTTCAACCAGGAAGTTATTTTTATTATTTGAACTCAAATTTTTTCTTATTGCTTGTAGATGTAGAATTGAATTTGTATAATGTGGACGCGGCATTGAAGCTGCGTTTTGTAACTCAAGAAATAATATAGTCCAGTTATAACGCAAGACGCACTACAATATTCCTTTTTTAAAAAACAAGTACAGTTAACAATTTCCTTTTCAGTAAAAAATTTTACTAACACATTTTCTAGAAGATGGCTATGATTTATATGGATTCTACAGTTAGCTCAGCAGTCTTCGGAGGACCGAACCCCCTTCCTTTGGATTAATTAAGAAGGTAAAAGTACTCAAATTCTTACCTGAATTTTGAATATAGATTTTAGTTATTCTAGTTTTAGAAGTCATTTTGCATGACTATATTTTATGCGGTAGCTTTAATAGTCAGGGCAGTTGGAGTTGCCACAATACTATATGTATGTGGAACTGGGGTATTCAGCTTTCGTGTTCTATTTAAATTTTATTTTATTCTTGTTCCGTCAACGATTTTAATTAATGTATGAATTTTAAATATCTCTCTATTCTAAAAAAAAGTAACTCCCGCTGTCACCGCCGCCGCCGCCGCCGCCGCCGGTTTTGATTTTTTGGTGACCGGAGGCCTTTCTTCGTTAATATTAACAAAAATAATGCATACAAAAATATGAAAATCGGTGGTTTTATACAGAAATGCCTGATAAACACGCTGATGCAGACAGTTTTCAAATCGAAGAATTATTTTAAGAGTTATTTAATGCTAAAGTTGGACAAAATCGTTCCACTAAAAAAGTTTTATAGCAGCAAAAACTGTACATGGCAGTGTAATCATTTTTAGATCATTTTATGCGTTAGAAGTTGCCGGAGTGCAGATTGCATTATTTTTTTTATTTTGACTCATTTTTTCAGGTTTTATTTCTATTTTAAATTCGAATTTTCAGCATTTCTAGAGATATTTTCTACAGATTTCAGAAAATTGTACTGATTTAAACTGTTGCCATCTGTATAAAAAGCGCAAGCAATAATGTTTGCTTCAAATAAAAAATTTATTTACACGTGACTATTATAAACAGGAAAAAAACTTTCAAATTAGTATTAAATAATTACGTATAAAAAGCAGGAACTTATTAAAAATTACGTCATAAAAAGTATACACGTGAATTTTAAAGGAGAAAGGATATTGTAAAATAATAAATTCATTAACATGCGTTAGAAGTCTTAGGAGAAATTACGTCATATTTACGTCACATTATAGTTATTACATAAAATGAACACACAAAATAATATTGCAAAAAAGTTTAAATTTAGAAATTGCGCTAGACATTTATTTGATATTTTGAAAATTAATTTAAAATGTCTCATTTAAAAGAACTTTCTTTTCGCTTTGTTAAAAAATACCAGGAGACAAAGACTCTCTTTACTTAATTCCTTTTACATTAGCTTATTTTGAAAGGTTGTTACACGTGTATACGTCATCAAGTTATTTTTATTTCGACGTTTTATTTGTGTTTTTATTAATGTTGTACGAATTTATTTGTTCTTTCGTTATTTAAAATAAAAATTATATCAATTTGTATAATTTGGCGAGTGGTTTGGCGATTTATATAATTTGGCGAAATTGGTCGACAGGATAATCAAGTAGTACCGCAGCGGATTTGGCGTTAAAATTCCCCAATCAAAGAGAAATGAATAGAAATTCGTTTATAGGGAGATCGCCACTGTTTTTAAAATTATAATTCAATCTTTCGTAATCTTTTTAAAGCCGATCAAATTAGCGTGCATTTAGAGTCTGCGGTGTCTGGACGGGGGTTGGCGAGCGTAGCTCGTAGGGGGCCGAGCCCCCTAGTATCTGTAAAAAAATGAAAGGAATTAAAATACATTATATTCTGCAATTACTAAAGGTTAATAATGTTTCTACTACATTTACTTATTCCAGTGGTTAAGAATATATTTGTTTGCATATGAATAATAAAGATTCCCTTATACGTTGTAATTGTATTCGGTCGTATATAGCAATATTATAATGAAATATATTTGTTCTATCTGGCAAAGAATAATATCCTAAATTAAAATGTAACATTTCGTCTGAATATGGAGACACATTTAAATCTTAAAAGGACAAAAATAAAAATAAAACGCAAAATGCTATTAAGTATTTCATAAAGTGCTTTCTGACGGCCAATTAGCTGCCCAAACTGACCTGCCTTGATATACATAATTCAAATGCAATTAGCAAACAAGGTATTGTTACTGAACGCGTAATCTGAATAGAAGTAAGTAACATATTCAGTGTAAACGGATTTAGTGAAAAAGATGAAAATGAGAAAAATGATTAAACAATTATTAAACGGAAAACGGATATTTAATACTTAAAAGAGAATAAAGGATGATAAGAGATAACTTTCGTGTAAATAAAGCGGGCGACAAAAGTTGAGGATTGTGCGTAAAACTACCCACATTCATGTGTCATATTGTTCAGAAACTACTGAGGCGATTACGAAACTTTTTAAATGTTTTAGCAATAGCAAAACTATAAACAAATAATTGGTGAAAAAAAGGAAAAGAAAAATATTACAAAAGTTGTGTTACTTTTTTAAAAAACTAGAATTATTTTGTTTTCGAAATTGAGTAACTACTGTATATTTTTCTTGTCCTGTGATAAGGGAATAAATAAAAAAATAATTTAAATACGTGAATATTCTTTTTGTCTTTAATTCAAAATTCATATTTTTTTTAAGTTGTCCATTAAGATAAAAGAATTGTTATACATTTTAAGTAGATATTGTTTTAAGATATTTAATTCATAAAATCTGCGTTTTTTGTTCTTCTGTTGCATTAAAATATATTATTAGTATAAAACGCTTTATTCATATCCGTACAGTAAAATCTATTTTGAGCGTATTATATTTTTTTGTTTTCTATGTAGTTAAATATGTAAAAGATGTTTATGAAAAACATAGAGTTGAAATTTTCTTGCAAATAATGTTTTAAAATAATTGTAAAAAATGTAGATGAAAAATTCTAAAACGTATTTAACCCTTAAATACCTGATTTTTCAAAAATCATTGTAATAATGTTTTGGGCTTTCATTTTTTAAATAAACCTTGGGAAAAATACTTAAAAAAATCATATTTTGTTTTAAGTATAGTTTACGGCTAAAAAACAGTTTGTTACTAATCGGCAATATTGGTGTTTAGTTAAAAAAATAATTTCCCTTCATAAAATTCTATAATATTAATCACACAAGAATTTTAGGAACTATAATAAGAAATAAATTTTACTTGCTCACTGCAGGTCAAAATAGGGTATTTCGCAAGCTTTCAAACAAAACAAAATGAACAAGTAGCAACAATTGAAAAGATAAATTTATCTTATTCTTAAACAGCACAAGTGTTGCCATCTACATGTTGAAAATCGGTTTAATAATATCTTCAGAATGCATTTAATTGGCAACATTAGGCATTATAGCATCAATATTATTCTAATAGTATTTTAGAGCCTAAATTAGGTATGTTGCCGAAAAGCAACACCAGGCATTTAAGGGTTAAATTCCGTACTTAAAATAGAGATAAATAAACGAAGGAATGGGAAAGTTATATAAAGTGTGAAATGCACTGTATTATTACATGTTAATAAATATTCAAATTTATTTCGTATCTTCCATTTTTTCTCGACATTAAGAGTTTATTACTTAATAAATAATTATTTTTGTATGGAAAAAAAAAATGCTACGATGAATTAAAACGCAACTTTTTGTTTTTATACCTTTTGTTTCACGTTAATAAATTCGGAAACAAAAATTAAACGCAAGCACTCCAACACTATTAACTATTTCCCAATGTGTTATCTGATTGTCAGTTAGAAGCCCAAAGTGAAATGTTGTGGCATTTACAATTTTAATACATCTAACAAACAGGTTGTACTACAACGACTGTATGTAATCGATATAGTATTAGGCGATATGTACTCTGTTTAGATGAGTTTCATAAAAACGACATAAATTAGAATGAAGCTTTTAGAATAATTTTATTATCATGCCGCATTAACTTTATAGGATTAAACGCTTAAAATATCTATGAGAAGTAAATTTCTTTACTAGTATTCACAATATGAAATACTTCACAAGAAAAAAAATTGTATATATATAAAGATTATTTTTCTGCAAAATAATTACACTTAGTCGTATTTTTATATATTATTTTGTAGGATTATGATTTTAAAATATCGAGTAGAATTAATTTTATCTTTACTAGTATCCATATCAGTATTCGTAAATATCATGATATTTTTTAAAACATAAAAAATATCCGATATTTTGTTATTATATCCGATATTTTTTATATAGACCCAATACATATTATATATATATATATCCGATATTTTCAAAATAGACAACTTATTGCTGACTGTATATATTTTCAGACCTAATATAAATTAGGAACAAAACATACTGCACAAAGCATGCGAACTTAATAAAACAAAAATTCTGAATGTTATTATTATTATTATTACTATTACTTCTCTTAAGTAACATAATTTAAAATGAACTAATTGAAAACAGACACAATTTGTTTTTCACACTCACAAAACACAAACAATATGATTTAGTAAAAAGTATTAAGAAAATTTTATATTTCATATGACAAAAGTTTAAATACATTAAACTTTTTAAACTATGAGCATAAACATAAATTGTCAGCTTTTTCATTCTATAACCCGTTGCGCAGTTTAAACTGAACTAGTTGGATGTGCCAATCCCAAAACTTTCTTCTATCTTATACATCTTAATATTTCAAAACCTAGTTACACATGTTAATACTTCAATATTATTAGTTCAATACTATACCAACTTTGATTTTCATCTTAAATTTCTGCTCAAGTCAATTAAACGGACTAAAAACGAGTTAATCTATATCATGATATTTGTTAAAATGATTAATTTTTCCTTATTTTGTCGTTATCAGCTGTTTGCGAATAGCCGGCATAGCAGGAAGCGAGTTCCCGCCGCTGCATGAGCCGCCGATGCACAATAGAACTACGAAAAATCAAGAAAAGTATACAAAAATCGCTAGCACGGAGCCCTTTTACCGCGCAATATTTCCAAATTCAAGGAGAACCTGTTCGCCAAAGCCAAAAACAAGCACAAACATTTTGGTTCAATTGTATGCATAATTTTATACGCTGTTCGATGGTACAATAATGAAAAGGGCACAGAGATCGGAATTATAGCGCCCCCTTCTTTCGGAATTTTTTCAAGTTCAGGGAGGACTTGTTTGCCATAGACAGAAACATGCACAAAAAATTTGGTTCAATTATATGGATAACTTCATACACTTTTCGATGGTACAATAATGAAAATGGTACAGACATCGCAATTATAGTGCCCCCTTCCGGCAGAATTTTTCCAAATTCAGGGAGGACCTTCGTGACATGACCAAAAATAAACACATAAAATTTGGTTCAATTCTATGCATAACTTCATACACTTTTCGGCGGTACAATATTCAAAATGGCACAAAAATTGTACAAAAATCGCTATTGCAGCGCCCTCTACGAGCGATTTTTTTACAAATTAAGGGAGGACCTCCTTGCCATTGCCAAGAACTTAAATTTTTCTTTGGTTCAATTCTATGCATAAATTCATACACTTTTCGATGGTGCAATATTCAAAATCGCACAAAAATCGCTATTACAGCGCCCCTAACGGCGAATTTTTTGCAAATTAATGGAGGACCTGCTTGCCATATCCAAAAACTTAAAATAAAAATTTGGTTTAATTCTATGCATAACTTCATACACTTTTGGACGGTACAATATTCAAAATCGCACAAAAAACGCTATTACAGCGCCCCCTACCGGCGAATTTTTTCCAAATTCAGGGAGGACCTGCTTGCCATAGCCAAAAACTTAAAATAAAAATTTGGTTTAATTCTATGCATAACTTCATACACTTTTGGGCGGTACAATATTCAAAATCGCACAAAAATCGCTATTACAGCACCCCCTACCGGCGAATTTTTTCCAAATTCAGGGAGGACCTGCTTGCCATAGCCAAAAACTTAAAATAAAAATTTGGTTCAATTCTATGCATAACTTCATACACTTTTCGATGGTACAATATTCAAAATCGCACAAAAGACACATTTACAGCGCCCCCTACTGGCGAATTTTTTCCAAATTCAGGGAGGACCTGCTTGTCATATCCAAAAACTTAAACTAAAAATTTGGTTCAATTCTATGCATAACTCCATACACTTTTGGATGGTACAATATTCAAAATCGCACAAAAATTGTTATATCAGCGCCCCCTACCGGCGATTTTTTTCCAAATTCAGGGAGGACCTGCTTGTCATATCCAAAAACTTAAACTAAAAATTTGGTTCAATTCTATGCATAACTCCATACACTTTTGGATGGTACAATATTCAAAATCGCACAAAAATTGTTATATCAGCGCCCCCTACCGGCGATTTTTTTCCAAATTCCGAGAGGACCTGCTTGCCATAGCCAAAAACTTATAATAAAATTTTGGTTTAATTCTATACATAACTTCATACACTTTTTGGTGGTACAATGGCGACAGACAGACGGACAGACGGACAGACGGACAGACGGACAGACGGACGGACGGACAGACGGACACACAGACAGACAGACATTTTCTATAAACATGTTTTTTGGAATCTCTGACCCCTAAAACATGCAAATCCGTCGAAAACTGGAAGTCGAAAAAAATTTCGATTACAATACTTTCTTCTATTGAAGATAGAAGAAAGTAAAAAAAAAAAAAAACTAGTTGGATGTGCCAATCCCAAAACTTTCTTCTATCTTATACATCTTAATATTTCAAAACCTAGTTACACACATTAATACTTCAATATTATTAATTCAATACTATACCAACTTTGAGTTTCATCTTCAATTTCTGCTCAAATCAATTAAACGGACTAAAACGAGTTAATCTATATCATGATATTTGTTAAAATTATTAATTTTTCCTTATTCTGTTGTTATCAGCTGTTTGCGAATAGCCGGTTTAGCAGGAAGCGAGTTCCCGCCGCTGCATGAGCCGCCGATGCACAATAGAACTACGAAAAATCATAAAAGTATACAAAAATCGCTAACACGGAGCCCCTTTACCGCGCAATATTTCCAAATTCAAGGAGGACCTGTTGGCCAAAGCCAAAAACAAGCACAAACATTTTGGTTCAATTGTATGCATAATTTTATACGCTGTTCGATGGTACAATAATGAAAATGGCACAGAGATCGGAATTATAGCGCCCCCTTCTTTCGGAATTTTTTCAAGTTCAGGGAGGACTTGTTTGCCATAGCCAGAGACATGCACAAAAAATTTGGTTCAATTATATGGATAACTTCATACACTTTTAGACGGTACAATATTCAAAATGGCACAAAAATTGTACAAAAATCGCTATTACAGCGCCCTCTACGAGCGATTTTGTTACAAATTAAGGGAGGACCTCCTTGCCATAGCCAAGAACTTAAATTTTTTTTTTGGTTCAATTCTATGCATAACTTCATACACTTTTGGACGGTACAATATTCAAAATCGCACAAAAATCGTTATTACAGCGCCCCTACCGGCGAATTTTTTCCAAATTCAGGGAGGACCTGCTTGCCATAGCCAAAAACTTAAAATAAAAATTTAGTCCAATTCTATGCATAATTTCACACACTTTTCGATGGTACAATATTCAAAATCGCACAAAAAGCGCATTTACAGCGCCCCCTACCGGCGAATTTTTTCCAAATTCAGGGAGGACCTGCCTGTCATATCCAAAAACTTAAAATAAAAATTTGGTTCAATTCTATGCATAACTCCATACACTTTTGGATGGTACAATATTCAAAATCGCACAAAAATTGTTATATCAGCGCCCCCTACCGGCGAATTTTTTCCAAATTCCGGGAGGACCTGCTTGCCATAGCCAGAAACTTATAATAAAATTTTGGTTTAATTCTATACATAACTTCATACACTTTTTGATGGTAAAATGGCGACAGACAGACGGACAGACGGACAGACGGACGGACGGACGGACGGACAGACGGACGGACGGACAGACGGACAGACGGACACACAGACAGACAGACATTTTCTATAAACATGTTTTTTGGAATCTCTGACCCCTAAAACATGCAAATCCGTCGAAAACCGGAAGTCGAAAAAAATTTCGATTACAATACTTTCTTCTATTGAAGATAGAAGAAAGTAAAAAACGAAAAAGATTTATTCTAATGAAACAGTAAATAACTTATCCAAATTACACTGTTTACTTTTCAATAGCCGACGTCATTGTCTCACGTCATTATTGGTTATACATTTAAAAATTGAACTTCAAATATAAAGCTGGGTATAGATTATTATTATTTTTTTTTTTGGGGGGGGGAGGGGATGGCGGCGGCCTAAAAAAGCTACTGATAGAGCAAAAGCTCTTTTTCTGCAGAACAACACAGTCAATAATAGTTTTAAAAATATGTTATTTTAGAACTTCTTTGACTTAAAATATCAAAAATTTCAAAAATGGTTCATTAAAAATTGAACTTCAAATGTAAAAATGGGAATAAATTATTATTATTTATTTTTTATATACCTTTTTAGGGGGTGGGCTAAAAAGCTATTCCTAGAGCAAAATTTATTTACCTACAAAACAACACGGTCAATAATAGTTTAAAAGAAAAAAAAATCTACAACTTTTTTGAGTGAAAAGATCAAAAATATCATATAAAATATATTAAATATATGTATAAAATAACCAAGATATCAAAAATATCAAACTTCATGATAATTTGAAAATAAATATTGGATATATATCATGATAAATATCAAGATATACATCAATCGATATGTAACAACGAACCCTGATCCATATTAACAAATTCCCGAGGGGGAAATTTTTAAAAGAATTTAATAGTTCGAAATCTGCTACGATACTATTCCGATCTCATTCAAAAATCGTGTTTCTTAGGCATTGGAACCCCATTTAAATTTGTACTAAAACCAAACTTTTGATAAATCGAAATATGTTTTCATTCCTTAGTCCTCTGGTATTGAAACCTCACAAAAGATTATATTTAAAAAAATCCTACTGAGAGACATGTATATATTTTTATTGCTGAGATATCTCATGAATAGAAAACTCATATAAGTTTAACTTAAAAGTAACATAACATATCTATTTCATGAAATCCTTAAATTCACATTACTATAACAAGTTTAAAAAATTTGTAAACACAAGATACTATTTAAACTAGGACTTCCCTCAGAGGGATTAGTCTGAGCGATATTACTGAGAACATAGATTTAATAATAACATGTGGAAGCAAAGAAAATGAGATGTTATCTTTAATTGTCCATATACTGCGATAAACTGAAATGATGAAAATAAACGAATCGTAGAATTACAAAGTCTTATATATGAATTCGTATACACTGTTTAAAGAAATGGGAAATCAAACCATTCAAGACAGCCATGCATGGATATAAAATTGAAAGTACGCAATATATTAAAAGTAAAATAGAAAATGAAACACTAAATTACTTATATCGGAATTTTAACTGTATTAAATGATGTCAAGAGCATAATCAGACGCTCCGCACCAATTTGAGTAACTTTAAATGACAAATATATGATGTTTAAAAAGAATGGACTATACTTTATATGGTGTGTGCTCCCCCGGAATAGTTAATATTGTACAATATCTGTTTTCCACAGATGCAATGAGGTTGTCGATAACATTTAAGGAATTCTCTCCTCAAAATCTAATATAGTATCAAAATACCGAATACATCAACAGTTGCATGCAATGCTTCCTTAGAGTGTGTTTTAGATATGCTCGATCGGATTTAAATGATGAGTGTATGCTGGCCACTACATACGCTGTATTGTTTTGTTTTCAAACATATTCTGCACAAGTTGAGCTGTATTTAGCAAGTATTAAATAAACGAAATCGGCAATGATTACAACATAAAGTATGACACAAGATCTGAATATATCGTCTGCATAACTTTTGAGCTGTCAAAGTGTCATTTGAAGTAATTTACAAATCCATACATATTTATTCAGCAAATCATGCAAGCTAAAATACACCAATATGATCCCGATTTTAAAATTTCACCAGAATAAGTTAATATATAAAAAAGCTACTAATGATAATTGAGAATATGACCTTATGATAAAATGTCTAGAAAAATGAATCGGATAAAAAAATTATATCACATTTAAAACGGCACTTCCCTCTGTTAGTGGCCTTGGCGAGAGAGAGAAAAGCCTAGAGAAGGAACACTTTAACAAGTACTTTCGGGCAACCTACTCACTGTTTCATACAGGTCTTTATTTAATATTTACACAATTTATTTAATGCTAGGTGGGTATCTATCTGTTTTGTTGCATTTAAATTGCATGTTTTGCGGAGGAAATGCAGCATTATGAAATATTTAAAGTTGCTGTACCTAATAATTCCAAATTAATGGTAATTGAGATCGCTTTCCGTTAATTTCACCTTTTTAAATTTTTAATTTTTTAGAAACCATTTATAGAGACAATTGTATATTTTAAAACTAACCCGAAGCAAAATTTCAAGATTTTGGGCTCAGCAGTAACACAGAAATAGAAAATTTTTGAAAGTTTTTTGTTTTTGCACTGTTTTGTTTTATATAGCGACATTTTTAGAAATTGTTCTATTGCGAGAATTTACGTCATGATAAATACAGCCATGTCAATTTTCATGTTTATATTCCTAACAATTCCATGTACTTCGTTACTTAGATCATCTTTAGATCTTTTTCCGCTTTGTTTTGTCTTTCTATTTTTTAGAATTCGTTCTACAACGAGCATTTACATCTTATTAATTATTACCATGCCATAGTTCTAGTTTCTAACCCCAACAGTATCCCAAAAATTTCAGTATTCCAAATAAATCATAGTTTAGAAACTTTCTAGAAATTTTTACGTTTATCCGTCAAATTGAACCTTTTAGAGAGCGTTCATTACGAGTATTTACATCTTAAAAGTAACTACCGCACCAAATTTAAAGTTTCTAACCCAATCAATATCACAGAAATCGCAATTTTAGAACTTTTTTGCTCCTGCAGCGATGTAGGTTCTTGCACTGACATAAAATAGTCTTTTTTTCGGAGCAGAGATGGCCACCAACATTTTTTTAAGTTGGCTATTTAGTTTCAGAGATAACACCTCACAAACGTACAAGCATTAATAATATTATATACTTTATAATATTATAACGCTTTATAATATTAGCATTAGATGTACAGATACAAAAGCCATTTATCTGTTACAAACTAATGTGCCGGCGTTGCCCAGAATTTGAAGGATGTTTGTTCTGAAAAATCAATTTCAAAATTTAACATACAACACAAAACAAACATTAAAAAAAGCAATCGAAATGTTGTATGAATGAATCATATGAAAACGCTATATAAAAATGTATAAATGTATATAACAGACGCAAAAGAATACAGCTATAAATGAACTTATTTCAATTTATAATTGGAGCAATAATGTTAAAATAGGCCAATATTTCCCTAATCGGGTTTTTATCATGCTTCAATACATTTTTCACACTCATATGATGTTATACTATATCCACCACGTCCTTTATATTTCCAATATGACGTAATATTTTCCTCTTTCACGTGGAAACCTTGAAATAGAAAAATTATGAAGTTATATTCACTTTCATTCATATTTCACGTGAATATCTTGCAATAGAAAAGTTATGACATAATATTCACCTTTTTTAAAAATTCGTCAAACTATTTATTTCATTTTCATTTTTCACGTGGAAATCTTGCAGTAGAAAATTAATTGTTATAGTAATAATTTTATTGTGTTTTTTAATTGTTGGCAACTGCTATAGCGAAAAATGTTTAATTTTGACAAGAAATTGCTGTTAAATTGGTAGTTTTTTATTAATTAAAAATTAACTATAAATTATTTCGATTCCGGATTACTTTAGTTGCCTCGGCCATGTTTTAATACACATGTACGTATCTTTTCACAATTTTGGCTTCCAAATTATGGATTGTTATAGAATTACAAACAAACAGATAGACAAGTTTTCATTTTTATATATCTCTCTATTCTAAAAAAAAGCAACTAACGCTGTCACTGCCGTCGCCGCCGGTTTTGAATTTTTTGTGACCGGAGGTCTTTCTTCGTTAATATTAAGAAAACTAATGCATACAAAAAATATGAAAATCGGTGTTATTATAGCGAAATGTTTGATCAACACGCTAATGCATACAGTTTTCAAATCGAAGAATTATTTTAAGAGATATTTAATGCTAAGTTGGACAAAATCGTTCCATTAAAAAAAATTTATAGGAGCAAAAGCTATACATGTGAATTTAATCATTTTTAGATCATTTTATTCAATAGAAAATCCCGGTGTGCAGATTTCATTAATTTTTTTTAATTCGACTCATTTTTTGAGGTTTTATTTCTATTTTAAATTCAAATATTCAGCATCATGACTGATATTTTTTACATATTTTAGAAAATGGTATTAATTTAAACTGTTGCCAACTGTATAAACAGCGCAAACAATAGTGTTTGCTTCAAATAAAAAAAATATTTACACGTTACTATTATAAACAGAAAAAAAACTTCAAATTAGAATTAAATAATTAGGTATAAAAAGCAGGCACTTATTGGGAATTACGCCATTAAAACTATATTTACATGTGAATTTTGAAAGAGAAAGGATATTGTAAAATAAATTCATTAACATGCGTTAGAAGGCTGAAATAGAAGAAATTGCGTCACATTACACTTATTATGCAAAATGAACTAAAAATAGTATTGCAAGACAGTTTAAATTTAAAAATTGTGCGAGACAAAATATTAGAGGTTAAATATTAGATTTGTTCAAAATTTTATTATTTGTCGTTTGATGTGAGGTGTTCAGCTATAAGTATACAAATTTTCATGTCTCCAACATAATTAGGGGCTGAGTTAGAAAAATTGCTTAAAATACACATGTTAGATCCCAGAGGGTTAAATATTAGACTTTTTCAAAATTTTATTATTTGCCGTTTGATGTGAGGAGTTCAGCTATAAGTATGCAAAATTTCATGTCTCCAACTTAATTAGGGGCTGAGTTAGAAATATTGCTTAAAATACACAAGTTAGAGCCCAGAGGGTTAAATATGACTTTTTCAAAATTTTATGATTTATCGTGTTATCGCAAGTGTTCAGCTATAAGTATGCAAACTTTCATGTCTCCAACTTAATTAGTGGCTGAGTTAGAAAAATTGCTTAAAATACACAAGTTAGAGCCCAGAGGGTTAAATATTAGACTTTTTCAAAATTTTATTATTTGTCGTTTGATGTGAGGATTTCAGCTATAAGTATGCAAAATTTCATGTCTCCAACTTAATTAGGGGCTGAGTTAGAAAAATTGTTTAAAATACACAAGTTAGAGCCCAGAGGGTTAAATATTAGACTTTTTTCAAAATTTTATTATTTGTCGTTTGATGTGAGGTGTTCAGCTATAAGTATGCAAAATGTCATGTTTCCAACTTAGTTAGGGGCTGAGTTAGAAAAATTGCTTAAAATACAGAAGTTAGAGACCGGAGGGTAAAATATGACTTTTTCAAAATTTTATGATTTATAGTGTTATTGCAAGTGTTCAGCTATAAGTATGCAAACTTTCATGTCTCCAACTTAATTAGGGCCTGAGTTAGTAAAATTGCTTTAAATACGCAAGTTAGAGCGCAGAGGGTTAAATATTAAACCTTTTTCAAAATTTTATTATTTGTCGTTTGATGTGAGATGTTCAGCTATAAGTATGCAAAATTTCATGTCTCCAACTTAATTAAATTAGGGGATGAGTTAGAAAAATTGCTTAAAATACACAAGTTAGAGCCCAGAGGGTTAAATATTAGACTTTTTCAAAATTTTATTATTTGCCGTTTGATGTGTGGTGTTCAGCTATAAGTATGCAAATTTTCAAGTCTCCGACATGTATAGTTTCTGAGAACGAGCTCTGTGACAGACGGACAGACAGACAGACAAAGGAGTGAGACAGGTAGGGTTTCGTTAGATGAACAAAACTCTAAAAACATGCTGTGGATGACTGTAACAACATCCTAAAATTACATTACCATCAGCGATCTACCAATCCCGAATTTAGTTTATATTCATTTCATATATTCTTATTCTTTTGTGTGGCCCTGTAAAATAACTATCAATATTATATACAGTAAAACCTCTGAATAGCGGACACCCCGAGAATGCAGAATTTGTCCTCTATTTAGAGGTGACCGCTACTGAGAGTAAAACATGTACAGTTATTTAAGAGTTGGTAATCGAAAAAATGTCCGCTAAATAGAGGTATCCGCTAATCGGGTGTGTCCGCTATGGAGGTTTTATCAGTAAAACCTCTGAATACCGAACACCTCGGGAGGGCAGAATTTGTCCTCTATTTGGAGGTGTCCACTACTGAGAGTAAAAAATGTACAGTTATTTAAGGGTTTGTAATCGAAAAAATGCCCCCTAAATAGAGGTGTCCACTAATCGGGTGTGTCCGTTATGGAGGTTTTACTGCATAACAATATCATCCTTTACAAGAAAATTGCATGCTGTATGATAGACAGACAGACATCCAGAGAAAGATAACCTCCCGGAGCAATAAACACTCATGTCTTTTGTTTTAATCATCCACAATTGTATGTCATACAACAGGCCAGATTTTATACAACAGGCTAAAAACGGTCACCGTGGTACAGAGTACTGTATTATTATTTGTTTGCCCACCAAAACATGGTTGCCACGGGTTCTTGCAAGGTTTGTGATCACGTGGTTGAAACCGATCTATTGAATATTAATGCGTTCGTATTGTTTTTTAATTTGCTCCATGTGTTCAAACCAGTTGTCTACGAAAACATCAACCGGTGAAAGTGACGCACACCAAATTTCTGTGACGTATGCAGATAAATTGTGCTTTTTTATCAGTTTTTTCTATATAATTTTTAAACGGTTTGGAACTTATTTTTCATAGTAGGTGCATTCAGTAGGCGACCCTCATAGGTACCTTCTGGTGCAATCAGAAACGAAATCTGACAAATATTTTTTGAGTTATGCTTGACGAAAGGTTTTTATTAGGCTTTTTTTTAGTAG
This sequence comes from Maratus speciosus, assembly GCA_963932465.1. Lineage (NCBI taxonomy): Eukaryota > Metazoa > Arthropoda > Arachnida > Araneae > Salticidae > Maratus > Maratus speciosus. The sequence continues at coordinate 535,474,935 of OZ010791.1, read as the reverse complement.
GACATGGCGTTAATATCCATCGTAGTAGTAATGTGTCCGGACAGTAATATTTCGCTGAGTATTAGCCTTCGCTTCGCTCAGACAATTATTCCAAGGCGTTTTCTTTCACAGTAAGATACACTGAAAAATGGTATTTTCAAGCATATTTATGCTCATCATCAGGGCTAAAAACGATAAAAGCGAAAGGACTCAAGATCTGGCTTTTATCGTTCAGGAGATATTAATAATAATATAAAAATGTAATTTAATATTTAAACTCTAAATTTTGAATGATTATAATTCAAAAACTTCCTATCCAAATGACTTCGAATTTCGTTTCTAGGCATAGTTTGAACCGGAGGTTTAAAATATAGTCAACATTGGGTGTCGCTATTGAAAAAATCAATGTTTGGATTGATTTTGGTTTGTAGATGGCCCTCGAATCAAATTTATACACATCATTAAATAGTGGAATTTATTTCCAGTCGTTTGGTACCAGTAACTTTCTTCTATTATAATTAGTTGCAGAATTAGTAGTGGGGTTTACTTTTTTTCCCACGACTGTACAAAAATGTATATTTCTGTAATTTAAATATTTTTAGGGTTCCGTACTTAAAAAGTAAAAACGGAACCATTATAAGATCACTCCTGTGTCTGTCCGTCTGTCTGTCTGTCTGTCACAGCCATTTTAATCGTAAACTATGGAACGTGGAAAGTTCAAATTCGGGGAGGTAATAAAGACCATTGACCCACATATTCTCAGATTAATAAACATTCATAAATATATTTTGTAAAAAAGTAGAGGGGCTAATTATGCTACTTGAAAAAGAAATTTTTTCTTTGTATATCATGTGGGGTATCCTGTCAAAGTTTTTGTAACGCTGAACTCAAAAATACATTCCTTTTAATTTTATGTATTATATTTTCAAAGATATTGGTGAAAATGTAGCGCAAAAATATGTCCCCCCCCCCATCTGATTCCGAATCTACTGAAACTAAAATTATGAAAAAATTATAGGTAGTAGACTTATTATAAACCTTGCCGGAAAATTTTAGCTATTACCCTAGGTCGCATAGTGTTTGAGTAATTAGCGTTTTTCTGTTATACACAAATTTCGATTTACGATCATCCAGAAAAATTGTTGAGCATCGCTGAATATACCTATCGTTGCAGAAGAATAAAAGCATTGTTGATACTGATTTTCGAAAAAAATCATCGGTAATTATCCGAGATTTAACCCTTAAAGCTACGGTCAGTTTAGACATACACAAGGACAGGGGAGGCGTTCTCTCTGCCCAGTTAACAACTTTTAATGATATATATGTGTAATGTAATGTCCAGTAACAGTATAGAAGCAATAAATGTCAAATTGTTAAAATAACATACTAATTTAAGTGGTCTAGGACTCTAAAAAGTGGAAAAAATGAAAAAAAGACCATTTTCAACATTTAATGTCTTAAAATGTATATGATTTTAAAACACAATTTTAATTGGGATGAAAGATATAATTCTGTTCTTTCGTTTCATCTATTTAAAAATTTGCAAGATACAGAATTAGTATTTATAGGGGGCTCGAAACTGTTAGACATTTATCGAACAAAAAATTGGCATAATAGATTACGCGCAGGATTAGAAAATAAATATTGCAACTAGAATGAAAATTTTGGTGCTTACTTATACTTCAGATTGTAATAATTTCCCTGAACTTAAATAAATTTGTATTTAAAGCATTTTTATATTTTTAATGCAATGTTGCATTTAGCTCATACAAAATTTTGAAAATTTCAACAGTAAAATCACCTAATAAACTATTTTTTTTGAACAATAAAAAGGAAATTTTAGGTTCAGTTTATACAGAATAACATGGAATATATGTTTTGAAAATTTCATGAAAAAATATTCAGAAGTTTTTGAGGTATCCTGCGCGTTATACCCAAAACGCTATTTGGAAAATAATGACTTTAAAGTTTCGGAAACGCCGCTTCAGCTATTGAGCGGGTATAATTCTAAAAGCCAAAACTTCTGTTCTAATGGGAATTTCAAGGAAACAATTATATCAAAATATTCAGAAAAGATAGGAGTTTAACATCTAAAAAGAAATTAAAATTTCTTAAATTTTGAAGCTTTAAGAGTCCTGCGACCACTTAATCCTTTCCGGCACGGAGTAATTCTATTTATAAATTTATGGAATAATGAACTGACACCTGAATTTATAAACGAATTTATTAGAAAATGCGAACTTGCTTATTTTCACGTACATGATAAAAGAAAAATTTTAATTAAATATACTTGGGGCCATTTGTCTGTTTTGGAATTAAAATTAGGTGTCCGTTTTTTAAGGGCATCGCCCTCGAAATATTTAATTACAATGGACCGTATAAATACTGTGGGATTCGCGATAGTTTGCATTGATTGTATCTCTCAATACGCCTCGAATGACTTTAAAAGTTAATTAAACACCTATCTGGAAAAACGCGGCACTGACGAAAGCGGCGTTGCAAAAGGTGTTTGCGTCTAATGTTCGTTTATAATTTACATATGCACTGTTGTACTGCATAGTACATCTTAGAGCCACAGCCACTCGGATATAATTTCAATAATCAATGAATGCATTATACTGTTATGCGTGCACATGTAGAATTGTTCCTGTGCAGAGTGCTGCAACAGTCTGCACTGCGCTACAAATCAGTTTTCTGTACAGTTCTACACTGCGGGCGTGCTTGGTGGCACTGCATGAGTGTGATATGCTGCAGGAACTAAGATTTTTGGCACTAAGTCGCCTTACGTTCATATTAAATCAGGGTGCGTCTTTACTGGCTGTGTCTTTACACTACACATTTTTATCGTAACTGTGGCTGATTTTTTTTTATATGGAAAAAGCGCAAATATGATTTTTTCAAAGTTGGCATTGACAGTGAGCTGCAGCCAAGAAGGTACCCCTTGTTCTTTTTCATGCTCAATTAGAAGCACTTGTCAAACCCTTTTTCATACTTAGAAACATATTAGCCTTTTTTGGTGCTCGTCAGAGCATTTTTTAATACTAGTCATTTAAATTTTTTGATAATTATATATTGAATATAAATAAACCTGAGTTGCTTTTAAATATTCCCAATACTTTTATCTTATTTCGCACAATAATGCACTATTTAACCAAGTAATGCACACTGTTTTAAGAGATTCAAGGTCTTTTAATCAAATTCACTTTATTTTTATTCATAATTTAATTTACTTGGGCTCCCTTAAATATAATTAATATAATTCCTTAAACTGATATTAGTTTTTGTTGCATTAAAATATCTCAATTTGTTGATTCTCTCTAAACAAGTAAACCCTGTTGATTTACAATGGAAGTCTACAGGCATTTGGCGATATATCGCCAAGTTGGCGACAAACTTGGCGGTGTTTGGCGATAGAACAGGGTCCAGCCTATGGTACCCCCCCCCCCTGATAGGTATGGAGATGCATTAAATGCTGTTCTATAAATAATGAGATGCGTTTCATTCGAGCGTTGCCATTAAACAATTAACAAATAATCGCGATTTCTGTGACACATACGATAGCGTAATATATATATATATAGATTATCGTGGAAATAGAAGGCTGAGTCCACATCGTATCGTTTAGCTAGACCGGTTATACTAACATCGTTCTCATGTTTTGCTACAATTTCTTTTATTGAACAGTAATTCGCTTAAGCTTCTATTACTGCTATCACTAAGCACTTTTTCATTCTTAGAAGCCATAATGAGAGCTAATATTAGCGCAAACCTCAGTAAAAGTAAAACAAAGTTAATTTTTTTTACAGTAATAAAGGTACACAAAGCTCTCTGATATGCACACCTTACTCCACACTTGTCTAATAACAACAGTTATGTGAGGGTTGCCAACTGAACTATTCGGCAGCCTTGGTCGTGAACCAAGATATTGCACGCCCACCGAGTCAAATTTTGATAATCGAAGTTGGACATAAACTGAACTGGTCATAAACAGAGGTGGTTGTGAACCGAGGTTCCCTTTATATTTTGACCTATAAGTTTGCAAATATGGCATTATTTATATATTCGATGGCGATTATCATTAAGCATCTTGGCGATTTTGGCGATGAAACTCGCCGATTTCAAAGTAACGTTCCGAAGTGCACTTGAATCGCCACAGACGTCATATGAACATCACCTTGACGCGATTTTTTTCTGACGCCAATGTCATATACGCACAGTGGTACTTACTATCGTCAAAGTTTTATTATTTTGCTTGATATGGTAACCCGAATGTTGTTGTTTATTTATTAATAAATTGTTTATTTACTTTTATTTTCTTTTTTAAATTTATATAAATTGTTTTGTTCTATTGTTATTAATTAAACTTTTTTAAATTTATTGTTAATTCCTTTTTTAAAAATATATATGTAACTGGTATTCGAAAACGAGGTTTTCGCCAAATTGGCATCAGAAAAAATATCGCGCGAACGTGGTGCCTATATGACATCTGCACCATACTTGTTACAGTTTGATTATCCTGTCGACCAAAAAATTATCGCCAAACTATAAGATTAAATGACAATAATGGATCATAGCAAATGTTACATTCACTTGACATTAAACACGATACACGTGTTTGTTACGTCATCAAGTGATTTTTAATTCAAGTTTTGGCACAGATATCATATACGCCCCATATTGACGCGATTTTTTTGACGCCGCCAATGTCATATACGCACTAGGTACTTAACTGGCGCCAAAGTGTCGTTATTTTACTTAATATGGTAACCCGGATATAGATGATATATGAACGATGTTTTCGCCAAATTGGCGTCGAAAAAAATCGTGCCAATATGGAGCGTATATGACATCTGTGCCCAAGTTTTTATTAGTATTTTTATTAATGTTTTCTAATTTGTTTATTCTTCCGTTATTTAAAATAAAAATTATGTCAGTTTGTATCATTTGACGAATAGTTTGGCAAAACTGGTCGACGGGATAATCAAGTAGTACCGTATCTTTTTGCTGTACATTTTCGACAATATCTCAAGCAAAAGTACCTAAAGTTAAACGAAACCCTAATTATTTAAGGCACAGATGTCATATACACAACGGGTTTGGCGCGGGGTTTTTTTCTGACGCCAATTTAACGAAAACCTCGTTTTCGAATAGCAGTTACAGATATATTTTTAAATTACTTTCTGTTTTTTTAAAGAAATAACTATAAATAATGAAAAGTTTAATTAATAACTATAGAACCAAACAATTTATATGCTTTTAATAAATAAAATAAAAGTAAATAATAAAATAATTGATAAATAAACAACAATAGCTCAGTTACCGTATCAGGCAAAATAATGCATTATCGCGCCAGTTATGTACTCTGGTGCGTATATGACACCTCTTCCTTATTTAAAATAGATGGAATGGTATTTTTTAAGGTATGCTTAGTATGTGAAGTATTTATATTACTTCATACCTATCGCTTGTGTAAGTCAGGATGTTATGATGGTAATTAACAAGTAATATAAAAATTTTGTTTTTAAAGTCAATTCCTACTTAGGCCATCAAAGAAAAATTTAATATAATCCCTTAAGCTAATATTAGTTTTTGTTGCATTAAAATATCTCAATTTGTTGATTTTCTATAAGCAAGTAGGTTTACAATGGAACTCTATGGGAATTTGGCGAAATGTTAGAGATATCGCCAAGTTGGCGTCACTTTTGGCGACTCATTTTGGCCGCCAAATTTGGCGACATATCGCCAAGTGGGCGACAAACTTGGCGGTATTTGGCGACAGAACAGGGTCCCCCCTATGGTAACCCCTTATTGAAAACACTTTAATTGATCTTCAACAACCAATGGCCGCCATTTTGTTTCCCATGCAAAACTAAAATTAATTAATTAAAATTTAATTAATTAACTAATATTTGAAAAAACTGTATTAACATCAATTGTCATCCAGTACAAGTTTAAAAAAAAATTATTTCAACTTGATAGGATGAATAATGAGTATTTTATTAACGATTGAAAATTTGAACACGATAAATATATAAATAAATAAATAAATATAGGGAGAGTGTGAGCTAATAGTAGGAATTGAAAAAAAACTTACATTTAGCTTCTGAACAGAAGCTTGGGATTTACCCTGTTTTTTTTCCTATCAACTCGTTTGTTCTCCATTGTGTCTATTACTCCAGTTCAAAATATTAATCAAGAAAGTTTATATATATATTTATGAAACTTATACATTATCTGCTTAGGTTGACGTTTCAAAAATACAAAAATCTGTCAGTTGAATTTCAATTTTTATTGACTTATGAAAACAAAAGTACACGTGTTATCCTCTTTTTTTAAATTATTGTACTGCTTTTTAGGGAGTGGCAACACGAAATAAGTTATTGAATTAGAAAATTAGAAAATGAAAAGGAGAGATTTCTATAATTTTATGGAGACATTATAAAAGACAAATTCGATTTTCTCAGCGACCGTCAAACATACAAAGATGAAAAAAAAACCTATTCTAAGTTTTGACAAGAGGATCAAAATAAAACAAAAACGAAGTTAATCCACCCACTGGAACGTTAGCTACACTTTGTTGAATTTTGTGTCTTCATTTTTTCGTTTAAGGTTAAATAAAAAACTACTGAAAGCTACAGTAATTTTTTAAATGCTATCAGTTTATTCGTCTCGTCGAGTTCTATCTTTCAAAAGAAAAATCATTGTCGTACGTCAACTGGTTCGCCAGAAATTTAAAAAAGTCGTTTGCATTTTCTATTTCTTAATCATATTATAGCTTAACGCTACCGCGTTTGCTATGATATTTATTTAACCTTTAATTGCACTTTTTTCAAAATTGAGATTCACACAAAATTCACCCACTTCAAAAAGGATAAATAAAAATGTTATTGTCGTTCTTCAATAAAACTTTGTAATCTTTAATCTATATCCCCAACTGCAAGAAAAAGGACACATCACGTAAAAATTCATTTTGTGTTTTATTCCACTAATAGTTCTCTCATAGGTGCGTCGTTTTATGAAGAAATTTTCATAAGTGTTAGAAAGGATTTCGCTTCATTACGCTATATGTCCCTTTGCTACCATAAAAGAGGGGTGGATTGTGTAAGGAGGTAAATTTACTCAACTCTCCAATACCTCATCTGCGAATTTATTCTTAAAGGTTTTGCGGTTTTATGCACGTTTTTAATACTGTATGCAGATTTAAGAGCTGTAATTTCCTTTTAGAGTAAAACCATGCAATTTCTGTTGCCTTTCCTGTGAAATTTATTTTCTGCCAAGATGTGTCACTTCTTTAGCGGATGAACGATATATTGTTGTGTAGTGCATTTATTAAAGGAATTTTAATTGCATGATTATTTTCAAAATTATGGCCGGTTATTTGAATTTAAAAAAAAACAAAAAACAAAAAACCAAAAACCAAAAAAAAAAAAAAAAACATGGTAAAACTGTTGAAAATTTTATAAATGACTCTTTGATCAGCTCTAAAATTTTTATTTACTAAGATATCATTTAACTTTTAGGTGCTCTACATAAAAGCTTATAATTTAGTTTAGCAGTACCTCTCTATTCTAAAAAAAAAAAAAAGGAACTAACGCTGTCACCGGCGCCGCTGCCGGTTTTCAATCTTTTGTGATCTGGGTCTTTCTTCTTTAATATTAAGAAAACTACTGCATACAAAAATAAGAAAATCGATGGTATTACAGATAAATGCTTGGTAAACACGTTGATGCGGACAGTTTTCAAATGGAAGAATTATTTTAAGAGATATTTAATGTTACAGTTGGTCAAAATTGTTCCATTAAAAAAATTATAGGAGCCATAACTATACATAAGAATTTAATAATTTTAGATCATTTTATACATTAGAAGTTCCCGGTGTGCAGACTACATTTATTTTTTTAATTTGATTAAGTTTTTGAGGGTTTATTTCTATTTTAAATTAAAATTTTCAGCATTTCCAGAGATATTTTTTACATATTTTAGAAAAGGTTATTATTTTAAATTGTTATAAATTGTAAAAACTTCTCAAATAATAATATTTCTTTAAACTGAAAATGTATTTACACGTGACTATTATAAACAGAAAAAAACCCTTATGAAATTAGCATTAAATGATTACTTTTTAAAAGCAGGAAAATATTACAATTTACGTTTCAAAATTGTTTATACACGTGAATATTTAAAAAGAAAAAAAACTATAAAACAATTAATTAATATATGTTAAAAGGAGTAAAAGCGGGCGGAATTAAGTCCTGTTTCAAATAGCCAAATAGTAGTGCCAAACAGTTTAAATTAAAATATATATTTACACGTACACGTGAGATATATTTTATATTTCGAAATAAACTTTTTAACTACTGTTGCCAAAACAGCACAAATAATAATATTTCCTTTTGGACATTTGAAATATTTCCAGGTGATTCTCTCTATTCTAAAAAAAGTAACTAAAGCTGTCACCACCGCCGCCACCGGTTTTAAATTTTTTGTGACCGGAGGTCTTTCTTCGTTAATATTAAGAAAAATAATGCATACAAAAATATGAAAATCGGTAGTGTTATACAGAAATGTCTGATAAACACGCTGATGCAAACAGTTTTCAAATCGAATAATTATTTTAAGAGATATTTAATGCTAAAGTTGAACAAAATCGTTCCACTAAAAAAGTTTTATAGGAGCAAAAACTATTCATGGGAATTTAATCATTTTTAGATCATTTTATACGTTTGAAGTTCCCGGTGTGCAGACTGTATTTTTTTTTTTTTTAATTTGACTCATTTTTTGAGGTTTTATTCCTATTTTAAATTCAAATTTTCAGCATTTCTAGAGATATTTTTCACACATTTTAGAAAGTGATATTAATTAAACTGTTGCCAACTGTATAAACAGCGCAAACAATAATGTTTGCTTCAAATAAAAAAAAATATTTATACGTGTAAATAAATTAAAAATTTATTTACACGAGACTATTATAAACAGAAAACAACATTTGGAATTACAATTAAATAATTATGTACAAAAAGCAGGAATTTATTAAAAATTACGTCATAAAAACTATATTTACACATGAATTTTAAGTGAGAAAGGAAATTGTAAATTAATAAACTCATTAACATGCGTTAGAAGTCATAAATAGGAGAAATTACGGCATATTTACGTCACATTACAGTTATTACATAAAATGAACACAAAATAATATTGCAAAACAATTTAAATTTAGAAATTGCACTAGACATTTATTTGATATTTTGAGAGGATACTTTTCAACTATTTTTGTTAGGAAAGCGCAAATAATATTTAATTTCTAACAAAAGTATTTTCACGTGAATATTAAAAACAGAAAGAATAGTTTGGTCAAAATTACGTCAGATTAAAAACGATTAATTTAAAATGTCTTATTTAAAAGAACTTTCTTCTCGCTTTGTTAAAAAATACCGGGAGACAAAGCCTCTGTTTACTTAATGCCTTTTATATTAGCTAATTTTGAAGTGTTTAACTTATTTTACTTAATCAAAGACGAAAACAGCGAATGCATCTTTGGTACTACTTAGTTATCCCGTCGACCAAAAATCTGTCATTCGCCAAGCTATAAGATTAAATGTCAATAAATGTTGATCGTAAATGTCACATTAACTTGACTTTAAGCAAGTTACATGGGTCTGTATCATCAAGTTATTTTTATTTCGACGTTTTATTTGTAGTTTTAAAAAGTTGCACTAATTTATTTGTTCTTTCGTTATTTAAAATAAAAATTATGTCAATTTGTATAATTTGGCGAGTGGTTTGGCGATTTACATAATTTGGCGAAATTAGTCTACGGGGTAATCAAGTAGTACCGCAGCGGATTTGGTCTTAAAATTCCCCAATCAAAGAGGAATTAATAGAAATCCGTTTATAGGGAGATCGCCACTGTTTTTTAAATTATAATTCAATCTTCCGACATCTTTACAAAGCCGATCAAATTAGCGTGCTTTTAGAGTCTGCGGTGCCTGAACGGGGGTTGACGAGCGTAGCTTGTAAGGGGCAGAGCCTCCTAGTATTTGGAAAATAAAAGTTTTGTTAAAATTACGTCAGATTTAAAATGCGTAATTTAAAATCGTTTTCAAATAAGTGTAAAAAATACCTGGAACCAAAGACTTTGTTGATTTAGTTCTCTTTACATTAGCTAATTGTCAGACTTGTAACAAATCTTATTTAAACAAACATGAAAACAGCAATTCACAGCAGAATTTTTGGCCTTAAAATCCATCATTAAAAGAGATATAAATGGAAACCTGTTTACAGGGATATTGCCACTGTATTTTTTTTTTATTATTATAATTGAGCCTTCCGTCATCTTTTTTAAGCCGACCAACTTAACGGATTTTTAGAGTCTGAACGGGGGTGGGCAAGCGAAGCTCGTACGGCGCAAAATCCCCTAGGTTTTTTTTTTTTTTTTTTTTTTTTTTTTTAATGAACAGATTATTTTTTTTCATGCAGCATTTTTCAAGTTTTTTAAACTTTTCCTCTAATTTCCACACATTTTTGATATTTTCGTAAATTTATATGTACATATATATCAGTGGCGTGGCGTGAAAATTTTCGGTGGTCATCGCAATTATTTAAGTTTGTGGGGAAAAATTATTAACTTTAAAATTCAATGGTTGAATGTTCAAAAAAGAAACTTTAAATCTTACCTTCACTTATACATGAACTCCAAATGTTCTGCTAAAACTGGATCGCAGAGTTTTAAAAGCTTATTAAGAGTTTCAAAATATTGCTTGGTCATCGCCGCATCCAGCGATGACCGGAAGCCACGCCACTGATATATATATATATATAATGTTAACGGCAAATTATTAATTGTTATGGAAACTAAATAAAAAAAAAATGTGAATACATTCTTCGTTCGCTAAGTTTTTCATAAAAAGTTTTTCGAATGTAGGAACTATTGTATTGAATTTTTAAAAACAAGCAAAAACAATATAAAACATAACATTGTCTTGAAATCACAAATATTATCACAAAATCCTTTAACTTTAACATTTCAAATTATTTAAAAGTTAAACTGTTTCCCTATCATTTATCAGTAACATATTATCAAAATAAGTAATTATAAAGATATCAAATGTATGTGTTATCTTTCATATTATGAAAATAAAATCCAGCTAAAATTGCATTACTTTGACACAATCATTTTTTTTTTGAAAATTTTAAACATAACGTCATTTTCACCGTCGCATGCATACGTTTCGTTTTCATATTCACTATTTAGAAAAATGTTAATGTGGAATAAAACATTAAAAGCATTTTCTCAAGTTACAACTTTGCATGTGAACATCCGCATTCTCACAGAACACAATACATCTAGCTTTAAGGAAGAAAACAAGAGGTTTTTGTTCTTTTTTAACATAGCGCCATTTTCTTTTCATATTAAAAGATCTTTTATATTTTAAATTATATTGAAGATCTGCACCACAAAAGATGCAGTAATTTTCACAATTTCGTTTTTCTTTGTAACAATACAAGTAATATAATTGTTACCATTGTAATATAGTATATAATATATATATATATATATATATATATATATATATATATAACTTTTAAAGTAGTGATATTGGATCACTTAAAATATACCAGTTTGATCACATCTGCAAATAAACTGCTTTCATTAAAAAAATAATAATAATAATTATCGTAATTGTTTCAGCCGAAAGCTCGGGGCAGAGGACTTAAAAACAGCCATTGTGGTTTAAATATAAAAATGTAATGAGTTAAGTTAGACATAGTACCAATATTTATCACAGTACAAATCTATAGTTTTCAGATGAAAGACAAATGATATGCTTAATCAAAATGTCAAATTTTCAATGATTTATAAAATAGTTTACCTGAATTTTCAACTTTAAAATCATCTGAAATAAACAAACTGAATATTTAACTCAAATAGTTCAGTTATGATTTGGGTTAAACCTAACGTGATTTCCCTCTGTCATTTAATAGTCATATGTGACATATCATTATACACATAATTCAAATGCAATTAGCGAACAGTCTCTTCTGCTACTGTTATGTATAATCTCAATAGAATTGAAGTAGGGAGTGCATGTTCAAATAGAATAAATTTGATGAAACAGTGAAACTACAGAAGGCTATCTATTATGAAATGAAACAGAAAAATAGTGGATATACACTACATGGCCAAAGGTGACCGGTCACTTGTGATTTTAAGGGTTTTGTTAAATATCTAGAAAAATGCATGAGGAATTACCCTGAAACTGCAGGTGTGTAAACAGTATAGTACAGTTCATATATTTCAACAAAGATTTTTTTTCCCAAAACCCCATAGGGGACCGTCAACAAATTGAAAGAGAACGAATATCTTTCGGATAACCCTGTAAAAACTAATGCATCAAAAGCATTTAAACTCGAGATTTTTAATAAGTGGCTTATTGTAATATACTGTGTTCATTTTTATGAGGATAGCATGTGTACTCTAGAGAAATTAAGGCTTTTATAAAAAACAGTCCCAAATTTCAACAAGTTTTTTGCTTATAATTTGCAGAGTTTTTAATAAAAAATAAATAAATAAATAAATAAAATAAATAAATTCTTTGCAGAAAATATGACAAAAAACATTTTACACAATACTCTGTAATAAGAATTTAAAAAAAAGGATTTAAAATGATCAGGTTTACTAAGAAATGTTTCACTGCGCATGCGCGAATGCAATCAAAATATAATGTGCATAATGCATTAGCTAAGTATATACAGCAACTTTTGTGAAGGTATCAAAATCATAGCTTGAAAATTCTGAAAATAAGCGTCGATAGAATAAGCTCGAAATTCGTTGTTCCCAAAAGGAAGCAAAAAGATGAGAGGTTGTAACCAAATATAGTAATACGTGCAATATTTTGTGCGCTATCATGGCACTAATCGGCAGATATTTGATACAACCCCTCATCTTTCTGCTCCCTTTTGGGAACAACGGATTTCGAGCTTATTCTATCTACGATAATTTTCAGTCTATGATTTTGAGACTTTCAGAAAACTTTCTCTATACATGGTGATTCATAAATATCGAAACAATAGGCTATTTCTTTAAATATTGCCCCTAGACCCATACTGCCAGTTGCAAAGTTTCATAAAAAAGGGTGCAAAATTTAATGACATAAGTTGCAAATCCATTGGGGGTCTATTTGAAAAAATACGAAAATTAAATTTTTATACGGCCCCCGTAGTGTAAAAATGCGATTCAGGAAAACTTTCCTTATCCATTCCTGAATTAAGCACAAAAAATTGCATCTTCATATCTGAAAAACTCGCAGAGTTATGGCCGTTTAAATAATTCATCAGGTTTTAAGGGATTAGACACAAATTGAAACGCGTGCAATCGAAGAAACAATGCTACTTTAAGTGTTCTAGGAAAGATGTAAAAAATATATTTGTTGAGCTAGAATTTTGATTTTTTTTCTTCTTTGTAATGGTTAACCATATAATTTGCAAACAAAATCAAATCCTAATATTTCTCATAAAGTTTTTTAAAAAATTAAAATATTTAGTATTTTTTTAAGCGGATTTAATATAAAATTTTTATAAATCGAAAGATTATTCATCGGATTTCAATTTTTTTTTTTATTTAATTAAAGAAGAAAGTTTAATTTTAGTTTTGTTTCAGGAATTTTTTTTTTATTTTAATTCTAAAAATATTATAAATATTTATTTAAAAATTATGTAACTTATTTTTTAAAAAATCATATTTTCAAAAGTAATTTTTTTTTTCAAATTTGCCGAAACAAAACTAATGTAAAATAATAAAAAAAGACGTGTCCAAGAGTGCGCCTTTTTAATTTACGATTAAAAAAACATCATAATAAATAAAATGTTTAAATGCATTTTAAAACATGCGCGTGAAAAAGTAACTTCTTTCGGTAGCTTAAACTTCCGATTCAGTTTTTCCGATTCAGTTGTCTTTTGTCGTTTCTACCACCTCTTTGTACTACTTAAATGTCCATAATAAATGTTAAATGTATAATTTGTAACATAGCTTTTTTCTAACATGCCGATTAAGAGTTTTTCATAATTTAGCCCTTACAAATTCAAGATTTTTATCGCCCCGGCGAAGCCGATAAAAAAGTCTATATACTGGGGCCGGGTCAAACTCGGGATTGGAGACTTTTTTCTGAAGACTCGGCCAGGCCGGGCCTAACGTATTTTTTCATACTGAACCAAGTGTTGGTGTGATTTATGACGGCCAATTATCCATACAAAGGATGTGGGCCCGAGGGGGGGGGGGGAGTTGCCATCCGTGGAGGTCTTTCTAAGGGAAACTAACCCATATTTACGCAAGGATATCCAAGGTTCGAAAAAAAAAACACTGAAAACTCCGAACGATTGGGCCGAAGGGCGCGGTTGGATTTGAATCCAGCATGAGAGCAGAACCTCTCTGCCATTGATTATAATGAACCGGGACTAGTTTCCTTATTCCTAGGTCTCCCCTGGGCGAAATTTTCAGTCCCGGTCTCGAGACAACCCGTATTAAAATCATTATCTCTGACTGACCTAATCCGTTCAGAAATAAATAAAATTTGGCTCTGCCCAAAAACTTTTACAACAAATGCATATATTTTTAAATAGCCATTATTTTACAATAAAATTTTTAAATTCATATTTTTAATGGATAGTAGATTTTAAGGCAAAAAAATTAAAATACAGTAAAGCTAGTGAAAAAAATCTGCCTATGACGGAATCCTTTCTTAAACGGAAAAATCGGTTGATTCATGGAAAATGAATAGAATAATACCTGAGAAAAAATAGACTACATTTACAACTCCTAAGAAGAGAACTTGTCTATAACGCTTTTTTTTTTTTTTTTTCCTATGTGATTCCATCTTAAAAGATTTTACTTTATAGCATTTTTCATTGTCTCCAACACATGGAATATGGATTAACGATATTAAAGGAGAAGTGAATCATTTACATATAAATAGAGATTTAAATAAAACAAATAATCACAGCTTTTGGCGCTTCTTTAAAAATAATAATTATAAACATGAAAAAAAAAAAAAAAAAAAAAAAAAGATATAAGTATTTTTAGTCAGAACTCCTCCATACGAAACAACTTTTAACCATTTCGATGTAAAAAACTATGTAGAAATTCAGTCAGGGCGGTCCAGGCAACGATTTGAACATTTTTCCAGGCAGGGCAGAACTTTTTTTCCTATGAGTCGGTTCGGGACCGGACCTAGATATTTCGGCCCGTGCAGACCTCTAGTTCACACCACCAGTATACTTTGAAAACAGGTTTAACGTAAAATCTATACGCTGCCTATTTAATGTCCAAAGGGTAGTCACTGTCTTAT
The DNA here is from genome assembly GCA_963932465.1 of Maratus speciosus. Taxonomy (NCBI): domain Eukaryota; kingdom Metazoa; phylum Arthropoda; class Arachnida; order Araneae; family Salticidae; genus Maratus; species Maratus speciosus. The sequence continues at coordinate 535,459,615 of OZ010791.1, read as the reverse complement.
ATTGACTTTTAATAATGTACAATTTGTGGCTGATCCCTATCTTGCATTCAAAATGAGTCAAAAACTCGTCGCTCAGAGGCATGGATAAATGGTGTAAGTCACGAATTTTGGATTTTGATATCTCTGCGAATTTTGGAGATATCGAGGTGAATTTTTTTGTGTTTAATTCAGGAATGGATAAGGAACATTTTCCTAATTGGGAATTTTATTCTACGGAGGCCGTATAAAAATTTAATTTTTGTATTTTTTCATATAGACTCTCCATGGATTGGAATCTGATCTCATCAAATTTTGCACCTTTTTTTATGAATCTTTGCAATTGGAAGTATGTGCCTAGGGGTAATATTTAAGGAGATAGCCTATTGTTTCGATATTTATGAACCACCCTGTATAGTTAGGTAATACACTATGCATATTATATTGTGATTGGATTCGCGCTTGCGTAGTGAAACATTTTTTAGTAAACCTGCACATTTTTCATCCAATTTTTATTATTTTTTAATTCTGATTGCAGGGTATTATGTGCAACGTTTTTTGTCATATCTATATTATAAAGGACAAACATATCTGTGCGTAACGCATACGTCATTCTGCGAATGGCAAAACTTTGAAATTTGGAATGAAATTTCGCTTTTGCAATTTTCGCTACTGCAAATTTTTAAACTTCTAAACATCCCACATTTTAAATGTTTATACCGTCGTATGCAGAAAAAAATGCACTTTTAAATGCAATTTGTTTGAAAGCTGTATCTCAAATTATTTCTGAGATATTAATTTTTTTATAGTTTTTAATACCAATTTTCTAATCGTGGCAACTGAAGTACTTCATTTCTATTAAAAGTGGATTAGTTATTTTTATTGATTATATTCTTACTGATGCCATTTTCTCATTGCAATTAAAAATATCATTTATAAAAATTTGAACAGAAAATGACGTTATGCTTTAAAAAAGACACAATTTCCCTGATGATGCTCTTATGTTTCACTATTTTTTCATTTTGCTGATATTGAGTTTGAGAAAATAGGCAAAATATTTCAGCGACTGAAAATGACGTCATATATAAAAGTAAACGATAATTTTATTTGATAAAACGAGATATTTCCCTTTGAATACGTCTAAAAGTTATACATTTCTGGAATTTTTACGCGCAGGTACAGATATTATACTAAGACCTCAAATCACGAGTGGGAATTTTAACATGGAAAGTTGTAATAGTTGACAAACGTAACTTCAAGCTTGAAAAAATATTTATTAATAACCTATTGTGCTTTAAAATGTTTTTAAATGGTTAATATGGATGTGAAACGTGGAAAATGACTTGATTCGGTTTAGAAGTAAAGGTAGAAAATTCTATGATTATATCGAGGTGAAATCATTTATGCGGATTTTTTATTCCTTAACCAAGCATCAATTAATAACTTAATCAAAAATACTTATGTTGATTATATGCTACTGATTACGTATATGAATGAAGTTTAATTTTTCAATAATTTTAACAGTTGAAGTTTATGAAAAAAGTATTTTGTTAATCTTAGGTTAAAATATGTCTTTGGAGAGTTAAATTAACAAGTGTAAGATGGATTTTTTATTCTAATTATTTTTTGTCGATGTATTATAAATTTGATGCACCACTTCCTTTGTAAACATTTTCCTTCGTCGAAATTCGACGGTTTCCACCTCGTTTTCTTAAAAGAAGTTTTTTTTTTTTTTTTTTTTTTTTTTTTTTTTTTTTTTTTTTTATTAAGAACTCTGCAAATTATAAGCAAAAACTTTGGCGAAATTCGGACTTTTTTATAAAAACCTTAATTTCTCTACGAGTATACATGCTTTACTCATAAAAATGAACACAGTATATTACAATAAGCCACTTATTATTAATCTCCATTTTGAACGCTTTTGCTACATTAGTTGAGTTTCAGATTAATTCCTCATGTATTTTTCTAGATACTTAACAAAACGTATAAAATCGCAAGTGGCCGGTCACCTTTGGTCATATAGTGTATATATAGTACAACCTCGAAAATCCGGCATCGTCGGGACCGAGACTAAGCCGGATTTTTGAAAATTCCGGGTTTCTGAAGGAATATCAAAAATATTTCCGATATTCGTAATGGTGCCTTTATTCATAATTTAATTCATAACCAAGTGATAATTATGTGACCAAATAAAAAGAGAAAAATAAATATTTAAAACATGTTACTTTAATTCTACGTTACAAATAACAAGAAGTAAAAAAAATCTAATAAACAATAAATTCCTTTTGGTCTCGTGTAACATTCAATGTCATTTGCTTCAATTTTTTGGGCTGTTCTTTAACAAGTTTTTCTTGTAATTTTATACAAGTAAAGAATACCTATTTTGGAAATACAGTCTTCTATTGAGGATTTTAATACTTTTGTCAAATTTATGCATTTTTCCACGATACCTTTTCTTCTGTCGGCTCCTCGATCTCGTCCCCTGAGTTACTATTGGAGTTATTAGCGGTTCTATTGCGGCCATATATTCTCAACTCCAAGTTTTCTTGGACTCTCTGTTGTTCCAGAGACTAATTGTGTCTGACATATGAAGAAAACACCCATTCTTTTTAGTAAAATGTTTATTTTTTGCTCTTTTACTTTTGAACTCGAAATTTTTAATTTGTAAACAAATGCTATTTTACTATCTCCCGTAATACGAAGTGTAGAAAAAGGTGGTGGGGAAAAATTATTCTGATGTCGGATATTTGAAGTTACAGGATTTCTGAATGCCTGATTTTGAGGTCATCCTGTATAATTATATTTTGTTAACCAGTATGTGGCTCTTAGCTTTGAGGATTAAAATCCTAAAACTTCCAAGAGCAGTAAATGTACAATGATAAATATTTTAAACTCACACTATAAAAAAAAAAAAAAAAAAACGATAATTTTACAGCACAAAGTACTGTTCATCTCGTGCTCAAACACGGTCACAGTTGAATGTGCTGTGGCTTTGTTTCGTTTCTGGACTATATAAACATAAAAAATAACAGTAGTATCGTAAAATTAACAGCAGTTTGGACGCCAGCAGCTTGTGCTGGCGAATGTTCAGTGTTTTTTTTACAGTGCATATAAATGAATACTTCACGCGCATTTGAAATAACGCGCATTATTTCACGTACCACGTATTAACATTGAACGATTTTTACACTATAAATTATAACAAACTTTGAGCTATGAATGAAATAATAATTACAATGCAAAAATTAATTGTTTTAGTAATTCTGGAAATAAAACACTCTAAATGTACAGTTCTATTAATTGAAAAAGACGAAGAAGATTTCACTCAGCCACTTAGTGTTCATTAAAAACATAGAGCGAATTTTTTAATTATTATTTTATAGTTTTACATCAAAAATATAATATGTATACTTAAAGTATATTTTTTGATTTATTTCTGAAATTGGGTAACACAATTTACTAACACAAACATTTTATTTCTTGGTAGAAATAAATTTGATTTTCCAATGTCAAAATCTATTCATTAAGCGGCATATTTTGATACCATAATGCAAATGCAATTAGCGAACAAGCTGTTCAACTACTGCTGCACATACATTCAATGCAATTGAAGTGAGCATTTTGCATTCAATGCGTTTTAAAGATATTTAACAATTTTCATTACAAAACAGACGATATAAAAATGCGTATTTGTAAAATTTTAATCAATTTTCATCAATATATGTTATCCATTTTTACCGTCTAATAGTCTATAGAATAACCGATTAGAATATACAACAGAGAATTACGATTTTCGTCACTAGTATTTTAGATGGTAAACAATGTGCATTATATGTATTTTTCTACGTAATTACACCTATTTTATTGATAAATCTCACATTAAGCGGTAATAAGTATTTCATGAAATTTGTAAAATCGTTGTCTTCTATCAGAATTAATTCTTATTTGGCACCTTTTTAGATTTTTTCTTTAAAAATACAGAGTTTGCTATAAAACTACAGGTATTAAAACTTTTTCACCTGTAATCAATAGACAACATATAGCGTAATAAAAAACTCATTTAAACAAATTAACTTATGTACGTTTCCCTATACTTCACGAAACAAAGCATGTGCAAGCGGGTAATCTATAATGATATCACTTTAAATGTCCGTTAAAACAACAACAACAAAAAAATCCTTAAATATACATTTGTTCCTAAACGATACATGAAAGGTTATAAATTATATTGCTAAAATTGGAGGAATTAACTTTTCGTCGGTATATTAAGAAATAAAACGACGCAAATTTTAAATATTTGTGTACAAAGTGATGCAGACAGCTGTTTTGGAGCTTCTAAATCTTGACCATCAGAACAAAGGTTAATATTTGTGTTTAACACGTTCACGCCGGCGCGGTGGGTCACACTCGACTGACTCAAACCTATCAAGTCTCCGGCTTTTTGCACACCACTATTATTTTAGAGAAAATGTTTTTCCTTTAAATCGACCAATTGTTCTAATTAAATAAAACAACATTTTCTGTATTAAAATACTGGTATCCAAAAAGCCGTAGACTTGGCAGCTCAGAGACAGTCGGGTGTGACCCACCGCGCCGGCGTGAAAGTGTTAAAACATAGAAGTATATGTAAGAGAGGTAGTTACAGATTGCGGCCACCGGTGAAATGGTGGTAAATGCTGAAAAACGAATAGCAAGTCGAGTTCATGCGTACCCGAGAATACCAATCAGAAGCACTTAGCCATTCTGGAAGAGCATAAGAATAAAGGAACAAAGCCACAGCATAGTTTCATCGAACGTAAAACCTCTCTTTACTGACGTACCGGGTCAAGGCGCTCTAAATTATTTTCAAATACACCTTTAAGAATTCCACTACGTGGAATTTGAAATTAGTGAGATAATACACTATAACGACATTTGTTTATCGCAAAATACGTTAATATTTAACGGTAAATCTTACCGTATTACTCATGATTTATCAATGGGCCCCCCTTTCATCCCCATCACATTTCTATGTGTTACTACATGTCAAACCTACTGACGACGTTCTATATCCATTTTTTACACGCTGTGTCCATTACAGCTTTGCATTAAAAAAATCTAATTAACTTAATCTTCTTATATGCTCTCTGTTATGAACTCTGTAGATTGACATACATAGCTTACTTTCAAATTTGAAAATATGTACTACGGTTTTCCATGAAAATAACTCATTTTACGCAACTGTTCATCGTAAACTATTCACAGTTTCTTTACCTCGATATCACCTTTCATCCCATCATTCTAATTAGAAGTTTTGGCTGCTTTTAAATACTTATGTTCACCGCGTCTTAAATATTTTTTCTTCTGAGAGTTCCAGTTTTATATACTAGTGCGCATAATTAATCGCAAATATGCAGATACTATAAAGGCATTAAGAAAAATTTTCTTTTTTTTATGGAAGTAAAATAATAACTAAGTAATTATTTAATAACCAAAGAGAGAATTTGAAAAAATTCACTTTTAACTAGTTTGTTTGTCCGTATACATCATGTAAAACATCGTAAGCGTAAGAAGCTTTAATGAAAACAACATTTTGTTTTACATTTGTATACTCAATTTACGATTTTCATAAAGCACTGAATAAGTGAATAAAAATATTATTAAACTGGAGTATTATGAAACTTAATTTCAAAAATTAATATTCTTTTACGAATAGCTTTCTCGTGTAATGATATCATCTAAAGGTAATGATTCCAAATTGTTATAACACTGGTATTATAGGAAAGTAACTAATAATAAATCACAAAAAAACAGAATATTATCACTGAAGAAAAACCATTAATAGCTGGGAATGATCTGTATTACACGTTCGGACGCAATTTCAAAAATTACTCAAGCATATCACGTGAAAATCGATTATCTTCATTCGGAAACTTTTACAATAAAGTATAAAAGTATAAAAAACTAGGTCATTATGAAACAAAATGTCAAAGATTAATTTCCTGATATGGATGACATTGCCATGCATCAAATCATTAGTAGACATTGATTATCAAAGCGTGAGAATAAGCGTACGATTGTAACCGAACTAATAATTTAGGACGAAAATTAGAATAATATCACTGTATAAGCTCTTTTTAAATATTTAAAAATATTTTCATGTATAATATTTCGATTAAAATCATAAAAGTACTTAAGCATATATCAAGTAATTCCACCGTATTGTCTAAATAATTCTGCAATTTAGGGGTGGATTTCGGGTGATCAGAGAAAAAAAAATCATTTGATAAAACTATAAACAATTGAAATGTATTGTGAGCGTGAAAATCTTAAAGTACTTATAGTTTTACAGGTGTAGGGGAGCTGGGGGATGAATGGGACAAGGGCTGTATGGGACATTCTCAATATTTCATGCAATAAGCGTTTTTTTTAGTTGATTTCTATTCTCATATATGGCCCTACCATAGTGTGCTTTAGAACAAAAACCAACACCACATGGCTCTTTTCATTTTTTTGCAAAGTTGCATTTTTGAAAGTCTGCTTAAAAGTTGTTTTTTTTTTTTTTAAAGTTTGAAGTTGTCAAATATTTTATACAGTATAAACAAATAAGAAATGTTGTAGTAATTTATTTGAAGGTTCAATATTGGTAATTAAAATGAGCGCATATTAACCAATCTGACAAAATAATTTCTAAGGCAAAGTAACGAACAATTGAATCTATGTATCATAGGGATGATTAGGTAATTTTAATGGGGTTGAATGGCACAGCCTTTTTCATCCCTAGAGATGTTAAAACATTTATTTATTAACTAAAAAATATTATATAGTTTTATAAATTAATGATTATTGCTAATTATTAGTATTAAACTGTACTCGTATTATATAGGTTGTTTATTATTAAAAATTATATTGAATCTTAATTATTGTATTGTAATAAAGGTTAAATAGTTTATCAAAAATTTTCTATTGAAACATTATCGAAATAGATAAAATTGTAAAAGTAGTATACGTTTATCAATCCTATAGGGTGAATTATATTTAATTTAAAACTTGTGCTTAGATAAATTCCCACTCACCCCCCCCCCCTAACATAATTTCATTTGTGTATGATATCTAAGATTCATTGAATTAATATTTATTAATGAGTTGGGAATGAAAAATATTTGCTATGCCGTATTTCAAAGACATTTTTCTCTTTCACTTTATATCTAAAATGTCTCGTAAGTGGGAAAGGGGTACAGACTATTCAGTCGAAGCTTGCATTACAAGTTAAAACTGCAGTAAAAGAAGTGGAGATATAATAGGCAAATTATAAGATCATATATTACAAATATAAATACATATAATTTTATAATTATACATTTTAACTGGGTAACATTGAATGCAGGGAGAAAAATATTGGTGCCCTATCCATCCCTATTAGTGTCCCATTCATCCCTGCTATAGGGATGATTGGGACTGACAAGGAGAGGGCCAACCTTGTTAATCACAGATTTTGATTATTTTAATATATGTTGTAGTGTAGAGACCCCATAGTCTCAGGTTCAACGGATTTTATCCAACGCTCCTTAGTTCTTGTGAAACCGGGGGGTCTAATAGTAGTACACAACTTAAATACTTGCTTTGTAACTAAAAGGACAGGTTGGTCGTAGCTGAGGTGGCATGGCATTTGCCGAGTAATCGGCGTGTCCGGTTTCGATGCAGGGACGCGCTACATTTATTTTTCTCATTTTTTGTTTTATAAATGTATTTGTAAGTATAACTTAATAATCTCATTGTCAATTAAAATTTATAATATTGTATATCAATTATAATTTTAACCTATTTAATTTTTTACTTTTAACTAAATAGTTGTATAAAGCAACATAAAAATGTTATTTTCTTTAATCAGTTTTAAAATGTATTTCATATATTCTTTATCAATGCAATGATATTGAGCAATTGTGTCGATTCGAGATTTTAAAGAAACATCATTTACGCATTGCTTTAACAAAGGAAGTCAATGCGATAATGCTATTATTCTGTTTTTAAAATAACAAGCATAATTATATTAAAAATTAGCATCAGAATTAATTTACAACCGATTTTTTTGCATATTAAAGATTTTTAAATTTGTAATACGCATGCCTGCACTTTCAATTATTTTGCTTTCCCCTTTATCTTCATTCTGCTTTTATTTTTATTTTATATGAATATTCTTTTATTTTATCATAACGAGATGGCGCCACAACAGGTTTTGTCACGATTTTGGAATTTTCATCATTCAATAATAGTTCCAATATCTTTTTAAACTTCTTTAAAGGATGAGAAATAATAGTTTAAAAAAAAAAAAGATAAATTTAAGTTTGTTATCATTATAATTAATGTATGATATTAAAATTTTTAATTTAAATAATTAAATCATAATTACAAGTATATTTATATAAAAAAAATGAGAAAAACAAATGCAGCGCGTATGGGTACCGAACCCGGGCCCGCAGATCAGCCAGCAAACGCCGTACCAACTGAGTTACGACCTACCTGTCCTTTATGTTACAAAGTAAGTATTTAAGTTGTGTACTACTATTAGACCCCCCCGGTTTCCCAAGAACTAAGGAGCGTTGGATAAAATCCGTTGAACCTGAGACTAAGGGATCTCTACCCTACAACATATATTAAAATAATCAAAATCTGTGATTAACAGGGTTGGCCCTCTCCTTGTGAGAGTAACGTTTTTTTTTAAATTTTAAAATATTTTACTGCATAACAATAATCTAGACTAAATATGGTGCATAGATGTAGTCAAATACCTAATGTATGAAATGTTATATATAATATTGATAATAACTTTAAAAAGTATTAAAAATAAACATTTTTGTAAAAATGTCCCATTCATCCCCCGCATCCCCTATACACAATTTCAGATTTTCATCAACTACCACATAGGAAAATCGATCATTATCTATCTTAAGGTTTCTAAAAAGTAAGAAAATTATCATAAACAGGAGAACTGTGCAACTAAATGTCAAACATTAATATTTTGTTTCCGCATGATGACTTAATCATGCAGCCAGACTATCTATAGATAATGATTACAAAAATGTGAAAACACGAATATCGTACAAAACTAAGAACATTCATGCATGAAAATCAGAATAATATCATTGAAGCAAAGCCAGTAATTTCGAGTAACTATGTGTAAAATAATTTAATACAATATTTCAGAATTTGCTCAAGCGTATTATGCGAAAATCGATTATCATACTTCGGAAAATTTTACAATAAGGGGTAAAATTATAAAAAACTGGGTCATTATTGAACTAAATGTCAAAGATTAATACTCTTTTACGCATGACTTTATCATGCAACGAGATAATCTAAAGGTAACGATTATTAAGATGTGAGAACACGTATATGATGGAAAACTAAGCAAAAATCAAACATGGAAATGAAAATTACATTACTGAATCAAAGCGATTAATTGATATGAATCATCCATCCTACAATTTTAAACACTATTTTAGAGCTTGATCGAGCATATTATATGAAAATCAATAATTGCACTTTGTAAACTTTTACAATAAGGATTCAGTGTCATTATGGAGCTAAATGTCACAGATCAGAATTTATAATTTATAATCATTGTCAATATGTCAGCAAACAATGATTATCAGAGTATGAGACCAAGCATATGACCATAACCTAAGTAATAATAAAACATGAAAAATATAATAATATCACTAGATCTTTCTTTTAAAGAAAAAAGTAATAAAACATGCTTATATACAATATGGTAGTTAACGTCACAACTAAAATGAATTAAGCAACAATAAATTAAATACATTTTATTATGTAGATGATTTTGCAATTCAGACAAGAATTTCGCGAGCATTACGTATGAACATTCGATGTTTATCACCCTGATTTCATTTTTTTTATATAAAAAAAATATTTAAACTGACTACAGAAAAGGGAACTAAATGTCAAATGCTATTATGTTATTAAGAATGCCGTCGAAATAAATCAATTTTACAAAACACGCACAAATTATAAAAACATGTAATAATCAAGTGTGCAGGTCATATTTTGTAGTTTTGAAAATTATTAATAAGGTATTTGGCATACAATTTATAATTGAAAAAAAAAGAAACTCTTGCAGTACTTAAAGAAACTCTTGTAAATGTTGCACGTAGTACACAATTGTAAGCATTGTAAGGCAAATTTTCTATCATACTACACTGGTATTGACAATTTTGGTTATAAATAATTAATAATTTCATGGCAATTGCTTGTGGTGCTTTAAGAACATTAATATTTTTCTGATCATACCATTGGTTTGAAAAGCTGTCATTTTACAAATAATAAAATACCAACATTGGACAAATATTGGATTAACATATTTGAAAGATATTTTATAAATAATAATAAAATATTTTCGTATGCAATTCATAATTCAAAATCATTATATTGCTGTAGCAGAAATTAAATATTTGCACTATACTTCCAAAACTTTTCTGAAATATTAGTGATCGAAAATTATGATGCTATAAATGACGAAGATAATTTCTTTAAATAATTATTTTTAATATAAAAAATTATTGAAGTCTACCAACTTGCCATTAGAATTATAATAACTATTCTAGTACCAATGCAATAATTGTGCCTTTTGGTGTATATTATGTTTTCTCTATAGTGGTTGATTCAATAAAATGTATTGAAATTTCGATTTTTAAATGAATTAGAAATTGCCATTTCCTATCATTATTCAAAGATGTTTAAATACTGAATTTACATATTTTTCAATCATATCATTAAAAAATTCCAACTATTTCCATTGAAAATACAGTTTACAAGGTTGGGATCTATTTTGTTTCTGAATAGTAAAAATGGTATAATACGAATGCAGAGATATCATTATGATGAAACACATGATAGCATTCAAAAACATGATAACATTGAATAATTTTTTTTTTTAAATCAATAATAATAAGATAGTTTGCTACGCAATTAGGTATTAACATAAGAATGTCGGAGGCATTAATTTGCGCGATTTTTCGAAAGTATAAAATTATATATTTTTTTAATATTTGAATTTTTAAAATGAATGTAAAGATCCGAATATATACAGCAATACATTTTCTATGAAATTAACGAAAATAAAAAATTAGTAATAAATCCTAAAAAAAAAGGTATTATTTAGTGAAAATTGACGCGCCAATCTAGTGCTTAAATACAAAAATTACCCTAATAGTAAGTGAGTAGTTGCGCAATTTCGCCAAGATGATTCTGAAATTTGTATAATAATGATAAAATATTAAATTATATTTATATTAAATGTAAATGATTATTTCTTATATAAAATTATTAAATGAGTTATTCAAAGACATTGATTTTGAATCATAAAATTAAAAATCTTACATTTGAATCGTTAAATGCCAATAAAATAACAAATTACAATATTTAACTTGACTATTGTTTCCGGAAAAGTGCCATTACCCTTTAAATAATACACTTTAATTAAATATAGTTCTTATAATTCCCGGCATTGTTTTAGCTATAGTACAATTTCATATGCAATAATTAAAACTTAAAGTAAGAAAACGGTGATTAACAGAAGTGATATCATATATATTATTTCTGATGTCAACGTACATTTTATATGACATACAAAACGCACAGTGATACACTTACGTTTTGTTAAAATACTGTTTTTCATTAAAACTTTCCAATATATATAAAAAAATAAAGAAAAATATTATCAAAAAATAATGCCAAAGATTGCGATGCAAAAGTGTCACAGCGAGTCCATTGCTAATTTATATTTTACAATACAGCAAATTTTAGCTACATTACCATTGCATTTTTAAAGTTATTTTGAAATAGTAATAAAATTCTTTTTAATATTATTTATATACATTGTATTTGGTTTTTCATAAAATGGCAATATTATTTAAATAATTCGATAACAGTAATCAGAATTCTTATAATACGGTCAAGTTTTAGTAGCATTGCTTTTAATTTTATGTCGATTATTCAGTGATTTTGATACTCATTTTTAAAAATTATTGTCATGCTTTTTCATGTAACGGAAATAAATGCTCTCATGTGAAAATCTAGATTACAATATTGCTATTTATCTGTCTGTGATTTTAACTATAATTTCAAAATGAAACATCATAAAATTATTAGTTAATATTTTTTCACAAAATAAATTGAATTTTTTACACTATTCAAACGTCCATGTTGAGAAATTCACATAGATATATTTTTAATCCGCATAATGATAAATAAACTTTTTTTTTTTTTTTTTTTTTTTTCAAGGATTAACTTTTTTCCAAATAAATGACAATCGTTATTGTATATTTATTCTACATTATTATATTAAAATTATATAATGTATTGTGTCAATACATTTAAAACTTTGCAACTTATTATACTATGAAATTTTTATGTCAAATTTATTTTCATGTTTAATTATTATGTTTACTATTATTGTAAAATTTTAAATATTTGCAACACAGTTATTGTTTTCAAATGAAATTATTAAAAAATATATCAAATAAGAAATATAAAATGCAAATATGTATTAAAATATAACTCTCTACACTGTATTTTCAAAATTTAAAACAATATAGTGCTTGTAAAAAGGTATTTCAGATATCAGCAATATATATCACCAGAATTTTGTTTTCTTGTCTACAATTATTGGAGTATTAATGTTTTTTATTTTTTTATATTTTTTGCAAAGTTGTTAAAAAAAAAAAAAAAAAAAAAAAAAAAAAAACTAACATATGTATTTTTTCCCTTGATGTTAGAAATAAAAATTCTGTACATACCACTTCCTGTGTCCATTGAGTTAGTTCTTATAAATTTAAGTAAAAATATAAATCCAAAGCAAGAAAACATTGTTACAATTAACACGAACTGTTTTCTAAATATGTATTAAAAATGAAATAAAAATTAAAACAAGTCCCTTCATCACATTTTCGAACAAAATATTTTTTGTGATATCGCTGGAATATAAGGAGTTAATCATTATGATTTTTTATATGTATATATATTTTTTTTTCATTCAATCCATTATGAACTTTATATGTCACACAATAAAACCAAAACTAAAGTATCCCGAACTTTCACGGAGTTTAACTTGAATGTGCGCTCTGATAGGATGCGGTCACAGTTACGGACTGAAAGCGAAGAAACAGGCCGACGATTTCGTGGGATAGGATTCGTCCATTTCACGAAAGGGTGAAGAAGGATGAACATGAGTAAATGGATGAAAGAGAAAAAGATAGAGTGGGCAGACGAATCAAGCTGACACTTATTCTGTAATCGCACGTCGTTAGGAAAGTGAAAATTTAATACTTTTTGATAAGAAAAATATTTTGAAAATAGTGAAAAAACATTTTCTGTCTAAGATAAATATTTTTGAAAACTAGATTTTTTTCTCTTTACTCAATGAATTTTGAGTTTTCTATTTAAACTGAAGGTTATTTTGCAAATTCTTGGAAAATAAAATATAGGATAAATAATACTTGCGTATTTCAAAATATGTCTTCTTTCTGTGTACAATGTCCACACAATTTTCTCTTAAAGCTATAAAAAAGCTATATAAAAATATGTGTAATATTTGTTCTCTATATAAAAAATATTTGTTCATTTATAATAATGAACGTACATACGATTATATGCTTGTATACATGTAAAGACAGATAGACAGACATATAAAACATTATACAATTTTAAAGATAAAACGTATGCTGATTTTAATTAGATTGAGATGATGCATTTGAATTAAAAAAAATTATATATATAACTAATAAAAATGTGTTTTGTAATACAATTTTGTAAAATTTCCAGATGCATTTCAATAAGGAAAGGTAACATTTTCAACACAATTTACATTTGATGAATAACGCTTTTCATGGAAAATATATGAGCTAAAATGTTTCACTTAGGAACATTATTGCTGTCATATATGAAAGTGCCACGCTTTGAAAAAGCAAATTGTTCTCGAAATTGATTTTAAACCCCTACTTTTGATGTTATGTACCCCCCTAAATAATATATTTTTTATATATTTATCATGGAAAAAAATCAACTTTAAATATTATGAAATTAATAATAAAATTAATAACACAAATAAGAATTAATAAAATTCTCTCATTTTCAACCGAGGAATACTACACAGAAAAATATAAAACATGTCAATTTTTTGAAATATTATATATAAAACAAATTCTAAATTATTATAAAAATACTGTCTGACCAACTAATGCCAAGCTTATACATACACACAGCAAACTCTAAAAGCACGCTAATTTTATCGGGTTTAAAAAAGGTTTCGGAAGAATGAATTATAATGAAAAACAGTGGCTATCGCCTTGTTAACGGGTTGTTTTCGTCTTTGATTAACTCAGATCAGTGAAACATGTGAAAATAGCCTAATATAACATGATTTAAGTAAACAGAGTCTTTGCTCCCGGTATTTTTTAACAACGCTATAAGATTTTTTTTTTTTAAGACATTTTAAAGGTATTGTTTTAAATCTGACGTAATTTTCATCAAAGTTTTCTTCCTCTTTTTAATATTCACGTGAAAATACTTTTGTTATTAGAAAGGAAGTATTAGAGCTGTATGAGAATTCTCAACACAAGAGCAATCCGACTGTTGTTGGCACTTCAATAACATCTACATTGGTTCATTCGTTCAATTTGTCTATTTTCTGTATGCAAGTAAGCCATATTGCTTTACAATAGCAGTCTGTGGGAATTTGGCGAAATATTATATCACTTTTGGCGGCCAATTTGGTTGCCAAATTTGGCTGTATATCGCCAAGTCCGCGACAAACTTTGCGGCATTTGGCGACAGAACAAGCTCCCCCCTATGGTAACCATACTTATAGATATGGAGATGCATTAAATGCTGTTCAATATACATGCATATATAGATTAGTTTTAAAAGATTATCTTAAAATAAGAAATAAATGTCTCGCACAAGAATATTTTTAAAGTTAAACTGTTTGGCAATTAAAAATAGGACGTAATTTCCTCCATTTATATCTTTTAACGCATATTAATTAATTTATTATTTTACAATTTTTTTTTTCTCTTTTAAAATTTACGAGTAAATTTATTTTTTATGACGTAATTATCAATATTTTCCTTCTTTTAATACGTAATCAGTTAATTGTCATTTAATTTTTTTTTCTGCTTATAACAGTCAATTGTAAATAAATTTTTAATTTGAAGGAAATATTATTCTTTTTAAATTTGGCAACAATTTAAAAGAATGCCTTTTTTAAAAATTGTAAAAATTATCTCTCGAAATGCTGAAAAATTGAATTTAAAATAGAAATAAAACCTCCAAAAATGAGTCAAATTAAAAATATAAATGCAATCTGCACACCATGAACTTCTAATGTATAAAATGATCTAAAAATGCTTAAATTCCTATGTATTGTTTTTGCTCCTAAAAAACTTTTTTAATGGAACGATTTTGACTAACTTTAACATTAAGTATATCTTTAAATAATTCTTCGATATGAAAACTGTCTGCATCAGCGTGTTTATCAAACATTTCGAAACAATACCACCGATTTTCATATTTTTGTATATAATAATTTTCTTAATATTAACGAAGAAAGACCTCCGTTCACAAGAAATTCAAAATCGGAGGTGGCGGTGACAGCGTTAGTTACGTTTTTAGAATAGAGATGTTATTGTGTTATTTTCTTACTGCAGTTAAAAAGAAAATTAATGGGAAAAGCTTGTGTTAAAAAAAATTAAGAGCACCAAAGTCCGTGAAAATGAAATGAAACGATTGAAAAATAATAAAGAAAAAACAATCATTGAAAAACATGGAAATGCAACATTTTTTTTATGATTTCATACAAAATTCTTCATTGTCGCATAACATTCTTTCACCAGATTCGGAATTAAAGGCAAAATTTTCAATAAATGAAATGAAGCATCACTCGTAAAAATCAAATCAATAAAACGATAAAGAAAAACATTTGACTGAACATGCACTGTCATTTAGAAAAACCACAACATAAAACGATTGTGTCTAAATTGCTTAGTTTATGCTGGTGTGATTCTTGCTATATGAAGATTAGGCACAGAAGACTCTTAAACCTCCAAAAGCCCTAAGTAAACTTATAAATACATAATTATCAATTAGTGTATTGTTTTCAACAAAAAATAACAATAAAACCAATTTTCATCGAATAGTAAATATTATACATGGGTTACTCAGAAATTCAAAATCACACCATAGCAACAGAAATTAATGAAACATTCGAAATCGTACAAATAGCTAGTCAATATTTAATGAACATTAGCATCGAGAAGGGAAATATGACACTTACTGTTTTTTTTTTTTTTTTTTTGGCTTAGTCTAAGTTTACAGAGACTAAGTCTAAATTTTTCTTTCTTTATTTTCTTTTGGCCAACTGTACATTCGAAAATTTTGATTAAAAGCATAATATTTTAAGAGACAAACTGATTAGAAAAATATTGAAATTTTTTTTTCAAGATAACTAAAGCATATTGGTGCTCTTTCAATTAAAGGGATTATTGTCAATATTATTTGGTCACCAAGTATTCTTAATTATTACCTCACACTGATTTATTATTTCCTCTAATTCTTGGATTAAAAATTAAATTTTAAAATATAAGAAATGTTTATGAGTTTCTGCTTTTGATATATTAAAAGTTCACTATAATGCGAAATTCTTAATTAAGTCTTTTACTTAATGAATTTATTCTTTTTTCACAAAGCTGAATGGCTGTAAATTGTATCTAAATATCCATAAACTGTAGTATTGTCTAAATTAGCTATGCTCAATTTTCAGCCTGTGACGTCATATGTGCCGACCAAAAAATCTTAAATTAAATACGAGCAAATCTTGTGTGTTTGTGTGTGTATGTAAATTTTATCTTGAAAACAGCTGAAACGATTTTGACTAATTTTTGTATCCTACGGTTTTCGGGCAATAGAAGTCTAACTAGTTATGTTACATGTTCCACAAAATTCAATTAGTAGGCTATTTCGGGTCATTATGGCTTAGGGTCAAGCTATATACCTAAAAAAGCATACCTAAAAAAGGCTCAAATGATTTTGACTTATCTTTGTATCCTAACATTTTGGATTACAAGAAGAGCAATTGGTTAGGTCACATGTTCGAGAAATTTCGATTAGTTTATCATATTTGGGTCACTACGGGTGAAGCTAATTTTATATAAAACGGCTCCAACGATTTTGTCTAAATTTTATAACCTACCTTTTACGATTTGGAGAAGACCATTGTGTTAGGTCACATGTTCGAGAAAATTCGATTAATAGATCATTATTGGTCAAGCTAATTTTATCTAAAAAACTACTATAACGATTTTGATTAAATTTTGTATCCTACAGATTTGGATTACTAGAAGACAATTGGGCTGTGTCACATGTTCGGGAAAAATTTATTAGTCTTCATTTTCGGTTTACTGCGGGTCTGGGTCAAGCTAATTTTATCTTAAGATTGACTCAAACGTAACAAAATTGACTAAATTGTATAAAATACAGTTTTAGATTATAAGAAGACCATTGGGATAAGTCACAAGTTCGAGAAAATTTGATTAGTGCCTCATTTTGGGTCACTGCGAATCAGGGCCAAACTAATTTTATCTTAAAAACAGCTATAACGATTTTGACTAAATTTTGCACCCTACAATTTTGAGGTAAAATAAGACCATCTGGCTGAGTCACATTTAAGAGAAAATTTTATTAGTTGGTCATTTTGGGTCACTATGGGTAAGGAGAAAGCTAATTTTTTCTAAACAACTGCTCTAACGATTTTTATTAAATTTTGTATTTAATCGCTTTTGATTACACGAAGACCACTGGGTTAAGAAACATGTTCGAAAACATTCAATAAGTGGGTCATCTTTTGGGTCACTACGGACAAAGCTAATTTTATCTAAGAAACGTCTGTAACTATTTTTAATAAATTTCGCGTCCTACAGTTTTGAATTAAGACATGACTATTGGGTTAAGTCACATGTTCCAGAAAAATTCAATTTGTGGGTTATTTCGGGATCACAACGGGTCAGTGCGTTTCAATGAGAATGCAGGTTGAAACAGTTATTAAATTTTTAAACTGTGACCTTTAAACGAAAGCGCGGAGTTGGCAACGTTTTTACAACATTGGTGATATTTGACAAAATATTGGCGATATTGGGAGATTTGAGGGTAAAATAGACTTTCTACCAATTTCAAAATACATGCTTGGTAAAAAACGAAAGAAAGTCGCCAAGTGTGCAAATTTTGACGACACTTGGCGAAAACGTTGGCTTTCAGAATCGAGAGGAATTCAGAAAAACTAGAATCCGAAGGGATTTTCCAGAAATTCTCAATTGGAGCCGATATGCGCTGTCAAGCAATGAGAGTTCATAGAACATTCTTGAAAAACAGTTACGTTTTTCCGTACAATGTATATCAGCTGAAGAAATACAATTGTCACATAAACGTCGATTTTTTATTGAGTTGAACACAAAGTAAATTTTAACCGAGCTCAGCTCGGTCTTCCACGTTAATACAAACATAAATCCACCTTTATAAAAATTTGAGATGAACATAAAAGTTATTTAACAGTTTTATAGTTGTTTCATAAATTTTTATATGAGGATGAGATATGCCTTGTTATTTATAATTAACATAACATTTTGATAAAATATACCAAATGGTATTCGCTTGTCTTTTTTTCTGGCATGCTATTTGCGCTAGAGTGGTGTATCTATATATTTTAATATTTTGCATAAAATGTATTTAAAATAAATCAAATTATCATTATGATATTTACAAATGCGATACAAATTTTATTCATTGAGTACATTTGTTATGTTTTAAAGAAACTCTAATAGTGTTTACGTTCAGAACGCGAAATTTATGCTATTTTATTTTTACATTAAGACTGATTATATCCATTTTGTTACATTGCTTTGCTATACTTCCTTTCTTATCTTACTATTTCTAGTTTTTTGATAAATTTTTATAAAACATCGAGTGTTTCAACCCACCTATGTATCATACAGACTGTATTTGCGATGGCGTGAAAAATGTTTAAGTGTGGATTTTTTCAACACTTTGCCAAACCTGATCAATTGCGTATACTTTGAAATGGCATAATTCTTTAAAATTGCAATAAGTCAGATATTTAGTTTTCAAAATTTGATGCTTTATGCCTTTTATATGAATGTTGGTGCTATTGAAAATAAACTATATATACATTTAATAATTTATTTTTGAAACAAATCATTTTATTCCGAAGTAACTTGTGAATGCAAAAGGCTATTCATGTTTTAAAAATTGCTGACATGTAATGAAACTAATAACAGTTTTCCTAGATACACAACTTGAACAAAAGAAAACAACAGGTAACAGCCCTGCAAAAAAATGTATGAGGTTTCTAAGAATTTACTAAAAAACTGGAATGCCTAGAACTTTTTATGTAACTGCAATAACAACAACAACAAAAAATCATGTAGCAGATTCACGTTTATACTGGAAAAAAAATCTGCAATGTTACTAAGAATTTTTTTAGAAACAGAGATGCCTAGAACTTGTAATGTAACTCCAACAAATAAAAATCATCTAATTATCCCGGGTTACCGATAAAATTTGAGTAAGCATACAGATTTCTGTAGCTTTACAAAAACTAGTTTTGTAGATTTACATCTTTTTTTCATTAGTGTGTACAGATAAAAGTTTAGTAAGCTTACAGTTTAGTAAAAGATTTCTGTAGCTTTTACAAAAACTAGTTTTGTAGACTTAATCCTTACAGTGTGGAAAGAGTTTTATTTTTTATTTTTTTGGTAAATTAATGACAATCATCAATTAAGTTGAATGGTTGGTATTTGGAGAAAATAAAACTTTTTACAAGCATTTCGCAAAATGACTGAAGGAGCAAGCCTTTTTTATTTACATTTGAAAGAAATGGAGATAGTCATAAAAAATATATATTTAATTTAACCCATATATAATCTATAATATTAGTTAGTGATGGGCGATAACGAGATGTTTTTCTCGATTTTCTCGATTGTATGGACATCTCGATATTTTTCGATTGTATAAATTTTTTCTCGATGACTACAGTTTGCAAATTTCTTTTATAAATCATATATTATGTATTATATACGTCATACATTTATCAAGAATAGTCTGCGGGTGAACTGGAATGAGTCGATGTTAATAAAGACTAGGTGACTTCGACCGCTAGCGAGCCCCTCCTGTAATTGGGGCCCCTAATTTATACGTAATCTTGTAATATGAAATCACGAACAGGTTACCCGCTATATACGGCACTGATATATGATAGCAGGCGGGTGTGGTGTGCACGCACTACAAAATCTTGTAAAAAATATAATATCGAAACGAATGAACGTCGGACCAGATCTCTTGGGGGAGGGGTCAAAGCGAGCGGAGGGGAACAGCAGCTGCATAATATGATTAAGTCGTCACAGGTCTTTAGGCCTTTCCAACCATATGTCACATGAGAAGTCTGGATCTGAATTTATAAAAATGCCCTCCCCGTGGGGGGAAAGGGGGGGGGTGCGGGAGGTGGATAACATGAGTAAGTGGTCATAAGCCTTTCCAACAATATTTCACATGAGGGGTCTCGGCTAAATTTAGAAAAACACCCCCGTGGGGGAAAAGTGGGGGGGGGGCGGTCACAGGAGGTGCATTACATCAATAAGTAGTCACAGACCTTTGCAACGATATCTCACATGTGGGGTCTTGGCTAAATTTGGAAAAGTGTCCCCGTGGGGGGGATGGACACCGGAGGAGCATAACATCAATAAGTAGTCACAGACCTTTCCAACGATATCTTACATGAGGGGTCTTGGCTAAATTTGAAAAAGTGTCCCCCGGGAGGGGCAAATTGGGGGAGACTGTCACCGGAGGTGCATAACATCAATAAATAGTCACAGACCTTTCCAACGATATCTCACATGAGGGGTCTTGGCTAAATTTGGAAAAGTGCCCCCGGGGGGGGCAAAGTGGTGGTGGGGGCACCGTAGGTACATAACATCAATAAGTAGTCACAGACCTTTCCAACGATATCTCACACGAGGGGTCTTGACTAAATTTGAAAAAGTGTCCCCCAGGGGGGGGGGCGAAGAGAAGGGGGGGATCTGTCACCGGAAGTGCATAACATCAATAAGTAGTCACAGACCTTTTCAACGATATCTCATAAGAGGGGTACTGACTAAATTTGGAAAAGTGTCCTCCGGGGGGGGCAAAGTGGGGGGGGGGCGACCACCGGAAGTGCATAGCACTAATAAGTAATCACAAACCTTTCTAACGATATGTCACATGAGGGGTCTTGGCTAAATTTGGAAAAGTGTCCTGAAATTTCATGTATTATAAATAATATTTAGCGGAGGGCTCCATAAAAAAATCCGATCTAAAATGATAAAAGCGGAAAAAACTACCCTCGCAGTGGGGGCCAAATTGGGGAGGGGAGGAAGAAATTCTCATAATATGAAAGAGTCATCCGAGAGCTTACCGATGACATATCACATGACTGGTCCAAAAAAAGTTTGAAAATTGCTCCCCCTCTCTCCCTCCGTGGGCCCACTCTTTCGCCCCGGAATTCACACAGCCGCCACTTTAAAACTTTTATGTTCAATAAATAATATTTACCGGAAGACTGCATAAAAAACCCACATCTAAAGTGATATTTAAATTTATTATAGAAATCGGCTACGGTTTTAAAAATTTGTTCGCCCTTCCCCACCCCCCTTTGGGCGAAGAAAGGTTCATAGTATGAAAGAGTGGACAAAGGGCTTTTCGATTATATGCCACAGGAAGGGTTCGGTAAAATTTTTAAAATTGCACCCCATGAGTCCACTCTCACGTCCTCCTCCCTCGAAATCATCCGACCCACCTTCCTCTTTGAAAATTTTATATTTAATAAATAATTTTTATCGGAGGGTTCCAGGTATGTGACATCTTGGTAGGGCTAAAATAAGAGAAACTTTAAAATTAGGGCTTCATTTCACAGCTCATTGTCATGCCTTTTTCTCTATCTCGTCCCTTGGTACTCTCGATAAATTTTCTTACTTTTCTTCTCTGCCGAGGACGAGAGAAATCCTCGAAAAGCTTCTCATAGCGAAATTTTGAAAAGCGCGAGAGAAATCCTCGAAAGGCTTTTCATTGGGACATTTCGAAAAGGACGAGAGTAACCAGCGAGAGGCTTCCCATCGGGAAAGGTTGAAAAGGGCGAGAGGAAACTCTCGAGAGACTTCCCATCCCGAAAGGTTTAAAACCGCGAGAGAACCAACCATCGAGCAGATTCCCATCTGGAAGCGTCGAAATGCTGGAAAAATCATCGAGATGAGATTTGCCGAAATGCGAGATGGAAATGAAGCTTTCAGAGTCAAACTTACCGCATTTCTGGTTTAAGTCATAATTTCTCAAAGGAGTCCATCTGCTTATCCAATCACTTTTTAGCTCACAGGCTATCTAAGCCTGAGAGCTAATGTACCCGTCGGTTCTGTGTGTATGCATGTACTGTACGTACGTATGTATGTACGTAACGCGATAACCCTTGATTAAAATATACGATTTGCTTCAATTTTTTTTATGTTCATTCCGATAAGGCGTTCCGCTGTTTAGTTTTGACGGTTCATTGGTTAAGGATAAAGGAAGAGAAGGGGGGCTGGTGCCTCCCCCCTCCCTAATTTAGATAAATAGGTTTTTCATGCAGAATTCTTCGATTTGCTCCAAATTTCGCATACCGGTTTATTATGTTAAGGAGCTTCCCTGATTAAACTTGGAGGTTCATTAGTTAAATATGAAGGGGGGGAAAGGGGGGTAGACCCCCTCCTTAATTTAGATAAATGGGTTTTTCATGCAGAATTATTCGATTTGCTCCAAATTTGGTATACCGGTTCATTATGTTAAGAAGTTGCCTTGATTAGATTTGGAGGTTTACGGGTTAAGTATAATGGGGGAGAAGGGGGCTAGACACCCCCCTTAATTTAGATAAATGGGCTTTTCATGCAGAATTATTTGATTTGCTCATAATTTGGTATACCGGTTTATTATGTTAAGGAGCTTCCCTGATTAAACTTGGAAGTTCATTGGTTAAGGATAAAGGGGGAGAAGGGGGGCTGGTCCGCCCTCCCTTAATTTAGATAAATGGGTTTTTCATGCAGAATTATTCGATTTGTTCCAAATTTGGTATACCGGTTTATTACGTTAAGAAGTTGCCTTGATTAGATTTGGAGGTTTACGGGTTAAGTATAAAGGGGGAGAAGGGGGCTAGACCCCCCCCTTAATTTAGATAAATGGGCTTTTCATGCAGAATTATTTGACTTGCTCCAAATTTGGTATACCGGTTTATTATGTTAAGGAGCTTCCCTGATTAAACTTGGAAGTTCATTGGTTAAGGATAAAGGGGGAGAAGGGGGGCTGGTCCCCCACTTAATTTAGATAAATGGGTTTTTCATGCAGAATTACTCGATATGTTCCAAATTTGGTATACCGGTTTATTATGTTAAGGAGCTTCCCTGATTAAACTTGGAGGTTCATTAGTTAAGTATGAAGAGGGGAAAGGGGGGTAGACCCCCTCCTTAATTTAGATAAATGGGTTTTTCATGCAGAATTATTCGATTTGCTCCAAATTTGGTATACCGGTTCATTATGTTGAGAAGTTGCCTTGATTAGATTTGGAGGTTTACGGATTAAGTATAAAGGGGAAGAAGGGGGCTAGACCCCCCCCCCCCCCTTAATTTAGATAAATGGGTTTTTCATGCAGAATTATTTGATTTGCTCATAATTTGGTATACCGGTTTATTATGTTAAGGAGCTTCCCTTATTAAACTTGGAAGTTCATTGGTTAAGGATAAAGCGGGAGAAGGGGGGGGGCTGGTCCGCCCCCTCCTTAATTTAGATAAATGGGTTTTTCATGCAGAATTATTCGATTTGTTCCAAATTTGGTATACCGGTTTATTACGTTAAGAAGTTGCCTTTATTAGATTTGGAGGTTTACGGGTTAATTATAAAGGGGGAGAAGGGGGGGCTGGTCCCCCCTTAATTTAGATAAATGGGCTTTTCATGGAGAATTATTTGATTTGCTCCAAATTTGGTATACCGGTTTATTATGTTAAGGAGCTTCCCTGATTAAACTTGGAAGTTCATTGGTTAAGGATAAAGGGGGAGAAGGGGGGCTGGTCCCCCACTTAATTTAGATAAATGGGTTTTTCATGCAGAATTACTCGATTTGTTCCAAATTTGGTATACCGGTTTATTATGTTAAGGAGCTTCCCTGATTAAACTCGGAGGTTCATTAGTTAAGTATAAAGGGGGGAAAGGGGGGTAGACCCCCTCCTTAATTTAGATAAATGGGTTTTTCATGCAGAATTATTCGATTTGCTCCAAATTTGGGATACCGGTTTATTATGTTAAGAAGCTGCCTTGATTAGATTTGGAGGTTTATGGGTTAAGTATAAAGGGCAGGGGTAGTCTCCCCTTTATTTAGATAA
The DNA here is from genome assembly GCA_963932465.1 of Maratus speciosus. Classification (NCBI taxonomy): domain Eukaryota; kingdom Metazoa; phylum Arthropoda; class Arachnida; order Araneae; family Salticidae; genus Maratus; species Maratus speciosus. The sequence continues at coordinate 535,435,145 of OZ010791.1, read as the reverse complement.
AAGGGTTTTTCATGCAGAATTATTGGATTTGCTTCAATTTTAATATACCGATTTATTCCGATATGGCGCTTCCTTCATTAGATTTGGAGGTTCATTGGTTAAGTATACAAGGGCGAAAAGGGGGCAAGTCCCCTCCCCTTAATTTAGATAAATGGATTTTCATGGAGAATTATTCAATTTACTTTAATTTTTTTTCTATGTTTGTTCTGATAAGGAGCTTTCCTGATTAGATTTGGAGGTTCATTAGTTAAGTATAAAAGGTTTAAAGGGGTTAGACCACCCTTAATTTTGCGATATGTTTCTTTTTTTCATGCAGAATTATCTGATTTGCTTCAGATTTGATATACTGATTTATTATAGTTAGTTTCCCTGATTAGATTTGGAGGTTCATTGGTTAAGTATAAAAGGGGAAAACGGGGGATATTTCCCTTCATTTATTTTTTGAGGGACATTATTCTTTGAAATAAGAGTATAATATACAGTTAGTGTTAATAACCTGTGAGCTCAATGCCATCAGTTTAACTGGCACTTATCATTTTATTGCTATTAACCGATGTGGGTTATGAAGCATAGTGGTTTATGTATTCAGTTCTGTATAGTCCTAGTTTCAAACTTTACTGGTAAATTTAGTGTCATTTTGCCCCGAATTTTCAATGTTTCTCTTATTTTAGCTCTGCCAAACTGCCCCATACCTGGAGACTCAGATAAATACTATTTATTAAATATAAAAAGTTCAAAGAGGAAGGTGAGTGAATTCTGGGGTGCGCCAGAGTGCACAAAGGGAGGCGGGGGGGGGGTAATTTTCAAACTTTTACCAAACCTCTCCTTGACATATCATCGGAAAGTCCTTTCACCACTCTTTCATATTATGAACCTTTCTTCTCCCAGAGTTGAATTCCGGAAGGGGTTCGGGGTGGGGGGGGGGGAGCGGTGCGGGGGTGACTTTTTTTTAATTGTAGAGATTTCTACAATAAATATCATTAAATGAGGTTTTTTAATGGAGCTCTCCGATAAATATTATTTATTAAATATAAAATTTTATAAGTGCGGGGCTGCGTGATTTCCTTTATATTCTCGGATAAAAGAGGGAACCCACGTGGGAGGGATAGATTTCAAACTTTTTTTGGACCAGTCATTTGATCTATCATCGGAAAGTTTTCGGTTATCATCGCAAAGTTACTCTTTCATATTATGAACCTTTCTTCTTCCTTCCTTAGTTTGGCGCCCCGAGAGAGGCACTTTTCGAACTTTTTTGAAATCGTAGCGTTTTTAAACATTTTAGAGCGGATTTTTTTTTTCGGAGCCCTCCGATAAATAATTTTTAATATATGAAAATTTCAAAGAGAAGGATGGGCAGGGTATACTTCGGGGGGGGGGGGGCGATAATTGGAATCCTGGGAGTTGGGACTCTTTTCTATCTTTTGCTGACACCCCTCATGTGATATATCATTGGAAAGCTCTGTGACTACTATTTCATTTTATATATCGCCCGCGCCCCTCCCCTTACTTTGCCCCCGAGCGGGGGCACTTTACTAAATTTAGCCGACACCCCTCATGTGCCATATCGTTGGAAAGTCCTGTGACCACTTATTCATATTATGCACTTTCCTTGCCCCTCCCTCCTTCTTTGCTACCCCCGGGAGCTCGTTTAATGTATTCCAGTCGAAGACTTTATAAAAATGGGGAAATTAAAGATCCAATCTCAAATGACGTAGAAAAATCAATAACAATTTTTGATCCCTTTTATCATCGTTTAGTTCATAATTCTGCCACTAGGGGGTGCTTTTGATTCTTATTTCTTTGGCCATTTTGGTGCTAATTGCCGAAAAATTCTAATTTTTGATACTTAAACTCCCCTTACCGCTTCATAGCTACTCGCGTTTTTTCAGCTTTTTTTCAACCAGGGGGCACCCTTACAAAACTTTTCCAGTCTTATGGCTCCTTTATAGTTTCCCTTTGGTTTGTTGTTTTTTTATTCCATCTGTTTTCAGTTACCCTATATTTAATAAAATCTGCCTTATATATATGTAAAAACAATGATTTCAATAATCGATTCTAGAACATCTCCTTTGTAGATTCTCGAAAGTAATCGATGACTGTATCGATTGTGTATTTTACGATAACGATTTTTTTCGATTGGTAAATTTTCGAGAATCGCCCATCACTAAGCTCTATCACTACTATGAAATTGTCGGCCAGAATAATAGCTAAGTTTTCCAATAACTGTTTTTAGCTTTTCTCGTTATAATCGATTGTAAAACATCTCGATTGTAGATTCTATGAATTAATCGATGGCTGTATCGATTGTGATTTTTTACGATGACGATTTTTCTCGATTGTCGAATTCTCGAGAATCGCCCATCACTAATATTAGTACTAACTTATGACATGAAGTGAAAAATAATAACACAAGCAAATTGCAGTGGTTTACAGTGGTTTCAGTCAATGTCATCTACAGCTCTCTTTATAAAAAGTACGTCAAGTTACAATCATCTTGTCATATTACATGAAGTGAATTAATGACGGTTCCTTTAAAATTAAATCAACATTTAACTTTATCCATAACGACATCAACGATATATATGCATAATGGAATACATAGATATAAACATTTTTTTACAGACGTATGATATAATCCGTGTAAAAAAAATCAAGAAATATAACGAGAAAATAAATAATGTTTATTTTTCTTTGAGTGAATCAAGAAACATGTTTTGTTACGTAGGACAAAACATGCACAAATTAAACTTTTACGGTCTTTAGCATAAACTACTGATACATTTTTGTTCAGTCTACAAGATATACACTGTATTGAATTCAAATGTTAGGATTGAAACATTTTGATCGTAAACTTTTAAAATACTTTAAAATATTTCTTTTCTCTTTAGTTTCTTGTCTGTTAAATTAAAATATATTTACCGCTTGTTTTCTATTGTTTAACGGAAGATATTCTTTTCAGAAACTAAGACTAAACGCGTAGATTCTTTTAAAAGGAAGATAAATTCTTCATTGGCATAAGAACGTGAGGATTTTATACTCTTAATCATTTAATCCTTTGAATAAGCGGATTGTAAAAATCAAGGTTTAAAGAAAATATTACTGGATTACATAAACAAAAGCCGTGCAATGCACATGTTAAAGTTGATTTCTCATATGTGCAGCAGTAAGGCAGTATGGATTATTTTCAAGTAACATATTATCATCTACTTTTTGTATCACTGTTACACATATTATACTGGCGAGAAAAATTAAAATAAAAATAGAAAAAGCTCATGTAACTTAAATTATTTTGCAGCAAAAAACACGAGTCTTGTAAACGATCTTTATTTAGCTATGCCTGACATATATTAAAAATGCAGAATATCATATTTCTGCAATAAATAAATTTATATAAAAATATAAGAAATGACGGCTAAAATGGAGATGGGAAAAATTGCTTTTACTTTTTAGAACTTTTTAAAGATACGTCGAAAGAATTTATAAAAAGCGTGATGTACACCCTTTACTGAAATGTAATCCATACAGCTTTGCATGCTTACCGCCCTCATTCTATTCTCCTACTTGAACGCCATTTCTGACAATCCTTCAAATTACTTTTCAACAACATGTTATCACCTTCCACACGAGAACATTTTATCGAATTTCTATATTTCTATGTTGTGAAGGAGAATACCAATGGGCCACAAGATAACGAAGACAGCGAGTTACGTAGCTACTACATTTTCTGGATTTTACTTTATAAAATTAACGTAAAAATCTTTAATGTAAATGTTCGTTACATTTTTTCCGTCAGTATATTTTGTAACCATCAAAATTTGCAGCTTATCTGATTTATTATTTGTTTAATCTTTATCTTTAATAATAATTGCTTTTTGTTATTTATCCTTATCAAAACCGACATCGACTCAAAAATTTTAATAAACATTTTTAGACACATTTCGATAGCATTTTTCATAAGAAATAGTACGAAAGAGCGAAAAATAAGCAATTTTCATCCCCATTAACATTTATAATACCATTTTGTATAAAAACAACAACGATAGTAATAATAATAATAATAAGCTTCACAACACGCTTCTAAAAAGATGTCAAGTATCGAGAAAAATATATATATATAAATCCGTTCTCGGATCGGAATAAAGAAATCACCATACGGGTTTTAATTTTCCAAACGAATGAAAAACAGCCGAGCGGAGATTGAAAACCAAGAGCATGTTTTAAACTGAACACGAATTACCACTCCAGCTAGCCTAGACAAATCCGACAATGGAATCCCGACAAAACCTTCTAATAAGCTTTTTCGTGTAACAGAAAAAATGATATTGTCAAAGAAAACTGAATTTCTGAAAGAATTGTCCCCCCCCCCCCCCCATTTTGTCCGGACTAACTCAGTTGTTAGAACTGTTGCAGCTTAATTCACGATTCTGGACAATTTACACCCAGTTGAGCAATTAAAACTCTTACGTTTTATTTACCAATCAGAATAATTCAATTAAGTTTTTAAAATCAACATACTTCTTTGGTTTAATATAAAGCAGAATGCGGATATATCCTGAATGCAATTAAACATTCGCATCTAAAGTAAGTTTTAAACCAATCACTGCGCATGCGAAAAACGGAATATTCAATTATTAATTAATTGTAATTATTTTTCCAAAATGTATATTTGATAAATTGTTAGACAAAAGTTTTCAATGTTGGATGTAAATAATGGAAATCGGTGCAATAGTTTTCTCTATCAGAATATTGAAAGAATCGATTTTGTGTTTTAAGCTTATAAACTCCACAGAGATTTTTTTAATCCATGATTAGAATTTCGTTACAACATATAAGCAATAAATGCTATGTGTTAATTTTAGCTGTATAATGGTAGTGTATAAATTTGATTAAGTTGTGCCTTGTTATAATAAAGGTAAACTCTATGATACCACGATTCTGGTTTAAAAATGTGTTTACATTTCCTAAATACATCAAACGTAATAAATCAGAATCATTAAAGGCAAAATTACATATAAAAATTTTAAATTATATCATTCCAAACATCTGTTCGCTAGACATTATAGCATTTAATATTTAGATAAAAAAAACATTAAAATAAATTTAAAAGGGAAAATAAACTTGGGGGTACTCAGGACCTTTGAGTTTGTCGAAACAATCAAAAACATCGCCTTCTTCAAATTTCCAAAACACAAACAATTTGCAATTAAGATCTTTTTTTTTCCTTTTCTGCCTAAAATAAATATCTTTAACTACATTATCCACAAAAGTAAATGTTGTACATACAAAATTAATATTTAAAGTTTAAATTTAAAAATTCATGTCACTAATGCGTGATTAAGGGCTGCGCGCATGATAAAACTCTAAATTATGCATATAGAAAACAATTTTTGAAGAAAATAGAAGCATATATCACCTGCATTTAACTTAAAATCAAAATACAGTAAACTCCCGATTATCTGCGGAATTGAGTGGCGCGACAGTCGCGGATAATACACAAAATTTTGAAAAAAGGGAACAAATCAACACAAATATGCTCTTGAACAATTTATACACATAATATGTAACATAAACATACCTTTGAACAATTTACACGTACAATGGGTAACATAATCGTACTTATTACTTGAGGAATAATAAAATTATTCACTACCTACAAACTTCTAGATTTACTTCTTCAGAAAATCAGTCAAAAGTTTGGACGCGCAATCTTCTTCCTCTAGATATTGAATAAGGTCTTCAACGTAAGCTAAAGATGCGTCGTCACTCACCTTCTTTTGCACCTTACCATTTTCTTCACCACTCTCTTCCAAATTCATACTTAATGATTCTTCTACAATTTGTTCATCAGTTACATGCTCGAAGCCTGGATCATTAGTATCACAATTAATACATTCAATTATATTACCTTCATCGACATTTTCTCCACCAGCAACAGATTTTGCTAAATTTGCTAAATCATGAACGGAAACTTCTTCTTCTCCCTTTTCCGATTCTACTAGAGATTTTTCTACGCTTGGAAAAATCTTCCGCCAGGACTTCACTAACGTTGATTTTTGAACCGATTCCCAAGCGCAGGTGAATGGTCCTACGACCGGATTAGGTGCACCTGCTCTGCTTTGTGCAATTGCCACCTGGAATAGAGACTTAGAAACCTTGAAACTACTTTAGTTGGCAATGTTTATGGACGTGACTTTTCCACATTTTCAAACTGAATTTATGTTTAGTAAAAAGGGTCGAAAATTCATCTTATATTGAAGAAATAAATTCCACCTCATGGATGGGAAAGAAAAAAAAAAGAAATTTAGACTCGCGGATAATCCACAAAGCGGATAATCCGCTCGCGGATAATCGGGAGTTTACTGTATATGCAAAAAGTTTTGTTTAAGATTTAATTTTATTGCAATATAAGAAAAAATTTCAAACATTTCAGAAGTTTTTTAAAATTTTTCAATACAAAAAATAAATAACTAAAATATGAGATTTTTTTTCTTTGGTTTTAGCATGTAGACTATAAAAACACACATATTTGGTTAATTTGTTTTAAGCTGTAGCTTAAATAGTTCAAAAGTAACAGTGTGCGCAAACTTCAAATTTATTAATCTGAGAAAACGCTTTTTAAAATTTGATTATCTACGGACATTCAATTATACTCACCGCCTATAAATGATTATTACTCAAGAAATAATGCAGATTTTTGAATGTGTTATTTGCATATCGTTAAGAAATTTTAAAACATTCAGGCTAAACCAAACACCAAAAACTGATTTTTTGAATGTTTAAAGGTCCTGTGCTCCCTTAAATGTTATTTAATTTTTGTAATTAAAATAGCTATAACCAATAACGTCACGTACAATAGCTATAACCAAATAACCAATAACGTCACGAAATTAAGTTTTCAAATAAGAGTTGCTCTTTTTTTAAATGGAGCCAAAAGTAATCGAAGAGACCAAAATGAACGGATCATTGCCACTCATTGAAATACAATGAATACACAACAAGGCAACGTTCAATAATAGCAAAAATATTAAAAATAATTAAGACAAAAATTTATTCTTCATCAAAAGCAGTCCATCACTCGTTTAATATATTTCTTTTTAAGAAATATAGTTCAATTCTAAATGCAAGATCGTTGGTACTTAGAAAGTTTACTTAATCCTTCATTTACTGACGGTACTTAGTATCATTAAAATAAATTGTTATAAAATTCATTTAATACATCGATTAGTTGCAATACATTTAACAATGAATTATACATACATTACTTTATCTTGTTCCAAAATCATTGTTCGTTACACAAAACAAAAATATTTTTAAAAGGATGATTTCTTTTGTCTTTGTATCTTTTCAGCTTTCTTGGTGCTGGGATGGGGGAAGGGATTTTTTAATTCGGAAATATTTCTATATTGCTATTGTAAGAACATTATATTTGTACATTTCCGAATTCTATAAAATACTAAGAAAAAAATTAAAATAAACGATTTGAGTGGGGATATAAAAATTGAACAAAATCCCTATAAATTAAAATTTAATTAATCCTTCTAAATCCTTCTGTCATTCTAAAACCCTTCTAAAATTTATTAAATCATTATGTAAATCTTCTAATGTAGTTTAATCAGTTCGCGAAAAGGATATTCGAAGATAAAATTTTCATGAATCATTAATTAAGTACATAAAGAGTCCACAAATATTTAAAAAAAAAAAACAAATTAAAAAATAAATCGATCTACTTGAATCTAGCAAAATCTTTATTATAACTGTAAATGTTTACCAAGCGGAACACGCCCACATTAATTAAAGAAACTCGCCCGAATTTTACAGAAAACACACGCCTTAAATGCTATCCAAACAGACATGTGCTGAATTCAAATTTGTATAAAATATATGTTTTTTTTTTTTTTATTTGCATTTAGCAAGAATAATTTCGAACGTTTTACAGGTCGGAAATCTTCAATGGGCAGCAATGACGTTTTGCTTACACAGAATTTGTTACGAAGTCAAAACTGTCCGATTCAAGCAGAACGTTCGTAGTTATCGAACACATTATTTAAAAAGTTACCAATAAAATATCAATTGATATTTCCCCTTAACATAAAACACACGTAACAGACACAGAAGAAAACTGTTTTACATTATAAACTCTCATATATTTATTTATTTATTTATTTATTTTTTTTTTTTTTTTTGCTATATTTTTATTTCAAAATCGTACAAAATCAAATTGCTTTTCCTTTACAACTAATAAATATTACACTTTTCGAAATTATGATTTCATATTAATGATAAAAAATAATCACAGATTCCAAATATACTACAATCGATAAATGCTTTTTATCCATAATTAATGTATAACATAAATATTGACATTTTTTATAAACTTGGAGAAAATATGCATGTGCAAACATAATAATTTACCTTTAAAACCTGTTAAGTTTTAAAAGTTATTTGAAAATAAATGGTCAAGTGTGAGTATTACTCGCGCTCAGGTGGTTAAGTACAATAACTATGTGAATTATTAACTGTGTAACTAAAAGAATAATAAGATTTTGTAAAAAAACTATACAGCGTGAGGTTGGGTATAGCTGTATATACTAGAAAAGTATAAATGAATATACCATAAAAGTTCAAAGACATATGAAGCCAAAATAATATCAAATATTGCTATTCTGTATAATTCGTTTTTTAATCTTATCCTAATCTGTATATGTTGAACTTAATTCGGAACTGACAATAAAATGAGTGCACGTTTAAACTTCATTTGGCATTTCATATAACTAAATTCAGCGTAGTAATAATATTTTCATTTACAGTGTAGCTAAACCTAAATTCTTGTTCAAAGTTTAAAATTGGCATTATGCTAAATCCACTTCGAAAGGAGGTCGCAAAATTGCAACGCCGCCTTGGTTCGTGCCTCTTTTTTTCCAGATAAGTTTTTAATTAACTTTTAAAAACAAGGGAAGCGAATTGAGAGATCCACTCAATGCAAAATAGTCTCGAATCCCAAAGTATTTATGTGATTAATTCTTATTAAATAAGTCTGTTTTTAACAATTTAATGTTTATTGCTGTAACTGGGCATTGCTTTACACAAGTATATCATTAAAAGTTGCTATCTACAATTAAAAGCCGTTGGTACATAGAGTACTCCGCCCCAGTCATTATGTAATGTACAAATTTACCGTGTCTTTAAGCGGTCGCAGACGATTAGCCGAAAACCAAATAGCCGACAAGACATTTAGCAGACAGCACTTAGACGACAGGACGTTTAGCCGACAAGTACATTTAGTCGACACGTACATTTAGCAGACAGGACATGTAGCCGACAAGTACATTTAGCCGACAGGACAAGTAGCCGAAACGTACGTATAGCATACAGGACAATTTGCCGAAACGGACATTTAGCAGACAGACAATTGGACGTCAGGCAATTGGCCGAACGTGACAATTAGCTGACAGGACAATAAGTCGACAAGACAATTAGCCGACAAGACAATTAGCCGACAGGACAATTAGCCGACAAGACAATTAGCCGACAGGACAATTAGCCGACAGGACATTTAGCCGACAGGACATTTAGCCGACAAGACAATTAGCCGACAGGACAATTAGTCGACAAGACAATTAGCCGACAGGACATTTAGCCGACAGGACGATTAGCCGACAAGAAAAATTAAACGACAGGATATTTAGCTGAGAGGACGATTATCCTAGTTAGGTTATGGTTAGGATACTTTTAGGTTACGGATAGATTATCATTAGTTTACGATTACGTTAAACTTAGGTTACAGTTACGTTACGGTTAGGCTGCAGTTAGATTACGGTTACGTCACAGTTATGTTACTTTCAGGTAACAATTATGTTACGTTTAAGTTACAGATAGGTTAAGGTTATGTTACGGATAGGTTACAGTTAGATTACGGTTAAGTTACGGATAGGTTACAGTTAGATTACGGTTAAGTTACGGATAGGTTACAGTTAGATTACGTTTCTACTACGATTAGGTTACGGATAGGATACAGTTACGTTACAGTTTGGTTACAAATAGGATTACGGATAGGTTACAGTTAGATTACGGTTAGGTTCCGGATAGGTTACAGTAGGTTACGGATAGGTTACAAATAGGTTACGGTTAGGTTACCGCCAAGCTACAGTTAGGTTACGGTTAGGTTACATTTAGGTTACAGTTAGGTTATAGTTACATCACAGTTAGGATACGGTTAGGTTATAATTAGGTTCGGTTAGCGTACCGTCATGTTACGTTTATTTTACAGATAGATTACTGTTAGGTTACAGTTATGTTACAGTTAGGTTATGGTTAGGTTATAAGTAGGTTACGGTTACGTTACGGTTAGGATGAAGTTAGATTACGGTTAAGTTACGGATAGGTTACAGTTAGATTACGTTTCTGCTACGCTTAGGTTACCGATAGGATACAGTTACGTTACAGTTTGGTTACAAATAGGATTACGGATAGGTTACAGTTAGATTACGGTTAGGTTCCGGATAGGTTACAGTAGGTTACGTATAGATTACAATTAGGTTGCGGTTAGGTTACCGCCAGGCTACAGTTAACTTACGGTTAGGTTACATTTAGGTTACAGTTAGGTTATAGTTACATCACAGTTAGGATACGGTTAGTTAATAATTAAATTACGGTTAGCGCACCGTCATGTTACGTTTATTTTACAGATAGATTACTGCTAGGTTACAGTTATGTTATAGTTAGGTTATAAGTAGGTTACGGTTACGTTACGGTTAGGTTACAATTAGGTTACGGTTAGGTTACGGTTATGTTCCATTTCCGTTACAGATAGGTTACGGTTAGATTATGGATAAGTTACAGTTAGTTTACGGGGGTCTATGTCATTTAGCCGAAAACCAAATAGCCGACAAGACATTTAGCAGACACCAATTAGCCGACAGGACGTTTAGCCAACAAGTACATTTAGCCGAAACGTACATTTACCCGACAGGACATTTAGCCGACAGGTCAAATAGCCGACAGGACGTTTAGCCGACAAGACATTTAGCCGACAGGACAATTAGCTGACATTATATTTAGCCGACATTTAGTCGACATGACAATTAGTCGACAGGTCAAATAGCCGACATGACAATTAGCCGACAGGACATTTAGACGACAAGTCAAATAGCCGACCTGACAATTACCCGACAGGACAATTAGGAGACATGAAAATTAGCCGACAGGTCAAATAGCCGACATGATATTTATCCAAAACATACATTTTGCCGAAAGAATTTAGAAGACTCATTGATATGGGTCGGTGATATACCAACAATGTCAACCTCAATAACTCGTCACCATCATAATTCAACTTTTTAGCTCACAGGCTATCAAAGTCAGAGAGTTGATGTGCCCGCCGTTCTGTATGTATGTAAGTATGTACGTACATATTCACGTAACGAGGTAACTCTTGATAGAAACATCCGATTTGCTTCAATTTTTTTTCTAGGTTCATTCCTGATTAGTTTTGGGGGTTCATTGGTTAAAGATAAAGGGGGAAAAGCGGGCTAGTCCCTCGCCTTAATTTAGATAAAAGGGTTTTTCATGCAGAATTATTCGATTTGCTCTAAATATGATATACCGGTTTATTATGTTAAGGAGCTTCCCTGATTAGATTTGGATGTTCATTAGTTAAGTATAAAGGGGGAAAGAGGGCTACCCCCCTTAATTTAGATAAATGTTTTTTCATTCAAAATTATTCGATCTGCTCCAAATTTGGTATACCGGTTTATTATGTTGAGGAGCTTCCCTGATTAGATTTGGAGGTTCATTAGTTAAGAATAAAGGGGGGATAGGGGAGCTAACCCCCCTTAATTTATATGAATGGGTTTTTCATGCAGACTTATTCGATTTGCTCCAAATTTGCTATACCGGTTTATCATGTTAAGGAGCTGCCTTGATTAGATTTGGAGGTTCATTAGTTAAGAATAAAGGGGGGAAAGGGGGCTACCCCCTATTAATTTTGATAAATGGGTTTTTCATGCAGAATTATTCGATTTGCTCCAAATTTGGTATACCGGTTTACTATGTTAAGGAGCTGCCTTGATTAGATTTGGAGGTTCATTAGTTAAGAATAAAGGGGGATAGGGGAGCTAGTCCCCCCACCCCTTAATTTAGATAAATGGGTTTTTCATGCAGAGTTATTCGATTTGCTCCAAATTTGCTATACCGGTTTATCATGTTAAGGAGCAGCCTTGATTAGATTTGGAGGTTCATTAGTTAAGAATATAGGGGGAAAAGGGGCAAACCCCACTCCTTAATTTATCGGACACTTGTGGTACGAATATCATAGAAGTTTGCTTTTAGGCTAATTGAAGGGTGTAGAGTTCATTTATGCTGTCAGAATTGTGTACTGCTATTGAAAAAAACAAAGTTATGGTTCGTTTTAAGATTTAGATGGCCCCCTAAACAAATTTTATATGCATCATTTAAAAGTAGACTTTATTACCAATCGTTTGGTACCAGTAACTTTCTTCTACGATAATTTTTTCAGAGTTAGTAGGGGTGTTTAATTTTTTTTTTCCCACGACTGTACACTTTAGGTTTTTCGGATTGTGCTTTATATCTTTCGGTCGGAGTTGGTGTGATCTGGTTTTTAACAAGGAAGTCCTGAATATTTTTGAAATGAAAAACTATAGATTTGACAATTAATGGTGGCTCATAATAATACCCATGTGTTCATTTCTGTACTTAAGGGATAAAATTATTCAACACTTTATTATAAACGTGTTAAAATATGGAGCAAATTTCTTTAACTTTGGGGTTTGGTGGAAGTATGTCGGTTTTGTGTTGAAGAAATTGTTTTGTTGGGTGCTCGCAGACTCCATTCCTAGGCGTTGAAATTTTTTTAGAGTGTACCATATATAATATAGTTTAATAAAGCAAATAATTAAATAATTTGATAACATTGCAATGATTGCAGTAAATATAATGTGACACTAATAATCCAAAAAAGTAAAAAAGTCGGATAATTAAGAACTTGAATTATACTCGCCCCTCCTCCACCCCTAAAAAAAACTATCTTAAAAAACTCTACACCTGAATTTCTAGCCATCAGGGGCAAGTTGTACACAGCTGAGAAGCAATTGATAAAAGAAAATTTCTCTCATGTATTTTTAAAATTAGGCAAAGTACGATATATATCTCACCTTAAGAAAGTTCGAATAGGAAATGTTTTGGATAATTATTAATTTCTATGCATAAATCATTTATTTAATGCATATGTTTTTATTGTAATCAAATCTGATATATTAGCATAACGTTTGAGCAATTTTTTTATTTTTGTTTGAGTCTGACAATTGATGAAAATTTTCCGAAAGATCAAATTCCTTGTGGGGGGGGGGGGGGGGGCTGTTTCCAAAACTTTCTAAAATATTCATGGAGACATTTTTATGCATAAAAACATTAAAATAAAATCCTTTATATCTTAACTTCCTTTTATCAGTAATTTATTTATTTTTTTATTTATTTTTGACTAGATAATCGTAAATTTAAGAGCTGTTTATTTTTATTCCACCCTAACATTATTTATTCCAGACAGTGTTGCGCCAACATATGCGTATATGGCGGAAGCATGATGCAACAGTTGAAAGGAGAAATCAATCATCATGTTTGGACATTTCTTTATTCATTTCATTTTCTTCGGTTATTAACGAAAAAGAGCTATTATTTGATACCAATTTAGCCGTGCTAATAAATCTATTTTATACAAATAAAGCATATTATGGCATTAAACTGGATTATTCCTAATTTTCTCTTATTGATCAAGTTGAATTTAGACACATTTTTTTCGTGAGGGATTTCTGTGATCTCCGGTATGGGGGTGGGGTTGGAATTTGCACTTTTTGACCATTGAAAACACAAAATCTCAAATCTTCCATGGGGACATTTATTCTCTGGGGAGAATGTCTCCCCCGGGTCACCCCATAAATTCAACACTGTTAATGATTTAAAAAAAATATTAAGACTGTTTCTCTTTCTGATTTAATTAAGAAATTTAAACATTTAAACACGGAATGTAAAAAATTATTTTGGAGAAACTATTATTTGTATAATGAATGCCATTGTTGGATCATATACACCTACGTTTACAAATGAACTGAAAGTTTAATACAATAATATTAAACTAGAGAACAGGAATTCTGTTTTTTCAGAATTTAGTGTCGCCCCCGGCATTTCCATTACTTCATTTTCTTCTGATGGACTGATGGCTTCTATTATTATGAAACAGCCATTATAAATGAAGTGTTAGGTGAAGATGAAAGAGCAGCCGTAAAAGTTTGAACTCTGATTTTCTGGTCGGAATAAGGGAAAAAATTGGCTATATATATATATATATATATATATATTTATTATTTTTTTTTTATCTTCCCCTAACACTTCATTTATAATGGCTGTTTCATAATAATAGAAGCCACCAGCCCATCAGAAGAAAATAACTCGGTTAAGCGGGACTCTACTGCAGTACAAAACATATTTCAATTTTAAGACTTAAAGCACACGTTTTATTTTATGTAAAATGACGTCATTCGCATCCGCTTAAGAATTCCACATTTATGATCTACTCTTAAACATCTGCAGTAAAGCATGCATAGCACATCACTATCGCGAAATAATGCACAAATGCAAAAGAATATTCCGTCTTTCAAGAAAAAAAAAAGGCGATCTAATGATTCATAGATACTTACAATTAAATATAGTATATAATAGCTCCATTGTTTTAACAGAAATCATTCGTTTATATATATATTTTTTTCAAAATAGCACGTATTTTAATTATATTTTCTTTCAGTTGTTGCGAGAAAATGGCAACAAAAATATATAATTGCTATTTTAAAACTATTCTTCCTTTACTTTCTACAGAAATCGAGTTCTTCCGTTGCCAATATTAAGCAAATGGCTCTAAAAACTACAAAAAAATTAATATTCCAAAAATAAATGGAGATACAGTTTTCAAACAAAATGCATTTAAAAGAACTTTTTTTCTCCAATACGACGGTATAAAAATTGAAAATGTGCGATGCTTAGAAGTTTAAAAAATTTCTAAACAGTATTTAATTGTAATGCTTTGTTTTACGGCTAGTCTCTGTAAGGTAACGTTATTTTTTGGACACAAAATAAGCTGGGAGAAAGAAATAGCATACCGTACCGGAGGCTAATAACATTTTGTTTTAAACGTGATATATAATTTTAATTGTTTCACCAATTTTCAAGTTTATTGAGAACTTTTTACGTTTCATCCTCATTCCTCTGTTTGTATTAACTTAATTTTTCAATAACGGTTTCTTTGTAATCAATAATACTCTAAAGTTAAAAAATATATGTTGAGAAAATTAAAAATATTTTTTTCAAATAATTCTAATTTAATTTGATATTCAAAATTTAAGAAAAGCATTTATCGAATTAGATATATATGGTAAGCATATAGAAATTTTCTTTAAATTTGAAGCTAGGTCCTCCTTTATATTAATAAAATTGGTTCTTATTTAATATTATTTTTTTCATTCTTGTTAATAAAGTTTGCATTTGTAGTCGTAGAATGTATCCAGCCTCAGCTAGGGATCTAACGAATTTCGGACGATTTTCAGTATTAAGCAGAATATTGTAGATATTTAGAGGAATAAAATCAGGGTAATACATTTTTAGGTAGATTTCGTAATAAGAAATACTACATATTACATTTTTCCAACATTTTTGCAGATCTACGCCGATCATGAAACCATAGAACACCAAACCACCCCCAGTTCAAAACTTTATCTAACTATCTATCCATATATATCACTTTTTTATGGACACGATAACTTCCATAATTCTGCACAAACCTCTTCCAAACTGATCAAGGCCATACCATACAATCAAGGGGCAGAAAATCTCGGTAAAGTTCGTTAATGGGCAAAATCGACCCAAGGGGATGGAAATAGGGAAGGATTTTGTGAAACAGAAAAAAAAAACTTCTTAATTATAATGCATATCAAATCAGTTTAAAGTTATTATTACTTCAAGGAAAAGGTAAAAAAAAATATGTATAACAGGTTTTTGATATCATTAAAAATGGGCTCAAGGGGCAATAAAAATAGAGTTTTAAGAAGAAAAAAATTCATAACATCGTCAATTCACAAGATATAAAATCCACTTAAATTTGTTATAAATCTTCTTAATCTTACCTACAACTTTTATATTGACACGTTTTTGATAGTACCAACTCTTACAGAAAAAAGGGAGAGGATGAAAAAGAAAAAAAATCATAACTTCGTCAATTCACAAGATATCAAATCCGTTTAAATTTATTATGAATCTTCTTGATATTATCTACAACTTTTATATTGGCAAGATTTTGATAAAACCAACTCTTACACAAAAAAGTCCTTCCGGCCAGTGCCGGGAGGAAGAGGTAGCTTTCATATTCCTTATTTTAAAAAAGCTAACTTATATCATTCAAACACACGAAGCCCAATTTAGTGGAAACCGAATATAGGAGATTCAATATTAATTTTTTTCAATATAATGAATGAGAATTTCGCGAAATTAGTCAGCTTTATCCAAGCTGCTTTTCTTTAAAGTAACTTATATTTGACTGCCGAATTCCGCGATTTCTTAAAGTGCCTGCCATTTTAAGACAACATGGTGGATGAGGTTAACCAGTGAACTTGGTCGAGACCTTAGTAATTGCTGTACACATGCTCACTCACATCGGAATCGGTTAATATATACGAGTGCTGTCGCATGCAAAAAGTCAGATTTTTCAAAATGTCACCCACAATAGAAATTGAAACTGCTATATCTGAGCCATTTTTTAAGGTAAAGATAAACAAAAAATGCTCCTGAATCCTTATATCAAGGTCAAATACTTAAGAAAGAAACCTTTTTCAATTTCTAATTTTTTTGCACCTCACTTTAAATATATATATTTTTCTTAATTTAATGGCCGCCATTTTGAAACAAGATGGCTGATGAATCTGGCCAGCGAACTTGATCGAGGTATTGATGTATACTATCCACATGCCGTCTTACATCGAAATAGGCGAATACGTGTGTTATCGCGGGACAAATACAAGATCGTTTCAAAATGTTAGCCATGCTAGAAATTCAAAGTGCTATAATTCAACCATTTTTTAAGATATAAACAAAAGAACAAATTTTCAGAAACAAAAACTGCTCCGGAATCTTTGTATCAAGGCCAAACACATAAAAAAAAATCTTTTTCATTTTCCAATTTTTTAATACCTCATTTTAAATTTTAAATTAAATTTTTTTTTAAATGGCAACCCTTTTGAAACGCGATGGCGAATGAAGCTGGCCAACGAACTCGGTCGAGACATTGGTATGTACTATGTACAGACCAAGTTACATCCAAATCGGTTCATAAATACGCCTGTTATCGCATGACAAAAATCAGGTCGTTTTAAAATGTCAGCCACAATAGAAATTCAAAATGCTATTACTCAGCCATTTTTTAGATATAGACGAAACAAAAACTGTTCCGGAATCTTTGTATTAAGGTCAAACACATACAAAAAAAAATCTTTTTCATTTTCCAACTTTTTGGTATCTCATTTTAATTTTTTAATTGTTTAATTTTTTTAAATGGCCGCCATTTTGAAACAAGACGGCGGATGAAGCTGGCCAACGAACTCGGTCGAGAAATTAGTATGTACTATGTATAAACAAAGTTACATCCAAATCGGTTCATAAATACGCTTTTATCGCGTGACAAAATTCAGGACGTTTCAAAATGTCAGCCACGCTAGAAATTTAAAATGCTATAACTCAGCCATTTTTTAAGATATAGACGAAACAAAAACTGCTCCGGAATCTTTGTATAAAGGTCAAATACATAAGAAAATAATATTTTTCCATTTTTAAATTTTTGGTACCACATTTCAAATTTAAAATTTTTAAAAAAAAATTAAA
This sequence comes from Maratus speciosus, assembly GCA_963932465.1. NCBI lineage: Eukaryota > Metazoa > Arthropoda > Arachnida > Araneae > Salticidae > Maratus > Maratus speciosus. The sequence goes on along the minus strand of OZ010791.1, from coordinate 535,417,214 downwards.
TGGCCGCCATTTTGAAACAAAACGGCGGATGAAGCTGACCAACGAACTCGGTCGAGACATTGGTATGTACTATGTACACACCGAATTACATCGAAATCGGTTCATAATTACGAGAGTTACTGTGTGACATAGGTCAGATATATATATGTCAATTTTGAACGGAGGGTGGTTTCAGGGTCTGGGGGTCATGATCGATGAAAATATACCAAAAATTTTTGAAATCTCTTTCCTCCGAACGGCTGCAATAGGTAGCTTTTTGTAACGAAAGCTACCTAAAAGGGGTTCAAGAAAAAAATATCGTATTAAGGCTGTTCTCAAATCCATAGGGACAACTTTATGACATAAGTTTGAATTCCTTTTTGTTCGGAAACGCATGAAATTCGAAGGTGTTGTTATACGGAATCTATGTAATTGAAAGACGTTTTCCGGTTTTTTTTGTAAACACAATAGATGTTTCAGAAAATATTGTCACAGTTTGAACCAAATTTCCCAACAAAAGGGAAAAAACACTGAACGAAGGGAGAAAAATCCCTTGTAGTAGGTCTGCCAATTTTATACAATTACGTTAAAAAATCTGTACGTCATTGTGTCAGAAAATATCAACCTTGTTGAACAGTGTAGTTGAGAACACAGCCTTAATATGATTCTGATAAAACCAGTTCAGAAAAATAAAATTCAAAACTCGTCAAAAGCGACCAGAAAAAATTGTCAAATTGTGTTTATCTCTAATCTTGATTTAGCCTTTTTGGTGAAATTAGTACTTAACTTCGAAATCTACCTGTGCCTGCAGGCCGAGCCGGGAGTGATTTTTTTCTCTTTCTTTTCTTTTTTTTTTTTTAAATGATTTTCACAAATCCAAATTGGCTATTTTCTAACGCATTCATATAGAACCATTTTATTTCTTACAAGCATAAAATGTACAGCTATTTTCATTCAGATACTAAACAATCAAATTCAATTTTTTAGTGTCAGACTATTTTAAGAATCAATAATCTGCCTGTTTGTCATACAGTTTTATAATGAGGCTCCTAAAACTTCGCTTATCGGTGAGAATTTTAAGTATTTTTTTTTTCATCTTGCACAAAACTATCATTATTTGATAAATTTTATAGTACAAATAATGTTCCGAAACGACAGTTTGTTCAATTTTCATGATTTTTTTAAAAAATAAACGGATATGGGCAATTGCCATAAAAAAAAAAAAAATATTTTATGAACTGAAATAAGGATTACTACTGCAATTTGTTTGTGTAGAAAAATGTAAGTCACATAAACAAGGTTTTTTAGCAAATAATAATCTCTTTGTGATGTTTCAACATATTATATTAAACGTATAAAACAGTTAGACATATGAATAACGAAATCTATATCGAATTAAAAATAAAAAACAGACTGTGCGGTATGAATTTTTTGCTTGCTTTTTCTAGTTCCCTACGATACAACCAAATTTTATACAATGCAATTTTATATCACACTAGCTGACCCACCCGGCGTTGCCCTGGCCCATTATAATAACCTTAAATATAACTCAAGTTTGTATGATTTTATATTCTTTGAAAATCTTTTAAATGAACCTAGTTTCGGTTGTTCCATTGCATTCCACAGCGTCTCGTGTGTTTCCAACAAACGTCTTTCCGAACGAACCTGTAATCTGTGTCCCCGCTACCTAACGCAGCATGTGCCGGAAGTGCTCCGCACGTATCGTAGACAATCGAAAACCAAGTCTAGTGAGCCAAACTTCGTAGTAATCAAGCCCATAGAACCGGAAAAACGAATGCATCATTAATGTTCGAAAATGTCGTTAACTGAAGTCTAAGATAAACTTTCATAATCACAGAAAGTAGTATTTTCACAGAAAGTAACTGAATTGTAATCTAAGTTAAATAAACCAATTCCCGTTGAAATTGGGCCCTTATAACCCGACGAAACAATTTATCCTTACGCGGTGGAAGTTGCCTCCCTCCTCCTCTATAAATTCCACTGTCTACTTTTAAAATGAACATAATTATTATTTAATAAACGGATATTTACTGATTTGCAAAATTTTAGCGTAAAACAGCCACACAACAGTAGTTATTATTTGTATTGCAGATGCGCAACAGAAGAAAAGGTTGCCATATTATATGAAAAATGTATCTCTGATTTTTTTTTTTTCATCATTTTTCCTGTGTAATAAACTTTTCAGAGAATCATATATAATTTTTTCGAAGCAAAATAAAAAATCGCCCATTTAAGGGTTAACGTAACGCGATTTTTATTTTTAATTTACGGATGTAGTAAGTAAACGTAAGTTGTTGCCGAAAAAGGAGATTAATATTAAAAAAATGTGGTAGCTTGGGTATAAAGAAGGACCGGGCCCAGGGGGCAGGATATTAACTGGAATGTAGTTGGGCAAAGGCCAAAATTTTAATAGTTTTAAAGTAGCTGTAGGACGCAAGAACTATGAAGTAGAAAATTGGAATAGAGTAAGATCGTTTTTAAGAAGCTGCAACAAAGGCCCCAAGAAGGAGATTAATATTCAAAATTGGTGGTAGCTGAAGTGAGAAATTTTTTTGTCGTTCATGGAGTTGGTAGAAGACTTAAGAAGTTGTTAGAAAAAAAAGCTAATGAATCGGGTCATTTTTAAGGGAGCTACAATAATGGGCCCAAAAAAGGCCAACTGATAGTTAAGAGCAGGGCCCTAACATGAAAATATGTTAAAAGGTCTTAGATCTTCAATTATTCAAAATTAACCATAGAGTTGTGATTTAGTATTTCTTAGAATAATAATTTAAAGAAATGCGCCAAAAATTGGGCAAATGCTGTCCTAGGACTGGATAGCTGATTGTCCTAGGGCCCAAATAAAATATGAGGGTGTTGGTCCTGGGAAAAGAGTCCAATACTCAGTTTTAAAATTATGCACTGAGAAGGTGAGAAAATTAGAGGGTGACAAATGCATGGCGCACAAAAAATTCAAGGGAACTACGGAACCCTAGGGGGGAGAATGGAGCAAGGGTCTTAACTGGGATGTAGAAATGGGAGAATAACTAAATGAAAAAAGTATACCTAAATGAAGATCGGATTAAAAGGAAGCAATTTATTAACAATTTAGGGTGCAAAAACTTCAAGGGGTGCTGTACCGGGTCCCAGGCTGCCAGGGTCTTAACTGGAATGTAGAAATGAGGGAATAACTAAATGGAGAATTGTCCCCAAGAACGAAGAAGATCGGATATAAAGGGGGTAAGTTATTAACAATTTAGAGCATAAAAACTGAAAGAGGCACAGGGGCGTCGACCCTTAAATAAACGGTCAAGTGCGAGCATTACTCGCGCACAGAGGGTTCCATAGAATAAATATATGAATTTGTAATTGTATTATGAAAAAAAAAAAAAGTTGCTAAAAGAGTACTAAGACTTTGTAAAAAACTATACAACGTAGGGATGAGTATAACTGTATATATTAGAAAAGTGTAAATGGGTATACCATGAAAGTTCAAAGAGATATGGAACCTAAATAATATCAAACATAGCTGTTCGTATAACTCTTTCTTTAATATTATTTTAATCTGTTTATGATGAACTTAATTCGGTACTGACAATAAAAGCAATGCATAGTTAAACTTCATTTGGCATTTCATGAAACTAAATTCAGCGTAGTAATAACCTTTATTTCTACAGTGTAGCTAAAACAAAACCTTTGTTCAAAGTTTAAATTTGGCATTGTGCTAAGCGCGCTTCGAATTGAGGTCTCAAAGTTGCAACGCCGCCTTGGTCAGTGCCGCGTTTTTCCAGATAGGTGTTTAACTAACTTTTAAAGTCACTCGAGGCGCATTGAGAGATACAATCAATGCAAACTATCGTGAATCCCACAGTATTTATGCGATTCATTCTAATTAAATCTTTCGAGGGCGATGCCCTTAAAAAACGGACACCTAATTTTTATTTCAAAACAGACAAACGGCACCAAGAATATTTAATTAAAATTTCCCTTTTATCATGTACGTGAAAATAAGCAAGTTCGCATTTTCTAATAAATTCATTTATAAATTCTGGTGTCAGTTCATTATTTCATACGTTTATAAATAGAATTACTCCGTGCGGAAAGGATTAAGTGGTCGCAGGACTCTTAAAGCTTCAAAATTTAAGAAATTTTAATTTTTTTAGATGTTAAACTCCTATTTTTACTGAATATTAGGGTGGAGCGCTCGCCTATGGGGAAAAAAAAATTTCTTCAAATCAAAATTGGCCGGTGTGGGAAAGTTGTTCTATCAGATCCTCATTCTGAATATAAAATATCTTTGAAAAATATTAATATTAAATACTGCCCCAAGGTCATTGAATATTGAGAAAAAACGTATAAGTGCTCGGCTATGGAAAATAATTTTTTTTTTCAAATCAAAATGAGGCGGTGTGGAAAAGTTGCGCTATCATATCCTAATTCTGAATAAAAAATATCTTTGAAAAATATTAATATTAAATACTGCCCCAAAGTCATTGAATATTGAGAAAAAACGTAAAAGTTGTGCATTTTCCTATTTTTTTCCTCAAATATACAAACTATTTTATTAATTTAATTTAAAAGGATGATCATCGAATTATCATTGTTGTTATTATAAATTTTTAGTAAAATTATGTAATATTTATATCAAATTCGCTTTTATTATGCTTACTCAACGACTATACTTTTTTTAATATATGAAATTTGGGTAATTGTAATTGTTTTATATTTTTTACTTAACCTGTGTAAAGAAATATAATTTGAAATTATTCTTAATGAACTATAGTAATAAGATAAAAATAATTTACTATTGCAATTTACAAGCAAAGAAGTTACCATTTTATAGTAGTCCATACTGTTTTTTGGTTTTAAAAACTGCCTTTTTTTCCGAGACTCCAGACAAGTTTTAATGAACTCAACGCGTCTCAAAGGACCACAAACAGCAGAAGAAGCCTCCGTAACAAGTTTCACACATCTTTCAGTGGCTTGATTGTGACAAGGGAATAGTTTAATCTTAGGTAAGATGTCTTCATCTATTGCCTTTGGATTTAGGATACAATTTGTAAGAATATTATGGTCTAAGAACTTAGTTAATGGTGGTTGTATCACGGTCACTTCAGCCCAATTTATAGAATCTACATAGACTTTGGCTTCCAAATTTATCCGTATGTAAAGAATTTCTTCACTTTCGAGATTTTATTGTTCTGCGTAGTGCCAAAGCTCTTACATAGTATGTAAATGTGTTGGCACTACGCATAATAATAAAATCTTGAAAGTGAAGACATTCTTTAGGTACGTTCAAGTTACCTGAGATCACGTATGTAAAGAATTTTTTGACTTTCGAAATTTTATTATTCTGCGCAGTACCACACTTATATAGTATGAATGAGAATAATAATGCTATGCAGAATAATAAAAGTTTCGCAAAAACAAACGATCAAGTTACCTGAGAGACCAAAGACTATATCGATTTCATAAATTAGGCTGAAGTGACCGTGACATAACCACCATTAACTAAGTTCTTAGATCATAACATTCTTACAAAGTGTATCCTAAATCCAAAGGCAATAGATGAAGACATCTTACCTAAGATTAAACTATTCCCTTGACACAATCAAGCCACTGAAAGATGTGTGAGACTTGTTACGGAGGCTTATTCTGCTGTTTGGGGTCCTTTGAGACGCCATGGATTTATTGAAACGTCTGGAGTCTCGGAAAAAAATGCCAGTTTTTGAAACCAAAAAACAGTATGGACTACTATAAAATGGTAACTTCACTGCTTATAAATTAAACAGTAAATTATTTTTACCTTATTACTATAGTTCTTTAAGAATAATTTCAAATTATATTTTCTTACACAGGTTAAGTAAAATATGCAAAACATTTACAATTACCCAAATTTCATATATTTAAAAAAATATAGTCGTTGAGTTAGTATAATAATAGCGAATTTGATATAAATATTACATAATTTTACTATAAATATATAATAATTATAATAATAATTCGATGATCATCCTTTTAAATTAAGTTTATAAAATAGTTTGAATATTTGAGGGAAAAAAAATGGGAAAATGCACAATTTTTACGTTTTTCTCAATATTCAATGACCTTGGAGCAGTATTTAATATTAATATTTTTAAAAGATATTTTTTATTCAGAATGAGCATATGATAGAGCAACTTTCCCACACTGCCCCATTTTGATTAGGAAAATAATTTTTTTTTCCCACAGGCGAGCGCTTTTACGTTTTTTCTCAATATTCAATGACCTTGGGGCAGTATTTAATATTAATATTTTTCAAAAATATTTTATATTCAGAATGAGGATCTGATAGAGCACCTTTCCCACCCCGGCCAATTTTGATTTGATGAAAAAAAAAATTTGCTCCACCCTACTGAATATTTTGTTATAATTGTTTCCTTGAAATTCCCATTAGAACAAAAGTTTCGGCTTTTAGAATTATACCCGCTCAATAGCTAAAGCGGCGTTTCCGAAACTTTAAAGTCATTTTTTTCCAAATGGCGTTTTTTGGGCATAACGCTCAGGATACCTCAAAAACTTCTAAATATTTTTTCATGAAATTTTCAAAACATATAATTCATGTTAGTCTATATAAACTGAACCTAAAATTTCCTTTTTATTGTTCAAAAAAATATTTTTTAGGTGATTTTACTGTTGAAATTTTCAAAATTTTGTATTAGCTAAATACAACATTGCATTAAAAATATAAAAAGGCTTTAAATATAAATTTATTTAAGTTCAGGGAAATTATTACAATCTAAAGTATAAGTAAGCACCAAAATTTTCCTTCTAGTTGCAATATTTATTTTGTAATTCTGCGCGTAAACTGTTATGCCAATTTTTTGTTCGGCAAATGTCTAACAGTTTCGAGCCCCCTATAAATACTAATTCTGTATCTTGCGATTTTTTAAATATATGAAACGAAAGAACATACTAATCTTTCATTCCAATTAAAATTGTGTTTTAAAATCATATACATTTTACGACATTAAATGTTGAAAATGGTCTTTTTTTCCACTTTTTAGAGTCCCGAGACCCCTTAAATTAGTATGTTTTTAACAATTTGACGTTTATTGCTTTTATACTGTTACTGGACATTACATTACACATATATATCATTAAAAGTTGTTAACTAGGCATAGAGTACGCCGCTTCTGTCCTTGTGTATGTCTAAACTGACCGTACCTTTAAGGGTTAATATCTCGGCTAATTACTGATGATTTTTTTCGAAAATCATTATAAACAATGCTTTTATTCTTCTGCAACGATAGGTATATTCAGCGATGCTCAACAATTTTTCTGAATGCCCGAAAATCGAAATTTGTGTATAACAGAAAAACGCTAATTACTCAAAAACTATGTGACCTAGGGTAATCGCTATATTTTTCCGGCAAGGTTTATATTAATGCCTACTACCTCTAATTTTTTCATAATTTTAGTTTCAGTAGATTCGGAATTACATGGGGGGGAACATATTTTTGGGCTACATTTTCAACAATATCTTTGAAAATATAATACCTAAAATTAAAAGGAATGTATTTTTGAGTTCAGCGTTACAAAAGCTTTCACAGGATACCCCACATGATATACAATGAAAAGATTTTTTTTTTCAAATAGCATAATTAGCCCCTCTACTTTTTTACTAAATATATTTATGAATGTTTATTAATATGAAAATATGTGGGTCATTGTCTTTATTATTTCCCCGAATTTGAACTTTCCACGTTCCATAGTTTACGAGTAAAATGGCTGTGACAGACAGACAGACACAAGAGTGATCTTATAATGGTTTCCGTTTTTACTTTTTAAGTACGGAACCCTAAAAAAGAAAAATCTGATTGTCAGGTGCATCAGGACATGTCTTGGACTGTTCCCACCTAAATGTTCATACTTCTACGTGCGGTAGATTTTGCTAGTCATCAAACGCAGACACACAGACACTCAAACACTCACATACACACAGACAGAGCGAAATTTTCTTTTATTGGTATACGTTTTATTCAATTTTCCTCGTTAAAAACTGGGTTGTCGTTAAATGCGATCTCACTGAAAATTTATTCTACAGTTAAATACAAACACACTTTTAGTAGCTGACGAGTTGAGTTATTGAGGTTTTAATGCTTATGTATAAAATATTAATGATGATTGAGTAAAAGCACTGATTTATGAAATTGATGAGCTATCGATATTATAGTGCCCCATATCAGTAACAAATAAATACTACTTCTTTCAGCAAAAACAAAGGTTTATTAAGGCTGGCGAATCACGGATCTTTTAATATATAAATTAAATAAATTCGATGCGCAAAAAGACGAATTTGTGAGTATGTCAAGTTATGAAGATTGGATATATATAAATCATTAATGACATTCGACTTAATAAAATCACAGATGATTAAGGATGACGACTTTTCGAGGTTTTTTGGAAATCATAAAAAATTTATATCAAACTGATTAAAATATAAATTTAAAGAGATGGCGAAGTAACTACGTTTTTGCGTTTAGAGAGATCGTTTGGGGATAACTTGTTATTTTAATTTTATTGCGTATGTAAAGAAAATTAATTATATTGTATTGCAAAGAAGCACTGCTTTATGAGGATACAGAGTTATCAAGGTTTTAACCACACTGACCAATGATAATTGTTTAAATAAAAACATAGATTTATAAGCTTGAGGATTCATCAAGGTTTAACCGTATAACTTGTATTCGATAGAAAATAAAACGGATTAATGAATCTTCAAGTTATCCAGTTTTTAGAGCATAGGTATAAATAATAATATTAACTAATTACACTTATTTATGAGGATGTCGAGTTATCGAGGCTTTAACATATAAGCGTAATAATAATAACATTTTATTAAACTAGCTGGCTTCGCACTCTAGCGCGCTCATAATTACATCGGGCGTCTAATTTATGCTAACATCGAATAAAACGAATGTCGAATCCGTATGAAAATTTTCGTTAGGTGCAGTAGCGTAGCTACGTTGTTTGCCGCCCGGGATTTCATCCGTTTATTAAATAATATTGCGTTAATTTTAAAAATAGTCCGTGAAATTTACAGGGGGGGGGGGGGGCAACCTTCCACTGCTTAGGGGTGTATTCTTTCCTCGGGTTCTAGGGAACCGATTTCAACGGGAATTGGTTCATTTAAGTTAGATTACAATTCAGCTACTTTCTGTATTATGAAAGTTTATCTTAGACTTCAGTTACCAACATTTTCGAACATTAATGATGCATTCGTTTTTCGGGTTCTATGGGCTTGATTACAACGAAGTTTGGCTCACTCGACTTGGTTTTCGATTATCTGCGGCACGTGCGAAGCACTTCCGGTACATACTGCTTTAGGTAGCGGGGACCCATTTCACAGGTTCGTTCGGAAAGAGATTTGTTGGGAACACACGAGAGGCTGTGGAAGGTAATGGGACTTCCGAAACTATTTTCATTTAAAAGATTTTCAAAGGATATAAAATCATACAAACTTGAGTTTTATTTAAGGTTATTATGATGGGCCTGGACAACGCCGGGTGGGTCAGCTAGTGTGATATAAAATTACACTGTATAAATACAGGGTTCCGGAGCCCAGTGCAATAGCGCTTCCGAAAAACCGAAGCTTAAATTACCTTTTCCTTCCCTTCCCATCTCCAAGCTTTTGCATTCTTTTTAACAAAACACTTATATGTGACGTAATGTGTCACACACGTAGGAGATGGAGATAAAACGGTCTCAATTTTTATATCAGTTTTTAGGCTTAGACTGACTCGAGCTCAATCTGTATTACATTTAAAATTTTATTTATTCATGTATTGAAAAAAAAATCCTCTTTTAAAATTACGTATTATATTCCACTTCAAATCATTTTAATGCTATTATGATCAGAATGAAGGGAAAACAGAAATCGCGTTTTACTATTTCAAATTTATATCTGCGACGTGTTGATACGGCACCACTCAAAAGACTGAACAATAAATTTGCTTTCAGTTCGATTTTCTTTTGTGACAGTAGGATAATTTTTTATTGGCTGGGTTTTCTTTTTATTATTTCGATATCTAACCTGAAAAGAATATTTTCTGTTTTATCCAACAAGCATCAGCTTGATGTTTGTTTGTTCGAGGTTTTTTGTCTTCTATTGCGTACGAGTATAAAAATCACGTTAGTGATTTTTCTATTTATTTTGTATCATGAACGGTACCCACGCTAAGGCTCTCTGCACCTATACGAAGTCACTTTCCTTTGTAAATAGATATAATTACCATGTATTGTTATTCTGATAGAAAGCAATCGAGCAGTGTTTCCCCTTTTTCTATAAAAGCATAGATTCTTTCCGATAACTTTGTCAAATTTTTAATTTTATCTGATTTTCAGGGACTCACCGCAAAAGATTGTTATGCGGAAGGAAATGATTATAGTTTAAGATATGCACATTTTTCAGGAAATTGCAAAACATTGTTCCATTCTTCAGCATATAAATATTCATTTCTGTAAATTTCATTCATTTTTTCTTAAAAATGCATAGCTGCGAACGATCCCTTTTTGTGCGTTAACACCATTTCCTAATCATAATCGTTACCCTATATAATCGCAGAATTCTGCAATTAATTAACATAAAAAATAGGCACGGATTTTTACTATTTAGAATAATTGATAACTAAAAAGTGGAATAGTTGACAGCTAAGTACATGCTGATAGATATATTTAAATTTTTTATTTTGCTAAAGAAAAAAAAAATGCTTTAAATTTTGCAAATAATGTACCAAATATAAATATGCAGATTACAGGGGCAGGAGGGGGAGGGGTGGAACGGTACAGTTGTTGTACCGGTAGCGCTGATTAGGGCTCCGGAACTTTTTTTGTTAGAATTTAAGCCCTGGGCGCAGTAATCTAATTGAAACGTAACCTTAATCTAACTGTACCATAAACATTACCTAACTGTACCCTAGCTGTAACGTGTTACCTAACCGTAACCTAACGGTAACATTCCTTCAACCTAACTATAAACAAATTATCACATAACCGCAACCTAACTGTAACCTAATTGCAACCTAACCTTAATCTAATTATAACATAACCGTAACCTAACTGCAACGTAACTATAAACTATCGGTAACTTAAGCGTAACGTAAACAAATTATAAGCTAAATGTAACGTGACTGTAACCTACCTGTAACCTATCCATAACCCAACCGTAAACTATCTGTAACGGAAATGGAACATAACCGTAACCTAGCCGTAACCTATTTGTAACGGAAATGGAATATAACCGTAACCTAACCGTAATCTATCTGTAACGGAAATGGAACATAACTGTAACCTAACCGTAACGTAACCGTAACCTACTTATAACCTAACCCTAACCTAACTGTAACATAACTGTAACCTAACCGTAATCTATCTGTAAAATAAACGCATCATGACGGTACGCTAACCGTAAACTAATTATAACCTAACCGTATCCTAACTGTGATGTAACTATAACCTAACTGTAACTTAAATGTAACCTAACTGTAGCCTGGCGGTAACCTAACCGTAACCTAATTGTAACCTATATGTAACGTACTGTAACCTATCCGTAACCTAACCGTAATCTAACTGTAACCTATCCGTAATCTTTATTGTAACCAAACTGTAACGTAACTGTATCCTATCTGTAACCTTATCGTGGCATAAACGTAATCTAACTGTAACCTATCCGTAACTTAACCCTAATCTAACTGTAACCTATCCGTAACCTAACCTTAACCTATTTGTAACTTAAACGTAACCTAATTGTTACCTAAATTTAATCTAACTGTGACGTAACCGTAATCTAACTGTAACCTAACCGTAACCTAACTGTAGCCTGGCGGTAACCTAACCGTAACCTAATTGGAACCTATCCGTAACGTACTGTAACCTATCCGTAACGCATCCGTAATCTTAATTGTAACCAAACTGTAACGTAACTGTATCCTATCTGTAACCTAATCGTAGCATAAACGTAATCTAACTGTAACCTATCCGTAACCTAATTGTAACCTATCCGTAACTTAACCCTAACTGTAACCTATCCGTAATCTAACCTTAACCTATTTGTAACTTAAACGTAACCTAATTGTTACCTAAATTTAATCTAATTGTGACGTAACCGTAATCTAACTGTAACCTAACCGTAACCTAACTATAACCCAAGTTTAACGTAACCGTAAACTAATTATAACCTAACTGTATTCTGACTGTAACCTATCCGAAACCTAACAGTATCCAAACCAAAACCTAACTGTGTTAATCGTCCTCTCGGCTAAATATCCTGTCGTCTAATTGTCCTATCAGCTAAATGTCCTGTCGGCTAATTGACCTGTCGGCTAATTGTCTTGTCGGCTAAAAGTCTTGTAGGCTAAAGGTCCTGTCGGCTAAATGTCTTGTCGGCTAAATGTCTTGTCGGCTAAATGTCTTGTCGGCTAATTGTCCTGTCGGCTAACTGTCTTGTCGGCTAATCATCCTGTCTGCTAAACGTCCTGTCGGCTAATTGTCCATGTCGACTAACTGTCCTATCGGCTAATTGTCCTGTCGGCTAATTGTCTCTGTCGGCTATCTGTCTTGTCGGCTAACTGTCGCTGTCGGCTAATTGTCCTGTCGACTAAATGTACGTGTCGACTAAATGTTCTTGTCAGCTAAATGTCCTGTCGTCTAATTGCTGTCTGAATATATCGGCTAATTACCGACGATTGTTTTCGAAAATCATTATCAGCAATGATTTTATACTTTTGCTACGGATAGGTACCTCTAGCGCTGTGCAACAACGTTGTTGAATGCCCGCAAATCGATTTTGTGTGTAACGAAAAAATGCGATTTTCTCCAAAACTGTGTGACCTAGGGTAATCTCTATAATCTTCCTGCAAGGTTTAAATCAAGCAGGACGGTCGTTCTGCCAAGCCAAGCTGAAAAAAAATGCTAACCCCGCCAAACAAACAAACGCCAAGAATAAGGCAAGACACCGTAACTGCTTATTATACTGATGACAACTTCTCCATGTTAAATGAACGAAATATGCCAGCGTAAAATTTCCCATATCAAAAGAAGCAATCATCACAGAAAAATAAAACCAACACTAGAAGGACCTAATAAAGAAAATCTTCAATTTGAGATCAAATGCATCCTCATAAATTAATTATAAACAGAGATATAGATTTTTTAAAATAACGTCGAGATACTGGAAATGACGGATTTATTTTCTTCGTCACAACTTATGTTTCAATCGAGGTAGAGACTTAAATAATGGACAGAAAAAAGTAAGGATTGAATTTTTGGATAGATATTTACTCAATCTACGTGCTTTTATAAAATTCAGCTTTAAAAACATTAATTTTCTATTCATAATTAGCGAAAAACTGTTAATTAGTTCTAAAGTTTACAAATTATGCCAAATAGCGATAAACCCGCCAAAATATTTTAGAAATCTTATACTTTTCTTTTATATTATCCTTTTGCATTGATTTCATCGAAGATAACTATGGCTGAGATTCAGATAGATTTTTCGCTGTTAGCGAAATGAGTTTGACCAATCAGAAGCCTGCATGTTTGAGAATATTTGCTGTTTGTGGATCCCGGCCTATGTCATAAAAGTTTTGAGTCATTTTTTTAGTGCCGTGGATGAAATGCAATGTTTGTAGAAATGTAGGCTAGGATCCAGATAGATTTTCGCTGTTAGCGAAACGAGAATCGCCAATCAATAGCCTGCATTTCTGCAAACAGCGAGAGGTTCACAAAAATGCAGGCTTGATGAATCTCGTTTCTCTGACAGCCAAAAATCTATCTAGATTGCGCACAATGGAGGATATTCCAAATATGGGTTCGAGGCTGAAAAAGTCACGTGATACCGGTAATTTATCCAAGGAACTTCTATCTGATAAGAAGGGAAGATACTACTACTTTGCCTCATGAACCGTTTCATTGGCTAGCGGGGATTTACATTACACGTCTACGGAGCCTTCCCTTCTTTACGATAGAAGTTTTTACCTTGACCACGTGATCAAAATGTAGATGGAATATCCTCCATTATGTTGAACACAATTTTGCATTTCCACATCCAGGTAGGGTATTGATTGTCATAACAACAATACATATTCGAAACTATTTAAGGCACGGATTCTGAACTCCTTTGCTATACCTTTCAATATTAAAGAAGTTGTTTCCATAGTAACAGTACTTTTCTGTATTGCTTTCTCTAAAACACAAACATAGAAATTTAACAAAGAGCGCTCAGAATCAACACCATAACAGAGAGCCTTTATACATAAGAGTGGTGATATATGCACAGGAAGCATGCTCGTTTCAAGTTTTTGCCGAAAGTACGGCTACAGCGTCTAGGATCCCTTGTGTAGAAATATGCTATCCAAACAACGCTAAAAATTTGTATCCCTTAAATGTGCGACGATACTGCTAAAATCCCAAGTATCGATCACAGCGACATCTGCGGGATTTAGTATTACATTGTATAGACTAGCAATATCTTGCAGGTGTCGCTGTGATCTGTATATTTCAGCAGCATCATTGCACAGTTAAGGGATACAATATTTTAGCACTTTTTTAAGTATTACAGGGATAGCCAAATTCCACACTATATATACAGCGCCTAGAAGATACAGTGTGGAAAACGGCAACAAAATAGTGCTAAAAAATTGAATGCCATAAATGTACAATGATGCTGAATGACAAGATGTCGATAGTAGCGCCATCGTAGTGATTTAAAAACGATAGTCATTCTAAAAGAGACTCTTTAGCCTATTTCACGTCCTTCCTTAACTAAATTAGCTTATAACAGACTAAAATATCTTACATTTATAGTTTCCGATATTTAACATTCTATAATTTTTGAAAACTCAGTTTTTATATTGAAAAGAGTTACGAGATGGCGCTCGTATCAGCATATTGCCGCTGAGCATTGTTGGAAATTTATGTGATACAAGTTTTTAGCACTTTTTAAAGCATTATAGGAATAGCCGTTTTCCACACTGTATCTTCTAGGCGCTGTACTATAGCTCCGTTATAGGCCTAGATTATATGTTGTAGAAATCGACTATCCCAGCAATACATAAAAAAGCGCGGAAATAGTGAATCCCTTAAATGTACAACGATGTTGAATTCCAAACAGTCATTTACAGCGACATCTGCAGGATATTTTTTAAAGAAGAAAGAGACACGTGTAATGCACCGCTATAGCGTCTAGAATACATACTGTGGAATTTTGCTATCCAAGCAGCGTTAAAAAGTTGTATCCCTTAAATGTGCACTGACGCTGAAATCCAAGGAGCTGATCGCAGCGACATCTGTGATAAACTTTCAAAGTAAACATCGTATTATTACAGCTGGCTTGACGCCAAGCACACAGGTCAGATGTATGTTAATAAAATGTAAAAAAAAAAAAAAAAAAAGCTACAGCGTCTAGACCAAATTATAGCGCCTAGAATATATAGTGTGGAAATTGGCTATCCCTGTAATACTTAAAAAATTGGTAAAATATTGTATCCTTAAATGTGCAACGATGCTGCTGAAATATACAAATCGCAGCGACATCTGCAGGATATTTTCTATAACTGAAAGATATTGCTAGTCTATACAATGTAATAGGAAAATCCCGCAGATTTCGCTGCGATCGACACTTGGAATTTTAGCAGTATCGTCGATCATTTACGGGATACAAATTTTAGCGTTGTTTAATAAAATATTTCCACACTAGGTATTCTAGACGCTGTTACCAAATCGTCATGAAGTTTTAGGAAATATCCTGCAGATATCGCTGTGATCGACTCATTGGATTTCAGCATCATTTGAAATTTAAGAGATCCAATATATTAGCACTTTTTAAAGTATTACTGGGATAGCCGATTTCCACACTATATATTCTAGGCGCTGTAGCACCGCAGTAGCCTGTCTTTTTCGTTTACCTCGGAGTAGATATAGATGAAGTCATTTGTAGCTGTTCCTAAACTGTGGCCAACAACATATAAGGCCAGTTCATAACGTCACACGGAGTTGATTATCTGTACACGGCAATGGACACAAAAAAATCGGCTCGCAGCTTTGTACTAATCATCGTGTAAAGATGATCCAACTCTGAGATTAACGAAAAAGACAGGCTACCGCAGTGGGTCCGATTCTTCTTTTTTTACAGACCGCTGGAGTCACGTGATGCTCGAATGCACCAAAGAAGGGGCGTGAAAAGAGCATCACGTGGCTCCAGCGGTTTGTAAAAAAAGAAGAATCGGACCCACCGCGGTAGCCTATCTTTTTCGTTAGCCTCGATCCAACTGCGTGTGACTTTTAAACATCATGAACTGGCCTATTATGGTGTTATTACACGAGGAGTCAAAGACGCTTGAAATCCCAGGCGTGTAGCGACAACAGCCGCCTCACGGCCCGTCTTTTCCAAGCATTTCATTGGCTGTTCCGGAAAAAGCTTTTCTATTATCAGATTTCCAAGCATTTGATTGGCTGTTACTGGCGAGTCGCTTCGCTCTCAGGCGTCAAAGACGTCCGACAGAAAAAAGACGCTCGCTCTCCAAGCGACTCCCCTGGTGCCATAGGAATACATGGAGACGCCTGGAATCTGAAGCGACTTTGACCCCTCGTGTAATAACACCATTATGTCATTGGTCGCGCTAACACCCTCCCTCCTGCGTCCACCGTATATAGCGGCATCTTGTACTGGAGACTGCTAAATGGGCTGCTATCGGTCAAAATCAAGAGAGAAAAGGGCAGAAGAGAGGGAAATAACTCGTTTTTTTTTTGGTAACTAGTTTTTCACACGGGAAGATTGACATGTCTGTTCCTCTCCTTTCATAACTTCATGGTGGTGAAATACGCCAAAGCATCCTAAATATCTGAGAAAGTCTTGACTCGCGTCACGAAAACATCACACAAGGCAGGCAAAGCAAAGAAACAAAATCATTCATCGGCTCGTGAATATGAACGAGCCAATCAATGATTTTTCTTCTTTGTTTTTCCTGCTTCGTGTGACGTTTTTCTGACACTTGTCAAGGCTTTCTCCAATATTTAAAGGGCGTTGAATAGGCCGGAATCAAGATAGATATTTCGCTATTAGCGGGATGGGATTGATCAATCAGACGTCTGCATTTTTCCGAACTTTTTGATGTTTGCAGTAAACACCGAAAAGCCTGCAAGGATAAAGGCTACTGATTGGTCAATGTAATTTTACTAACAGAGAAAAATTTATCTGGATCCCGGACATTAACTTTGGTTGGTTAAAACAATTTTGAATAAAATCAAATCAGGAAGCCAATGTTTGTTAACTTTTCTGGTTAGTTTAATTGAAATCTTGCTCGTCTATTACTGAAAACTGAGTTACCGTACTTTGGACAAAAAATTGAATATGAGTACACCACTTGTGCATATGTAACCACTCTAACACAGTGTTGCCAGATGGGCTACTTTTTTTAACTCAGATACTTGATTGGCACCACTTTTTTGAAATTGTAAAATGTGCCTTATTTAATGACATATTAATTAAGGCGAAAACAATGAAAATTTTACCGTTTATAATCAGTGCTGGCAATCAAGAAATCTGAATTAAAAAAAAGTAGCCCACTGGCAACACTGCTCTAACATATAAATGTTCTGTGTTATGACCATGATTCTAAGTGCAGTTGCTTAAATTTGAGTATCTGGGCATTAGAGAAAGCAATAGTGGCCCACTGTGGCTGAGTGGATAAGACACAATGCCGCTAATCGCTTGAGAGCGTAGGTGGAAGCAGATTCGAATCCCGCCGTGATCCGCATGTGATATGATGTATGTGTTCAATAGATCAAACAAACAAACAAGCAAGCAATAGTGAAAGGTACAGTTGGCATGGAAACAACGACTTCTTTAATTCGTATAGAAAATTAATGAATAGTAGTAAATGACTCAAGTTTAAAATGTAGGCAAATGGTCTGGAAATATCAATGGCTCCCATCTAGTATTTCACAAAATTAATTTAATAGATTCACATGATGTATAACTTGATGCAACTCTTAACTAATGAAAATTCTGCAACAAGACTTATGTAGGTAGATATTTTGAATGAATAATTCAGAATTCTGAGAACAAAACGAAGTTCTTAAGGCTCTTCCTCACACCCCACTCATAAAAGGAAATACGATAGAAAGTTATAAGAATTTGGATAGCTTCAATATGTCTGTGATCTTTTGTCAGAGTTCAGAAAAAGAGTCTGGGCATAAAAAAAAGCGAATTTAACGAACGATAAGACTATAGATTTCAAGCAATTTTTAACCGAAAAATATTTAATTCTAATGTATATGCGGCTTTAATAATAGACTATTAAATATAATCAATTTAGGGGAAATTTTATAGTAAATTAATATCCCCACATTTATGCAAATAGGTATGGATAAACAGACTTGAGTAAAATTACATATTTATTCTTTCTTCTCTATAACACGATCTAAATGAAGATGAAGTTATATGTACAGTTTATATCTTTAAATTTTTAGATTTTTTTATAAAAAATGTTCCTTTATTATGTCTAGAATTGCTAGATTTACAGATCTTCGATTCTTTAGATGCCTGCGGGTTTTCATTCTCGGATTAACCGTAGGTATTTGTAAAGGTAAATTTATTTTGCAAAACCGTCAGCAAAAAAAGTTAGAAAAAACAATTAACTGACAGACTAACTGTAAATATATATTTTATTTCGACTCTGTTTTTTACTAAATTTTCATTTTTCGTAGAAAATTTTAAGGAGATATAAATTGAGAAAGACTGATACTTTGAAAGAAGAAATTGACTTTCCTTACTTTTAAATTATTAATCACTATAAAAAATGAATGATAGGTAAACAAAATGTATAATATTGTGTTTGCTCCCTGCTTATAAAGACTATACAAGGACTAATTTTAATTTGAGCCAGTAGAATTATTTCAGTTATATATCATTCGTTTTTAAAAAAGAACTGATATCTACTAAAAAACAACTTTTCAAAAGTAAAAAATAAGCCAAGCAAAAAAAAAAAGAAAAGAAAAGAAAAAAGGTGAAAGTTGTGGCTAAAAAATAGTGTGATATCAAATTTCCAAGCTTATATTGCGGTACTTATTTAACATTTTTTGATAAAAATTTACCATATGTAAGTCGAGTACCTAAGTATGCGTTGATAGAAAGCCTTTTCTCCTTTACTAAATACATCATACCGTGTTTCTGAAAATTAATTTTTTTAAAATTATGCATGATGGGCTTGGCGGCCATCTTTCCATATTTTACACAAATTTCTAAGCACTCAAGCTCGTAACATATTTGCATTATTAAGAATTTCGAACTTATAGTTTTAGCTACAGACAGATAAATTAAGAAAGTTTTTTATTTTGAAAAAACAAATTGATTTTTACTGCTTTAACTAATTAATTAACCCCCCTCCGAAAAAAGAGAATCATAAGATGAAACATGAAGTTAATTCATCTTTATTTTTAGACACAAATTTTTAGGCACTCATTTCCATAAATTAAAAGAATAAAATGTTTGCTTTAGTAACAATTTCGAACTTCCAATCTTAACAATGAACTTGTGTGCTTAGAAATTTGTGTAAAATATGAAAAGATGGCCGCCAAGCCCATCATGCATAATTAAAAAAAAATTAATTTTCAGAAACACGGTATGATGTATTTAGTAAAGGAGAAAAGGCTTTCTATCAACGCATACTTAGGTACTCGACTTACATATGGTAAATTTTTATCAAAAAATGTTAAATAAGTACCGCAATATAAGCTTGGAAATTTGATATCACACTATTTTTTAGCCACAACTTTCACCTTTTTTCTTTTCTTTTCTTTTTTTTTTTGCTTGGCTTATTTTTTACTTTTGAAAAGTTGTTTTTTAGTAGATTAAACTCTACTTCCCCTAATATTTTTATAATTTTAGTTTTAGTAGATTGAAAAATATATGGCGGATGGGGATTAACATATTTTTGCACTACATTTTCGACGATATCTCTGAACTTATCATACCTAAAATAAAAAGAAATATATTTTTGAGTTCAGCGTTACGAAAGCTTCCACAGCATACCCACACGATATACAAAGAATTTTTTTTTTCAAGTAAGTTAATTAGCCCCTCTACATTTTTCCAAAAATATATTTGTGTATGTTTAATATTCTGGAAATATGTGGGACAATCGCCTTCATTACTTCCCTCAATTTGAACTTTCCACGTACCATAGTTTACGAGTATAATTGCTGTGACAGACGGACAGACAGACACAGTAGTGACTTTTAATGGTTCCGTTTTTCCTTTTTAGGTACGGAACCCTAAAAAAAATTAAGACAAGTTTTAACAGGAAATTAAAACACTTTTGCATACATTTAATTAACCTTTAATATACTATATACTATACTAATATATTCAGCAAGTATAAAAAGATTTTCCATAAACAGGTAATTAAAGTCTGTTTATCGTCCATAATAAACCTTTAAAATTTTTCTAGAAATTTTTCAGTTTCTTCTAAATAAAAAAAATCAAGTGCATTTTATGCACTTAATTAGTTGGTAGGACATCATTAATTTTTTGTAGAAGAACAAATTAATGAACACCGATACACTATTTTTTTTCTTTTTTTAAACTTATGCTCCGTTAGAATAAATATGTGGCACACACAATCCATTAAATATACAAATGTTATTTTTTGACATATGTATATGCATAATAAAAAAAAAAATAATTACTTTTAAACTGTTATAGCTTTACATTTTCTTTTTAAATTTCCGGTCTCTCTTTCAAAACTGAATAGAAACGAACTAGTTTTCTACATTTCCATTTTAAAATAGTCTTTAAAAGGTAGAATGTAGATTTGCCTGTTTGATAAATTAGTTTGATAAATATGATAATTAAAAAATTATATTACCACATATTCATACAATTATTGTAAATGTTAAAAAAAAAAAAAAAAAATTATATATAAAATATTGCATACTTCCGTCAAATACCCAGGTCAAAATACTTGCTAGTACCAGCATAAAAAATATGCTAGTTATTGCTATGTGCTTCGTGTGCTAGATTTTCATGCTAGTATATGCTTTACAATGCTAGCCAGCATCACATGCTATATAGCCAGCTTACACAGCAATAGCATGACAAGCTATTATACAAGCATTTTATGCTTGTTTGCTGCTTAAGCTTCTTGAAAAGCATGGAGAAATTAACCTTAACGTGCTATTATATGCTTTTTTATGCTTGCCAGCATATGCTATGCAGCCAGCTTAGGTAGAAATAGCATGACAAGCTAGTACAAGCATTTTATGCTTGTTTGCTGTTTAAGCCTTTTTCCATAGCATGGAGAGGTAGGTACCTTCACGTGCTTTTATATCATTTTTTATGCTTGCCGACATAATATGCTATGCAGCCAGCTTATTAAGAAATAGCATCATAAGCTATGTACAAGCATGCTATGCTTATTTGCTGTTTAAGCTTCTTTCAAAGCATGGTGAGGTAGGTGCCTTAATGTGCTATTATATGCTTTTTTATGCTTGCCCGCATAATATGATATGCAGCCAGCTCAGGAAGAAATAGCATGACACGCTACGTACAAGCATTTTATGTGCTTATTTGCTGTCAGAGCATGGAGAGGTACCTTTACATGCTATTACATGTTTTTTTTTATGCTTGCCAGCATAATATGCTATGCAACCAGCTTTGATAGAAAAGAACATGACGTACTATGTGCCAGTAAGATGGGTTAATTTGATACACAAGTCTCTTCCCAGTAATAATGAGGTAGGTACTTAAATGAAGCATTGTGTGCTTGTTAATGCTTGGCAGCATCAAATGTTTATTTATTTATTTATTTATTTATTTATTTATTTATTTATTTATTTTTGTTACTCGAAAAGTATACATTTGACTATGTTTTTGAAAATAGAAGAAAAGGAAATTTTAATTATAAATTAAATAAAATTTTCAAATCCGGGGAGAGACAATAACTCTCTTCCACCCCCCCCCCCCTCTCTAAAAGAAAATTCTTACTTTCTCTTTTATTTTAAGCTAAGAGAAAAGATTAAATTTCAATTTGTTTTTCAAAATCGGAGAAAAAAAATTAGTTAAATTTAAAATTCGAGGGAGGCTTAGTGGATCATCTAAGCCCTCTCCCGTTAACGGAATATTCAGGAGTTTGCGTTATGGAGGTTTCACTGTACATTGCAATTTTGCAAGATGTAAAATATAACTTCTTTTTTTTTAATTAACTTCTATGGGTGTGGGTTAAATTCTGTGAGGGATTTAACTTCTATGAGAGCCATCTCCCCCCCCCCCCCCGCCTATAAACGAATTGCTTTCTTCTGTTTCTTAGAATTTGAATATTCTAACTTACTCGAAAAAAAATGCAGTAATGTCTTTAAAAAACGGAGAAAATGGAAATTTTGTTCATTAAAATCTAAAATCTGGGTTGGCCCTCTCCTAATTCAATACTGTCTTAAACCACCGAATTGAGATTAGTTATTAACACCTACATATCAAAAGAAACAGAACTAAAAATAATTTCCAAAGCAGATATAGAAGAGTAACTCCCCAAACGGAAGATTTTAAACTGATCTTTTCTTACTGTTAAATTATTTTAGGTTACCTCTAAATTATAAATTTTCTATATATTTAAAACTAGGAGAAAAATAAAATTTTGTTTTTTAAATTTCAAAAGCTGGGAGGGGGGAGGGCTGTGTCACCGAATTAAACACTGCCCCTTGAACACTTGAAACATAAAAATAAAACAATTAACAAATAATTTCCATGGTAGACTTAAAGGGAAAAATCCCCCCCCCCCCCCTCCGAATTGGAAGAAAATTCATAGCTGCACTTTCTCTTTGTATTTAATTATTTTATGTTTCTCGACAAGATTAAATGTGCTGTGTTTATTAAAATCAGAGAAAAAATATTAGTTTATTAAATTTCAAAATCCAGGAGCGGTAGATTTCCTTTTCGAACCAATACAACGTAAATTCAATACTGTCTTCGTCCACTCATTTTAGATAAAATCTAAAAAAAAAAAAAAAAAAAAAAAAAAAAAAAAAAAAAAAAAAAAAAAAACCCTCAAAATTTATTTCTATGAAGGATTTTTGGGAAAAAGCGCCTCCCCTCAACTCCCCCATCGTAATATTCTTAGCTGTTCATTCTCTTAGTGTTTAATTATTTTAATTATACAAAAAAAATCCGTGCTTTTCAAAAACAGGATTTAGTCAGTTAAATTTCAAAATTCAAGGAGCACTGTTTAATGTAAGAAATAAGTTCATAACAATCGAATTGAAAATATGTACAACTGACCCCCCCCCCCCCTCCAATAAGGACTAAAGTTTCAAAATCTTAAACCCCGTCTGAAATTGATAAATTCTATTCTAAGTATACTTCAAAATCTTGTATTTTTCTGAAACAAAAAATTATGACCATGTTCAAACCATTCATTAAGCTAAGAAAATTCAACTAATTAATTATAATAATCAAGCCATATTCTAATTATCCATTAAACATAGAAAAAATCCTAATAATGAATTAACCTTATTAATTGAAACTTGGAGGATAATAGCATCAATAAATTCACCCTCTATCTTATAAAAATATCAACACGCACCAGAATCAGCACTTCACTCATTACCCACATTTAAATCGCTTACAAACACGACCCCAGTGGCGAAGTCAGAAGAGCATTCTTCTCCCAAACCGAAGGTAGTGAGCTCTGTCCTCGTCGAATGAAGAAAAAAAAAAAAAAAACGACATAAGTTTCCCTACTAAGAAATCTAGGTACTTCAGAAATTTTCCAAAGATGTCGCCACCACACATTTTTTGCAGACTTTTTCTAACACGGAGAATAGCAAAAAAAAAATAATAAAATAAAAGCAAGTGATGCTGGAAAAAAAATGCTAGAATAACAAAAATTAAAAGCAAGTGATGCTAGAATAGTAATGGCAGCATAGCAAAAATTAAAAGCAAGGGATGCTAGAACAGCAAAAAATTAAAAGCAACTGATGGTAGAAATGTAATGATAGAATAGCAATAAAAAAGTATCTGTTGCTTGTGAATTACTGCTAGAATAGCAGAAATTACAAGCAAGTGGTGGTCTTGATTGCTGCTAGGCCAGCAACACAAGCTGGAATATGTATGCTGGCCAAGCAGTAAAGTGTTCCAATACACACCATGACTTGTTGGTAATTATGGTGGAACCAGCAAATACGTTATGGTAGTTTATGCTATTTTAATTTGCTGGGATACAGCATTTAATGCTTGTCTAGCAAGCAAACACCAGCACGAATTTCGACCTGTGTAGTACTAGGTGCGCACTATTTTTCAAAATCTTCATTTTAAAATAGCCTTAAAATTTTCAAAGAAGCTCTATCATACACGTGAATATGATAGAGCTTCTCATTATATTTAAACAATTATAGAAATATAACGAATTTTACATTCTCTCTTTTATTTCCCTGCCTCTCATTTGAAATAGAATAAAAGAGTCGCACGCCTTTTCTAACTATCTATTTTAAAATAAACTTTAGAAGGTATGACAGGCAAACCATGTGATATAAATATCAGTTCGACAATTTTAGAATTACAGTAATAATGGTAACCAATCTGGCTTTGAGATGTAATTATAACTTATGTTTTAGTTTTATGTTGTCATATAAGACTTTCGTAATGTTAAAACAAAGTATAAAACATTGTGCACATAAATAAAAACTATATTAAAAACACATAAATTAGTAATCCCAACGTTTCATGCTCTTTCTAATGAGCCATCATCAGGGGAGAAAGTTCTTGACCTCCACGAAGCAAAGTTACAAACAGCACAGTCACTTTCACAACATCAAACTGAAAACATTTCAGTAACTGATCATTAAACATAAAAATCAATACTGCATCGGGTATGGCGCCATCTGTTGATAGGGTATAACACTATTATCAGAAATGAGGAAAATCCGAAATTAAAATGACAATTGTACTTCATTTAAAATATTTAACCAAACATCAGAAATCTGAAATGAGATATGGTCGTTGCAAACTTCGTTTTTTCTCAGACTAATTTCTATAGATTCACGTATAAAGGCTTTATGAGGGTTGTAATATTTAGAAATAATTTTTCATCATCAAAATGAACTTCCTTGACACTGCCTTTAAATGCTAATCTAGATAAAGCTGTAGACTGTCTATTGAATTTTAAATCTCTTTTATGTTCTTTAATTCTCTCAAACAGGCATCGTTTTGTCATCCCAATATATGAAGTTAATAGACCAGTATTGATTTGCATAGGGATTTCGTAAATACCTGAATGAAATAAAAATGATAGAGGATCTTGCTTTTTGATAATAGCTGCAAACAGATTTTTTGAGGGGGAGGCAACAAGAAGAATTCTGAATCTATTAATAATTCTCCTTAATATTTCAAAAATTGCTGCAATATAAGAAAATTTTCTATAATTAGGACGAGCTAACTGAGCGCTTTGGGGACATCTATTGAACTTCTCGATTAATTTATGAATAACATGTGGGTTATATCCATGATCCATTCCAATCTTAGCAAAGTTACAAACAGCACAGTCACTATGTTGTGAAAGTGACTGTGCTGTTTGTAACTTTGCTTCGCGGAGCTCAAGAATTTTCTCCCCTGATGATGGGTCATTAGAAAGAGCCTGAAACTTTGGGATTAATTTTTTATGTTTTTTAATATAGTTTTTATTTATGTCTGCGCTGATGAGTATCATAAGAGTTTTTAATTATTAAATTTTGACAGCGTAAGTCCAATTTTTTCTTGTTGTAACTTTACCGAGACTGGGTATGATGGATTATTACAAGATTTTCAGGGAGTAAAGTTTACCATTTACGTTTAGACCGTGAATGGTTAAATATAACATTTCTGAGTTCATGCAAACCCTTGAACGTAGTTCCTAAATTTTTACGATTGAAAAGTAACAATGTGATACATCAACTTGATGATACTAAACAGGAATTTGAACGGACTTGCCTGAACCTCTACATTCGTAAGAAGTTTGCTGCATTGGATAGTTGTTCTAGTCAGACTTATAAGTTTTATTTTGATTTAGCCAGTGTCACTAGACCAGCTCAGTTCAATAAGTTATTGTATTCCACAGAGGGCCTCAGGTTTAAACAAAAGAATTTAATTACAGAACGTCATAAGAGGAAACTCAACTTTTTGTTAAAGCATTCAAAAATTGTTCACCCCTCTCAAGTCAAACCTGTTCAGTTCGTAAACATTTCAAATAGAACTTTCTTCAAAAAAGGAACAGGAAGTTATATCTCTAGGTGGCAATTATAACTTTCAATGTTCCATTAATCCAAAGGACATCTGAACAGAATTAGAGGCCATTATTCAAGATATTCCTACCAGTGAACAGGATTAAATTATGTAATTTAAGCAAAAAGTATTTTAAGAAACAAAGTAACGCGAATAAAAAACAGCTTCATATAGTCTCTAGATTAAGAAGGGATAAGAATTTATGTTTTATGAAAACTGATAAATCTGGAAAACTGGCAGTAATGAATCAAGATACCTATATAAGTAAAATGAAAAAATATATAGAACAGTTGTCCTGTCATGTCCTCAGTAAAGACCCCAACACTGGGATCTACAGAAAAACACAAGAGCTTCTTAGAAATAATAATTGGCCCGATGAAATGAAGATTAAAATTAAACTTAATTATGCAGGTGTTAAGCCTAGGATTACAGCTAGAATAAAAGATCATAAACCAAATAATCCGTTTAGATCGATTGTCACGAGATGCCAAGGTCCTCTTTATTATGTTGAAAAGACTTATGGTAGTTTCCTCAAAACGATTATTTCCGTCTTGAAAATTTTCCATTGGGTCATTCCATGTAAAATGAGCAAATCAGCTGTTACAGACATGTCACAGATTTTAATGAAAATCAGTCTATATGTAGATCATTTCTATTTATGAGTAAATATGAAATAATAGATTTCAGGATTGTTTATTTAAGTATTAAAATATACATTAAAAGTGAATGCAAAATCGTGGTATTGTCTACATGTTTAAAATTTCAATTCTGATTATTAACCTTAGAAATGGAAAGACTGTATTAAAAATTATTTATAATTAGGAATGAATAATAAGTAACAGATTGGAGTAAGTTAGTAATTGTATTTTTATTCAGCAATGAGAAAAAAAATTATTTTTCAAAAATTTTGAAGTAAAAATGCAATATTTCTACTTCATTTAAGCATGAAGGACAGCTTTGACAATTTTACTTTTTTTTTGGCGTTATAGCTAAATGTATATATTTTAAATATCGGAAGTCTCATTCTTGCCTTTTTATTCTTTATTGAGAAAAAAAATAAGCAGTGAAAAACGTTGAGGGTAAAATGCAATATTTCTATCACTTCTTTTTAAGTGGAAAAAAGCTTTATTAAACTTGTAAATTATTTCATGTTATAGATAAAAGTGTATATTTTAAATATAGAAACTTTACTTTTTGCTTTCAGTTTATTTTTGGCTATTAATATATTTATTTTAAACTACAGTAAAATAAAAAAATACATTGAACAAAAAAGATATATATATTTATCCTCTAAATCCATAGATGGCAGCATTGCATCTTTTTTTCCCGTTGAAATCGTGCAATAATGTAAAAAAACGCGAGCTTATTCAAAGGCTCTTGGAATGCAACAAATATTACTTTTTTAACTAAATTTTTTGAAGTTAGGAATCAAAAAGCAATCTTGAATTCTTTTTAGCATATCATGGACTTATTGATCTTTATGTCTGTGCGATAACTGTAATGTCTGACATTTCCTTCAAAATTTTTTTTGCCTATCAATAAGAAGAAAAATTACAGTTTTGTCATTTTTTTTTTTTAAGTTTCTAAATTTTTGTTTTTAAGGTGAAGGTAATACATGGCAACTTAAAAACTTTAGCAATAAGATCTTAATATGTAACACTACATCAGGCATCAATTTCAGAGATGGTTTTTAATTCCTTTAATTTTTATCACGTTTTTAATTTTCTCAAAATTGACAAATTTTCAATTTTTACAACAAATTTAAGATTAATCATGACGTTATCAAATTATTATTATTAAATAAATATGAAGATAATTTTCCAGAGATTATAATATTCTAAAAAGATTTAATTTATGTTAAATAGTTTTCAAGATACGGAACTTCAAACTTGCAAATTTGAACGATTGTACACATGTCATTCTATGTGGCAAGTTTTTTTTAAATGTCCAGAACTTCCAAATTTTTTTATTTTTTTGTCGAAATATTTTTCAATGCTCTATTTGAATATGAATTGAATCTGTGTATCAAATTTTATTAAAATTGGTTACTATGCAGACACGACTTTTTTTTAATTTTTGCTCATTTTGTGTGGAATGACCCTATTTCTTCTACTGAAGAATTTATTGACAGGATTGCAGATGTAGAGATTAACTATAATACGATTTTGGCTAGTTTTGATATTGTTTTACTTTTCACCTCCATAAATATTTCCGAAGTTATGAATACTATTAACCAGTTTATAGATAAATTAAATAATCTGAGTCAAGAAATTAAAACCTCATTAAAAGCAGGGTTAAATTTAATTAACCAGAATAATGTATTCTATTTTAACGGAAAATATTATAAGCAGGATAAGTGTGCACCGATGTAGTCACCTGTTTCAAGTATTTTTGCTGAATTTAAGCTTAGACCCTTGCACGATTTTGTTTTGAACACTTTCAAACATAAACCTAAATTATGGTTAAGATACGTGGGTGGTGTTTTTGTAGTATGGGAAGAAGGAAGGCCAGCTTTAGTGGAATTTTTTGAGAAATTGAATCAACTCGATGACAGTATTAAATTTATCATGGAATATGAAATCGATAACACCCTCCCATATTTAGATGTCTTAGTTATAAAATCAGGTTCTTCGCTTAAAAGAAAAGTTTTCAGAAAATCAATGAAAATAGATAGCATTGTTCCTGTTACTGCTTCTCCCATGGGTTTATGGAATTTCTGCGTTTAATTCTTTTATTAAGAAGGCACATATTGTTTGTTCGGATGAATTTTTAGAAGATGAACTGAATAATATTGTCAAGATTGGAATGGATCATGGATATAACCCACAGGATATACATAAATTAATCGAGAAGTTCAATAGATATCTCCAAAGCGCTCAGTTAACTCATCTTAGTTACAGAAACATTTCTTATATTGCAACAATGTTTGAAATATTAAGGAGAATTTTAATATATTCAGAATTCTTCTTGTTGCCTCCCCTAAAAAAATCTGTTTGCAGCTATTACCAAAAAGCAAGAACCTCTCAATTTTATTTCATTCAGGTGTTTACGAAATCCCTATGTCACTCAATACTGGTCTATAAACTTCATATATTGGGATGACAAAACGATGCCTGTTTCAAAGAATTAAAGAACATAAAAGAGATTTAAAATTCGATAGACAGTCTACAGCTTTATCTAGATTAGCATTTAAAGGCAGTGTCAAGGAAGTTCATTTTGATGATGTAAAAGTTATTTCTAAATATTCCAACCCTCATAAAGCCCTTATACGTGAATTCATAGAAATTAGTCTGAGAAAAAAAACGAAGTTTGCAACGACAATATCTCATTTCAGATTTCTAATGTTTGGTTAAATATTTTAAATTAAGTACATTTGTAATGTTAATTTTGGATTTTCCTAGTTTCTGATAATAGTGTTATACCCTACCAACAGATGGCGCCATATCTTTTTGCAGTATTGATTTTCATGTTTAATGATCAGTTAATGAAATGTTTTCAGTTTGATGTTGTGAAAGTGACTGTGCTGTTTGTAACTTTGCTTCGTGAAGCCCAAGAACTTTCTCCCATGATGATGGCTCATTAGAAAGAGCATGAAACGTAGGGATTAAATTTTGTTATGTGTTTTAATATAGTTTTTATTTTTGTGTACGCTGATTTGTATTATAAGATTTTTTAATTATTAAATTTTGACAGCGTAAGTCCAAGTTTTTCTTATAAAACAGTAGTATTAATTATTGATTTTAATATTTGCATATTTCATTTCCCTTAAATTAACATAGAATAAATAAAATGTTAAATAAAAATATTAGTACTTTATATACAGTGGCGGTCAAAAGTTTCCGGCCAGTTAGTTTATTTGATTTGTTTGTCAGAACGTTTCAGCGAAGAAGAATCAAAGTTGCTCCAAAAGTTAGGAATAAGCAAACTACCTCTGACCACGTGATCATTTTGATTAGATACTGAAGGTACTTGATGCAAAGGGGAGGAATTCGAAATTCGCTTGTGCAAAAGTTTCTGGCCATTCGTCATCCATTAGTTTTTGCTATCGGTAAAGTGTTTTTTTTTTCCGTCGTGTTTGTTAATTAATCAAAGTTAATAACGTATTTGAAATTTAAAAAAAAGAAAAGTTGAACAATTTATTGTTCCTAAACGAGTTAGTTTGAACTGTTTGTCGCTAAAGGGACAATCCTCTCGTCAGATTGCTGCGAAGTTGTTGATAGGAAAATTTGCTGGGAACGATATTTTAAAAAATATATAAAGATGGTCATGGCCTTCGGAATTTTCCACGGTCCGGATGACCCCGGAAAATGACTATTCTTGAAGACAGAATTATCAGGAGAAAAGCAGTTGATGACACGCATAAAAATGCCGCTGCAATTCCCCGCGATTTACGGTGTTAAAATATTTCTGAAATAAGTCGGTCTACCCTGTCAAGACGCTTACGCGACATAGCACTTTATGGAACAGTCGGTGTTTTTCATAAGTAAAAAAAAAAAAAAAACAGGGACTTGATTGGCATTTGCCAAGGAATACAAAAACTCGTCAAGTGAAAACTGGAAAAAAGTACTATTTTCCGATGAATCGCCGTTCAATCTTTTTGGGAGTGATAACAGACACTACAACTGACGACCTAAAAACAAAAGATAAGATTCGAGATATGGTATTTCTACAATGAAGCATCGCGGAGAACACGTTATGCTGTGGGGAGCATTTTCCGGAAAATGTGCCTGTCCGTTATTTGAAATCCGAAGCAAGATGAATTGTCCAATGTATAAGGATATCTTGTAAGATCATTTGCTATCTTATTGGAGGAAAAATTGCGGTCGCAACTATTTGTTTCACCCTGATAACGACCAAAAACGTACATGCAAGATCATCAAGCAGTGGCTTTCGCACAAAAAAATTCTGCTTTTGAAATGGACAGCCCAATCAACCGATCTAAGTCCTATAGAAAATCTTTGAAACTAACTTGAAAACATGTGTGGAATTATAAATATTCCAATTCAACAGCCTTTTCACAAAAATGCAGGAACCGTGGAAAAACTTAACATTGACGATCTACAACAATTCATTGAATCGATGTCGCGTTGCTGCGCCACAGTACTTATTGCTAAATGGATGAATACAAAATACTAATTGTAAATGATTGATCACTAATATTTTCTGTTAAAATACCGTTTTTTCCAAATTCCCAAGGTGGCCGGAAACGTTTGAGAACATGCGTTTTCTTTTGCAATTAATTTTGTCAATTAAATTTATTAATATTTTTTTTATTCCATAAATAAGTTCCTATCTATTATGTCAATAAAGGGTATAAGTTTCACGTTGAAATTCCCCTTCATATGGGTATACTTACAAATTTACCAAACATTTTATGCTGGCAGGAAACTTTTGACCGCCACTGTATGTATAGATTCATAATTGGAAATTTTAATTTATGTATATATGAATTTATTTATTACTTATAATAATTATATATACATTAGAGTTGCAATTATCCAGATTAATACGGTACAATCTGATCAAGGATAAGCAAAAATACCGAATAAACTGGACTTACATAAAAAGCCATTAACTATGGAAATTGAATATAAATTTACGCACAATTTATCATTTTTTATGGTACTACTTACAGTTCTTTGATGTACACTCTGTTACTATTATAAGAATGGGAAATGAAATTATTCATTTAAAAAAGTCCTTGATAGTTTTTTTTTTTTTTTTTTTTTTTTGCTGCAGAGTAAATGTTCTGTTGCAGCTATATTACGCCATTGTATAACCGCCAACTGTTTTTTCTTACCAATAAACTTTAATAATAAGTTTTTCCTAATTCAATCGCTGTCATCGTTTATATAAGGCAATAATTTCTATTAAATTTTATTATAACAGATAATCGTACCAGTTGGCAGCGATGGCATTGTATCAGCATCATGAGAGATGCAGTCGTTACCCCTTCTTTCTTCACAAAATTTTCAATAGTTTTTTTGATAGAAAATAAAGTTAGAATGCATCTTTTTTTTCTAATGGACATCATTTTAATTATTACGAAACTGTCATTGTCAATAAACTGCTAGGTGAAAATATAAAAACAATCGTAAAGATATAGAATTCTGATTTTCTGTTAATAATTTAATTTTAATTTTTTCCAGTAACTTGGTTAATTTAGAAACTCGGTTAAGTATGACTATAATAATATGGAATCTACTGTAGTTAATATTTTGTCGTTCTAAATATGAATATATTTTTCAAAAATTGTAATATAAAGATGCATTAAACATTTTTTGAAAATAGCAGTTTTTCATTAAGCTGATATATGTTGGCCTATTAATGTTTTTTTCAAGTCGTTAAGTGTGTTTCATAAACATTTCTGTCTCTAATAAAAACATATTTATTTGAAAACGTTCAAAATGACCACTCTTGGACTTTCTAGTGTTATAATAATTTGATTATTATAACAAATTATTGAATATTTAGTACGTGATTTATCACATCACTAATTAAGTGAAAAACCAACACAGTGAAAAAGGTCAAAGCCGAGAATCGAACCCGGAACCCTTGGAATAGCGGTCCAAGTGCTCTATCATTTAAGCTACGAGGACGATACCCAGTTTAGCATCTGTCACTCACATATGTCGATAAGGCTACAACTGCAGCACAAGATGCAGCGGTCTTCATGAGCACACAACCCTGCGGCGAAACATGAGGCACAAATAAACCCAGTATCGGCGAACACACATATAATTTTAATTAAGGTATGATTTACAAACAACTTTTCATACGATAAACTATGTAATCAAAAATAATCTTGATTTTTGTACTTATATGACACGTATTGTAAAAGTCATAACTGAGAAAAATGGCAGAATGCAGTTTCATTTTACATACAATGATTCAAGGCTACAATCATTTGTGTTTTAAAAATGTACTAATGTTTAAAAAAATTATTTTGTCTATTACTATGAGAGCATTTGAGAGTGTAAAGGAATATGAAGAGTGGTCATAAAGAAACCCATAATAAATAAACCCGTAGTAGACGTTCTGTTCAAACAACAGAAATGCCATATGATATGAACAGCTATTAGAAATTACGCGCTCGACATTCTGGTGAACG
Organism: Maratus speciosus; assembly: GCA_963932465.1. Lineage (NCBI taxonomy): Eukaryota > Metazoa > Arthropoda > Arachnida > Araneae > Salticidae > Maratus > Maratus speciosus. Next base: position 535,383,837 of record OZ010791.1, on the reverse strand, counting down.
AAAATAATGGAACCTGTACAGTTACGGTTGCACTGAGAGAAATTGAAAATTTTTGAATGGTAAAACCCGCTTTTTCGCAAATGATCAGAGCTTTGAAAAACTGTAAATATTGATGTAGTGGTGCATGGAGTACGAAAAAGAGCGACATAAGAACCATGCAAATATTACTATTATAAACAATCAATAGCAACGAAGACGAGAGAGAAAGAAAAAAGTTTTCGTGAGATTACAAGATTTCAATGCTACTTTTAACAAGTTTTCTTAGCTACTTTTTACAAGTTTCCTACGAATGATGATTTGCTATGGTGTATGATTGTGCTTGTCGTTTAAAAGAATAATATTAACCTTTTAAAATGTCAAACTTTTAAAGGAAATTTTACATGGAGTACGGACAAAGAAATTTGTTTTAAATAAGAAAACTAATATTTTTAATACCTAAAAGCTATTTCTTTGCATTTATGAATGACCTTATAATACAGCATTTCACAATTTATTAATAGGAAAACTTAAATTACAATATTTACGCAAGTCTCGCTAATTACGTTTATTAAGTTATTTTTTTTCTATTTTCTTTGGAATTGTTGTACTATTACAATGTATTAGTAGAGTCAATTCCTTTTTACTGAATACTGTATATTAGGAGCCTAAGTAACATGTAAAGCGGTGTATCATTACCTGTTCCAACAGATAAGATAGACTGGAATAGTTTAAAGTTGTATTAACCTTTAATAGAAACATTTTTAAGACATCTATTTCAGTCACTTATATACTCAGCAGAGGTATAAAGATATATGTAACATTCATTGATTAAAAATTGAGCAAAAGATGAAATATACAAAAACCAATATTTATAAAAAGACTTTTTTTGCAATACTCTCTTCTATACTTTTAAAGTAAAACCTGCTTAATTTTAAATGTATGTCTTACATAATTCAGATTTAAATAAATATACAGAAAAAAGTTTTTAGAAAGGCTTAAAATTTTTAGACAAATTTGTATCTAATGATATACTGGAAGATAAAAATGAAAGAAGAAACATAAAAACTCATGTTATTTGAATAGTTTTGTAGCAAAAAATATAAAACTTGAACAAGATCTTATTTGGTGAAGTCAGACATATCTTCAAAATGCAGAAAATCATATTAATGCACAAAATAAATACATATAATAACATAGAAAGTGTGATATGAAGTATGGTTGGTGTTACAAGTTTATATATATATATATATATATATAAAGAACACTATGGTGTGTTGTACACAGAGCCAAAATGCACAATCTACCGATATTTAAATGTGGTCTATTACATTTTCCAAGATTTCCTTCGTTAACATGTATTCACGATAATTAAGTCTTGATGCGCCTTAATATTGCTAGATGAAGACTGCTGTGATGTATGTCTTCGGCCTTCAGGGTTCTTCATACATTCTATGAAATCCAGATCACAGAATATCCGGGACATTTAATCCCCTGGCTTTCTTCGCTCTCAAGATTATCGCTTACTAGTGCACGACTATTTGAGCGGGAATTATCATGCTGGGTGTAATTACTACAGGAAATTATTAGAAAATGTACTCTTAAATAATTGAGATAAGTCTCATAAACCTTATCTGTGTATTTCAGCACTATATTCAGCATGATTTTCCCATACTGCCCAGTTTTATGCAGCTTGTCACTCTCAATATACCTGGATAGTGGAGATCTTGTAGTTGTATAATACCTTGCAATCTAGAATGATGTAAATTCTCTATTTAATTTAGCAAAAACTAGAAAAAACTCTTGGAAGTCTGTCGTGATGCATTTCCCACCTTGACTTGGCTGACTTGTTTACATCACCTGTGTATTTACACCGCTTTCAGATTCGTGATAATACGTTCTTGTGGACGCTTTGTCTATTTTTTTGCAGATTTGTATCAGTGGCAGTGCTTTCTCCATTCTCTTAAACGCCATTTCTCATAAATCGTCAAATGTCTTTTCAACAATATGTTTCACATTTCACAGGAAAATCACTTTATCCAGGTACTCACACATTCCGGGAAATTAGAATTTGATTCAACCTATTTAATCTTTCTTAACTTGCCAAAAATACGGATGAGGAAATTTGCATATTTGTGTGTAGCAAAGATGAAACTCAATTGGTTTACGTGAAAACCTTGACCATCAGCTATCATCCTTTATACTTCACTTAAGGCTGCTAGTCAGTCAATTGCCGAATTTTACTCTGTAATCTTAAGTCTATGTGCGTAAAATGCATTTGTATATTTAAAATATCTCCTCAGGAAATTTTAATTATTCAATTATTTTTTCTATATACCCTTCTTAAAAGATATTTATTTATTCCGTAGTTCTCAAAGTATTTTTTAACTATAGACTTCATTTAATATTTTATGTGTTAAAAGATGACGAACTATGTTTAGTACTTTAACACAACATATAAAATTAGGCATATATTAGATGTAAATTTCCAACTGGGCGAAAAATGTCCGGACCAGGATTCGAACCCGGGACCTCCCTGGCTGAAGCCGCCAGTGCTCTGCCATCTGAGCTATCCCGGACGATTCTGGTCGAACTTTTTTCACCCAGCAATCTTAAGTCTATGTGCGTAAAATGCATTTGTATATTTAAAATATCTCATCAGGAAATTTTAATTATTCAATTATTTTTTCTATATACCCTTCTTAAAAGATATTTATTTATTTCGAAGTTCTCAAAGTATTTTTTAACTATAGACTTCATTTAATATTTTATGTGTTAAAAGATGACAAACTATGTTTGCTGGGTGAAAAAAGTTTGACCAGAATCGTGCGGGATAGCTCAGATGGCAGAGCACTGGCGGCTTCAGCCAGGGAGGTCCCGGGTTCGAATCCTGGTCCGGACATTTTTCGCCCAGTTAGAAATTTACATCTAATATGATTTGTTTACCAATTAGAATAATTGTGTTAAAATTAATCTAGGCATATATTTTAGAAATACGAGGGCTTTTCAAAATTAAAGATACAACGCAGACGATACGGGAAAAAATTAAGGAGTATGTTGGCAACACAGATTGTAATCTTGAACCTTTGCCTTTTCCCTCGCTGTCATTCGTTAATTCTATGGTGATCCTGCTTCGTGTAGCAAATGCTTAGAATGGCTGCGTCAATTAGAAATCTTGTCAAATGCGATGTTCGGTCTGTCGTTCGTTTTCTTCATGCAAAAGGGGATCGTCCAGCGGAAATTCACAAAGAAATTGTTTCTCTGTACGGGAATGTTATGAATCGACAAAATGTAACGAAATGGTGTTGTGCTTTCTCTTGTAGTAGGATCAATGTTCATGAAGAACCCAGAACAAGTAGACCATCTGTGATCTCTGATGCCCTTCTTCAAATGCGATTCTAGCAAATAGATGTCTCACAGTGAAAGAGTTGGATAAAATGACACCTGCAGTGTCTATGACAACTCTTTATGAAGCTGTGACTGTGGCTTTACGATACAGTAAATTGTGGGCAATCTGGGATCCGAAAATGTTATCAGAAGAACACAAAAATATTAGGATGTTCTACGCACTCGACTTCCTCATGCGCTATGTAAAAGCGGATAATGAAATTCAAGTGGGAAGTTTTAATTCATCCGCCATATAACCCGGATCTTGCACTCAGTGCTTTTCAATTATTCCTTTACCTGAAGAGATACCTTGCAGAGCAAAACTTCCACGACGATGACGAGATCAAAATTGAAGTTGAAATGTAGTTTAGACAACAGGCGGCAAACTTCTATGACAATGGGCTAAAGAATCTTGTACCCAGACTAAACAAATGGTTGGACAACGGCGGCAATTGTGTTGAAAAACAAGGTATATATCTGTAAATAATTCGTAATAAACATTTAATCAAATAAGATTATTTTGAGTGTGTCTGCGGCATTGTATCTTTACTTTTCGAAGAGCCTTCGTATCATGTTAACTAAGGAAAAAGCGGCATGCTTTAAGAAGTGTACACAGAATAAACAAACTTAAAATATTGATTTCCAGAATACACATTTTAGATATATGAAGGATTCATTCACCCGTAGACTTAGCATCAGCGAGGGGAATTCAAAAGTTGACTGACTATCAACTTTAAGAAAATTATTATAAAGCACGTTCTTATAGTTGTTTTTTTAATGTTTTCTGCCTGTGTAGTATTACATAATCGACATTTCTTTAAAGCTGTTAGGGGGTCACCGCGCAGTAATTATAGTCGGCCGCAATACCAACATACGTTAGATTAATAAAAGTGGAAAATATATCAAATTTAAAATGTCGAAAGTTTGTGACAGATGTTTTCTGATTTCAGAATTTTTTTAACGAAGATTTTAATAAAAATTTTAAAAAGTATCTGAAAACATAAAAAATGACAAGTTAAAATAAATTTAAATTAGATAAATTAAACTTAGTCGTTCTACGAAAATATCACTTTAAAGAAATGTAATCTTAAATATATACGAACAAAAATGTAGAATAACATAATGGTGCACTGTTCTAAAAGCTATTGATAACTAGATTATACAAAATACAAAAAAAAAAAAATGTTTCAAATAAATATTACATTTGTAAAATACAACTGTACTTATATTGTTATTTTTTTAAATACACGATTTTAGTTTTACGTTAATTTTCAATACATATATAAAAGTTTTAACTGAATAGTCTTTGTAAAATAAGAACATTTGTAGTCGTTAAATCAGAACGTAGAAAAATAGGAAAATTTTGTCGTATAATAAACAATCTTGTCTTTGCCAATAAATAAAAGCAACATTTTATTCGCTATACCCATGCAATTAAATTCTGATATAAAATAACAGAAATTATATATATAAAGGCTGTTATATATACCTGTCAGATATCCTGATATCCACAAATGAACAAACTTACACACATCTAATGTTTACGAAATGTATTTCTCAAGATAAGAACCTTACTTTATATACATATATATATATATATATATATATATATATATATTTCTTTATTCATATTTAAAATAGACACACGAAGAAAAAAAATATATTTACAGCATTAAGCATCTGTAAAAAAAAACCACTATAGCATTATGTCGTGCACTTTATTATTTACGAAACAATCTCTCGAGATACAAATGTAGCTAAAGTATTATTACTAGAAGTGCAGCGTTCATTTACTTGTCTGAAGTAAGATTAATTTCTGCCAGGCTCTTGACACGTAAAAAAAGTTGTCCACTACATTAAGTGAAAGCTTTTCTCGAATCAGACAACGGTTAACTGTTTCGTTATCAAAAGTATTCTACCTGCCACATAGATTTGCCTTCTGTTAAGCAATTTCAGAAGTGTGAAGATATATGCAATAAATAATAAAATAGGTTCAAAGTACAAAATCAAATACTATTGCATATTGTGAAGATATTTTTTTTAATTAAAAACCGTAGGATATATTTTTTTTTTTTTTTTTTTTGTAAATTGTGCATATGTAGACAAAAATATGGAGATTTCTCAATTGTAAAATTTATCACTTTGTACCTTCTTCTATTTTTAAAAGAAGAAAGTATTGAATTCGTGAAAAAATTTACTTCTGGTTTTCGATGGATTTATACGTTTTAGAAGGTCCTGATTTCGAATTGATGATTCTTAGAAAATATCTGTCTGTCAGTCTGCCCGTCACCTTGTCTATCACTCTGTCAATCTGTGAGTCTCTATGTGACAAAAATTTGGTGGCCGCTCAATCTTAAGAACTAATGCACGGAATTTCAAAAAACCTTAGATTCAGTTAGACCTTGATATAAACTGGTTCTGATTACTTTTTGATGCATGTCAGCCGATGTAAGCCGTTATGATGTATTTTTGAAGATTTCTGCAATAGCTATATCTCAAGAACTACTGCACGGATTTTCATGAAACTTCAGATTCAGTTAGTCCATGATATAATTTGATGCTGATCACTTTTGGTTGAAAATCGTTCCACAGGTGGCGCTGGTATGCTGCATTATTAATTATTATCGCAATAGCTCTATCTCAAGAACAAATGGACTAATTTTCATCAAACTTCAGATTCGGTTAGTCCCCGATATAAAGTAATTCTGTTTAAGTTTTATTGTAAATCGCCGGACAGGTGACATTTCTATGCTGCATTTTCAAAGATATCCGCAATAGCTGTATCGCAAGAACTAATGCATGGATTTTCATAAAGCTTTAGATTCAGATACTCCCTAGTATAAATTTGTCGTAATTAGCTTTTGGTGTAAATCGGCCAACAGGTGGCATTGCTATGCAGAATTTCTTTTCGAGTTCCGGAATAGTTCGATCTCAAAAAGTAATTTGCGGATTTTTATCAAACTTCAGATTCAATTAGAAGTGTTACGAAAGCCCATCTGCCTGCTGGGGAAATCTAAATTAGCCCAGCTGTCACGTGTCTCAGTACATGTTGGGAAGGAGCGCGCGCAGCCAGATGCTAGAATTCTTTTTTAGTAAATAAAGAAAACTTGAAATGTTTGGTCGGGAAAAAATGTTTCTCGGAATTAAATATGAACAAGTGTGATTTAATGTAGAAAAGTGATGTTTGAGTATATGTTACTAGAAGATTAGAATATCTTATTTACTTGGCCGAGATGTATATTTATATGGCATCCTCGGAATTTATGGTCTTATTTAACTGTCAAATGTTAATTGTTCTAAATGTCGTCGTGCTGTGCTGTCAATAAAAAATGAAAAGACAATCAAGTTTAACTATTTTAAAGGAATCACCAATGATTACAACGAAATAAGCTTTTTTTTTCTCGTAAGCATTTTATTACTTCGAATGATGTTTCTCGATAGTTTTGAAATGAATAAGGTTTATGGTGCCGAAACCCGGGAAAAACCTTCAGATCGAATTTATTATTGTTTATTAAGAGTACCACTCACGTCTTCGAATTTATTAATTATAGTGTTTTGATTATCATGGAGTACTAGTGCACAGATTATCATCGTCTGTAAAATATTGGATTACCCGTCATCGGCTCATTCGTCTTCTCTTCGCGGATAAAAAAGGCACTGTAAACCATTTTGTTCTATGCATGAAAATAATTGAAAATTATGGATCTCAAAAATTTAAAAGGTAAACGAAAAGTCATGGAGACTTCCATTACCAAATTTATTACTAAAATTAATAATTTCTTAGAAAATCTAGATTTTGAAGTAAAAAGTAACTTCGATCAGTTGACTGAATATTTAAATAACATAATAGAAAAGCAAAACGAATTAAAATTAGTAAATAACCAGATTCAAGAGTTAATAGATGATGGAACAGTTTTCGAAAGCGATGTACAAACGGGCATAGATTACGATGACGTCATAAATAACGTTTAATTTAAAATTAAATTGAATTTGAAAAAAATTAAAGTTAATTCTGATGAACCTGATGCTAGTTCTGTATTTAATAGGAGTACAATTCCTTATGTTAGTGCTAGGCCGGCAGCAATAAATTTGCCAAAAATAACTATACCAGTCTTTAAGGGGGAACCAAACACATTTTTAGAATTTATGAATAGTTTTAATAGTACAATCGATTCGAACGAGAATTTAACCAAAATTGACAAATTTAATTACTTAAAATCATTTTTGTCAGGTGAAGCGCTTAGATCAATTTCCGGTTTAGCCCTAAACGAAACTATTTATCAGCACTCTTTAGACTTATTGCAGAATCGATACGGTAAACCAGAAATTTTGATAAGCGGGTTTATAAACAAGTTGTTAGAGCTAGAACCGGTAAAATCAACTGCAAACATAAAATTGTTACGGGATTTATATGACGAATGCGAGGTAAGCATTCGAAACTTGAAAGCCATTGGGGTGGCTTCAGATAATTTTGGGTATCTATTAATACCAATTATCTTAAAACAATTGCCCCATATCTTAGTTATAGAATTTCTCAGAAAGAAAAATGCCGAAAAAGCTGGTGACGTGAATGAATTAATGAATTTCATAAAGTTTGAAATAGAATTGCGCGAAGCAGCTAATGCAGTGTCAGGGCTTTCCTTAAAAAACCAGAAAGTAACACGATGGGAAAAAGGGGCTCCTAGGATAAAACCTAATGTTCCCACTTCAGTCGCGGTTAACACTGTTGTGAAAAATGTTTGTATTTTTTGTAACTCGAATCATTCAAGCTTAAAGTGTAGCGAGATTACCGATGAACAGAAAAGATATAAGTTGAAAAAAGATGGGAGATGTTACCGATGCTTCTCGAAATCGCACTTAATATCTTTGTGTAAGGTAAAAATACCGCCTTGTGAATTGTGCAAAAGTAATCAGCATAATTATTTATTTTGCCCCACTAAAAAATCGACAAAAACGCGTCCTGATGATGGCTTAGTGAAAGCCGAAACATCTAAAAATGACAAAAGTCAAGCCGTGTTTTCATATGTAGTAAAAAAAATTATTCACCCGAAAAGTATGCAACATTGTTGCAAACTGCCTGTGTACAAGTGCAGGGGACAGGAAATAAATTAAACTCGAGAATTTATATGATTTTGCATCCTCTAGAACATTCATTACAAAAAGTTTAACCTCAGCGTTAAAATTAAAACCTGTTGCTAAGGAAACACTTTTGGTTTATACTTTTGCGAATCGCGACGCCATAGAAAAGAAATTTAATGTGGTAATTTTAACTATTATTAGTTGTCATCATCCTTATGAAAGAATAGCTGTAAGAGCGCTGGTTTCTGAAATTAATAGCGGTACTAAGATAATGACTTCTGTTGATTATAAGTTAATAGATAAACTACGATTAGATAAACATGAATTGGCTGACGCATTTATTCATTCGAAACCTATTCAAATATTGCTAGGGGCAGATTATTTATTCTGTACTATAATAGGATCTGTCGAAAAAATTAATCGTCAATTATTTATGCAGCCAACAATATTTGGTAAAACCCTTGTCGGTAGAGTTCACAATAATAATTCTCGCGCAACTCCCTGTTTAAATGTTATTTGTTTACCTCTAGAAAACGATCTTAGAAATTTATGGCACATCGAGTCTTTTTTAATCGATTCTAATGATCAAAAGCACGAAGAGACTTATGAGGTCATTAATCAATTCCAGAAAGAAATCATTTTTAAAAATGATAGATATATGATTCCCTTGTTATGGAGTAATGAATTAGATAAACAAAATTTGTTTAATAATTACAAAGTTGCGCAAAAGCGTTTTGCAGGTTTGGAGAAAAGATTAAAAAGGGATATATCTTTGTTTTTGAAATATAACGAAATTATGAAAGAGCAATTAAGTGAGGGAATTATTGAAAAATGTAGTAATAATTGCTCTATCGATTATGTAATGCCCCATCAATTAGTGTCGAGGCCAAGTTCTTCTACCACAAAAACCAGGATAGTTTTTGACGCGAGCAGCCGAAAAAAATGGGGAAAAAAGTCTAAATCAATGTCTTTTTGCGGGGGAAAATTTAAATCCTAATCTCATAGATGTGCTATTAAATTTTATACAGTTTAAAATTGCTTTCACGGGTGATATTGCTAGGGCCTTTCTACAAATACAGGTATCAGAAAATGATAGATATTATTTATGTTTTTTGTATTTCGATGACTGCGACATAGATAAACGCACCGTTTTATACCATTTTAACCGTCACTGTTTCGGTGTGACCAGTTCCCCCTATGTTTTAGCGTCTACAATTTAAAAACATATTGATAATTATAAGGAAACGGAACCCACCGCTTATGAAATGACTAATAAATATTTATATGTGGATGACTTAATTTATGGAGCATCCACGTTTGCAGAAGCCACGAAACTAACAACTACTGCAGTTTCTATATTTAAAGATGCTAATATGCTATTGCGAAAGTTTGTTACTAATTCACCAGAATTAGAGGAATCGTGGAATGGTAACCCGGTTATAGAAATTAATGAAAATTGTATAGAATCTAAAGTATTGAGGTTAAACTGGAATATTGAAGAGGAATTTCTGGCCATAGATTTGGCGTCTTTAGTGTCACTTGGTGGCAGCTTGGAATTTACCAAAAGGCATGTTCTCCAAACTGTTTGATCCTATTGGATTTATGTCACCATTTTTGATTAGAATTAAGATTTTTTTACAAGAATTATGGCAGAGTGAATTAGACTGGGACGATGAATTTAACGAAGAATTTAAAATTAAATACAGAACATGGTATCAGGAAATAGAATTGCTAGAACAATTAAAAATGCCCAGGTATTATTATCACTCGGGTGAAGTGCAGGACAATGTACAACTTCACATATTTTCCGACGCTTCCTTAAAATCCTATGGATCAGTAGCCTATTTCTGGTTTAAATCTTTCGAAGGGCTCTTTAAGACTTGTTTTGTTATGGCTAAAGCTAGAGTGGCCCCGTTGAAGAAAATAACGCTGCCAAGACTCGAACTTTTAGGTGCTCTAATAGCTGCTAGGATAGCTAATCACCTAAAAAGTATTTTCTCTAATCTCGAAAAAATAGTACTGTGGACAGACTCGACCATAGTATTACATTGGATCCAAGGAGCGGCATCCAAATGGAAGCCATTCGTTGCCAACAGGGTAACGAAAATACAGGGAATGAGCGACCCTAGTTCTTGGATGCATGTAATTAGCATGGGATAATCCTGCGGATATGCTGACTAGAGGGTTATCAGCTAAAGAATTATTGAACTCAAATCAATGGTGGTGTGACCCTGAATGGCTTAGTAAGTCTGAAAATTTTTGGCATAAGGATGATAAGTATAAAACAAAATCAGTCAATCCTGAAATTGAAATTGAAGCCAGAAGTTAAATTATTGTTAATGCAACAATTGTTAAGGAAAATTTAATTGAAATAAACAAATACAGTAACCTGAAAAAACTATTACGAGTAACTGGCTATGTTATACTCTTTATCAAAATATTAAAGAAAAAACGCGAGAAAAATTGCAATCTTACGTCTGAGGAAATCCGAGAAGCAGAAATTTATTGGATAAAAAATTGTCAAAATGAAATTTTCTCGAGCGAAATCATATGCCTGAAAAATTCTAAACCGCTTCCTAGAGATTCTAAATTACTTTCCTTGAACCCTTACCTCGATCCAGAAGGAGTTTTGCGAGTCTCTGGAAGACTCAGTAAGACTAATTTATCGGTGGATGAAAAGCATCCAATAATTCTTCCGCCAAAAACTAAATTGGCAGAGCTAATAATTTGGGATGCTCATAATAAAGTTTTTCACTCTGCTGTTGCCCATAAACTTCTACAAATCCGTGAAAGATTCTGGCTACTAAAGGCTAGACAAACCGTGAGATGTGTGCTAAAAAATTGCATTATATGCAAGAGGTTTTCTTCAACTCCAGGAGACCAAACGGTAGCTCCATTGCCAGCTGATCGTGTAGAACAAGCAAATCCGTTTGAGGTAATAGGATGTGATTTTGCAGGACCATTATTCGTGAAAAATAGTGACAATAAACAGTACATTTTACTTATTACATGTGCTGTCACTAGAAATGTGCATCTCGAACTTGTAGACAACTTGTGAACTTCAACTTTTCTACTAGGATTCCGTAGGCTCATCTCCCGACGAGGAATACCAGCTGTTATATATATAGATAATGCTCAGACGTTCAAGCGGGCCGAAAAAGACTTGAAAAAACTTTTGTCCATTATAACTCATCCATATGTAGAAGAATTTTTTTCTTCCCATTATATTAAGTGGGAATTCATAATCGAACGAGCAGCATGGTGGGAAGGGAGGATTTTATGAACGTATGATTAGGACTATAAAAACTGCATTGCGAAAAACTCTTGGCAAATCATCACTAACTGTTAACGAACTGAATACTGTATTAATCGAAATCGAAGGCATGGTCAATTCTAGACCTCTTATTTATATCTCGCCAGAATGTCCAGACCCCTACCATTAACCCCTGCTCACTTCCTAATTGGGAGAAGAATATCTTCACTGCCACCAGTTCGGCTTCACCTTGACTCGAATATCTCTTCCAGGAAAGAGTTAATTAGATCTTATAACTATCGTGAAAAATTAATGCGCTTGTTTTGGTCTAGATGGAAAGGTGAATATTTATTAAATTTGAGGTCAGCTCGTTTAAGTTCGAACAAAACTAATTTTCCTCAATTTAAAATAAACGACATTATACAAATCAAAGATGATAAATTACCCAGAAATTTCTGGAGTCTAGGAAATATTATTGAATTATTTCCTGGAGGAGACGGCAAGGTGAAGTCCTGTAAAGTCAAAACTGAGAAATGTATTCTCAAAAGACCCATCCAATTGATTTATCCTCTTGAACTTGGAATTGATTGCGACTCTAAAAATTAATTCATATACTAATCTTATTTTTTCTTCTTATTTTAGTTTGAATTTGATTGTAAAGTGTTTAAATACTGAAGTATGTATAACATTTCGTATTTTATATTTGTATTCGTATTAATTTCATTATTTTATATTTGTATTTATATTAATATCATATATTTTTATTATTTGTGATGAACACCATATGTTCATGGGTGGGCAGTGTTACGAAAGCCCATCTGCCTGCTGGTGAAATCTAAAAATAGCCCAGCTGTCACGTGGCCCAGTACATGTTGGGAAGGAGCACGCGCAGCCAGATGCTAGAATTCTTTTTTAGTAAGTAAAGAAAACTTGAAATGTTTGGTCGGGAAAATATGTTTCTCGGAATTAAATATGAACAAGTGTGATTTAATGTAGAAAAGTGATGTTTGATTTTATGTTACTAGAAGATTAGAATATCTTATTTACTTGGACGAGATGCATATTTATATGGCATCCTCGGAATTTATGATCTTATTTAACTGTCAAATGTTAATTGTTCTAAATGTCGTCGTGCTGTGCTGTCAATAAAAAAATGAAAAGACCATCAAGTTTAATTATTTTAAAGGAATCACCAATGATTACAACGAATAAGTTTTTTTTTTTTTCTCGAAAGCATTTTATTACTTCGAATGATGTTTCTCGATAGTTTTGAAATGAATAAGTTTTAAGAAGTTCACATAAGTTGTTGATTATTAGATTTTGGTGTAAATGATATAACCGGTGGCGCTGATTTGCTGCATTTTTCAGGGAATATTAACATATACGAGATAGAAGAATGTTTTGGGATTTCCACATCCGACTAGTATAATTAAATTTTATGAGAACCTGTAATAAAGAATAAAATCGGTTCAGTATACAAAAGTATATCAAGTATTGTTTGATCATCGTACAAGATTTCAAGATAAGATTTTTACTTATAGCTTTATTTTGTACCAAAGTTTTTACCTCAAAACTTTCAGGAGGGAAAGATGTTTGTTTGCATTATTTTCAATTGACCATTAAACTCAAATTGTAATTTTTATCTTATAATATTTATAAAGTTCCGAAAAGTGAGCCCGAACTCATCCCTACCATCTAACACTACAATCAAATGGGGTTTTAGAAAAAGCGCTAAAGAATCCCTTGAAACACAGCTTGTTAAGTAAAAAACTTAAACTTTATATTTTGATGCGAAAACTACAAAATAGATTTCAAGATTTGCTGCACAAAGTTTTTATTTAAAACAATAAAAACACTTCTGTGTTATCACCCAGGTTACATCATAATTGAGGTAATAAGAGTCATTGCCGAAAATAAACTGCTGAAGAACTTTTCATTATTTACAAAGTATAATAGAAATCATAATTTTTTAGTTTAAATTTTTTTACCAAATTTTATTCATGTTATTCTTATTATAAAGTAATGATGAATATGATTTTTTTTTACAAAAAGTTAAACACTAATTGTATATCACAAATGAATTATAACATTTTATTTTGAGAATAAATGCTGACTTAAATTTTGTGAGAAGTTCAAAGTGAATGTATTTTCAAAAAATAATTTCTTATTAATACTTTCTTATGAATATGTCAATACCATTCAATATATATAAAATATTCAAAATTTTAGATTATCATCGATAATTCTTGTCTGCGTGCGTGCGTCTGTGTATTTGAGGTTTCTCTCCTTTATTATTTTTTTTATCCCACATTCTTCAAATTAAATATTTTTATCTCATCAATTCAATAATTAAAAAAAAAACTCTTTTTATATAGGAATGTATGAAAAATTAATTATATTGCACAAATTTGAATTACGTAAGAGAAAATCTGTTTGAATATAAGACCAATCAAAACCAATATCAAAATGTCACCTATTTCTTGAAAATAAAGGGGAAATTCAAAAATATATTCATTATAGACAGTACAATTTCCCAAACTAGAGAAAATATTCTATTTAGAGTTTCTTATTTAATTGTATTAAAAATATTTCAAAAGTTTCTGTTGAATGTTTAAATATTTTATTTAAGGTAAAGTTCTACCTGGAAATCTGAAAAAAATTACAAAAAGAAAAACAACTGGATTTTTTGAACCTGTAAGATGCCTGAAATATTTCAACAAAACAATTTTTCGTTGCATAGAGAACTAAATTAAGTTGTGACAGCCTGTTTAAACAACCGGTCTCACATTTAAACAAAGTGCTGATCAACTCTTTAAGCACGTCTACTTGAAAGAAGTCTTATTAAATCGGTGTACCTCCTAACTCTTAATTCTTTGAATTATTGAACATTTTGCATCTAGCGTTTTTAATCATTGGAGAAACGTTATAAAAGCCAAATTTTGCAATATTTACGAATTTTAAAATTTCGAAAATGAAAAATAGTTGCGAAAACGTTACCTTAGAATTCAAATGGATAATATGCCATAAAGGTTTGAATTAACTTATCATTTTGAGGTTTGCCATCAAACCAATTTAGTATAATTTCATAATCCAATATAGTTTCTAAAGATTGTTAACAGCGCAATTCCTTACACCCATTTATTTTATACGCCGAGTACCTTGTGCTTTGCAGGAATGTATATCAATTAACATTTCAACATTCCTTTATGGCAATATTTACACATCGAGCGAAATTATAAGAAATCCTACACTGTAAAACAAAACAAAACAAAAAAAATACGACCAGTTTTCTTGTAGGAATCGGAAAAATAGTTGCCCTTATCGTACCGGAAAAATTTCCGACCCAGCTCGGAATAAAATCTGTAAAATAGGAATAACATCCGTAAAATACCGTTTTATTGACCATTTCCCTTTTTTACGGATTTTATTCCGAGCTGGGTCGAAAAAATTTCCGATACGATAAGGGCAACTATTTTTCCTATTCCTGCAGGAAAACTGGTCAGATTTTTTTACAGTGTAAAAAAAAAAAAAAAAAAAAAAAAAAAAAAAAAAAAAAAAACTATTAAAAATTTTTTTCTACGTGCATTACTTAAATATGAGGAAAAATCCCGAGTGTAACTTAAAGTTCAAGCTGAATTTAGGTAATCTAGAAAATCAAGAAAATCAAGAGCGTTTTGCTGCAGCAACAATAAACGACCGCAAAATTTTAATAAATATAATAAGTAATAAAATGATCTGTTACTTCTCGCTTATTTAGAAAACATTCAGTATACTATATTATTTGTATGCGTTCAGCGAACTTTTACATTCTGAAAAAAGGTTAATTTTTATTCCTACTTGACAAATAATTAAAGATTTCATGTACAATTCTCGAATCAGACAACAGGAAATTAATTCGTTTTCAAAAGTATTTTACATGCAAAAGAAAAGAAATTCATATTAAACAATTGTCTGAGCGTAATGATATGCATTAAATGTGATTATTTAACTGTTAGATATATGTATTTTTAAATAATAAACATTAGTTAAATTAAAATAATATTAATTCATTTTGAAATGTTTACAAACCAGAAAAATATGAACTGATGAAAATTTAATTCATTGAAAAAAAAAAAAAAAAAAAACTAAGGAAATTAATAGTAATTGCTTCAGGAGTATACGAGATAAATGTACATAAATATGGAATTGTTATGATTGTAAGTATACATAAATATGAAAATATTATCGATTACAAAGCCATTTTTTTATTTACGGGCAACGTCAACATAAAAGGAAGACGTTGTGGAATAATTTAATACAGAAAATACGCTTAATATAGAGAGATATAGATATACTGTTAAATATTTATGAAATATTCCAATCAACTCAATCGATTTAGTTAACACAAAGACCAATTAAGTCTTATTTGGAAAACATTCAGCGGGTAAATTATTTCTGAAATATGAAATTTGCTATCGTCAGATGTATTATTATCATGAGCAAAAAACAAGTTGGGTACACTTGTTTGAATTTTTTAGTTGAATAACACTTTTATTTCGAATTGAAAATTTTGTGTTGAATATTTGATTCGCAAAATTTGCAATCACATTATTTAATCTTTTCTGTAAAACTTTATGGCAAAAGTGTACTGTTAAATAAATTTGTTAATTTTCGAGGGAAAAAACTGGCAGCCTGAGCTCGAGTAAAGAATTGTTTATTTTACGGAATATTTACTTGGAATATTTATGAAATATAACAAGGATCTTTAATTAAGCGATTTGGATGGAACAGAGAACAATTACGGCTTGTTTGAAAAATAATGAGAGAGAAAATCATTTCTGAAAGAGGAAATTTACTATCGTCATATGTATGACTATGATAAATAAAAAATAAGGTCGATACAGTCCTTAGAATTTTCAGATATATAGGAGAGAGTTGTACAAAACCAGGTAGGCGGTTAAAACCAGGTAGCGCTGAATCCTGAATGATTTGAACTTTTATCTATCGGCCAACACTAGGAATTGCTTCTCGAACGTCATTACGACTTTTGTAGCTGAACGGAACGCTAGAGTGTGCGGTTATTTTTGGTGTGAAGGATTTCGTTTGAATTACTTTTAAAAATTGTTTTGTTTGATTCTAGGTTTTACGCATATATTCACTGTTTGTCAGCATATTAAATATTGGTAAGTACTTTATCTAATTCCTTACTTTTCTTCTAGTATTTTAACATTTTTACGGATTTTTTTTATAGGATTGAGAGAAGTGAGATCATGTTTTTAAATCTGTGTCACGTTGGGGTAAAACTGAGTATCGGAGAGTGGGTGAAAACCAGGAATAACCGGTTATGTTCTACACTGACAGGATGTTTTTTAAAGATAGTTAATGATTCATCATTGAGCTTTATATTGGATTTATAATGCTATTAATCTCTACGAACCTCTTGATGTGTCATTCATGGCATCTCTGCGAAATGGCATACTACGAAAAAGCGATGAGAGAGTAGTTACTTTCCGATCCAGGGAAATCTCTAACATTTTACTAATTTGGAGAATTATAAAAAGCTACATTTTTTAGAGCAGCGGTTGCAAATACTACAATCAGACGGTTTGAGAAAACAGACATTTTTCTCTATAACAGCGATGTTTTTCCCAACCATTATTTTCATAACACACCGAGGTCCACGCAGACACAGGTTAGCATAAGTGCATCAATAAATATTTATGAAACATCACAGGATACTGAAGCTCATACTTCTATATCTAAAAGTGTTGACATCACACATCCAGCAATTGACGATATGTAGCCTTTTCCATTAGCATCTTAGATTATGTAGCCCTGGGGGAAAAGAACTGACAAAATAAAGGGAAAACTGTTATTTTAACTTCTTTGCCCTATAAATTAGAGCTGAAAACAGATTATTAAAGAAAAAGAAGGCTAATAGCCAGCAAAATGAAGCAGAAAATTTCTTAAAAAGAAAAAAAAGAAATTAAGAATCAAAAGAAAAAGAAACTAAAAAAGGTTGAGTAGACATCCTCAGAAGATGAAGTAAATAATGAAGCCTGACTTTTTTACGATGAAATTTAGTCCAATTCGAAATCTAAAAAATCTTGGATACATTGTTTGAAATGCCACGGATAGGCACATGAAGTATGCAGTATGAAGAAGAAGCTGATAACAAATTCATTTCTGATTTTTGCAGTTGAACTAACTCTAAGACTTCCAGTGTAAAGTAGGTAAGCGTATATAATGAATAAAATTTTGCCACGCATTTGTTGACTCGCTTGTGAGGCATGGAAGAAGATATGTGCAATTTCGTTTTGTTAAAAATAACAAAAACTTACTTTTTTTACTATATTAAACAAGAATTGTTTTGAACAAAATGAGTTTTCCAGGAGTTTTATGGATATCCAATTTACCCAACCAGTGTGGTAAAACTGGATTTTGCCATATGTCGGAAAAAATCTATTTTTTATGCAATAATTTATATTTTCAATCGAAAATAATATGCATATGCATACGTTTTATTATATTATATATTCGCCAATGATTGATGTAGGATAAAATGGCGTTCAGAGTTTCTTTCCCTATTTGATTGCATTTGAGAAAAGTGAACATTTATGGTACCCGATCTTGACCCACCATCCTCTAGCACTTATATTTCACTTTAGAATTTTCCTATTAATTATTTGATTTGCAAAATTTGTAGTCACATTATTTTATTGTTTCTATTTAAATTTATGGAAGAAGTGCATTGTTAAAAAAATCTGTTGAATTTAAAGAAAAACTGACAACCAGGGCGGCAGTAAAAAATGGTTTATTTTACGGAAATAATCTGTATTTTTTATAAACTTACTGGCAAAATCTGTTAAAATAACAGAAAGTTTGTAATTAATAAAGAGGGAGACTTACATATATGATTGCATATTTGTGAAATATTCCAAGCAGATCTCATTAGGCGATTTAGATGGAACAAAACATAATTACGGCTTATTTAGAAAATTATGAGAGGAAAAATTATTTCTGAAAGAAGAAATTTACTATCGCCACATGTATGATTATGATAAGCAAAAAACAAGGTGGGTACACTCCTTAGAATTTTCAAATGTATAGAAATTTTATTTCAATTTTGAATTTTTTTATTAAATATTTCATTTGCAAATTTTGTAGTCACATTTTTTTTTATCATTTCTATTAAAATTTGTGGAAGAAGTGCACTGTTAAAAAAACTGTTGATTTAAAAGAAAGAACTGGCAACTAGGGCGTCAGTAAAAAATTGTTCATTTTATTGAAATAATCTGTATTTATTATATACGTACTGGCAGAATCTGTTAAAATAACAGGAAGTTTATCGTTAATAATAAGAGAGACTTAGATACCGGTTGAATAATTATAAAATATTCTAAGGACATCTAATTAGGTGATTTAGATGCAACGAACAAAAATTACTTGAGAAGTAAAATTATTTCTAAAAAAGGAAATTTAGTATCGCTACAAGTATTAAAAAACAAGGTGGGCACACTCCTTGATATTTTCAGATGTGTAGCACTTTTATTTCAATTTATAATTTTTTTTTATAAAATATTTAATTTGCAAAATTTGTAGTCACATTATTTTATCGCTTCTATTAAAATTTGTGGAAGAAGTGCACTGTTAAAAAAACTATTGATTTTAAAGAACAAAATGGCAAATAGGGCTTCAATATTTTTTTTGTTTGTTTGTTTTACTGAATTAATCTATATTTATTATAAATTTACTGCCAAAATCTGCTAAAATAAAAGAATTATTAAAGAGAGAAACTGAATATTTATGTTTGAATATTTATGAAATTTTTCAGGGATCTCTAATTAGTCAATTTATATGGAACAAAGAACAATTATGGCTCGCTTGAAAATGATGAGAGGAAAGACTATTTCTAAAAGTGGAAATTTAGAATTGCCACATATATGAAAAAAACCAAACAAACAAGGTGTACACACTCCTTGCAAAGATTTAAGATTTATAGTCCTTTTATTTCAATTTAGTATTTTTCTATTAAATATTTGAATTGCAAAATTTGTTGTCGCATTATTTTATCGTTTCTATTAAAATTTGTGGAAGAAGTGCATTGCAAAGAAAATCTGTTGATTTTAAAGAAAGTACTGAGAACCCGAGTGACAGTAAAAAACTGTTAATTTTACGGAAAAAATCTGTACTTATTATAAACATACTGGCAAAATCTATTAAAATAACAGAAAGTTCGTAATTAATAAAGAGAGAGGTTTACATATAGGGGAGAGTAGCCATATTTGGACCGCGCCCCTCTTTAAATGGACCGTTGCAATCCTGCCGTTAATTACAGAAAGAGTCGCTTTCTGCAGCTGAAATCCTACTTATCAGAATGACATAATTTACCACTAGAAGAAGCACCCGTTTTCCTCGTGCCGTTTTCAAACAATTTTAGAAGCCTAAAATTAGCTGTTATGATCTATTTTTTTCCTACTAAACGTAAGAGAATACTTGAAAACTAAGATAAGTTGTCATTTTTTTATGCATGTCTAAATTCATGTGTTTATTGCGCAAATTTTTCACGCGGAATTATTTGCTTTGGTTTTTTTTTTTTTTTAGTTTTGAGATAATCTGTTTAAACAAATAGCGCAGTTGACATAATTGGACCAATTCGAACTGCTTAAATAGGACCACATATACGATCATAAATTTGAAAAACTATCTTTTACAATAAAACATAACAGTTGAAACGCCGTTCACGCTTTTAAAGAAAGCGGCATTTGGCATCCTAACAGCCATGTTTTTAAAAGTCATCATTTTTCAGCTTATTCTGCACTTATTCCTGACGAGGAGATAGGCACTGCAAATAGATCTGTCGATTCTCCTGGTAGTGAGATTTCGGAGTCCGAGTCAGTAATCATCAAATCTACTAAAACTTAGAGAGTAAAGAAAATGATGAAAACGACAACGTCAAATAATCTGAAAGCAAAACATCAGTGACAACAAAAGTTGGCAAAACAGAATTCAAATAGTAAGTTGTGAAGAGATTGAAGAACAAGAAGGCTGAAGCTACAGCCCCCCTCCCCCCCCCCCTCAAAGCCAAAGAATCGTTAGAAATGACATCTCCCTTGTAAACTTTGTTTTTAATAAAATAAATTATATTCCCTACTCTATAAAACAACCTAACATTGTTTGGTCTAATTTAGGAGACTATGGGTCCAACTTCGGCGACCAATCGCTGAATTTGGACCGCTTTTGACAAATTTTCAAATTAAAATAAAACTTAAGATTTAAAAAAATAAATTGTTCTAAAGACTTATTTAGTTAGTAGATGAATAGATTCACCACGTATAGTGATATTTTACAAATATTCAGAAAATGAAATGAATTACACCTAAAAATAAGTGAAGTGGTCCCAATTTGGCTACTCTCCCATATGTTTGAATATTTATGAAATATTCGAATCAGATCTAATTACGCGGTTTAGATAGGACAAAAAAAAAAAAAAAAAAAAAAAAAAAAAAAAAAAAAAAAAAAAAAAAAAAAAATACGGCCTATTTGAAAAATTATGACAGAGAAAATTATTTGTGAAAGAAGAAATTTACTATCACCGCATGTATCAATATGATAAGAAAAAAAAAAAGGTGGGTACACTTCTTCGAATTTTTAGATGTACAGCACTTTTATTTCAACTTAGAATTTTTTTTTTTTTTTTGAATATTTGGTTTGCAAAGTTTGTAGTCACATTTTACCGTTTCTATTAAAATTTGTAGAAGACATGCACTGTTAAAAAAACTGTTGATTTAAAAAAAAAAAAACTGGCAACCAGGGCGTCAGTAAACAATTGTTTATTTTACAGAAATAATTTATATTTATTATAAACGTACTGGAAAAATCTGTTAAAATAACACAAAGTTTGTAATTAATAATGAAAGAGACTTAGCTATACGGTTGAATAATTATGAAATATTCCAAGGAGCTGTAATTAGGCGATTTAGATGGCACGAAGAACAATTACAAATTGAGAAGGAAAAATATTTCTAAAAGAGGAAATTTAGTATTCCCACATGTATGAAAAAAAAAAAAAAAACAATTTGGGTACACTCCTTGGAATTTTCGAATATGTAGCACTTTTATTTCAATTTAGATTTTTTTAATTACATATTTGTTTTGCAAAATTTGTAATCGCATTATTTTATCGTAAAAAAAGAAAAAAAAACTGTTGATTTTAAAGAAATAACTGCCAAAAAAGGCTCCATTAAAAAATTGTTTATTTTACTGAAATAATCTGTATTTATTATGAAATTATGGGCGAAATTTCTTAAAATAACAAAACATTTTTAATTAATACATTTTCTGTCCCGTAAAATAAACAGTTTTTGAATGCCAGATTTTTATGCAAATGAATAGTTTTTTTTTTTTTTTTTTTTTTTTTTTTTTTTCTACAGTGTGTACGCTAGGGTGGAGTGAAAAAAAAACCGAAATTCGGAAAATAAAAATGTAATACCGCTCAAAAGTTGTGTATGGTCCTCCGACATAAAACTACACAGTTTTTTTTTAATCAAGTTTTATCTTCCTGTGACCCAGGGAGCACAATTTTCACCAAACTCGTCAAAAATGCCTTGTACAAGTTAAAAATCAAAATGAAGATAAAGTTGGAAAATGAAAATATCGTATCTCTTTTCGAAATCAAGTTTTATCTTCTGGAGACGCCGGTCCCCCAATTTTTGAGAAATTGTTCAAAAATGCCTGTACAACTTACAATTCAAAATAAACAGAAAGTTGGAAAATAAAAATGTTATACCGCGGAAACGTTGCGTATGGTACGTAGTAATATGTCTGCACAGTTTTTTCGAAATCAAGTAATATTTTCTAGGGCTCCGGTCAATCGAAATTTCGAAAACAAAATTGCCGTAAATTCCCTGTTATCTGCCGTACATGTATAATAGAATGTATCATACAAGAAGCAAGAGTTCAATACAAACATTTTATGTGTGAAAAGTACATAAGCAATTAATGTTCAAGAATGAAAACATTTAAATCTGTTAATTTTTTTTAAATTTCTATTAAGTCAGTTCGTGCTAGGCGCATGCAGCAGGGAATCATACAGTTATAGTGTGCTGATTGGAAAAAATGTTGCACAAGTGTGAATCTCTTCTCATCGGTTCTTCACAGACTGTCGACATAAATTATAACCTCCAAACAGTTATTGACGATTTCAGGACCGATGAAAAATACCTGAAGGAAATTATCCTATCTATTAAGAAAGGAAGTTGTTCAGAAGACCGTCTAAATAGAATTCTAATTAGACTTTCACATCGTAGATGGGTTACCACCGCCAACAGAATTTTCAGACTATGTGGGAATTTCAGATCAATCGTTAAATTTGAAGACATTGACGGAGCTTGTAGTCAAGGTGTACACACATGTATGGTTTGCAATTATGTGAAAGATCTTTGGAAAATTATTTATTTTTTCCAGGGATATACCCCAGGCAGTTAAAGTTGTAATTGACACAGTAATCCAGCGCAATGCCATTTTTGACCATCCGGAAAACCTGCTGATTAGCATAATAACTGATGATCGGAAATACATTCGCGACCTAGGGTTTCATAGAATCCTTAAAGCGCGAAGTGGTAACACTAGTGGAGATGTGAGAGAGTTCCATGTCCTTGCAGTCAGTTTTAGCGCAGCAGGTTATATTGATCTGATTCAGTGGGATAAGTTAGAAGCTACGGACCCACCGATTTTGACTTATATTTCATACGATCATTTAAAGATGTAGATTGACAAATATCATATGATCATGAAGATTTCATTTCGTTTGCTGAGTTTCCATGCCATACTCAAAGTGTTCAAAGGTGCGTCAGAGTGGTCACTGGAGCTACCGCGACAGATTTTGGTGCAAGCAACATGGATAGTTTCATAAGACCCATTATGTCATATATTGAGACAAAGACATATTTTAAGGTTACAAAACTGCAACAGCAGCAACAATAAGCACAAAGCCGAAACATTTAGAATATTTAGATTTTTGTTTTGAAGAGCAAAAATTGATTTAATTGAACTTTAAAACTTTTTAACACTTTTAAGAGATTTAAATGTTTGTTTTTCTTTCTCGGACTTTAATGGCTTGTGTACTTTTCACAGATAAAATGTTTTTATTGCACTTTCGCTTCTTGTGTGATGCATTCATGCATTCTATTATGTATGTGGAACAGATAAAAGGGAATTTACGGTAATGTTTACAAAATTTCGAATAAAAGGGTCCCTGAATTATATGATGTGATTTTGAAAAAACTGTGCAGCCAGATTACTACGTACCATTTGCAACTTTTCCGCGATGTAACATTTTTATTTTCCAAATTTATGGTTATTTTGATTTATAAGTTGTACAAGGCATTTTTGACGAATTCGCTAAAATTCGGGGTACCTGGGGAATAGGAAGATAAAATTTGATTTCGAAAAATACTGTGTAGGTATATTACTACTTTCTATGCACAACTTATTGGCGGTATGAAATTTTTATTTTCCAGCATTATCTTTATTTTTATTTATAACTTCTAAAAGGCGTTTTTCACGAGTTTGGCAGAGATTGGGAGCCCCGGAGGCACCGGAAGATAAAATTTGATTTCGAAAAAACTGTGCAGTTTTATTACTGAAGACCATACACAACGTTTGCGTGGTATTAGAATTTGATTTTTTGAATTTCGGTTTTTTTCACTCCACCCTAGTATACGCGCCATTAAAAACGTATTCGTCTAGTTCAAGCACGGCGAAACTTTTTATGTACGCGTGCCAAATATCTAGAAATATTATCTATTATAATGTAACGCGCCGAACTTTAACATAAAAAAAAGTTTGCAGCGTATGATATTTATACAAAACACTGGTTATAAAGTCAGTTGATATCATGCATTAATATTTAATAGTAAATAAATAAATAAATAAATATATATATATATATATGTGTATGTATGTATGTATATTAAAAATCAAAATGCGACTTCTCTGTATATTAGAATTAGTCATTAATTTGATGAAATTTCAATTCATTATTATTATCATTTGTAAGGTATGTATGTAAATATAATAACGAAAAAAATACGAATTTTTATTTTAGTATTTTTTTTTCCTTAGTTTTAATGCAATATCTCGGTCATAATTATCCAGTGTGTAATAAACAATGTATTAATAATGTATTCAGGAGATTATTTCTGTTGGCTGTTCAAAATTACATTTTTTAAAAATTTTAACAAGATAATCTTGCTCTTTCCAGACATGTTATCGAGATAAGGTCAGATTGGTAATAATACCAAAAACAAAAAGAATTTACCTTATGACGATACAAGCAAAGTTAATCCGGCTGTAAAACAATACCGACTCTATCGATAAGAGCAAAACAACCAGAATAACAAACAAACATTTTAAGTTAATGCGGCAACTGGCTACATTTTGACCACGCCTCTACGATCGAGATTTAAACATGTCTTTTTGTCATTCTTCACTGGGAAAAGCCACCTTAGATATTTTAGTCTAAAAATCAAGAAACACGTGGAGTGGTATAGTAAATATCCCGATGTGGAAGAAGTCAACTAGGAAAAAACGGACCTGTCAGTTAAAAAAATGACTTACTATATCCAAAGTTGTGCGTCTATAAACGAATCATATATGCATTAAAAGGAATAGAAATGGACCTGGAGATCACTAATACGACATATGCTATGCAAATATATATACTTGAGAATGGATAAACGGTGCTTTAATGTATAAGTGAAAAAATATACATTACTTTATTTTATTAAACTAGGAGGCTCGGCCCCCTACGAGCTACGCTCGCCAACCCCTGTCCAGACACCACAGACTCTAAATGCACGCTAATTTGATCGCCTTTAAAAAGATCTCGAAAGATTGAATTATAATTTAAAAACCAGTGGCGATCTCCCTGTGTAGATTTAAAACGAATAGAATACAGTTTCCCTTTTATTAAATAGAATAAAATTGAATAAACAAAAAGTACCTTTGATTTCTTGATTCAGACTCCACTGGCGTTCAAACCTTTGTCATCACGAAGTTTTTATTCCGAGCGGGCGAAATTGAAATGGATGAATTAAAATAAAAGAAATTTTTGAATTTACATGGATGAGGATAAAGCATACTTAACGAATAAAGATTTTTCACTCAAAGAATTACGAATAACTTGTCTTTTCAAACTTTAATCGAATCGAATTTGACTTTCACACATTAGATTTCAGAATCATAACATTGGAATGTTCTATCACAGGTCCGCACATGACCATCAAAATACAGAATAAAATTTATCTAATAAAAGAAAATAAAACAAGATTAATATGCATATAATACAGAAAAAGGATAATAGGAATTTTAAAATGAAAAAAGAGTTAAAATAATAAGAATAAGAATTGAATAAAGTCTTCTATTTTTAAGGCAGAGAAAACCAGTCATTTTCAATTCTCGTAGTGCTGCCATCTATCTCTATCTTTCAGTATCAAAGTCTTTTTTTTTACAATTGAACATCCTCCGCCCCCGGCAGGAGAGGGGACACCGTTGAAATGGGACGCTTGATGTCACCGTCAGCTGTTTTAATCAAAACAACTCGTACAAGATTGTCCGGTCCAGGAAAAGTCTTTAGAATGCGGCCCAATTTCCATCTCATGGGCTGAAATCGATCATGAACAATCACCAAGTCTCCTTCTCGTAAATTAGCTCGTAGAGTAGTCCATTTTGGACGCTGTTGGAGATGTTGAAGATATTCACGCGACCATCTACACCAAAATTGATTCTTTGCTTTTTCTATCAAGCGCCACCTAGCATTTAATGTTAGAATTCTGGGATTTGAAGATTCTGGAATATCAAGGAGGGGTGCTCCTATTCAAAAATGACCTGGAGTTAATGCACGTGGATCTGATGGATCCGAAGACATAGGGGTTAAGCGTCTTGAATTATGCAACTTTCAATTTGACATAGCAAAGTAGTTAATTCTTCAAAATTCAATACACTAGCTTTACATGCTCTTAGAATGTGATTTTTAGTAAGCTTTACAGCTGCCTTCCATAGCCCACGAAAGTGTGGTGCATATGGAGGGATGAAATGCCAATTGATTTTCTGGCTCGAAAGAAATCCTTGAACTTCATTTTCTTTCAAATATTGAAATAGCTGCTTTAACTGATTAGCCAGACCTGTGAAGTTTTTACCGTTATCTGAATATACATCGGACGGCAGACCTCTACGCGCGATAAATCGCTTCAAGGCTGCTAGCAGGGCTTGCACAGACAAGTCTGATACCAACTCAAGGTGTACCGCCTTAGTGCACATACAGACGAATACTGCTATATACGATTTAATTTTGATCTTACTTCTTGGCAAATTTGGTTTAGTTAAACAGGGTCCTGCAAAGTCTAAACCCACCTTGGAAAATGGACGAATTGGGGTGATTCTGTCAACGGGAAGGTCTCCCATCATTTGTTGACAAGCTTGAGACTTAAGGCGTTTGCAAAGTACACATTTGTGGAGCTCTTGTCGTACAGTCGAACGACCATTCACAAACCAGTACTGTTGGCGTAATATAGAAAGTACTAGCTGTGTACCAGCATGTAGATGTTGTTCATGGACATGATTTATCAATAACTTAGTAATAATATGATTTTTCGGAAGTAGCATAGGATACTTTCTATCAAAACTTAATGTCTGATGTTGTGACAAACGACCACCAACTCGAATAATATCACTAGAATCTAAAAACACATTTAATGATAATAATTTACTATTGCTTGGTAAGGGTTTTCTTTCTTTTAATAATTTAAGTTCTGTACCGAATTCCGAACTTTGTACTAATTTCACAATGCATTGAATAGAATCAGAGATTTCTTGTGCACTCAGATTTCCAGATTTTTTTGTAGCACTATGCCTAGCATTATAAATGAATCTAAGACACCACGCTGTGACTCTTGATAACTTAGAGAATTTCGAGACCTTAAGATTAAAGTCTGGAAGGGCAGTTACTTGAGTTACATTGCTGACAGATTTGATTACTGAATTTAACTCAGATATCGGTGGATTGTACAAAGGTATTGGGATTGGTTCATTTGATAGCAGCCATGGAGGCCCATGCCACCATAGCGAATGATGAAGAAGCTTTCGTGGAGAAATACCTCTAGAAGCTGAATCTGCAGGATTTAGAATACCTGGAATATGATTCCACTCACATGAAGGCATTAACGATTGGATTTGACAGACTCGATTTAGAACAAATTGATTTCCCTTTAAAGGAGGTGATTTTAACCAGCTGAGAACAATCTGTGAATCTGACCATAGATAAATATTATCAAAGTATATTGGCAAAGTATCGATAATGACTGAGCATAACTTGGCTAATAAAAGAGCAGAACAAAGTTCAATACGTGGCAGTGTTTGAGGTTTTATAGGATTTACTTTAGTTTTAGCTGCAATCAAATTTACAAATACTTCGTCAGGAGTAACAACACGTAAATAAGTAACAGCAGCATAAGCTTTACCTGAGCCATCACAAAAACCATGTAACTAAATTTGGACATCATTTTGATTATAAGAATTAATATATCTGGGTATTTCAATTGACTTTAACAAATGAATTTCTGATAGGAACTCAATCCAAACCTGTAGTATAGAGTCTGGGATTTCTTCATCCCACGAAATCTTATCTTTCCAAAGATCTTGCAGCATGATTTTTAATCTTATTGTAGTAGGAGCTAGGAAACCCAAGGGGTCAAATATTATAGCCACTACTGATAACAAATCTCTTTTTGTTTTTACTTCTTTAAAATCATTGAAACGAATTTGTAAAACATCTTTGGAAGAATCCCAAAGTAGTCCGAGGACTTTAACGGTATCATCTTCCTGAATTACCTTTTGCGATGAAGCCTTCATTTCATCTGGTAAATGAGCAATTACTTCTGGATCATTACAAGTCCACTTACGTAGATTAAAACCTCCGCTTTTCATAACTTCGATTAACTCAGTTACCAATTTTTGAGCATTTTCCTTTGAATCCGAACCGGAAAGTAAATCATCTACGTACGTACTTTTTCGAATTATCTGAGAGGCTTCTCTATGATTTTGCTCATTGTCATTTGCCAATTGGTGTAATGTCCTAATGGCCAAAACTGGAGCGCAAGAAGTTCCGTACGTAACGGTCAACAGCCTGTATGTTTTAATAATTTCATCTGAATTGAATCTCCAAAGAATGCGTTGATAATCTACATGATTTTGATTGACGAGAATTTGCCTAAACATTTTCTCGATGTCAGAACTAAAGGCGATTGGATGTATTCTGAACCTTAACAGTAGAGGAAAGATTTCTGGTTGCAATTTTGGACCTATCTCTAGATAATCATTCAAGGAGCGGCCTTCTGAACCAACAGCAGATGCATCAAATACAACTCTTATCCGAGTTGTAGAACTATCTTCTTTTAACACCCCGTGATGTGGAAGATAAAAATGATCAGGATTTGAAATTTCTGAATCTGGAACAAGTTCCATGTGCCCTAAGTCGATATACTCGCACATGAAGGATAAATACTGCTCTTTAAGCAAGGGGTTTTCTTGAAGTTTTTTCTCCAAGAAGTAGAAACGTTTTAAGGCTTGAGATTTAGAGTTCCCGAGAATAGGTTTAGATTTAAAAGGTAGATTTACAATATATCTTCCAGATTCTGAACGTGAAACTATTTTCGCATAGTTATCTTCAACTAGAGAAATTGGATCAGAAGTAGGAACCGATTCAAGTTCCCAAAATTTTTGTAGTTGAGAAGTTATCTGTGTAGTGGCATGGCAACTAATAAATGAATTTTGATTTGAATCATTCGAATATATTATACCCGAAAGAATCCAACCCAGTCTAGAATTTACAGCACTCGGTGATCCTTTAGGTCCGAGAATTGATTCTCCTATTATGATGTTAGCAAATAAATCTGCGCCTATAAGTATATCAATAGGACTGGACAAATGAAAATTAGGGTCCGCAAGATTCAATGCTTCAATGTGTGCCCAATATTTAGTTGTAATCAAAAAATTTGGCAAATTGGTAGTAATCTGATTAACAACTAATGCATCTAAGTGAAAAGTTTCATTATTGAAATGTGGAGAGAATGTCAAAGAAACTTCCTGAAGAGCCGTTTCTGCGACTAAATTATTTATTCCTGAGATTTTATGATTTGTAGGCCTAGATGGAAGACCTAATTTTTTGCAACAAGCTTTTGACAGTAAACTTTTTTGAGAAGCACTATCTATCATCGCTCTGCAAGGAATAAATTTTCCTGATTTAGATTTAACTTTTATAATGGCAGTAGCCAACAATGTTTGAGAATTTTCATTGATAGATTGAGAACTTAAACAGTTAGATTCATTAGAATTAATAACAGCATTTGGTGTTGTAACACGATCTTGCTGCCTGAACATATTCTGTGATGCAGGGCTAGTTTGATCACGATGAAGAAGTGTATGGTGTTTATAATTACAATGCTTGCAAGTAGTACTAATAAGACAGTTGGACACAAAATGATTTGATCGTAAACAGTTAGTGCACAGCTTTTTTGATTTTATCAAATTCCAACATTGATCAAGAGATAATTTTGAAAATTCTGGGCATTTATGAAGCGGATGCGATTCTTTACACTGTGCACATGAAATATTTGCAATTTTATTTACATTATCCATCACGACTGTATTGGCGACAGATTTTTTTGAAAAATATTGAAACTTACTGTCAAATTTTTGATTAGATTTGGATTCACCTTTAAAAAATTCAGAGTTACAATTCTGCAAACTACGAGCCTGTTTTTCGAGAAATGTCATCAACATATCATAAGTTGGAAATGAATCATTATTTAAGGATAATTCCCATTGCTTTTTTAAGGATTCGTCAAATTTCGCCTGTACAATATACACTAATATCAAATCAACAAATTCATTAAATTCAAATTTCAAAGATTTTAAGTTTCGAATTACTTCATTACACGTATCCAAAAGCTCTAAAATAGTTTTCTGCGTGGGCGATTTCAATGGTTTCGCATTAACAAATTTAGACAGCAATGAGTATGCCAAATTCCTACGATTATCATATCTATTAACCAGAGTTTCCCAAGCTTCTTTATAATTTTCACCAGAAATTGAAAAACCGGAAATTAATTTTGAGGGATAATTCCTAACACTAGCTATAAGATACGAAAATTTTAACTGATCTGAAAGAGATTCATTCTTATGAATTGAAATCAAAAATATCTCTTTGAAGCTAATCCACTGAGTGACATCTCCATAAAAAATGGGTAACTCGAATTTAGGAAGCTTTAGAACGTTATTACTAAATCCTATATTTGAGCTATTATTAGCTGCACTTTGATTTTCTTGTGATTTTACGCCTTGATTTTCTAAAAATTGTTCAATTTTCACTAAATCATCAACAACAATATCTTTAGCTTCAGTAAAGGACTCGTATAACGAATGTACACTTTCTTCAGCTACGCCAAAATCAGATTTTTTTAAATCATTTTCTAAACTTATCAATTCAGCCTTTAGCTTTTCAATTAATTTTAATTTTTTATTTTCAATTGCGTCAGTAACTTGAGCGCTAAATCTCTTTATTTCTTTAACAGTAAAAAGAAATTTTGATTCTGTAGCAGTTTCTGCTTTGGTTTTCATTATAACAAATTAAATAAATACGATTATCACTAGTTATCTCCTAGGCTTCCGACGGACCAAACCTTTTTTATGTGTAGATTTAAAACGAATAGAATACAGTTTCCCTTTTATTAAATAGAATAAAATTGAATAAACAAAAAGTACCTTTGATTTCTTGATTCAGACTCCACTGGCGTTCAAACCTTTGTCATCACGAAGTTTTTATTCCGAGCGGGCGAAATTGAAATGGATGAATTAACACTACAACGGCGGTAGGGGTCATTTTGACACCTGAGTACTTTCGTCCGTTGATTACTTTTGTTTGCTTGGGCGAAATCGTTTGAAATTTTTTGACTTTTCCTAAATAGATAACATATATTTCTAAAGAAAAATTCAGCTTTCTAGATTTGTTAGTTTTTGAAATATGGACTTGTATTCCTAGAACGGCGGACGGGGGTCATTTTGACCCCATTAGTAAAATACTCTTTGTATTCGAAGCTGCTTTTGTTGCTATACTATATGTTCGAGGAGCAATAAAAAAAATGGTTTAGATTTATATTCATTGTCGTCCAAGGGATGAGGAATACTATTTTGCAAATAAACTATCTCAAGAGATAGATTCAAAGAAAGAAAAATATTTTTTAGGTTTGATGAAAAGACAACAGGATCTAGCAGACTACAGGCTGATAAATTTGCTCTTGCATCTAAAATGTGGAATAAATTTATTGAAAATTGCAAAACATGCTACCGGCCAGGACAAAATATTACAGTTGATGAACAATTGTTCGCATCTCAGGAAAGATATAAATTTACGCAATATTTGCCAAATAAATCGGATAAATTTGGAATAAAATTTTGGTGATCTGTTGACGTTGATACTAAAAACCTCTTGGATGAATTTATTTATCTGGAAAAGGATGAAACAGCAAATCCTTAATTACGTTTATCGGAAAATGTTGTCGTGAAATTAACAGATCGCCATCTAAACGAAAGGAGGAATATTACGACAGATAGCTATTTTACTAACATCAAATTAGCAGAGATGTTAAAAGCTAAAAATACAACTTTGGTTGCACAATGAAACAGAACCGAAGAGAAATTCCTATACCATTGAAAAATATGCGCAGTACTTTTTATTCATCGAAGATAGTGGAATGTGATAATATGACACTTACCATCATCTATCAAGCCAAAAGAAAATAATGTGTTTTTCTACTGAGCTCATTACATTCTACTGTAAAAACTGAAGACGGCCTCAAGAAGTTGCACGATTCAATAGAATATTACAACGCAATGAAGTATGGTATGGATATCCATGATCAGATGTGCCGAAAATACTCCGTGAAATCGTCTTCTGGACGATGGCCTGTACATACCTTTTTCAATATTTTGGATCATGCAGCTTTAAACGCCTGGATAATATATAAAAGTGTAACAGGCAAGACTATCAGTAGAAGAGATTTTCTATTAAATTTAGGAGATGTGTTCAGAATGGATCTTATGGTTTCAAATCTCCCAAAGATCTTTCCTGAGTCTTCAGAAAAAAAAAACACGAAAATAAAATAGATATCAAGAGAAAAAATGTCAAGTACAGACATGCAATGGCAACAAATCTCAAGAATTTTGCACACCATGTTTCAAAGTTGTGTATTGGAAAAATTGCTATTTTTTTTTCTTTTTTTTTTTTTTTGTTAAAACTGAATTAATTCCTAATACGTGTGAACAATTTGGAGTAAAATGTACTGGAAAAATTACTTTTTTTTTGTTACAACTGAATTAATTCCTAATACGTGTGTACAATTTGGAGTACTATAAGCATTAAATAAAATTGAAAGAGAATGCTTAACATATTAACCATTCAGCTACACTTATAATGAAATAACGAAAACAACAAAACATATTTCCCATTTATGGATTTAGAGAGTGAATCATTCGGCGAGTAAGTAGATAAATATAAATATATATTATTTTATAAATTGTGTTTTATTTTAGTTAACATTAGTTTGTGAAAACATTAATTTTAAATCGATTTTTATATCAAATTAATGAGTTTTTTGAGTAGTCGTAGTATGATCCAATTAATCGCCCTGTTGGCGTTACATATACAGTACTTTAAAAATTCAATAAATTATCGAGTAATATTAAATATAAATTATGAAATACACGTAAATTACATATTTTTGCCAATGTATGGCATTTAAAATTGTTTTAGCGTTGTTATTTCAGTAGTTTCATCGAGGGGTCAAAATGACCCCTTCCCGCCATTCCAGTAGGTAAGATTTTCCCGCCGTTCTAGTGTTAAAATAAAAGAAATTGTTGAATTTACATGGATGATGATAAAGCATACTTAACGAATAAAGATTTTTCACTCAAAGAATTACGAATAACTTGTCTTTTCAAACTTTAATCGAATCGAATTTGACTTTCACACATTAGATTTCAGAATCATAACATTGGAATGTTCTATCACAGGTCCGCACATGACCATCAAAATACAGAATAAAATTTATCTAATAAAAGAAAATAAAACAAGATTAATATGCATATAATACAGAAAAAGGATAATAGGCATTTTAAAATTAAAAAAGAGTTAAAATAATAAGAATAAAAATTGAATAAAGTCTTCTATTTTTAAGGCAGAGAAAACCAGTCATTTTCAATTCTCGTAGTGCTGCCATCTATCTCTATCTTTCAGTATTAAAGTCTTTTTTTTTTACAATTGAACACTCCCTATAAACGGATTTCTATTCATTTCTCTTTGATTGGGGAATTTTAACGCCAAATCCGCTGAGGTACTACTTGATTATCCAGTCGACCAATTTCGCCAAATTATACAAATCGCCAAATCACTCGCCAAATTATGCAAATTGACATAATTTTTATTTTAAATAACGAAAGAACAAATAAATTAGTACAACATTAATAAAAATACAAATAAAACGTCGAAATAAAAAAACTTTATGTCGTAGACACGTGTAACAACATTTGAAAATAAGCTAATATAAAAGGAATTAAGTAAACAGAGTCTTTGTCACCTGGTATTTTTTTTAACAAAGCGAAAAGAAAGTTCTTTTAAATGAGACATTTTAAATTAATCGTTTTTAATCTGACATAATTTTGACCAAGCTATTCTTTCTCTTTTAAATATTCACGTGAAAATACTTTTGTTAGAAATGAAATATTATTTGCGCTTTCCTAACAAAAATAGTTGAAAAGATCCTCTCAAAATATCAAATAAATGCCTAGCGCAATTTCTAAATTTAAACTGTTTTGCAATATTATTTTGTGTTCATTTTATGTAATAACTGTAATGTGATGTAAATATGACGTAATTTCGCCTATTTAAGACTTCTAACGCATATTAATGAGTTTATTATTTTACAATATCCTTTCTCTTTTAAAATTCACGTGTATACTTTTTATGACGTAATTTTTAATGAGTTCCTGCTTTTTGTACATAATTATTTAATTCTAATTCCAAATGATTTTTTCTGTTTATAATATTCACGTGTAAATAAATTTTTAATTTGAAGCAAACATTATTGTATGTGCTGTTTATACATTTGGCAACAGTATAAATTAATACCATTTTCTAAAATAATGTAAAAAATATCTCTGGAAATGCTGAAAATTTGATTTTAAAATAGAAATAAAACCTCAAAAGATGAGTCAAATTAAAGAAAGAAATGCAGTCTGCACATCGAGAACTTCAAGCGTATAAAATGATCTAAAAATGATTAAATTCCCATGAATAGTTTTTGCTCCTATAAAACTTTTTTAGTGGAACGATTTTGTCCAACTTTAGCATTAAATATCTCTTTAAATAATTCTACGATTTGAAAACTGTCTGTTTCAGAGTGTTTATCAAACATTTCTGTATAAAACCACCGATTTTCATATTTTTGTATGCATTATTTTTCTTAATATTAACGAAGAACGACCTCCGGTCACAAAAAATTCAAAACCGGCGGCGGCGGAGGCGTTGACAGCTGTAGTTATTTTTTTTTTTAAATAGAGAGATTTAATACATGTGAATTTTGAAATAAAAAATATGTTTTATGGTTTATTAAATGGTTAATTTTAGAATTTAATTAGAGAATGTTTTCAAATATAAAACGAAATTTACTGAAATGTTTAAAAAAATGTTGTAAGTAAATAAAACGCAATTGCTTTTAAAATAATCAACATCGGAACAACATAATTAAGAAAATTTTATATCATCATGCCGAAATGTCGAGAAATATAAGCATAATTTGATTAAATAGCAGAAACATTTTTGACAATATTCTAAACTGTTTCGTGTTCTTTATGTTTTCATGAAAAAAAGTCGAAATAACAACTTTGAAACCAGTATAATATATAGCCACAATAGAATAACTCGATGCCCAACTTTTATTTAGGTACAATGTCTCCAGATACAAATGTAACCCAAGTATTATTGATAGGACTGTAATGTTCATTTATTTGTCTGAAAAAAAAAAGATTAATTCTCCCTACTCTCTTGACACGTAATAAAAGATGTCCACAACATTAGGTGAAAAGATTTCACGAATCAGACAACAGAAAATTGTTTCATTATAAAGTATTCTACCAGACAGATAAAGTATTTCCCTTAAATAATTGTATATGTATAAAGATATATAGAGATAAAATAATTAAAATTAAATTACGCGATTTATTTAAAAATAAGTATTTATTTAATATTTAATCATAGAAATAAATTAGAAGTAAATTTCTGAAATATAATAGGAAGAAAATTAATTTTATTTAAAAAATATACAGGGTGTTTCACTACCAGACCGACAAACTTTGAGGGGTGATAGTAGACATGAAGACAAACATTATTAAATAGGAAACCATGGGGCGCAAAGGTCTTCTGTAGGAGCTAGGGGCCATTAAAGTTTAAGGCCCAAAACTTCAAACGATGATAAAAAACGGAAAAAAGTGTCAATTCTTTTGCGGTTTTCGCTAAAATCATTCTTTATATCACGATATTCTTATATTTTTTTAAAATAGGTTGCGTTCAAAAATTGTCGATAGAGGGCGCTTTAGACTTTAGAGTAACGAACAACTACTTTTTACCGTTATTTTTTGTATGGGGTTAAAATTATTCTAAAGTTTAGATTTTAACTTAAATTTTAGGCCCAAAATTGAAAACATTAGGATCGGGTAACTAGCGATAATTGAACTATGAACAGAGGGGGAGGATTTTAAACGCTTATAAACATTGAACAAACTAATCGATTTTGTTGCGGTTTGCGTATAGATCATTCGCTTGATAATTATTTTATTCTAAATGATGTACAGCTTTCGTGTCCTTATTTTTTGATAGAGGGCGCTTCCGACACATCTCCGACATTTCAATGATATTACTCCCTGGTGTTTTACTACCAGACCAGCATACTTCCAGGATGTGTTAGGGATGCAAAGACGAGCCGGAATCACATAGGAATGTAACGTTAGAAGTGTTTTTTTTTGCGAGTTATGGTTAACAGATGCAGAGAAAAAAGCAACACAAAGAAGCAGAGAAACAGCAACACGTTAATGTGGAAGAAAACAGTTTATTTAAAGGTTTTATTACAAAAAGTATTCAAAATTAGTACCAGAAGTTGTCCGACAAGTTTGGCAGCGGCGTCGCATGGATTTGCTAACCTTCTGGAAGATTCCTGGTAGCTCTGATAGCTTTCTGGCAGCTACAGAAATACGAGCCGCGAGATCTTCAACTGAAGGTACGGGTCTCATACACCCTAATTTTCATTTCACCTTTTGTAGTAAAATCTTTAAATAAACTATTTTCTGTCACATTAACGTGTTGCTATTCTCTGCTTCTTTCTGTTGCCTTTTTCTCTGCTTCTTTTAACCATAACTCGCAAAAAAAGTATTTCCAACGTTACATTCCTATGTGATGCTGAGTGGTCTTTGCATCCCTAACACTTACTGGAAGTGTGTTGGTCTGGTAGTAAAATACCCAGGAGGAATGTCATTGAAATGTCGGAGATGTGTCGGAAGCGCCCTCTATCAAAAAATGAGGACACCAGATATGTACATCATTTAGACATACACGCAAACCGCAATAAAATCGATTAGTTTGTTCAATGTTTATGATCGTTTAAAATCTTCGCCCTCTTTTCACAATTCAACTTTCGCTAGTTACCCGATCCCGTTGTTTTCGATTTTGGGCTTAAAATTTAAGTTGAAGTCTAAACTTTAGAATAATTTTAACCTTATACAAAAAATAACTTTAAAAGTAGTTGTTCGTTACTCTAAAGTCTAAAGCGTTCTCTATCGACAATTTTTGGACGTAACCTTTAAAAAATTTTTTAATGATAATCGTGATAAAAAGAATGATTTTAGAAAAAGCCGCAAACGAATCGACTCTTTTTTCTGTTTTTTTATCATCGTTTGAAGTTTTGGACCTTAAACTTTAATGCTTCCTAGCTCCTACAGAAGACGTTTGCGCCCCATGGTTTCCTATTTAATAATGTTTGTCTTCATGTCTACTATCACTCCTCAAAGTTTGTCGGTCTGGTAGTGAAACACCCTGTATATATTAAATTAATTAAATACAAATTTTAGAATTAAATCAAATAAAATATATACCTGTTTTAAATGTATACAGAAATATGGAAAAACTAGCCAAATACCAGTGCTTTTTAATATTATACAAACCTTTACATTTTTATGGGAAACGTTTGATCAGAAAACATGTGTTAACTACAACATTTAAAAAATTTCAAAAATATTTTTTTTCAGTTAACAATTTTCTGTTGCTATGTTAATACATTAAATTTCATTAATAAATGAAACAAAATTTTACTGCTAATAAGAAAATAATTATTCACCCAAATTATTAAAATGCTGAAGTATAATGGAATACAATTTTTTGTCATTCTCTAAAATTTTATAAATTGCTACGTCTTGGGGAACTTGGGATGTATTTCAGGGAAAGTAAAATCTCATATCCTTCTATTTCACAAAGTGAAATTAATGCCTCTTCTTTTTAGATAAATGCATTAATTTCAGAAGAGCAAGACGATTCCACTGTCATATAACTTTTAATTGAAAACTTATATTTTCATTCATAAAAATTTAATATATAATTATTACACATAAATGCAATTAAGATTTATTTTCATCCACTTTTCAACTAATTTAAATGAAGGTAATGTGTAATTTTAATTCACTTATAGTACAGTAGAGCGCCGATTATC
Source organism: Maratus speciosus (assembly GCA_963932465.1). Taxonomy (NCBI): domain Eukaryota; kingdom Metazoa; phylum Arthropoda; class Arachnida; order Araneae; family Salticidae; genus Maratus; species Maratus speciosus. Next base: position 535,345,296 of record OZ010791.1, on the reverse strand, counting down.
CGAACAAGTCGGGACGGACCCTAGTTCGGATAAGCAAAAGTACGGATAAATGGGCAGACAATTTAAGGGATGTTACTGACTATTCAAAATCCTTCACACTTTATCCAGGCTTGGGACTGTCAGCATCAGTTAATGCTAGCGTGTTTAAAAACTGATTTTTTTTTTTTTTAATCATTTAAAATTTTCCTTTTCTCTTTTTATCATTTTCTGAACTCCACATATCATAATTTAAGCAAAAAAGCATTTGATTGTAGCTTTCTTTAAAGAAAACATCCTGTTCAATATTGCCATATCTCGAATTCTTTTTAAAATACGTTAGTTGAATAGGATCAGAGTTCTTCTGCCGTTCGAGCCATTTAATAGCCGTTTCCAAAAATTCAACGTTTTCGTTATTTGATGAACCTGGGTCATTTTCAGAGCAATCGTTTTCATTTCTTCAATTTCTTTTTAATCTTAAATCTCATCCTTAATCTCTTCATCATTAAAAATTTTTTTTGAGAGAAACTGACTGTTCGAATAAATGGAAGCTCGGTTAAAAAAAAATTTTTTTGAGAGAAATAGGCTGTTCGGATAATTGGAAGTTCGGTTAATCGGAGTTCGGATAATCGGCGCTCTACTGTATTTTTGTTTTTACTTTATGCACCAAAATGGATATCGATTCAGAGTCACATCAGTTTCGGAAGCGAAAGTATAGTTGGTGGGTTTGAATTTGTTTTGCTTCTAAAACAAAGTGTACTTGTATAAATGTGTTTTCCAAATGTTAAGATATAAATTAAATATATAATTCTGGCCAGTTGTTCAAAACGTTATCAGCGATAATTTGTGAGAGTTATAATCAGCTAGTTGTTTTTGAAGTGTACTGAAACGTATGTTCGTTACGTTAAGTAAAAATCAATCAAAAACTTAATTTCTAAGAAGAACAAGTGCACAAAATTTGACTTGTAGGGGTGATATGGACAAAACTGGATAGGCGGATAAAAAAGGGATTCAGGTTTTATGGCTTGATTAGTGGTGGTATCTAGCGTTAACTTCTAGAATTAATCCTATTCGAGCGGCATGACAGCACCTAGTAAACTGTGATCGTGTAAAACAATCCATTTTGCGGTGTGGATTTTTTTAAAGCTTCACGTGAAAAAGTTAACAATTCGGCGTCTGCAATAGGAATTAGTTTAGGTAAGTAAAACGTATGATAGCCCATTATTTACTTGTTATTTTAACGTTCTGTATTGCTGTCTATGAGTTCTGACGATAGATTAACATTTCATCAAAATGGCGTGGTCGGACAACGCTGGGATACGGGTCGTCGGACATAACGGGAAAGTTATCAGTTTTGGGCATCTCATTTATTTGCGTTATTGAAATGGAATCATCTTGTTTAGTTATTGTTTGACGATCTATGAATATTTAAAAACTATAAAAAAGTATTATTTAAATTAAATATTTATATAGAAACTGTTTTTCAGTTATTTATATTCCAAATTAAGTTAAAAAAAAAAAAAAAAAAAAAAAACAGTAAATCATCGAATTGCGACTAAATTAATTTATTCAAGGGATTAACCTCTTGGTTAAATTCATGTTAGTTTTTAAATGTTCAATTATCTGTGTATCGAATTATTTGTACCTAATAAAATACAAATAATTTTTACTTCCCTCTAACTTTAGGAAAATAAATTATTGTATTCGTGAAAAATTTCGACTTCCGATTTTCGATCGATTTATACGTCTTAGAAGATCCTAAACACGATTTGATGGTTTTTTAGAAAATATCTGTGTGTGAGTCTGTCTGTCTGTATGAAAAAAAAAATTGTGGGCGCTATGTCTCAAGAACTAAAGCACGGAAATGCACAAAATTTTATATTCAGTTAGAGCTTGATATAAACTAGTGCTTATTAATTTTTGGTGTATATCGCTGGACAGTACTATGCTGCATTTTTTACTATTTTCGCAATCGCTCAAGAACTAATGTACGAATTTTCTTTAAACTTCATATTCAGGAATACCTTGATAAATTTGATGCTGATTATGTTTTGGTGTAACTCGTCCAACAGGTGGCGCTGTTATGTGCATTTTTCACGATTTTCGCAATATCTCTATCACATGAACGATTGTACGAATTTACATCTAATTTCGGACTCAGTTAGAATTCACACAAGTTGATGAGGATTAGGTTTTCATGTCAATCGCCCATTTGGTGGCGCTGCTATACTGGATTTTTCACGATTTTTGCAATAGATCTATCTAAAAACTAATGCACGAATTTTCATCAAACTTCAGATTCCAATAGACATTGACATAAGTTGTTGCTGATTAGGTTTTGTTGTAAACCACCAATAGATAGCTCTACTATGCTGCGTTTTGCAGGATTTACTCGATTTTAGCGATTGTCATATCTCAAGAACTAATGTACGGAATTTCATATGTTTAGAATCCTTAAGATGGGCATAGTTTGCCATTTATTTTTGGCATTGTGCTGGCGAATTTTGAAGTATTAATATATGTATAAGATAGAAGAAAGTTTTGGTATTGGCACATCCGACTAGTTTATTGTATATGTTTTCATATTAGACATGGTGTTCGTCTTCGCAGCTCATCATGTCAAAGTTGCTGAGGATCAAGACTACCCTCATTATTAACAAATTGTTAATTATTTTATGTTTCTGTTTATTTCCCTTAGGCCTAAAAATATTTATCTACAGTCTTTTTTTTAGGTGATGCAGTGCTTAAAAGGGAAATTCTCTTAAAAGTATAAGAGAATGGACAAACCAGCAAAGCTGGTCAGAAGAGAGCATGGCTGCAACCATCCAAGAAATTTTGAATGGTGCAATGGGGTCCAAAAACACATCGGTTTGGTACAATGTTCCTCAAAATACCATAGAAGCCAGAGTTAAGAAAGACCGCCAGAAGGATTTGTCTCGATAGCTTGCTGCAGAGAAAGGTTTGGGTTGATTTAAGGCAATTTTCACTACTGACTAAGAGAAGGAACTAGTCGCCTTTATTCTGTCACTGTAAGAAAGGCTACTTGGCATAACACTGTCCGACCTACGAGAACTCGCTTTCAGCTTTCTGAATATAAGGATATTGCTCATACCGGGTGTCCTAAAAAGGAATGACTGATTTTAAAATTCAATAACTTGCAAACGGTGACAGACATTTAAAAAATTCTTGCAGGAGGGTTATGCATGAGGTCAAAAGTTTTTATACACTTATTTTCGATTTTAGTTCGCATTACAAACAATAGATGGCGCTGCGATCAATAGACGCTAAATTCAGGTTCGTTTTTTGGTACTTCGGGACCAACTCAGTACATTTTTATCTCCTTTTTCTGCATGGAAGAAGAGAAAGTCCAACAAATCGAGCCTGTGTTTAGAGCCTATTGCTTACAGCGCCATCTATTTTTTTGTAAATCGAACTAAAATCTAAAATTACTGTAAAAAAGCTTTTGACCTTATGCATAATCCTCCTGCAAGAATTTTTAAAATATCTGTCACCATTTGCAAGTTACTGAATTTTAAAATCAGTCAGTCCTTTTTAGGACACCCGGTAACTTCAATAAAACCAAAAAACAATTTTCAGGAAAAGAGTGGATTTAGAGTTTTTTGGCCAGATATCCACAATGTAGGTTGCGAAACCATGAAAAGACGTCCTTAGCACGGGCAAAGAGCTTTAACCTTACTGCTCTGGGTAAGTTTTTCACTCTTCTCCAGACCACTTACGACAAATAAAACTTTTCACCATGTGATATATACAACGTTGATGAAACTGGCATTTTGACAGTTCCCAAAGAACCGCCCAAAGTGTTGGCTCTAAGAGGGAAAAAGTAGGTAGGCAACTTGTCCTCTGCAGAGCGGGGTGTTCTGATAACAGTGGAAACGTGTATGAACACTGCAAACAAATTTATGCTCCCATGTTCGTGTTCCAGAGAGCTAAGGCAAACCCTCTCACTAATGGACAATACAACTCCGGGATCATTCGCTGCATACAATAAGAGTGGGTGGATTGGTAACAGGACGTTTCTGGCTTGGTTTAAACGACTCTTTTTCTGACATTTTTTTGGTTTTATTGAAATTATGAGCAATATCATTATATTCAGCAAGCTGAAAAGCGAGTTCCCGAAGATCAGACAGTTTTATTCCAAAGAGCCTCTCTTCTAGTGACATAATAAAAGCAACGAGTTCTCTCATCCTTCAAATGATAGGCCAGTTCTACCGCTCCTCGATATACACGCTTTTCATGCAAAAAGTATTCTGTTGATCAATGCTGCTAGAGAAACAACGTGATCACCTTATGTTTTCCTCCTCATGAGACTTACATATTGCGGTCACTTGATGTGTCGCTTATGGCTCCTCTTAGTGCTTATTATGAACAGGAAGTAAGAAATTGGATTATAATTGATCCTGGTCGTAATGTTTCAATCTATCAAATAGGAGAGTTGTTTAAATCTGCAGATTTAAGGGCTGAAGTTTGCACAAACTGCTACAAAAGGAATTGGAAAGACGGGGATCTACACATTTAACAGTGACGTATTACCTCTTTACTCCCGCAGATACAACAGAGAGGCCATGGAAGTGTAAAAGAATCCTTTTGGTTGAATCTCAAGTATTGCCGGAACAACAAGAAGATCCTGATATAAACATGCCGATAGGGACCTATAAGCCTCAGCGTAAGAAAGGGAATGGGTCTATAGAGAAGACGTCAACGCCGACTTCGAAGGCTCCAGTTCCTGTGCAAGACGACTACGCCGGCTTGCAGGTTTCTGTGCAACCGTCTACGCCTTCTCAATGTCTAGGCAGAGCTATCAAGCTCCCTTTTGCTGTCTCGCAACAGGATAAGATCCTGCCCTCAGGCCATCAGAAAATTCGACAAGAGGCGAGGGAAAATATCTATCCTTATTACAAACCCCTACAAATTAGAACTCGAACTAGAGAAAATGAAATGATGAAAAACAAAGACAAGAAAGACTTAGCCATAAAGCGAAAACTTTTCAATGTAACAGAAAAAATACTAAAAAACTGAAGTGAAAAAGAAGAGGCAAAAGAAAGAAAACCTTTGGCATCAAACGAGCAGAAGAATGAAAGTGATGAAGCATGCATCTTTTGCAAAAGTTTATATGAACAATCTAAACCTAAGGAGAGTTGCGGATACAACAATGCAGATGAACAAGATCAAAATTTCATTTGTGATTATTGTGCCTAACAAATTGGCATAACTTACATCATTGTTATTTGATACTGATTTGATATAGATTAAAATTCTATAAATAAAAATATCATACCCTGCAAGTTTCCCTTTAATAAATAGTATTATTGCAAAAGTTACAATGTGTTTTAATTATTATTTCCAGTTTTGTCCAACAAATCAGGACATTGCACACTTCTAAAAAACGTGTTCTTATGATCTTAATTGCTATTGTTCGCGACTGAATGAATATTGTTTTTTTTCTTCACAAGAAATCATTTTATAGTTTTAATGCAAATTTTGACTGTTTTGTTCACATAATGAATAATAATTCAAAAAATATCCGTTAGGGCCCCGCTTTTGTCCGACTTTCTCCTATATATATAGATAAATATCATATAAGTTATAAATTTCCAACTGGGCGAAAAATGTCCAGGCCAGGAATCCATCCAGGGATATCTTGGTTGAAGCCGCCAATGCACTACAAACTGACCCGTAACGGACTTATCTGGAGGGCCTAAGCAGCTAACTTTATTGATCATGGCATATTTTCTGATATATGAATCAGCCCAACAGAATAAATCGCAGTTATTAAAACTACAGAAAACGCTAGACACGTAATTATACTACATTATTTTAGCACAATTATTCTATAAATCTATATATATCTTGGAATTTTTTCTGTAGAAAATGTCTCACGCCTTGCATTCAATAATATTTCAAATTTTAGTTCCTTAACATGCGTATAGCCAACAGAGTGAAAAAGCATCCAAGACGGGAATCGAACCCAGTTTTTCGGTAAAGCGCACCCACATTCTACTAACTGAACCACTTGGAATGATATCCAGCCTGGAACTTGGCAATATCATATGCTGTCAAGATTACAACCGCAGTACAAGATGGAATATTTTTCCGTGATCCATTAAAATTTGAAATACATTTATTCTAATTGTTAAAAAATAATATGTGTGGTAAATTACCGATTGGGCGAAAAATGTCCAGTCCAGGATTCGAGTTGGCTCAGGTGGTAGAGTATTCGAGGCGTCAGTCAAGAGATCCATGGTTCGAATCCTCATCTGGACATTTTTCGACCAGTTCAAAATTTACAACACGTATGATTTATTTACCAATTAGAATAATATGTAAGTATAATATAATTTATAAAAATGAAACTTTTTTAAATTACTGGTATCATTCAATATTTGGACGGTTTAATGCGTGCTTTCGTGTTTTTCTCTTTCTAGCTTTTTTTTTTTTTAATCTGAAATTATGCTTTATTTAAATGAAATAATATTTGCATATTATTTCATTTGTTGCTGTTTTTGTTACTATTATTACTATTACTATAGGTATGATGGCGTATTCTGTCTATTTTCCGTACAACTTTTTTAATAACCCCCCTCCCCGCCTCCTCTCACAAAAATGAAATTCTAAAATTATTTGATTTATGTTTTGTTTTTTTTAATTTACATGAAATTTCTGAATAACAGGACCGATATGGCATATGGATAATACTTTGAGGTGTATATGCACTTTATAAGACATGCGTAAGTTGCTGCCACTACTTCACTGAGATGATATTAAAGCATATATCGAGTCATGTTAAAAATTGCACCGTACATCCGTTTGACAGCATATGATGTGCACGCCGATTACTGACATGTTGGACAGATCTGTTCGGGTTTTTAAAATTAGATATATTATTACAGAAAAGCGAAAGCTGTGTTCCCAGATGAATCATCCCTGTCATAACTGCATCATTACAGAAATTTAATGTTGCTTAAAATTTTTTAAATAGTTTTAAACTAATACCATTAAAGATGAGTAGTATTAGATCTAACAAAAATTGAATAAACTTATCCGCCTCTAATATTTAGATTAAATATCTCAAGGTGCAGCTGTAACAGTAGTATTATTGATGTAACTGCAGCGTTCATTCATTTGCCGGAAAAAAGTATCATCTTGCACCGCTCATGGCAAATCAGCAATAATAAATTACTTCATTAGCAGAAGTCCTATAACTAATTGCATAAATTTTTATATATATTAAAGAATCTCATATATGTAAATGTAAACATTACATGGATTTATTAAATTGGAGTATATATTTTTTATAGTAATAAATTTTATTTCATCAGACTGCTGTTTGTAAATAATTTATTAAAATAAAGAAAAATCATGAAATTTCAAATAATGAAGATAATTTAATCAGAAAATAGTAATTACATAAATTAATCGAATTTTAATATAGATACACGACATGAAAGCTGATTTAATACTTAAATATTATCACGTCCTATAGAAATACAGAAATACATAAAAACATTTTCATTAAAAGCAAAAACAATGAATTAATTTACAATTTGCTATAATCTTCCAATTTACTTTTATAAATTGCATTAAAAAATATAAGAATTTTAATCTCGTAACATTAAACTAGTGTAACATCTAACCAAAATGAAATGCACAGATGCTTCTCTATTATTTAGAGAACAATCTCTCGACATACGAATATAACTCTAGCTTTAGTAATAGACGTGTAGCTTTTCATTTATTTGTCCGAAAGAAAGATTAATTCTTCTTAGCCTCTTGACATGTAAAAAAACAACAAGATTTTCACTAGATTAAATGAAACATATCTAGCATTGGTACACAGGGATTGCTTCGTTATTAAAAGAATTTTCCGGTGTTATAAGATTTTTTACTTGTTATTAAACGCTCTGAGTGTTAAAACATACATTAGATATATTTATTAAAGTAGGGGTGACCGGGGCTAGTAGGAACAGTTTTCAGTTATTAATTATTATTTTTTTTAATAAAATTTTTTAACAAACGTTAGCTGCACTTTTAAAGAACAGGCTTTTGGCTATTAAATACCCGGAGTTTTGAGTTTGCAGCTTTTGTAGTTTATGTTTAGCGGAAGCCTAAAGTAGAAAGAAAATTGTGCGCCAACCTACCCCGTCATGAGAAAATTTGGCTATATCTATGCGGTAAGTTGGCACACGCTTTATAAAAATTTAAATGAAACTCAAATAAGACACACTGTTAAGAGAAATCAATTTCATTATTACCAGTAAGTTTAAACAAAGGTGTTATCGCCGTACAGTGTAAATTTTAAATTATACAGACATAAAAATAATAAATAAAACATTAACATTGAGTAACTTCTATCCTACTCGATATCATCATCAGAGTTACAGGTGTCACAAATATAAAAAAAATGAGTGTATCCGTTTAGGAAAGACTCATGTGCCCAAAATCTTGCATTGCAACTACTTTTCTCATTTTTTGCTGCATTTCAAGCTACCAGCATGTACCAGACACCGAACCAACTTGCCCTGTGTTCAATGCGCCTACTAGACCCATAATAAATTTCTTCACAAAAGGGAGACGTAACCGTCTAAACATAAATAACCCAAGTAAATCACATATGGGGTAGGAACAGTTAATCTTACACTAAGAAAACATGCCCAAGTTAAATCACAATTATTAAGATATGTATTAGAAATTAGAAAACGAACGAAGCTTTAGTAACTCAAAAAATTACTTTTGAGTCCAACACACAGAAAAATCTTAATAAATGTCCACTGCACGTAGGTAACCGTACAAAACTACAATGAAGATTGTAAAAAGCAAGAAGAAAGGTATTCTAAGACTGGTTGCACAATCTATCCACAAAACAGGTGATTTATGAGGACTGCGCCTACTTACCCCTGTAGCCAACTAGCCCTGGTCTCCCCTAACATATATACGAGTATTAATTCATGAGAGAAATTAGTATTATTCATGGATTTTGAAATACAGTAAATTATGTCTAAGGTGAACTGTGTGTAAGTAGGAAATCTGTACAACGGTCCCGGCAAATCCGTAGAAAATACCATTTATTCATTCTGCTTAAACCGGTCTCTTCCTAAAGCGAAAATGGAAAGGTTTTTAACGTCTCATCATAACTAAAATTTTGCATAAGGCGAAAAAAAAAATAAAAAATGAAAGATCTGAAAATTTTATGAAAATTTTAAATTGATAGATACAGCAAATATTTTAATTAAATTTTCTAATAAATTAATGAAATTAATTCAAATAGCCAAGAACTGGTTAAATATTTCAGAAATGGTTTATTGCTGCATTATCCTTTGTATTACCCTTAAATGCATGATTTTTTTTTATTATTATTTTGTTCGGAAAAAATATATTTGAGTCTATTTTTGTTAATTATGAACTAAAAAAATAGTGAAAAAAATATTTTTGTTTCTGTTGTAAATAATTCCATAATGTCATTTCTGAGTTACATAACAAAAATTGCAGAAAAATAATATAATTTTAAATTATACGCTTTCAAGTGTTAACACTGCGCAATAACAACTATTCAACAATATAATTATTTTTACATTGACATTTTAATAGTTTGCATAACTAATACTTTATAAAGATATAAAAAAAGCCAGTTGAGCACATTGCAAGCAGTATCAACAAAAGATCTTTTAACATCCCCTTCGGTAACAAATCAGAAAAAAAAACAGACTTTACGAATTTAATGCACACACATAAGTAACGCATAATAGTTCACCAAAAGTGGAATAGCGCCAAATTGCAAAAAAAAAAAAAAAAAAAAAAAAAAAAAAAAATCATGTTATTTCTGAGTTACACTATGCATCTAACACTTAATACTATTAAAGTGCTCATTTTTGAAAGTATATGTATTTTCTAAAGTATAGTATATTATACTTTAAGGTTTTACTCAAATTCAAAATGAAAACATTCTGACACATTACCGAATTTCTTTTTATTCGCAAACGGAAACTTTGAAGGGATTTTCTATCAAGTTGTAAAAAGGAATTGAATAGTCTTTCTCATTTTTATAGAAAGACAAAGAAACTTTTTGAATTGTCGTTTTCAACGAATTTTCCTTTCAGGACAAACAAGAAATCATTGTCAACGGCGAGCAATTAATTATTAAACATTTATTATTAGCAAATCGTTACTTTTAAAATCGAGTATACAAGGTGTGTTTACAAAGTTTCAAGATTGATTGTTTCATGAGTAGGGGTGCGCCCGCATACTCGTTCCACTGACAGGATGAGGTAATATGAGGTGCCAGCTAACAGAGTGCATGCGCATGAGTTGCCTCCGAGACTTTGGAGTAAGTAGATTGCTACTGGAGTGAGTGCGGATCATTGACACCCGTAGAAAGCTGTTTGAGTCGCTTGCAATAAGATCCCAATGTTCTGGATAAATTTGTTACTGGTGATGAGACCTTGGTCTACCAGTACGATCCTGAAACGAAATGTCAAAATGCGGAGTGACGCAACCCTTTGTATTGTTCACCACGACAATGCACTCTCTCACACGCCGCTGCCTACGTTTTGGTTAAGTTGCCTTTTATTCATTCCTCTAAAAAAGAAAGTCCTGAAAGGTAAGTGATTCACACGATTCCAGTGATCCAGGCAGCTTCGAAGAGGTCCCTTAAGAGCCTTCCAGGCGAAGACTTTCAGGGAGCCTATGAACCATAGAAAAAACGCTGGCAGCGGTGTGTTTATGCCCAAAGGTCATATTTAGAAGAAATTTAGTTTGCTGCATAAAAATGTTTAACAAATTTTGCGTTCTCAGATCAGTCTTGAGGTTTTGTGAGCACGTAACGTATTTGTCCGAAAACGAAAAAGGCTATTCCCTTCTAAATCACAGTACTAATTATACCAGCAAATTTTATACTTTTACTTTTAAATATGATATCTAGAATGATTCTGAAAGATTTGCGTAGTTGAGCGATTTATTTTTGTTCTGTACAAAATATTTAAAGTTTGGGACCTTAAAGACCTTCAAGTGTAATCTTGTAAGTTTTTATTATAAGCAAAGTGTTCTTCTTCATTAAAAAATCATATCGACATTATTTTGTACATTGGTAAAATAATGGTTAAAATAAAGTCAATCACATTGTACTAAGAAATTAACATCAATTTCTTACGTACTTCCGAGAGATTCAGGAAGTTGGGGAGGCCTACCGTAAGGCTTAAGCGCAAAAAGCCATACCATCGCTTGCTTCGAAGATCGAGTTCCGAACGTCTTAGAATCCAATCAGTCAGAGTTTAGAGTGTTGTGAGAAAGCAAACATATTTTACTGTCTGAATGGAACAATAGTTTCTGTGGGCGGGGGTTAAAAATTGAAGTCGAGGAGAATCTACTTCATTCCCAGAGATCAAATGCTCAGAAAATGCGAGCAGTCAAAGAATTAAGTTCGATATATATTTCCTTTACAGAAGTCTGTTCTTTTTTGTGATTTCCTTGATATGAGCAATATTTTTTCGCGCGTCAAGACTGTTTATTTTGTTTGTAATTGCTTTAAAATATTTCATTAGCTATAAAAATTGTTGTATCTGGCCACAAAGTTCTAGAAAAAGAATTCCCAAAGAAAAAAAAAATATTATTGCCACAGAAGTCCATAAATACGGAGACTTAGAGTTTATAACTGCGTATTAGTTCTTAGTGGTTTTTTGTCTTCTCTAAGAATTGTAGTACGTACATAGTAGGTCATCACAGTCTAAACTCAATACGCAATCGCCTCATGTTAAAATCGAATTTATGAAATAAATAACAAAAGTCATCCTGTAAAAGATATTTTAAAATTAAGTTAAATTGTGGTTAAACACAAACTTATGAGGTCACAAAAACAATAATGTGTTGGATTATAGCGGATCATCAGACAGCAAGAGGAAAACGCTAGCAACAAGAACTGATGAATTAATTTTTGAAGATTTTTAGACTGCTAGAAGTGTAAATTTGCTCTTACCTTGAATTCTGTTTCGTACAAAACCGGACGAAATTGCCATAGAATTAGGAAAAGGGGTGGGGGGTTAAGTTTTCTAGTGGATGGTTAACAAATTTCCTAAATCCAACATTGTCATGGAGCAAATTTGCGGAAATTCCACAGACGTTTCTACCATGAAGTTAAGGAAGGGAGAAAATTTTCCATCTACTGATTGGAGTACATCAAGCAACTGTCATATGTAATAGCGATAAGAACATAAATTTCTGTCTGTTGCCAATAATGTATCTTCCTAAATCAGGAAATGAATATCATGGAAGTACATAAGCAAAATGCCGTGTCATTGTTTTGCACTGCTTGAAATTGGAGGGCAGTTTAGGAAAGCCATCCGAGATTAGGCAATAAAAAAAGACGCAACATTTCAAGAATTTGAACACTGATAAACTGCCAGTGAATTTGAGTTTCAGAAAAAATTCTGATTGTCAACCGGATTAATGCAAGGATGACTGGTAAAATTCAATAGCATAATGATTGCAGAAAATCGAAATATTTCATTGTATTTTGTTATCGCACCTTCTCATGCAGATAGATGTCAAACTGTCGAATATAAAGTTAAAATTTCTTCCGGCGAACATTATTCCAGTGACGCAAACTATGGATCACAAAATGTATCCGTTGCGTCGATTATTACAACTTTTGATGATTGCTGTTCAGTTACTGAAACGACAAAAAATAAAAAACAGTTTTTCATGCTATCGAAGTAGTTGTCAAATGTGCTCAAAAATGTCGCCGAATAAATGCCGCGAAAAATACGTGGATTTATTTTTATTTTATTCATTTTTCTCAAAGGAAACTCGGAGTAAGTAAAAGAACAGTGTAAAAAAAGAACTTCAAGAAAATTTGGAGTTCAAAGACTCACGTCTGTAACATGAACACAACAGTACAATACGTCAATGAATGAATAAATAAGATAAAATAAAATGTATAACAGTTTCATCACTTTTTACATCGTTTTTGAAATTGGATAAAATCATATTCGGAGAATTACAGAACTTTAAGAAAATGATCTTCAAAGTTAACAGACGAATACATGAAAAGATTTAATGGGTTTTGATAAAAAAAAAAATTAGTACTTAACAATCGCCCATTTAAAAAAAAAAATACACTGTTTAAAACAGTTAGGGGAGCAAGCAAAAAATTGAAGAGACCAGTGCGAGACAGCCATGCATGAGCTTAAAATTAAGAGTAACATGTGTATCAATGCGCAACTCAGAAAAAAAGACGCAACAAAATTTGCACGAGAGCTTTAATTTTTTTAAACGATGGATAGAATTTGAAAAGATGTGTTAGGGCAACAATTTGATTACATGTAAATGACAACAAAAAGTACACTTTAGGAATGATGCAAGATATTTAATATGGCGTGTGGACCATTCGAATAGATAAAAATCTCGCACACTTGTTTTCCATGGATTCGGAGACATTATCGATAAATTTTCAGGGAGTGCACCTCAATAATTTCAATTTCCATGTCCGGGACAAAAAAAAGGAGGTCTCAGTCTCGCTGCAATGCGTCGTCTAAGCGTGTCGCAAACGTACTCGATTGGATTCAGGTGAGGAGAGCATGTTGGCTATTTCATACACTGTATTGTTTCAGCTTTAATCATGTTCTCTACAAGACGAGTTGTATGTGGTCTGGCATTATCATTCATGGAAAAAAGGTACCATCAATTGCTGCAACGTAAAATACGACATCAGATATCGGTATCTAGTCTGTATAACTTCGGTCCGTCAAAGTCCCATTCCATATGTTATGCACGGCCATAAGTCCACCTATGCTGATTCCAGCCCATAGCATCAATCGACCTCGCCTGTAATATGATCTTTCGCGAACGAATGTAGGATTATTTTGAGTGTCCCTTTCTCTTCATGCCAATACATATCGGATGTCCCATTCAGACTGAATCTGGACTCGTCTGTAAACAGAATTTGACTCTAACAACGTTTCTTCCAAACTTGATGTTCAGTTTTCCACTTTCCTTGTGCCGCACAGTTGCTTGAGGACAATGGAATAGAGACCATTGTCTTACGTGCATAGAGACCACGCAGATGAAGCATATTTCGGACTGTTTGGCTGCACACCCTTTTTCCTGTTACCAAGAACAACTGTGTTTCCAGGTGTGTCGCATTTCCCGTTCCGTCTCGACGAGCTGTTAACAGGATATATCGGTTATCAGTTTCTATGGTCGCGCATGGCCGATCTTGTCTTTGTCGATGTCTACCATTCTACGTGTCTTGGAATCGATACCATAGCCTTGCATTGACATTTATTGCGACTCCAATAGCGTCCGATATCTTTCGTTGTGTTTCCCCAGATTCAACTGTCCGAATAATACGCCAAGCTATGGATTTCGGTAAATCACATCGTTGTGAAATTTTTATGACACGTTTTCTTAAAACACAAGCTGAGCAATTAAATTTTACAAGTGAGACAGGGAAACAGACGTTTCGGTAAAATCGCGATTTCTGCACGCATCTCCATTTTATAGTTTTTGACGTCTTGAGCTTGAATTGCATGCGAAGTTTTCTTCGTCTGTTTTCTACTGTGGTTTAAATTATGGATATTTCATTTTACGTTACTTATCGGTGCCAATAATTGCGTAATTTTGTTAAAACCTTGTGCTCTCCTAATTGTTTTGAACAGTGTATATATACATGGTTTGAACGAGAGTTTTTTTTTTTTTTTTCTAAAGAAAATAAGTAAGTAAAATGTTAACGAATAAGAAACAACAAATAATGACATGAATAAAATTCCTGCTTATAAATATTTTTTTTTCGTAAAACGAATTTGAGAAGTAAACTAAATATCTTATTCTTTTAAGTATGAAGACATTTTTGAGTTTCTCAGTAATAGTCCAGGCAACAGGGAATTTTACTTACCATATTAATGGTAGTTCTGGACGACTTTATGTTTTTTGGGTCGCTGAATCCTAATTTGTAACTTCCCACCAAAATTTCCCCCGGCAATACCCCCCCCCCCCCAAATTTTCGTAAAAAGCCCCCAAAAAAGTTTTTTATTAAATTTTTTTTTTTATTATTGTTTTATGGAAAAAGTATCTAGAAATTCAGAAAGTAGACAAAATTTGCAACAAATTTGATACATGATATTATGACTTAGGTTGAAGGGGAAGGGGGATCTCCCTCGGAACATGTGCCGCGGTGCTGCGTGGACTAAGTTGCGCAATTCCACTTAACCACTCACACGTTTACATTCGCCCTCCCATCTCCCCTCCGAACTTTCTCTATAAGGTTTACTTTAAGTCTTTTGGGTCGCTGAAACCGAATTTTTAACTTACCCCAAAAAATAGTTGTTTTTAACTTTAATTTCTTATTGTTTTAGGAGAAAAGCATTACAAAATTTGCAACAAATAGGATATATGACATTATGACGTAGGATAAACGGTGAGAGATGGGGCTGCCTCGGAACATTCTCAGCGCGCTTTTCTCAAAAACTAATTTTTTTGAAAAAATCAATTTTTTGGGGGGTTGCAGGGTGAAATTTTGGTGGGAAGTTACAAATTCGGATTCAACGACCCAAAAAACATAAAGTGAGTCGAAATCCAGAACTAGTATTAATTTTTCCAGGTAAAATCCCCTATTGCCTGGACTTCATAACTTAGTGCACGTAGCGCCGTAGTGCATGTTCAGAGGCAGTCCTCCCCCTCCCCGTTCATCCTACGTCATAATGTCACATATGCTATTTGTTGCAAATTTTGTCTAGTTTCTGAATTTCGTAATGCTTTTCCCTTAAAACAATAAGAAATTTAAGTTAAAAACAACTATTTGGGGGGAGGGGGGGGAGTTAAAAATTCGGATTCAGCGACCCAAAAAACTTAAAGTAAAACTTATAGAGAAAGTTCGGAGGTACGTTAGGAGGGCGAATGTAAACGTTGAGTAGTTAAGCGGAATTGGGCAACTTGGTTCACGCAGCACAACGCGCATGTTCTGAGGCAGAACCCCCCTACCCCTTCATCCTAAGTCATAATGTCATGTATCTAATTTCTTGCAAATTTTGTCTACTTTCTGAATTTCGAGATACTTTTCCCCTAAAATAATAAAAAAAAAGGATTTTTTTAATGAAAACCTTTTTTGGGGGCATTTTACCAAAATTTGGGGGGTTGCCGGGGGAAATTTTGGTGGGAAGTTAAAAATTCGGATTCAGCGCACCCAAAACACATATAGTAAGCCTTTTTCCGGAACTACCATGAATTTTGCTAGGTAGAGCCCCTATATGGTCTCTATTGCCTGGACTATAAGATGTATTTCTCAGATTTGTCAACAAAAAATATTACACACTTTTAAAGTAGAGCTTTTGTGTTTGACATATTAATATGAAATAAGTTCTTCATGGACTCAGAATTTTCTTCAATATGCCCTGTTATTATTTATGTTTTTTATCCTTTCAACAGAGTCTAATAATATAAACTGAAATTGTCATTTTTTTAATACACTGCGAATACAAACAAATCTACACAAATGTATAATGTGCACACAGTTCGGCTGATAAGGAAAATTCCCGAGAAAAAATAAAGTACTTTTACTGCAAAGTTTCATGGAGTTCCTTTTTTTTTTACTCCAATTTTCTTTATTTGCTATAAGTTTCTTTGAGAAAAATGAATAATCTAAAAATAAACTCAAGCATTTTTCAGGGCGCCCCCTTCAACGTCAAAATAAAGTAAAAAAAATGTTCTCAAAATACACGTTTAAGTATGACACAGTAAACTCTTTCTAAGACGGAATCGATTGAAAAAGATAAAACTTTCCGTCGTAGACAATATTTTGTCTCATACAAAACAACACGACAAAGAAAAAGAAAGAAAAACGCTTGACGTATATTTTGTTCTTCCATACTTTATTCCTTCTGTAACTTTCTTTAAACTGAATTTTTTAATAAAATTAGATTTGCTATTAAATTTATATATTTTTTTTCACAATCTTCTAACTGAAATATTATAAAATATATATTGTTGAACATACGTGGTGGAGTAATCATTTCATTAATTTAAATTATCACATATTCTATATGAAGAAAAAAATTGCAAAAACTTGTTTTTTATCAACTTTTTCTTGGAATTGTGGTACATGAGAAAAATACGCAAATCAAGTTTGGTACTCAAACTTATGAATTAAAATGTATTAATGAAAAAATTAACAAAACATGAATTGCAGAATATCAAAATGATGATTGCCAAAAATTGTCTACATATTATTACTAAAAATAAAATTATATACTGATATTTTTTAATTTGTTTTTTTAAATTAGGTATACGAACAGAAAAACTAAACTAAAAGCATTAAACGTCCGTAAATAAAAACCCATGCAAAATGTATTTATTCTCCTTTAGTATTTAGGAAACAATTTTAGCGATATATACACAACTATCGAATTATTAATCGAAGTATAGCGTTTATTTGTTTTAATAAAAAAAATTAAATATATATAATCATTTCACACATAATAAATAATGTACACTACATTAAGTAAATGAACATCAGAAAATGCTCATTAATAAAAGTATTTTTTGCGAGATAATTGCTTTCAGCATTAGACAATACTCTGAGACATGGGTTAGATATATTTATCCTTCAGACTACCAGTTGTATCAAATAGACATTAGTCGGCAGGTACATTCAAAATGATTTTTTGGCGGATGGTTAGAACTATGGAAAATACAGCTATATGTTTTTTTAATTTAATCAGTCTTGTTTTATTAATTGTCTTTACAAATAAATTAACAAACACGAATTCGTAATATTACTGCAAAATTTTGAATTAATTAGAATATAAATGTAAAATATATATATATATATATATACATATATATATATATATATATATATTCCAGAATTATTTATAATATTATTAACACTTTCGAGCGTTGTTTAAAACTGTATATGAAATCCATTTTTATGTCTAACTGGTCGTCAGACTGTCAGGCCGCCGACCTTTTGACTCGCTGTTCAATCTCTATCACTCGAAAATATACTCGAAACGATATGTTATTTCTACATTTTTATGAAGTTCGCTATATAGTGTTCGTTTTTGAAAACAAAGTATATAGACTGTAAAATTTAATTACAGGTACATAGAAAACATGTACAGAGGTACACGTTGTATTATGGTCTATGTGGAAAAGTCGTTTCAGCGCATTTTATTTAAAATACGTGCTTAACTATCTCATTTCGTTGTATGGAAAAATAACATTTCTTAATAATAGTATGTTACAATTAGAAAGCTTTTCGTAATCTGTGTATATTACATGATTTTTCGTTTTTGTTATTCTATATCAATTTATATTTAAAAAGAGAGAACTAACTAACAATATTTAAAAATAACTTAAATTTTATTTTATAAAATTATTCGGAGTAGAAACATTAAACATTTCTAAAAGAAAACCACAACAGCGTAATCTTAAGCTCCTTTATTATTTAGAAAACAATCTCTCGAGATTCGAATCTAACTCTAATATTATTAATTGAAGCGTAGAGTTATTTATTTCGCTGAAAAGGAAAAAGATCAATTCTTGTTACTCTCTTGACATATAATAAAAGATGTGCACTGCAGTAAGTGAAAACTATTATCTCGAATAAGAAAACAACAAATTGTTTCGTTATTAAAAATACTGAAAGTAGCAAATAACATTTTTTAAACAATTGTATTCTTGTAAATATATTTATATGTTAGGTGCGTTTATTAAATTAGAAAATATATAATTTTTTAATTTATGCTCTTCATTTCATCAGAATATTCAATGTAGCAAATAAATTATTTGGCATTTATTATGGGAAGTTATCTGCGCGAGGAATACAGTGAAAGGGGAGGGATTTGTCCTCCCTTCTGTTTTTTTAATGGTAAATTAAACAATCTAGGATATAGTGAATCTAACAAGTATTTGCGCGCGTTCGAAAACAAGTACAAAAACTCCTAACGGTTAAATCAAAGAGCGTGGTCAAAGAGAAACCAAAGAGAAATTGCAGCTTCTCACGTCTAAAATACTTGACAGTGGAGAGAAACCCGTAATGAAAATAGGATACTTCATTGTTATAGAGTCCCCCACAATTACTATTATTCCCTGGTTGCAGTTACGATTTCTCCAAGGTCAACGCTAAAATAATATATACGTACTAGGGGGCTCTGCCCCCTGAAAGCTATGCTCGCCAACCCCTGTTCAGACACCGCAGAATCTAAAAGCACGCTAATTTGTTCGGTTTTAAAAAGATTAGAGAAGACTGAATTATAATGAAAAAACCTATAGCAATCTCCCTGTAAACGGGTTTCCATTCAATTCCCTTTGATTGCGAAAATTTAAAGCCGAATCAGTTGCTGTTAAGACATCAAATGGTTGTTTTCGTGTTTGATTAAAGAAGACCAGTTAAACATTTGAAAGGAAGCTAAAATAAAATGAATTAAGTAAACAGAGTCTTTGCCTCCCGGTATTTTTTAACAGCTTTATAAAACGATTGACATAATACGATTTACTATAATTACTACAATTTACCGCTTTAAGCCCTTCAAGGGAGATGGTTCATTTTTGACCACTTAATTTTAATTTTTAAATGCCACATTGGCACAAGAATATTAAACTGAAAAATTTCCTTTTATTAAGTAAGTGAACAAATGCATTTTCGTATTTCGAAATTTGTTTGTAAATTCTGGTGCCATTCACTTATTTCAACATTTTACGAATAGAAGTACCTTTTCCCTGAAAAGGTTAAACGCTTTATAATGTATTTATTATTTTAAAGTTTGATTTCTCTTTTAATATTCACGTGTAAATACAATTTTCAAGACATAATTTTCAATATTTTCCTGCTTTTGACACCTACTCAATTATTAGTAATTTTAAAGTTTTTTTCTGTTCTTAATAGTCACGTGTAAATAAAATTTTAATCGTTAGAAAATATTATTTTTTACGCTGTTTTTAGAATTGAAAACAATCTCTATAATAATAGCCTAACTCATATGACTATTATCAACAGTTCCGGGCGGATCCCTTCGCTTTTTATATTCCAGGCGGCCATTTTGGTAATTTAATGTTAGCCAGCCACAGGCGATAAGTCGCCAAATATTATTCTATCGCCATCATTTCACTTATGTTATAATAGTACAAGTCATGTAACTGCGCTACCATAAACAATTACGACCCTTCGTTTTTCCTAAGAAAGTTTTCCATTTTGATTAAAGAATCAAAGCTATTTTTTCAAATAAAACTACGTAAAATATGCCATGATCGCAAAGAATTCTTGGTACATTTATGTTAGCCGGGTGCAAATCTCGCCAATACCTTTTTTTTAACTAGCCAGTTTGCATTTTTTTTTTTTTCGAGTGGTAAATTAAAACGGTACTACTTGGTTATCCCATCGACCAATAATCTATCATCTGACTGTAAGATTAAATGCCAATAATGGTTGATCGTAAATGTCACATTCACTTGACTGCAAGGAAGTTACACGTGTTTACGACATCAAGCGATTTTTATAACGATATTTTATTTTTATTTTTATTAAAGTTATACTAATTTATTTGGACACAGATGTCGTATACACAAATATTGGCGCGATTTTTTCCTCCGCCATTTTGGCGAAAACATCAATAACATAAACAACAACATCCGGATTACCATATCAAGTAAAATAACGATACTTCGGAGGTAATTTGGTGAAATGGTCGACAGGATAACTAAGTAGTACCATTAAAACATTACTTTGAATTTCAAATTAAATATCAGGATTTGTTGCAATATTTAATCTGGTTTGGCGTGATTTTTTTTACGACAATTTGGCGAAAACCTCGTTTTCGAATACCAGTTACATATGTATTTTTAAATTATTTTCTATTATTTTTAAAATGAACTAACAAGAAATAAAAAAATACTTAATAACTATAGAACAAAGCAATTTATAACATTTTTTTAAATAAAAAGAAAATAAAGGTAACTAAACATTTATTAATAAATAAGCAACAATAGTCGGGTTAACATGTCAGGGAAAATAACGCCCTTTTGGTGATATTTAGTTATCCCGGTGCGTATATGGCATCTGCAATTAATATTTTTCGTTTAAAAAAAAGAAAAGTGAAATCCATTAATTTTAAACTTTTCAGTTTTAAATGAAAATTCTGTATTAAATAAAATGATTGATAATATAATACAAAAAAAAAGCATTGTTCTTAGCATAAATTTAAGGGAGGCCAAACTGGTCGCCAAATTAGTTTAAAATAATAACCTTTACTAAAATATGAAAAAAAAAATATTTGTTATGATTAAAATTTGAGTTACCATCATTAAAAAAAATTTAAAATTTGAAAAAAAATTATATTTCGAAAATTAATTCGAATTTAAAAATTCTAATACCAGTTTTGAGATCTGCGGATCAATACCGATTTTTGGTGTTAATGTCATCACAAAGTTATGCATATTTTAGGAGAAATTGCCGCGAAACATAATCAGTTGTTTAATCAGTGGTTTCATAAATTCGTTACATTTCAGTCGTTTCGTATATCGTTTCATAAATTCGTTTCATTAGGATTTTATATATATGGGGTAAATATAAAAACGATATACTCCGAATGTTGATATACGTAATATACGTAAATATATACTCAATATTTACATATTATGTACCATATATACGTCAAATTCATATTATACACGTATCATGCATATACGTTATATATGACTATAAATTGGACATTACGCCATAAAATCTGATGCACATCATACGGGATTATATCATACTACCGGGTAGACGCTCGCATGCTAATATTTTCAATATTTATCTCTAATTGTGCACTAAACATAGGAAGGTGAAAGTTACTATATTCAAAACATCAGTGTGATATGCAGGATATATTCATATTTACGACTCGAAGTCTTAGCACTGTCGAAACAGAAAACTCACTGAAAATTATGTCAAGTGGTGCTAAAGTAATTACATGTTTGAATTTTAAATATAAAAATGATTATTTTTTTATGAAATATAACGTCATTTTTTCTGGGGCGAGGATGCAGGCATATATTTTGAATTGCGAATCGTTCATCCCAGTGCATCCATGACACATTTTAAAGTGAAAAATAAATAAAATATTTCCCTATAGCAGGAAATTTGGATTGCCATTTATATAAAATAAACGTTTTTTATTTGTATGCGATTTTATCAGTCACTTCTTGTATGCTATTCTCTATGTCTTTAAAAAATTAAAATCTTCTTCAACAGTCGATGTACATGTTACTTATAGGCGTTAAATATTAGTTATTTCTTCAAGGTTATGGTACATTTGGGTAAAAAAAAATCTCCTTCTCGTAAATTGCTGCTAATTTAGCACCAGGGTTCAACGACACGACATCAAACTATAGCGATGTTTGTAGCAATATGGTAGTGGTTTTAAACAGTAAAAAGAATAAGCAAAGTTATCTATTTAGTCCAGCGGGAATGTACATTTTACCTTGCAAAAGGTCGGGTAGAAGATTTTATTTTGTTAATTTGTTTATACTGAGGCAAGCATGGAAAAACCAAGTTTTCTAACAAAATTTCTTAAGGCTAAATTTTCTGTAGCCAAAAAACAGCAAAATTTTGGGACTTTTTTATATATATTTTTAAATATCTCAAGACCCGTTGCTATAGCATATTATTTGTCAATTACAATATTAAAGAAGACAAAATTCTCTACAACTTTTTTATGCACTCAATAGCAAGCGCAGTACGCCATTTCAAAAATAAGGCAATTTTTTCAATTTTCTTAAAACCCGTGAAAAACTTAGTTCTGCCCCGATTATTGATATGTTTTCCACGAATTTAATCGTGTATGTCGATTTCTAAAAATTGGTAGCAATAAACTATCTATTTGCACACCCACGTCTTTATTTTAATCTCAACAGACATTTTATATTCAATAAATTTATAAAATTTTAAAAGTAGGTCATAATGTAGATGAATAAGACAATTTTCATATTTAGTCAGTAGCTTTAAGTGTATACAATGTTAATTTCAAAGCATTGTTTAAAAGAATACTTCAATATTTAGTAACTTATTGGCACGATAGTTTCAATTAAGAAAGAATTTTTGTTTAATTTTAATAATTTTAATAATTTGATAATTTTTATAATTTTTATAATGCATAGATATTTTTCCAATGATCAATAGAATAGGTATGAAAATTTGCGAAAAACAAATTTTATTCCACACTACAATGGTATATTTTATTACCAATTATTGATAACACATGTTTTCATGTTTTACTGTTTTAAAGATAGCAAGCATTAGATTGTAGTTCCATATAAAAGGGGAAGGGGTCAAAAAATAAATATATCTTATGTAAGAAATAATTTTACTTTATAAAATAGCTACAATAAAAATGAAAACAGATTATTTCACTAACTAATGTTATGTATTTATCTCTTGTAAAATTTAAAAATTCTGCCAATAAAATATATGAGATCACTAGTTTCATAAAAATATTTAAAAGATTAGTTTTAATAAATATTGTCAGAAAATTGCCACTTATATCAATAAATATAACAAGAGATTATATCATTTTAGTATGCAAAAATATGTAAAACTTTAGGATTTCTATTAATTGCTTTATAGCTCAAACAGAAAAAACTTATTTTTGTTCTTGAAAAATACATTTTGTGGAATATTCTAATCTTCTGTAATATGTACTGTTTTGAAACTATATCTGTTTAATGATCTCAGTGAGACCATTTATCAAATGAAATACCAATTTATTTATTATTGTAGACCATATAAACATTTTTTCCGCATTGATCCCCGGTCTCATTCAACCCCACTTTTCCTACAAAATAAAAAAAGATACGTAATATGACTGCATGAGCCAAATGAAAAAATGTATTTTAATAATAATAATTGCTACCGGGCTATTTAACAATATATTTTTTTTTCTCTTTAATAGCACTGTTGTAGGATTATTAGCATTTCGTTTCAAAGGAATATCCTTATCCTGAATAAGATAGATATCTGGTTTATGTCCATCTAGAGCTATAAAGCCGAAAAAGTACAAAAGTGCAACATTAGATATTGGATTTCGTTTATATATTATTATATTATTATATTATTTGGATTCCAGAAGAATATGACTTTGATATCCTACGTGCCCAAAAATATAAATGTGTGGTACTTTTGTCGATCATGCACAATTATTGTGCTATTGATGCGATGGTGCTATTGATGATGTGTGATGGTGCTACTGATGGTTCAACTGCAGAAGCCAAGAAACCAGAGATGATAACATTTTTTAATGAGACGAAT
Organism: Maratus speciosus; assembly: GCA_963932465.1. Classification (NCBI taxonomy): domain Eukaryota; kingdom Metazoa; phylum Arthropoda; class Arachnida; order Araneae; family Salticidae; genus Maratus; species Maratus speciosus. The sequence continues at coordinate 535,321,034 of OZ010791.1, read as the reverse complement.
TGAGCTGTAGATGTAATAGAAGAAATATCAGCCACTTATTCTACTGCGAGAATTAGCAGCAGATGGCCGATGACAGTATGTTTCAGTGTTATGAATGCTGCAGTCGAAAATGCGCGGATTTTACTTATCTGCGAAATCACCATTGCTCCAATACAGAAAAAGAAGTTTATTTTTTTTAGATCTGGGTTTAGAGATTCTCAAATGGCATGTGGAAAAAAGAAATTTGCAGCCAACGATTCGACGTGAATTAAGTGATAAATTAGATTGCAACCGCAATGAAAACATTGAAGCACCACCGTAAAAAAAATATATATATATATATATATAAAATAAAGAAAAAGATGTCACATCTGTCCAAGCAAAATTTATAGGAAATTCCAAATTTCTTGTACTAAATGTTCGAAAAATGTATGCGGTGAGCATAGCAGAGTTATTTCCTGAATATGCCAGTGAAATGTAAGTTTTGTTTTAATTATAGTAAGTGTAATAAACGTTATTTAATTGGAAATATGCTTCAGGATTTTTAAATTGTTCACAATTTAATACAACCTGTGGCCAGAAAGTTCGGTGAATGAATTTTTATTTCAAACACAGTATTGGGCAGCATCAAATACAATTTACTGTCCTTCAAAATAATCTCCATGGATGGTAATGCACTGTTGTGAACGAGTATATAAGTCCTGGTAACTCCTGTAAAACAGTTCTTTCGGAATGGCTTTCAGTTCAGCCGTCACGTTGAATTGAATGTCGGTGATGTCTGTAAATCTCATTCCCTTCAGGGCTGACTTCAATCTGGGGAAAGGAAGAAGTCTGTAGGTGCCAAATCAGGTGAATAAGCGGGTGATCAAGTATCACAACTTCATTCGCGGTCAGAAACTGCCGTACAACTAAGGTGGTGTGCGGACTCCGCCGTGACGGCCGAGCTGAAAGCCATTCCGAAAGAACTGTTTTACAGGAATTTCCAGGACTTATATACTCGTTCCCAATAGTGCATTACCATCCATGGAGATTATTTTGAAGGACAGTAAATTATATTTGATGTTGTACAATAGTGTATTTGAAATAAAAATTCATTCACCGAACTTTCTGGCCACAGGTTGTATTAATTGCATACACATAAAAAAAACTGTTTTTTTTAAACTTTAATATTTATCTACAAAATATATCATTAAACGTTTTAAAGCTTTCTGTTTTAAAAAATGCTTTATTTCTTATTTATCAATTTATAACGCTACACTGAGAACTCAAATGTTTTATTCTAAGCAAAATTCATTTTATTGGTTTCTTAACCAAAAATCCGCTTCAGGACTACGAAGTCCATCACGAGCTCTCGTGTGACTGAAAGTAGCGCAAGTTCTCCCGAGTTAAAAATAATTTTTTTTTTCTCAAATTTATCTCAATCGTGTGTAGGCGATTGTGAGATATAAATCAGTTTGAATTTAAGTTAATATAAATAGCTCGTAATTTGTGTCCAGCTTATATTAGATAACGAAATAAAAACATCCATTAATCAAGAAGCAAAACAATATAAATTAAATAGCACAATAATATAAGACTTGTAATCTAAATCCGCACTTAGACCATTGAAATGAACCGAATCAAAAAGGCTGATTTTAAACAGCCATGTTTAGTGGGGTTTTTTCGGTTGTTAAATCATGACGCCAGGTCAATATGAAAATATGGCTTTTAAAAAACTTCAAAATTTTATTTGAAAGCATTATTTCTGTTTTTCATAATAAGTATGATATTTTACAGAGTTAATGTGCATTCTAAAAAATATATTAACTGTAAAAAATCTATTAGATTATCAGTAAAAAAAAATAATAAAAGCATTAGATCCGTGGGAGGCATTCTAAAATAAATCATCTACCCTATTAAAATCTGTGCGCGTATCTATGTAACTTTAAAAACTAAAAAACGACAGGGCGCAGGGCTACAGATTTAGCACGTGGGTTGCTGGTAAGGAGCCAATAAACGATTGGGGAAAAAATCGACAAAATAGATTTTTTAAATGTTTTTGAAGAATGTTTGCCCTTTTTTATGTTCATCCGTAATCGCGTGAGATAGCAATATTTCGAAATACGAATGTAACACTATTATTATTAATCCAAGTGTAGCATTCATTTATTTTGCTGAAAAAGATTAATTATTCGTAGTGGCTGACAACGCAACAGAAGATGCCAACTATATTAAATGAAAACATTTATGGAAACAGACAACATAATATTGTTTCCTCGAAAGCATTTTCCCTACCAGATAAGATATTTCTCCAGTTATAGAAAGGTGTAAGTCTAAAAATATACACAAGGTATATTTATTAATCTGCAAAATTTATTAATTTTATAATATCAATTATATAACCAAAAGGGAGATATATAAATTTTAGGTGTATTCATGTGAATAATTATGTTTAATCTATACTATTATTATTATTATTTTATACTTAAATCAATACTTATGACAATTAAATAAGCAATAAAAATAGAAATTATATAAAAAAATCGAGTGCATTTTAGATAAAAATTTTAAATCAAGAAAATTTTAAACTAAGCTTTACTGTATCCCTCTTATGAGTTACATGCTATGATGTAACTACTATATTTAGTTCACAACTTAAATATATACATATATTTATTACTTTAAAAGTGCTTATGCTTACGTTGAAAAAAATAAGAGTAATTTCTAATTAATAGTCACATTGTAAAAAAAAAAAAAAAAAAAAAAAAAAAAAAAAAAAAAAAAAAAAAAAAAAAAAAGTCATTTTTATAGCACAAAGTACTGTTCATATCGCGCTAAAACTCGAAACACAGTTGAATGTGGTGTAGCTTTCTTTCGTTTCTTGACTATATAAACATAAAAAATAACAGTAGTTGTGTAAACCAGCAGTTTGTGCTCGTAAATCTACAGTGTCTTTTTTTTTTTTTTTTTTCTTTTACAGTGCATGTTGTGAGTTTTAATCACATAACTTATAAAGCACATTGGAAAAAAAAATGTCACTAACTTGAAAATCAAATAAATGTATTCTGGGTTTTAGAAAAATATCAAAGTATTAATAGATCAAATTTTAAATTTATTTTTTATCTAAAAAATATTACGTAATAATAAACTCAATAATGCCAAGAATCTATAAAACTAACGGAGATATTAATAATATGGTTACCTAATTTCTGCCAAGAGCTTATTTGTCAGATTACGCGATTATCAAGCTAAAGTTAAACCAATATAAAACATTTTTTTTTTTTTTTTTTTTTACAAATTTCAGGTTTCCATTTGTTTCCAAAAGAATATTCTAAAATAAATATTTGTGGACGGAATGTCTAATGTCGAAAGTTAAGATGACATGCTGTTTTGCACTCTTTCGATTTATGTTACCAATTCATTCTAAAATACTTTCAATTTCAGGTCCAATGAGAATCGAGGTTTTATTACTTTTCTAATCAAGATCAATAACAGGAAAACTCGAGAGTTTTTACAAAATAAAACAATAGCCACCGACTTCAAATTGCCTATTCACAAAGAGCCTGTTAAAAATAATTAAATTCAAACGAAAATGTTGTAATGAAATGCTCCATTGGTTTAACGCTAACTTTAAAATGCGGACTGCTGCTCTAAATTGATTATATCTTTCATGATGCTAGGGAGGATGGGGGGGGAGGGGCGGGGGGTTACATGTCCTAAATTTTAAACATTTTATGAAAAACAAAATCAAACTTGTTAAATAATATTTAAATTTACTAGTGTTTTAAATTTACCAAACTGATTTACTAGATGACAATCCAATTGTCCTTTTTTTTATTAAACCAATATTAACATTCAGATGGTGATAATCACTAATACATTAATTTTTCATACTACGTTTTATAGAAAAAAACAATAAAATGTCGTAATTGACCAGAAACGAAGTTTTTTTATGCTATCCATTGGAATGAAAAACTATCTTTCAAAATATTAAATTATAAAAAATTACGTCAGGGCTTAAATGTTTTAAAAATTCATCAAATTGAAACATAGAAAAAAATACTGAAAAAAACCATTTATTTATATGTAATCACAATATTTTTTATATTCATGGAATTTCTAAGTAGAGTGAAATTTCGCTATTATGAAAAGCTATTTCGCTATTACAATATCTATAATAAATAAATAGTACTGACCAATCAGAAACTTTGAATATCAAACTTTGAACAAGACCCTTCCTAAGCACTAATGTAAAGCTTATAGGCAAATAAAAAAAAAAAAAAAATCATTTGAATTCAAATTTCAAACTTAATTTAATTTGTATTTAGTAGTTTCAAACGTATTAGTATTTATACATTCTAATTTTGAAATTGCATCTATGAAACATTTATTTCAAGGCTGTTATATGTTGCGTGTTAATAAGTAAGTATATTTCACCACTCAACAGCATCTATAATTCTAGGAATTGTACAACTATTTTATATGATAACCAAGTCTTAAAAAGGACTTTAATCTATCTCGATAATTTATTGGAGTCTATTTGTTTATTTTTGAAATTATCGTAAGTCTCTTAATGTATTAATAATCAAGTTCTATATTCACAGTGTTAGTAATAGTATTTCGCATTTGTGCATAGTGTAAATTTTTTAAAATGAATAAAAATATGTATTAAATATATCTTGTTAGGCCTCTTTTACAAATTTAATACATAACTAAATCGATGGTCTGACGGTGTAGTGCATCCATCGCTAGCAATGGTGGAAACGTTGAACATCTTTTGTGATATTTTCACATATCATCTACCACAGCACTTGTAAAATCTTTGATCAATATATATTTTTTCAGATGATCTCAGACTTGAGTCTCTTCGTTTCTTGTACCTGTCATACTATTTTCCCATGAAGTGCCCGACTCTATGCAAATCTGCATCCTTGTGATGCCCCCTATCTCCCTTAAAGTTTGTTCCAGTAATCCTGGGACTCCATGTATAATATACTACCGCTCTTCACTGATTGAACCTTATAAGATAGAAATTTACTTAAAAAATCTGTTACAGGCTGCGAATAGTGTTGCCAGCAAGCTACTTTTTTAAAAATTCAGATTGCTTGATTCACACCACTTTTTTAAAAAGAGTATAATTCGGCTTGTTCTCGCATTATTTAATCTGTCATTAAATAAGGTGCGTATTTCTGCCTCAAAAAAATAATAGGAATTTCAAAAATCATTCTGAATTTCAAAAACTACCACATATGGAATTGACGATGACATATATATATGTCAAACTGGCATAATAGGTTAAAGAAATCTGCATTGTCGCAATGTTTATTTTTTTCCTTCTATAGATCAAACCTGCGCCAGTGAAACATGAAAAATGAAAAGCGAATGTACTAAATATCCCTTATTATTGCATGAGTACATCTACTTATACAACATAATCATATTAAATATCATAGAATTTAAGTCCCATTAATTTTCAAGAAACACTCATATGATATACTTATATCAAAATTTCTTACGAATTAAATGTTCTCTAAAATGGCTAGAAATGTTTTAGTTAAATGTTTCATAAATTAACATTCATACCTGTGCTTAATTCAGCAATTAAAAATAAACTTATTTAAAGTGTTTAATTATTTTAACACAATCTTATAAAAATCAACTAAGGGATCAACTAAATTTGAAATGACGGAAATTCAGTACAGTTTGATCCTGGATTAGGAAACCTGTAATTAATTTAGATTATTACTTATTTTTGCATTTATTTCTATTTTATAGAACTACTAGATGGTACCCGTCAAGACTTGACGGTAAATAACTTGAATGTTTCATTCGAAAAATTCTTGAATTTTTAATGAATTGCTTTTAAATTAATTATTGAAATTGTGACAAATATCTATATTGCATAAGGGATTCCAATTTCTTTAAAGCGATACAGGGTACAGTCAGCCAAACCTATTCAATGAAGTCACAGAATTTTAACTTTATAATTTACAACCAATTATGCTTCTTTTTACCAGAAATTTAACTAAAAATAGTGGGTAGAGCATTTATTTTTATTTACTATGGTCTCATTTTTTCGAAAAAGTAACAGTATTTATTTTTATTTATTTATTATGATTTTTTAACTACATGACCATTAAAAGCTGCCATGAATTTTATTTTTATCAGTCTCATTCTCTAAAAGCCCAAATTTGAAACTTGGTGCGGCATATAATTTTTATTACTTGAATTTTATTTTACATTTTTTAAATACATTAAACAATGGATATCAAGGTAATTTTTTTAATAGTTCTTATTTCAATATCTTTCATTCTTTCCTTTTTTTTCTATTGAAAAGAAAGGCAAACCTTTCTTTCTGACACACACAGAAACATTCTTAATAATGGTCAGAAGATATAACAAAAATTGTAGATCAGCTCAATTTATTTAACTGATAATTACATTAAAAATATTAAAAATATAAAATTATTATTATTATTATTTTAAATATTGTTCAGCGTTAAATTTTATTTAATTATAAAGCATTCAAATAATAATAATAATAAAATAAAAATCGTATAACTTCTCTTCCTAATAAAATAAATCATTATTGAAATAACTTATCGCGAAAAATATTACAGAAATCATTTTGCCGGGCGTTGGGTTCGAACCTACTATCCACAACAAAATATCGGCGCTTTAAACTGCTGCTTTAGACCGCTCAGCCACCGCGAACTCATTCTCGATCCCTCTAAATTGATCAGTGTTGATGCATGTGCAGATGTCCCGAAATGGGTCTGCTTAAAGTTTCACCTTTGCTTTTTAATATATATGATGATTTTATAGTTTTTGAAGGTTTTAAAAAACTGAAGAAGGATAGATGTTATACAACGTAGATTAAATAAGGCAGCTGTCCGACTTATAATACGGCATCGGAATGCTTAAGCCTAACATGGCCGAAATAAAATAGCTGATTTTAATGAAAGATTATGAAGATTCGGATGAGTTCACTCCGGAGGCGCTATACACTTTGCATCATTATATATATAATAATGTATTTACTTAATAGTATACAAAAACGAAAAATCATGCGCCCAGCATATGTTATGAAACACTTTCCAACACATTCAGAAGATTGTAAAAAAAAAAAAAAACTGCAAAGTTTATTTAGGTGTTAGACGATGTATAAAAAACAATTTGAAAATCGTTAAACGCATTTGAAAACTCAATTTCTGCTATTAACATGAATTGTCGGGAAAATATCTCATTTTCTTTTTGCAGCTCTTTAAATGTCCTACACATTTGTATATACACTACATCGTATACTAAAATTTAGCTCAGTTAAGTGAATGCCACATTTGAAAATTTGCATTCAGCCATTTCAGTCAATAAACGGAAATGCACTTAAGAAATTTTCTGCAGCCCTGTATTTTATAGAATCTATATATACACACTAATACTCTTATTAATAAAAAATATCATTCAATATAAAAACTTAAAACGCGTACTACAAGTATCTGGGAGCACGGCAGTGCGTCCGCCAAGTTCGCACAAGCCGTAAGCTACCTTTTCCTGAACCATTTCGGCATACTTTTCACCCCCTCATAACGTCGTTTTAGGGAGAGATATAGAAATTTTTCTTTTATACGCATGTTCGTATGGTCAAACTGAATTGAGGTTCCACGATTTCATGTTTCTATATTTAGTAGTTTTCGAAATATTAAATTCCGAAAAAGCGCTTTTTTGTCACTGACTCACTTCGCATCATCAAATAACTAAGGTACTTCTAAAAGTCGTAGAATCATGAAATTTCACAAGTAAGTCGGGTTTGTAGCACAATTAACCAGAAAAATCTGAAAACACAGAATTTCCGCCTTTAAACCCTTCAAACAGGGGGTGTTCATTTGGCCGTAACACATTCAATTGTGCCAATGTTGGTCGCCAAAACTCGATTACAAAGTTTTGAAGGGAGTCACGTGATTTCAAGCAGAATAACATTTTATATATATGCTTTTCCAAAGACGTTTGTTAAATAGAAAAAATGAATATACCTAAAATTTTTAATCAGTTTAGGTTATATTATATATACGATATTAAAACAATAAAACATTTAACAAAATATAACCGCAATTCGGTACGTTTCTGATATAGTAGCCTTGGCGAAATACAGAAAATAGCCTTGACGAGAAAAGAAATTTGATAATAACGTATTTTCTGGCAACCTATTTACTGTGTCATATACACAAGCAATTTTTTCCATATGTATACAATTTATTTAATGTAAGGAACCCGTGTATTTATTTTTATATACCAACATAAATAATTTGTATATAAAAAATAATATTTTATACATGTATAAGTAAAATTTTATCTGTATATAAACACATATATAAATAACATAAAAGTTCATCAGGTTTGTTTTCATAGTTGTTTATATCATTTGGCAACATATCTCAGTTTATGAAGTCCGAATTGCGCCAAGATTTTTAAAAAATGACAAGGTCCCTATAGTGGAAAAATATCCTAATTCCATATGAAAGTTTAAAAATCTCCTTTTAATTAAATGAAATGTGTAACTAATAAAATGTCTTTAACGATGTGCGAAAGATGCGGCGTCTGAAGATCGCTTCTAATGTTATTATATAGTATTATTAGCCTACTTACTGTTAATTTATTGTTAAATTTAAATCTGTAAAAGAATGATTATAGTTATAGATAAGATATGTTGGTCGCCAAAACCCGATTACAGAAAATTAGCCTGAGTTATAAAGGTGTTACATGATTTCAAGCTGAATGAATTTTTATATGCTTTTACAAAAATCTTAATAAGGCAAATACTTCAGTTTATCTGTCCATCTTTCTATCTTTTACTTCCTTAAAACAAATCTGTGCAGACGCCTCCCGGACCGGGAGGCGTCTGCACAGATCATCACCTCATCGAGTTGACGGCTGAAATTTTAGGATTAGTTAAATATCGATTAGCGTATTGAAATGTAACTGGTCTAACAAGTCATATCTTTGTAGAAACCACCTACAGACCCGATTTTACGGGTTAATTGGTTGATTTTCCATTGTGTTTTCTTGCACCCATTCCTCCATGTTTCCAAACTTTTGAAGGAAAATACAATAGTAAACCTATCAGTTAACCACTAAAATTAGGTCTTCAGGTGGTTTCTACCAAGATATGACTCAACAGACTAGTTGCATTTAAATATGCTAATCTAGTTTTAACTAACCCTAAAATTTCAGCTGTAAACTCGATGGTGTGTGCAGACGCCTCCCGGTCTATTATAAATGTCGGAATTCTAACATCAATAGCACTCTGGTCAATTTGGCAATTATCCCTACTATTTATTGAACACTATTCCTTTAAGTGCGTTTTAGAACTAGTTTAGTTAATGAACTTATGCATATGCATCATACATATTATACATATGCATATAATACGTAATACATTAGCATCATACATATTATAGGTATGTGTATAGTACATAATACATATGCATCATTATGACGTCAGAATTCACAAAACATTTTTTGTCGCCAAATTTAAGAATTGACATGATATATTACCAAATTTGGCGAAACCTTGCCAAATGTCGCCAAGCTTGGCGAATAGTTGACGCTAGTGGCTATTTTTCAATGAGTTAATTATTAATGCGAGCCATCTATTTTTATTTTTCCGCATATCTTCTGAATAGTTAAATGATATAACGTACTAATATTTCCAAAGTGCTAATAGTTTCGTCACTGCCCAAAACCTGTGCTATTGTTATTATATTGTACTGTTATTATACTTACTGTGACTATGTTGTTAATCTTTACACCGCTAAAACTTCTGTATTACATAAAGAGAATTTACGGAAACTATTAAAGCATTGAAACTGCCAGTTCTCCTGATTATAATAATTCTATAATATGTAACCTGTTAATCGATATGTACGTTAGAATGAATCTTCTATAATCCGGTTCCTCGCATTTTAGTTTTCAGGTTTCGAATAAAATTAGCGAAAATCTTAAAACCATGGCACATTGACTAATTCTTCAACACGATCAGATGAGAAGAATGATAGATTTTCAAATGGATCATGGCAATGAGCCAGTAGACCTTCTATTCTTCCGTAATCGAGTCTATTGAAAAGGTTAACGTGAAACAAAAAGATATTAGCATCAATATGGTTTAATGCAAATGCAGATATTGTCAAAGGATTTCATAAGAACCATTTCACTTGCACCCAGTCGTATCAGTTAAAATACAACAACTGGCATTGAGCCCAATTAGAAAAGATTACTTAATAGGATTAAAAATTTCCGCATTAGAGAACGAATCGTAACTGCTAAGGAAACAATGAGTTAAGAGACATTTGTCACGAAAGATGAAATACATAACAACACAAAATATATGATGTGCTTCCATGATAGTAAAGAGTTCTTGATTTCTCTATCAAAAGCTTCCGACTTGGAGAAAGAATGGGCAAGTAAATTAAATTATGAATAACAGTAACATGGTGCAATGTTTAACATGGAATTAATACGGTAAATACTGCTTGCTAGAGGCGGCTAGTACTTTAATATAAAAAGAAATAATGTATAAATTTGTAAAGCTTAATAAAATAAATTTAGGTATTTTTATGTTAGGTATTTTTAGTGGCAAATCGCTAAATACTGATCACAACTCCCCCCATTGATCATATTGCATTCATTTCATTTAACGATATATACTTTTCAGTCATATCATTTAAAATAGATGCATTTCCCTCATTTTATTTAATATAATATTTAACACAGAAATAAATAAATAAATAAATAAAAAATAATAACATAAACCAAAATATTTTATTTGAAAATCAAAGAATTGTTTCTAATTTACACGTGTGAAAAATGAAAACTGCTATTGGCGAAAAAACAAAATGGTAATGAGGAGATTTACTCCCGGCTGACATAAAAGTACCGAAATTTAAGTTTTTTCATATTAATATAGTTTAGAATAACAAGCTTGAAAAAACATACAAAAAGTAGTGATATCTCAACAAAAAGTTTTCGGTAAAAAAAAAAAAAAAAAAAAAAAAAAAAAAAGCGCCAAGTTCTCCTTAATGTTTCGGCGAGAAAAAGTAGTGATATCTGAAGTTCGCACAAGTTAAAAGCCAAACATCCCAAATCTTTCATTGAAAATGGCTTCCTGCGACTTGGCCGTTAATGCCTTCTACAGCATTTCAAAATTAATGACTGGAAATTACGTATTTATGAATTATTTAAATATTAAAAGTAATATTAGAATGCGAAGAGGCAAATTCTTATAAAGACTTATCAATGTAAGTAAAAGATTTCTGATAAATACCATTCAGTTTCAACAAACATTAGTTTTAATTACAGATCATTTAGTCCACTTGTGGTTTAATTGCCATTTTGTTCGGTCTAAAGCTAAAGTCATTAACGTAAAACCCAAGAAATAAAACAAAATTTACTGACTTCAAATCTCACAATATGTTACATTATATTTTATTGTATAATATTGAAATCTTGTGTATTGACGAAAGAGATTTTTTTCGTTTGAACATTTATTATTCCCTGTTCACACTAGAAACTTAAGATATCTTAGACTGCCAATTTTGAAGTGGTACTTTCCCGGTATTGGATGCCTGTTCACATCGAGAAACTTACCTTAAGATATCTCAGTAGCGTCACTGTGTCTGTGATCTGATCAAAAGTAAAGTGTGCGCATGCGCTTAAAATAAAAACGGCCGCAACAGCCGATCAGTAAAAGCGAAGCTTCATAGTCAACGAGAGTGAGTGGTCGTTCCTGTATCTAGCCGAAGTAAGTCGAAACTTACTGAGAGAGTTTGTGGAACTCTCTCAGAGAGTTCGGTGGCCTAAGATATTTTAAGTATCGTAGTGTGAACATAGTATTATAGTTTGTTTGCATACATGAAGAAGTATTCGATTTATAAACTGTTAAAAGCTGTAACTAATTATGTTTTAGCAATTAGGGATATTATCTCCTGAATACAAGTATTTTGTTATTTTTAACTTCTAAACATTTAAATAGACTGAAGTTGTTTAAATGCTTTTTTCAAAAGTGTATTTTATTTCTGTAGTCTGTGCCACAAAATGCCTAAAATAATAAAAAAAAAAATGTAGTTGGCATGTAGCTCATTTGTACATATTTTAAAATTTGAAAAACTCTCTCGAAGGCATTAACGGCCAAGTCGCAGGAAGCCATTTTCAATGAAAGATTTGGGATGTTTGGCTTTTAACTTGTGCGAACTTCAGATATCACTACTTTTTCTCGCCGAAACATTAAAGAGAACTTGGCGCTTTTTTTTTTTTTTTTTTTTTTTTTTTTTTTTTTTTTTTTTTTTTTTTTACCGAAAACTTTTTGTTGAGATAAACATATTTCCACCAACTATTGTTCATAGACTTCATTATTTCAATTATTGTTCAATTTCTTTAATAAAATTTTTGTTCAATTTCAGTATAAAAAAATCTGTTGTGTGCCCCTGTAAATAAACATTATATTTTATTCACACCATATTCGACAGTAATCGCCATGTAGTATACCTTAATCTATACTTCATCATATTATAAAGAGGTAAAAATTGTTTATTTGTAGGAGGTAAGCTCTGGAACTACCGAACCGATTCCAAAAGTAATGGTATCAAAATGATGGTGTTAGTCCAACTTAGAACATAGGCTATATCTTCTGTCCGTGTCACTGGCCAAAAGGGGGTGCAGGAGCAAAAAACGTTCTAAAAATGCAATTTTTGTGTTATGGAAGGGCCTAGAATCATGAAATTTGTAATGGTAGTTACTTATAAGATATAACTGATATCTAAGAATATTTTATAAACAATTCGAAATTTAAAAGGCGAAATCAAAAAGCGTTCTAAAAAACGTTCGAAATGGTGGATTCTGCACAATCTCAGAAAATACCAACCGATTTAAAAAATAATGGTGTCAAAATGACGGCGACAACACTTGCTCTAACATAGGCTATGTTTTAGGTCGGTGCCACTACCCAAAGGGGGTGCAAGAGCAAAAAACGTTCTAAAAATGCGATTTTTGCGTTACTGAAGGGCCTAGAAATATGAAATTTGGAATATTAGTTACTTATAAGATATCAATGGTGTCTAAGAACAGTTCTTAAAAAAATCGAAATTTAAAAGAGGTGAAAATGCGCGAAAAGCGTTCTAAAAACGTTCTAAATGGTGGTTTCTACACAATCTCAGGAAATACCAAATCGATTTAAAAAATAACGGTGTCAAAATGATGGTGACAACCCTTGCTCCAAGATATTATATTTCATGTTGGTACCACTACCCCAAGGGGGGTGCAGGAGCAAAAAATGTTCTAAAAATGCGATTTTTGCGTTACTGAAAGGCCTAGAAATGTGAAATTTAAAATATTAGTTACTTATTAGCTATGAAGAATTTCCAAGAACTGTTCTTAAAAAATTCGAAATTTAAAAGGGGTGTTAATGCGTGAAGAGCGCTCTAAAAAAGATTCTAAATGGTGATTTATACTCAATTTCGGTAAGTAACAAATCGATTTCAAAAGTAATGGTTGTAAATTGATGGTGACAGAACTTGCTCTAACATGGCTCTGTTTTATGTTTGTATCACTACCACCTTGGGGTTGCAGGAGAAAAAAACGTTCTAAAATGCGGTTTTGTGTTATGGAAGGGCCTAGAATTATGAAATTTGGAATGGTAGTTACTTTTAAGGTATCAATGATCTCTAAGAACATTTCCTAAAAAAATCGAAATTTAAAAAGGGTGAAAATGCACGAAAAGTGTTGTAAAAAATATTGTAAATTGCTATTTCTATGCAACCTCAGGAAGTACTGAACCGATTTCAAATATAACGGTGTAAAATTATGGTGACAGCTCTTGCTCGAAGATAGGCTATATTTTATGTCTGTTTCCACTACCCGAGAGGAGATGCTGGAACTAAAATCGTGCTAAAAATGCGATTTTTGAATTATGGAAGGACCTAAATTCATGAAATTTTGCATGGTATATATTTATTAGATATAAATGACCTATCGTATAAAAAGCGTTCTAAAAGACGATTTGTGAGCAATCTCAGGAAGAATCAAACTAATATCAAATTGATGCTAACAGCTTCTGCTCTAACATAGGCGTTATTTCATGTCAGTGTCACTATCACCTGGAGCTTGCAGGAGCAAAAAACGTTCTAAATTTCTATTTTTGTGATCAGTAGGGGCTAGCAACTTGAAATTAGGCAAGGTAACATATTTATTAGATGTAAATTATCTTTAAGAATAGTTTCGAAAAAATTGGAAATTTAAAAGGGGTGGAAATGCGCATAAAGCGTTCTAAAAACGTTGTAAAAACGTTCTAAATTGCGATTTCTACTCAATCTCAGGAAATACCAAACCTATTTCAAAAGTAATGGCTGCAAATTGATGGTGACAGTCTCTGCTCCAACATAGGCTATATTTTACTTTGCTTATATGTTGCTGCCACTACCATCTGGGGGTGCAAGAGCAAAACATGTTCTAATTTGAGTTTTTTGCGGAACTGAGGGGTCTAACATTTTTAAATATGGCATGGTATTTACTTACAAAATGCAATTGCTTTCTACAAACAGTCGAAAGAAAATTCCAAATTTAAAAGGATGAAGTGCGCGAAAAGCGTTCTAAAAACGTTCTAAATTACAATTTTTATGCAATTTTATCAAATACCACACCGATATATAAGGTAATGGTGTCACATTGTTGGTGATAGTACCAGCTCGAACATAAGGTATATTTTATATCTGTGCCATTACCACAAGTGGGTTGCAGGAGCAAAACACTTTCTAAATTGCGATTTCTGTGATACTGAAGAGGCTAGAAACTTTAAATATGGCATGGTAGTTAATTATAAAATATAAATGCCCTTGAAGGACTGTCGAAAATAAATATGAATTAAAAAGGGGGGAAGTGAAAGGGAGGTGCGAAAAGCATTCTCAAAAATAAACGATTTCTATGCAATTTCAGGGAATATAAACCGATTATAAAAGTAATAATTGAGAATCAATGGTAACAGTCTCTGATCCCACACAGGCTATATTTTGTGCAGATGATTCTGCCACCTGGGGTTCACAGGAATAACAAACGTTCTAAAAAATGTCTTTAAAAGCTTTCAAAATTACGTTTCTCTGGAATATTAGGAAATAATAAACCGATTTCAAAATTAATATTGGCAAATTAATGGTAACAGTTCCTATTTCAACATAGCCCTTTATGTTGAGAGAGGTGGTAGGACTTGGAATTTGACATGATGGTTAATTTTAAGACGTAAGAAGATGGTTTCTAAAAAATTTAAAACTTCAAATGAATACTGAAATGAGCGTATTAATTGAGCATAAAAGTTTCAAAATATTTTCTAAGTTATCATTTATTCAGTTTTATTTCTTTTTATTAATTTAAATCTAATTTCTGCCTAATGCAGTGTAATAATGAAGTTTAGTCAAACTATGTTTTAAATAGTAATTTTTAAATTATTCCTAAAAGTATAATTTCTTAAAAAAAAAAAAAAAAAAAAAATAGATATATAAATATCACTTGGCTTATTCAAATATTACGCGAGCAAAGCAGCGGGGTTTGCTAGTCCTGTATATAAATTTCAATATGTTTAAGAAATTTTAAAATCATAAAAATACACCGCAAACGATTTTCCCCATATAGACCGTAATGTAACGCGTAAATGCTGAACACATTATTTTGAATACTAAACATGGCATAGTGATATACAACATAATCTATCAATTTCATGACAATCTGATTATATTTATGCGCGATAGAGTACGGAGAGAGAGGGTGACAGACAGACAAAACCAATTCATAAACATTTTTTTAACATTGTTGGAGAGAGTTAAAAATTATTTCTGGCATTTTATGCTGTGTTTCAAAATTAATATTGCAAATGAGTTCTGCCAAGATTTCGATGTCTAGGTTGCATATTTTGGAATTCTCAATTCTTCTTTATATTTCTTATTTTGCTCTTACTTTATTATACTCAAAAATCGAATAAACACATTGTAAACATAAAAAAATAAATGATTCAATATCCATAAAAAATAATATTTTCTTTTCCTGTAACTTGAAATGTCTTTATTTACTTTTCTTTTCAGGTATAATGATGAGACAACGTAATAAGTAGAATCAAGACTCAAAGGATTACGCAATGACTCAAAAAATATTAAAAATCGTCGAAAAACTAGTTGACGCAACATATTAACACTTTTGCTATTGTTTCTTAAAATGTTTGTTAAAAAAAAAAAAAAAAAAAAAAAAAAAAAAAAGAAATGCAACAGAAACAATAGTCTAAATTTATTACAGGATTCGTAAACCAGGATAATGGGATCTTAGTAACTTAGGGGTCAGCACGCTACAGTTCGCTACAATGAGTAGAAAGCTCGCTTGGGAACTAAAAACTGGGACCCCACTATGATGTCGACGATCTGACCGGGGAATTTGTCGTATTGCACCGGAGTAAATATGTATATATATGTATATATATATATAAACGTAAAGCACAGTAATCACCAACAAAAAACAAGATAAATTCATGTGAAATGCGCCAAACAGCTGCAGTAAAACACATAAATTAAATATAAAGCAGTATAAGATTATATTTAGCCTGAACCAGCGCACCCCCCCCCCCCCCTCACAGAACAAGAAGAACATAGATATTTTTCTTGTTCTTCTTGTTCTGTGAGGGGGGGGTGCGCTGGTTCAGGCTAAATATAATCTTATACTGCTTTATATATATATATATATATATAATAATAAATAATTGGCCAGTGCAGGGCGGATCCGTAAGGACTTCAGCGCTTGAGTTAGTTTTTAATCCCTGACTAAACTTTAAACAATTGTCATATTTCAAAACTTTTTGGTCTTTTTAAACTTATATATTGCCATTCGTAAAATTAAAGTACGGAAATACTGTTAAATGTGTTCTTACCTCATGTCCATCAAAGACAGTTATACAATCCGCTCTATGTTATTTATGTATATTTAAGCATAACATAGAAATATACATAAAATTGAAATTTCTTCTTTTTTTTTGCTAGAAATAATATTCCCTTGCGGTAACGGCCCCTATCAATTGAAAGAGGATTACAAAATTTTATGTTTCTTTTTTTTTTTTTTTTTTTTCTTTGTTTAGACGTTCTTGACTATGACCATTAAAAATGTTAAATTCTTGATTTTGCCACAAAATTTGGCTATGTAGTTAAAGTGCAAAGCACTACAATGCGTATTTTTATTTATTTTATTTTATTTATTTATTTATTTATTTTTTTAGAGACATGTCAAAATTACGTGTTAAAATGACCGTTATTAAAGAGAATGTGATTAAAATTGAAAATGGGTAATATGAAATAACGCTTTATTGTACTAAACTATTCTAGATAAATTACGCCAAATGGTGTACATGTAAGTGGAATAAAGATATTTATTCCACGAATATCGTTGTGAGTTACATCAATTACGACTCTTTTTTAACAAATAGACCGTTGCTTTAAACGTTGTTTTTCAAAGTTTCACAGTAATGTACTATGGAATAATATTCTGTTATAAATGTGTACTTGTAGAAATATAATTTTTAAGAAGATTGCGTCATTTTTAGTGTATGCGTCTGATTTACGTACTTATATCCTTATGTAACTTTTGCTACAGCTTTAATGCATACACTATAACACGACTGTGTAGAAAATGTAAAGATTAAAAGAGATAAAATAAAAGAGATTACAATATTGTTTAAATATATATTTTTAAGGTAATAAAAAACAGACATTTGATTATTTTTTACACTCTGTTTTGCGCATGCATTATAAAAGTATCGATCAGATATTTCTTAAGGGGTCTCAGGGAAAAGTGAAAAAAAAAAAAAAAGAAAAAAAACGACAATTTTCAACATTTAATATCTAAAAATGTATATGATTTTAAAACACATTTTATTGGTATGCAAGATATAAGTATGTTCTTTCATTTTACGTATTTATAAAATTGCAAGATGCAGAAATTGCATTGACATGCACCATGGCATGAGCCCGGAACTCTTAAACATTTGACGAGCAGAAAATAGGTTTAACAGCTTAAGCTCCAGATTACACAATAAATATTCTAACTAGAATGGAAATTTTGGTGTTTACTTATGCTTCATATTATAATAATTACATTGAACCTAGATACATATGTATTTAAAGCCTTTTTATATTTTAAATACAAAATTGTATTTAGCTAACACAATATTTAGAGAATTTCAACAGTATAATCACATTTAAAAAAATATTTGTTGCAACAATATACAGGAAATTTTATGTTCAGTTTAAAAAGACTAAGATTAAGCATATTTTTGGAAAATTTCATGAAAAAAATATTCACCAGTTTTTGAAGTATCCTGCATGTTATGATCAAAAACATCATTTGGAGAAAAATGACTCGATTCAGCTATTCAGCGGGTATAAATCTAAAAACCATAATTCCTGTTCTGATTGTAATTTCATGGCAACAGTTATATTAAAAGGTTCAGAAAAGGCAGAAGATTAACATTTAAAAAAAAAATGGTCAAGTGCGAGTATTACTCGCGCACAGAGGATTCCGTACAATAATATGTGAATTAGTAAGTGTATTATTTAAAAAAAAACCGTTGGTAAAACAATATTAAGACTTTGTGAGAACTATACAACGTAGGGCAGGTTATAGCTGTATATACAAGAAAAGTATAAATGGATATACCATGAAAGTTCAAAGAGATATGGAACCTAAATAATATCAAATATAGCTATTCTGTATAACATTTTTTTATATCTTATTCTAATCTGTTTAAAATGAACTTAATTCTTTGCTGATAATAATGGTAGTGCATATTTAAACTTCATTCGACAGTTCATAAACCTAAATTCACGTAGTAATCTTTTCTTTTTACAGTGTACCTAAAGCAAAACCCTTGTTCAAAATTTAAACTTTGCATTGTGCAAAGTGCGCATGGAAAGGAGGTCGGAAAGTTGCAACGCCGCTTTGGTCTGTGTCGCGTTTTTCCGTATAGGTTTTTAGTTTAACTTTAAAGACACGGTAGGTGTATTGAGAGAGCCACTAAATGCAAATTAGTCTCGAATCCCATAGTATTTATGTGATTAATTCTCTTCAAATTAGTCTGTTTTTAACAATCTGACTCTTATTATTTTTATACTAGTACTGGGCATTGCATTGCATTACACAAATATAAACTTAAAATTTGTTATCTAGGCTTTAACAGCCAATGGAGCATAGAATATGCCGTCGCTGTCATTATGTATGTCCAAATCGTCAGTGTCTTTAAGGGTTAGGCAGCCTAAGAGAGACTGCTCAGGGCCGGGTCTTTAAGGGTTAATATCTCGGCTAATTACCGACCATTTTTTTCGAAATTCAAGATTAACAATGCTTTTATACTTCTGCTATGATAGGTTCCTCCAGTGCCACTCAACACTTTTGCTGAATCCCGTAAATCAAGATTTTGTGTGTAACGGAGAAATGCGATTTTCTCAAAAACGATGTAATGTATGATACTCGCTGTAATTTTCCTGCAAGGTTTAAATTAATATCTACTACCTCTTTTTTTTCATAATTTTAGTTTTAGTAGATTTGGAAATAGATGGAGGGGGGGGGGACACATTTTTGCACTTCCTTTTTGACCATAACTTTGAAAATATAATACTTAATATTAAATGAAATATTTTTTGAGTTCAGCGTTACGAAACCTTTCATACAATATACAATTAAAAGATTTCTTTTCAAGTAACTTAATTAGCCCCTCTACATTTTTCCTAAATATATTTATGATATTTATTAATCTGTAAATGTGGGTGAATAGTCTTTATTACTTCCCCAAATTTGAACTTTACACGTTCCATAGTTTACGAGTAAAAGAGCTGTGACGGACGAACAGACAGACACAAGAGTGATGATATTATAATGGATCCGTTTTTACTTTTAAAGTACGGAACCCTAAAAATTTTAAATTTCGAAAATTTTGAAGTTTTAACAGTCTTGAGACCCCTTAATAGTAAATATAAATGATATAAATATAACACATTTTTAAAATTTAAAATGTTTTATTGGTATTAATTTAATATTAAATTAAAATATACATATTTTTGTAATATTATAAAAAGCGTAATAAATTGCAATTTATTAATAGAAAAATACCCGAATTCCATTGCTTGATTAAAAAAGATATCACTTCCTTCTAAAAGAAAATTTTCTTTTGTCTTTTTACGTAAAAAGATCTTCGATGTCTGGCTATGCTTCGATGTATGGGCTATTAATTAAAGAGCCTTTCTTATTAGATTATCAATAAAAAATCATCTATTAATGTTTTATTTAATGCAGTAATAATTAAAGCTCCATGTACGACAAAAATAGAAACTAAATAAAAATAAATGAGACTCTCTTTTATTTTTAGTTATTTTACATCATTGAAAAACTTTATGTAAGCGTAACGTGAATAATAGACATAGTGCATGATTAGGCAAGAAATTAATGTATTTTATTAATATATTAAAAAATCATACTAAGTTCAACATGTATTATGCATTTTTTTCATTTAACTTATTTGTAAAAGACAAAGAAATATACATTTTTAGTTGCCACTTAATTGCACACACTCACACACATATATCTAACCTATATATATGAAATCGTAATAAGACGAATTTATGAAACGATTTTATGAAACGACAGATTAAACAACTGATTCTATTTTATAGTTATTTGTCTTGCAATATGCAACGTTTTGTTTTTAAATTAACACTAAATATTCATATTGATCCACAGGTGTCAAAAGTTGTATTAGAATTTTAAAATTAAAATTAGATTTCGAGATAGTAATTTTTTTTCTCATTTTAATGACATTTCTATAATAATGGTAACTGAACTACTACATTTTTGTTGAAAAAATGTGTTGTTATGATCTGGGTCTATTAGAGAACTTAGCGTTAACCCTTTTATTGTCCACCCAACACTCCCTTTGGGAAGTGGAAGACCAAAACACTTAATCACCTGCTCTTTAAAAGAAACTAAATTAAACCCCTTAAATACCTATATCCTCATATTTGTAAATTAAATTAAATCAATTGCGTGATCGCTAAACGTTCTGGCTAGCCTGTAGATAATAGCCTTATTATCTTAATTAATTAACGGTGAATACACGTCAACTGCCAAAGCGTTGTGAATGTTTAGATTGTGGACTAACTTATAGACATGATGAATGATTGCATTTCATTGCCTAAAGTTACTATTGATTACAGAAATAAAAATAAGATAATTAAATTATAAAATGAATCTTGATGCAGCTAAAAGAACCCATAATTAAAATTAACATTTATTTATTTACAAAACACATATTTACAAGTTAAGTAATAAAACATTTCCCAAAATACTCTCTCATACGAGAGTAATTATTAAAAGATATTTTAATTCTTATAAAAATACTTACTCACTTATTATTCAGTTTCGACCACTTCATGTTAATCACCATAATTGGGCGTGTACCCCCACCCCTTAAAGTACACATCGTATTATTTACTCTTAAAATATCAAGGAAAAATGGAATAAAATTACAAATATCTTTTAAAATACCAGACCGTGGTGAAGAGGGGGCACATCCAATATTTGTATATTACTCTAGTTTCAAGAGCAATTAAGCCCATAATGGATTTTTGTCATATTAGAGCATCACTCACTCTTTAAAAATTTCGGTGACTAACTTTGACTCTGTATCGAGTAGCAGAATTTACCTGACTCACAATCGAGTCAGATCTAAACACCGGACTCTAAGACGTGTCCGTGACTAACTGCTGCTCGGTATCTATACTGAACTGCTGCACTGAACTGACTGCTGGTTACTAAATCGAACTGCTGCTACTTTTGCTGCTACATTGATACTAACTTTTGTATTGACTGCGAGAAACAACTTCGTTCTCTTATAAAAAAAAAACTTAATATTTTCTTAAACTAATTGAAGGCAGGACCCTGAATAATTTTGTGCAATCCCAGTCAATGCCAAGCGATATTTAAATAGGCTCTTTACTGCGCATTTCTCATTTGAGCAGCCGGGGGCCCAGGCCCCGGGCCTGCTACTAGCAGCAAGTTATCGCATCTTCCCGGGATCCCGCACCATTATGTGAGGTCCGAAATACAGCCTGAAATATTCAAGGCCATAACTGTCATACTACTTGACATAAACTGTCTTAATAAAACTTGACATAAGACACAAGACTTGACATAAACTGTCAAGTCTACTGTAAAACCCCAAACTCATGAGTCCTCATCGTAAATCCTAACATTGGTCGAACCAAGCTAATTGCATCTCTAGACCACCTTGCCCCGTCACCTAAAACCTTGAGAAAACAGAATTAATATCTGCATACACAATATCACACCTTTTAAATACAGTAAATAAATACATAAAATAATACGCAAAAATAACACGCATAGTATTGCAATAAATGTTGTATAAAATTTGTTTCGAAGTGTTGAGCAGTTTTTCTGCTCAACAAAAGGGAAAGAAGGGATAAATGTAAAGATTATTAGATTTATTTATTTATTTTTTTTTTTTTTTTTTCAAATTGAAATTGAAAACTGAAATTATTTAAAACAGAAAGATTTTTTTATTAAAATTAAATGATCAAATGTTAAAAGCAGAAAATAGGTAAAATTATGTCAAAGAATTACACGTAAATATTTAAAAAGTTCGAAAATTTTAAAATAATAAAGTTATTACACTCGAATTGCATTTTAAAATGATTATTACGCAATATGTAAATTGTTCAAATATTAAATGTCGTCTTATTCAAAGTGCTTAAAACAATAAAATTATTAGACGCGAAACGCTTTAAAGGTGATAATTATGTCATATGTAAAATGTTCAAGTATTAAATATCTTCATATTTAAAGTGTTTCAGATAATTAGATTAGGTATTACCTCTGAAAACTTTTAAAGATAAATATTAGGTCGTACTAATATATGTACTGTAATATAATATATGTATCCTAGAATCTTAAAAAAAAATAATTTTTTAAATAAATAAATTATAAAATGAAACATGCATTTAATAGAGAATATTACGGGATACATATTAAAACGATACATTTAAAACAATTTTCATTCCGAAGAATTTTTATGTAACATCACATGGTACAAAAGCAGAGCGACTAGCTAATTTGTTTATATGTTATATCACTTTATGCAGCATAAATAAAATAAATGTGTATGCGCAAAATATTTTCGATTTATTTTCTACTAATTACTATTCGATAAATACCGTGGTTCTGAAAGCTATTCCTAAGCAGACATAGTTTCTTAACCTTGAACCCAAACGAAGAATATTATCTGTAGCGTCGTTATAAAAGTCAGACAGATAGCAAAATTTTTAACCTAACTATTTGACACAAAATGATTTCCATACGTGCAATTGATCTTACTTATCAATCCCGAAAACAACTTCAGTTGTTATGATAGCAATGGATGAGGCCATCGTAACAGGAAAAAGACCCATTGAAACGGAAAATCATGGCAAACTGATTTCTGAAGATAGTCGCCATTATAGTGATAGTATTATTCAATCTTCCGTAACCGGGTAATATTTTTTAAACAGGACACATTGCTATGTTTTTAGAGACTGCAAATCTTCAAGGGGAGTTGGAGGCCGTAGCTCGCAGGGGGATGTACTATATATATAATTCATGCCCTAGTATATATATAATTCGTCAAAAATTTAAACTTTCTAATTTCAATTCTCGAAAAGTGTATATAACAAGAATTAAACAAACAGCTATAAAAGTCCAAATTATTAACAGTTATATATTGTGCAGGTAAATAGACTGCCTTTTTCTCGTTAGTAAACATAAAAACAAATATGGCAAACTCTACCCCCCTCCCCCTATGAATTTTTGCTGTTTTCGAAATGTGATTTAGTCATACATAAAAAAAAATCATGCAAAGGTATACTATAAAGTATTAAATTATTAAATATATTCTGTTTGTTAAAATACTTTCGAAAAAAAAATAAATCTTCAAACAATAATTCAACAAAATTATAATAGTTAATAAAACCAAATTTAATTCATTTCAACCAAATTTAATTCATTTCATTTTAATTTATTTCAATTTTAATTTCAAATCAGAATTCAAGATCGCAAAGCTTTCAACCATACCTACGGGAAAAGTAGTAAGATAATTAATAATATCTTTCATAGCCCTTCCGCAAAAGTCCATTACTTGGTATTAATAAAAAAGTAAATCTCACATCCTAATCAAAAATCGTAATCTCGAAAAGCCACATCCACCCTCTTTTTTCGATTCATGTATCCATATCACACTGGTCTAAAAACCTTTGGGCCGATATAAGCATAAAGAATGTTGCAGAAGCCGGCTTCCAAATGTGGTGATATCCCCAGTCCATATTGTTGCCAATTTCTTTTTTTAGGAGTAGCTTCAAATAATCTCTTAAAAATCCATGTGGATGATTGTTATCATAAAATATATTAGCCAAAAACTTCAAAATCTGTTTCTGAAATTTAAAATCATTGGTAAAAATTTTATTGAATAAAGTTTTTTGATTTATCACTGCCTTAATATAGTTTTATGTAAATTAGAAAACCGGCAAGGCATACTTCTGGTAAAAAAAAAAAAAAAAAAAAAAAAAAAAAAAAAAAATTAAAGCGATTTTGTTTATTAAATAAATCCAAATTTAAATTATTATCAAAAACACAAAAATGCTCCATAATCACTACCGTTTGACCCATATAAATTTAAACATTTGGGATATACACTCACGTCCAAAATTAAGGTCACAAACATAAAATCTGTGAAAACTGATGAACTATTCACTGTGTTGCCACGAAAATTTGCACACAGGTATGTTACAATGGGAGAAACAATATAGTAACATAACAATATGGAAAAGATTTTAATTTTTGAATTAAGATACGGGGTATATGAAAAAGGGTTAATCCATGAATCAGTGGTAAAGCCTTTATCTCGGTAAAAGTCTGTCTAATATGGAGTGTGACCACCGTGCACTGCGATACAAACCTCACAACGAGCTATCATTCTGTTTCTGAGGATGTCAATAACTCTTTGTGCCAACAAAGCACATTCTTCCAAAAGCGCGGCTTTTAACTCCTGGCGGGTTCTGGGAGGGGTGTTACACTGTACAATGGCTCTTCCTGGACATGTTCAATAGGATTGAGCTCCGGAGACCTCGAGGGCCAATTCATACAGCGAATATCCTCTTCGTCAAGAAAATCCTTAACAATGTGAGCTCTGTGAGGCTTCGCATTATCGTCCATAAACATGAAGTCCAGGCCTACCGCAACCCAAAACAAAACCCCACATAGGCTTCAAGGACCTCATCTCTACAGAAGTGTGCGTTGAAAGTACCCGCATCGAAGACGTGCAGCGGTGTACGACTGCCCAACATTATGCCGCCCCAGACAAGGATTCCTTTGTATCCAAATCATTCGATTTCTTTTACGTAGGAGGGATGATAGCGAGCTCCGCGTTCTCTCCAGATGAAGATTCGGCGAGAATCACTCTGCGTGATGAATCTCGATTCATCACTGGAAAGAACATGGCCCCATTCTTGTTGTGTCCAAGACTGATGTCTTCGGCTACACAACAATCGGGTTCTTCTGTTGTATGCAGTTAAAGGGATAGACACAACTGGACACCGGTGGTTATAGATGAGGTCCTTGAAGCGATAATGTGCAGCCACACAGAGCTCACATTGTTCATGATTTTCTTGAAGCAGAGGATATTCGCCATATGAATTGGCCCTCAAGGTCTCCGGACCTCAATCCTATTAAACATGTTTGGAATGGTCTAGGAAGAGCCATTTCACAGCGTAACACCCCTCCCAAGACCCGCCAGGAGTTAAAAGCAGCGCTTTTGGAAGAACGGGCTTTGTTGCCACAAAGATTTATTGACACTCTCGTAAACAGTATGAGAGCTTGTTGTGAGGCTTGTATAGCAGCGCCCTGTGGTCTCACTCCTTATTAGACATATTTTCCCGAGATAAATGCTTTATCTCTGATTCATGATTTAACACTTTTTCATATACCCTGCATCTTAATTTACAATTAAAATCTTTTCCATGTTGTAATGTGGCTATATTCTTTCTCCCATTGCAATATACCTCTGTGCAAAAGTTCGTGGTAAAACAGTGAATAGTTCTTCAGCTTTCACAGATTTCATGTTTGTGACCTTAAGTGTATTTATCATATTAAAATGGAAAGATCAAAATCAAAACATCATCAATACACCTAGAAACTCTTTAAGCTCCACTATAATGAACAATATATTTGTATTCATCATGAAAAATAATAAAATAAAATTAATAGAATAAAATTAAATCACTTCTGTTGGATGCGTTCTGAGCTTCCCTTCTGCCTTTAATGCAATAGTTTTCATTAATAATTTTGAAATATACATATTTATATCCATATATATCTGACTCAAACTTACCAGATACTTTCGATTTTAGATGCTTAGAAGTATATCTAAAGTAATAATTCAGAAATAGTATAGAAATTTAAGAAAATGAAGAACATCTTCAACCTCATATTATTTGTAAAGTTTTTATCACCACGGCATATAAAGAACCAACAACATATTTCAGTCAGGCAGTTGATCATTCCATTATGAATATTGTCGAGCCATCATTCGCAATAGAATAAAATGTTCGAAATGATATGCAGATATATGTATATATTCAAAATGATATGCCACATAACTATTTTGATCTAGTACAATATTTGCGTTCATTTATGCATATAAATGAAGTTGTACTGGTTTCTTTAAGAATTTGAGGAAATTTTCGGAGGGTTTTTGTTTATAGGATGAACGGTGTTCAACAAAATCTAACGCCATTTTCAATTAAATTGGACAAAGTAACAAAGAAATAACATATTAAAATCAAAGTATATATATTATACTAGGGGGCTCTGCCCCCTACGAGCTACGCTCGACAACCCCCTTTAAGACACCGTAGACTCGAAAAGCACGCTAATTTGATCGGCTTTAAAAAGATTTCGGAAAATTGAATTATAATTTAAAGAAGTAATATAAAAATTTTGTTTTTTAAAGTCAATTCCTACTTAGGTAATCAAACGAAAATTTAATATAATCCCTTAAGCTAATATTAGTTTTTGTTGAATTAAAACATCTCAATTTGTTGATTTTCTGTAAGCAAGTAGGTTTACAATGGAAGTCTATGGGAATTTGGTTAAATATTAGAGATATCGCTAAGTTGGCGTCACTTTTCGCAACTCATTTTGGTCGCCAGATTTGGCGATATATCACCAAGATGGCGACAAACGTGGTTGTATTTGGCGACAGAACAGGGTCCCCCAATAAGGTAATCCTCCTTATAGATATGAAGATGCATTAAATGCTGTTCAATAACCAATGGCTGCCATTTTGTCTCCCATATAAAACTAAAATTAATTAATTAAAATTAAATAATGAATTAATATTTGAAAAATCTGTATTGACATCAATTGTCATTCAGTACACGTTTAAAAAATATTATTTCAGCTTGATAGGATGAATAATAAGTATTTTATTATCGATTGAAAATTTGGACAAGATATATAAATAAATATAGGAAGAGTGTGAACTAATAGTAGGAATTGAAAAACAGTGACGATCTCTCTATAAACGGGTTTCTATTCATTTCTCTTTATTGGGGAATTTTAAGGCACCATCCTATTATTATTTTTTTTTTGTTCATTTTATGTAATAACTGTAATGTGACGTAAATGTGATGTGATTTCTCCTATTTAAGACTTCTAACAAATGTTAATGAACTTATTATTTTACAATATCCTTTCTCTTTTAAAAGTCACGCGTAAATATAGTTTTTATGACGTAATTTTTAATAAGTTCCTAAGTTATACATAATTATTTAATTCTAATTTGAAATGTTTTTTTCTCTTTATAATAGTCACGTGTAAATAAATTTTTAATTTGAAGCAAACATTATTGTTTGCGTTGTTTATACAGTTGGTAACAGTTTGAATTAACGCCATTTTCTAAAATATGTAAAAAAATATCTCTCGAAATGCTGAAAATTTGAATTTAAAATAGAAATAAAACCTCAAAAAATGAGTAAAATTAAAAAAAGAAATACAGTCTGCACACCGGAACTTTTAATGTATAAAATGATCTAAAAATGATTACATTCTCATGTATAGTTTTTGCTCCTATAAAACTTTTTTAATGGAACGATTTTGAGCAACTTTAACATTAAATATCTCTTAAAATAATTGTTCGATTTGAAAACCGTCTGCATCAGCGTATTTATCAAACATCCATCTATAGTACCACCGGTTTTCATATTTTTGTTTGCAATATTTGTCTTAATATTAACGAAGAAATACCTCCGTCACAAAAATTTCTAAACTGGCGGCGGTGACAGCGGTAGTTACTTCTTTTAGAATGGACATATATTTTATGTAATTTGAGCATTTGTATTAAACAGCTTGTCCCTACGCATGTGCTAACGATAAACACTTTCTTTGCATAATTTAGTAGTCATATTGTGATGTCTGGTAACGTTTAGATTAATTTCTCTTTCGATTCTTTTGGCGCCAACGCCATACGTCACGTGGTATGCGTTGCGCGCGCGGAGAGAGAGGTGGATATTTTTTTTTCAGAGTAAAAGTGATTTTGGAGAAGGGTAGCCGAGCCGTGCATGTTGGCCGGCGTGTTTTTTGGATTTGTGAAAACGGAAGTATATCGGGTGCTAAGAGCACCAAAGGATTATAATTTGAGTAGTTTGTAATACAAGTTAATAATATAGTGAAGTGTAGTTCGTGGAGTTTAATATGAAGGTTGTGCACCTTGTGAAACCCTTTCTTTTTTTCAATGTAAATAGTCATCATCATTGTGTCGTCTTGTAGTGTCTTCATGTTCGTTTTAAATAAACTCAATAATCTTTGAAAAAAAAAAGGAGTGCTATTTTTAACACGATATACACCACGTGGGATGGTCAGAGGAGCGGCGCCGACTTTACACGCTCTCATTTCCGAAGCACCAGAGCTCCTATTAAAAGTAAGCTGCATGTTTATTTATTTTTAATTGAAGATAGTGTTTGAAGATATTTTAAATAGATAAAGAGAAAAGTATATGATTTATTTTTATGATTGATTTAAGCATGTCAGAAGAAAGTTGCTATTTATAGTATCACATTTATTGCTTGATTTATTTATTTAAGATGATAGTATCGGTTATAAGTAGAGTTTATTATAAAAGTGTTTGAAATTGAAAAAGAAAAATGTTTAGCATTAAAGGGCTTAAAAAAGAAGATTTAGTTGTCGTCGCGACTGAATTAGGATTAAAGGTAGAATTAGAGCATAGAATTGTAGATTTGAAAACACTCATTGAGGGAAGCGACCAATTTGCTAAGGATGCTGAATTTGTAAAGGAATTTTTAATTACCACTGTTTCAGATAGGATAGAAAAAGAAAAACGTGAAGTCGAGTTACTAAACATTGAGAAAGAAAATGTTAAATTGGAACAGAACACTGCTCTAGAATTAGAGAGAACAAAATTAGAAGTCATTAAAGCTCAATTAGAAATGGCGAAGATAACAGATGATAAGAATTTGGATTCGGGGGGGGGATGGACAAAAATCTCATACTAATTTTTTAGAATCTTTAATTAAAAGTGTTAGAACCCTGAGTATGCCAGTCCCGACTAAACCGGAAGCGTGGAATTTATTTTTTAGTTCGCTCGAAAAGGCATTCGAAATGAAAAATGTTTCGGAGGAGTTAAAAGTTGAAATTTTACTAAATTTAGTGGGTGAACGTGCCGCATATTTATTAGTTTATGTCAATTCAAATGAAATGAAGAGTTATTCGAAGGTTAAGGCTTTAATTTTAAAGGAATTTCAACCTACCCCGGAAGCTTGTCTAGAAAATTTCCTTACGGTAAAAAGAATGAAAAATGAAAACCATTTACAATTTGCGAGCAGAATCCGAGCGAATTGGGAATTTTATTGCCAGCTTAGGAAAGTAAATGATTTCGATACGCTTAATGAATTAATTGTTACAGATAGATTAATGAGTTCATTAGATTCAGAAACGCGGAGTTATGTTAAATTAAAGCAAATGGATGACTGGTTAAAACCACGCCAAATCGCGGAATTATGCGATAATTGGTTTACTTCAAAAGGTAGAACTTTTTCGGAATTATATGATCGACCGATAAAATCCTTTCGCAACTATGATGAACACGGAAGTGTGAATCATGGGAAATATCTCCCACCTCATATCAGAAATAATGTTCTTTTTCGCGAAAGAAAAACTAATGACATTTGTAGGCTATGTAAACAAACAACTCATTTACGTTTCTGCCCGAATAATAAAGATAAAAATAAAATGGGGAATGTTCGAAATCAAACGAAAAAGGAATCGGGTATTGAGAAAAATAAACATGATGATAAATTAGTTGCTAAAGTGACAGCTTTATGTTCTGAGAATGAGGCAATAAATACGCAAGCTTTGCAGTATCAGGATGTCTTGTTAGGGGGGTGGAAAGTGAATACATTGATCGATAACGCGGCCGAAATTCCAGTCGTTAATTCAAATCAAATACCGGATTCATTTAGAAATAATGAAAATTCAAAAATTCAGTTGATATCTGCCTTTGGAGAAAAAATAACCGCTGACCTTATAACTTTACCTATAGCTTTAGATTCCGGAGAGTCGAATAGTGTAGTTAACAGCGTAGATGTTTTGTTCGCATCAACAGATAAATTATATGGGTCATGTATTATCACGCCAACGATTTATGAATTATTACGATCAGTTCAGAGTGGAGGGGAAGAAAATAGATTAGATGGTGTGTCTACGGAGGAGTTGCAGTCAGAAAGGGGGAAGAAATTAAATGTGAAAAAGCAGGGTGTAGTGAAATGGAGCATCAAAGTATGAATGATGAGAATTTATGTTTATTAAGTCAAAATGAAACTGCAGAAAAAGAGTTAATGATTAGCTGTATTGAAAAGAAAAATAATAGCGAAGATTTAAATGTGGGTCGTCAATCAGATGCGAGTATTTACAGGGCGCAACAGAAAAGTTGCGAATCGTTACAGGGAGCTTTCAAAGATGCAGAAAAAGAGAAAAATGGGTTTGTTATAGTGGACAATTTGCTTTATCATAGGGAAAGAGTTTCGGGAAATCAAGTTATGCAATTAGTGGTAACAAAGGTGAGGAGGGGGGAAATTTTAAAAATTGCGCACGAATCAATTTTCGCTAATCATCTTGGCATGAAAAAAACAAAAGAGAGAATTCGTTATTCATTTTTTTGGCCAGGAATGTCGCGGGATGTGGAAGAATATTGTGCGTCGTGTAAGGATTGCCAACTACGGAGCAGGGAGAGGGCTAGCGATCAGATACCCATTGTCCCAATTGAGAGACCGGAACTTCCGTTCGACGTTGTAAATATTGACATAATTGGAAAAATTGAACCTCCGTCAGAGCGTAGGCATCAATACGTACTTACTTTGGTAGATCAACATTCGAGATGGCCAGAGGCAGTTCCGTTACGGACGATTACGGCTAAAGCTACGTGCGATGCATTGTTAGAGATATTTATGCGGACAGGAATACCTCGCGTAATAGCGAGTGACCAGGGTAGAAATTTTATATCAGGGTTAATACAAGAGTTTCATGCTAGGCTAGGGGCGGCTCCTAGATTTGCTACGCCGGGGCACCCACAGAGCTCGGGACTTGTTGAACGATATAATCAGGTATTGAAACGTATGTTGCACCATATAATTCGTAGCGACCCTAAAAATTGGGATAAACACATCCCCTATCTATTATTTGCGTATAGAGAAATTCCGAATAGCACTACGGGCGTATCGCCATTCAAATTAATGTACGGAAGGGAAGCTAGAGGGCCACTGGCGGTATTAAAATCTACATGGGCAGGCGAAATCCCACTACCTATAAATCTAGGAAAGAGCGCGACCGAATATCTCCAGGAGTTGAAAATTAATTTAGAAAGGGCGGCGGAACAAGCGGCAATAGTATCGGAGGTCAAGCAAAGCTCGTATGCGAAGTACGCTAATCGAAGAGCGATTTACAAGGAATTTAGACCGGGGGACCAGGTATATTTATTAATTCCGGACTCCACGAACAAACTTTACGCGAGATGGACCGGGCCAGCCGAAATAGTGGCGCGTTGTAACCCTGATTCTTACAAAGTTAAATTAATGAACGGGAATGTTAGGAATGTCCACGTAAATAAGATCAGAAAATTTACTCCTAGGGTACAGGCGGTGGGTGTGATCTTCGAAAATGAGGAAGAATTAGGGGAGGTCCATCCCACCCCCAGTACGAAAGATAACTCCGACCTATTCAATATAGAAGAAGTTGATTTAAGTCATTTAGGAAAGGTGGAGAAAGAAAAAATGTTAGATTTATTGTATAAATATGAAGGACTATTTTCTAGAAAAGTGCAAATAGTCAAGGTAGGAGAGCATAAAATACGAATAAATGACGCAGAAAAGAAAAAGCCCCACGTTTACAGAATCCCAGAGACCTTGAAACCTCAAGTAGATAAACAAATTGAGGAGTTATTGGAACTAGGTCTGATTGAAGAAAGTGAGGCAGAGGCGCCACACCCAGTAGTTTGCGTAATGAAGAAGGATGGGGCCTTACGACTATGTGTAGATTTTCGAGTGCTTAATGCAGTTACAGTGACTGATGATTTCCCAATGGAAAATGCCACCGATCTATTGTTCAGTATTGGCAGGGCCAATGTCATAACTACAATAGACTTATTGAAAGGGTATTGGGCCATACCACTAGAAGAAGAGAGCCAGAATCTGGCGTGTTTTAAAACTCACAGGGCTCAGTATCGCTTTAAAGTGATGGCCTTCGGGCTCAAAAACGCAGCTGCGACTTTTCAACGAGAAATGAACAGAGCACTGTCCGAATATAAGGAGTTCGCCAGAGCATATATAGACGACATAGCTGTCTTTTCTGAAACATTTGCTGAACATTTGGTGCATCTAGAAAAGATATTTTCTAAGTTATCAGACTTAAGATTTTCAGTCAACTTGAAAAAATGTGAATTCGCAAAACCGCAGATCAAATACTTAGGACATATCATCGGGTCCGGCAGCCATCGGACCGACCCCGGAAAAGTGGAGGCTATTTGAAGGTTAGCAGTGCCTCAAACGAAGAAACAGTTGAAAAGTGTCCTTGGTCTATGTAATTATTATAGAGATTACATTCCTAAATATGCTGAAGTAGCATATCCTCTAACAGAACTGACGAAAAAGAAGAGTCCAGAACAGTTGTGTTGGTCAGAAGACCATGATCGGGCGTTTAATGAGTTTAAAAGAGCTCTTATCGAAGCACCTAGTCTACATACTCCCGTTATAGGAGTACCATTTGTCATCGAGTGCGATGCATCTGCAGTCGGCATCGGCGCGTGTTTATCGCAGCGAAAAGACGGAGTACTGTACCCAGTGAGCTATGCCAGTCAAAAGCTCACCAAAACTCAACAGGCTTAGCCGACGATCGAAAGGGAGGCCTATGCGGTCATCTGGAGTCTCAAGAAGTTCGAAACGTGGATTTTTGGTTCACCTGTGGAACTTATCACCGATCACAACCCACTAACTTTCATCACCAAAAATGCACCCCAATCTTCCAAACTGCAACGATGGGCACTAGCACTGCAAAAGTATGACATTGTAATTTCGCATCGACCAGGTGCCAAGTTGATAAATGCAGACGCACTATCTAGACTTGAAACTGTTGAATAAGAAAACAAACTGTGAAAAACTTTCATGAACTATTTGATAAGTGACTGTGTACTTTAAAGTTTTGATTCAAAATTTATTTAGTGTGTTACTACAACTTTTGTTTCCTTTTATATGTTTTATTTGTTATTGCATTTATTATTGTTATTATTAAGTATTAATTCTGTTTTGTATTAGTAGGTAAGACGAGTTTTAGGCAGAGTGCCCAGATTCTTCAGACATGTAGTTTGTATATTTTTTTTATATGTATTTGTTAACTTTTATTTTTATTTGGGTAATTTGTTTAAAAAAAATTGAGTATAAGGACGTCTCCAGACTAAATTTCAGATAGAAAATTGAGGGACCCCCTCCCCCATTTTCAATCTTGGGTGGGAGGTGTGATGTCTGGTAACGTTTAGATTAATTTCTCTTTCGATTCTTTTGGCGCCAACGCCATACGTCACGTGGTATGCGTTGCGCGCGCGGAGAGAGAGGTGGATATTTTTTTTTCAGAGTAAAAGTGATTTTGGAGAAGGGTAGCCGAGCCGTGCATGTTGGCCGGCGTGTTTTTTGGATTTGTGAAAACGGAAGTATATCGGGTGCTAAGAGCACCAAAGGATTATAATTTGAGTAGTTTGTAATACAAGTTAATAATATAGTGAAGTGTATTTCGTGGAGTTTAATATGAAGGTTGTGCACCTTGTGAAACCCTTTCTTTTTTTCAATGTAAATAGTCATCATCATTGTGTCGTCTTGTAGTGTCTTCATGTTCGTTTTAAATAAACTCAATAATCTTTGAAAAAAAAAGGAGTGCTATTTTTAACACGATATACACCACGTGGGATGGTCAGAGGAGCGGCGCCGACTTTACACATATATATAGGGCAACCTATATCAAAAGATCAGTCAAATTTCGTGAAAAATGGCGAAGTTATCGGCAATGAGAGCACAGTTTCTAAAGGTAACGAAATATACAACAATCTCTTCCGAATTCTATTTGATTCAGAAAAATTTCCTTTATCCTTAAAAACTGCAAAAATTAATATTGTTTCCAGATTTAATGAAATATTTAGAAAAAATAATGTTTATTTTGATACCATAAGTTCCGAAAACGATTCCGAATGTTTTTGTATAGCATATTATTCAGTTTTGTAAAACCTGAGTATCGGTTTTTAGAAAAGAGTTAGTACGAGTAAAGAAGAAAATACATATAGTGTATTGTCTACCAGTTGTGAGTAAAGTAACTGAGGAAGTAGTCACAAGATGGCGGATGTTTGTTTTTTTTTTTTTTGGGGGGGGGGGAGGGGGTGATCAACAGTTTCTGATTACATCGTGGGCAAACTTCCACTAGCAACTTTGAATAGAAATTTCGTCTTATTTAAGTGCCTTATTCAGGAAAAATATTACAAAGATGGGAAAATTTCTATTTATTTTCATTGGTGGAGCTTGGACAGGCATCATAATCTTTCTCATTGACACCGAAAGAAAGCTGCCTAGGTTGTCACAATATAGCGGAAAGGCGGGGCCTGACTATATCTGAAAATAAAAAAGTCCACCGGTAAAAATAAGTATATTTTTCTCCAATTATTTATGACTGAATTTTTTCATTAATAAGCCGTTTAAATAAGAACAAAATGTCTATTTAAATTTACTGGTGGAAAGTTTGCATAGGTGGTAAACGAAATCTGCGAAAGCGGTTACACTTCTTCACTATTTTAAGGATATATCAGTTCCTTTTATTAGCTGCCCCATAGTTTTTATGATGCTATTAATTCTCGGTTAAATATTTCCAGTTGCGTAACAGTATTTACACGTGCAAGAGTAACGCATTATTACAAGTTTTAATGTTAATACAGTTAATTTTTCATATTTGTATGTAAAACATTTATTGATAATGAAATCGCTTACTTTAGAATTTATAGCGTCCGAAAAATCTATATTTCGGGTTATGAAAATTTATTATTAAACTTTTAAAAAATACACTTCGAAAAGATTCCAAATAACAGTGGCTGCAAAAGGAACTGTTTTATATATGTCTCTTTAGATCTCTACATTATATTGATTCCCGAGGTTTGTAAAAATAAAGTATATTTTACATAATCGTGGGTAACTCTGAATAGGTAATTGCATATTTTCGTTAAAAGTTATATTTTCCTAGATTGCGAAAGATTTGTCTCTTTTTACAATGTACTGAAGCACTGTCAGTACTTCTGTCTAAAATGTTTCAATTATATTGCAGTCAAAAATCCGCATAGGTTACTAATGTCAACGTGTAGTTTATTTTACTATCTTCCTCACAATCATATCAGTTGAAATCAAAATTTAGTTTAATTAATTTTATTGTTAACCAGTGTCGCATTTATTCGTGATTAATGTGTACTTGTCTTTTCCAAATGTTTGCGGAAAAAAGCAGGTTGCGCATTACATAAGGATTATTTCAGAAAAATTTAAGAAACCACACATACTTTCACTTAATAAATTAATTATCAGTGTCTTGGTGGAGCTTTTTTAATGTTTTTCTTCTTCATTCTTACATAATAATCTGGCAAGACTCGCCAGCATCGAATATTCGAGTTGTGGCTATGATGCCATATGATTTAGCATAATTTAAAGCTTGTATTTTCAAAGCTATGATATAACTTGCCCTTTTCCCTTTGCCAGGGCACACGCTATGGAAACTAAATAAGAATAATTAATTACATAGTAAAAATATAACTTTTTTTTTTTTTTTACAATTTCTACTAGTGTCCAGTAGTAGTATTATATTTCCGCTGTTGATAACCGTTTTAATACAAAGTTTTCAGAATGAGAAAGCGGGAAACAAAATTATATGGAATAGAAAATGGTCAACAGTAAATGTGTTGAACATTGTTTCCTTTTGTGTCAGGATTTATATATGTAGATATATATTTTCAATTTCTAGATTATCTGTCATTTAAATAGTAATTAGTAGTTAAATTGTGCGTAATATACACAAAGCATAATCTTTTCGTTTCCAAATGCAACAAATTTGTTGGGAAATACGCACTAATGCACAAATATAATGAGGAATGCAGGGAATACTAGGAACACAAATATAATGACATTTACACTAGTAAAATTATCCAGCATTTCATTTAATATTTACGCGAACTTCGTTCAAACAAGAAGTATTAGCCCATTTCTTCAGAAACTACAGTAAATTTAACAATCTAAGATAATGGATGCCTAAATTTTTCTAATTTAACGCTACATTTTCATGAAATTATACATGTGTTCCGGAAACTGTGCTCCGAAGCACAATTTCGTATTAAAAACGGAATTTTAAGTACATCCTTTTTACCTTAAAACACGAAAAATTTGTGAATTCAAGTAACGTTTTCATGAAATTTTCTCCACAACGGACGGAAATGTCTTCAATTAAGGGATAAAATCTATGTCAGACACAGTAGTGTTTCGGCAAGTTACTATCTGTTATTTTTGCATTTTTTTGGCGAAAATATTTTTGGGAGTGTAG
Organism: Maratus speciosus; assembly: GCA_963932465.1. NCBI lineage: Eukaryota > Metazoa > Arthropoda > Arachnida > Araneae > Salticidae > Maratus > Maratus speciosus. The sequence goes on along the minus strand of OZ010791.1, from coordinate 535,283,795 downwards.
TACATGGCAACTAAAGTAGATGATATCAATGAAAAAAGCTACGGCATTCAGTATTAGCTGCTGTACCTACAGCTATAGGATGATGAACTTTCGACCCAGCAGACATTTGCAGGTCTAGTTCGATATTCCATCTTTTTAATGTTAAATTTGTTTGAAATACTGTAAAATCATTAAACTACACTGTAAAAAAAATGCTGCCAGTTTTCCGGTAGGAATCGGAAAGATAGTTGCCCTTATCATACCGGAATAATTTCCAACCCAGCTCGGAATGAAATCCGTAAAAATAAGGAAATAGCCAGTAAAACGGTATTTTACGGATTTTATTCCGAGCTCGGTTGGAAATTATTCCGGTACGATAAGGGCAACTATTTTTCCGATTCCTACTGGAATGCTGACATTATTATTATATATTTTTTTTACAGTGTACATCGAAAACGGTTTCCTCCCGTACACCATAATATAACGTAATTCTTGTGATTGCCTCTGTGAAAGGATGGTGAATTCAATATCATCTTTCTTTAACATTAATTTATTAAATTTTCAATAATTTGAAATGAATAACCCTACATCAATCAGAAATGAAGATCTTTAATATAGTCATATTTATTTGCCTTCATATACGATATTAAATAACAAATATGGCATGACACCATTGTGCATAAATAAATTTTGAAATGCATTAGAACGGAAAAGAATTTATTTCAACATCATGTTCAAATATCAGTTTGTTTGGTGTTACTTAGGAAAATGTTTCTGAATAAACACCGTCCTTTCATTTTGTGATGTTGAAATGTTTTCTGTATTTCATTATTAAATATGACATTTTGGCTAATATTGTTAGAGTAAACTAAAGAAATACGTTTCCATCTTCCAAATGTACACATTTCAGAATAATTTCACGTAATAGAACTACATTTTGACAAAATAGTCTGCATATGAGTTCAAAATTAAAGCCTTCCGTATGTACAATGACAAAGGGGGATATGAGATGTAACAGTAGAAATTGAAAGTAACATGTTTCGAAAATCATTTTCGTTGTATTAGGGTATTTCATACCAGTATTTTGAAATATAGTTGACTATGGGATACCTTGTTTATAAATGGTTTGCGTTTTCTAAAGCCTACACGAAATACTTTTCAAGGTTCAGAAGTAAATGTCAGTATATGAACAAACAGTTACAAAAATAAAGAAATAAATAAATAATATGATGACAAATACTTTCAAATACATATTTTACAAAAGGGAAAGTTAAAGTAAATGGAAAATATATTTGATGACAAATGATTTATAACCGTATGAATTCATTTAATATCTAAAATTTATAACTAAGTTACATTGCAAGAATATTCTTTGTATTAATTATATTTCTTTTATGTAGATGCAATACGTAAAACGTATAAGATTATAAAAAATAGACATGTCAAAATGTAGTTCGTGAAGCATTAAAATTACAATATAATTCATTTTGATGATAAATTATTTTGCTTGATTATAGTTAAGACTGCGGGCTTCTGTGTATGAAGTTTAGAGATATTGAAATGTTTTGCGTATTTTTATAACAAATGTGATATGTCGTCTCATATCATTAAAGATTATGATATGTTGTTTTGAGTTATTGAGTTGCAGTTTTATATACATGTAGAATAGAATTCATAACAAATGTGTGCAACATAACTACGTTTTAACAATTTAATATTAAAATCAACTCAAAATTAAAGCTCGTACGTTATATTAACATAAAATTTGTAAAGAGGAATAGAGGAGGATACTGAATCTCACATGTTACTATTTTTTGGGGTATTTCTTAGCTATGTTTTAGGCATACTGTTTAACTATGTAGTAAGTTTAAAATTGGTTGAATATATAAAAATATACATTGAACTATTTTCAAATTTTCGGTGTAAATGTTCGTTTATATTGTAATAAGCATAACTGACATCAACTACTTTACAAAATCAAAAACTGAATATTCTATTATAATAGATTTAAATTTGTTAAAATATTTATGAATACATTTATGTATATCATTAGTAAATTTATTTCATTGAATGCGGTTTTAAATGTAATTTGTATTTTAGTAATCCATCTATAATGTGTAAAATTTTTATCATTGTTTAAAAGACATTCTCCCTGAGTATATTTTGAAATACAGTACAACCAAAAATGAACTTATTTAAACATTATTTCTAACTTACAATGCACTTAATGTTACATAACAAACTGTTACTCTCTACATGCCATATTTAGAAACAAAGAGTTATTTATTTTCGTGATGCAGAAATACTTTACATATTCCCATATTAAAATTGATATGTTGGCTAAAATTGTTACACATTAACAAAAGAAATACATTTGTGCATATGTTTCAGTGCATACATTTCATAACAAATATATGTGACATAACTATATTTTGACAAAGTAATCTAAAAATAAACTCATAATTAAAGCTGTTAGCATATACAATGAGAAGTGCATATATACGAAATAGAAGTTGGAAAGGATAGTTTCTAAAAATAATTTCTTCGTTTATTTTGTTTAATTCATATTTGCGTTTTAGAAATTCAGTTGAACTAGCTAATCCCGTTTATCAGTTATTGAAATATTTAATACATACACACTGTGAATTACAAAAATTCTGTGTAAAGGATTTGAATAACCATTTTCAAAAAGATTAACTGGGAGCATCTGTTAAATTCCTGTTTACTTAAAAATCCTATTTTTAAAAACCCTACAAAAAACATGTTTTATGACAAATGATTTTTAAATCAGTTAAAACCTTCATTAAATCTTTTACCATAAAAAAAAAATGGGAAATAGGTTGAATTGGAAGAGCTTAATTTAGTTTTGTTTAATTTATACTTGCGCTTTAGAAATACATTTGCACTAGGTATGAACGTTTATTAATTATTTAAATATTTAATACGTACACACTCTCAAATACAACAATTCACGCTTAGTGGTCACAGTAAAACATTTTAATGACCATTTTGAAAAAGATTACCTTAGTGCTACTCTTAAATTCATGATTACTTAAAAATTCTCTTAAAAAACAAAAACAAAACAAAACAAAAAAAAGCATATTTGGCATGACAAATGATTTTTGAATGAGTTACACCTTCATTAAAACTTTTACCATATGAAATTAGGAAATACATTGAATTGCAAGGAATTAATTTAAATTTTATTGTATGTATCTTTACTATGTTCTATTTACGATCTCTATTTTCAGTAACACTTATATATTTAAATGTGAATATTTTTAATTATAGATATATTTTGACATTTATTGTAACAGTACGTAACATAGAGTGATTCATAAATAAGCATAAAATGTCCAGAAGAATCACTCTGCATTTTAACCATGATTTCCAAACATCTGAGTCTTCAATAATACTTAAAAATATGTATCTCAAAATACCATTCCAATTATGGAAGCATAGAGTTGTTTTAATTTGCTTTGTTCAAAACGATTTCCATATTTCCATATTAAATGTGATACATTGGCAAAATAATTAAAAGTAAGCTGAAGAAATGCATTTCAATATCCACGAAACATACATTTTGAAAAATGAGGATTAAATGGATTAAATGTTAACAAACGACTACAAATATTAACTCAAAATTAAAGATTTTAGCATATAAAATGAGAAAACAAATCTTACTGAATGTCAGTAAAAATTGAAAATTACGCTTTATAAATGGAAATTTGCTGTTTCAATTCCATTAATTTAGACGCCTATTATATAAATATAGTTCAGCTAGCTAGCATGATTAACAACCGCTCGCATATTTTATACTTCGCATACAATATTTTCCAAATTTCACAGTAGCCGTAAACTATTTAACAAACATTTTCAAAACCTTATCTGGCAACAATCACATTAAATCGCAAATTTTGCAAAACAATAAACATGGCTAAAATATGTTTTACGCCAAATGATTTCAAATCATTTAAAATGTTTATGAAAATTATTAGCATGTAAACTAATGAAATATGTTGCATTTGATGCTTTTTGGTGGTGTAATGTATATTAAATTTATGTATATATCTTATGATAAATTTATAACATTGCGTAAAGCACATCCTATTTGAATATAGTTTGAAATGATTACAATAATAAATAATTAATTTTCAACATAATTTACAAACTTCAATGCAATTAATATCACCTTGACAAATGTTGCTTATTATACACCTTATTTAAAACCCAAAAAGATATATCGTGATATCTATGTGTTTTTTTATATTTTTATTTATGTTTCTAGTATAAAAAAAAAAAAAAAAAAAATGCTTTTTAATATACGTAAATTAATATTTAATCGCTTTTAAATGTGAGTAAAATTACTACGTTTTGGCAAATAATATAAAAATGATTTCGAAATGAAAACTTCTATCGTAAAAAATAGGGAAAATAAAAGTTCGCGATGACTATGGAAATTGAAACGTATATCTTTCGAAATATTTTCTTCGTTTACTTAGTTAATTTCATACTGTTTTAGCTAACTACCTTGTCGTTAAATATTATGTAAATTTAACGAGAAGAAAGTTACAACGTTATCAACACAAATAACAAACTAGTATGTTGTGTCCATCACAAAACTTTCTTCTATATAGATCACGTCAATTAAATCATTTAAATAGTACAAGAAATTACATCAATTTAGCACCAATTCATATCAAAGTGTATCTCAATTTGAAGTTTGACAAAAATTCGAACCTTAGTTCTTGAGATAAAGCTATAATGGAAATTCGGAAAAATGTAGAATAGCAGCGCCACCTGTTGAGTGATTTACGCCAGTACATAAACAGCAATAATTGATATCCAGGTATACATAGATCTGAAGCTCGTTGAAAATCCAAGCATTAGTTCTTGAGGTAGAGCTATTGCGGAAATCACAAAAGCAGCATAGCAGCGCCACCTATTGAGCGATTTGCACCAAACTGTATAAAATGCCAATTCATGTCAAGGACTAACTGATTCTAAAGTTTGATGAAAATTCGTGCATTAGTTCTTAAGATACACCTATAGTGGAAATTCTGAAAAATACAGCATAGCAGCGCCACCTGTTGATCGTTTTACACCAAAATGTACAAAATGTCAATTCATGTCAAGGATTAACTGATTCTGAAGTTTGGTGAAAATTATTGCATTAGTTCATGAGATACAGCTATAACGGAAATTCTGAAAAGTGGATCATAGCAGCGCCACCTGTTGAGCGATTTTTTCCAAACACAAACAGCACTAATTCATATTAAACTATACTTGGATGTGAAGTTTGATGAAAATCCAAGCATTAGTTATTGAGATAGAGCTATTGCGGAAATCGTAAAAAATGCAGTATCGCAGCGCCATCTGTTAAGCTATTTACACCAAAATGTACAAAACTTCAATTCATGTCAAGGACCAACTGAATCTGAAGTTTGATGAAAATCTGTGCTTTAGTTCTGGAGATTGAGCTATTGCGGAAATCGTGAAAAAGGCTGCACAGCAGCGCCACCTGTTGAGCGATTTACACCAAAAACTAATCAGAACCAATTTATATCAGGGACTAACTGAATATATTTTTTTATTAAATTCCGTGCATTAGTTCTTGAGATAGGGCGGCCACAAAATTTGTGTCACATACAGACAGACTCACAGATGCACAGACTCACAGACATTTTGTAAAAACATGTTTTTTTCGGAATCTCTGACCCCTAAAACGTGTAAATCCGTCGAAAACTGAAAGTCTTAAATTTTCACGAATCCAATACTTTCTTCTTGTAAAGATAGAAGAAAGTAATAAAAAATATGTTCATTTGTTAAAGTACCAAAATATCTAACTTGTTAACTGAAAAAAGTATATACAAATGTATACTGTCAATGTGAAAAAAATTCCCATATCGAAACAGTATACATATTAAGCGTACAGTGCTAATGCTGGAATCTGCCGTAAACTGACACAGCTGTGCCTTAGTATGACGTGATATGTGAGAATATCCACTGTTCTGCTCACCTCTTACCAGATTTATTGTAAAATATTTTTATTACATTTTGTTTTGATGAAATTATATACATAAAAAAATCGCAAGGTTATTTTAATTTCGGGAAAAAAGCACTATTAATACGAAACCATTATTGCCTTTTGCCCTAAAACAAAAATGACATTGCGACTATTTTTTTAAATGCACATATTTTTATCAAAACAAGCTATAACAAAAATATTTTGCAATAAATCTGGTAAACAAGATTTATCTTTCATAAGAAATAACTATTTGACTAATTCGTGATTTAATTTTTAAGAGGGATTCTCTAAATGTCTTTATCTGTTTTTTTTGTTTGTTTTTTAAAGGGGGGGGGGGGGAGTAATCTAGGGATTTTAGGATAATTATTGAAGCTATTGTCTAGAATCGCAAAATATTTAAACATATAAATGAACAATACTTGCATGTTTAATAGTAAAACATTTAATGCATGCATTTTAAATTAAAGTGATTCCGATTATAAAATGAAATCAGTTTTAAATTAAATGAATGAAATATTTGTTAGGTAAATAACATGAGTGCAATTAATTCAAGAGGATATTGGGAACTTATCGCCTGCGCTCGATAAACTGAAAAAAAATAAAAATAAATTTGAATATTTTATATATAATTAAGTTCAATATATATTCTAAACATTGTATACTCATCGGGAATACAACCGTCTATACCATTTTTATTGCTTTAGCGCATAGGAATTGCGTAAAAAATTAGACTACAAAATTCTATCTTTATATATTAACTACTTACTAATTTTTATGCGTAATTTTCATTACAAAAAAAAAAAAAAAAAAAAAAAAAAGAAAAGAAAAGAAAAAAGAAAAGAAAAATCGAGCGTATTTAAATCAGCAACATTTGATAATATATATTAAATAATAGTTTATAATTTTTTATAAATAAAAATAAAACAAGTTGGAAATTGCTCGTCAAACGTGGCAAATGAGGTGCGTTCGTACTATAACTAGTTTTATAATTATTTTTTGCACCCCATATTGTACTGAATGTATAATTTTTTGCACTTCATAAAGTTCATAGTCTTTAACATCATTAAAATGCACTCCCAATATTTTTTTTCCCATTCCCCGAACACTTTTGACTGTCCCTGTAATTAAACTATACATCCGATTTTCCTAAAATTTGAAATGGCTCGACAAAATTTTGTAACAATTATATATTTAAAATTTCAGACCATTTGGAAGGCTATAACAGCATTAAAATGCACTTGCAATAATTTTTCCCATTGGCCGTAATGTAAAGAAAAACTTTTGACTGTCCCTGTAATTAAACTATACATCTGATTTTCCTAAAATTTGAAATGGCTCGACAAAATTCTGCAACAATTATATCTTTAAAATTTTAGACCATTCGGAAGGCGGTAACATCATTAAAATGCACTTGCAATAATTTTTCCCATTGGCCGTAATGTAAAGAAAAACTTTTGACTGTCCCTGTAATTAAACTATACATCCGATTTTCATAAAATTTGAAATGGCTCTACAAAATTTTGCAACAATCTTATATTTCAAATTTCAGACAATTCGGTTGGGTAGTTTTTGCTCTGTTATATGCGGACAGACGAACAGACGGACGGACAGACGGACAGACGGACGGACAGACGGACGGACTGAACGACGACTATAGGTGCTACGTATTTATATAATTACGAACGCACCTAAAAACGTAACTACCTTCTTTTACTCTATGGAAAAGGAGGGAGAACGAATTCCACCAAAAGAATAATTTTCTTTCAATTTCGAAAACTACAGCTATTGGCCAAGATTTTGTCATTTTAACAAGTAATATTAGTTTAACTGTTTTTATTTAAGTAACTAGGGGGTTCGGCCCCCTACGAGCTACGCTCGCCAACCCCCGTCCAGACACCGTAGACTCTAAATGCACGCTAATTTGATCGGCTTTAAAAAGATTTCGAAAGATTGAATTATAATTTAAAAAACAGTGGCGATCTCTCTATAAACGTATTTCTATTCATTTCTCTTTGATTGGGGAATTTTAACGCCAAATCCGTTGCGGTACTACTTGATTATCCCGTCGACCAATTTCGCCAAATTATATAAATCGCCAAACCACTCGCCAAATTATACAAATTGACATAATTTTTATTTTAAATAACGAAAAAACAAATAAATTAGTACAACATTAATAAAAATACAAATAAAACGTCGAAATAAAAATAACTTGATGACGTAGACACGTGTAACAACATTTCAAAATAAGCTAATATAAAAGGAATTAAGTAAACAGATCCTTTGTCTCCTGGTATTTTTTAACAAAGTGAAAAGAAAGTTCTTTTAAATGAGACATTTTAAATTAATCGTTTTTAATCTGACGTAATTTTGACCAAACTATTCTTTCACTTTTTAATATTCACGTGAAAATACTTGTGTTAGAAATTAAATATTATTTGCGCTTTCCTAACAAAAATAGTTGAAAAGTATCCTCTTAAAATATCAAATAAATGTCTAGCGCAATTTCTAAATTTAAACCGTTTTGCAATATTATTTTGTGTTCATTTTATGTAATAACTGTAATGTGACGTAATTATGACGTAATTTTCCTATTTAAGACTTCTAACGCATGTTAATAAATTTATTGCTTTACAAATTCCTTTCTCTCTTAAAATTCACGTGTAATTATAGTTTTTATGACATAATTTTTAATAAGTTCCTGCTTTTTGTATATAATTATTTAATTCTAATTCCAAATGTTTTTTTTTCTGTTTATTATAGTCACGTGTAAATAAATTTTTAATTTATTTACACGTATAAATATTTCTTATTGAAGCAAACATTATTGCTTCCGCTGTTTATACAGTTGGCAACAGTTTAAATTAATATCACTTCTAAAATCTGTTAAAAATATCTCTAGAAATGCTGAAAATCTGAATTTAAAATAGAAATAAAACCTCAAAAAATTAGTCAAAATAAAAAAATTAATGCAATCTGCACTCCGGCAAATTCTAACGCATAAAAAGATCTAAAAATGATTAATTTCCTATGAACAGTTTTTGCTCCTATAAAACTTTTTTAGTGGAACGATTTTGTCCAACTTTAGCATTAAATATCTCTTTAAATAATTCTTCGATCTGAAAACTGTCTGCATCAGCGTGTTTATCAAACATTTCTGTATAAAACCACCGATTTTCATATTTTTGTATGCATTAGTTTTCTTAATATTAACGTAGAAAGACCTCCGGTCACAAAAAATTCAAAACCGGCGGCGGCGGCGGCGGTGACAGCGGTAGTTACTTTTTTTTAGAATAGAGAGATAGGGGGCTCGGCCCCCTACGAGCTACGCTCGCCAACCCCCGTCCAGACACCGTAGACTCTAAATGCACGCTAATTGGATCGGCTTTAAAAAGATTTCGAAAGATTGAATTATAATTTAAAAAACAGTGGAGATCTCTCTATAAACGTATTTCTATTCATTTCTCTTTGATTGGGGAATTTTAACGCCAAATCCGTTGCGGTACTACTTGATTATCCCGTCGACCAATTTCGCCAAATTATATAAATCGCCAAACCACTCGCCAAATTATACAAATTGACATAATTTTTACTTTAAATAACGAAAAAACAAATAAATTAGTACAACATTAATAAAAATACAAATAAAACGTCGAAATAAAAATAACTTGATGACGTAGACACGTGTAACAACATTTCAAAATAAGCTAATATAAAAGGAATTAAGTAAACAGAGCCTTTGTCTCCTGGTATTTTTTAACAAAGTGAAAAGAAAGTTCTTTTAAATGAGACATTTTAAATTAATCGTTTTTAATCTGACGTAATTTTGACCAAACTATTCTTTCTCTTTTTAATATTCACGTGAAAATACTTGTGTTAGAAATTAAATATTATTTGCGCTTTCCTAACAAAAATAGTAGAAAAGTATCATCTTAAAATATCAAATAAATGTCTAGCGCAATTTCTAAATTTAAACCGTTTTGCAATATTATTTTGTGTTCATTTTATGTAATAACTGTAATGTGACGTAATTATGACGTAATTTTCCTATTTAAGACTTCTAACGCATGTTAATAAATTTATTGCTTTACAAATTCCTTTCTCTCTTAAAATTCACGTGTAATTATAATTTTTATGACATAATTTTAATAAGTTCCTGCTTTTTGTACATAATTATTTAATTCTATTTCCAAATATTTTTTTTCTGTTTATTATAGTCACGTGTAAATAAATTTTTAATTTATTTACACGTATAAATATTTTTTTTGAAGCAAACATTATTGCTTCCGCTGTTTATACAGTTGGCAACAGTTTAAATTAATATCACTTCTAAAATCTGTTAAAAATATCTCTAGAAATGCTGAAAATCTGAATTTAAAATAGAAATAAAACCTCAAAAAATTAGTCAAAATAAAAAAATTAATGCAATCTGCACTCCGGCAAATTCTAACGCATAAAATGATCTAAAAATGATTAATTTCCTATGAACAGTTTTTGCTCCTATAAAACTTTTTTAGTGGAACGATTTTGTCCAACTTTAGCATTAAATATCTCTTTAAATAATTCTTCGATCTGAAAACTGTCTGCATCAGCGTGTTTATCAAACATTTCTGTATAAAACCACCGATTTTCATATTTTTGTATGCATTATTTTTCTTAATATTAACGAAGAAAGACCTCCGTCACAAAAAATTCAAAACCGGCGGCGGCGGCGGCGGTGACAGCGGTAGTTACTTTTTTTTAGAATAGAGAGATTATCTATAATAAATAAATTTAATAATCACGTATAAAAATTAATAGCATATTCTTACCTAAATTGCACGCTTGCTTCAGTTATACGATTAAACTCAGTGGTCCCGACCATTTGCCATTAAAAATTAGCCGAGTTACACGTTTTTGAAATATACGTTTCCCTCAGTTATGCGTTTCGTTTTTGCTTCCCCGGACGAAAATTTGTCGAACTTATACGTTTTGCAAAATTTTGTTTTAACCTTTTTCTACACCTTGCCGACTTTAGCGCATAGAAATTGCGTAAAAAATGAGACTACAAAATTCTATCTTTATATGTTAACTACTTATTATTTTTTATGCGTAATTTTTCATTACAAAAAAAATATATAAATAAAATAAATAAAACCGAGCGTATTTAAACCAGCAACATTTGATAATATACAGGGTGTCCGGTCTCAACGGTGTCCAATGGCTAATTCCTAAACCATTAGTCATAGACATATAGTTCGAATTACAAAAATGTTTTAAATCAGATAAAGAAACATTTTAAAAGCGATTGGGGTCAATAAAAACATTTCTTAAAAAATTACGATATTTAAATTTTTATACGGTCCCCCTGTCCTATAAGTTATATTTAGTAATTTTTTCCTATTACACTGACAAGTAAGACAAAAAAAGTCCCATTCATATAACGCTAAAATTGAGCGAGTTATGAAACTTTAAAAATGCATGACTTATGCCACTTTTCTACTCTGAAAACAAATGAGTTCGGCTTGGCTTTGAGGGATCATATACCAAGTGTTTAAAGTATTTTAAGATCTTACTTCATGTGTATCTGCGCTTTGAAAGAAAATCCTACAAGTATTATGATTAAGTCTCAAATTGGCTAAATTAACATATGTTTTATTTTGTCAGGATTTGAGACTGTTTCTCTTATGATTTCTTTTAACAAAAATTATGTTTTTTTGATAAGTTTTAATGTTACTTCAACAAAAGTACGTATGTTTTTCCAGTTCAAAATTTGTACTCGAACTTTAACCTACTTTTAAATATTCGATCGAGATTTCATTTTACATACTGGCGCAAATCCGATAACAATCTAATATTATTAAAATTTTCGGTGGTTACCATTTATACTTATTTTACAGGATAACACAAAAAATTTCGAATAGATATCTGACAAGGAGTTTAAGAAAAAGTTTTAGATTAGATAATACAAGACTCCTTTTGTTGGGTTTTTTAACTTTTATGTATTTTTTAGCACTGAATCCGAAAATTACCTTAATTTTTAACCATTATGTCAGGATATTTCGCAAATCATAAATTTTCAAATTTAAAGAATAGCAAAAATCGAATACTATAAAGTAGAGGAGATGGTTGTGTTTTTTTAACTTTTGATAATTGATTTTTACGCACTTTTTAGCACTGAATCTGAAAATGAACTTCATTTTTAACCATCACGTTAGAATTTTTTTGCAAATCGCAAATGTGTAAGTTAAAATATAGCGAAAATCTCATACAATAAAACATATGTAAAACATTTTTTATTTTATTTTATTTTATTTTATTAAAAAATTTATTCGATATTTTTGCTTATTCTGGGATTCTTACAGCTAAACAGCTGAGTGGTCCGATGAAATAAGGGAGGAAATTCAGTTTTAACATTCAACTTCTTAACTTTGAAATTTGCAATCTGCGAAAAATCCTGATATGATAGTTAAAAATGAAGGTCAATTACGGATTCAGCGGTACAGAATATATAAGAATCAATTATCAAAAGCTAAAAAACATGACATAACCCACCTTTGCAGGCTTGTGCAATCTAATAATATTTTAAAATACGTATCATTTTGTAAAGAATTGAGGCTGTTAATTTAGAATCATTTAACTTAACAAAAATTCTGTTTTTTCTTTCTTCTTAAATGTTTATTACAAATTGTATATTTTCCATTAATATGCCAGAATGATTAAAGATTTCAAATTTATATTGCAATGTTAATTTTACTCCCAAACATTTTTTATATCTGACGAAATTAGATTTCGACTAAATTAGTGAATGACCTCCAATTTGCTGCAAAAAATATGCTCCAACTTTAAACAGCTATTACTCGGTTAATTTTAATCGTAGAATAACGGGACTTTTTTTGTATTACTTGTCAGTGTAAAAGGAAGATTTCACTAAATATGACTTATAGGACCGGGGGACCGTATAAAAATTTTAATTTCGTAATTTTTTAAGAAATGTTTTTATTGACACAAATCGCTTGTAAAATGTTTCTTTACCTGATTTAAAACATTTTTGTAATTGGAACTATATGTCTATGACTAACGGTTTAGGAATTAGCCATTGAACACCGTTGAGACCGGACACCCTGTATATTATGTAATAGTTTATTAATAAAAAAAAAAAAAAAACTATCTTCTTTTACTCTATGGAAAAGGACAGAGACGAATTCCACCAAAAGAATAATTTTCTTACAAATTCGAAAACTACAGCTATTAGATGGCGAAGATTTTGTCATTTTAACAAGTAATATTAGTTCTAAAAAGAACTGTTTTTATTTAAGTAATTATCTATAATAAATAAATTTAATAATCACGAATAAAAATTAATAGCATATTCTTACCTAAATTGTACGTTTGCTTCAGTTATACGATTAAACTCAGTGGTCCCGACCATTTGCCATTAAAAATTAGCTGAGTTACACGTTTTTCAAATATACGTTTCCCTCAGTTATGCGTTTCGTTTTTGCTTCCCCGGACGAAATTTTGTCCAACTTTTACGTTTTGCAGAATTTTGTTTTAACCTTTTTGTACACCTTGCCGACTTTAGCGCATAGAAATTGCGTAAAAAATGAGACTACAAAATTCTATCTTTATATGTTAACTACTTACAAATTTTTATGCATAATTTTTCATTACAAAAAAAAAAAAAAATAAATAAATAAATAAATAAATAAAATAAAATAAATAAAATAAATAAAACCGAGCGTATTTAAACCAGCAACATTTGATAATATATATTATATAATAGTTTATTATTAAAAGAAAAAAAAACTATCTTCTTTTACTCTATGGAAAAGGACAGAGACGAATTCCACCAAAAGAATAATTTTCTTACAATTTCGAAAACTACAGCTATTAGATGGCCAAGATTTTGTCATTTTAACAAGTAATATTAGTTCTAAAAAGAACTGTTTTTATTTAAATAATTATCTATAATAAATAAATTTAATAATCGCGTATAAAAATTAATAGCATATTCTTACCTAAATTGTACGTTTGCATCAGTTATACGATTAAACTCAGTGGTCCCGACCATTTGCCATTAAAAATTAGCTGAGTTACACGTTTTTGAAATATACGTTTCCCTCAGTTATGCGTTTCATTTTTGCTTCCCCGGGCGAAATTTTGTCCGACTTATACGTTTTGCAGAATTTTGTTTTAACCTTTTTGTACACCTTGCCGACTTTAGCGCATAGAAATTGCGTAAAAAATGAGACTACAAAATTCTATCTTTATATGTTAACTACTTATTAATTTTTATGCGTCATTTTTAATTACAAAAATAAAAAATAAAACCGAGCGAATTTAAACCAGCAACATTTATAATATATATTATATAATAGTTTATTATAAAAAAAAAACTATCTTCTTTTACTCTATGGAAAAGGACAGAGACGAATTCCACCAAAAGAATAATTTTCTTACAATTTCGAAAACTACAGTTACTAGATGGCCAAGATTTTGCCACTTTCACAAGTAATATTAGTTCTTAAAAGAACTGTTTTTATTTAAGTAATTATCTATAATACATAAATTTAATAATCACGAATAAAAATTAATAGCATATTCTTACCTAAATTGTACGTTTTCCTCAGTTATACGATTAAACTCAGTGGTCCCGATCATTTGCCATTAAAAATTAGCTGAGTTATATGTTTTTGAAATATACATTTACATCAGTTATGCGTTTCGTTTTTGCTTCCGCGGACGAAATTTTGTCGGACTTATACGTTTTGCAAAATTTTGTTTTAATCTTTTCTACCCCTTGCCGACAACCGCTCTACAATTTCTGGGATCTTAACTAGCCAAGTGCAAAAATGGAGTATATGAGAGGTAATGGGAGATGGGGGCTTTAGAGACCTTGGCCCTAGCCCCCACTTACTACTCCCCTGTTGTGTTTCTCTTTACTACCACAACCATGCGACGGCCTGCATTCTGTTGGAACTCCTATAATGCAGGCGGACGCATCTCCACCATTATGAGCCCGGGAAAAAAAGAATAAGGCTAAATACAGTAACCGTTTGTCTATGGGGAACAAAAACAGGTCCTTTTAAATACGCAATCCCAGCTCGGGTGGTAGATTAATGCTGAGCCGGGCACCAATATGGCGGTTATTTCGGCAACAACATGCATATGCGTTCGGCAGAACGCTGTGTCGTAAGTCGCTTATATTTCATCGCGTGACTTAAGAACGGGTTTGATATAGACAGCTCTCTCGATAGAGGAAAAGCTCAAAATTATCTGGATGGCGAAACTAATCCTGTTGCAAGACGAAAGACTTTAACTCAACTTAGTGGTATACCATATTCTACCCTCAACACAATTTTAAGCAAGAAAGAAGAAATAAAAGATGCTTTAACTGAAGCCGGACCAAGCTCATCCAAACGAACACGAATGTAAGAAGGACGATTTTTCGAATTAGAAAAACCTCTTTAATTGTAGTTTCAGTCTAAGCGTTCGGCTGACATTAACGTAACCAGACATTTATTGTAAAAAAGGCGCTCCTTCTAGCAGCAAAGATCAATGTACCTGCAGAATTCAAAGTTTATCAGAGTTTGTTTACAATATTCAAGGACCCTCATGGTATTACCCGTCGCCCCATATGCGGTGAATAGAATGCCGTGGCTGATTGCACAGTTGTTACCTAAAAGATCAGGTACGTCCAAAATTAATTCAAAACTTTAAGTGAAAGATCATAGCAACAAAGACAAGCCCTGACTCATATCGAAAGGGCATGCATGCAGTAAAGGGTGTAGCAGATATTTGACAACACACATTATAGGTAAGAAAAGAAGAGGCATACTAGAATTGTCTCAATGACTGAAGGACACTTCAATTTAGAGGTTGCCAAATTCTTGAAACCGGGTATTCTTTTTTAAAGTAAAAACCAAAATGTAAGCTGCCAGATTTGATGAGACAACCGTTTCATACGGGTTACGACATTGTAAGCGATATCACAATATCAAGACGCCAGAATTCGTCAGTCGTGCTGATGAAAATCCCAGGAAGTCATTGCGGGCACTCGCTAGGAAGTTGCAGGTTGATATGGCCACCAACCGATGTGTGATTCATGAGAACCTTCGTTAAAACTGAGTGCAGTTCTTGAGAAGCGGACAGTTCTTGACCGACAGAACCAGAGATAACCACCTGACCAGATCCAATCGCCTCCTTAATAAGCTAAAACATCAAGATGAGCCAGGAATGTTGTTGTTCCTGTCCGAGGAGAAAATCTTCGCCCAGGTTCATAAATTGGACTCCAAAAAAATCAGTGATTCTGTAAAATCGAAAAGTGGTTCCGGTCGTCATGTAAAGAAAAGAATCGGTGACGATTTTGGGGTTCTTAGGCAGCGAATACGACTTGGTGCGTGTACATTTTTATCAGACTCAACACCGTTGCTTACATCGCGATGTAAAAGCTCTGAAATACTTCTGTAGCACGTGGAAGGCTATACAATTTTCAACAAGAATCTGCACCATCCCATATTGCCGGTAGAATGCAATAATGGATAGCAAAATACTTTTATGGCCATGTCATCTTCAACTTTTTGCCCCCGCCCCCAAGACCCTAGATATTAACACGATGGGTTATGTATTGGGCGTGTTTGAGAAGGACTCCAATAGCCATCCACGCAACACTGATGCGGCTCTCAGGGAAACCGTTGTGTATGCAATGACAAACAATCCAACAGTTATCTAATTATTCTCTGAGGTCAATTTTGGAGGCGTGTAGCTGTAGATGCAGTTTTTACGTCTGGAGGTGGTTTCAATGAATGATGTCATCAACTGTATGTATACAGAAAATTAAAATGTAAAAAAATGCTCTATCTGAAGTGTCTGTTCTTGTTCGAAAGCGGTCGTTATTTTGTTCTCTTATACTTGCCGCACCCTGTAAACAACGTTTGACTGTACTGATGGCGACAAATGCTGATGATACCTATAAGCTCTGATACCTAACATTACTCATGGTAAATACAAAAAGCCCCCCGCTGTTATAAAAATGTAATCATGTTCTTCACGGATTATGAGGCAAATCTATAATCGTGGATGACACCTGCAGTCATGGAATGTTGGCTAAAAAACTAGACGTGCATATAGGCCAGATTGAAATAGAAAATTATTCTATTTATGAACCAATGTCTTCCCACCCACCCTCAAGCCATCTCGAGAGCATTCGGTTGGAGTTTACCGCGGCCAAATGCTCTAGAGTTTGCAGCTCCTAGTTTTGGGCATAATTGCAAATTGTAAAGTACATTATGGCAAGATTTAACTTCAGTATATTGAGTCATGCCTTGATGCAGAACAAAAGCGCCCCAAAATATTTGTTCTTGAGGTAAGAAACAGTTTCTGACTGAAATGTCTTTTGATAAATGATTTACACGATTTAAATGATTTCTTTTAAATACTTTCTGTGTATAAATAGCACTTTTAATAAAGCTTTTTTGATAAAATTACCTTTCTCATGTACTTTTTTTTTTTTTTTTACTTTATTCCATTTCAACGAATTTATGTCCTGCTGCATAATACTTAAGAATCTTCGGTTTTCGACAAAAAAGGTAACTGAAACTTGTCACCGAATTTTTTTTAACAATATATTTTTTTTTAAAAAAAAGGTAGACCATTAACTGAGTTGTACGTTTTACTGAGGTGCGGTCTATTAATATTGTGCGGTCCCAAGCAAAATGTATAACTGGAGTTACACTGTATTACGTATTTCTGATGTTTATGTACGACATTTGAAAAATACACTTAACGCTTTGAGGGACTGTGGTATGGCTATGAAACCACATAATTTTAATTCCCAAACGTCACAATGGCACCAGAATGTTAGTTTTATTATATGTGAAATGTAGCTATTTATTATTTACAAATAAAATTTGTTGTAAATTCCGGTGTCATTCATTTATTTTAACAGTTTAGGAATAAAAATACTTTGCTCCTGAAAGGGTTAAATAGATATTTTCATTATTAATAAATAGCTTTAAAGTAAACATTATATTCAAATGCATCATGTCATTACTCAATCAGCATCATGCTCTTTGAAATATATTTTGAGATATAGTTAAAAAAGAAACGTTTTACCGATTGCAAATATTAAAAATTTCAAAATATATTTCATGAAAAACAAGCGCTACATTCCTGATGTAAATTAAGAATGTCTATATATATTGAGACTTCATTACGCAAATTATCAAAAAAAGTTCATTAAAATGACACGATTCGAAAGTTTCTATATCATTTTATAATGATAGTTTTCAGATGATGTTTTATGTACACGAAAGTTTTATTAATTTGTAAAACTAAAGCAGAAATTTCTTTGATAAGGTTTCATTCATCATCCTATTCAACGTTATACAGCGAAATGCAATTATTTTTCGTGATGCGTAAGATTTCATAAATGGAATACGACAGTTGAATTCGACTTGAAATGTGTTATAAAATTTTTGGAAAGATGTTTATATGTCCCAAATGAGTTTAAACAAACGTATAATATTCCCCAAGGTCTGATTTCTCTTTGATTTCAAAAAGCGCTTTTGTGTTAGTATGTAATTTCGTAATCTTTTGTATCTTGATAAGTACTATCCCTGCAATCAAAATTATTCATCCTATTTATTTAAATAAATTTCTTTTATTATGATGAATAGCGAACAGCGACACAGCATAACAGTTCAAGAGGATATCCAGTAGCAGTGTTACTCCGCTCAATGTGTATGAGTAATCGTATAACACATCCTAGAGGAGCCATGAAAAAAAAGTCTAACCGTAGCACATGATGTACTACAATATAAGAAAGAAAAATTAAAATGAATAAAAATAAGAGAGGCTAGCTGAAAATTTATGATAGGGTAATCCTAGGATTACAGTAAAAAAAATTAAGTTAAAAATTAGAATTAAAGATAAAATAAGAAAAATAAATAAAAATTAGTTTAAAAATAGAAAATGTTTACAATGTTCATAAAAAACCGTACAATGCAAAGCTAGAAAAATTTACCAATTTCTTTCATCAAAAAAGGCTGTTTTCGGCACCGTACATTTAGTATATAAAAAAGTTACAGATAGTTTAACATCTTTACTTAGGTAAAGCAATAATGAGAATATATAGAGATTTTTTTTTTTTTTTTTTTTTTTAACTAAGAAAGAAAAAACAGAAAAAGTATTAGCCGAAGAGTGCGGCTACTCTTCTAAAACGGTAGTATAACGGGGCCGCTTACGTTTAGTAGGACTGATATTATCATAGTCTTGTATTTCGTACATAATATCGGAAATTTTTTTAAAGATATTTAATGCGGTTAACTAGAGAAGACGTTTTTAAGTCATTTCTATTTGTAGTATTATGAAGAAATCTGGATCCATTACGGATACGACGAAGCTACTTGTTATGAAGTTAGGAAAGTCTGTCCATATCCGTTTTACAGAGAAAGTCCCAAACCGGGCAGCCGTAAGTAATAGTAGAAATAATGCAAGTATTATATATAAGAAGTTTTTTGTGGTAGTACATGTTAGGGCACCGTAAAAGCGGAGAAAGGCATTTAGAAACCCCCGTGGCTTTACCGTGGATACTAAGAAGATGTTTATTGAAGGTTAGGCGTTTGTCAATGCTAACCTCCAGGTACTTAGCTTCATCAGACCAAGGGATAGTAATATTGTTAATAGTAGGTCTATTGGGAACGTTAAAAGAACAAGAAAAGTAGACAGCAGTAGTTTTACTTTCACTAAGTTTGACGAGCCATTGATTGCACCAGTCGATGAATAAATTAAGGTAATTTTGAATGTTTTTATAGAGAAAATATGCATGGTGTGCAGTAGCATAAATAGTGGTGTCGTCCGCGTAAAGGGTGAGTAAAGACAGACGAGTACGAGGTACGTCAAAAAAATAGAGGTTGAATAGATTTGGGCCCAGGATTGAGCCCTGAATTATCCCATATAGAATAAAGTGTAAGTCAGATAATATGTTGCTTATGCGGACAGGAAAAGAATTATCTCCAAGATAAGAGCATGTGTATAAGCCCAGATGGAAATCCAAGCTCAATTAACTTGTATATGAGGCATAAATGCCAGACTTTATCAAAGGCCTTGGCGACGTCTAAATAGATGGCTGCAGAAGAAAAAAATGTTTTTATTATTTTTTAATTTAGTGTAGGTGGCATGTTCTTGGTCATTACTGATAATATTTCCAAAATGAGTGACATCATTATCGATGTTAGTTGGATTGTTGATATCTGGATAGGTGAGGATGGCATTATTAAGATTTTTTTCTTCTAGTCAATTGCAACAGAGGGGCGAGGGATGATAGGATTGACAAGATTGATTTTAAAAGCAACATGTAGATGGTCAGAACTAAGATCAATAATGACAGAAGTAGAAATAGGAAAAGTGAGATTTTTAGAAATAGCGAAGTCAATAACGGAAGGATTGCATCTGTGATTCCAAGGATTATGAGTAGGTGTAGAAGGAGCGTGCAGACTAAGATTGTTATGAGATATGAGGTCATGGAGTGATTTTCCTCTCGATGTTGTTGATAAGCATTCCCATTGTTTATTGTGTGCATTAAAGTCACCAACTATGAAAGCAAATTGGTGTTGAGTAACTGTATTAGATCATTAACAGGATATTGCCGGCTGTGTTTAGAAAAAAGAGAAGCAATTTTTAATTTAATATGAGGAAGGTCAAGGACAATACTAGTGTATTCAATGCCATTGAGTGGTGTGGTCTGGACTGTGTAATGAGGAAGGTGAGTTTTAATGTAAATCGCTATGTCGCCGTATGAGGAATTGGCACGCGGTGCGTGATAGAGCTTGCAGCCCGAAATGTTTAAGCTGCACGATGGATTACCAATTTCATGTATTAAAAGAATATCAAACTGGGAATTAATAGAGATAAAAGATCTTAGTTCATTAATTATAAGTTTCAGGTAATCGCAGTTCCGAGAAAGAATAAGAAGAGAAGCATAAGTAGGTGTATTATTCATGGTTGGGTAAGTTAAGCTCTGTTGCAAAGGAGTACAGTTCATTAACAAGATTTAATTTCATTAGCTATTTTTTTTATACATTTAAGAAGTTTAGTAATTTGTAAAATGTCTTTTATATCTTTAAATGCGTCAAAGACACTTTGGAAGGTGGACACATATTTATGAGTTAAATTATTAGTAGAAATTTTAGGAGGTAAATAATTATCTGTAGTAGGATTGGATGCGACCTCAGCTGGGGCTTCCTGTCTATTATTATTAGCCGTAGGGCTAACTCATTTTTTCAGTTTGTTTTTTCATCTTTTCAACGTAGTTAAACCCATGTAAGATTAAAAAAAAATCCTGAGTGTTTTTGGAGTTTTGGTTAGTCGGTCGTTTAGTTTTCAAGGAGATTTGCTATCATTAGTTTTATCATCAGGGGGAGGTTCTATTTTGATTTAGAGGGATTTTCGGACACCTGAATGAAGAACGTTGAGCAGCATCGTAATTGGCGCAGGTGCAGGTTATTCTGCCTTTGTAATGGCAATTAGGAGTTAAATGTTCTTCCGCACATTTCATGCATTTAGGTTTAAAGTTACAAATTTCACTTGCGTAACCAAAACGTTGGCAACGATAATAATATTTAGGGTTGTTTACATTACGAAAATGCTAAATAGAACCCCGGATATAACATAGTTCCTGTATTTTGTAGATACAGTCAAAATCTTTTTTACGAAGCACATTGACCATGTAAAGACCATCCTCTACCAGTTTTTCTATTCTTTAACATGGTTGCCCTTGTGGCAGTAAAAACATGTATGGCTAGTTTGTCTAGTTCCGAGCCAGGCGGGATACATCTGATACAGATTTTCTTAGGTCTTTCGTCTTTGGGATGGATGGTAGTAAATTTAAAGTTTTTTTGAATCTAAGTAATGTTCAATTTGTCTGAATTCATTTTCAGATTTAGTTTGGATTTTTATTAATTCGCCCTTAAGACAGACTAAGGGAGTGTTTTCCTTATCAAGAGATTTAACATCCTGAGCAATTTTGAGCCAATCTAGTTCACTAAATTCAACATATAAAGGACGCATTTCTTTTTTCTTTTCTACCGGAGTGGTGCTCTCACTATTATTTTTTTGTTGGGAACTAGCATTAACGTTTTGCATATCAACATTGTTGTCTATGTTAACTTCATTTTCAAGAACAAGGAATTTATTGTTCAAAGTGACATTATTATCAGCACCAGACTCAGAAAGACGTCTTTTGCTAGTACGGGTGGGGTTAGGATTTGGGCCAATACTTTCCAATCTATGTGAAATCTCCATATAATCAGATTTTAGAAACATACAAGCTCCAAAATAGATAATAATTTTAACGTCATATGCCTCCCCCAAAATAGAAATAGCAGTAATACACATATTCCTTACCCGAGCTTTCAGGTCGTCTTTGGTGGAATAGCCTTGAGTGTTTTGAAGTTGAAGAATTTCGCCATCTATTACGGTGAAAATATCCCGTAGAATCAAATTGGCTGGCTCATGATGAGTAGGAAACTCGTTGAAATGTCCTAAATAGTATGCCACTAGCGTACCACGGACAATACTATTCAGGTCAGTTTTATAATTAATAATGACACTCATCTCATCTTCGGTCACAGACATCGTGAAAAAATCAATAATCACACACGTCGATAAAAAGCTACACTATTCATAACTAACTGCTGTAAAATTTACACCCAGCTGAACACGTCCAGAGATCAAATAGGAAGCAGCTCAATCATACGACCTCTGCCTCTGAAACCCGATCTCCAATGAATTATGATGAATCTTACATATTCATTATATAATTCATATATTTTTTCATTATATATACATATATATATATATATATATATATATATATATATACATACAGATATTTGATGTATTTGATGCTAAAAATATTTGATAAAATACATTTAGCTAAAATTTAATTCAGATTAAAACACACTTACATCTACTGAAGTCACACTTCGAGAAATTTTCATACATAGACTGACAATTGCTTGCGTGGCCCTGTGTATCATTTTATCTATATTCTAAAAAAATCTGTATTTTTTAAAAAACATTAAAATAATAGATTTTCTCTATGAAATGTTCGATGAGCACAGCAGAATATCATTCTTTGAGCATAATATGAAATAGAGACATTTCGTAAAAGGTACCTCTAGTATGAAAACAGAACATTAAAATTTCTGAATTACTTCAATCCTTAGATTTAATGTTATGATTTATATTATAACTAGCAAACCCTGCGGTTTTGCTCGCGTAATATTTGAAATATGCCAAGTGATATTTATATGTCTAATTTTAATTAAAAGGTACTAACTAAATTTTTATTTTATTAAAAAGTAATATTGTACTTTATTAAAAGGTACTTATTACTTTTAGGATTAATTTTAAAAAATTACTATTTAAAACACAGTTTGATTAAACATCATTGTTACACTGCATGAGGCAGAAATGAGACTTAAATTGATAAAACGAAATAAAACGAAATAAATAATAATTTAGAAAATATTTTGAAACTTTTATGCTCAATTAATACGCTCATTTCAGTATTCATTTGAAGTTTTGAATTTTTTAGAAACAATCTTCTTGCATCTTAAAATTAACCATCATGTCAAATTTCAAGTCCTACCACCACTCTCAACATAAAGGGCTATGTGAAATAGGAACTGTCACCATTAATTTGCCAAATTAATTTTGAAATTGGTTTGTTATTTCCTAATATTCCACAGAAACGTAATTTAGAAAGCTTTTAAAGGCCTTTTTTAGAACGTTTGTTGTTCCTGTGAACCCCAGGTGGTAGAATCATCGGCATAAAATATAGCCTGTGTAGGATCAGAGAGTGTTACTGATTCGAAACTATTATTACTTTTATAATCGGTTTATTTTCTCTGAAATTGCATAGAAATCGTAATTTAGGAATTTTTTGGAACGCTTTTCGCACATCCCCTTTCCTTCACCCCTTTTCAATTCAAATTTATTTTCGACAGTCCTTCGAGGGCATTTATATATTATAAGTAACTACTATGAAATATTTAAAGTTTCTAGACTTTTCAGTATCACAGGAATCGCAATTTAGAAATTTTTAGCTCCTGCAACCCTCTGGTGGTAGTGGCACAGACATAAAACATAGAATTTTTTTAGCAGATTCTATCCCCAAAAATTTTTCATCATTATTTTTTTTAATCGGTTCGGTATTTTATAAGTTTGCTTAAAAATTGTAATTTATAACGCTTTTCGCTCACTTCATCTTTTTAAATTTGAAATTTTCCTTCGACTGTTCTTAGAAAGCAGTTGTATCTTGTAAGTAAATACCATGCCATATTTCAATGTGTTAGACCCCTCAGTTGTGCATAAAATGCAAATTAGAACATGTTTTGCTTTTAGCAGCCCTCAGATGGTGACAGCAACATAAAATATAACCTATGTTATAGCAGGGACTGTCACCATTGATTTGCAACCATTACTTTTGAAATAGCTTTGGTATTTCCTGAGATTGAGTATAAATCGCAATTTAGAACGTTTTTAGAACGCTTTTCGCGCATTTTCACCCATTTTTAAATTTCCAATTTTTTTCGAAACTGTTCTTAAAGATCATTTATATCTAATAAATATGTACCTTGCCTAATTTTAAGTTGTTAGCCCCTACCGATCACAAAAATCGAAATTTAGAACGTTTTTTTTGCTCCTGCAACGTCTAATTGATAGTGATACCGACATACAATAGCGTCTATGTTAGAGCAGAGGCTGTCAGAATAAATTTCCTACCATTAGGTTTGAAATCAGTTTGATTCTTCCTGAGATATTGCTGACATCGGTATTTAGAACTTTTTTAGAACGCTTTTCGCGCATTTTGCTCCTGCATCTCCTCCGGGGTAGTGGAAACAGATATAAAATATAGCTTATCATGGAGCAAGATCTATCACCTTCATTTGTACACCATTATATTTGAAATCGGTTCAGTACTTCCTGAGATTGCATAGAAATCGCAATTTAGAACGTTTTTTACAACGCTTTTTGCGCATTTTGAACCCCTTTTAAATTTTGATTTTTTTAGGAAATGTCCTTAGAGATCATTGATATCTTATAACTAACTACCATTCAAATTTAACGATTATAGGCCCTTCCGTAAGGCAAAAATCGCAATTTAGAACGTTTTTCTCCTGCACCCCCTTTCGGGTAGTGGCACCGATATAAAACATAGCCTATGTTGGAGCAAGCGTTGTCGCTATCATTTTGACGCCTTTATTTTTTAAATCGGTTAGGTATTTCCTGATATTGTGTGGAAACCAACATGTAGAACGTTTTTTAGAACGCTTGTCGCGCATTTTCACCCTTTTCAAATTTTGAATTGTTTAAGAACTGTTCTTAAAATTCCTTTATATGTAATAAATAGCTATTTTTTCAAATTTAATATTTCTAGGCCCATCAGTAACGCAAAAATCGCATTTTTAGAACGTTTTTTGCTCCTGCACCCCCTTTCGGTTAGCGGCACCGACATAAAACATAGCCTATGTTGGAGCAAGGGTTGTCACCGTCATTTTGAAAGCATTATTTTAAAAATCGGTTTGGTATTTCCTGAGATTGTGTAAAAGCTAACATTTAGAGCGTTTTTTAGAACTTTTTTTTTTTTTATTCCTGCACCCCCTTTGGGGTAGTGGCACCGACATAAAACATAGCCTATCTTGGAGCAATGGTTGTTACCATCATTTTGACACCAATATTTTTTAAATCGGTTTGGTATTTCCTGAGATTGTGTAAAAACTACCATCTAGAACGTTTTTTAGAACGCTTTTTGTGCATTTTCACCCCTTTTAATTTTCGAATTGTTTAAGAACTGTTCTTACACATCATTTATATCTTATAAGTAACTAATATCACAAATTTCATATTTCTAGGCCCTTCAGTAACACAAAAATCACATTTTTAGAACGTTTTTTACTCCTGCACGCCCTTTGGAGTAGTGGCACTGACATAAAATATAGCCTATGTTCTAAGTTGGACTAACACCATCATTTTGATATCATTACTTTTGAAATCGGTTAGGTAGCTCCAAAGATTACCTCTAACAAACAAACAAACTTTACTTCTTTATAATATTAGTATAGATAGATTATATTTGGCAAAAATATTTATTTAATTTCGGAAATGGTAATAATTAGGTCATAACCTAACAAGACATATTGTATTTATAAGATTTATTTGTTGTATTTCTTCAGTGATTAGAAAGAAATATTTGTTATTCTTTAGATAAAATATTGCGAAATCGTTTTCAATCTCCATTTATAAATGATTTTCGATTAGACGTAATTTTAATGATATGCATCAGCTATATCATCATGCAAGAAGCATTGCGATATTGTATATTATTTTGATTTATAGTTTTTTTACCGGCAAAAGCAATACTATGAAAAAAAATAAACTAATACACTTTAGATAAAGAAAACTTTAAAAACTTTAAAATACATAATTATCAGGCTAGTTCGATATATATATATATATATATATATATAAGGTATATATACGTATATGATTTCAATGTAATAGTAATATGAGATATACTACGAATGAATCTCCAAACAGCACTGAAAAGAAAAAAAAGAGTTAAAATAATGAATACATTATTCTGTGCATGAAGTCTATTTTATGATCTAATTTAAAGCAGACGTTTTCATTACCCGCACCGTGAGAGATTCTATGTAAAACTATGAATTGAATGACAAGGTCTTGAATGCGAAGATTACGTGATTGAAGGTGCAGAAGTGATAAAGTTAACGAGGGTCATAAAATTAATTTCTATAATGGGAAACTCATTTAAATATACAGTCCGTAACTATAAACCAAAAGTCATCTGTGCTAGAATTCACTTTTATGGAATGAGCTAGTTAGCTAAGCAATAAGTCGTTTAATTAAGGGAATATAGGGTAATTGAAGTAAGCCTAAAAACATTGTGATGGTGCTACTTAATGAATCTAAATAGCAATGAAAATGAATGCAATATTCTAGAACAACTTTAAATAATTTCATTTATGCTTTAAAATGTCGATAAATATGCCGATACTACATCACCTAGGAAGAAATAATAAGTGAATGAAAAATATTATTTATACTAAAAATGTGCTTTATTTTAAAACATTGTCTTATTTTCGAATCATTTTAAATTTGGTCAAGCATTTGTGAAATACATACCATTTTGAACAATATTGTCGATTTTATTGAGAGTGAATAATAATAATATTATCTATTATTTGAAAGAAAATTTAGAAGAGGAATGTTAGTAATTAAATGATTTATGCTGTAACATGTTAGGAAAATGTCATGTTTAAATCTATATAAATGGGATAATTTCAAATCTTCATCTCTTCCCATGCTATGAACTTTTGTATGTCATTCGTTGTCTTTCTAAAAAGCATATGAAAACAATGGATGCATAAAATAAGCTTATTGAAATCAACATAGTAATTGTTTTAAGTGAAGTAACAATAAACATTTTAAGCACTTTTATGTTAGACGATAATGTTAAGAATCGCAAAATACTGTTCTCCTTATCCACATTTTAGTTACATTGTTTTCTTCTAAAATATATTTGAGACTGGGGAGATTTGACCCATTTTTGGAAAAAATGGTTTAATTTTTATTTTTTAAATGTTGAACCTAGAATAAAGTTTCATATATCATTTTACTTATTTTGCAATCAGTTATCAAAATAAAATTGTGACATAAGTATAAAATATAAGAAACTTAAAAAATAATTGAATTTAATAATTAGAAAATAATGGGTCATGGCTCCCCACATATGGTAGACTTGACCCACTTTATTTAATATTGAAAGAATTATTAAGGAGAATAATATCAGTTTTAAAAAAGGCAGAATAACTTTATGCTACATGGTTTAATCATTACTACAAATTATTTAGGAAAATGTGATGCGTAAACAAAACAAACCTGCTTAGATGGAATCCAGGAGTAAAATTCCGTTTTAAACACCTACTTTTTGTGACACTCGACCTAGCATCACTAGTTACCACATTGTTTGGCTTCATCTCATTGTGTTCATATAGGTGAAATCTCTCTACATACCTTACTAAAGGGTTTTGATCGATGTTATGTGGATCGACATGATACACATTTCTTAAGGCTGTTGCTTTCATCCTTTCTAGCATTTTCTATACTTTCTATTTACCGACTGTGGGTACTATTTAAATGAAATAAAAGTTCCTATCAACTTTTCAATTTATATTTCATTAAATTTTTTCTTACTTCTATAACATCTTCCTTTAATTAATTTCAAACATTTTCCTTACTATAACTCTATTTTACTGTAGCTTTACAGAATGAATTTTCATTATTTTAGACATATCACAATTTACTCTTCATTATCTACAGCATATAGTAAAAAGATTTCCCAAAACACTTAATTAAGGGAGCTTTGACCATCTGCTCAATACTCCCTCTCATTGATTGGGTCAAGCCTCCTCGCAAACCGCTTTTAAATTATAGCATATTGTTATCTTTAGCCTAATTTATTGTACAATCTTTATGCCTGGAATCAGATATCAATATTTCTGCATTACTTAAAACGTACTTACTTAAATTTCTATGATACATTTTATCTCAGAAAATCTTACAAAAATGTTTTCAAAAATATACTTTTTAAGCTAAAATCCCTTCACAATTGATTTTTCCTTACTTGTTCCATTTATTTGCATGAAACAAAGACTATTGTTTGAGCATTTCAGTAGCTTTGGATATTACTTACTTGCAAAATTCTGATTTTTTTTTTTTAAATAAGAAATTTGAAGGGTGTGTTAAGTCTCCCGTATTGTCAACCCTCCCAAGTCTCCCCTATACTATTTACTGATTAGATTCAGAAAACCTAAACAATAACACATTTTAAATAGTTATATTACACTAAGGGGCCCTGCCCCCTGCAAGCTATGCTCACCAACCCCCGTCAGACACCGTAGAATCTAAAAGCACGCTAATATAATCGGGTTTTAAAAGATTAGAGAAGAATGAATTATAATGAAAAAACCTATAGCAATCTCCATCTAAACGGGTTCCCATTCATTTCCCTTAGTTTGCGAAAATTTAATGCCGAATCAGTTGTTGTTAAGACATCCAATGGTTGTTTTCGTGTTTGATTAAAGAAGATCAGTTAAATATTTGAAAAGGAGCAAAAATAAAATGAATGAGTCTTTGCCTCCCGGTCCTTCTTAACAGCGCTATAAGGCGATTGACATAATATAATTTACTACAATTACTACAATTTACTGCTTTAACCCCTTCAAGGGCGGTCGTTCATTTTTGGACCACATAATTGTAATTCTTAAATGCCACATTTTCAACAGAATATTTGAATGTAAAATTTTCTTTTATCAAGTAAGTCAACAAGGGTTTTCCCGCCAGGACATGCGGTCCATTAGCCTAACGGTTGGCGTCCTGGCTGGGTGTCCAAGTAAGTCAACAAATTTAATGACAAAAGAATCAGTGTAAAGGACAATATTCTTTATTTGGGATTTCTACTTGACAGCAATTTTCGCTGGATGGATCACCTAGATATGATTCGAACTAGGCTTAACGATTTCACGTGTAAAATGCGCCAAACCAGAATCTGTGATAGAGGTCTTCCTTCTATTTATCTTAAAATATGGTACAATACCGTCTTGAAGAAACGTATTTCATATGGGCATGAGATCTGGATGCCTGACTTAAATCAACATGGAATAACAAGATTACTCTCATGTCAACGTCTATGCCTGCTATCTGTCTTAAAGGCATATCGTACGATTTCTATTGACGCATTGTGTGTTTTGGTGGGTGCTCCACCACTTGACATAGAACTGAATTTGTCTTCTAAGCGTTATAATATCATTTATGGAAATGGTACAGTCTTGATTGACAATATGTGTTTTAAAGGTGAAGATTTTATGAATAAACTGAGGACATATAATTATCCTTACTTTTTTGAAAACTTAAATATAAAATTTGTTAAGCCAGTGGTTGATACAGTACCAGTGGTGAATCATCCGATATTGTATACTGATGGTTCTCGAATGATGAACAGTGTAGGAGCTGCATTTACGGTTTGGTATAGGGATTCTTTTAGGCTAGACATGAGATTAAAATTACATGACTATAACTCTGTTTTACAAGCAGAATTGGCTGCGATAGACGAGGCTATCAGTTGGTGCATCGGCTCCCCGAATGATTCATTTCATCATTATACTGACAGCTTGTCATCAATTTACGCTCTTCAGCGCTTATTTCCATCCAACGGTCAGCTTTTTAATATCTTCAACTCTTTGCGCCTGTTACATAATAAAGTCATATATATTGACTGGATAAAATCGCATGTTGGAATATCAGGAAATGAAAGAGCGGACATGTTGGCAAAATCAGTTATTATAAATGATCTGTATGATAAAGTTCTACGCATTCCTGCACCAACTTCTATTTTAAAGCGTCATTTTAAAACACTTCTACATGATCAATGGCAGGTTTCTTGGGAAAATTCGGAGAAGGGAAGAGATACTTATGCGATATTAAACAAGGTTGACGATTTATTTCTATGTGAATCCCAGGTGATAGGTTATTTTCTTTCTTCACATGGAGCATTTCCACAGTATCTGTTTAAAATAGGAAAACGCCCAAATAAAAGCTGCAACTGTGGTGATGTAGGAAGTATGCAACATTATTTGTTTGGACAATGCCTTGTGCATTTAAATTCAACAGGAATTGTACACTGAGACGGAACATTCGAAACGTTCTCATCACCCGTTCAAACTATAGAAAACTGTGTGCTATGTACAACGCACTTATTAGGGAATACTCATTTATTGGGTATAATTTTTGATAATTTTTACACTTGTACCTATTTACTTCTATCATACTGTTAATACTCATCAGTGGTTCGCTACGGACATTACGTGGTTTTCTGACACTACATCAAAGGCTCAACATTATGCCGTTTATAGTAACTGTCCTTTGTCTGACATTTTTGTTTGTGGTGATTTTCTCTTGAGGTCTGAACATTATGGTGATCTTTCTTCAAGTTAGTTTTTCTTATATAAAACTTTTATGAACATTTTTCTTTCGAACACTGAACTCATTTGAACATCAGTGAACAGTGAACTTTAATGAACATTTACACTTCATAATCTTGAACAAGGACTTATAGTCTTAACTTTTGTTATACATTTAAGTCACTTCACTATTGTTTTTTATTTTTATTATTATGATGAAAGCAACATCAATTGTTTTGTAAATTTACGATTTACTATGTAAGTTCGTCAGAATATGTGCCTTTTTCCTTGTTATGGTGCTTTCCGATGTCCGGCATCGGTGATTGTTGTGGGGATTTTCCATCGGAGCGTTACATCCTATGCCATTCTTTTGTTGGTGCTCCGGTCGGGTGATCAAGTAAGTCAACAAAAGCATTTTCCTACTTCAAAATAAATTTGCTTGTAAATTCTGGTGCCATTCTCTGATTTCAAGATTTTCAAATAGAAGTACCTTGTCCCTGAGAGAGTTAAACGCATATTAATATATTTATTATTTAAAAGTTTCCTTTCCTTTCTCCGTTCTCTATGTTCAAGTGTAAACACAATTTTCAAGACGTAATTTTCAATATGTTCCTGCTTTTAACACGTGCTCATTTAATAGTAATTTTAAAAGGGGTTTTTTCTGTTTTTAATAGTCACGTGTAAATAATTTTTTAATCGTAAAGAATTATTATTCTTTGCGCTGATTTTAGAATTGAAAACAATCTCTATAATAAAAGCCTAAGTCATGTGGCTATCATCAACAGTTTCGAACGAATCCCTTCGTTTTTTATATTCCAGGCGCCATTTTGATATTTTAATGTTAGCCAGCAACAGCTGATAATTCGCCAAATACTATTCTTTCGCCACCATTTCTCCTATATTATAATAGTCCAAGTCATGTAACTGCGTAGCAAAAAACGATTACGGTCCTTCGCTTATGAAAGGTTACCATTTTTATTAAAGAACCAAATTATTTTTCCGGTGCAAATCTCGCCAATAGCTTTTTTTTTTTTTTTTTTTTTTTTTTTTTTTTTTTTTTTTTTTTTTTTTTTAACTCAACAGTTAGCATTTTTTTTTCGAGAGGTAAATTAAACGGGAATACCACTTTGTTATCCCGTCGACCAAAAATCTATCGCCAAACTATAAGATTAAACGCCTATAATGGTTGGTCGTAAATGTCACATTCACTTGACTTAAAGAAGTTACACGTGTTTATGCAATCAAGTGATTTTTATTTCGACGTTTTATTTCTATTTTTATTAATGTTATAATAATTTATTAGTTCTTCCGTTATTTAAAATAAGAATTATGTCAATTTGCATAATTTGGCGAGTGTTTGGCGATTTATATAATTTGGCGAAATTGGTCGAAGGGATAACTAAGTAGTGCCATTAAAGCATTACTTTGAAGTTGAAATTAAATATCATGATTTGTTGCATTATTTAATATGCGTTTGGCGAAAACCTTGTTTTCATACACCAGTTACATATGTATTTTTAATTTTTTTTCTATTATTTTTAAACTGAAATAACAATAAATAAAAAAAAAGTTTAATTAATAACTATAAAACAAAACAATTTTTATATATATTTTTTTAAATAAAAAGAAAATAAAGGTAAATAAACATTTATTAATAAATAAGCAACAATAGCCGGGTTATCATAAAATAACGCCATCTTGGCGCCAATTAAGTACTCCGGTGCGTATATGACATCTGTGCCAAATATTTTTCTTTTCACTTCATTTAAAAAAAAAAGAGAAAGAAGTGAAAGCCATTAATTCTGCATTAAATAAAATGATAACAAAAAAGCATTGTTTTTAGCATAGAGTTAAGGGAGGCCAAACTGGTCGCCAAATTAGTTTAAAATAATAACCTTCTCGGAAATATGGAAAAAAAGAATCTGTTATGATTAAATATTGAGTTGCCATCATTAGAAAAAATATTTAAATTTAGAAAAAAAAAATTAATATTTCGAAACCTAATTCGAATTTAAAAATTCTAATACCAGTTTTGAGATCCGCGGATCAATACAGATTTTTGGTCTTAATTTTATCGCAAATTATTCCATATTTTAGGAGAAATAGCCGGGAAACATAATAAGTTGTTTAATCTGTCGTTTCAAAGAATCGTTTCATTTCAGTCGTTTAATATATTCGTTTTATAAATTCGTTTCACTATGATTTTATATATATATAGTTTAGATTTATTTTAAATACATAAAACAAAGAAAATTCTAATTTAATCTCGTGAGAAATTGCTATTGTCGAGAATTGCGCAGTGGTTCACATAAAATTTCTAAATCTTTTGTAATATGTGATCGTACTATACTGATTATTAGTAGGACCCTTTAATTAATGAAATGGAACAAAGTGTTTGTATTTTTAATATTTTAAACTAATTTTAGCATTTTTAATTTTGAAAAATTACATTGCAATATTTTAACTGTATTTCCAAATAGATTTTCTATCGGTTATTGTGTTTTCATTTTCAGTTGATGCGGAAGATTCCTGACACTAACACGCAATTTCGAATGAAATAGACTCAGTTTTTAAATTTGCATTCGTTTAAATAATAAAATGAAAAAAAAGTATTCAAAAGTTCGTGAACTATAATTCAATTATAAATCTTGAGTCAAAGGTGGGGGATACTGAAAACCAGTATTGTTTAAATGGAATTTTATTGTCATGATAGTCTTCTAAACGCTGTTTCACCAAATCATACTCTCTAAAATAAGTCATTGTGTATGTAGTCAGATTATAACAGATTATACGAGACGATTAGATAAGAATAATGCAGATTTTATTTCCTTAAACGAGTCTACAGAGAATGTTAACTTGAGGCAAGCATGATAATAGGAACAATATATTTAATGTAAATGGATGTAAACACTCCATTGTACCAAAAAGTATTAGCTAAAATACGCCAAATGGGAGTGGACACAGTTATAGAAGTTTACTTAATAGCTTTTAAAACCATCGCATTATCCGATGTATTGCAATTTATAAGCAGACTCACATAAAGCATAAAGGCCTAAGTGGGTTAAGCGATTCATGTCAAGAAAGTTAAATACATAAAAACAAATAATATACAAAATGCCACTATGATCGCAAACAGTTCTTAATTTCGCTATCAAAGTCTTTCGATTTGATGAAGGATTAAGCAAATAAATTAATTATAAAAATAAAATGTTGCAATGCTTATCATACATTTGAAGAGAACACACCAGTCACCAGAGGCGGCTACATATGCTATAAAATCAGATTATAAGAGTTAACGTAAAAATACTAGAATTAATTTCAAAATTAAATTAATAATTAGAGATAATAAACCGAATCGGTATATATTTTTAGGGTTCCGTACTTGAAAAGTAAAAACGGAACCAATGTAAGACCACTCCTGTGTCTGTCTGTCACAGCCATTTTACTCGTAAACTATGGAAGGTGGAAAGTTCAAATTGGTGAAGTTAATAAAGACAATTAACCGACATATTTTCAGAATATTAAACATTTACAAATATATTTCTTAAAAATGTAGAGGGACAAATTAAGTTACTTGAAAAAAATATTGTCTTTTTATATCGTGTGAAAGTTTTCATAACGCTAAATTCAAAAATACATTTCTTTAATTTTAGGTCTTACATTTTCAAAGATATCGTCGAAAATGTAGCGCAAACATATGTCGCCCCCCCCCCCCCCCCCCAATTCTGAAACTACTAAAACTGAAATATGAAAACATTAGAGTTAGTAGACGTTAATTTAATTCTTGCAGGAAAATTATAGCGATTACCCTACGTCGCATAGATTTTGAAAAAAGCGCATTTTTCTGTTACACACAAATTTCGAGTTACGGACATTCAGCAAAACTGTTGAGCAGCGCTGGACGTACCTATCATAGCAGAAGTATAAAAGCATTGTTAATCATGATTTTCGTAAAAAAAAAAAAAAAAAAAAAAAAAAAAATGTCAGTAATTAGCTGAGATAATAACTCTTAAAGATACGGACGGTTTGAACATACATATATGACAGGTGCGGCGTATTCGGTATACCATCGGTTTTTAAAACCTAGTTAAGAACTTTTAATGTGTAACGTAATGACAGTATAAAAGCAATAAACGTCAAATTGTTAAAAACAGACTAATTTATGGGGGTCTCAGGACTCTTAAAGCCCTTTTTTATATGTTAATTTTCTATCTTTTCTGAACATTTTAATGTAATTGTTTCCTTCAAATAGTCATTAGAACAGAAATTATGGCTTTTAGAATTATAACCGCTCAATAGCTGAAGCGGCGTTTCCAAAACTTTGAAGTCATTTTCCTCCAAGTGACATTTTTGTGCATAACGCGCAGGATATCTCAAAAATTTCTGTACATTTTTTCATAAAATTTTCAGAACATACTTTGCATGTTAATCTGTATAAACTGAACCTAAAATTTCCTTTTTATTGTTCAAAAAATTATTTTTTAAAGTTAATATGTTGTTGAAATTTTCAAAATTTTGTATTAGCTAAATACAACTTTGTATTAAAAATATAAACCCGCTTTAAATACAAATTTATTTAGGTTCAGGGTAATTATTCTAATCTGAAGTATAAGTAGGCATCAAAAGTTTTATTCTAGTTGCAATATTTATTTTCTAATTGTGCACGTAAGCTGTTATACCAATTTTCTGCTTGTCAAATGTGTGACTGTTTCGAGCCCCCTGTAAATGCTAATTCTGCATCTTGTAATTTTTTAAATACATAAAATGAAAGAAAGTATTTATATTTTTCATCTCAATAAAAATTGTGTTTTAAAATCATATACATTTTAAGATATTAAATGTTGAAAATGGACTCTTTTTTTTTTTCATTTTTTCCCATTTTAAGAGCCGTGAGACCCCTTAATTAGAAACTATGTCATAGTTTGCATTGAATGGATCTCACAACACGCCTCGAGTGACTTTAAAAGTTAATTAAAAACCTATCTGGAAAAATGCGGAACGGACCAAGGCGGCGATTCAATTTTGAGACATCCTTTCATAGCGCGCTTAGCACATTCCAAATTTAAACTTTGAACGAATGTTTTGTTTTGGCTACACTGTAGAAAGAAAAGTTATTATTACGCTGAATTTAGGTTTATGAAATACCAAATGAAGTTTAAATATGCTCTGCTTTTATTGTCAGTACTGAATTATGTCCATCATAAATTTATTGCTGCATAGCAGTGGCACCTCTTGGGCAGTTTACAACAAAAACTTATCAGGATCAATTTATATCAGGAACTAACTGAATATAAAGTTTGATGAACACTCATGCATTAGTTCTTGAGATACAGCTATTGCGGAAATCGTGGAAATTACAGCACAGTAGTGTAGAAAAATTATATAATATGAGGAAAGAAAGAATTTATTAAGTTACGTTTTAACAGGAAAATTACAGTACGAACATCTACTCACTTGTCTCGCCGGTAACTGCGAAAAGTAAACATTGTGAGAAAAATACATCGGCACAGCGCCGTCTATGGGAGAAAAGGAAAAGTACAATTTTATTTTAACACTCTCCCTAAAATTGGACTATTCCTGAAATATGAATAGTTCAGTCTTAAACGAGTCCAATATTTGCACATAGTTCTTTCAAACGTAAATGTCCCATAGGTTTTGTCATCATATCTGCTACTTGATTTACAGTGTCCACATACTCTATCAAGATCTTTTTCTCTTCCACTAACTCTCTTATATGATGATATCTAATATCTATATGCTTTGTGCGTCTATGGTTAGTTGGATTACTAGCTAACCGAATTGCACTTTGGTTATCAACGAGTAGTCGTCCTTGTATTCCAGGTTGAAATTCACTTATTAAATTGGTCAACCAGACCAACTCTTTGGATGCTGTTGATGCAGCCATGTGCTCAGATTCTGTCGTAGAAAGGGCCACACATCCTTGTCTTTGGCTACTCCAAGTAATTGCACCATCACCTAAGGTGGAAATGTATCCTGTTGTGGATCTTCTTGTTTGCACATCCCCAGCATAGTCAGCATCAGAAAACACATTGATATAACCGTCTGTTGAGCCACTGTAGTGGATTCCCATGTTTATTGTACCTTTCAGATACCTCAAAATATGTTTAATGAATTTGCATGATCCAACAGTAGGTGTTGACATCCACTGTGCAGCTTTTCCAACTGCGTATGCCAAATCTGGTCTTGAAACAACAACTAAATACATTAATCTTCCAATAGCTGATGCAACTGGATGTTCAGAATCTAATTCATTTTCACGATACAGAATACAGATACTTTTATCTACTGGCACTTTAGCAGGTTTACAGTCACCCATTTCAAACATTGACAGTGTTCTTTTAGCATAAGCTGCCTGATGAATTCTTATGTTGTCTTTCATTAATTCAATTTGAAAACCAAGAAATTGTCTGACATTTTCACAAATCGTGATTTCAAATTCAGTTTGTAACTGGCTAAGAAGTGTTTGAATATCTTCCTTATCAGTGGCAGCAATCAGTCCGTCGTCAATATATACAGCAATAGTGACTAAATTTTCACCAACATACCTCAGATATGCACAAGGGTCATAACTACTAGCTCTAAATCCAACGCTTGTTAAAAATTCAGTTAGTCTTTGATTCCAGCATCTAGGTGCCTGTTTTAGACCATATAGACTTCGAATCAATCTGCAAACACGTCCAGATCTATCATTATAACCTTCTGGTTGCTCCATGTATATCAGTTCATCAAGTGTTCCATTTAAAAATGCAGTCTTGCAATCAAATTGTGCTATTTTTAATTTCTTAAAATAAATAAACCAAAATAGAAAACGTACAGTATCATACCTTATAACCGGACTAAAAGTCTCTTCATAGTTTACTCCATATTGTTGCTCAAATCCTCTAATCACCAAACGTGCTTTAAAGCGTTCAATTTCATCATTTTCATTTGTTTTGACACGAAAAACCCATTTGGCAGTCAATGGTTGCATCGTGTTATCACGTTTCCCAAGTTCCCAAATGCCGTTCTTTTGATGGGAATGCATCTCATCTTCCATAGCTTCAATCCATTTTTGTTTCTCAGGTACTTCCATAGCCTCCTGGTATGACTGAGGTTCAATTACCTTTTGACAAAGATGGGAATAGCGTGTAGGTGGTTGTATCGTTGAACGATCTCTCAACTGGTATCTTACTGGTTCTTGTTCCAATTGGTTATTTTTTTGTCCTCCTTTGTATTCTTTTTGTCTCTCTTTGTCTTCCATCTCTACCAATTCCACCTCTTGCTCTCCCTGACTCCAATCTATCAATGTATTTGGCACTGAAACTTCATGAAATTCAACATCTCTACTTATTTCTATTCGATTTTCACCTGTATACACTCTGTAATTTCCAGTGACTTCTTCATAGCCCACAAAAATTCCCCGTATACTTGTTTTACCAAACTTCTTGTCAACACGTCGTTGCTTCGGAATTTGGACAATACATTGACTTCCAAAAATTCTCAAGTGCTTTAATGAATATTCCCTTCCATACCATGCTTCATAAGGTGTTTTACTTTTATCACGACTCTTACCAGTACGATTTAAGATATATGCAGAACAGTTCACTGCTTCAGCCCAGAAGCGTTTTGACAATCCCTTTGTGAACAGCATTGTTCTCGCCATTTCTATCAATATTCTATTCTCACGTTCAGCACGTCCATTCTGTTGAGGTGTATACGCAGCTGATCTTCCAATTTCAATTCCATTTTTCACTAGGCAATCTATGAAATCTTGATCTGTATACTCTCCTCCATTATCTGACATAACTGTCTTGACTGTATTTCCAGTTTGAGTTTTAACATATGCTAAGAACTGTTGCAAATTATCTTTCACTTCACTTTTATGTTGCATAAAATATACTTTACGGTACTGGGTGTAATCATCTTTGAATGTAACAAAATATTTAGAACCTTGAAAAGATGCTTCTTGCATTGGACCACAGACGTCACTGACAATTAGTTCACCAGCTTTACTGGCTTTTGGCATTTCTC
Organism: Maratus speciosus; assembly: GCA_963932465.1. NCBI lineage: Eukaryota > Metazoa > Arthropoda > Arachnida > Araneae > Salticidae > Maratus > Maratus speciosus. Next base: position 535,244,729 of record OZ010791.1, on the reverse strand, counting down.
GAAAATTTGTTCTCTGAAACTTTCCAATTGCACAACCATCACAATATTCAGTCTCATCAATTTGAGATATTTCAATTCCTTTCGTTTTCAGCAATTCTTTTGTATGATTTTTACTCTGATGACCAAATCTTTCATGCCACACTTGAAGAGAATTTTCTTTGTGATTTCTTACCATAAGGCTACTTTCTTCATTTTCCAAAACATCTATGTCTAGAAAGTACATATCTCCATATCGATATCCTTCAACAATAAGTTTATTATTTTTCTTAAATTTCCATTTATTTCCTTCAATGGTTTGTATGAAACCTTTCTCTGCTGCTGATTTTACAGAAAATAAATTTGCCTTCATTTCAGGAACATACATAACATCAGAAAAATGATGTTCTTTTCCATCTAGATTTGAACGAATTTTGATATTACCAATACATTTGGCTAAAATTTTTCTGCCATCACCAAGTTCAAACATAACCTTTTCTTCTAATTCTTTATATGTTTTAAAATATTCAGGTTTCCAACACACATGTTGAGTACATCCAGAATCAATTATCCACTTTGATCTTCCTGATTCATCTGACTGAAATGTATTTACAAAGGCAAAACCGTTACTATCTTCTTTTTTCTTATCAGAATATCTATTATTTTGTTGATTCTTTATACAATTACGCCTCAGATGTGGCCCTCCACAAGTCCAACATCGTAATTTTGGTTTCATTTTGTCATATTTGCCTTTTTCATTATTGAAATGAACATTTTCTACACTTCTGGTTTTGGAAAAGTTCTTATTTGGCTGTCATTTTTCCATTACCAATGCTGATTCACGATTTATATTCACATCAACAATACCTAATCTAGTTTCTTCAATCATCAGTCTAGATGTTAATTTCGACAATGTACGATCATCCAAAGGTGTTGAGTCCCAAGCACTATGAAAATGACGATACTGCGAAGGTAATGTATTCAAAATGGTTGTTATCACTAGTGAATCTGATAGTGGTTCTCCAAGTTCACGTAATCGTCGAGCAAAAGATTCGATTTTGCTAATATGTGTAGCTATATCATCACCAGCAACATAGCGATACTCTCGGAATTTAGTTTGAAGTAAATAAACAGAGTCCGCTGATCTTTGCTCATACACGTCTAATAATTTAACCCACATTTCTCTAGCATTTTCACAGTTCATAATTAAAGCTAAGGGCTTTTTATCCACCATTGTCGCAAAAATCTCTTTTGCCGTTTTGTTTGCTTTTTTCCATTTTTTCATTTCAGCATCGTAATTATCGCTACCAGCTGTCGGTTGTATATGCGTTCCATCAATCAGTTCTAACGCATCCCGAGCATCTAAAATCGCCTGTACTTGGAATTTCCACTGTGCCCAATTATTTGAGTCCACAAGCTTTTCTATTTTCACTCTGTCACTTTCCATTTTTGTCAGGAAAATCGAAAACAAAGTCCAGAAAACAGTTCAAAGAAGCGCTTACTTCGTTAGGCTTAGCGATCGCCGTAGAACTCAAAAAATCAAAACGCAAACACAAGTTAAATTAAAACTATCAAATTCTTTCCAACAGAAAATCTTATACGCAGTCCGAAAACGTGACTGAGGCCATAACCTGTAGAAAAATTATATAATATGAGGAAAGAAAGAATTTATTAAGTTACGTTTTAACAGGAAAATTACAGTACGAACATCTACTCACTCGTCTCGCCGGTAACTGCGAAAAGTAAACATTGTGAGAAAAATACATCGGCACAGCGCCGTCTATGGGAGAAAAGGAAAAGTACAATTTTATTTTAACAAGTAGTGCCACCTGTTGGGCGATTTTCACCAAAAACTAAACAACACTAATTTTTATAGGGGCTAACCAAATCTGAAGTTTGATGAAAATTCGTGCATTAGTTCCTAAGATAAAATGTTTGTGATAATCACGAATAATGCAGCATAACCGCGCCACATATTGTCAATTTACACAAAAAAAGTTATCAGCACCGAATTATATCAAGGACTAACTAAATCTGAAGTTTTCTTAAAATCCGTGCTTTAGTTACTGAGATATAGCTATTGGGGAAATCATGAATAATGCAGCATAGCAGCGCCAGCTGCTGGGCGATATACACTAAAAAGTAATCAGCACCAATTTCTATCAGGGACTAACTGAAACTAAAGTTTTATTAAATTTATTAAATATTTCTTAAGGTAGAACGCCCACAAAATTTCTATCACACACAGACAGACTGATAGACTCACAGACAGACATTTTGTAAAAACGTGTTTTCCGTAATCTCCGTCCCCTAAAACGTATAAATCCGTCAAAAACTGGAATTCGAAAATATACAAGAATCCAATATTATCTTCTTGTAAAGACAGAAGAAGGTAAAAATGAGTTATACTGAATAGCTATATTTGATATTATTTAGGTTTCATATATCTTTGTACTTTCATGGTATACCGATTCACATTTTTCTAGTATATACTGTTATACCCAACCCTACTTTGTATAGTTTTTTTACAAAGTCATAGTATTCTTTTAGCAACGATTGATTTTAATAATACAATTACTAATTCAGATATTTATTCTACGGAACCATCTGTGCGAGAGTAATACTCGGGCTTGACCGTTTATTTTTACTGTCGGTTAAATATTTTTAAAAATATTTTTGAAAAAAGGTAAATTAGAGAACATGTGCCATTAATTTAAAGAAAAAAAGCATCGCCTGTCGGTATTATTATTCAATTCTTAAGCTAAAACTAAATACATTAGCAACTGCATCCTAGTCCTGCCGTTATTTTAAAGATCTAATTTGAAGACCTTTTAAACTAGATTAAAATGATTTGCATTTTCAATTTCACAAATGGTAATACGTCTCAGTGTTTGTAACATAAATATGGAATGGATTTACTAATCAATGTTTATATTTTTCACAGCGGAAGTCTTATTACAGTACATCAGAAACCAAGATGGAAAAAAAATGAGATACATGTGCGGGAAATCGTTCTATATTTTTTTTCTTTTTTTTTATTAACTGCATATTAAATGAAAATCAGATAAATTAAAACGATAAATCGTTTATTTCAATGACTAAGTTTTCGATTATATTCATATTCCTATTGCATCTACTTAGTCATTAACCACTATTATTTGAATAATTTTGAAAAACAAATTATATCCGTTTCAGAAATATTTAAAAACGAACAACTTGGACTAAAAAGGAAAACTAACAAGGGAGAGCTGCCAGGTCTCCGACTTTTTGGATACCAGTATTTTAATACAGAAAATGTTGTTTTAATAATTTGGAACATTGGGTGTACTAAAAAGAATAAGATTTTCTGTAAGGTAATAGTATCGTGCAAAAAGACAGAGACTTGGCAATGCTGACAAATGAAAACTGGACTGCCGATGATAACTTTCTAAAGATAAGCTAGCATGTGAAAAAAAAATAGGAGCAACCTGTGATATTTTTCAATCTGCCACAACTTCCTGAATAGTGCATGTAAACGTTGGCCGGACAGTGAAATTTACAAGCATACGATTTGAATTGATGCACTATTGAAATCAGAGTTCAGAAAATCATAAGAAAATACTACTTGTGATGCCTAATCCCAACTATTATGAAGCAGAATTTCAGTAAGTACATTTTATTTCTCGCTGATTTTCTCATATCTTACTCTCTGTATCTACTCGTGGTATATAAATTCACATTCCTTAAGGGATCGTTTTCTTCCACAACAGTGTGTACATACGTTTGTGTTTGACATGTGCGCATTTATGATGGCTTGAGTTCTCTGTGGTGACATCAAGATGCTTTATAGCAGTGAGATATATTACGTCTGCTACTTGGTTCTCTGACAGTATTGTGTGCGATCGCTTACTTTACAGGTCTCATCTATTTTGGACGATAGCGAGTACTACAAGCAAATGAAAACACGGCGTTTTATGCTTGCGCAGTTATTTCATAGATATGTACAATTAAGAGATTATCCGCAAAAAATAAAACAGTTAGGCATATCCCTGTAGTTCAACTCCGTCCGCTATTTGACGTGTGGCCTTGATTGATATGGACTCATCTTTAATTTTGCGGTTGCCTCTCCCATTTAAGAGCGGAAGCTTACTTTATGTTCTGTTCTGTCCTTTATTAATTTTGCACAGGCTCATACTTAAAATTTTTTACTGGTATCAGTGATTAGTTTTGCGGTAGACTAATTAATAATATGCTTAAAGTTTGATTAGAAGTTCACCTACTAATAAAAATTGTAACAAAATTATTTTTTATAATACTAACACCTAATACAATATAATACAAGCGTCTATACCTTTTAGAAGAAAACGGATTGAAGATTTGAAATCAGCATAAAAATCTAGTCTAGAAAAACATTACGTGAATTCTGTGGTAACTACTTTAAAGTTCAATATTTCACCATTAATAAAAATATGAATGCTAGGTTTAATAAATGTTAAGAATATGTAGACTGAGACGTTTATCGGAATAAAATATTCCAGTAGTCATAGCACAAAACGAAAATGCCAGTATGAAATTTATTGCACAGTCGTGGAAAAAAAAAGTAAACACACCCTACAATCTCCTCAAAATTTATCGTAGAAGAAAGTTACTGGTACCAAAAAATTGGAAATAATGTCTACTTTTAAATGATGTATATGTCGTAGGCTAATTGAGAAATCCGGCTCTTTGGTATATAAAATTTGATTAGGGGGCATCTACATATTAAAACGAACCCAAAATTTATTTGTTTCAATGGCAATACCCAATTTTAACAAGATATTTCAAATCTTAGATTCAAACTATGCCTATACACCAAATTTCAAGTCCTTTAAACGATATGTTTTTGAATTATCAACATTCAAAAGTTAGTGCTTCAAATGTTAAATTACATTTTCATATTTTTATTAATATCTCCTGAAATTATGCCCCTAATGTGCTAATTCTTTTGTGTAGCAATAATACTAAAATACCCAAATATAAATATGTTGAATTTGCAATTTTTATAATTTTATGATATGAAATATGAATTATGGAATTATTATTCGAGAAAATTATGAATTGCAACCTACAATTTTTTTGGTGTTTTTAGATTTTTTAAGGTCTGCTTTATGGAAATCCAAAATTTCACATTTTCCTTCCAAGTAGTTTTCAAATTATGCTTAAAAACGGCAAAATTATGGTTTAAGGGGGGCCGACTATGACAGAAGTGACTAGATATTTCGACATTTCTTATGCTATCCTGTAATCTAGCAGTCTTCAATGACTGCTTGAGTGGCGTTTAAGATAACTTGATCAAGAGTAGGGCTCTGTCGGTGAACAATCGAGTACCAAAGTTCAATTTGGATACAACTCCTAAAATACGATCGTTTTAAAATAATTAATTTATCGGAAACTTATCGTACGAATTGCATAACGTTTTATTTTTAGGCTAATTGAAGGGTGTAGAGTTCAGTTTTGCGGTCAGAATTTTGTACTGCTATTGAAAAAAAAAAGTTATGGTTCGTTTTAGTATGTATATCACCCCTAAGCAAATTTTATATACATTATTTGAAAGTAGACTTTATTACCAATCGTGTGGTACCAATAACTTTCTTCTACGATAATTTTTTGCAGAGTTAGTAAGGGTTCTTTACTCTTATTTTCCATGGCTGTACCTAAAATGTGCATAAAATGGTACAAAAAATCTGAAATGTGCATAAATCGGAAAATGTTAATATCTCAAAAAACAAGATATGCTGGAGAAAATCTAAAACTATATTCAGAATCAGTGTAAAAAACTAAATAAAAGAACTAATTTTAGTTCTGTCGCAGAACCATTGTTTTCTTTCCATTCCAATGAAGAGTATAAATTTTACAATAAAATTTTTCATTCAAGATTGCTACTGTTGAAATATTATCTTGGATTCAATATTAATATTCTTTGCAATACATTAGCAAGAATACTTAACATTTGCCATTTGCAACATCTTAATATATTTAAAGCATTTATTTTGAAACTGGCAGAAAGTGAAATGAGGTAAATGCTAATGAAAGGTTTCGAAACATAAAATAAGAGACTAATATGCGATGACTTAGATTTGAATTTAAAATTCATTTCTTGTGATGTAATTTCGATTATTAGATTTGAATTTGAAATTCATGTCTTGTGATGTAATTTCGATTATTTCTATTTAATTGTACGTATTATAATAAAATAAAACATTGTTCAGAAGTAATAAAAAACTACTTTGTCTCAAAATTAGTAGTGTATTAATTTTGAACATAGAAACATCCGGCAAGAATTCCAGAACAATTCTGTTACCTGATCCTAGGCTAGCATCTGCCAGAAACTGTGTGTCGTTGCGGAATAAAGAAGCGCAACCCCAATAATTTTTAGCGCTGTTAAAAAAAAAAGAAAAAAAAAACCTAGAGAGCTTTGTGCCCTCTGCGAGCTATCAACCTCCGTTAAGACACCGCATCTTCAAAAAGCATACTAATGTGCATTGAATTAAAAAGATTTCCCTGTTACTGAAGGTTGAATTACATTATCACGAAAGGTGATGGTATTCTGTTATCGGGTTGCCATGCTTTTTCGTTTGACTGGGAAATTTTTCGGTTCCCATGTCCTCATAAACCGCTGCTGCGACGAGTGACGGTTGTTTTCTGTATTGATAAAGTGAAATCAATTGCACAGTTGAAAATCAGCTTGTATAAAATAGTTAACACGTTGAATGCCAAGTCTATTTTGTCTGTCTTTCCGTTTAGGCCACGATATAAGACTCCCTTTACAGAATTTGTCGGTCACCGATGACTGACGCAGCCTAAACGGAAAGATTCGTGCCATTCACCGGTGACTGACGTTTCCTTTAAAGTGTCAAGTAAAAAATGTCGCTGCCTCTCTGCCTTTTATAATGACGCTATAAAAAATATTCTTCCTTTCGGTTCGAGGTTAAAAATATTCGTCTACTTGGAAATAACATTCAGTACCACGTCATTGAAAAGCAATGTGTTTACAAAATTTACGATTATTGTGAATGTTTTAATAGAGTTTCAGGTATTTTCGGTAAGAGGTCCCAGCAAAGAGGAAATTGCTGGCCAGCAGCAAGATAGGTGCTGGCAATGATGGAGAAGTGCTGGCTGTTGGTCTACCACTGCATGACCACTGCTGGACAGCTTCAGTCAACTTTGATATTCGAAATCATGAGATAAAATTCTAGTGGTCATCCATTTTATCTCATGCGCTGGCCCACCACTATATGGAAATGCACGAACTTTTGCAGTATTATTGCTGGGAACCCTTACGCTAGGTGTCGCTGCGAATACCGAAGACATTGGGTATTTGAACACAAATCTGAAATGAATATCTTAACACAATTTAAGCGGTGAAGCTAATTTTTTTTTAAACTGTAAAAAATATAGCACCACTGCCACCAGCAAAATAAATAAGTAAATGAATAAATAAATAAATTCTTTATTTCAACGCGCCTTTTTTTTTTCTCCTTAAATCTGGTTTTACTAGGCTACAAAGGTTTTCGGTTTTCATAATTTACGCAGTTCAGATTCAATAATAATAAAAAAAGCGTATGAAATACGTAGGATTTCTATACCAGTTTAATGATTGGGAACGTAAATCACAAGAGAAACAAACTTGAAATAGTGTAATGAGAGCTTGAAAACTACGAGCAGTCGTAGCGTACGCTGAAAGTACTTGTTCATGTCCGATCACGAAAACCAAATTGCATCGAGCGCGGTCAGTACTTGGGAGGGTGACCACATGCAGTTCAAATATTTCTATAGCCATTTCTATTATAGACACTTCTACAGATATTTCTATAGCTCTTGGTGAAACTAGCTTATAGAAAAAAGAGCCATAATTTTATAACACTTTTACTTTTTTTTTTTTTTTTTTAGAATTCTATAAAAAATTTTTGTAAGGGAAAGTGCGGGGCCAGCAAAGGAATAGCAGTGGGATATGTGCTAGCACTGCAGGAAAAGTGCCGGATTGAAGTAATATGATGGCATACCAGTGCTGGCCTGCTGTTGGCCATCGCTGATGGGACAGGTGCATTCGGCTGGGACACTTTTCGACAGGTTTAAGTAATGGCACCTTTGCACTTTACCGCTGATGACACTGCTGGATGCCATCTTTTTTTTCAGCTGATGGCCCACTGTTTCTTTCTTTGCTGGGGTAGATATGAAGTATGAATTCTTTTATCTATTGTAATGCACCTTCATACTACATAATTTTATGTTATGTGTAAAATATAACTTGTTTGTTTTCATTAATTGTATTTAATTAATATACGTATTTTCTAATATGTATTTATGGAATACTAATTCGTACAACATAAATATTAGTATTTTACTATGCATTTACATGTATTTATGCTTCATGAGATAATGAAATACATAAACGCATTTGATAACCGCCCAAATTTTCCATCATGAGATTCCTGCTGTGACATCACGTGAATTTTGTCCATAAGAAAATCGTTTGAAACTTTATCGCTTAATATGATGTAATTTTTTATCATTAAGTGCATTTGCGGCGTAATCCTTTAATTATTTTAAAGTTGTCTTTCTTTATCATTATCCACCTGCAAATACATTTTTTATGACGCAATTAACCCCATTTACTTCTTTTAAAACGTTTTTATTTTTACACATTTTATTTTTATTTTAAAATTTTGTTTTTGTTTTTAATAGTTAGCTACCTGTAAATTCATTTTTTATTGAAAGGAAATATTATTATTTGCGCTGTTCCAGAGTTTCTCTCTATTCTGATAAAAAGTAACTACCACTGTCACCGCCGCCGCCGGTTTTGAATTTTTTGTGACCGGGGGTCTTTCTTCGTTAATATTAAGAAAAATAATGCATACAAAAATATGAAAATCGGTAGTATTATGCAGAAATGTTTGATAAACACGCTGATGAAGACTGTTTTCAAATTGAAGAATTATTTTAAGAGATATTTAATGCTAAAATTGGACAAAATCGTTCCACTAAAAAGGTTTTATAGGAGCAAAAACTATTCATGGGAATTTAATCATTTTTCGATCATTTTATACGTTTGAAGTTCCCGGTGTGCAGATTGTATTTCTTTTTTTAATTTGGCTAATTTTTTTAGGTTTTATTTCTATTTTAAATTCAAATTTTCAGCATTTCTAGAGATATTTTTTACAGATTTTAGAAAGTGATATTAATTTAAACTGTTGCCAACTGTATAAACAGCGGAAACAATAATGTTTGCTACAAAAATATATATATATATATATATTTATACGTGTAATAAATTAAAAATTTATTTATACGTGACTACTATTATAAACAGAAAAAAAACATTTGGAATTAGAATTAAATAATTATGTACAAAAAAGCAGGAACTTATTAAAAATTACGTCATGAAAACTATAATTACACGTGAATTTTAAGAGAGAAAGGAATTTGTAAAATAATAAATTTATTAACATGCGTTAGAAGTCTTAAATAGGAGAAATTACGTCATATTTACGTCAAATTACAGTTATTACATAAAATGAACACAAAATAATATTGCAAGACGGTTTAAATTTAGAAACTGCGCTAGACATTTATTTGATATTTTGAGAGGATACTTTTCAACTATTTTTGTTAAGAAAGCGCAAATAATATTTCATTTCTAACACAAGTATTTTCACGTGAATATTAAAACGAGAAAGAATAATTTGGTCAAAATTACGTCAGATTAAAAACGATTAATTTAAAATGCCTTATTTAAAAGAACTTTCTTTTCGCTTTGTTAAAAAATACCGGGAGACAAAGATTCTGGTTACTTAATTCCTTTTATATTAGCTTATTTTGAAATGTTTATCTTATTTTACTTAATCAAAGGCGAAAACAGCGTATGTATATGTATTTTTGTATGAAAAATGTATTTTTGGTACTACTTAGTTATCCCGTCGACCAAAAATCTATCATTCGCCAAACTATAAGATTAAATGCCAATAATGGTTGATCGTAAATGTCACATTAACTTGACTTTAAGCAAGTTACACGTGTCTACGTCATCAAGTTATTTTTATTTCGACGCTTTATTTGTATTTTTATTAACAGTTGCACTAATTTATTTGATCTTTCGTTATTTAAAATAAAAATGATGTCAATTTGTATAATTTGGCGAGTGCTTTGGCGATTTATAAAATTTGGAGAAATTGGTCGACGGGTTAATCAAGTAGTATCGCAGTGGATTTGGCCTTAAAATTCCCCAGTCAAAGAGAAATGAATAGAAATCCGTTTATAGGGGGATCGCCATTGTTTTTTAAATTATAATTCAATCTTCCGAAATCTTTTTAAAGCCGATCAAATTAGCGTACTTTTAGAGTCTGCGGTGTCTCAACGGGGGTTGACGAGCGTAGCTCGTAGGGGGCAGAGCCCCTAGTAATAAAAAATGAACAAAGCATTTTTTATGACTATAAAAAAAATCTGTAATGAAATAATCAAAATTTGATTAGAGATTTGACAAAACCCCTCAAATAATGACCCTCAAGAAAATAACTCAAATTAAAAATTAATTACGTACCGCTCACCGCAAGCTGGTGAAGCACATCTTCGCAAAATATGCAATGTAAAAAAAAAAAAAAACGCCATTTTTACAATACAAAGTATTGATCATCTCGCGCACAAACTCGATCACAGTGAATGTGCTGTATCTTTCTTTGGTTTCCTGACTATATTAACATGGAAAATACAGTAGTTGCGTAAAATTAACAGCACAATGTTCTGGCAATTCGGACGCCAGCCGTTTGTGCTGTAAAAAAGTGCGTCCAAGTTGCCAGCACATTGTGCTGTTAATTTTACGAAACTACTGTATTTTCCATGTTAATATAGTCAGGAAACCTAAGAAAAATACAGCACATTCACCGTGATCGAGTTTGTTCTGGCAAATTTACAGTGTTTTTTTTACATTGTGGATACATTACAATTCATATTTTCTTTCCTTTAACAATTTTTAAACAGAAATATTTTTACTACATTGAAAATAATGTATGTCTTAAAATAAATTTTCAATTTAAAAAATGTCTGCTTCAAGTTGTTTAACAAATATTGCTCTACAAAACTACAAATTTTCATATTTTAACACGTAATAGTTTTCTTAAAAATATTTGAGTAAGTCCTCCGGTCACAAAAAATTATTTAGGGCTTAAACGTGAATGATTTTTTTAGAAAAAAAAAAAGAATAAAGTTGTCCACTCTAATTTTGCTTATTGTGAATTTTTTTTAAAGTTCGATATACATATTAAAAGTGAATATAAATTTTTTTTTTTTTTTTAATCGACCTCCAAATTTGACGCAGAAAAAAAAAATCATATATACCTTTTATTTTATTTGCGTACAATTTTGCAAGTCATTTCTAAGATAAATTTTTGTTAATAACTGATATATAAGTGTACTTATTAAATCGAAATCTGAAATTTAACGAGAATACTTTATATTCCCTATCACCGTATCTCAACACTATTTATAATATAATTAAAATGTAAACAGAGAATGTAAAGCAATTATCAATCTATTATAAGTTTTTTAAAGATCATAAAAAAATTTCAAAACTGATTTCCCAATTCATATTTCAAGCGATAAATATCATGGGACTTACGGAAATAAGATGTTTATGTTTGTTCCTCTGTGCTCATACAAAAGAAAATTGAAATAGTAAGTTTTAAGTAGGTTTCCAGTTTCTAGCATGAGTTTTCGATCAATTAAAACATTTATGGATTAAATTGAAACGCCAATTTAAGGTTAGGCAAATACGTGTCAGTTTATCGTTTTAGTTTTCGACATAGGAATGTAGCCATGATTCCCAATGCATTCTTCAGACATGGTCACAATTAATTAAAAATATCATTACTTTTTTCTTTTATACGAACTCGGACAGTATTTGGTAGGCAGCACACTTATATGTTTTTTTATTAATAGGAATTTTGTTTTCTTTTAAAATGTTAAATGATAGTGAATAACTTTGCGAAAACTAAATAATCAAATCTTTATGTTCAACACATTCCTGTCATTTACATATTATCAATTTTACTAAAAATTATGAAACATTCTCATTATTTATAATAATAATTTACAAAGAAGTTCCGATTTTCAGAACAGTTTTATGTTATTTCTGTCTCAATATGAGATAAAAAATGCAGAAACATCTTACAGATTTGAAGGCATCATTGGAAAAAGGTTTTTCTGACAAAAGATAAATTTCGAAAAAATTGAAATGAAAGCTTTTAGCTACAAATTTTATCGATTTTCTTTTCTTTGGTAGCATATGTTTAATATATTAGGATGAAGAAAAAAAAATCTTTTTTTCAAATACTTTTGAAAATTATCTTTCAAATATTAAAAAGTATTAATATTATTGAAAGCTATTTATTTTCTTAAAATTCATAAATATTAAATTAATAAATATTCAATTATTGAATATTAATAACAAATGTTAATCTTCAAGAATAATTGCAATGTTAGAACTTTAGCTTTAATCATACTTTAGATTTACCATATTCGGCACGCCTGCTTATGACCTGCTGTTCCCTAATCGGTACCTCCGTGTGTCGAGGTTGAGTTTTTCTGAAGGAGTGTAGTGATCTGAAGCTACTTGTGTCTGCGATTTGGTGTCCCCAGGCGCTGGCTGCTATGCAGAAGGTGACCTGGAGAGAGAGCCTATGGGAGTGGGTCCATGGCACTCATAAAGAAAAAAGACGGGAGTTGGAGTGTTGCGGGCAAATACTTTCGCACCTGGAAAGGAATTATGTGCAAAGCATTGGAAAATAAATTAAGACATTGCCAAAACTCGAACCCGGCCACCCAGTATGCGATCGGTAAGGGGCGTCTCTTGCTACTGTTTGTTCTTGACTCAGCCACTTATGTATGGAAGATGACTAGGAGCACAGTGCGCTCTTGCGTCTCCTCGGCAACTACATGAGTAGTCTAAGGCTGCCGTCGCGGTGTGCTTAAGACAATGTGACGGGACAGGGTCCATCTGCATTTTCAGGGTTTTTCCTTGTGAGTAACGAGAATTCATGTCACTTTCTTGGGGTCCATCCTGAAGACGGGCTCTGCTTCGCGTTATGGCATTGGCTACAGCTGCTTTGAAAATCCAGTGCGCTCCTTTCTTCCGGGTAAGAATTGTAACGGGACGAACACTAGACAAGATGTTCGCGAATGATGCCTAGTTTTTGTGCGAAGCTCTGAGGGTAGTGTGTCGGTGCCCGGTGGCGGGTAGTCCTTCTGGTGCGATTTGTGGTCAAGCGGACAGTATAGCTGCTGATGTAGGACCCTTCGAACTCGGAACGGTTTTATCTTGGTTTTATCGTACGATAGAAATCATATGGTAGTTTTAACATATGATATCTACTTCATAACACCTACCTACAATTAAACATTTTGTAAGAAAATATAACATAAAATTGGCCCCTTCCAGTAATCTCTTTAATTTCCTTAAAAAAAAAAAAAAAAAAAAAAAAAAAAAAAACATGGATAATTTTTTATTTTGTTTTTTAAAAGAAAATATAAAATATTTCTTTTATATCTCTAATTTATATCAAATTTCATTAATTTTTCAAACAGTATTTAAAATAGTGGAAATTATTTTTAAAATTCGTTAAACAATAGAATTTACACTGTAAACGGAAGCGATCACTATTATTGTTTACTATTTTCCGAAGTCATTTAAATCAGTTAATCTCAGAACTGTAATATGAAATTTATTTCTAATAATTATTTCTTTTATGACCAATAAAATACTTTTAGTGCTGTTTAGTGTAATTCTTAAAGTCCTGACTATTACAATAGTGATCTATTTAAAACTATTTAAACATTGGAAAAGGTTTAAGGTACGACATTCTCTGTTGTATACATTTACACTTTTCTCTTAAATTTTACCCTTTAGTGCGCAGCTTTGCATATATGCAAACAGCAGTGATTTGAATTTAATATTTTTTTTAATTCGTATATACCTAATTCACACCAGAAAATTTAAATAGAAATATCTCATTTAATTAATAACAGACATTCCGCATTTAAATAAAACGAAATTAAACATTGAAACCTTCTGGTGTAAAGTCAGATTATCTGAACTACGTAATTTCTAGAACGTATACTATCATGGGAATTAAAGGGTTAAATGTTAAACTTTATTAAGTAAATAATTATATAAAATAAGGTATTTGGAAACATACTTATTAGAATATTTACTAATTTGCAATATTTTAACGTAAAGCAGCCATACCACAGTAGTTTTTACTTGTATTGCATATGTGCAATAGAAGAAAAGTTTGACGTATTGTATGAAAAATGTATCTCTGATTTTTTTCATTATTTTACTTTTGTAATAAACCTTTCAGAGAATCATATATAATTTTTTCGAAACAAAATAAAAAGTCGCGCATTAATTAGAAACTTTAATAACTTCCTAATTAAAAATAATATACCAAGAAAATACTATCACACTCAGCGTGCTCATTTTTAGTTAACTATCAACTTCTATCATCTAACTTGAGTGAAATTATGTAATGTGATTAGTTAATGATTTCTCAATCTGTTTTATAATATAATTATGATTATGATATGACTTTTCATTAAAGTATTTTTAAAACTGAGTTATTGTTAAAAGTCCTTTAAGAAATACACTTTCGTACTTTGAATAAAAGATGTAATAGAGTTTATAAGCTCATCTTAGATTAATTATACTTACCTTACTTCATTTCTCTTAAAAATACGTACACGTATATTTAAAAGGATAATATCAGTTGAAAATTATCCCTCCTATAATATTAATTACTGCCTATAAGATAAAGTACTCTTTATTAATAATGAAGAATACTAGAAATTGAAAAATAATCTCTATAATTGAGTGATTAATACGTAATTTAGAAACTTGGCATTAATCACATAATTAAGTTGAAAGTGATTTTTGACACAGATAGAGATAAAACAAAATTTATTTCCAACTATAAATTGTGAAACAAGTGATAATTTATGTACATTTAATGATAGGATATCTTTAACGCTAAACATAACGGGAAATTTACTCAAGTTTTAAAGAAAAATATTTAAAACTAGAATTTTTATTTCAAACTATATAATTATTCTTGTTCAAGTTATTTCTGTGTGATTTATATTCTATTTATTTTGCAAAGAAATTTCTGTTTCCAATTGAAATATTTTTATTTTGCATCTGTAAAATGATAGGTTTTTGGGTATATTTAGAATTAAATAAATTAGCCCCTTGGGGACTAGCGACCGGTATTAGTAAGTAAGGACTGGTAAGGAGCTGCGAATCAGTGATTATTCTCACCAGTAGATTTTTATTGTACATTTTGCTTTATTTAATCTGAGCATTTTCCCGATTCAATGAGTCAAAAATTTCTGTTTTAAAAAACCGGTGATAAAAGATAAAAAATTCTGTAAAAGACGCTCGTCGCGAACGGGTTAAGAGCATGAATATCGAAAGGGTGAATGGATTGTTTGATTATACAAACAATAGCTAATTACTTTAAAAAATTAAAAATCGTAATTCTCTTTTAATTCAATGTTAAAATAAATACATTTAAGATGTATAATTCAGTGTATGACTGAAAATAGGAAATTATTTTACTTTCTTAACATTAAGCAAAAAATATTTTCTGATCTACATTATTAATTTAATAACACAGGCCTGCGAAATTGAAGTTTTTGAAAAATACAAGAGAAGTTTTTGCTGATTTTTATGTTACTTGGTGGGCTGATTTCGAAAATGACCTCCATTTCCCCCATCACAGAAATTTTTGTAACATCGATATCGATATTTTTCCTAAATTCCTATTTGAAAAGGAATTCTCTTGGACAATTTCACATGTACTATCTGGCAACAGTGATTTTATCCATGTAAATCTATGTACAAAAAAAAAAAAAAAAAAAAAAAAAAAAAAAAAAAAAAAAAAAACGAGTCTCGGTAAGGCAAATTTATTTTTCAGTAATCGATTATTTTGTTATATGTTTAAACGGTTTTAAATAACTGGGTCTATCCGAAAGTTGTGTCGTGTTGTGAAAATCAATTTGTACTGGAAAATTTTATCATTTAATTATTAGATATTGATTCCGATATCTAATGTCTAATAATTACCTGGCAGAATTTACCGGTACGAATTGATTTTTCCAACACGACACGAATTTCCAACCGACCAAATATTTTTCAAGGAAATGTGACGTGATAGACTTTTTTCATTGTTTGTTTTTTAATTAGCACCAAAAAATACATAAAGTTCAGCCATCAATAGCCTTGTATTTTTTTCATCGCAGGCCTGTGTAATTAGTCATTAAATTTAAAAATTCGTAGTGTAGATAACAAAATTTAGTAATTTACTTATTAAATATCTTTCTATTACTCATTTATCTGCATTAAAAAGGAAATGCAACAAAAAATAAATGATAATAAAAATTAGATGTGTGCACCAATATTCTTTCGAAATAGTTTTATGATAATTTATGTGACTTTTGAAATGTATTGGTAAGATCTTCTCTTGCATGAAAAAAAGGATTATCGGAAAATTTTATCTGTTTTAATTTGAATTCGTATTAAAGTTGTAAAAAAATACGTAAAGTCATTATGGATAATTGTAATTTGATATCGCATAAATTAATCATATTTAGCTTATATTTTGCATTATATTAAATTTAAAATGACAAAAAAAAAATCGTAGGGAGTTTGATTTTTTTCTCTTAATTCAAAATGAATTTGCCTTGAAGAAATAAAGTTTTTATCTACAATCTACTCTAAAATATACCGTATTCATATTTATGTCATTTTTATGACATTTATATCAGTTAAATCCTAAATTTCTCCAAAGTGCTCAATTGCGGCAATACAATTTTATATATGTTAGTTCATTTAAATTTTATTAATATGTCTTCCTGTTTCTTTTTTCTATTGATATTTATTAATTAGCTATAATTAAATATTAAATTATTTAGCATTCATAAGTTTGACAATTTATAAAAAAGAAGTAATAAATGAGTAACAAATGACACATATTTTACAAAAACACGTTTTTTTAATCAATGTTCTACAGAACTATTTCAGTAAATAAATTTTCTGTAGTAAGAAATTCCACGAATGCTATTGTTTCTTGAAATTCACTTTTTTAGAAATAATATAACTGACAACCTTTAATATTTTCACAACAAAGAAATATATCATAATCTAGAGACTGGGATTTTTCTACTGAAGAAATCATCTTAAAATTTGGAGTAGAGTAGTTGAGGTTTATTCCAACAGAGTTAAAAATGTTCAAGCCAGGAAGTCAATCTAGGTCATTGGCTTGCCATGCAAATGCTTAGGCAGGAAGCCTACACAGTTAACCGGAAGATATCATGGGTGGTATAATTACTATTGTTAGATATAGCTACGAAAATTATTTATCTTGTTGAAAAATTTCCTTTTCTTGATTATGACTTAATAGCATGGTATACGGGAGTTTTCATGTTATCAAAATGTCATCATGCAAATGCCACACTGCAAAAACAATCTGTAATTTTTATAGAAAAGAATTGTATTTTTTACAGAAAAATTTTGAAGAAAAACAGATTTTTCATGTAAAAGAAACTGAATTTCGTAATTTTTGCAGAAAAAATATGCATTTTTTACAGAAAAAAAACTGTTTTAAGGAAAAATTAGAGTTTTTCTGTAAATTAAATGGTTTTCCACTGGCAACAAAATTTAAAGTTTTTTCTTCTCAATTTGACAGATTTTTTTTTTACAGTGTATGGTTCTAACTCGGCTGAATGAAGCCAGCGTTGCAGTTCGTAGTCGTGTCAAACAAACAAGAATTAATTATGCCCACCAAAATATATCGCCTGTGTAGCTCAGTAAGAATAGCATTTGAACGGCAAACCAAAGACAGTAGTTTGAGTCCTGACCTGCACATTTTTCGATTTGCGGGAATACACTGAACTATGCTAAATAACTTTGTACAAGAAACGAATAAATATAATTTGTATTTTAGAAAACAAATACCTAATATGACGTCTTTGGTAATTAGGTAATTAATATTTATTGTTTTCTACTGTATAAAATTTCTTAAATTAATTTTTAAAAAAAACTTCGCATTTGACTGTTCAATTTATTCAGTGCGTAAAGTGTTTTATTATAGAGTTCTGGCGGATTCCAACTTTTGGGATCAATCATTTCAATTTTCCTTCCTTATCTATCTTAATATTAAGAACAGTAACGAAAGAATTTACCCACATGCCCAACCAATTTATAGCTAATAACTGAATAAGGCCGTTAGGCCAACCAATTACCATGTTATAAAAAAGTGCTACAGTGATTTTCCCTCAAAATATATCATTTTGCTGAATCATGTATGGCTTAGTAAGGAATATTATAATTCCTATGGACTTGCCATGATGTCAGTCGACCAGCTTTAATATTCTCCTTAACCTCAAGTACATATTGTTTAACTTCTAGGAAATTTTAGATGCTCCTTTACAAATTTTATAAGCTTGAAATTACACTGAAAATAAAAGTAAAAGTAATAATAAAATTGTAAAAAAAATAATTCATGCTTAAACCATAATAAATATATAAAAAAAAACTTAAATGAAATATAACTATAGATAATAATTACGGCAGTTTTGCTCAAGTCCATGCTGTTAAAATTTTTTGAAGGGGAATTTCTTTCTCAATCTCTTGTATTCTAATCTGGCTTGAAAGTTTATCCTTCTTTTCTTTTTAACTTTATGCCGCTCTTTTTAAATCAAAAATGTATTAAAATTTTCTAAATGCATAAGTTTGTATATTTTGCTAATTTAAAATATATAATTAAATATCCAGAAAAGAGCAGAAAAACCCTCTAAAATATATATTAATTCATCATTAGTAATCTCTGCATTTAAAGATAATTTAAATTTATAATACGTAAATATCACATAAACTTACTTTACAAATTCTTCTAAAAGCCTCTTCTTATTTAATAGACAGGGAGCCAGCAGCACATACACATGGTTCGTACGGATAACGTTAGTTTTCCAGGAAAACTACCAGTATATTTTTATAGAAAATGAAATCTAGGTTAAACGCGCTGAACAGAGCTGAAGAGCAGATCATTTTTGAGGGGTTTCCTAGCTGTTAACAGCTTAACACTCAGGCTGAAGTTTTGATGTCTTATAATTTAATGAGCCATTGGGAAAAGTTAAGGCGTAGTTGTTTAAAAACTAAATTATAAATAAGAAAAAATATTAATGTTAGAATCTATAATAGGAAATTAAGTTTAAGAGATAAAAAGATAAAGTAAGTTTAAAAATCTGGAAAAAGAATTTAGAGTTATATTTAAACATAGGTATAGCTGTAGTTGCAAGATCTAGTATAAAAACGATAACAAAAAATGTGAAAAAGAATTAAAAGTTAGCACTACTTCAGAAGTAACACTCGCCAAGCTTGGGCAGGAAAAGCAGTAAAGGGAGGCAGCAAGGCCACTACTTTATCAAACAAGTTGGAAATTGCTCGTCAAACGTGGCAAATGAGGTGCGTTCGTACTATAACTAGTTTTAAAATTATTTTTTGCACCCCATATTGTACTGAATGTATAATTTTTTGCACTTCATAACGTGCATAGTCTGATACATCATTAAAATGCACTTCCAATAATTTTTTCGGAACACTTTTGACTGCCCCTGTAATTAAACTATACATCCGATTTTCCTAAAATTTGAAATAGCTCAACAAAATTTTGCAACAATTATATCTTTAAAATTTCAGACCATTCGGAAGGCTGTAATATCATTAAAATGCACTTGCAATAATTTTTCCCATTGGCCGTAATGTAAAGAAAGACTTTTGGCTGTCCCTGTAATTAAACAATACATCCGATTTTCCTAAAATTTGAAATGGCTCGACAAAATTTTGCAACAATTATATCTTTAAAATTTCAGATCATTCGGAAGGCTCTAATACCATTAAAATCCACTTGCAATAATTTTTCCCATTGGCCGTAATATAAAGAAAAACTTTTGACTGTCCCTGTAATTAAACTATACGTCCGATTTTCCTAAAATTTGAAATGGCTCGACAAAATTTTGCAACAATTATATCTTTAAAATTTCAGATCATTCGGAAGGCTCTAATACCATTAAAATCCACTTGCAATAATTTTTCCCATTGGCCGTAATATAAAGAAAAACTTTTGACTGTCCCTGTAATTAAACTATACGTCCGATTTTCCTAAAATTTGAAATGGATCGACAAAATTTTGCAACAATTATATCTTTAAAATTTCAGATCATTCGGAAGGCTCTAATATCATTAAAATCCACTTGCAATAATTTTTCCCATTGGCCGTAATGTAAAGAAAAACTTTTGACTGTCTCTGTAATTAAACTATACATCCGATTTTCATAAAACTTGAAATGGCTCGACAAAATTTTGCAACAATCACATATTTGAAATTTCAGACTATTCGGTTGGGTAGTTTTTGCTCTGTTACATGCGGACAGTCGGACAGACGGACGGACAGACGGACAGACGGACGGACTGAACGACGACTATAGGTGCTACGTATTTATATAATTACGAACGCACCTAAAAAGGCTCGAATCAGGGCAAAATATATTTTTTCCTATATATATATATATATAAATATATATAGATAAGGCATATTTAAGGGGTTTTTTTATATATTATATAAAAAGTAAAAAAGGATGAGAAAAAATATGAAAAATAGATAGAATCAATCTGGTGCGGTGAATAAAAAGCTCACGGGGAGTCCATAATTGTGAATACTTATGGCGCTTGCGATGGTGGTGTTTCGAAGTCGTCGTAGTCTGGTAGTTCTGCCACAATGTCATTAGGAAGGTCATACAAAGTTGAGCAGAATTTTTTAGCAAGGTCTTTGATACTTTTTCTTAAGGTGATGGTATTAAGGTCCCTACGGACGGTAGTATTTCGCAAATATCAGGAGTCGCCACGAGTGATGCGAGGATTCTTATTATGTAATTTACTAAGATTATCCATGGAGGACTTGCAGGTGAAGCCTCACACCGGACTGGCATAAGTAATGATAGGCAGGATACAAAAATTATAGAGAAGAAGTTTATTATAGACTGAAGGAGATTTACTATTGATAAAAGGTTTTAGAGAGGTAGAAGCTCAAGCGACTTTGCCCCTGGTGGAAAGAGTATGTTTGCTCCACGTGAGCCTACAGTCAAGGATGACTCTCATGTACTTGGCATCATCAGACCACGGAATAGTAGTGTTATTAATAGTTAGACTTTGAGGATATTTAAATTTACGAGAGAAATAGAAAGCTTAAGTTTTATTTTCACGCCATAAGGTGCACCAGTGCAGGAAGTCGTCTAAGTGAAATTGCAAGTACCTGTACAGACTATAGTGGTGGTGAGCAGAGGCATAGATACATGTATCGCTCGCACAGTGAGCAAGTTAAGAGTAAAGAGAACGTAGGATGTCGCTAAAAAAGATGTTAAATAACATTGCGCCCAACACGCTCCCCTGAAGGATGCCCGCTAGGATGCAAAATTTCGTCTTCTTTTAAGAAGAGATTTTCTATAGGATAATACAGCTGGCGAAAATTTTTCTGGTCCACAAAATTCAAGGAGGCGTACGAACCATGAGACAACCACCTCCTCCAGTTGGAGGCTGAAATTCCAGAATTAGCTAAAACTCGATTCCCATATTAAAACGCAATCGCTCTGATAAGTAACATTTTGGTGAAAACACCTAAAATACCGATTTTACCGGTTGACTCGTAGGTTTACCATTATGTTTTCTTACTGTCAGTCCACCATGTTTTCATATCATTGGGTGCTGGAAAACGCAATCGGAAACCTATGAATCGACCTCTAAAATTGAGTTTTTAGGTGTTTTCCACTAAGACTACAATCGAGTTTTAGCTAATTCCGGAATTTCAGCCTCCAAC
Source organism: Maratus speciosus (assembly GCA_963932465.1). Classification (NCBI taxonomy): domain Eukaryota; kingdom Metazoa; phylum Arthropoda; class Arachnida; order Araneae; family Salticidae; genus Maratus; species Maratus speciosus. The sequence continues at coordinate 535,222,818 of OZ010791.1, read as the reverse complement.
TCGATGAGGTGGTTGTCTGTGCTGCCGGCTCCCTATATATAAAGTTAGTGGTCTGTCTAGTAGAGGAAACAGACCGTCTATAGGATTATTTGAAATTCAAACTGAAATTAAATGCTTATTTCGAATTACTTTCTTTGCATTTAGAGCTGACATCGGAGTCTGATAATTATGATACATATTGCAATAAGAAAGTCTCTTTAAATATAATAAAGAACTCTGTACTTTATATGATGCTAGTATATAACCCCCGTCAGAAATTACGGAACGTGATTGATTAATCTTCAAAACAATATTTAAAAAAAATATTTTTTGGACTTAAAAAAATAAAAAAGATTCCATATGCACTTTTTTATTCAAAGTATTATCCTTTGATTTTTTATGATTAGAAAAAAGAGATAATCTAAACTACATTTCAAAATCAGATTTTAATCATTTCAGAAAAAGAACAGGGAAGATCAAAGTTGCATTGCATTTGTAAGACACACACACGCACACACCAACACACACACACACACATATATATATATATATGTGTACATATAGCATCGGAAAACTTACGCTTAATTCTATAATAAAAATTATAAAATATTTTAAATATTCATATTACTGAGTAGAAAATTTTTATAAATATTATTTTTTATCCTATATTAATTTTGTGACTTACAAATGGTTTTACTACTCAGAAACAAATTTTCAATTATACTGTAATATGCTAAACAGCAATGTTTTAATGATTTTAATCTGCATCGTTTCTGAAAGGAAATTGCTATTATCTGCTTTATGACTTTTTTTTTTTGCTACGTATTTACTATGTTAAAATTCATAATTTTATCTGCAAGATAATTAAAATATGTTGAACAATTGTGTTATAGATTCTTTATGTTTCAATTCCAATGAGAATTTATAACAAATATTTGCTTTATTTGCAATGATAAAATCTGATTCTTCAAATCTGATAAAATGTATTTTTAAAAAAGTACGATTGTAGCAGAAAGTTTCTTTGTCTATATTAATTGTTCATAGATGGCGCCAAAATAATTAGCAAGAAACATAAGCTCCTGATTTCCTTCCCGATACTACTGAGGGCAGTTGCGAATGACGTCGTGCTGAAGGTCACACACTACAAATAAGCAGTTCTGATTGGTGGAACTACCGTGACCTTCACTTGAAGTACAATGGTTTATCAGCTGATTGCAACTTACCTATTTTTAATTTCGAACTTAACTAGATAGTTTTCGAAGGTTATAAACAAAATTAAAATATATTAAGATTTTTATATGCTTTTACAAATATGTTAAGAATAGAATCAAATAATTACCCTGATTTTTTTTTTATTATTATTATTATTAGCGTTCAAAGTGTTATTCATTTGTTTCAAGATTCATAAATTGTGAATGGCAATAATGTTCTTTTTTTTTTAATATAGTAATCTTATGTTTGTAATAGCTTAATTTTTATTTGGAACTTAATACATTATAACTGGATATGATACGCATATTTTATATGAAAATATGCTGAACAAACATTATTCCAAGTAGAAAAAAATTATCATTTTGCTGTTATATGTTAGTATACGTTTTCCATAAATCCTAATTTGGCGTTTAGCTACGTTCGATTCACAGACCCGAATGGTTCGCACCGGAATGATTACTGCACTTTTCTACACTCGGATTTTATTATATATCGTACGATATCTTACGATAGTACTTCGTTACAAGCAGTATGGCACGATATCCATGGAGTATGGAGAAATTTGCTGCATAATAAATGAAAGGTCGTTTTGTTGAAATTTTGAATATATTTATATTGCATCCCACCTGAAGTACAATTTTTAAATTGAAATAATTTTTTTCTAAACAATTCTCGAATAAGCGGAAAGAAAATAATAACATTTAAATCCCACTGACGACGGACTTGTGAAGGTTGGGAACGTTCTGGGGTTTTTTCTAATGTATTTAATATATTTTGATGTATTTTAAATACTTTTATAAATAAAATTATATATGTGCACTTGAAACTAATTCTTGTATAGGTATTTATTTGTACTGCTTATATGAATTTAGTTATTTAACCCAAGGTGAATTTAGCCCTAGAATATTAACTTCCATTTATTCAAATTTGTTACAGTTAATAAATTTTATTAATAATAAATTTCGAAATGCACTGAATAGATATAAAACTTTACTTAACATTGTCTTAGTATTTCAATGTGTTTAATAATATTTAGGGAAGTATTTCTCAATATATCTTATGAGTTTCAGAGAGAAATAATTATTGAATTTCTCGCAACCGAAATGCTTACCACATTTCTATATTTCATGCCGGAAGTTATTGAATAGTGCAAAAGTTAACCCATTTTCACATTCACAAAGCTCAAGTTACATAACAACTAGAAATAATTATTTCTTACAAAGAATCTGAAAAAGAAAACCTGCAACTTACTGAAACAGTAAATATTGAATTGATAGTAAATACATTTATGTTAGGAAAAGTTTCTGTTTGCTTAACATAAATATTAAATTAAAAATCGAATATTTTTTTCACACAGCTTCATAAATTTTCAAACCTTATTTATTTTAATGATTCGGCATCATATTTTCAGATTTATACATAAAAAGTAGTTATATTAAAAAAATATTTCAAACATTTAAATATAAATACATAGACACATCTATAATGATAAAATAAATTTCCGCTCTATGTGTTTGTGTGTTTTTCGCGATGACTAAACCTACGGCACGTAGAAGAATGAAAATGTGTGTGAGGTTGAGTCAAAAGCTTCTATCGGCGCACCTGAGACTCGGAATTTAAAATTTCTAATAATTAGCGGAGTTATTAATAATAAATTACTAAGAACTCTCATAAAAAATCAAATTTGTACTTCCGAGAGGGAAAAGCGCTCGCGCATGGACAGAACCCTTCTTTATGCATAAGGAATGAAGATCGCACAGAAGAAATTTTGGTGAGGTATTTTGTCATTATTTTTAATTTTCATCCTCAAAACCTATTAGTAAAGTTTAAAAAGGAAGACATATTCTTAAAGATCGTACTGCCATGCTTTAAATGTCAAAATCAATTTGAAAAACTTTGAAATAAAATTTTCAAAATGGTTAGTTTTCGATGTTTTTTTTTTCTCTCTCTACACCGCTTAGACACCGCTAAGGCCGAAATAATCGGGGTCCATAAGCTGCGTTTTTGACCCATGAAATAAATCAAATTCGATTATGTTAAACTTACTTAATTATTTCACTTTTAATATAAGAAGGTACGATTTTTACATTAGTTTTTTATATTTTGTTCGGATTTATATGAATTATACAAATTCAAAGTTCGTATAATTCGTAGTTTTCATGAAAAATGCACAATTTCTGCCTTTTTTTTACCTCAATTATTTATATGACCGCAATCGTGTAACACTTTCTTCTTGGCATATATTACAAAATACATAAATAACCAAAATATGTTAAAATAAAAGTGTTTCAAAACTAGCTCATAGTAAAATATTAAAAATAGCGCGTAAATTGATATTAAAAATAGCAGACATTGCATATTTTTCAACGAAACTACGAATTATACGAACTTTCAGGACGTGTAAGTCATATAAATCCGAACAAAATACAAAAACTGTTGTTAAAATTGTACAATATATACCTTATAATATTAAAAAGTGAAATAAATAAGTCAGTACACTCTCAGAAAAATCTGTACATTTACGGCCGTTTTCTCTTCAATTTTCACGGGCAACAGCCTTATTTGATGAAAAACGGTCTGATCCACCAAAAAAATACAATACGACCCCATACATTTTCTTCTGCTAGGGTAAAACCTTCATTTCAGTCATGTTTCGAAAAATAAATGTCACTTAACCGCGATCGTAATATATTTTTTAACCCGCCAAAAAAGAGATTCCGTGATGATTATCTAATGTGCTACGTGCTACGTAAAGTGTTATTGTGTTTTGAAGTGCATTATATCTTTGCCCCTTAAAATTACGGGCTGCACAAAATGATGAGCATGGATTTTTTTTTTTTACGAGGTATGACTGGAATCTCTGCTGACGGCCTCTGCCCGTAATTTTACAGGGATATTATTAGATACTTAGAAAATAAGGACAATCCACATATTTTTGCAGTTCTAGCCCATCTGTTAGTAAAAATATGGTACGACCCCATACATTTTCATCCACGAGGCTGTAAATGTTGACACAAAATGATGGGCATGGATATTTTTTTTACGGGGTATGACTGGAATCTCTGCTGTTGGCTTCTGCCCGTAATTTTACAGGGATATTTTTAACAGTGTATATCATAATCAAATTTTAATCATATTTCATGGGCCAAAAATGCTGCTTATGGACCCGTTCTAAGGTACCGATAACAAAAAATACGTATGTAAAGCTCAGACCTTCTTCACCTCGGCGGTTTAATCGATTTTTAAAAAATACGAATTTTAAAACTTTATAAAATATTCGCCGCGCAGATCAGTTTGCGCCTTACGGATGCGATATTTTTTTTAACCGCAAACGTGCCTAACCGTTCGTATTTCGAATAAGTGTTGTCAGATAATCTTTTCATACCGAACATCAACTAATGAAACATCAACTACTGAAATTTTTAAACGTTCCGAGAAGTAAAAGTATTTTTTAGAAAATAAAATGTGTGAGAATTTCTTCAAAAGCACTTAAGAAACCAAAAGCTTCATCGCGGTTTCGCTCGACTCAAGTTTTACCTACTAAGTATGCATATTTATTTTCACAAAATTTTGAAGAAGGCTTGGTTACAGTTATATTTCCCAAAGACTTCAGACAACAACGATTATTATTTTTAATTACTTAAATACGCCAAATGAAATAGATATATATGTATATATATATATCTTTTTACGAGCCTAAAATTATGAAAAATTTGACTTTCAAATACAATTTGTTTGAAATCTGTATCTTAATTGCTAATATAATATGGCTTTTGGAATTTTTCAGCATTGCCTAAGTCAATCGCGTGCAGGCTCTTTTGCAAGATAACCCATTTTCATTTAAAGCAATATAAATAGTTCAGCTTTTGTCTCTGGCTATATTTTCATAACAAAATTAAAACTTCATCAATCTACTATATTAAAAAGTGACTGCCCGTTTGTATTTTACTGCTAATCCTCCTACAATATGGAATGTTGGGCGAACGAATTAACTCCAGTTATCTACATAGCACCGATTATGTCAAAAGTGCTCTTAGAATTTTAAAATTTTAATTCGTTTTCAAAATATAAAATGTTTATTAATTTTTAATGACTTTTATGTAATGATGACAAGTAAATCGCTAAATCTTTTATATAAAAGGGAGAAAAGGGAATGCGATAGATATTATTAGATTTCATTATTTGAAATCATTTTCAAATAGAAGTAAAATTGTTTTTGAACAAATAGTGAAAATAGTACTGCAATTAAATTTCCAGAAATACACAATTTATTTCACATATTCAAGCTTCAGCAATCAGTTTATTTTAAAAAGTAGAAAATCGTCTGTCGACTGGAACATAGAGATAACTTCCATTGACGTAAAAAGAAAAACCAAATCCTTCCTAGATTTATTTAATTTGATTTAAAGTAGAAAACAAGATTTTCAACTATTTCCTTAAAATAGCCATTAAAACATTTCACAAGAACGTTAAAAACAAACTGTTTTGTCGAGAAAGATTATATTTTTCTAGGCAGTTATTTTAATACATAATTATAAAATTCTTTTGAATAAATTTTCCAAAAACAAAGTCGTCATTTTTGTATAAGTGCACCGAAATGGCGTCATTTCTACCAGCTCCGAAATTTGAAGCCAAATCTTGAAAGAAAGAAAAGATTTTGGCGAAAAACGTTTTAGAATATGTTTAGATTATTAAGAAAGCTTTTGACTTAAATTATAAATGTAATTTATTAATTGAAATATTGTATTTATTAAAATTAACATTATATGACTTACCTTCTAAATTTACAATAAAGATAGATTTCATTTTGCCCAAAGGAATTCAATGATCTCATTCGATTCAAAAGCAACAAATAGGCTTGCCACCCAACTAGCTTCTCTACTATTTACTGTATTTACGATATCGTTGAAAAAAACATTTTAAATTGAAATCAGAAAATATAAATATTGCTCTATGTTTAATACTACAATAAAAGAGGTCGATGTGACTGTATTTTAAGAACAACCACTTTATTTCTAATGTAACTCAATTAACAAAAATTCGTTTATGTGAGCATAAAAACAATTTTCACTTACGTATACAAAGAAACTGCTTGTTACTATGTACTCAAAAGAGAAAAAGAACATAAAAGAAACAATAAAATTATCATCAGCATCAAAAGAAACCTTTTTTCCAAGTTCGCGAAAGAAAATTATTTTAGCATATATTTGTTTTTCTTACCCTGAAAGAAGATCTTATAAAGAGCAAAGTTCACGAGATAAAGAACTTTATGTAGCAATATTCATGAAAGTGGAAATCATAATTAAGAAAATGGATTAAGTGAACTTTTTTATGCATTATATAAAAAAGTCCACATAGTAGTACTATATATAGGCTCGAAAAACATTGAAAAATATTTCTAATTTGTAATAAGTTAATAATATAAGCAGTACATTTGTACCAGTAGTTCGTACTATAAAAAATGTTTTACTCTTTATAAATATAAACAAGAACGAAAAATCATGCTTCCAGTATGCATTATGTCACACTTTCCAACACATTCAGAATACAATAACAAAACTTCACAGTTCAGAAGGAATTTCCCATTCAGCAACTTTCTTGAATAAACGGAAATGTACTTAAGAAATTTGGGGTTGCCCTGTATATGATCTAGAGAATTTATGCATAACAAGTAATGTTTAAAAAAATGTTCAATATAAAAACGCATACCACAACTGAAAATGCACTTTCACCATATATTGTTCAGAGACTTCAATAGTTCAACTTCTTCTGTAACCAAATTATTTTGTGTGTCTCTGGAAATGAACGATATGTGTACTCTATTTAACAGATTTCTATACCACATATACATTTTTTAGTGAGATAAGAATTCAGTGAATTCTTAAAACATATTAAAGCGTAAAGATTCAAGGAATACTTTAATTGATTATTTAGATATAAAGGATTACAAGCCTATTCTATAATTTTTAGAATAACATGTATTGAAGTGAGAAAACATACAGAGAAATACGCTTGGGATTGATAGATTTATTTTAAAAAGTAGATAATCATACAGAATACAGCAACTAATGAAACCAGTCGTACAGTACTTTGTATCGCAGTGAACAGGACATATTTTTGTTTTATCTAATATATAGAAATGAAAATTTGTCTATCCGTCAGACTGTAATGCTATACACATCTACAGTTTGGAAGACCGAATTGTGAAATGTTACGTACATGTGTATTAATATACGGCCGAAGCAACTAAAGTAATCCGGAATCGAAATAATTTATAGCTAATTTTTATTTAATAAAAACCCACACATTTAAAAGCAATTACCAATCAAATTTAAACATTTTTCGCTATAGCTGTTGCCAACAATTAAAAATTCACAATAAAATTCTCACCACAACAATTACTTTTCCAAATTAAGATTTCCACCTGAAAAAAATCAAATAAATGGTTTGATGAATTTAAAAAAGGGGAATATTACATCATAACTTTTCTACTGCAAGATTTCCACGCAAAAAAGGAAAATAAAATAAATAGTTTGGCGAGTTAAAAACAAATAAGGGGATACTTACTTATAAGATGCACACTTATAAGGTCATATACGTGTGAAAAATGTACTGAAGCATGATAAAAACTCGATTATGGAAATATTGGCATATTTTAACATTATTGCTGCAATGATGAATGGAAATAAGATAATCTAAAGCTGTATTATTTTGCGTGTGTTATATAAATTTATACATTTTTATATTGTTTTTTCATTTGATTCATTCGTAGAACACTTCGATTGTTTTTTTTATGTTAAATTTTGAAATTGGTTTTTCAAAAGAAACATTCTTAAATTTCCAAATTTGTATTAATAATTTTACATTGGCAGGCTAACAAAATATCTTAAAATGCAAGAAAACATGTTAAAGGAACACATGATGTTCATCATATAACTGAAAACGAATATGTCACACCATGCTTTAAAAGCAGATATAAAGTAAAAAATATAACTACTTTTTTTCAGCTCTTTGCACTGCAAAATTAGGAAGTTAAACCATACCTTCTTATAATAAGTGTAGAGAAAAAAAAAACCGCATATTTCGAAGCAGATCTCTACATTACAAAAACGATATTTTCATGATATTTATTAAATAGTGTTCACTTATTTCTTTATTTCGACACCATTTTACGTATAAAATATGTGTTACATTTTTTGACAAACCATATATTTTACAGAAATGTAAATTTTTATTTCATTAAAAATAAAAGTCATGCAGGGCTCGCAGCACTCCTAAAAATTTCGCACTTTGGTACCAGTATTTTAAATAAAAATTCTACGTGGTAGATTTCTTTAAGATCTATAATAAAATTGTACAACAAAGATTATCGTTTTAAAATAGTGGTAGCAAAGGGCGAAATTTTTAGGAACGCTGCGAACCCTTCTCATGAATACGGGTAATATTTTATAAACTTTAATATTATTAAAAAAAAATCAAGCTGATCAATCAACACGGATCTCGCTTAATCCATTAAGCAGTGTTAGTAATATTGAGTAATATTTTACAATGTTCATACCAGCAATGATATTTAGATTAATCTCCATCTCCATCTCTTCTAATCTCAATATTTTTAAGAATTTATCACATATATATATAACATAATGTTGCATTATATTTCTATGTGTGATATTGGACATTTCATTAAGAAAAATGGAAGTATAATTATGTGGCAATCATATTACTAAACTCAAACAATACATTTTGCAGTACAGATAATAGAAATATTTATCTTTTTCGAAAACCAAACAGAGGTGGATGAAATAGTATTAAAAGCTTTCAACAGGAAAATAAAGTAAAAAACTAAAATCAATATAAATTTTATCGTATTTCATATATTATATGTCATATTATATGAATGTCGAAATTAAGTATTTCATAATAAAATATAACAAATGCAACTCAGTAAAAGCGGAAAAACATAATTCAAAAGTACGGTTTGTTTAAAATACTAGGGGACTCGGCCCCTACGAGCTACGCTCGCCAACACCCGTCCAGACACCGCAGACTCTAAATGCACGCTAATTTGATCGGCTTTAAAAAGATTTCAAAAAAATTAATTATAATTTAAAAAACAGTGGCGATCTCCCTATAAAAGGATTTTTATTCATTTGTCTTTGATTGGGGAATTTTAACGCCAAATCCGCTGCGGTACTACTTGATTATCCCGTCGACCAATTTCGCCAAATTATATAAATCGCCAAATTATACAAATTGACATAATTTTTATTTTAAATAACGAAAGAACAAATAAATTAGTACAACATTAATAAAAATACAAATAAAACGTCGAAATAAAAATAACTTGATGACGGAGACACGTGTAACAACATTTCAAAATAAGCTAATATAAAAGGAATTAAGTAAACAGTCTTTGTCTCCTGGTATTTTTTAACAGAGCGAAAAGAAAATTCTTTTAAATGAGACATTTTAAATTAATCGTTTTTAACCTGGCGTAATTTTGACCAAGCTATTCTTTCTCTTTTAAATATTCACGTGAAAATACTTTTGTTAGAAATGAAACATTATTTGCGCTTTCCCAACAAAAATAGTTGAAAAGATCCCCTCAAAATATCAAATAAATGTCTAGCGCAATTTCTAAATTAAAACTGTTTTGCAATATTTTGTGTTCATTTTATGTAATAACTGTAATGTGACGTACATATGACGTAATTTCTCCTATTTAAGACTTCTAACGCATGTTAATGAATTTATTATTTTACAATTTCCTTTCTCTCTTAAAATTCACGTGTATACTTTTTATGACGTAATTTTTAATAAGTTCATGCTTTTTGTACAGAATTATTTAATTCTAATTCCAAAGGATTTTTTCTGTTTATAATAGTCACGTGTAAATAAATTTTTATTTTGAAGCAAACATTATTATTTGCACTGTTTATACATTTGGCAACAGTATTAATTAATTCCATTTTCTAAAATAATGTAAAAAATATCCCTCGAAATGCTGAAAATTTTAATTTAAAATAGAAATAAAACCTCAAAAAATGTGTCAAATTAAAAAACTAAAAGCAGTCTGCACACCTGGAAATTCTGACGCATAAAATGATCTAAAAATGATTAAATTCCTATGTACAGTTTTTGCTCCTATAAAACTTTTTTAATGGAACGATTTTGTCCAACTTTGGCATTAAATATCTCTTAAAATAATACTTCGATTTGAAAACTGTTTGCATCAGCGTGTTTATCAAACATTTCAGTATACTACTACCGATTTTAATATTTTTGTATGCATTATTTTTCTTAATATTAAGGAAGAAAAAACCTCCGGTCACAAAAAATTCAAAACGGTAGTTACTTTTTTTTAGAATAGAGAGATTCTTAGTTTAACAATATAAAATAATAAAATTCATAGTAAAACAACAAATTTCGTTATAATAAAAAAAATACAACAGAGTTATTCTTAGAATGTTTAATGTTCTAAATAAACACTGCAATAAATGTGTTTCTTCAAAATCATTTCTTAATTTTGAAGCAGTATTAGAAAAAAATGCAATTGCATGAAATATATATATGAAATATTTCTAATATTGAATATTAGACAGCAATTTACAATGTAATTTTTTGTATTGAATTAAATATTATGTGTACTTGTCCAAAATAAATATTTCGTGTAAAAATATTAATGTAATTAAAATGCTAAAATTTTAGGTTTTTTTTTTTTTTTTTTTTTTTTTTTTTTTTTTTAAATTAGTGAGATACATAATTCGTTATATTAGTATGCATCGTTTTTTCCCCTCATAAATGTTTTCTCAAAATTATTAGCCTATTGCTTTCTTCCATCACTATTTATCAGTTACTGGCGAGTTCTGTAATTTATCTCATTCTATGGGACATTTTCTCTATTCAAGTTTTTATCTCCTTGTAACTTTAAATTTACACCCACTTGTATTTTAATATCTCCTCCTTTCACTGAGCCTACGGCTTAGCATACTGCACACAACATGAGGAGCTTGGGTATACGTTAGCTGGCTAAAAATCTGTTTTGCCTGAGCTGGGTTGATTATGGAAAACATTCAAAGAATTTTCAGTACAAAATAGATAATTCGGGTCACATCCTCAAAAAATCCTCCATGAAGACACTCCTCTTTCTTAAATGTAAATATGCCCAAACCTATCAGAAATTTATCAAAAAATACTTGCTGTTAGCAATCTTTTCACTAATGTCGAGGCTAAATACTGTGGCTTGTTACTTTAAAAGTATAATAAAAATTAATATTATAAAACCTTCGTTAATTTAGGAAGAAAAGAAACATTTATATTATCTTCTAAATTGAAAGATCTTATTCACTACCAGTATAAAGTAACAGTTTGTCTTTTTATCTAGTTAATGCCAATTTTCTTCAGATACATATGTGAATTAAATTAGAAAGTGAATATAGATACTCACTTTTGTACGACCAAATAGTGGTACCCTAAATTACCGTAGGGCATAAAGGGTTAATCGAAAGATTACGGCGGAAGATTAATAAAAGTTACTTAGATTGTGTTTAAACTGCTATAGATAAAACAATAAGAGTTTTTTTTTCATACGTGATACATTTATTATTATTATTATTATTATTATTTCATGAAGTTATGACTAAAAACTTAATTTTGTTTAAAATTTATTTAAACTTAACTTGCACAATTCGCTTAACATATTTTTAAACAACAAGTAATTTTTAAGGGATTTTTTTTTCAAAATTAATTTCAGCACATCTATTATCAAAGGTATTTATGCACTTAAAAATGTTACAAAAAAAGAAAAAAATGTATTGACAGGAAATTATTGCCATGATTATTAAATGGATTTTAACACTATTTCTACTGTTGTGAAACGCCACCTTTTAAAAAATTGATTTATGATTATTTTACTATTTTTTTAAGTTAGTAAGAATAGAAAATAAATATCAATGTAATAAAAAGTTCGTTTAATCTAAAAGTTATAAATACAAAACCATAACGCGAAATTAAAAAAAAAAAAATGTTTTTTCAACATCGGATGCCTGTCTGGAATAAGATTGAAATATTTGAAAAAGTTTGAAAAGTTTAAATAAAACTTGCCTGGATACCCGTTAAGGGGAAAATACTAACACACGCTTCCCCTCCCCCCTAAAAAAATTATAGATTCCTAACGAGTAATATAATCTGCAACATAGTCATATAAAAATAATTAATTATTATATTCTGTTCAGACTATTGTGTTTATAGGTAAATCTAAGACATTTCTTTTAGATTAAATACAATTAGCTTATCTGTGTTCCCTTTATCTTCCATAAAAAAGGTTTGATATAGTATACATATATTTCATTAATATTGTGCACTCCCCTTAATTAATACTTTTTTCATGAATACTTAACTAAAAATTAATTTTATATTTATAATTAAGAAATAATAGCGCGATAAAAAATATTGCATTTATAATTTTATACATTAAATAGTATTTAAAATAAATCATCTAACGTGAAAGATTACGCTTTTATATAAAAAACACTACCATTAATCACATGATAACACAGAAGAGCGTCTTAAGTATTTTTAATACAGCTAATGATAAAGCAATATTATCTTTATTTTATAAGATATATTTTTTCAATTTTTTAGAATCTCATTGAAAGATTAGCAGTGACAGCATTGGGTATTAAAACCAAGCATATGATAAAGTATAAAATATAAAAATAATTTATTATCTAAACAGTTTTATGTTTAATTATAGAACAACTTTTATCAAGAAATGTTTTGCTCTTATAAGAAGAATATATTATACATAATGTGTATGCTTAGATTAAGTGTAGTTTCATTTTTTTTTAACAAGTTTAATATGTTAGGTACTTCTCGTTTCGCCTTAAAATATTCAGGTATGCATGATTTTGTATGTTATGTTGAATGCCCTAAGGATCTGACAAAATTAGTATGTTACTAAGTATAGAATATGTTTAATGCTTAAACCTTTGGTGGGCAGGTTTGCATAAATGCAGACAACACTGTTTTGATTTTAGTAATTATTTTTTTATTCGCATATACCTAATTCACACCAGAAAATTAAAATAGCAATATTTTCTCTAATTAAAAAACAGACATTCCGTATTTAAATAAAGCGAAATTAGCCATTGAATCTTTCTGGTGTAAAGTCAGATTCTCTGAACTACGTAATTTCTAGAACGTATTCTATTATGGGAATTAATGGGTTAAATGTTAAGTTTTATAAAATAAATAATTATATAAAATAAGGTATTTGGAGGCATAATTATTGACGTATTTACTAATTTGCATTACTTTAGCGTAAAGCAGCCACACGACAGTAGTTTTTACTTGTAATGCAGATGTGTAACAGAAGAAAAGATTGGGGTATTATATGAAAAATGTATGTCTGATTTTTTTTTATTATTTTTCCTGTGTAATAAACCTTTCAGAGAATCATATATAATTTTTTCGAAAAAAAAAAATACAAAATCGCGTATTTAAGTGTTGAGCATCCACCTACTAGCCAATGGTCCCTACATGTACATTCAAAATATTTATTCAAGCCAGAAATAATATTAAAATAAATTCAATATATAAACTTGGAACATAGTTAATTTATTAACCAAGAAAAATAGCTTAAACTGAAAGTTCTGGTGCAGAATATTGTTATAACATCTACGCATTATGATAAATGGATTGATCACTGCCGATAGAAAGTGAACAAGAGCGATTCACTGGTTAGAACATTTTTATACAACTTGAATAAAATTTCTGTTAATTATAGTGTTACGCTTTGTTCTCAACATTTTACTTATTGATCAAATGTATATACAATATTGACTTCTAATATTTTAATTTTATTTTTATTTCTAATTTATGTTAAAAGTGTTCGAAACAAAAATACTTTAAAAAACAAATGATTCACACACAACATTTTTATGATACCATTTTATGTAATACTATATAAAATATTATCATTATCATGGCCTTCGTGAGCAAACCCCCTGATTTTTAATAGACTCCAGTATTGAATTTTTTTTTTCCTAATTCATCTGTTGGCTGAAACATTCATCGACTAGAAGGGCTTATCCACGGTGATTTGTTCCTACAGATAAGGGATATGTAGTGCACATGTGATCTTCATTTTGAGTTATTTTGTATGCGTTCGATGATATTCATTAGCGATAAATAAAGTATGTTTATTGAACAAGAAATTTTACTGCGACTTAGGCAGAGGATGATCTAAACATATTATAATTTAAAAACTCAGGCTCGGAAGTTAAAATAATAATTTTTTTTTAATTGGTAAATTAATTTACATTTTTAAAAACAAACTTTGTTTGAACTTACATATTTTTCACTATTCCGTGGGGTAAAGGTTGAAATTTTCAGATATGAAGAAGAAAAAATGAGTACAGAAAAAGTAACATCGCTGGTTCGAATTTAGTGCTAATTTTGAACAAAGTTTTTTTTTCTCCATTGGACATGTTTGTGCTTTATATTGCAGATATATATTAATAAATAATAATTTTTTATACAATAAAATTCTTATTCATCTAAATCTTAATCTCTCATTTGAAATTAACTAATTTTTTATACGCAGAATGTGTGATCGTATACTATAACTTATGTTGAAAACATATCTACCATTGAGATTTACAGATATTTATATAAATCTGAAAAGAAAAATTATATTTGTTAGTTCCAGAATCATTTGTATAAGTAAAGAAGTGTATATCATAAATGTGTTTAAAAATGAAAGCTAGGTTTCATAACATTTCGTACATAATTATTTTTCTCCTTCTTTAATCGTTTAGTAATTTTAATAACTCCTAAACTGCAAATGTCGACTTAAACTTTTATCGTGTTTTTTTTTCCCTTTTTCACAATTTTAGACCAATTTATATTCCTTTTCACAAAAAATAGATTATGTGTTTTCAAATTATGTATTATCTTCATATAAATAACAGAAAAACGGGAGTTGTCAAATATGATCAATGGAAAGAACTCAGAATTTCTAATTGTAATAAAAAAGTGTTGGCATAACATAAACACATTAAGAATGTTTTAGAATAATTGCGAATAATTTAATTTAATCAATAATTAAAAATCTGTCTGTAAAAATAAATATGACATTTCTCAAATATGACATTCTCAGATTCTGAGGTAGGAGAAATTCTCGCGGAAAATAAACTTGAAACATGTAGTCAAAACAAAGAAGTTCTCGTCTGCGGATCTAAAGTCAAATGAAAGAACAGTTTTATAAAGAACTGCACTAGAAATTTCTGAGCATTAGGTGTACAAAACCGTCAAGCGAAGCGAAGCTAAAAAACTCCATCATCAATCCTAAGCTCCGACTATCAATCAATCAATGAATCAAGAAAAACTGTCTTCTTTTTATGCACAATTAGGGCCTAGCATGAAAAAAATTAAAATAAATATATACATGATTTATTAAAAATAATATTTATAAGTATTTAATATTTTACATCAAATACGTATGTTAAAACCGGTAGTTATTTAACAGAAATAGAATTTATTTTTATATTATGTTTAGCACTGAATGGAGGTAATAATTTACAAACATTTTTAACAATGTTACATTAACGTAACACGCATTAATCAAATTACCCCAAAAGTAATATGCTATGAATTAGCATATCTAAATTTCAAAAGATTTGAACTTCATCTTATGTAAAACGGGTTAAATAAAGAAGTTAATTATGTTGTACGAGAGAGATATACGATCATCAGGAGACTTGATGTAGCACTTTATTTGAATATGTGGTATATTTCACACCAGCTTAATTAAACATTGTAGAGGGAATAACTAAACATAAATATTTCCGTACATTGCCTATTGTTAAGTTTATGTTTATTTTGAATTTTTATAAACAAATGTATTCTAGAAGAGTTTGATGTATATATGTAAGGAATATTTTTATTTTCATTCTCTGTAGGTAAGCTGTAAATACTGAATGACAAAATGCAAAATGATTAAAATATAAATCTGAAGGATGATACCTTTTGAATTGTTATTCGTTTAAATTTGGAAACCGTAGATAAAAACCCACCATCTGTCGTTTTATGAGATTTTATATGTTCTTGCCCCTGTAGTAACTATATGGATTTACCACTCTAATTTTTAGGATATAATTAGTGTATCTAGTGACAAATAAAACTCGTGTGGCTCGGTATAGAGTATGCCTTACATGATTTCGTTTTATATGTCCCAAATATCGATACAGTGTATGCAAAATCGCAACAGGATTGTACTTGTCGGTGCATTAACTTGGGGCTTGTGCAAATTACTATCGCATTTCTGCCATATAACGCCGCTGCCAATAAGTCAAACATATAGTATTTTACGATAACATACTGTCATGATGTATTGCATAATCCTGAAAAAAGGTCGCATTTTCTCCTGTAATTCACTGTATAAACTTTTACTGATACCACTCAATTATTCATAACGTTCTCTAATTAATGCTGTGCTTAATTCTTGAATTACGGTAATCAAGATTTGTAATAAACTTGAAAACTTTCAATAATAATACATAATTTTTTCATGAAATTTGGATTTAGGTAACTTTTAACTTCGGATATCAAACGGCAAGATATTCGGATAAGACACGTTTTTAAAGATTGGAACTCGCAATGTTAAATTCATTTTTAATCGTCTAAACGGATTCAAATGCGGATAGTTTTTAATACCTAACCAACAAACTACTTTGGGAAATGCGCTGTAATTTCGTGTTTACATATTTGTATATTTGAAGCTGTTCGATGTATTGTGCTCGATTTCTGTTTAAAATTGCATAGTTTACAATAACTTAGGATTATACATGATTGAAAAATAAATTTTCGAACACAATTTTATCTTGTAACCTGCATTTTGTTTAAAGACGAATTGATTTCTGAAAGCAATCTTCAAGTCAAACAATCTCCATTTAGAGGTCATTCAGCGAAGAAGTGTTAAAAACTATCCTCTTTGCAATCTGCTGTTGCAATAATTTAAAACAAATCAACCATTAGGAGTTTAAAACTTTAAACCTTGAAAGACACTACGCTATTTGTACAGGCATCTTGCCATTTCGCATCCTAAGATAAGATTTACAGAATAATCCAATTATGATGTTAGTATTTGGTGTTACCATTGAAAAGTGTCAAATATTGTATAAATTGAGTTTGCAAACGACTCCTAAGCTCTTTTTAACCTGTACGCACACCCGCCTATTTTTGCAACGTTAGCACACGCATTAGATAAATTTCAAACCATTTTGTCTCCCATTAGATTTTCGTATGAATGAGTTTTAAAAACAAATCTACTGTTTTATATTGAAAAATGCATCAATTCTACTTCCTTTTAGGGGAAAAATCATTATTTTTATATTCAGTGACTGTCATATTTTAGGGTACTAAATGCATGGCGGGCAGTATTATTCTTGTCTTACCATTATTTTAATAAAGAAATATTTGCCTTGTTTAATGGTCGAATATTCCGCCAAAAAATAAGGCAAAGATTTCTTGTAAAGAAATAGTGGTAAGAGAAGAATAAATTTGGCAGCTATGGATATAGTGCCCTCGAAAAAGCCAGTCACGACCCGCCACTGTTTATATTTATTTATAGATTTTGTAGCAGTTTCTGTAAAAATCAACGCAAGTGTGCAAACGATTTTTTTTACGACTTAAAATATGAATTATCTCCAAAAAACTATATTAATTATATTTAATACTCTACTATCAATATGTACAAGTAAATTTTATGTTAAGTTTCATAAAAAAAAAATTAGTGTGGGTTATCTCGTAACGTATTGAAATGAAACTTCCGTACACGCGAGGGATCATACAGTCCTAAGAGGTATCTTTCGCTCCTCCTAGTAAACAAAGAAACGACATTCCTTCACTCGTCCCTTCTCGACTTTGAGCTTGAAAGATACCAGGCAGATCAGACGCGTCTTCAAAAAATTTATGCTTTTATGGAAGCAAAAATGTGATTGGGGGTGAAATCTACCCCGGTGCGTGTGCATACTGGTTGAGCATTAATTGAAAGAAGGCATTATTTCTAACTGGGTGGCAAATTTTGTTTTTTTTCTGTAAATTTTAGAAATAAAGTAATGTTCGGATTTTCGGATGCCACTCTAGAAATTATTAGTCTATATCACTTATGCAAGTTCTTGCTATATTAAAAGAAGGCATTTTAATGACGTAATTTTATAGATTGAATATTACTCGTGTGAAAATTTGAATTTCATCTTAGTGGTGCACGAGACTAACAATTTGCTAACATTTGGTATACATTACTACCCGTAACCGTATGAAAAACTAATATACCAAATATAAAAAGGATTTTTTGATTTTTAATTTATTGGTACAAGATACAAAGCAGAAAATTACATATTATTTTTCTATATAATCTCTTAATTTCAAAACATATTTTTCCCAACGGTTTGGAAGTTTTTTGATGTCGTCATCATAGAAAGAAGAGGGGTGTGTCTCCAGCCAATTGCGCACGACAGCTATAACAGCTGTGTCATCGCCGAATCGTTCACTTCCTAATGCTTCTTTGAAAGTCCCAAACATGTGATAATCACAGGGGGACTATAGCGCAGGGTGTTCCAGTAATGGCCAATGCATTTTCTCCATCTTTTCGCGAGTCAGGTTGGCTGTGCAGGGATTGGCAAAATCACTTCTCTCATCGGAAATTCACGTCTTTTTCGCCGCTATGCACGTTTTTTTATCCAACAGTTGGCATTCTACATCTGGTCATGCAACAGCAGGCAGCTCCCTCGAGAATGTCCCAAACGGCGCTAATGTTTTCCTCCATCATCATGTTCGAGGGGGGGGGGGCGTCAACTTCTGCTCATCCTTCCACAAATTTTCTGCGCCAGTCATTCACTTGGGATTTCTTCAGGCATGTCTCCCCAAACTATGCTTGAAGTCTTCGTAACATTTCAGCCGGTCTTACGCCTTCAATTTTGAGAAATTTAATGATAATGCGTTGCGCAACGTTGGGTGAACCTCTCCCTTATTCATCCTGATGCCGACTGAGGAATGGTGAGAGTAGCACATACCGGTGCATACATAGTCATATGACATTCCCACCTGCCATGCGCAGAGGTTTGAGCGCCCTCACGATGGCCCTCAGGCCTCCTAGCAGAAATTCCGATTAATATGTGATTCACGCTCGTAATAAGGCATTAGCTTTAATTCAGAAAAAAAAATAAAAGGAAGTTTATTTTTTGTGGTATGTACATTTTAAATCATAAAAATACCATCATTGGTAACTTGAAAATAGCACTGTTTTTGTTTAGAACAATTAGTTTTTCAGCATATGTTTAAATTGTAAATTTTGTTTAGATTTCTAAATTTTGTTTTGATTTGTTTGAAATTCAGTTTGAAGGAAAAAAAAAGGTTTATTTTCTTAATATTTGATTTCCTTATGATACAGCAAACTAAATTATTGGTACAGTCGTGGAAAAAATAAAGTAAACACCCCCTACTAACTCCTCAACAAATTTTCGTAGAAGAACGTCACTAGTACCGAACGATTGGAAATAAAGTCTAGTTTTAAAATTATATATAAAATTTGCTTAGGGGGCCATCTATATATTAAAACGAATCCAAACTTCATTTTTTTCAATAGCAATACCCAATTTTAACGAGATATTTCAAATGTTTGGTTCAAACTATTCCTAGGCGCCAAATTTCAAGTCATTTGAATGATAAGTTTTTGAATTATAAACATTCAAAATTGAGGGCTTCTAATGTTAAATTACATTTTAATATTTTTATTTATAACTTCTGAAATTATGATCCTAATGTTCTAATTTTTTGTGTAGCAATAATACTAATATACCCAAACATAAATACGTTGAATTTGCAATTTCTATAATTTATGAATTATGAATTATGAAATTAATATTCGAAAAAATTATGAATCGCAATCTTCAATTTTTTTTTGATGGATTCAGATTTATTAAGTCCTGTTTTATGGAAATCCGAAATTTCACAATTTTCTTCCAAGTAGTTTTTAAATTATGCTTAAAAAACGACAAAATGATGGTTTAAGGGGCCGTCTATGATAGAAATGACTACATACTCTGAAATTTCTTATGCTATCTTGAAATCTAACAGGCTTATTTGGCTACTTAAGGTGCCTTGATCAAGAAGGGAGCTCTCTCGGTTAGCAATCGAGTACCAAACTTCAATTTGGATACAGCCGCTAAAATACGCTCGCTTTAAAATAATTAATTTCTCGGAAACTTATGGTACGAATTGCATTAAAATTTGTTTTTAGACTAATTGAAGGGTGTAAAGTTCACTTATGCTGTCAGAATTGTGTACTGCTATTGAAAAAAAAAAAACAAAGTTATGGTTCGTTTTAATATGTAGATGGCCCTCTAAGCAAATATTATACACATCATTTAAAAGTAGACTTTATTTCTAATCGTTCGGTACCAGTAACTTTCTTCTACGACAATTTGTTGAGGAGTTAGTAGGGGGTGTTTACTTTTCTTTTCCACGACAGGACATTTTAAGTGGACAAATATCCATTAATATAAATTATACATCACGTTTAAATATATTAATTAATGAGAACAGAATTAAAAAAAATTCTTAATAGTGATTTTCATTCATGAGATCAGAGTTTTCAAAAAAAAAAATCTAAAAAAAAAAAAAAAAATCTTTTTTTTTTTTTTTTCTTTTTAGAAATTTGTTTACTTTTAACACATTCACGACGGGAAACAAGAATTCTTGTTTTCATTCAAAAAACATCATCGACTAAGGACGTGACTTGTACCTTGCAGGAACAGCATTTATATCATGTTGTCCATATTTTTTTTAGATTGTAAGACATTTTATATTAAATTCGTTCATTGAAAGATATTTACTGATGCATAAATTTGGGAAACCTATCTAGAACACCGATTTACAAAAGACTTTCAGAACAGGAAGCAGCTTCTATTGTTTTAAAATAAGAGTTGATAAAGACCGACAATTCCGCCGACAATGTATTAAGTGAAGTGATATAAAAGGGTTTGTACGGGTCCAGTTATTTTCCAGGTGAAATATCCGAATTTTTAAAATCAAATAATAAATGTAGTTCAAACGCGCGAAATTTCGTCTTAATTAAGGAGAGATGATAAGAAAATACTGGTACCGAATAAATTTTTGGGCTGGAAATTTCAGGACTCGTACAGACCCTTCATAATGCTAAATCGATAAATTGTTTTGATTTTATCAAACAATCTAAAAATATAATAATCAGATTATTTTTGGGACTTCTCTTTCTCAAAATTCATTACATCGAAAAACACTTTCTATTATCTAAATCTAATTCTATTGAAAGGTACATTAAATTTTCTGCAGTCTAGACAAGAAAATGCTTTTAATGCAACAAAGAAAATCAAAGAAAACTTTGTTAGCTCTCGGATTTATGTATCTTGCGTTTTTTATTTAGTCTTTCTTTTCCCTTTTTTATAGGTAAGTTAATACTATAAGTTTCAGTGGTTATAAAATATAACATTTCGTGTAAAAAAATACTAATAAAATATAAGTCACTTTAATAAAGTAGACTTGATTTTGTAGATGCATTTAGTCTGGTATTAAATATAAACATTAATTAATTTCTAATCCATATTCCTTTCTTTTCTTTATGCAATTGTGCTAATTTCATAAAATTATCAGAATTTTTTTAAACGTTATGTTAACGGTTTGTCATAAAAAATATTCTTTAAATAATGAATGCACTTTATTAATTAAATTCTTAAGGACATTTCTTTTCAAAATTAATGATTTAAAGATTTATATAATTAAAAAAATTAAAAGGTGTACTTTTTGTGTTATTACATATTATTGATAGCTAGGTTTTCTGTAGCTATTACTTTTGCATGAAGAATAAAATTAATATAATATCGTTAGTATACCATGTACAACTTCATTTTCTCAGATAAAAATGTTTAATAGAGAGTTCATAGCATCCGAATAACCAATATTCCAGATGTAGCAAACTGATTCATACCTCATAAAAAACACTAGAAAAATTTTAGGAAAATAAGTGGCAGTAAAAGAAACTTTGTTTTTATAGATGCTTCTTTAATTTTTTGGAAATGTGTTGGAGTATTTTTTTAGTGTCTTTATCAGTTTTTGCAAACCTGAATATTGGTTTGGAGGATACTATAAATTCTATGTTAATACGTTCACGCTGGCGTCGTTATTAATGTTTTTCGCTGTGAGACGGCGCCTGAATTCATGTTTTGCTTCATCTGCGGCGCAGCCCTGTGGGTTATTCAGTCACTGTATGTAATGAACCGGACCTCTGTTATTTATTTAATTGAACTTGTATATAATAAGCAGGGCTGATTGTGAATGTCTGAAAGCTCGTAAGGAGTAAGCAGATTACTTCGACATATGATTGTTCTTACTGCTGAATTTTCGAATATTCAAGTGTGACCCAACAGTAGTGCACACCGCCTATAGCGTATGCGAGTGTGACCCAGCTGTAGTACACGCGTTCTATGGAACAGTCGAGTGTGCCTCACCGGTGATATAGGCCGCCTGATGCGACAGTCTTGCGTGACCCATCAGTGCTGCACGCCGCCAGATGGGTCGATCGAGCGTGACCCACCGGTGCTGCACGCCGCCTGGTGGGACACTTGAGCGTGACCCACCGGTGATGCTAGCCGGCATTAACGTGTTATATTTTTTTTAGCTGCGTTATTGAAATTCTGCATGTAAGCGTTACAGAATATTATTCATTTTAATATTGATGTTGATTATATAATTTTATTACGTTTTTCAGTAAAACATGCTGGTTTGATAGTAATTTGTTCACTTGAGAATTGATAGCATTGAAATGGATAAATTCCGTTTTGAAATAAAAAACGGTTTAATGTACTATAAAATCTACTCAGAAATGTTTATGATAACCAGTGGCAGTAAAAGAAACATTATTTTTAAATGTTTTTTTTAAAATTTCGGAAGTATTTTGGTTCCCAGTGTTATAAATATTAAAGAATACTTTTAAGAATTTTTGGTAACACGGAAGAGTTACCAACACAAATTCTAGTGCACCTCTAGCAAAAAATTTCAAACAACCACTATTTTGTTGATATGCTGTCGCAAATGATATAAGTACTTGATATCAAACACGATGTGAGAAGGTTGACAATTAATCAGATTATTCAAATCATAATAATAACTGATATATTTGCAAATTGTTTGCATAAAAAAATATTTACATTTAAATGCTCGGTTAAAGCAGAATCTGCCCAACACTAAGATACACGTTAAAATAATATCTACCAACTGGATAATATTATCACACTACGCTCTTCCTTGCTCGATTTACCGTACTCAGCTAGACTTATGTGATAACCACACAGATATTCCCCCACTTTTGTATACGATACTACCCACAGGACCCAATACATTGTAAGAAGCACTTTCTCCCTCTACACTACAGCCGCCCCACACGAGAATCCAGACCAGACTTACTTACTCTCTTTCCCAGCTTCTCCTTCCAATAAAAACAAGTTGGAAATTGCTCGTCAAACGGGGCAAATGAGGTGCGTTCGTACTATAAGTAGTTTTATAATTATTTTTTGCACCCTATATTGTACTGAATGTATAATTTTTTGCACTTCATAAAGCGCATAGTCTGATACATCATTAAAATGCACTTCCAATATTTTTTTCCCATTCCCCGTAATGTAACGGAACACTTTTGACTGTCCCTGTAATTAAACTATACATCCGATTTTCCTAAAATTTGAAATAGCTCAACAAAATTTTGCAACAATTATATCTTTAAAATTTCAGACCAATCTCGAAGGCTGTAATATCATTAAAATGCACTTGAAATAATTTTTCCCATTGGCCGTAATGTAAAGAAAAACTTTTGACTGTCCCTGTAATTAAACTATACATCCGATTTTCCTAAAATTTGAAAGGGCTCGACAAAATTTTGCAGCAGTTATATCTTTAAAATTTCAGATCATTCGGAAGGCTCTAATATCATTAAAATCCACTTGCAATAATTTTTCCCATTGGCCGTAATGTAAAGAAAAACTTTTGACTGTCTCTGTAATTAAACTATACATCGATTTTTCTAAAATTTCAAAGGGCTCGACAAAATTTTGCAACAGTTATATCTTTAAAATTTCAGATCATTCGGAAGGCTCTCATATCATTAAAATGCACTTGCAATAATTTTTCCCATTGGTCGTAATGTAAAGAAAAACTTTTGACTGCCCCTGTAATTAAACTATACATCCGATTTTCCTAAAATTTGAAAGGGCTCGACAAAATTTTGCAACAGTTATATCTTTAAAATTTCAGATCATTCGGAAGGCTCCAATATCATTAAAATGCACTTGCAATAATTTTTCCCATTGGCCGTAATGTAAGGAAAAACTTTTGACTGTCCCTGTAATTAAACTATACATCCAATTTTCCTAAAATTTGAAAGGGCTCGACAAAATTTTGCAACAGTTATATCTTTAAAATTTCAGATCATTCGGAAGGCTCTAATATCATTAAAATGCACTTGCAATAATTTTTCCCATTGGCCGTAATGTAAAGAAAAACTTTTGACTGTCCCTGTAATTAAACTATACATCCGATTTTCATAAAATTTGAAATGGCTCGACAAAATTTTGCAACAATCATATATTTGAAATTTCAGACCATTCGGTTGGGTAGTTTTTGCTCTGTTACATGCGGACAGACGGACGGACAGACGGACGGACAGACGGACGGACGGACTGAACGACGACTATAGGTGCTACGTATTTATATAATTACGAACGCACCTAAAAAATGAGTCCTCCCCTATAAAATCAACAGCGGTTTTCTCTCACCGTGCACTCGCAGACAATCTAACAGCATTTCGCTCCCTCGCTTGGTGATTGACTAGGCATTACGAAAGACCTTCTTTGCCCACTTTATCTGTTCGCATTGTTGTTCGTATTCCCATATACAAAAGGTCTGCTGGTATTTCCGTTTATAGAATAGATAATTTCATACAGTACAGATAGGAATATAATAGCCTCATTCCAATACCCAATATTAAAAAATATATATTTCTCTAACCCAAGTTCGTAGAAAGCGACATAAATATAAATACAATAAATAAATTAAATTAAATTAATCAATTGTATTCTTAATTAGGTACACATTCATTAACGTCAGAGACCTGACATTATATTTTCACTATTAGTTACATTGCACTAGGGGATCTGCACTTTACGAACTACGCTCCCCAAGCCCCTTCCAAACACTGCAGGTAAAAATCATGCTAATTTACACAATTAATCACAGAACGGTATTTAGAGTCGTGCGTATCTTGGAAGAGATAACTGTATATATTAGTTCGTGGTTATAATTAAGAATCATCTGTTTCTATATAGTATAGCAGAGTTTCTATAAAGTATAGTATAGTATAGTTAATAATGCATAATTACTTGCACTTGGAGTGGTGGAAATAAAGTATGTGTTGTACCTGAAAAACCAGGTGCACGCGTCTCTGTACCTATAAGGAGACCCGCGTACTCTGTGGTTTATACAGATTACTTTACAGTCAATTTTCTATATTGAATTTAAATGGTATAATTTAGCTTCGTGACCATGTTGGCGTTTTTGTTTCAGTTTAAACCTACAGTCTCATCTAGAAAGTTTATTAATGGTTAAAATTATTACAATAATTTCTTGTAAATAAAATAGCCTATGTTACGAGTGGTAGATTTTGTACTCATAATTGACGCCTGTAAAGTTGAATTAAAATAGCCCAAATAGCCAAATTTTGCATTTTTGTTTGTGCCCTTTTTTTGTACATTTGGATTTCATAGGACTGCATCTGACTTGTTTATTGGAATAGTTTTATTTTCAAATTTTGCATCAATTTTATTCATTTCTTACGGATGTCCGTCAACGGTTTCGATTCATATCAACTTAACCATTAGTGGACAGTGCTGTAAAGAATGTAGAATCCTAGTGATAACGAACGACGCTCCACACAGCTTGCCACAGCTGGTGAAGAAACAGGATCGATACAACTTGTTTTGTATTTAATCCACACAGGATAAAATGATTTAAATCATTTTATCGAAGTCATGAGTTAGTTTTGTCTTAAACAGCTCTGAATTTGGCAGCAACGAGAGCAGTAAAGCAATGAAAATCTATTAAAATGGTACGCGAACGTCTACAGCTATCTCTCAGACAAATTTCTTGATACGGTGCTTAAATATTTAAGCAGCGTGTTTGACGCAGACGAACTTGTTTATTTTCTAAATCTAATACTTCTTGCTAAATGAAGAGGAATAATCATTATCTTTGTAATCCAATTTTCTAACAGCGGAATAGACGAAGAATTCTCATCCTATTTAATCACTGAAAAAGAAGGCGATTATTGCTTTCAGAAATTTTTTTTACTCAATATTATGATTAAAATGCCATCTACGCATTAAGAACGTATTGTAATCAAGTACTGTGATTAAGGCACTGTTATTTAAATATACCATGCTATAAAGTTGTTACTCGTTTTAACGAGACCCGTTTTATCTTTAGATACAAGATTGTCATTTTTGCATTTTATTAACACATTAATGTAAGTTAAAAATTCCTTTTTGTTAATAAAATACGCATTTCTAGCTGTTCTGTCTTTTAATTAACATTTTATTTAACAGATTTAAAACGTGTCCAGTGATGAAATTTTGTCACTACTAGCACATTATAAGCGCTTCTGTTGAAACAATGTAGCGGTAGAATGTTTAAGGCTGCAATTGTAGAAATACGATTGTGACATCAGAATGTATTAATTGAAATACGGAACTGTCGCAGGTGTCAAAGACGCAAAAAATAAGAATGGAGAGATAGAAAAATATCATATGCAATAAAAGTCCATAAAATTCCGTCTACTGTTGCAGCAACGTTAAGGTAAGTAACATTAAGAGTAGAGATAATTATACAGCACTAAAGTTAAATAACCAAAATCAATTTCGGAAAAGGAAAATAATTTTGAGATATAAATTTATTTCAGATAATATATTTCATACTTTTCTAAATATAAAGATTTATTCACAAGTTCCTTTCAAATTGATTCCGAATTCTTATTCTCATTTCTTTTCCTTCTTTCTTGAAGGAAAAAAAAATCTTCAAATTGCACATTTTTTTCAGTCTCGCAAATCATATGAGTGAAAAGGCGAAATACATATTGAAGACAGATTTATGATGAGATAAAAGAAAATTAAATCGAGAAAAAAATACCTCATGCACTATCATCATAATTAAGCGTTGAAGATTTTGCCTTTGACTCAAACATGAAAAAAAAAATATTATAAATAATGTAATATCCTGCAATAAATAAAAAGATTTTCATAATCAACAATAGTACTGTGTTCTTCAATTTATGTAAGACAATTAGTTGAATCTTGAACCAGAAGTGGGGAGTATCGGATAAAATCATTAACATATCCCCTTTTATATAGCTAATTTCTAAAGTAGGGTAATTCTTAGATTACACAAATAAAAAGAAAAAAAACTTCTAATAAATTATTGTAAAATAAATGTAGATGTTCATTCGTGGTTACTGATGCACTAACAGGGAAATTTTTGTAATCTAACAACGAAAAGGAAAAGGTTTTGAAAATGTCAAAAAATTTCAAAAATTCAATGATGAAATTTGGTTAGCGATGATATTTTTTTGTCTTAGAGGTGCTGTTTATGATTAAAAGTTTAAATTCATTTTCTACTTAGCGTATAAATGTAGCAATTTGTATTGAGATTTATTATTATTATTATTATTTCTATTATTATTATTATTATTGTTTGTTTGTTTTAAACGCATAGGTTTAGGTAGAAACCTGCGAAAATATTCTCCTCTTATTAAAATATTGTAAATAAAATTCATAATGAAAAAAAATTTTAAATACTATTTTAGAATAACATTAATTGTATTTTAAAAGGGAAAATAGTGCATGTAGGAATATATAGTGCATATAGGAATATAAGGAATATATATTATTTTACATAAAGCAATATATAACTTTCATAAATAAGAATGTTTATCCGGGAGTTTCAACTACACATATTTCAAATCCATTTCCTTTTTCTATATCTAAATGAAAAGTAATTTACAAAATTAAACTTTATACGTCTAAGTAATCATGTATATGAGAAGTTGAAATGTATTAACGGCGAAATAGATAAAAGAAAATTAGACAAAAACATTCATCATGCGTTATCGTAATGATTAAAGGTTCGTACTTTGTTTCCTTATTATTCAATTCCTACTATTAGCTCACACTCCCCCTATATTTATTTATTTATTTATTTATATATTTATCTTGTTCAAATTTTCAATCGTTAATAAAATACTCATTATTCATCCTATCAAGTTGAAATAATTTTTTTTAACTTGTACAGGATGACAATTGATGTTAATACAGTTTTTTCAAATATTAATTAATTAATTAATTTTCAATTAATTAATTTTAGTTTTGCATGGGAAACAAAATGGCGTCCATTGGTTATTGAAGGTCAATGAATGTATTTTCATTAAGGGGTTACCATAGGGGGGACCCTTTTCTGTCGCTAAAAACCGAAAAGTTTGTCGCCAACTTGGCGATATATCGCCAAATTTGGCGGCGAAAATGAGTCGCCAAAGGTGACGCCAACTTGGAGTAATATTTCGCCAAATTCACATAGAGTTCCATTGTAAACCTACTTGCTTATAGAAAATCAACAAATTGATATATTTTAATGCAACAAAATGTAATATTTGCTTAAGGGATTATATTAAATTTTTCTTTGATGCCCTAAGTAGGAATTGACTTTAAAAACAAAACTTTTATATTACTTGTTGTGATAAGGAAGTAAAAATATAAGAAAAATGTCAGTTTAGGCTTAAAAAGGTAGATAGTGATTCTAAAGCTTTTTGTATTCAATAGAAGGGATTAAAACAATAATAATTATTGTGATAAGAATGTAAAAATACAAGAAAAATATTAGTTTAGGCTTAGAAAGATAGATAGTGGTTCCAAAGATTTTTGTATTCAATAGTAGGGATTAAAAAAATAAATAATGTGACGACACGACGTATAAAAAGATACAATTAACTTTTAATACCAAACTGAATAAGCCCTCTACTACTGGAAATGCAAAAACTACACAAAATGAAAAATGGTGAAACTTTTATCCCTTTATCAGAAACATGGACATAAATTTTTACCTTTATTCTCTTATTATTTAATGGTTTTGAATAAGAAAATTTTCATTGTAATATTATATAAAAGCTGATTTTTTAAATTTTTTCACAAGATTCCACATTTTTTAAATACTGTGTAACTAAAAAAGAAGTTACTACTGTTTTATTCATTTTATATAAGAGATTGTTTTATCAATTCATTATTGTTCTTACTTTTACTTATCAAATATTCCGGTCTCTTTCTAATTAAAAAAACTAGAGCGTGTAGTGTAATATATACAATATTTATATCTACCCTATATATATAAAATCCTAATGAAATGAATTTATGAAACGAATATATGAAACGGCTGAAATGTGTATCGATTCTTTCAATCGACTGATTAAACAACTGATTATGTTTCACAGCGATTTCTCCTAAAATATGGAATACTTTTCGATGAAATTAACACCAATAATCCGCATCGATCCACAGATCTCAAAACTGGTACTAGAATTTTTTAATTCGAATAAGTTTTCGAAATATTAATTTTTTTCTAATTTTAAATATATTTTTCTAATGATGGCAACTCAAATTTTAATCATAACAGATATATTTTTTTTCATAATTCAGAAAAGTTTACTATTTTAAATTAATTTGGAAACCAGTTTGGTCTCCTTTAAACCTATGCTAAGAACAATGCTTTTTTTGTATTTTGTTATCATTTTATTTAATACAAAATTTTCATTTAAAAATGAAACATTAAAATTGATGGCTTTCACTTCTCTCTTTAAAAAAAAAAACAAAACGAAAAGAAAAATATTAGGCACAGATGTCATATACGCAGGGGGGTACCTAATTGGCGCAAAAACGTCATTATTTTGATTGACATGGCTATTGTCGTTTATTTAATAACTAGCAGGCTGAGCCCGCTGCGCTGGGCCATTTTTCAAATAAACCTCCAATCAAACGAAATGGAAAATCCGACCCTGTATTTTAAATTAATATGGACATTGACCTGGAAGATCCTTCCGCATTTTCTGAATACGCATCGGACGCAATTGCGCTATTATATTATCTGATGCATTAGACGAAATACGAGCAATTCAGAAGCAACTCTTTAGTACATCATGTAGAGTTTGGAATACTAACTACTAAAAAAGAGAGAATTACAATCACTGCAGAGATTAACCATTTAACTTAAATAATGTTCGGGTTATTCACTTTCGTTTGTTAGAACTTTTACCCCGGTCTTCTCAGCTTGGTACTTTGTGCTGATCTGATAACATAAATACAATCTCTATCTACGTTACATAATATTTGGTAATATACGTTTTTGGCAGGTTTTCTCTACAGTTTCTTATCTTCGATTTCCTGTAGAGTAAATACAATCAAAACAGTATTGAACTTTTATATTTTAAAATATGTGAATCATGTAAAAGTTGATATTTAAAGCGGAATTGTGTGAATAAAATTAAAATAATGTCATTTTTACTGCCGTTTCTTTTTACATACCAGTTTTAATCATGCAACTATTAACCTAGGAAAATAACCTCGATAACTAATTCAAGTAGAGAACTAAACCTCTAGTTTTCATTCAATAAAATCTCCCCAATCATCCGTAATCGGATCTACAACCAAGTTTGATGTGAAACATTAGAAATGTTCGTAACGGTGTGATTAAAAATGTACCAGAGTTAGCCATAAAACAGGGTTAATTACGCTCCTAACTGCATTCCATTAAATAATGTCAAATTGGTGTTGATTGATTTTTAGATCTTTCACTATCAAAACTCTTTGTAAATTATAAGTAAAGTTAGTTATGCAAAATTTCTAGTAGTGATCTTTTTGGCAAACCAAAGATTTTTTTCGCATTTCTCTAATGAGCGTAATAAGACTGAGAAATAAGCATGCTTTTATTTTCAACGCGTCATTATTCCTCAGTTTGTTGCCCAAATAAAACTAAAAACGTTAATTTGTGACTATGATCAGCTGCTCGGATTGTGCATCAGCCAAAATTTCTTTATAATGATTGAATCTTTATTTGAATCTGAGGTACTTTTTAAAAAAACCTAAAGTAAATGAACAAATATTGTTCCATTGACCACCTTTGGCATTTGAAAGTTTTATTTATTTTTTTGTACATTCAAAGTAATGCTTTTTTAGTGATAGTAAAATAAACCTAAAATTTTTCACTACGATCAGCTGCTAGCGCTGTGCATCAGCCAAAATTTTATAATGATTGAAGTTTTAATTGTATTTGAGGTGCTTTTTTTAAAAAAAACTAGGCTAAATGAACAAATATTGTTCCATTGGCCACCTTTGGCATTTGAAAAACTTTTTTTGTACATTCAAATTAATGCTTTTTAAATGATAGTAAAATAACTGCACATGAAAAATATCTATTAGTAAATCTTCTTTTGTCCGTTTGCTCCATACTAAAAAAAACATAAATTTACTAATCGTTAATTACTAAAAGTACAAATTTCGCGTAATCTTCTGAAACCGGATTTAACGTCCACGTTTCCTTTCAAATATGAACGAATCTTCCAACACTATGCAGTAAATTCGCCAATTGTAAGGTGGCTGATTACGGAAGATTCATCCAATATCTTTTTATAACATTTCTAAAAGAAGGGAAGTTATGAAAAATAAATAAATGACGAATGGAATGGAATACCGAAAAGTGATTTCAGAAAGCAATTTTTATTGCAAAATGTCTTTTTTCGTGACAGAAATAACGCATAATTGCTTACACTTTATTAAGAATAATCTTTACTGAAATAATTAAAGATTAATCATTATCTTTAATCTTTAATCTTTAAGAATAATCATTGTAAGCATTGGACGTTATTAATTTTGAATTTGGAAAGAATTTCATAAGATGAAATTTTGTTTTAAACCGCACAATTACGATGATAAAATTTTAATATGTACACATATAAAGGTATATGAAAAAACTGTAGCAATAAAAATGTATTTATTACGTTAAACTTAATCTAACTATCTTCGTATGAAGAGTAGAAAAAGGTTTTACTTAAAAATTATTTATCATAAAAAAAGTTATCATTCAAAATTTTATTATGCCGCCAACCAGCATTAACTCGCCAAAAAAATTAAATTGTCATTATTTTTTTACAAACGCTAAATCGAGGTTCTGCGGATTTTTTTTATAAACATACTAGCAGCCTTCGCCCGCTTCGCTGGTCTGTTTTTCTAAACAAACCATGAATCAAACGAAATATATCTGTGAATTTCATTCGTTTGAAAGCAATATGGACATTAACCTGGCATACCCATCCGAATTGCTACAAACGATATGGACGTCATTATACTATTGTATTTTCTATTGAGACAGACAAAATTTGAGCTACTAAGTACCAAATTCTTTATTTGATCCTTTACTTTAGGATTTGGTAAAGTACGAAAGAACATTATGTAATATACTTATACCCTTCCTCTGAAAATTTATCAATGCAATTCTCATCAGATTCCGTCCAGTAGAACATATGAAAAAGGCTAATCTTTCATAATTGGTCTCACCTCATTCTAGAACTTTCTTCCAAAATCCTATAACAAAGCAACCTAGAACGATATGCGTTTTATACTAAAATATTCCCTGAAAAATTAACTAACTGGGCAAGTTCCACCTAAGTCCACTTAGTAGAATCTTTTAAACTGACAAATGTACCAAAACGTTCCCTAAAAATTATATAATTAACAGTTTGTCTTACCAGAATCCACCCAGAAGAGCCTTTAAAAAAGCCAATCTTTCATAATCGTGTTCTTCTGATTTTGAATTTTCCCCCATAATAATTAGGTAGATTTCGTAAGAAATACTACCTATTGCAGTCGTTACCATGGTGCGACTTTTGAAAAATTCCTTCATAACTTTTCATTATAGGACCCCAGGAACCCAAAACCACCCCCACCTAAAAAATGTATATATATATATATATATATATATATATATATATATATATATATATATATATATATATATATATATATATATATGTGTGTGTGTGTGTGTGTGTGTGTGTGTGTATGTATGTATGTATGTACTAAATTTTGTCCGCACGATAAAAGTCGCAATTATGCACGGATCGTCTTCAAACTCGCCAACAACATTGAGATGGCTAATATCTCGGCGGGGATTGAAAATGAGCAAAATCGGCCCAAGGGAATTGAAATGGGGAGGGTTAAAAATTTTGAATACCATCTTAACAAGATTCTGATAAAGCCATGTCTTACACAACAATGACAGTAAAAAATAAATATTTTTCATTATAGCAGTTGCCAACAATTAAAAAAAAAAACAATAAAATTCTCACCACAACAATTGCTTTTCTATTGAAAAATTTTTCACGTGAAAAAATAAATAAAATAAATAGTTTGACGAATTGAAAACAAATTGAATATTACGTCCTAAGTTTTCTAGAGCAAGAATGAAAACTCACAATGAAATAAATAGTTTGACGAATTAAAAAAATATATATATTACGTCATATTGGAAATATAATGTACCTCAGCCGGTGAATATGTAACGTCATGTGAGTTTGAAGAAACGTATTACAACATTATAAAAACCCGACAATGGAAATATTAACATATTTTAACACTATGAGGTTTTCTGAATTTGTTTTAGCCATTTTTAAACTCATTCCATATACATG
Source organism: Maratus speciosus (assembly GCA_963932465.1). Classification (NCBI taxonomy): domain Eukaryota; kingdom Metazoa; phylum Arthropoda; class Arachnida; order Araneae; family Salticidae; genus Maratus; species Maratus speciosus. The sequence continues at coordinate 535,188,761 of OZ010791.1, read as the reverse complement.
CGTGTGTATTCGTGTATATTAGAATTTTCACAAAATGTTTAGCTCCCTAGAGCTCATTCTTAGTGAAGGAACTGGGTTTATCTCTAATGTTGATTTAAGTTTTGTTGGTGAATTTAGTACTTAACTTCGATATCTACCTCCGCCTGTAGGCCCGAGCCGGCAGGGATTTTTTAAATAAGCAACGTAGAACGATATGATGTACTAATTTTTTTTTTCTGAAAAAATATTTAACAATCTAAGTCCCATCAAAAATCTATTCAGCAGAACTCAGGTTGTAAGCGGTCCAAACGAAATTTCTTTTTGCATTTCATACATATTATAGATAGTTAAATTTAAATATACCTTCCTTAATCGCGTTAACCAGATTATAGAACTCTCTGGGATGTAGGGGTAGGTCTACGTTATATACCCACTGGATTTTTTAAGAAACCCTGCACACTTTTATGAGTATATATTCTCTAGTATATACACAATGCATATAGCGTACATCCTCATATAGTAATTTACTACACCATAGACAACTTTCCGGCATAGCATCAAAATCCATTTAGAAGAACTTTACATTAAAGGTAATCTTTCATAATCGGGTTCACCCAATTTTAAAAGTCCCGTACTTATCACTAATTCAAAGTAGATCTATTTTTTTTACATTAGAACACTTCTAAAACAAATTACTCAACTAACAGTGTACGTTCTACAAAATTATGTTCAGTAGAACTTGAGTTATAGTCAATCAGAATGAAAAAAGAATTTGCGTTTTATAAATATAGTAGATGATGATGAGTAAAATTGTAAGTATTGGTATTTGCGATTTATAAAATTCTATTGGCGAGATTTATGCACGACTAACATAAAAGTATCCATTTTTTCTTTTTATCGATAGGAGCAAATGGCAAATTGCAAAATATTTTTCTATTTAAACCTTTGAATATGAACACTTTTTTAAACAGTACAAACATTGCTTTCATACTTAAATTAAATATTTCCGTTTTATAATATTTATTTATTATTAAACCCTTTTTCTTTGTATTTTAAATAAAATCAGTAACTGTTTTGGTATTTTTCCGTTATACCAACACAGTTGTCGCTAAGCACAATAATTAGCGGAAAAAAATTAAACATTTGAAAAAAAAATAATTTTGTTGATACAAAAATGAGCATTTAAAATATATAACATTTGAAAATTACAGACTTTCACCAACTATTTCTTTAAATCAATACAAATCTATACTTAAAATAAAAGACAATAAAATAATAAAATAAAGTAAATTTAATCTGCAGGTCTCGAATTGTAAATGTCTTTCATGTTATCATTGTAGCGTGGCGTACGTAATAAGCATATCTGTCATTGCGGTACACATTTAATTTTTTGAATGAAGACGTTCAACGTTTTTTAACAAAACATTTTATAGGTATAGTTCCTAAGTTCTGAAATGATTTTATTACACCTCCCTCGTCATCAAATAACCGCCAAATCGTAAAATCCATGTCAGTGTCAGTAATAAATGTAAGTTATAATTTAAAAATAAATATTTTCGATTCAAAAAATAACAAATTAAAAAGTTTTACGAGATTATGATGGAATAATACTCACAAAAATGTTTACGTTTAATAAATAGCAAATGATAATCTTTGGCACGGTTTGCAATAAAAATCGTTTGCACGCTAAGGGTAGAAATAAATGGCGCGATACCATACATTTTGGCACAGTGTTGATAGAACGAAAAAGTACAACATTTTATTATTATTATTATTATTATTATTTAGTTTTAGTTTTTGAGGCGTTTATAATTTTTTTCCTAACTGACATAATTGTTTTAAATATTTAAGCAAAAGAATTGATTAAACAATTATTCAATTTGAATTTCTTCCCTTTCTCTAGTAACAGAATTTTTTTAGAAACTATCACTTGAAAATTTGAGGTTTTAGCGCCAAAGATAGCGCCAAATTACAAAAATATGAAATATCTCATGAACTATTAGACTTGAAATAATTTGGTTAGTACCATTCGATTCAGCATACAAAAATACACTAAAATATGTTATCAGTTGAAAAATAACAAATCAGATTTTTAAGGAATTTTTTAAAAATTCGTTTTGTTTTTTACCCCCCTTAGGGGTGGAATTTTAGAAAATCCTTTCTTAGCGGCACTCAATGTCATAAGAAGTATTTTTACCCCCAGTTTCAAGATTTTAGGTTCAGTAGTTTGGGCTGCGCGTTGATTAATACAAAATCCAGACTTTCTTTTATATATATAGATTATATGTCACGAGAAAAATCTATTTATATAAAATCCAAGTCTCTGTGTGTCCCTCACTATTCCGGTAGGACCGCCTCACTGAAATGAGTAAGTGTTGAAAAATATTAATGCAGCGTTACCACAGTAGCGCCAAATGTTAGCCAACTTGGCGATAGCTGGCTAATGTGGCGAAATTCCCATTTAAAACCATTAATCTTTCATAATGGAGGTCACCGAAATTTAATTTAAACTCCACTCTTTTAAGATATTTTTTCGAAATCTATGGGTGAGAATTTAAAGTACATCTTTACATCTTCCTTCCGATGCTACTAATAAAATAACCGCGAATAGACAACGGTGTACTGTGTGAGCTCCTAACTGCGCGATTTTAATGTGTTTTAGGTACTTTTCCAGTATATCTGCCTTGGCGAAAAAGGAAATTTGGTAGCATATTTTCCGGGAACCTATTCACTTTTTCATTTTATATACACACGCATTTTTTTCGATATTTATACGATTTATTTAACATAAAAAACCCGTTTATCTAATTTTGTACAGAAACATATGTAATTTGTACATAAAAACATCAATATTATACATATAAAACAAACAAAAACGCTTATCAAATTTGTTTTCATAGCTGTTTATATGATTTGACAACAAATCTCGATATTTTTTCGTTATACGGACACCATGTCAAAATGTATGCTAATGCACCAATTATTTTAAAATGCTAAAATATATTTGTAATTTTATGCCAGCAGTTTAATATGAGTTTTATTTTATTGCTTTATTTTATAGCAGTTATTTGTTCACTTATTTTAAGTTTATATTTGGGATTTGATGAAATAGTTCGTAAAAGTCTGGAATTTTCAAATGTTATATTTTTTAAATGCTCACTTTAGTATCGACAATGGTTTTTCTTTTATTTTTCAAATGCTTCAATTCACGATTTTGCGCCAACTATTACGCTTGGCGACAATGGTGTCCGCATAACGGAAAAGTACCCAAATCTCACTTTCTGATGCCCAAATTACACCAAGCTTTTTTTAAAAAATGCCAAAGCCCCTACAGTGGAAAAGTACCAAACTGTCTATTATTTTGCGCTATCCGTGTTATAGTTTGTACTATATGCAAGGGGAGTGGAGCGAAGAGTTTAAACATTAAATATTAAAGTTTCGGTACAGATGTCATATACGCCCCATATTGGTGCGATTTTTTCTGACGCCAATGTCATATACACAACAGGTACTTAACTGGCGCCAAAGTGTCGTAATTTTGCTTGATATGGTAATCCGGATGTTGGTGTTTATGCTGTTGATGTTTTCGCCAAATTGGCGTCGGAAAAAAATCGCGCCAATATATGATAACGTATATGACAACTGTGCCAAAGTTTCTATAAAGCAGTATAAGACTAAAAAATTAAGAATAAAATAAATGCAAAATAAGACTAAAGAAGAAAAAGAAATCATGCGTTAAGCATAGAATATGAAACACTTTCCAACACATCCTAAAGGCTTTAAAAAAACTTCGTTATTTAGCGAAATAAGGTAAATAAGATAACGTTACTTCTTAGAGATCCCGTCGACCAATTTCGCCAAATTATATAAATCGCCAAATCAATAGTAAAATATTAATAAAAATACAAATAAAACGTCGAATTAATGGTTTTATTTGCCATTATTGCCATTTAATTAATTAATTAATGGCAACCATTATTGGCAATTAATCTTACAATTTGGCGACAGTAATTTGGTCGACGGGTTAACCAAGAAGTACCAAGATATCTAAGTAAACATTTTAGAAAACACATAAAAATATTTAAAAATTGATTTCAGCAGTTACCGTTCATAGCCAATAGTAGTGCTATTACATGCCACTATTTACCTAATTTTTATTTAAACTACTCTTAAAACTACTGAAATCACATTTCCAGATATTATCATCCATAGACGGTTATGTATCCAATTCTTTGCGTGACCATGTATATAATTTTATCTATATTCTACAAACATTTCTTAGGAAACTAAATGCAGTTCAGCGTACAAATGCATAACTCCTTTAAAAACCACCTTTAAGCAATTTACTCTCATACTCAGTAACCCTTACGAATTCTTTTGTGTAGCCCTGCATATGAACTGTAGCATTTATACACACAGTATAGTATGCATAAATGTAGTGAAACATAAAAGTAAGTAAGTAAGTAAGCACCCACCCTGGGAACCCGCTTTTGGCTTATGGTTAGGTGTAACCCCCAAGCCCAGGGCAGGGAAAAGTTTTACTACCTGCGGAAACAAGCCCAGAACCCCAGTCTCCGGGAAAGAAGACTTCAGAACGACCCGCCTGACACGCCGAAGAGAGCAGAAGAGGCAAGTGCCGTGTCCCCGGACCGCCTGTGAAAATTTATGATTATTTAAGATGGCGATTCTTTACCAATCACAATTGGCTACCCTATTGTTTCAGGGCGAGCCTAGAAATATATTACGATTATGATTTATATGTTTTGGAATTTACGTACCATTTAAAAAAAAAATTAAGTATTTACATTCATCTTTTCATTTGATAAGAAATATTTTTTTCCCTTTTTTTCACCCTTTTAAACAAAAATATTTATACATATTTACAATATTTCTAGTGGTATTTAAGTTCTTAAAAATAAGACAATCTCAAAAACACCCTTCCATACACCACGTGGACCCATGACATGTCCACCACAGGCAATCAGAAGAGGTAATTATTGAATGTATTTATATTGAATAAAAGAATAATGGCTATTGAGAATATCGTAGTTAGCATAAAGTTTTTTAAGTTGTGCCGGGTCATTAATTATTTTTAGGATGTCCTGAAGGATTGTCGTTTCTGTTCTGTGAAATTTAAACTTCATGAATTTGCAGTTGCCGAAAATGTAATGCATCGGGTCTCCTCGACCACCACATTTACAAAGGTCGTCATCTTTTTTGCCGATATTATAAAGGAAAGACGGGAAGCTGCCGCGGCCTGTTAAAAAGTAAATAGATACTTTATCTTTTGAAATTATTTGGTTCTGAACTTTTGGTACCAGCCCGTGCGTATATCTGCCACCCCCTGAGTGATCCCAGTTGTACTGCCACCTGTCCAGTAATTGGGTTCGAATACATTTTATAAGATAGGACCGAGGCAATTTAACTCTTCGATCCACTGGTAGGTCGCAGTACTGGGCGGCATCATTCGCCAGCTCATCCGCCAGTTCATTACCCGCTATGCCAATGTGGCCTTTTATCCAAGTAATGTAAAGAATTTTATTTTGATTTTGTTTAATTAAATTATGGATGTAATAAATTGAGGGGTTTGTTGGAAATAAATTGTCTAAGGCTTTAATAGTAGATTGACTGTCACTTAATATTTGGAATTTTGTATAAGGGGAGTTAATGGCCCAATTAATTGCCGAAATTATTGCGTGCAGCTCCGCCTGAAAGATTGAATTTTCTGCTCTCAGTTTGACTGTTTTTTCATAAATTTTAATGTTATGATTGTAGGCTACCATTGCATATGCTGTGCCAGAGTCCACCTTAGAACCATCTGTGTAAATCGAAATAAGATTCGTTTTTGTGATAATTTTGTCTGTAACTATTAAGTTATTTAAATGAATTTGCGGATTTATTTCATATTTTAGGATTTTATTTTCTATATCATCTTTACATATTGGTTTGGGTTCTTTAAGTAATAAGTTTTTATTGTGTAAAATATTGTATTTTAGATTTTTATATTCCAGTGTTATTAAGATTGGTGGTATTCCTAATTGGACCTGTAACGTATGTGTTGCAACATTTTTATATGTTTTGGTTATTGACGTGAGACAAGTTCTTTGGATGGATTGGAGAGCGCGTTTATCTTTTATCCTGAGGTCTCCAAACCGCACCTCCGAACCATAATCTATAATTTTTTCTAGTACTGCTATGTACCAGGTTCTAAGATAGCCTCTGTCCACCCCCCAAGTAGCCGAGAAGACCCGTTTAATGGATGAGGTTAGCTGTAAAATTTTGTTTTTTATGCTAGTTATGTGCTTGTCCCATTTTAAAGTACTCTGGAAAATTATCCCTAAAATTTTTATTCCCTTTAATGGCTTGATGGTATAGTTACCCAATTTAAAGGTTGGTGGACGTTTATCCAAAGTGTTTTTCCCCAACATAATAAAAGTCGTTTTTTCCTTTGAAATCTGTAAATTTAAGTTATTGCAAATATTATAAAAAAGTTTTATTTTTTGGTTGGTTTCGGTCTCTAAGATGAATCTGCTCCTCGCTTTGACAACCACATTGAAGTCATCGCAAAAAACATACAGGTCTTCGAATTTACTGTAAAAGTTTATTAAGATTATATTTGCTATGATTAGCCACAGAAGCGGCCCAAGGCACGACCCCTGTGGACAGCCTTGATAAGTTGGTCTTTTAATGTTATTTGATAAATAATTTGTTATTAGTTCTCGTTCGGATAAGAAGCTAAGAAGGATACATTTTAAATATTGCGGAATTGGTAATTCGTTAATTTGTTGACCCAAAGTGACCCAATCGATATTGTCAAACGCCCCTACAATGTCGAATGAGATAATGCTGCAGTATTTATATTTTTCAAGATACGTTTTTGCTTTATGTTTTAATTTGTTTAACAGTTGAATTGTGCTTCTGTTCTCACGGAAGCCATACTGGGCCCCGTGAAGAACATTTAATTTTTCTAAGTAGTGATTAATTCTTCGTTTTAGGATCCTCTCATAGATTTTTCCCAGCATGGGAAGGAGACAAATGGGTCTATAGGAGGAAGGTTGGCGTGGATTTTTATTACGTTTTGCGAAGAAGATCACATTTGCTATTTTCCATGATTTAGGAAAGTAGTTAAGAGTAAGACATTTGTTATATAAGTCACGTATTAGATGTTTAAAATTATTGTATATGTTTTTAATAATAAATGCATCAATTTTATCAAATCCAGGAGCTTTTAAATTATTTTGCTCATTAAGTGCTGATTTTATTTCTTTAAAAGATATTAGGGGGGGGAGGGGGGGAGATCTTCCTCTGCCGCTGGGTCCATGAGAGGTGGATGCGGGTTTTGATGTATTGGGAAATGGTGGTTAAGTAATATGTTGAAAGTGTCTAATTTTGTAGTATATGGGGTTGAACCCTGTAGTGTTGTGTGTATGAAATGATTATTTTTGAGTCTTTAATTCTTTGCTATTTTAAAGGCTTGGCCAAATTTGTCTTTTGTTTTAGAGCAGAAACTCTGCCATGATTTAGTTTTCTTTGTTTTATACGTTTTTTGTATATTGCTCTTTCTCTTTGTAGGAGGGTTCTCCACTTTGGGTCATTTGTTGATTTAAATCTTTTCCGTAATGCTGAGATTTTATTTCGCTGGACCTTCAGCTCTGCCGTCCACCAGTCAAATGTTGGATATAATTTGAAACTTTTTGTTTTTAGTGAGGATTTACAGGTGTCTAGAATTACTTGGTTAAAACCATCAAGCCATTCATCCAGTTCTAGTCGAGTTTGCCAACGTATTTTTTGGCAACCTATTTACTGCTTCATACTCACAAGCAATTTTTTCCATATGTATACAATTTGGCACAGATGTCATATACTATATTGGTGCGATTTTTTTTCCGACGCCAATTTGGCGAAAACATCAACAGCATAAACAACATTCGGGTTACCATTACAAGCAAAATAACGACACTTTGGCGCCAGTTAAGTACCCGGTGCGTATATGACATCGGCGTCAAAAAAAAATCGCGCAAATATGGGCGTATATGGCATCTGTGCCGACAATTTAATATAAAAAAAGCTATTTACCCATTTTTATAAAGAAACAGAAGTATTTTTTGCACAGATGTCATATACGCATGGGGGTTGGCGTGATTTTTCTATGACGCCACGTTGACAGAAATCTCGCTTTCGAATACCAGTTACTTATATATTTTCAATTATTTGCTATCATTTTGAAAAGGAAATAACTATTAAAAAAAAGCAATTTATCAAATTACAACGACCATTTGGAAAACGATTTTTTTTGAAGACTAAAATTTAAGACATAAAAAATCGCACGGAGTTGATCATACATTACGTACGCCATGAATTAAACATTAATAGTGTTATTACACGTACAAATTGCAAGCCAAAAATATCGCCTGCGACACGTCAGATTTCATGAAACTAATGGTGTTATTACACGAGGTGTCAGAGACGCTTCAGATTCCGGGCGTCTCCATGTTATTCCTATGGCTTCAGGGGAGTCGCTTGGAGAGCGAGCGTCTTTTTTCTGTCGGATCATCTTTGACGCTCGAAACGAGGCGAGTCGCCAGTAACAGCCAATCGAATGCTTGGAAATCTGATAATAGAAAAGACTTTTCCGGAACAGCCAATGAAATGCTTGGAAAAGACGGACCGTGAGGCGGCTGTTGTCGCTAGACGCCTGGGGTTCCAAGCGTCTTTGAGTCCTCGTGTAATAACACCATTAAGTATTATCCACCTGAAACTTACGTAAATATCCATGCATTTCATTGGCTGTTCGGGAAAAAGCTTTTCCATCGTCAGATTTCCAAGAAATCTGACGGCCAATTTTAAATGAAATTTCATTCTTAAACTTCTAAACATCCAACAATATTACTTTTTACACCGTCGGATAGAAAAAAAAAAATGTACTTTTAAATGTAATTTGTTTGAAAGTTGTATCTCAGTTTGTTTCTGAGTTATACATTTTTTTGTAGTTTTTATTACTTTGTTGTCATAGAGGTAACAGAAAGTATCAATCGTTGTTGAAATTAAAGGGAAATACAGATTACTGAATATACCAATCATAAAACGAATAAATTGCGGATTAAACCAATGAAAACCTGCAGATATGCTTTTCATTTCCCATCCTGACGAGAACAATAACCATTTTTCCAAATGGTTAACAAAGAAAAGTTTGAATAATAACTATAGAACAAAGCAGTTTATATAATTAAAAAACAGAAAATAAAAGTAAATAAACAATTTATTAATAAATAAAAAACAATAGTCGGGTTACCATAGCAGGCAAAATAACACCATTTTGGCGCCAGTTAGGTATCCCGGTTCATATCTGAAATATGTGCCGTAATTTGTATATAAAAAAATTATATATATTTAGAAACGATTTTTTATGCAGATAAGTGCATATATAAACAAAGATAAAAGTTCATTAGATTTGTTTTCATAGCTGTTTATATATTTTCGCAACATATCTCACTTTCTGATGCCCGAATCGCGCCAAGCTTTTTTTTTTTTTTTTTAAATGCGCTCTAATGGAAAAGTACTTAAATAAATAATTAACAGAAATAACAAATTATACAAACTAAAACTTTTTATTTAGAGATCAAAGCATTGTTTTTAATTGCGATTAAAAATACATATATCCTTGGATAACTTCAATTGAAATTAGTTTCACAGCTTAATATCTCATTCCATAAACCTAAACAAACACAAGTGATTCATTCATCGTGAAACGTCAAAAATATTAAATCATTGAGGTAATCATTCACAAAGTAAGTTCTCCAACAATCAATGGGCAATATTCTAATGACGTCATAGTAGGTAAAATGGTGGCGGTATCGTTTGTTTATGGTTTGTAATCACAAATATTTCATTTTGCAATGTCTCTAAGTTACATTATTTTATCGTCATATTTATGAGCTCAGAACAAAAGCCTATATTTTCATTATTTAGTTATTAAAGACGGAAAAAATCATAAATGCATGATTTGAAAATATTAAATAATTCCCTTTCTTAATACTACAAAATAACTTCGGGAAGTAACAGCGGGTTTAAGTTAAAAAAAAATTAACTGTTTAATTCTGTTGTAATATTCAAAATAACTTCATTTATTAGATTTCAGTACTCAACATCAAGGCCCGATTAAACTTTGAAGTTAGAGGAATTACAATGTCATTTCAGGACCTTTCTTTTGGAGTAGCTTTTCTAAATTCCATATATACATGGAAAATCTTCAGTGTTAGAAATATTATTCCTAGGACTGACATAACACGAGAACGGCCTGCAATTTTACACAAGTTTTTGAAAGCTACTTTATATCAGAAATTTTACTAAAAACTGGTTACTTTTTTGTTATAGCGGGCCACACTATTAGGATTATGATAAGTTGCATGCAATTTCGCCAACGTGGTAACCAAGATCGTGAAGCACACACATATAATACCATATAATACCATTTCATGAAATCGTATATGATAATTTAATAGTTTTTAACCTTACTTCAAGTATGTTATTTATTTATTTTTAAGGCTCAACAATCTAAACTGTCCAATATATGAACTTTAAAAAATGTAAACAAAGATTGAATAGACATGACCGCAAAAAACCTCAAATCTGCATAACACTTGGAACCAAACTGTGCAGATTAGTGGTCTTCTACTGTACACAGTTTTTCATAAATGTGTTTCGTTCCTAAAATGTGTTATTTTCATGTATCACTGCGGAACAAGCGAGACAACTCATATTCTTGCACATGAGTTGTATATATCTTTCTATCTAAATTTCCGTCATTTTTGACGGGCTACCTTTCTAGTATTCTATATATTCCTCATGAGAAGAATATTATATAATTTTTTCAGATATTTCTGAGCATGCACTTATCGAAATTTCCTTGATACCATCCTATCAATTTTTCAGATGCATTTTTCTTAACTGACGCAAAAGATAAAGAGCCAAATCTTATTTCAATTGCAATATTTTAACTGAGTAATTTTTTAAGCATTACGAACATTCCCTTTCATGTTTAAATTAAATATTTTCGTTTTTTAATATTATCACTCTTTAAAACGAATTTTCTTTTTCTTTTATTCTGCCTTCTTTTTTTTTTTTTTTTTTTTAATTAAAATTAGTAGAAGTTTTTTCTTTTATGTTTCGAGGTGCAATAGCTGTTTAAATTTTTTTATCAACGAAAAATTTCGCCAAGAAATAAAATGGTAAACCTTATCGCCCAAAATAACAGAACTTTCCGTCATAATTCTATAACTAATATAGGCAGAATGATGTGTTATAGCTTAAAACCTTCCCTAAAACGATACCTATCTAACGGTATAAGTTTCGTAAAGATCTATGCAGAAGAATTCGAAATCTAGGTGTTCGGAACGAAATTTCCGTTTGGATTTTATATAGATAATAGATAAATGTTTATTTACTTCTATTTTTTTTTATATAAATCATTTTGTTCTGTAGTTATTAATTTTTTTTTTTGCCGTTTCCTTTTGAAAATAATAGAAAATAATTAAAAAATATGGTACAACGTAGTTATTCCGTCAACCGATTTCGCAAATTATATAATTCGCCAAACCACTCGCCAAATTGTACAGACTGACAAAATTTTAACATAATTAAACGAGTAATATAAATATTTTGTTTTTAAAGTCAATTCCTACTTAGGCCATCAAAGAAAAATTTAATATAATCCCTTAAGCTAATATTAGTTTCTGTTGCATTAAGATATCTCAATTTGATGATTTTCTATAAGCAAGTAGGTTTACAATGGAACACTATGAGAATTTGGCGAAATATTAGAGGTATCGCCAATTTGGCGTCACTTTTGGCGACTCATTTTGGCAGCCAAATGGCGATATATCGCCAAGTTGGCGACAAACTTGGCTGTATTTGGCGACAGAACAGGGTCCCCCCAATAGTAACCCCTTATTGAAAATACTTTCATTGATCTTCAATAACCAATGGCCGCCATTTTGTTTCCTATGCAAAACTAAAATTAATTAATTAAAATTTAATTAATTAATTAATATTTGAAAAAAAAACTGTATTAACATCAATTGTGATCCAGTACAAGTTTTAAAAAAATTATTTCAATTTGATAAGATGAATAAATGAGTGTTTTATTAACGATTGAAAATTTGAACAAGATAAATATATAAATAAATAATTATAGGGAGAGTGTGAGTTAATAGTAGGAATTGAATAACGAAAGAACAAATAAATTTGTATAACATTAATAAATATAAAAATAAAACGTCGAAAGAAAAATCACTTGATGATGTAAACATGTGTAACTTGCTAAAAGTCAAGTGAATGTGACATTTTCGATCAACCGTTATTGGCATTTAATCTTATAGTTCGCGATAGATTTTCGGTCGACGAGAGTACCAAAGTAGTACCAAAAATAAATATGTAACCGGTATTCGAAAACGAGGTTTTCGCCAAATTTTCGTAAAAAAAAAGTCATGCCAAACATGTGGTGCGTATATGACATCTGGCGAAATATTAATTTATGTAAAAAACCATGACATTTAATTTCAACTTCAAATCAATGTTTTAATTTACCACTCGAAGAATAAAAAAATTCTAATTGGCGAGTTTCAGAAAAGATATTGGCGAGATTTGCACCCGTTTTTTTTTTCTTTCGGCACAGATGTCATATACGGCCCCATATTGGCGCGATTTTTTTCTGACGCCAATGTCAGATACGCAACGGGTACTTAACTTGCGCCAAAGTATCGATATTATGCTCTATATGGTAAGCCGGATGTTGTTGTTTATGCTGTTAATGCGTTCCCTAAATTGGCGTTGGATAAAAAATCGCGCCAACATGACATTTGTGCCAAACCTTCATATGAAAGGCGAAGGGATGACCGTATTTGTTTATGGCATTTGATGAATTGAACTATTATAATATAGATGAAATGATGGGGATAGAATAATATTTGGCGACTTATCACCTGCGCCTGGATAACATTAAAGTATCAAAATGGCATCTAGAGTATAAAAAACGAAGTGTTCCGCCGGCAACTGTTGATGATAGTCACATGATTTAGGCTATTGTTATAGAGATTGTTTTAAAATATCCGGAGAGAAAGACTCTGAATACTTAATTCATTTTATTTTAGCTTCTTTTCAAATGTTTAACTGATCCTCTTTAATCAAAAATGAAAACAACGATTGGATGTCTTAACAACAACCGAGTCGCCCTTAAATTTTTGCAACCAAAGGGAATTGAATGGAAACCTGTTTACAGGGAGATCTGCAGAGCTTTTTTCAGTATAATTTAACCGTCTCTAATATTTTTAAAACCCATCAGATTAGCATGTTTTTTGATTTTTAGATTCTGCGGTGTCTGAACGGGGGTTGGCGAGCGTAGCTTGCAGGGGGCAGAGCCCCCTAGTACTGTATATAAATATATCTTATATACATATATCTTATGTAACATTCTTCTTATGTAATGATTTTCCATAAAAAATGAATAAATAAAATAAAATAAACTATTAAACAGATAATCTAAGAATACTGGAATACCTTAAGAAAATTATACATGCCTACTAATAGATTAACGACTTAACAAAAAAACATATCAGATATAAATCTTTAACTGAAAGTATACACTAAAATACCCATAATTTACCCAGTACGAATATATTCTGACTGAGATTAAAAAAATATATCGATGTTCATCATGCACAGTCTTGGAAAAAAAAAAAAAGTAAACACCCTCTACTAACTCCTCAACAAATTATCGTAGAAGAAAGTTACTGGTACCGAACGATTGGAAATAAAGTCTACTTTTAAATGATGTATATAAAATTTGCTTAGGGGAACATCTACATATTAAAACAAACGGTAATTTTGTTTTTTCGATAGCAGTACACAGTTCTGACAGCATAAATGAGTTCTACACCCTTCAATTAGCCTATAAACAAATTTTTATGCAATTCGTACCATAATTTTCCGAGAAATTAATTATTTTAAATCCAGCGTATTTTAATGGATGTATCCAAATTGAAGTTCAGTTCTCGATTTTTAACCAAGAGAGCTCCTCTTTTGATCAAGGCACCCTAAGTAGTCAATTAAACCTGTTAGATTGCAGGATAGCATAAGAAATTTCAAAACATTTACCGTATTTACCCGCGTATAAGTCGAGAAATTTTGGACAAAAAAAGACTTTAAAGTTGGGAGGGTCGACTTATACGAGGGTCCTTATTTTTTTTCTTTTTACTAGAAGTCAAAAATACCCTTCTGAGAGGCAATTGTTCTCTTTTCGCATTCCATAACACAATGACGTTGTGAACTGTCGATTTCCATACCAGGAGGGAAAAAGAGGAGACTGAGTGACGGGTTTGGTGCTGGCGATGAATGTACGCCTACTACCTCCTCCCCCTCTCTCTGATAGATCAGTAGATAAAATCCCGAGAATGTATCACCCCTATGTGCAATTGAATCGTCCGCGAGTGGCTAAAAACATGTGACTCTCTAAAAACACGTGACCCGCGTATATCTTGCGTGTTCTTGATAGTACATTTATTCTTTATTTCTTCGTTTATCTTACTGCAATTTTTCTCCTTGTTTCTACTGATATGGCTATTTAGTTATTAGAAAACAGAAACGCAATTCATACGCAGCTGGATTTAAAGTTATTTCTTTAGCGGAAGAGTCTAACAACTGTGCTGCTTCTCGTCAGTTTTGGGTTCGAAAAAAATTGATTCGTGATTGAAGCAAGAATAAGGCAAAGCTAGAAAACATCCCAAAATCAAAAAAAGGCTTTGCGGCATGGAAAATCGCTTTTTCCAGAACTCGAAAATGTATTGCATGATTGTGTTGTAGAGTGCCGGCGAAATGATTTTATTGTCACTAGAACTGCCATATGTTTACGAGCAATGAAACTTGCAAAAGAAAAAAGGTATGGTGTTCCAAACACGTTTCGTGTATCAGAACATTGGTGCACTAGATTTATGAATCGTCATCGTTTGACTTTACGCCAGCGCACTAAACTGGCACATAAATTACCATCTTACTTGAAAGCAAAGATTATAAAATCGCAAAAATACGTCATGGATCAAAAAATGAAATCTTTTGAACTTTGTCATATAGAAAATTTAGACGAAACATCCATGTGTTTCGACCTACCAGAAAATAAAGCAGGGAACTGCAAAGGGGAAAAAGCATTCTGGGAAAAACGACTGGACACGAAAAAACCCGTTTTACCTGTTTGGTCGACGGTAGTAAACTTCATCCGTTGATTATTTTCAAAAGGAAAACGTTGCCGAAAAACGTTTCATTTCCATCTGGTGTGCTGATTTGAGCCCATGAAAAGGGGTGGATGGATGTTGACGGAGCAGTCGACCGGCTTAAAAATGTGATTTAATTTGTGTAATTTCCCTTTTAAATTTGTCCGGTTTCATTTTTTGAATTTTTTTTTTCAACCTGGCTTTCGCTAGAGTGTCTTTTACTCGGGACGTGGCTGGGGACATATGAATCTTGCTTCCGCAAAAGAGTCGGAATAAGTAGAATACTAAAGGGCTGCGGAAAAAAAGGGGCCGCTCGCCGCGGCGGTTGAGACCAGGAGTGTTTTCAAAAAACTTTTCCTTTTAGTTTGTGACTCGTTTCGTGGCCACTTTTCTGAAAACGTGAAAAAAGTGACGAACGAACTAAAAACGACTGTAGCTGTAATCCCGGGAGGATTAACAACCGTCCTTCAACCCCTAGACGTATGCCTTAATAAGCGCTTCAAAGCAAATGTCAGAAAATATTGGGCAGAGTGGATTTCATCCAATCATCCAACGTTTATATAGGGCAATAATATTGGAAAGCCCGACATTGCATTAATTGCCCAGTGGGTTAACGATGCGTGGAATCAAATTCCTTCCTAAATTATTATAAAATCGTTCAAGAAATGCTACATAAGCAACGAACTAGACGGCACAGAAGATGATGCCATTTTCAAAAGTGATAATGACGAGGAAGAATATACTGAAACAGAGATTGAAAACGTGCATCATGATGAGCCGATAACGACGGAGGATTTTTGTGAATTGTTTGGCGAGTCCGATACTGAATCAGTGACCTTGAATCAGTTTAACTTTTTATATTTCTTTAGTACATTGTGCTGGACAGATAATTACACCTGTTTATTTTTTATTAAATATATTCAAAATTGTTAATTGGTCCAAATCATCCAAGCAACCTCATAGCAAATTGGTATATAGTTTTATATACCTTAGATAAATTTAAACAATATAAGTGATCGTATTTACCTACATTCTAGTAGAAGAGCAACGCGAAGCATTAATAAAATTAAATTATAATTCGCGTCAAAAAGTAATTATTAAATTTGAATAATTACGAATAAAATTAAGAGTTTGCGTTGTGAATTATTTAGACGAACTCTTCCACTTATGAATTAAACTAAAATTTAAGCTGTAAAAAAAAGAATTGACACACTTTAAATATTATTAATTAAATAATTACAGAAACTTTTTAAAACTTGATTAAATATTTTATTTACATTGAACATATCTATATACAGAAAAACATAATATTAATTCAAAAAATAGAAAGCAACACTTTTGTTTGCTTCTCATTATTTTAAGTATGTTTAATCTTTTTAAAAAAAAAAGACAATATTTTCACGTACTCTAATTATTATAATTGTTTCTTTTTGCTAAAAGAAATACTCTCTTTCATTTTTAAAATTACCTTAATCTTATTTAATTATTGGTTTGGTCGGATCTCAGATAACTCTCTACCGTAAAATATCAGAAAAGTATTTTTAAGGTTTTTCATATGATCTTAAGTGGTAAAAGAAAATGTTTAAAATAGTACCTTCTTTTAATATACGGGATGGTGGCCTTTATTCGTCAAATTTCGAGTTGTTGCGTTGCTTAGGATCATGGCAATGTGTCATCAGGAACGCGTCCTCAATTTGGCTTGATTAGGATCACTCCGATATGTACATCAGGAAGACATCCTCAATTTGGCTTGATTAGGCTCACTCCGATAGGTACCTCAGGAAGACAACCTCAATTAGGCTTGATTAGGCTGGATTAGGCTCGCTCCAACATGTCCATCTCGCCTGGGCTTTACTAGGGCTTACGGGACTCATTGCACGGGCTTTCAGGAGAGCTCTTGCATCCTCTACATCTTTTTTCAGACTATCCTTTTTCAAAACTTATTCTTCTTGCACACCAGCTCCTGCAGTGGGAGGAACTATTTTTGTCTAGTCCACTGTTATTGGATGTGAGAAGATTTTTTATTATACTTCGATAGGCCTATTAGCTAGCAGTCTGCAAATGGCCCCTTACATATACTTTAATATTATTATCTGCCTTAAAGTTTGGGTGGTCTGAAAAGTCATAAATTTATCCCAACACTTTTATTGAGGCCATAAGTTGATTCCAACGTTTTTATGATTTTACGACTTCTAATTATACACCACGTTCCATTGGCTTGTCATAAGACGACACCATGGCGTCTGGCTAGTTGTTGTCTGAGATCCGAACTCAATTCAATATTATACATTCATTTTACAATACAACAATTTTTTAAAAATATATATTTACTATTTAAAATCAACTTAATAATTTTTGTATGAACTTACACTCTTATTTTACTTAAATATATAAACATTATAATTTTACACTCATAATTATATTTTATAAAAAATATTTATACAAACAGAAATAACAAATTACGCAATTTTACTTTGATTTAACCAACATGGTGCGGGAACATATCATAGTTATATGTTGCCCAGCATCTCTCCCGGTATCGGAAGAAAAAAAAATAAAAACTGGTTGCTGGTTTTATTTTTTTTGTAAAGCTTGAAGGAATGTACGTGTCCATATGACTGTGTATCTACACAGTTTTTGAGCGAAGACTGTAAAGTTCAATTATGAATGGTTCTGGTATATTTTATAAGAAGTTCTTCTATTGTTTCATAACAGAAAGTTCAACACATGATAGCATAGTTGTCTGTTGACATTCACATTTATAGAAGACCTCTGTACTGACAATCAGACGTCTTTCTCGAAGCCTTTTTTCTTTACCACACACATGTTTACTAATTTTGTAACTTTACAGTTTAAGTGCCCAAAATACATTCAAAGCTATAATTTTGTCTGAAATTAATATGCCGAAATAAACCTCATTATAAGAAAAATAATGGCATACGCATTTGACATATTATTTCATCACATACAACCTTATGACACAGTGTTTTATCTAAAATACATTTTATACTGAATAAAAGTAAATACAATGCTTGTAATATGACATGTTATATTTTCACATAATTAATCTGATGTATTCAAATTATAATCAGAAAAAATATTGTATACAAACTTGTTACATTATTTTCTTTATTTGTTACTTCAAACATGTATGATCTGTCAAAATGTACAAGCTAATTCATCTCCTTTAATATATCATTACGCAATGCTTTCCAACTTTACCCGATACGAGAAAGAGAGAAAAAAAAAAAGAAGAAGGAGGATTGAATAAAACCAGTTTTGAACGTCCCCGATTCTTTCGAAACGAGGGGTTGGTCAAGCTACTAATCGCTTTCTGTGAGGTGAATTGTGCTGTGACAAAATTTTACGACTTCAAAAAGTAAGTATTTAAAACCATTTCATGCTTGTAATTACCTTATTAATTAGTATAATTTCTTGATATACTTTCTTCTTAACTCACTGTGCATGCCTGTATGTAATTTTAAACATAATCTATGCATAAACAGTGTATGTATTTGTATCGTATCTAATGTAAACCTTCTGCTTTTTTTTTATTATTTTGCAGGGGAAAAATGGCGATTCTATCATCGGAATTCTCCTGCCTCATACTGGAACTGAAGCGAGGGTGGCTTTTTATGCATTCAGGTTTAAACTAAACCAAATTGCCTTTCAGGATTTAAAAAAAAATGCATATAATTTTCTTTAACTGATTACATTGTATATTTTTAGACCTTTTTAACAAACACAAATTTTGATTCATGATATTGTTTACTATTAAAATGTAAACAACACGGAAAAATGACTTCTACGGCCTCTCAAAAATGCAAAATATGCATTACGCTGACCTTAAAAATGCACCTTCATTTAATACTATTAAATAGTGTTGTCAGAAAATGCCATTGACGAAGAAGAGAACAATTTTTTTGTCTTAAATTATTATTTATTTAGCCAACAATTCTATCTTAAAAGATTGTTAAATTTTCATATTTATTTATTTTTTTACTGAATGAAATAAAAATTTATTTATTCAAAATTTTATTTATCATTAACATTCCGTATGTGAATTCTACTATCTAAAATTTAATGATATGTTTAAAAATAAAAGATAATAAATTATTATTATTAATCCAACATTAATAATTATTATTTAATTGTAAAAAAAAATGTACTTAATACACTTGTATAATTAAAAAAAAAAAAAACAAAAGTAAATGATAATTACTACGTAAAATCGTATGCAGCCCTCTATGAGTACCCGGCCGGACCAAAGAACTTCTGCCAGCAGAAAAAATCTTTGTATACTCACAAACAACCACATCCAATTTTTTTTATAGATCAAGTTTTTAAAATAATTACTGTACATACTATAAAAAAAATTAAGTAAATAAATTTATTAAGCCATACTACATATTTTAATAAAATTAAGGCCAATATATATAAATATATTTATTTATTTATTTTGCTTTCTTATGTTAAATTGGCCAAATTATATAAAAAAAAAAAAAAAAATTATGAACTCACACACTCAAATTTATTAATACTATGTATATTTATATGTGTTAAATTTAGAATTGCATTTAATTCTAAGGGAAAGTAAAGAGAAAAAAAAAATGCTTAAATTCTAAACTAACATAAATTTATAAAATATTTCATTTAAAAAAAAAAAAAATCTAATTTCTAGCTGATTTCAGCAAGATGTCATTTAATATTTATATTAAATAATTTTGCTAATACATTTTATTAATTGTTAAATTTGCATATTTTTATATATACAATAAAAATATAATAGTCTTACATAAAATTTTACACTACAACAATGTTATTAATTAATTTAACCTGAATTTAAGCCTACTTTAATTCTAATTGAATACCGTTAATAAAAGTAAATTAGCTTATCAAGTTAAATATAATATAAGCTATGTTTGTCTAATGTTAATTTTGCTGAAAATTCCATAAATTTTAACTGTAAATGCTAATTGCTATACCTTTTGTTATTTATTTTGAAAACAACACGAACTTATATTTTTATTTATTATTTTTTTATTAAATCTATTAACTATACACTGAGCTAGACACTCCATAAATGTGTAAAACCTAAAAATCAAAATTTTCCTAAAGAAAACTCAAAATGCTGCTTTTTACAATATAATATTACTAATTTTATTGTTTCTGAGCATAACATCTAGTAATTATACCATACTTAATTTTTTCTTCGATTCCTTTTTCAGCCAAGAATCCTGAAATTTATGCCTAGGTGATGACTATATTGATGTATCTGTGAATAATTTTTCTACAAATATATTGTTGGTGTTGGTGCATACCCAGCCGTAGGCCAAAATTGCACCCTATACAGAAAGCCTTTGGTGAGAAAATTTTAATTTTACTTCAATTATTTATTTGTGTATTTTTTTTTTTTTTTTTTTTTTTTTTTTTATAATTTTTGTGTGCAATCATGTTGAAATAACTTGCCTTGTCCATTGTTATACATATATATGTTTTTTTTAAAAACCAATGTGCTACACCAAAATCCTTTTTTTAAATTTTTTTATAACACTTTTGTTCATAAAACTTATCCCTGCTGTCTAAATTCTAGACTTTAGCATATAAGTTGTACTTGAACTACCGGAATAAATCTTAGCACTTTTTGTATATTTTATTATATTTAGGCTTATAGCTGACCGCTATCCTAATATAGAGTGCACTAATAATTTATTCCTTGTCAACCATATATTTATATAAGAAAAAAATATATATATGAGTATGCTATAAAGCTGTTCTAACTACCCTGAACCTATAGCTTACACCTACTCATTTTAAAGAGTAATTCTGAAATTTTGTCATCTAAATTGTAAGGCTATTAGCAAAGGCTACCCTTATAGAAGACAGAAAAAATTCTCTTTTTTTTTTTTTTTTTTTTTTTTTTGAAAATTACTCCAACATTATTTACTATGAAATTAATTAAGTTTTAATGTTATTTGGCTTTGTTAAGATTTTATATTTTCTAATTCATATTCGAAAAGAAAAAAAAAATATATATAACTTTTGCCTGGAGAGAAATATTTCACTGCTCCATTGAAGTTTTGTGAAGCACATTACATAATTTTATAAGTATGTTTTCGGGTGCGCCCTGCACATTTGCTCAATATTGTAACCCTGAGACAAATTGGCGTTCCCATGTTCCTATCCTTTCTTATTATTATTTTGAATTTTAAAAAGGCAAGTTATTAATTTTGTTTCAAATTTTTTTTATCTAAAAGAGAAAAATTTATTTTTAAATTTTGAAAATTTTTAAATTTTGAAATTCGATTAATTATGCATTTTGATTTATTTTTAATACCAATTCATATCCCATGTATAATACTGGGGAGGGGGGAAAGGGTAATGATCTTGTATACCATCCCCGTATAAGTTTGTATATGGTGTATAACCATATAACGACATATTTTCATCATAATAGTCTGTTTGATACTGTAAATATGGGTCTATATTCTCAGAATATTTATTATTATTTTTATAATAATTCTTAGTAAGTTTGTCACCCTTTTGACTCGTATTTTTGTTCAATTTGAACCAACAATTTTCAGTTAAGTGCGATTTTCTTTTACAAATGTCACATTTATTTTTGTAATTTTTCTCCCCCTTAATTTTTTTCTGAGACCTTTGTAAATTCGTAATTTCCGCCTCTGTATGACCTGTTGCATATTTCGGAGCGTACAGCTGATCCATATGTCGTTTGATCGGCTCTATTGATTTATCTGGAACATATTGTAATAAATAATTAAAGTTTCTAAACTTTTTAGTAACTTCGTAGGGTCCTTGAAATTTTGGCTCTAATGCGCCTGGTTTTCCAATACATTTTAAATATACTGTTTGACCCAAATTTAAATCCTTTACTTTTTCGTATGCCTCTTCATCTATATATTCTTGCATTATTTTCTCCTGGTTTGCAAGGGATTGAATTTTGATTTCCTTCATATGCTGTATTCTGCTTTTAACATAAGAGTGGGTATATATTTCCTCAGAAGGAATATGGGCTGTGAAGGGATTTTTTATTTCCCTTGCGAAAAATAGCTGTGAGGGACTATATCCCGTAGCGCGGTTTTTCGAGGAATTATACGCTAGTTTAAAAAAATCCAGTCTTATGTCCCATTCCGTAGTGCGTTTCGACATAGCTACAATTGATGTTTTTAATATTTTATTGGTAACTTCACAAAGTCCATTTCCTTGCGCACGGTATACACTCACAAATTTCCTTTGTATGTTTAAAGATTCCAAATATTCTTTCATAATTTCGCTTCTTAAATATTTTGCATTATCAAAGATAATTTCTTTACACAACCCATAATTTGCAAAATATTCATTTAGTACATTTAATATAGTCTGTGACTCTACGTTTCGTAGGGGAACAGCTTCCAGGAATCTCGATGTCGAATCAATTATAATTAAAATGTATCTGTTTTTCCTTAACGTGAGGTTTAAAGGTCCAATGACGTCAGCATGCAGGACTGTACCGACTTCGTGATCTTTCACCATTTTTTTAACAGGGACTTTTATTGTTGTGTGTTGTTTAGATGTGAGGCACTGCACACAATTTGCACAATATTGTTTAATGTCTTTGTACATTCCGTGCCAAAAAAGCCTTGTTTTCACATTATCATAAGTTTTTTGAAATCCGAAATGCGCTTTATGAGCTTCTTCTATGGCTGCAATTTTTAATGAATCCGGGGTAATTAAAAGCTCCTTTTTATCTGAACCAGGTTTCAAAATTAATAATTTATTTTGATTTAAAGCAAATCTCTTCGTGCTTCTATTATTCTTGTCTTTTTCGATTTTATTTATTATAATTTTTAATTTTTCGTCTGCATATTGCTCCGATTTAATATTTTCGTCTGTAAGTGCTATGTTACTTGCAAACAAATTATTTTGGAGTTCTCTGTCTGTTGTAAGATTATCTAAATTCCTGCTCAAATAGTCTGCTGGATTGTTAATCCCTTCGACGAATTCGAAGTCGAAATTAAAGTCTTGTAAATCTGCTACCCATCTGTTTATAATTTCCGATTTATCTTGTAAATGTAAATGCTGAGTTAGTGCTTTCGAATCAGTTAACACAGTAAATCTTCTACCTGAAAGCATATATTTAAAATGCATAATTGCTTCATGCACTGCTAATAACTCAAATTTAATACTCGGGTAATTTTTTTCCGGTTCTCTAAGTTTTCTCCCGAAAAATTCAACAGGTAGCAAATGACCATCCTTTTCTTGAGCTAGAACACCTGAAATTGCAACTTTGCTCCCATCCGTGAATAAGAAAAATTCCTTGTTAAAATCGGGGGGTCGGAGCGTTGGTTTTTGTACAATTTCTTCCTGAATTATCAGGAAAGCTTTTTCTGCTTCTGGACTCCACTTAAATTTAACTTTATCTTTAGTCAGCTCTATTAAAGGGTTAACTTTGTCGGAATAGTTGGGTATTAGCGTCCGAAAATAATTCGCTAAGCCCAATAAAGATCTGACCCCCTTTTTCGATTTTGGTCTGACTAAATTTTTTACTTTTTCAATATTCTTTTGAGATGGAGAATATCCCATTTGATTCACCCTAAATCCTAGGAATTCTATTTCTGCTTTGCAAATTTGCATTTTTGAAGGTTCGATTGTCATGTTGTGATTTATTAATACCTGTAGAACTTCTTCTAAGGTTTTCGTCATCTCTGCTATTGTATTTGCAGATATCAACACATCATCAATGTAGTATGATACTTTGCTTTTGTCAAAATGTCCCAGAATTTTATCGATTACTTCTGCAAAAATTGCGCTAGAATTTCGTGTTCCAAAAGCTAAACGAAGTGGCATATGTTTTCCAAATTCCGTAATAAACGCTAATTTTTTGCAATCTTCTGGTTTTAAATTTATTTGGAAAAAAGCACTATGTAAGTCTAGCACCGTATAGTATTTTTTACCGCTTATTTTTTGTAATAAGTCTTTTACGTCCGGCATCGGATAAGTATAAGGTTGTAAAATTTGGTTTAATAGTCTTAGGTCCGTTGCCATTCTAAACTTGGGTTCTGCATTCGGGTTATTACTCGGATTTTTCTTTCTAACGAAAATAACTGGAAAAGCATACTCGGAGTCAGTCTTCTCTATAATTTTAGCCTGTAACAGTTGTTCAATTTCCCTTTTCGCATACTGTCTTACTGCCTGAGGCAATTTATATGGCTTAGCTTGTACCGGGAATTCATGATTCAATTGAAAACTTGGTGCAACAAACGCTGAGTGCCCCAATGTTTGATAACTTTTTGAAAATGCATGAACATTGCCCATTAAAATTTTTCGAAATTTTTGTTGTACTTCCTCTGATAAATGGCTTAAATCGAAATCCGTCTCTTTAATTTCTGCTTCTCGCAATTTTCTTACATCTTCTATATTTAAATTATTTATTTCATAAAATGTCCCTTTCTCTATATTATCAGTTGAGTCATCTTGCTTGCACTCAAAGTTCGTTATAATTTCCCCTATTTTAGTTCCTTTCTGAATAATTAACTTTTCTAACAGTTTATTCTTTATTATAATATTTATGTTATTATTTTTTTGAACTTCGTGTAACGAAGTCTCGCATGAAAATTTACTATTTTCTTGAATGGGGTCAAAAATAATTATATCTGACATATTTATATCCTCTGGGCATTTTAATTTTACAATTTTCGATTCTTCAGGTTGGAGAAAAATTCTATTTTTAGTAATGGCCAACATACTTTTATTTGAATGTTCCCCTGAATTACATGGCGTAATGTTATTCACTTCATAATTATTTACTTCACTTGCAACGTTTAATTTAATTTGTTGATTTTTAAATTTTAATGTTTTATTGCATAAATCCAAAATCATATGATTTTCTTTGAGATAATCGTACCCTAATAACATTTGGTACTGCCTATCAAAATCATCATTAGTGACATAAAATGTGCCTGTTGTGAATATACCTTTTAATCGAAAAGTTAATTTTACACATTGTTTAAAAAAAATCTTTGAATTTGTTAAAGTTTTAATTTGGATCTGATTGCCGAAATATTTGATTTTGACGTTTGTATCTTTAATTTTTTTGAATAAAGAAGGTGATAAAAGGGACACAGCAGCTCCGGTATCCAGTAACGCTTGTATTTCGACGCCCTGTATACTTAGTGATATAATTGGCAGACTATCTTTGTCTGCATTTGTTATATTTGCGATTGTTTTATTTATTTTATCGATTTCCGTCTCTGAAAATCCCGAATCTTGATCCGATTTCGCTGTTTTCTTTGCCCATTTTTTTTTTTCTTTTGCGCTTTTCAAATTGATAACCATTTTGATCATAATTCTCAGAAATATATCCAAAATCCCTATTTCCCGAATTCCAATTAGGTTGTGAATAATCATACATCCCATAATGCGTCGGGTAATTAAAGGAATTGTAGTAATCATTATAATATCGTTCATAATCATTATAATGAAAATTGTTATTGAAATGGGAACCCTGATAATCATTGTGTTTATTAAAGAGTTTCTTATTCCGCGGAACACTATCATCTCTAATTGCATGGTTTTTTTTCTTTGATTTTTTTAGTTTTTCAATCTCCCCTTTTAATTTCTCGATTAGCTCTTTGTTTTGCTTACTTGATTCTATAATGTTCTCATAAAGATCTTTGTTTTCTTTATTTATTGCGTTAATTTCCTCAAACTTTGATTCATTATACGCACTTTCCATAAGTTTTGCTAACTCGCATGCCTCCTTGAAGGACCTGGGCGCATTTTTACGCACATCTAGTGCAATATCCTGTCTAATTGAATTTAAAAAATTCGACATTTTTAAGATTTCGATAAAATTTTCTTCCTTATTATCCATATTTTCGCCTGCACTTTCGATATAAGATTTTACACCCTTTTTAAACTCCAAAATGAAATCCTCTATCGTTTGACTTGCGGCCTGTTTTAAATTTAGGAAATTGCTCTGAGCATTAAGGAAGCTTAGTTTTGTACCAAATAACTCCACCAAATTATTTTTAAATAAATTATAATTGGTCTCGTTATATGTTTCAATCTGTTTACTTAAAATATGTTTTGCGTCCCCAGTAATTTTAGCCTTTAAAATTAATAATTTAGTTTCTTTCTGTATATCTGTCGAATTCAAAATATTATCAAATTCCTCTAAGAAAAATATAATGTTTTTGTTCTTTTTATTGTCAAATGGTGACACTAACTTAATACGTGTATCTATATCCAGCGTCTGAGTCATTTTTAACAAGTATTAGTAATCAATGTATACTTTTTCAAAATATCAATTCAAAATAGATCCTATACCTCTTAAAAGAATATTTTGCATCTCATACTATTTTCTCTATATTACAACATATGTATGAAAATATTCTAAATTGCATAAATACATAAAAACAACAACACTAAAATTAAAAAAAAAAAAATTTCTTAGGAGATGAAGTTGTTTTGTAGATTATTCTTTTACACACATAAATACCCCTAAAATATTTATAATACACGTATATATAAAAAACAACATAATTTCATTTAACAGAAAAATATCTGTCTTTTTCTACAGAAAAAACAATCTTATTTTTTTTTTTTTGTAAATATTGTACTACTACTTCGTAGTACGACTCATAAATTTTCTTTTGTATCAAGGTGATACAATTTCAAAAATCGTGATCTATTGACATTTCAATCATTTTTATAGCAGACATATTATCAAATTTTACTTATTATTCTTCTTATTATTATTATTTATACATTATATAAAAAAAATTATTTTTACAAATGTGTCATCTGTGATGTGAATGCCATTATTTTTCAATGGTAACTGAGATCCAACCACAAGAGAAAAGAGAGAAAAAAAAAAATTGTAATTCCTAAATTTACCTATTATAAATCCCAGAATTATTTTTTTCATTTCCTTTTTGGTTTTTTTACTAACATATATTATTCATTTTATTTATATAAAATTATTATATGTGTGTCATTATTGTTACAATAATAAAATTAATTTTAATAAAATTTTAATCAATTAAACTTACATACCTACAATATCTTTAAAATTGTGACATTAAAATAATACTTAAATTTATTTTCCTTTATTATTATTATTATTATTATTATTATTATTATTATTATTTCTAATGACCTCAGATGAACGTTCCTGAGTCATAGCACCATTTACCTATCTAATGACCTCAGATGATCGTTCCTGAGTCAGAGCACCATTTTACTATCTAATGACCTCAGATGATCGTTCCTGAGTCAGAGCACCATTTTACTTAATGAAGGGGGGATGCTGGACAGATAATTACACCTGTTTATTTTTTATTAAATATATTCAAAATTGTTAATTGGTCCAAATCATCCAAGCAACCTCATAGCAAATTGGTATATAGTTTTATATACCTTAGATAAATTTAAATAATATAAGTGATCGTATTTACCTACATTCTAGTAGAAGAGCAACGCGAAGCATTAATAAAATTAAATTATAATTCTCGTCAAAAAGTAATTATTAAATTTGAATAATTACGAATAAAATTAAGAGTTTGCATTGTGAATTATTTAGACGAACTCTTCCACTTATGAATTAAACTAAAATTTAAGCTGTAAAAAAAAGAATTGACACACTTTAAATATTATTAATTAAATAATTACAGAAACTTTTTAAAACTTGATTAAATATTTTATTTACATTGAACATATCTATATACAGAAAAACATAATATTAATTCAAAAAATAGAAAGCAACACTTTTGTTTGCTTCTCATTATTTTAAGTATGTTTAATCTTTTTTTTAAAAAAAGACAATATTTTCACGTACTCTAATTATTATAATTGTTTCTTTTTGCTAAAAGAAATACTCTCTTTCATTTTTAAAATTACCTTAATCTTATTTAATTATTGGTTTGGTCGGATCTCAGATAACTCTCTACCGTAAAATATCAGAAAAGTATTTTTAAGGTTTTTCATATAATCTTAAGTGGTAAAAGAAAATGTTTAAAATAGTACCTTCTTTTAATATACGGGATGGTGGCCTTTATTCGTCAAATTTCGAGTTGTTGCGTTGCTTAGGATCATGGCAATGTGTCATCAGGAACGCGTCCTCAATTTGGCTTGATTAGGATCACTCCGATATGTACATCAGGAAGACATCCTCAATTTGGCTTGATTAGGCTCACTCCGATAGGTACCTCAGGAAGACAACCTCAATTAGGCTTGATTAGGCTGGATTAGGCTCGCTCCAACATGTCCATCTCGCCTGGGCTTTACTAGGGCTTACGGGACTCATTGCACGGGCTTTCAGGAGAGCTCTTGCATCCTCTACATCTTTTTTCAGACTATCCTTTTTCAAAACTTATTCTTCTTGCACACCAGCTCCTGCAGTGGGAGGAACTATTTTTGTCTAGTCCACTGTTATTGGATGTGAGAAGATTTTTTATTATACTTCGATAGGCCTATTAGCTAGCAGTCTGCAAATGGCCCCTTACATATACTTTAATATTATTATCTGCCTTAAAGTTTGGGTGGTCTGAAAAGTCATAAATTTATCCCAACACTTTTATTGAGGCCATAAATTGATTCCAACGTTTTTATGATTTTACGACTTCTAATTATACACCACGTTCCATTGGCTTGTCATAAGACGACACCATGGCGTCTGGCTAGTTGTTGTCTGAGATCCGAACTCAATTCAATATTATACATTCATTTTACAATACAACAATTTTTTAAAAATATATATTTACTATTTAAAATCAACTTAATAATTTTTGTATGAACTTACACTCTTATTTTACTTAAATATATAAACATTATAATTTTACACTCATAATTATATTTTATAAAAAATATTTATACAAACAGAAATAACAAATTACGCAATTTTACTTTGATTTAACCAACATGGTGCGGGAACATATCATAGTTATATGTTGCCCAGCACATTGTTATCTTCATTACTGTATATTTAGTTTTTTTTTTTTTCCATATGATTCCGAATAAATGAAAAAAAAAAGTTTCTTCATTATTGTATATCTAGAACTTTCTTTCTTTTTCCAGGTGATTTTGAATAATGCATTAAAAAAAAAAAATTCAAATTTCTTGATCGGAAAAGTGGGGGGTCGACTTATACGCGGGATTTTAAAAAATTCAAATTTCTTGATCGGGAAAGTGGGGAGTCGACTTATACGCGGGATCGACGTATACGCGGGTAAATACGGTAGTCACTTCTATCAAAGAAAAATTAAATCATCATTTTGCGTTTTTTTAAACATAATTTTAAAACTACTTGGAAGAAAAAAGTGAAATTTTGGATTTCCATAAAGCAGGACTTAATAAATCTGAATCCATTAAAAAAATAGTAGACTGCAATTCATATTTTTTTTAATATTAATTTCTGAATTCATAATTCATATCAGAAAATTATAAAAGTTACAAATTCGAAGCATTTATGTTTGGGTGTATTAATATTATTGCTCAACAAAAAATTAAAGCATTAGGATCAAAATTTCAGGAGATATTAATAACAATATGAAAATGTAATTTAACATTAGAAGCACTAAATTTTGAATGTTTATAATTCAAAATGTCATTATCAATATCATTCAAATGACTTGAAATTTGGTGTCTAGGCATAATTTGAAGCAAAGATTTGAAATATCTCGTTAAAATTGGGTATTGCCATTGAAAAAAATGAAGTTTGGATTCGTTTTAATATGTAGATGGCGCTCTAAGCAAGTTTTATATACGTCATTTAAAAGTAGGCTTTGTTTCGAATCGTTCGGTTCCAGTAACCTTCGTCTACGATAATTTGTTGAGGAGCTAGTAGGGGGCATTTACTTTTTTTTTCCACGACTGTTCATTAGGGTGGAACTTAAATATAGGGTAAAAAAAAAAAAAAAAAAACTTTTTTGTTTTAATGTGTAATAGTGAAAACTTTTTTTCCTTTTGGGATGTCTAAACTATTGGCTGAATAGGTGTTTTAAATTAATTTGTTTTCCCGTTCCTCAAGGAGGTCAAATTTTTAAAATTTCAGTATAAAGTAACTTAAAAGTTAACAACGTACTGTTGGCTCATATCTGCTTATATTAAGCAAATACTACCCAGAAGTCATCACGAGGAGTTGGTTAAATATCGACTTCCACCCTCCTTACCTCCCTTTGTTATAGATTAATTCAATTGGATATTCAACCTACTTTCTTATAACTCTTCTTAGGCAAACTTTGTCATTACATTGCGGCAATTCAACTTTCCCAAGATAAAGCCATCTCTTGCTTAATATCTGAAGACGGTTGACGTAGCTCGCGAGACAATTTTAACACATGTTTCCACTGATTGAGAATGACAAGGAAAATCTAAAATTCAGGTGTTTCCCCTGTTTGTACTTTTTTTAAGTTCTTCATCCGATCAGACCGTCAAGATAGGATCCCTTTTTATAGTCTATAATTTCAATATGTTCGTATTTTTTCAAGTTACTTTCCCATTGGTCCAGAAAATCCTTTAGTACCCATAGTTTTTCCAGCCAAATGTTGAAATAAGTATCTAAAAACAGTTCATTTGCACGTAATAAGCAAATTATACATTGTAAAGTTTTTAGAGTCTTGCTTCAAATGTTTTGACAACTCCTGATTTGCATCCTGCATTGACGGCGTTTCTGTTTCACCCAATAAATTTCAAACTTCAAATGTCCGTATTATTATTTTGAAAATACACCAAAATTGCAGTGGCTATATTAAAATAAGAAGACGATGTCAATGAAATATGACCAATATATTTTGACACTGGATTTTGAACTAAGACCATGTGTTCTTCTTTAATGATTTTTCTTTATACTTTTTCCCCTTTGCTTCAGTTATCATAGGGTTATCCTTTCAGCCATCAAAATACAAACCTTCTAAATTTCTGTCAGTTCGTCTTTCTTGTTCTTTCAAATACTTCCTTTTCTTTTTCTTTGTCTTCTTCAAGTCCTTCTTTCAGTTACCTTTTCTTTATTATCATCAGAAATACCCATACCTTCTAGGTTGCCACTTGCTATAATATTTGCAGTTCTATCTAATACTCCGGTTCTTTCAACTTGTTGATTGTCAAATTCAGGTTTAGAAGAACTACCTATTGAACTATATCCTTCCGAACTATTTTCTTCATTTGGAGAGTCATTCAATCAAAACATCACTTTTTTTGTTTTAAAATAACTTTTTCTTTCCTTGATATTTCCTTTTCCAGTCTTGCTACACTTTTTTTTTTGTATTTTTTATATCTATTGATCATATTGCAATCACCCCATCTCTCTTCAGTGACGTTCTTGTTCTGTTACACGATAATATTTAGAGCATTTACACAAAGAAAAATTTTTGCATGATTACCTAACATTTTGCAATTTTATATTGGATGTGGGGTTATTCTTTCTAATCTTAATGTATTTCTTCAAATTTTGACATTTCTCATACTTTATGATTTGTGTATCAGAAATCGTTGGATTTGAAGGCCGCAGCAATACACTTTTAATTCTATCAGCAACAGCTTAAATATTTCAGAAACAATATACGTGTTCCAGATTCCATCTGGCAGATTTTAAATTAAATTGAACTCAAAAATAATGTTTCATAACATCTTCATATGTTCGCCAAAGATGACAGTCTAATGTTAACTGTTCTGGTTTGCGAAATACAAGACACTTGAACAATTTTTAGATTTAGCAGACATTGTCACATTTGACACCGACTGTTTATTGCAACATAATCGAAGAAACTGTTAACACACGCTAAATCGGACTAACATGTTATGAGTCGCAGCGAAATAAATCAGATACAATGAAAGCCGACGCCCACTATGTTGGTTTCTACAAAAGTCAAATAAAGTGGGGCCATAGTTTCCATGGTACAAAAAATAAATTATTCTCTTTATTACAGGACATTAACTCTTCGTTAATTTAATTTTGCAAAATATAAATTTAACAATAAGATGAAAACACTTTTCATGCAATTATTGGCTTTTATACATTTTTTATGGAAAATCACACACTTTGAGGAACCGGAAAATATCATTTTAAAAATTTAAAAAAATATATTTTCTTTTTATGGAGTTAAAAAGGAAAAAAAATAATCACTATTAGAATATAAAATTCGAAACTTCGTTTTTTAGTTACACCCTACTGTACATCCATTATTAATATTTTAAAAGACCAAAAAAATAAATTTTTGCAATTACACGAAAAGTCTGCACAAAAGTAAGTACTAGAGTACAATCAGAATGTATTAGAGCAGAAAAAAAATCTTAATGGTGTAATCCATTTTGTAATGGCGACATTAATCTCATTTACCGTTCTTTTATATAAGTTAATACGAAGTAATTATCACGGAAATTGTAATAGATGAGAAAGAATCTGAATTCTTCCAAAATAACATTTAATGCTAAAAATAAAAAGTAATAACAAGATTATTCTGTTTATGATATATATTATATTATATTATTCTAATTTTTATGTCATTTTTATTTTCTGTCAAATTCGTATGTATATATCAAATTAGGAGTTATTCGTGGTCGTAAAATTAAAGAAACGTCCTAAATTGACTTTAAAATTATAGATTTCATAAAATTTTAATAAGAGGATATATAAAAAATGAAAAATAAATTTAAAATGCTAATTAAAAATACCTCAATTGATTTAAGACGTAACCGTACAGCAGCATTAAATTTATTATTATTATTTTTAAAATGTAGATATTGCCTATTTTTTCTTATAAAAAGAATCTCTTTGATAATAATTAAAAATATATGCAGTGTGGTTTCGAAATCTCCCGTCGATTTTTTTCATGGGTTGGCATTCTCATAATGTGAACTTCTTAAGATAAGCCCTCATTCATTCCTTTTGCTTAAAAGAGTGTTTTTGATGTTTAACAGACAGATTTTGATATTTGTTTTTCGGATGAAGAATTTTCTCTGTTTATTTCTTGTGCTGTCTAAATTATTTCGTTTGAAGATAGTCGTCTGACTTCGAATAAATGTCTGAGTTTTTCAGATATACATTCCTTCTTGTAGCCTTTAAATACTACCGGTTTAAATAAGCTTATACGCATGGGGTCAAGCGCCCTAATTCATGCGTTTTCTTCGTAAGACGACATAGTTGAAGCTCAAGAGAAATTAATAAGGGGCCATATTTTTGATGTGGATCGGAAGTGACTTTTTGAATTTTTTGAATATTTCTCATTATACAAACTTTTTGTGATTACATTTAAGATAATACTTTGAACTACATGTAGATATTTTGGCAATTACACAAAAATAATTTTTTTTAAGTTAAAAATATATAAAAATATGCGAAAAACTGATATTTCGGCAAAACTTGCTAACCTAAAACAAAGCAATGTTTTGGCATTTTGTAAATTGTATAATGAAGAGAATCCCTTTCTCTAGGACATATACTATTCGCTTTATAAAAATATCTATATCTCTGATGCTGTGGCAGTTGAAGTTCTGATGTAATGAAAAACTTGTAAAATTCGTTGGAACTTTGTCAATTACCACTGTAAATATAAAACTAATTAACGCTAGAACATTCGGAAATTTTATCCAACTTTAATAAAAATATTTTAAAACCAGAACTTTTATTTTAAACTATTTTATTTATTCATTTAACTGAGTTTTCTGGTTTGAATCGACATTTTATCATTTGGCTGCTAGCGAAATGACACCAGTTCGACGTTCTACTGTTAATATATTATCATGAGTGTAACGCCTTCTCTCAATAAACATTTGTAAAAGAAGTACATAAAATTTCAATGCATTTCACGAATTTTATTTATTTATTTATTTATTTATTTTGCTACAGGATAGTTTTCGTATAGTAATAAATTTAACAACTTCATTTTCTGAAAAATAACATTTAAACACAATTCAAAAGCCCTAATAGCTGTAAATTTAAATGACTATATCTCTGGTTCTAATTAAGATACAGGTACAATTTAAGCAAAATTCGACAGTTAAACGATTCGATTTCAATATTATTGCAAAAATTAAAAATCGATATTTTGATCAAAATGACATGACATTTCAAAGGAATGTAGATACCTTAATTTGTGTGCAAGCACAGTGTGCATAAGTTAGTGTGTTCATTCTCGACGTAGGTAGAGCGGTTAAACTTCATCACGGTTAAACTTCCTCCCTGTTCCTATGTGATTAACTCCATGTACTTGTTTGCCTTATCTTAAATTGCGTGTATGGATTTTTATATATTTTACTCATGTCGGCAAATTGAGCATTCGGTATTTATTTATTTTGTTGTGTTTGATATTAATTAATAATTGACTATGTTTTTTAATAAAAATAATACGTCCAGATGAGGATTTATTTAATTCAATTGAATGAAGTGCTATCTAAATAATATACTAATTATCACAAATGGGTATTAATAAATTTAATACCAGGGTCAGATAAAAAATATATTATAAGTGAGATACTTTTTACCAAAGGGATTTTAAAGTTTCATTTTTTTTCTTTGTTTCTTTTATAACGGTTGCAACTGTAAATAAATTATTGGTGATTTTTTAATTTATCCGTATTTGTATTATTTAATTCCATTATTAACCTAACTTCTTTTTCTTAATTTAGTTAGTTAGGTCTAATATTGCCGAATGCCTAGTGAGATTAAAATTAATTATTGCTTTTGGGTCATTCCATGTCACGTGTGGGACATCTATTCTACACTGCTATTTTAATAACGTAATTATGTACGCAAATTAAAACAACTACGATGATATGAAAAGCTAGGGGTATTGTTATTTTTAGTTTATAGTTTTAATTTATCAACTTATAAGTTAATAGATATAGGTATTTTTATATGTGTTAAGCTCATGACATTTTGTTCCATTTTCAAGGAATGGACATGAAACAGGCAGATTATTGAGGTCTAGGATTTAAAAATGGGAACTTTTTAAACCTATTGAAAACGGGCAACTTACTTACTTCTAGAGTTTAAATTGTACAGATTTTTAAACCATAATGACGATAACGAATATTTTTTTTCAACTGGATTAAATCATATTCAAGGCTGGAGTAATACAGTCGAAGTTTATTCCAACAGAGCGAAAAAAGTCCAGATCAGGAATCGAACTTGGATTCATGATGTCCAACAAGTAAGAGTGAATTTTGTCAGCCAGCTATCATCCGGATAGCTTAGCAGGTAAAAGCATTAGCACGGCACGCCAAGTATCCAGGTTCAATTCCTAGTCTGGACTTTTTAGCTGTGTTGGAATAAACTTCAACTATCCTACTCCAGCCTTGAATATGATTTTAAAACCTATTAAATGGCCATTCCAAGTCACTTGTAGGACAGCTTTTCTACATCTTACTACTTTTTAACAATGCTTATAGAGTTTTGAATGTTTATTGATATTTTAATACTACCCAGACTATCACGATCACATTATAGACCGGGAGCCGGCAGCACAGACAATCACCTCATCGAGTTCAAGGCTGAAATTCTAGAATTAGTTAAAACTCGATTCGCATATTAAAACTCAATCGGTCTACCAAGTCATATCTCGGTGGAAAACAGCTGAAAACCCGATTTTAGCGCCTGACTCGTAGGTTTACCATTGCGTTTTCCTGCACCAGTAGGTATGGAAACATGGAGGACTGGGATCAGTAAAAAACAATGGTAAAAAGGTCCTACCACTTTTGTTTTCAAACTAGATCATGCAATTTTCAAAATTAGTAAAAGAAAAAGTGACAGCAGGGTACCTTGACATGTGTTACACTTGTTTATAGAAAAACAAATCAGTTTAAAAAGCGTTTTCTGTTTATAAAAAGCAAAATTCCGAAAGTCTTCAAATTTTGAGTTTTGAAAATTGGGTATAAATACCGGCTACCCAAATTTTTTTCCAGATCACACAAATAGAGCTAATGACAATTATTAAGCAATTAGAATATTATTTTAATAAATTTTATTGATCAATAACATTTTTTATGCGAAGAAAAAATACGCAATTATTAACCCATTAAAGACGAGTCTATTTTACATTTCTTTTAATTCTCCCACACCAGTTTTTAAAACATTGTAATTTTGAATTATTTAATAGCTCAAAATTTGAGATTAGATAATGTGAAAATTTCCAAACTAAAATACTGGTATTCAAATTTAAAAGTTCTGTTCACTTTACATGGCAGGTTTTCTTGCCAATCGGCTTGAATGAGTTACTAAACAAGCATTTTTGGGAAAATTATAAAATTCTTAACGACTAGCTCTATCAGTCATCTTTCCATTATGTTTCTAATTTTGTTTCTTAACGTGTAAAAAAAAAAGCTTGATGATTGAAATAAGAATTATTTTATCTGAAAAAAAAAAAAAAAAAAAAAAAAAAAAAAAAAAAAAAAAAAACACAAACATAATGTCATTCTCTGCGTCGGTGCAGTCGTTATCGCCCACATATCGCATTCTTAACATTTAGCCCAGAATCCGCTCTCCCACTCTTGTCCGCAGAAAAAGGAGCCACGCAGAAGACACAAATTGCATCACCTTCCTCTGTTCCTTTATCTTCCTTTATAACTTTTTAAAAATCCAATTTCTGCTAAAATTTTGAAATCCAATTCCCCTTTCACCTGTTTTCCTCCGTCATTTTTCTTTTTTCTCTTCACATCTATTGCAAGCAATTTTAGAGTGTCCAACATCACTTTTTTGTGAAGTGATCCGGTAACCAGTATCGCTCCTAAAGAATTACGGCCACGGTTTTTTTTTTTTTTTTTTTTTTCATATTGCGAGATGGGACTGGGACTATTTCTGAACCATTTAAATTAATTTATTAATTATTTCCCTATTTATATTAATTTTTTTCCTACCCTTTTAACCAGAGCAACCGATAGAGGTCTAATTACCGGCTAGCCGGTAATTAGACCACTTAAGGTAGCCGGTATTCGGACCACTGCTATGGTTAAGTTAAAACCGGTATTATTCATTCATATAATAAAATACAAATTACGTGCGCGCGGCAATTGAGAGCTAAATATGCCTAGAAAATAACTTAATCAGCAATTCAAGATAGTATACGATCAGTATATTAAAAAAAAATGAGAAACACATATCTGAAAAACTTTTGATGTTCCAGATTACGTCGTTTCGGCACTTTGGCTTTTGCTATTTATAAATGAGGCAGACTTCAGCGACGTACTTTTCGTAACTTTCTTCTCTCAATTAAAGTTACAAACTCTGCCTATCACCACTAGGCTGCGCTGCGCTCAGTTCTCAGAACACCTAGTAGCCGGTATTTGGACCCTAGCCGGTATTTCGACCTTCTAATTTAAGTGTTTCGCAATACATTCAAATTCATATTGCTTTAAAAAATAGTTATATTTTCGGATCATTCAAGGATAAAATTGGAAATCCGGCAAATTGACAGGTTTCGTAAATCTAGTGCTGTGATTGTTCGACATACATCGCAAATGATGATTTCCAATGTTAAATGATGATAAGCATATAATAATGTGTATGGAATGATAAAATGACAAGTGAATGGAAAGTCTAGACCTATGTTTAACATTCTGTTATGTCCTGAGAATGTACATTTTGGAAAATTTTATCTTTGATTTATTAACAAACAAAACATATAGAATGCCCATAAAGAAATAATAAGAATTTAATATGATAAAAAAATATACTTAAATACTTAAAATAATGTACAGCGAAACCTCCCTGTGAGTCCACCTCTGTTAAGCGACCACTTCCCTGAACGATCATATTTTGATGGAACGAAATTTATTCCCATTGGCTCAATACAAATTTACCTCCAAGCAGACACCATCTCAGTTGAACTTCCTCCATGTGCGAACAATTTCTTTGAAGAAAATGAAACAAATTCCGTTTTCTCCTGGTCGCTTGAAGAAAGTTTTATTAGAAAAATAATTCCGGAGAGCGCATTATTCACCAACTTTCTAGT
The DNA here is from genome assembly GCA_963932465.1 of Maratus speciosus. Lineage (NCBI taxonomy): Eukaryota > Metazoa > Arthropoda > Arachnida > Araneae > Salticidae > Maratus > Maratus speciosus. The sequence goes on along the minus strand of OZ010791.1, from coordinate 535,150,579 downwards.
TTAGATTTTTTTTTTTTTTATTCCTTTAACTTTTAAGTGTTTAAACACCTTTGTGCCAATTTAGGCAATGAATTTAACTCTGATGACAAATTAACAACGACCGTCAATAAACTCTCTGCTCTATTTTGTCAGGAAACTCTGAAAAAAAATAGATAAATTAATGAAAACGTCATTATTTGTTCCCATCTAAAAAAAATGGCATTTATTTACTGAACTTCGAAAGGACTTGGAAAAAAAAAATATAAAAAACTAGGAAACAGGAATTCTGCTTTTTCAGAATTTAGTGTCGCCCCCGATGAAAAAAAAATATATATGTATATATAAATAGTACAAAACCTATTTCAATTTTAAGACTTGAAGCACACAATTTTATTTTACGTAAAATGACGTCATTCGCATCCGCTTAAGAATTCCACATTTACGATCCACTCTTAAACATCTACAGTAAAGCATGCATAAGAATGTCACTTTGTCGTTATCGCTAAATAATACACAAATGCAGCAAAAAGATGCCGTCATTAAAGAAACTCGACAAATAATGATTCATAGGCATTCATTTGTTTGTAACATTAATATAGACGATTTCAGTCGTGACGTCAGTCATGAAGTTTTGGTTGGAAACTGATTTCAAACAAACGGTTGCTATGTTGTGTTTTCTATTTTGTTTGTGCGTTGCAGCTATATCTTATCTCTCATCTATATCTCTCATCTAAGTGTTTTAATACTTGGTACGTACTGGTAAAATTTTCCACAATTTATATAAAAGAAATTACGCATAGCAACCATTTGTTTGGAGTCAGTTTTCAACCAAAACGTCATGACTGACATCACACTGAAAGCGTCTACAGATACTTAAAATTAAATATAGTTTATAATCACTCCATGTTGTAACATAAATTACTCGTTTATATTTTTTCTAAATAGCATGTATTTTAATTACATTTTCTTTCGGTTGTTATGAGAAAATGGCAACAAAAATATATAATTGCTATTTTTTTAACTATTTTCCTTTTATTTTCTGTATAAATGGAGTACTTAAGTAGCCAAAATCAAACAAATGGTGCTAAAAACTACAAAAAAATTAATATTTAAGAAATAAATGGAGATTCAGTTTTCAAACAAATTGCATTTAAAAGTACTTTTTTTTCCCAATACGACGGTATAAAATTTATAAATGTGCGATGCTTAGAAATTTAAAAAATTGCTATAGAGCATTTTATCGCACAATGATACATCTGCTTTGTTTATTGCTAGCTTCTCTAAGGTAACGTTATGTTTTGGAGACAAAATAAGGTGGGAGAAAGAAATAGCATACCGTCCCGGGGTCTAATAAAACTGTAAAACCGAAGCAAACGTCAATGTATTCATTTTTTAAGCTCTGCAGTAATTAACTTATGAAATTAAGTTTTGTTTTGATACTTAAATTTTTATATATTTTTCCTAATGTGAAAAATAAATTTTAATAACATTATTTCTTACTTTTTTTCTATAATTAAAATCTAGATTTAAGCATGCCCATTATGAGACCACCTCTTGGAACGAAAATTTTTTTCTTGGAACGGGATATGGTCGCTTTAGGGAGGTTTTACTCTAATTAGCAAAATAAAGTCTGCATATAACCAAGCAAACCCTTCACAGAACGCAAAATATAACGTAATTTTGAAACTGTTGTGTTTTCAAAACACTGTGATTTACAAACAATATTTTTTAATCGAAAAAGATCTTTCGATTATTTTATTCTTATCTTATTATCTGCTAGGGTACAAAAAATTCCTAATGCTTCAGTGAGCAAAAAATAATTAATGACCTAATCGCTTTTATAAAAGCATCATTAATCCTACATAATTGTACTTTTATAGATATTTATATCAGATAATTATCATTGGAGTTGTCATTTATAAAATGTTCTCGCAATTTTACACAAAAAGTCTGCAGAACAAACATGAAAAGATATCATTATACGTTTTTTTTGCAGTCGTTTTTCATACTCGATTCCACTTTGCATAATATAATGTGTTTTGTTTTATGCCAATTATGTATTCCATAGACTGCAGCAGTTTTTTTTAATTAACCGTATGTAGGAGGTTATTATAAAAAATCAAGCACATTATGCAAAAAGGTTTTTTTTTATTCTTTTATTTAACATACTAGGAGGTCTCCGCACCCGTGTGCGCTATGCTCACCAATCCCCCGCGTAAGCTCTTCGCGATTCCGTTCGGTATGGCGAAGCAAACCCTATTTTGTGGTTAACTCCCGAAGAAATTATTTCGCCTTTCTTCATTTTCTAAGCATTGAATTTTTAGATTCCACTCAAACCGAACTCCTAAGGATTTCATTTCCTTATATCTAAGCAGATAGTCATTTGAGCTTACAGAGTTTCATAATTAAAAGAATTATTAAATATAAAATCATTAAAAAAAGGGTAAAATTTATTATTTATTTGAATAATTACAAATTAAATAAAAAATCACATATATAGTGTTACGAATATTGTAAATAAGTAGTATTTGTGCTTAAAAATAAAGTAAATAGATCAATTAAGCTCTATTCATAAGCTAATATTAGCTTTGTTGCATTGAAATATCTCAATTTGTTGATTTTCTGGAAGCAAGTAAACCCTATTGGATTTCAATGGGAGTATACGGAAATTTTTTCGAAATACTGGAAATAGCGCCAAGTTGGCTTCGCTTTTGGCCATTAGTTTTGGTCGCCAAGTTTGGCGATATATCCCCAAGTTGGCGACAAACTTAGCGATGTTTGGCAACAGAGCCGGGATCCCCCCCTTGTTATAGCGTCAGAAAGCACTGATCAATCAGCTGCGTTTCGCAGTATCTACACAGATTTCCATTGGTTCATTTCCAAAGCATTACTTTTTTTTTATATATAGAAGGAAATAACTTTTACAGCAAATGTATTCAATCCAGTATAATATTTTCAATGAATATCAACAGTAAACATTTTGGAAAATGGTGGATAAAATGAAAATTTTAAAGAAATGTAATAATAAATATTTCCAAATTATTAAATACTAGCAAACCCCGCGGCTTTGCTCGCGTAATAGTTGAATTAAGCCGAGTGATATATTGAATGTCTATTTTTTATTAGAAGAACACTTTTTGGAATAATTCCAAAATTACAAATTAAGCTACATTTTGACTAAACTTCATTATAAAAGAGCAAAAAACAGAAATGAGAATTTAATTAATAAGAAGAACTAAAAGTAATTCCAAATAAATGATAATTTAGAAAGTATTTTGAGACTTTAATGCTCATTTCATACGCTCATTTCAGTATTCATTCGAAGTTTTGAATTTTTTAGAAACCATCTTAACACATTTACATCTTAAAATTAAACATCATGTCAAATAACAAGCTTCTTGTCTATCAATCTACCACCTCTCTGGGGTTAGTGGCTCCAACATAAAATGCCGAAACAGAATTGAAATAGAATATTTTGAAAAATGTTTAAACAGAGACTGTCACCACTAACCTTGAAATCGGCTGTATTTCCTAATATTCTATAGAAAACAGAATTTAGATGTTTTAATAGGCTTTCTTTTTGTTCCTGCAAACCAGGTGGTAGTGACACCGGCATGAAATATAGCCCGTATAGGAACAGGGACTATCACCCTTGATTCGCAACCAATAACTTCTGTAATCGGTTTATTATTTCCTGAGATTCCATAGAAATCGTAATTTAGGGCTATTTTAGAATGCTTTTCGCTTTATCCCTTCGTTTCACCCCTTTTAGGTAGATTTCGTATGAAATACTACCTATTGGGATCGTTCCTATGTTGGAATTTCTGAAAAATTTTTGCAGATCTACACCGATCATGACCCCTAGAACCCAAAACCACCCTCAGTAAAAAACTTTATCTATCTATCTATCTATCTATCTATGTATCTATCTATTAGGTAGATTTCGTAAGAAATACTACCTATTGCAGTCGTTACCATGGTGCGACTTTATATATATATATATATGTATGTATGTATGTACTAAATTTTGTCCGCACGATAAAAGTCACAATTATGCACGGATCGTCTTCAAACTCGCCAACAACTTTGAGATGGCTAATATCTCGGCGGGGATTGAAAATGGGTAAAATCGGACCAAGGGAATGGAAATGGGGAGGGTTCAAAAATTTGAATATCATCTTAACATGATTCCGATAAAATCAGCTCTTACACAACAATAACAGAAAAAATTCCTACCGGCTCGGGCCTACAGGCGGAGGTAGATTTCGAAGTGAAGTACTAAATTTAAATCAAGAAAATTTAAATCAAGATTAGAGATAAACCCAGTTCCTCCACTAAGAATGAGCTCTAGGGAGCTAAACATTTTGTGAAAATTTTAATATACACGAATACACACACGCATGCATATGGAATAGGTTTAAAAAATAGCTAAAGCAAATTCAGAGAACCTCAAAGTGATAAATAAGTTAATATTTCCATAGTCGGGTTTTTATCATGTTTTAATACGTTTCTTCAAACTCACATGACGTTACATATTCACCTGCTGAGGTACATTTTATTTCCAATATGACGCAATATTTTGTTGTTGTTTTTTAATTCGTCAAACTATTTATTTCATTTTGAGTTTTCATGCGGAAATCTTGCTCTAGGAAACTTATGACGTAATATTCAATTTGTTTTCAATTCGTCAAACTATTTATTTTATTTAATTTTTCACGTGAAATTCTCGTAAAAGAAAAGCAAATGTTGTGGTGAGAATTTTATTGCTTTTTTTTTAATTGTTGCAACTGCAATAACGAAAAATATTTATTTTTTTCTGTTATTGTTGTGTAAGAACTGATTTTATCGGAATCATGTTAAGATGGTATTCAAATTTTTGAACCCTCCCCATTTCCATTCCCTTGGTCCGATTTTACCCATTTTCAATCCCCGCCGAGATATTAGCCATCTCAAAGTTGTTGGCGAGTTTGAAGACAATCCGTGCATAATTGCGACTTTTATCGTGCGGACAAAATTTAGTACATACACACATACACATATATATATATATATATATATATATATATAAACTTTTTAGGTGGGGGTGGTTTTTGGATTCCTGGGGTCCTATAATGAAAAGTTATGCAGGAATTTTTCAAAAGTCGCACCATGGTAACGACTGCAATAGGTAGTATTTCTTACGAAATCAACCTAAAAATAAATATTTTTCGTTATTGCAGTTGCCAACAATTAAAAAAAAAAAGCAATAAAATTCTCACCACAACAATTGCTTTTCTTTTGCGAGAATTTCACGTGAAAAATTAAATAAAATAAATAGTTTGACGAATTGAAAACAAATTGAATATTACGTCATAAGTTTCCTAGAGCAAGATTTCCACATGAAAACTCAGAATGAAATAAATAGTTTGACGAATTAAAAAACAACAACAAAATATTGCGTCATATTGGAAATAAAATGGACCTCAGCAGGTGAATATGTAATGTCATGTGAGTTTGAAGAAACGTATTAAAACATTATAAAAACCCGACTATGGAAATATTAACTTATTTATCACTTTGAGGTTCTCTGAATTTGCTTTAGCTATTTTTTAAACCTATTCCATATGCATGCGTGTGTGTATTCGTGTATATTAGAATTTTCACAAAATGTTTAGCTCCCTAGAGCTCATTCTTAGTGGAGGAACTGGGTTTATCTCTAATCTTGATTTAAATTTTGTTGGTTAATTTAGTACTTAACTTCGAAATCTACCTCCGCCTGTAGGCCCGAGCCGACAGGGATTTTTTTCTATATATATCACTTTCTTCTGGACACGATAACTTTCGTAATTCTGCACCAGTCTCTTCCAAACTGATACATAAAATCAATGGCCATAAAATCTCGGTCAAGTTCGTTAATGGGCAAAATCGGACCAAGGGGATGGAAATAGGGAGGGGTTTTGTGAAAACAGAAAACCCCCCATAACTTCTTAATTTTTGTACATATCAAATCAGTTTAAAGTTTTTATTACTTCTAAAAATAGGGCCAAAAATTTATGTATCGCAGATATTTAATAAAGTTAAAAATGGGCTCAAGGTGCGCAATAAATAGGGTTTTGGGGAGAAAAAAATCATAACTTCGTCAATTCTCAAGATATCAAATCCAATTAATTTTATTATAAATCTCCTTAACATTATCTACAACTTTTATATTCACAAGTTTTTGATAGGACCAATGCGTACCGCAAAAATAAATTAAAAACGAAAACAAAAAAGGGGTTTGAAGAAGAAAAAAATCCATAAATCCGTCAATTAAAAATATATCCCAATGAATTTATCATATATCTTCTTAATATTGTCTACAACATCTATATAGACAAATTTTGGAAAGGACCAATTCTTACAGCAAAACAAATTAAAAATAAATAGCGGTTGGAGAAAATTCATCTAAGTAAGGGTGTATTCAAATCCAAACTGCTTATTTTCTGACTCATTTTACAATTCATTTTTGCTCTCAAAGGCTTCCAATTGGTACGTTTTCTTACTCAGAAACTATATAAACTACCGTAATGGTCGATTGTTTGATAGAGGCATAATATATATTTTTTTAAATGCTGTTAAAAAGGGCACTTTGAACCGAATCTACCGAAGTGGATTGTGTTGGAAAAATCATTGTCACTCAAATCCAAACTGCTTATTTTCTGACTCATTTTTAAATTCATTTTTGCTTTCAAACGCATTTAATTGGTAGATTCGCTTATTCAGAAACTATATAATGTACTGTAATGATCGATTTTTGGATAGAGGCAGAATATATTTCAAAAAATGAGGTCAAAGTGGGCATTTTGAACGGAATTTCCTGAAGCGATTGTGTTAGAAACGAAAAATATTGTTCTTCTGAGAAAATAATTGTTTATATATCAAGTTTTAATTAATTGAACAAAAAATAAAAACACAGGTCGCTTATAAATTTCTTCAAAAATCACGTCAGCAAGTTTCATATTTTTTTATATTAAAAATGAATCTGGAATTATGCCAGAAAATGTCGAGTTGTTGAGCATGGAAAAGTATTTTTTTGAATACTGCCCTAACATGACTCTTATAAAACCAGCTATTATATAAAAATGAAATAAAATCTCGTTAAAAGCTGCCAGATAAAATTGTTAAAGTGGATTTATCTCTAATCATGAGTTAGTTTTTGTTTGTGAAATTAGTATATTTGACTTCGAAATCTACCTCTGCCTGTAGGCCGGTCCGGCAGGGATTTTTTTATTTGGAATTTATTTTCGACTGTTCTTAGAGTACATTTATAGTTTATAAGTAACTACCGTGCTATATTTAAAGTTTCTAGCATCTTCAGTACCGCAGAAACCGCAATTTAGAAAGTTTTTTGCTCCTGCAACCCTCTAGGGTTTGTAGCACCGACATAAAATATACCTTATGTTTTAGCAGGTTTCATCACCATCAATTTGCAACCATTATGTTGGAAATCAGTTTCGTATTTCATACGATTGCATAAAAATTGTAATTTAGAACGCTTATAGAACGCTTTTTGCTCACTTCATCTTTTTAAATTTGGAATTTTCTTTCGACAATTCTTAGAAAGCATTTGCATCTTTGAAGTAATTACCATTCTAAATTGAAAATGTTTGACCCCCCACCCCCTCTTTAACACAAAAAACGCAATTTAGAACATTTTTTGCTCCTGTAACCCTCAGGTGTTACTGACAATTTGAAAACATTATTTCTGAAATCGGTTTATATTTCCTGAGATTGCGTAGAAATGACTATTTAGAACGTATTTAGAAGGCTTTTCGTTTGTTTTCACCACATTAAATTTCAAACTTTTAAGCAACTCTTCTCAGAAAGCATTTAAATCTCATAAGTAATTACCATGCCAAATTTCAAGTTGCTTGCCCCTTCAGTATTAAAAAAGTCACAATTTAGAACGTTTATTAAAAGGCCACCGCAAGGTGGTAGTGACGCCGACATGAAGTAGATCTTATATTGGAGCAAGGGCTGTCATCATCAATTTCGAATCATTACTTTTGAAATCGATTGGGTATTTTCTGAGATTGAGTAGAAATCGCCATTTAGAATGTTTTTTAGAAATCTTTTCGCGCAATTTCACCCCTTTGAAATTTCGAATTTGTTAAGAAATGACATTTATATCTTATAAAATTTCATGTTTATAGGCCTTTCAGTAACACAAAAATCTCATATTCGAACGTTTTTTTGTTCATGCACCCCATTTGGGGGTAATGCACCGACATAAAAATGTAGCCTATGTTGGAGCAAGGGTTGTCACCATCATTTTGACACAATTATTTTTGAAATCGGTTTGGTACTTCTTGAGATTGCGTAAAAATCGCCATTTAGAACGTTTTCTTGAACGCTTTTTGAGCATTTTCACCTCTTTAAATTTCGAATTTTTTAAGACATGTTCTTAGAGATCATTTATATCTAATAAGTAACTACCATGCCGAATTCCATACATCTGGGCCCTTCAGTAACACCCAAAATTACAATTTTGACACCAGTATTTTTAAATCGGTTTAGTACTTCTTGAGATTGCGTAAAAATCGCCATTTAGAACACTTATTAGAACGCTTTTTGCACATTTTTACCCCTTTTTAATTTCGATTTTTTAAAGAAATGTCCTTAGAGGTCATTATTATCTTATAAGTAACTACCATCCCAAATTTCCACTTTCTAGGCCCTTCAGTAACACAAAAACCGCATTTTTAGAAAGTTTTTTGCACCTGCACCACCTTTTAGCCAGTGGATCGGACATAAGATATAGCCTATGTTCTAAGTTGAACTATCACCATTATTTTGATACCATTACTTTTGGAATCGGTTCGGTAGTTCCAGAGCTTACCTCCTACAAATAAACAACTTTTACTTCTTTATATTATTATAGATAGATAAATTTGTTAATTATTCTGCATTCTATATGTAAATTATATTTTCATTGTACTAATTATTAAAATAACCACTCTTATGCATATGTTAATAGACCAATTAATTGAGATATTACAGAAGCTACCTAATATTAATATCAGTTACAGTGACATCGTCATGACATTACAAATTATTTCAGTGGCACTAGTAAGGTAAAATTTAAATTATTTGAATTGTAACATCGTGGTTCACAAGCGCCCTTACTTTGTAAATTTATTTTATTTTGTCGCCGCTATCGAATTTTAGAGTTCCGCTAGTTACCGCAAAATTGAATATATTGACTTGAGAATGACCTTTCAGCATCCATGTTTTGGTAATAAAATGAAGAAAATAAATGCTGAATTATAGTAACAATGTGTAATCATACTAAGGTATCGATATTATAATTTGTAAATAATTAAACTGATAATAAATAAATAACCGTGTGCTTAACCGTAAATCTTATGCGTGTGTCCAATTGGGTATTTCCATTTAAGGTCATTTTCTGCTAAAGCGTGCTATTTAAAGGGTATTTACAGTTATATATATATCTACCCTACATATATAAAATCCTAATGAAACGGATATTATGAAACGAATGAATTGAAACGAATTTATGTAACGATTCTATGAAACGACTGATTAAAGAACTGATTACGTTTCACGGCGATTTCTCCTAAAATACGGAATACCTTATGATGAAATTAACACAAAATTCCGTATTGATCTGCAGATCTCAAAACTGGTATTGGAATTTTTAAATTCGAATTAGTTTCCGAAATATTAATTTTTTTCTAATTTTATATATTTTTCTCTAATGATGGCAACTCGAATTTTAATCATAACAGATATTTTTTTTTCATATTTTGGAAAACATTACTATTTTATACTAATTTGGCGACCAGTTTGGCCTCCCTTATATGTATGCTAAGAAATGTATCATGTTACTTTTATTAATAATTCAATTTGTATTTCATTATAATTTTATTTAATACAAGCTGAAACATTTAAAATAAATGGCTTTCACTTCTTTCTTTTTAGGGTTTCGTTCATCTGAAGAAACCCTATTCGTCTCGCTCCTCTGTCTGTCTGTCCGTCACAGAGCCCGTTCTCAGAAACTATACATGTTAGAGACTTGAAATTTTGGGTACTTATAGCTGAACACCTCACATCAAACAACAAATCATAAAATTTTGAAAAAGTTAGTAATTAACTTAATTACGGGCTAATTAAATTCTAAAATTAACCAATCAACCTTTTGAACGCACCTTCGAACGCACTTTTTCCAAATCCTCCGGAGTTTCTCCTATGGGTTATCAGTAAATTCGGCGGATACTCCATAAAATCAGCCGATGCAGGGTTACCACGGAGTAATTTAAGCAATAAATGAAGTGGGCATTTAAAAGCGGAAACTCATCTGCGGAAGTATCGGCCGTACTATTTTGTAACAGGTGTAGAAATACGCGGAAAAAATTCCACTTTATTTTGGTATGAATTTCAATTTTCTGCGTAGAGTAGAACGCAAAAAATCCAGTAAAAATCGATCGATAAAAATTTAATTTCTGTATTTGAAAAGACAATGAAATGAGATTTCCTTTCAGCGGTACGCAGCTGCCGCCATGTTTCAGACATATCAGCGCGGAGAAATTTAAGCAGAGAACGAAATTTAAACTTTTTAAATATTAAATTTTTCGATAAAATTTTTCGACATCCGGCCAGGAAAGGGAAATCTCTCGCAGATTTCATACATACCCGGTTCAAAGAGATAGCTTAATTACAAGGTGAGATATTAATTATTATTTAATTAATTCCTTTTATTTCCGTCAAATGCGAGATTAAGATGGAGGCACGTGCTTTATTAACGGAGATTTCATTTAAATTAGGAAATCTAACAATTTGCGTGAGTTTTTCGACGGCGGGCTATGAGATAAGTATTAATTATTCAATATGAAAAGGTTTATAAGTGTTCATACCACTATTTCCGAATAGCAATTTCAGGAAATATCTTAAATTATTGGTTAAGACCGCCACTCGATGTGTTTGAAACTTTAAGATACTTTATAACACATAAGAAAAAGTGTAAAAAAGAATGGAGTGTGACATTTCGAGGAGTGAAGGGGGGGGGGGGGGACTAGATTTATTTATTAAATCTTAGCGTTTGTTACCGCAGAAAATGTTTTAAATTCTTGGTTAAGACCGCACCGCCACTCTCCCGACGATGTATCTACGGCGAGGTTGCGCAAAGGAGTTTCGTTCAGATATGCTTTTGTTAAGAATAGAGTGCGCTCCCTGGTGGTGGAATGCGGAACTAACGGAACGCGATTTTGTTAAAATTAGGAAATATAACAAGGCGATCTGTTTGCAATTTTAAGATACTTCATGACACATAATAAAAAGCTTATAAAATAATGGTGCATGTAATTTCCTGTGAGGGGAGGGCGGGGAGGGGCGCTGTATTTTTTTTAAAAAATTAGCGTTTATGACCTTTTTAGATGTCGTTTTTTGAGGACTACGATATACTCAGACATGTGCTACTTATGAAAGATAAAGATGTCCAAATTTTAGTTACCACTATTTCCGAATAGTACTTTCAACAAATTTCTTAATTTCTCGCTTAAGACCGCCACCAACTCGAGTAACACATCCACGGGTGCTATAGACCCGATCCCCTCGACTAATATACCTACGGATAGGTTGTAAAACGGAGTTTCCTTCGGATAGAGGTTTGTGTAGAATAGAGTCTGCCCCCTGGTAGCGAAATGTGGAACTAACAGATTTCGTAAAAGGAGAAAGTGTTTTAAAGGAATATTAAACGAAACCCTCTGTGTGATCTGTCATGACACTTACCCACTTGTTTTTTAAACGAGAGGAAAAGAAAAATAGAAGGCACAGATGTCATATACGCACAGGTGTAACTAATTGGCGCCAAAATAGCATTATTTTGGTTGACATGGTAACGCGGCTATTGTTGTTTATTTAATAATAAATGTTTATTTACTTTATTTTCTTTTTTTTTAATTACATAAATTGTTTTGTTCTATAGTTAACTATTTTTTTTTGTTATTTTCTTTTAAAAATAATAAAAAATAATTAAAAAATACGGTACTACTTAGTTATTCCGCCGACCCATTTTGCCAAATTATATAAATTGCCAAACCACTCGCCAAATTATACAAATTGACATAAATTTTATTTTAAATAACGAGATAACAAATAAAATAGTATAATATTAATAAATATACAACAAAAAAAACGAAAAAAAAATCACTTGATGACGTAAAGGCGTGTAACTTGCTTAAAGTCAAGTGAATGTGGCATTTACGATCAACCAATATTGGCATTTAATCTTATAGTTTGGTGATAGATTTTTGGTCGACAGGGTAACTAAGTAGTACCAAAAATGCATATGTAACTGGCATTCGAATACGAGTTTTTCACCAAATTTTCGTTAAAAAAAAAAAAAATCACGCCAAACCCGGTGCGTATATGACATCTGGCGAAATATTAAATGATGTAACAAACCATGACATTTAATTTCAACTTCAAAATAACGTTTTAATTTAGCACTCGAAAAAAAAATGCTAACTGTCGTGTTGAAAAAAGCTATTGGCGAGATTTGCACCCGGCTAGCGTAACAGTACCAAGAATTCTTTGCGGCCGTGGCAACTTTTATGTAGTTTTATTCCAAAAAGAAATTTGATTTTTTTATTAAAATGGAAAACTTTCGGAACAGATGTCATATACGGACCCATATTGGCGCGATTTTTTTCTGGCGCCAATGTCGTATACGCAACGGGTACTTAACTGGCGCCATAGTATCGTTATTTTGCTTGATTTGGTAAGCCGGATGTTTTTGCTTATGCTGTTGATGTTTTCCCCAAATTAGCGTCGGAAAAAAATCGCGCCAATATGGGGCCGTATATGATATCTGGGCCAAACTTTCATATGAAAAGCGAAGGGATCAGAGCGTATTTATTTATGGTAATTACATGACTTGGACTATTATAATATAGATGAAATGATGACGGTAGAATAATATTTGGCGTATCTGTCACCTGCGCCTGGCTAACATGAAAGTACCAAAATGGCACCTGGAATATAAAAACCGAAGTGGTCCGCCAAGAATTGTTGATGATAGTCATATGACTTAGGCTGTTGTTATAGAAATTCTTTTAAAATACCGGGAGACAAAGACTCTGTACAGTTAAATCATTTTATTTTAGCTTCTTTTCAAATGTTTAACTGATCCTATTTAATCAAACAAGGAAACAATAATTGGATGTCTTAACATCAACTTATTCGGCCTTAAATTTTTGCAATCAAAGGGAATTGAATGGAAACCCATTTACAGGGAAATCTGCACATCGTTTTTCAGTAAAATTCAATTTTCTCTAATATTTTTAAAAGCGAACAGATTAGCGTGTTTTTAAATTCTGCGGTATCTGAACGGGAGGTTGGTGAGCGTATCTTGCAGTGGGCAGAACTAACTAATATATATATATAAAACAAATCTGTCAAACACAGGAAATACAATCGCCTACAAAACTTAGGGTACAACATAGAACATATTTCCTGGACCAGACAGCAATGGGCTTCTGTACTCTTCACAGACGAGTCTAGATTAACACTGGAGAACGATTCAGGGAGTCTCCTGATCTAGAGGGAACAACGCACCAGCTACCATCAACCTAACACTGTTGAAACACACAGGTACAGAGGTGGTTGAATCATCGTTAGGGCAGGGATCTCACTCGGTGGTCACACTGACCTGAATGTGTTCCATGGAGGAACTCTGACTGGCGTAAAATATCGAGATGAGATCCTTGATAAATATGTCCACCCATATGCTAGTGCTATCGGTAAGGATATCATTCTGAAGGATGATAATGCATGACCTCATCGAACTGTGGTTGATGAGGACTATCTTGAGGTTCACGGTTGGGAGCGAATGGAATGGCCAGCTCACTCTCCAGAAATGAATCCGATAGAACATTTTTGAGATACCTTGGCAGACAAGATGCTGCTTTATGTCCTCCTCCAAGGTCGTTAGATGAACTGTAAGAAGGCTTACTCCATGCCTGGTCCTAGCTTCCTATTTCGGTGTCCGACAACTTCATTGACAGAACGGAAAGTCGAATCAATCAATGTGTACACGTCAGGGGTGAACACATTCCTTATTACAACCCATTTTTGTAATGTTTTTATAACATTTTACCACCTAATACTGTGATGAACTGTTTTCTCCAAGAATGGACTTTTGCACAAATAGTGTTTTTTTGTTGTAAATCATTTTTGCGTTTAACTTACGTAAATTTCTATGTCACAGTCAATACATAACTGTTTAGTGCATGTTTTCTCCAAATTAGGTGTTCTTACATTCATTCATTTGCAAATTATACGCAAAAAAACGGTTGTACCTTGAGCCTAGAAGGCTCCTTGTGCAGTACCTACGAAATACTCCCTCGGTTCTAAAAAGACCCATGCATGTTTCGCGCTTAAAAGCAACAGTCTACAAGTAAAAGCTTTATTATCTTAATAACTGATGACGAATACTAAAACACAAAATAATTTATGACAGTAAAAAGATCAAATAAAAGTAAAAAGTACTTACAAAATCTTGTTTAGAGGTACATCCATAAAACACAAATGAATCTTTCAAATATTTAAAAGATATTATCCTTTATAAGAGTTATGACAAACTGTACTCAGATTCTGTTTGCACGTAAAGCAGTAGCATATTACATACTTAAAAGGGAATTTATTGTTCGTTTTTTCGCATAGACATCTTCCTTGCTTCTAGGCAATTTCCAATTCAGCTGAAGTTCTAGTAATTTCCTTACAGAATTGTTTCTCACTTTGAACCATCTGCTTTGCTCCATGCCCTCTTAGAAGATTTTCTCTTGTCTCCATATACTTTTTTACAAAAGCGTTATATGTAGATATGCATAAAATATTAGAAAATACACCAGTTTGTCTTCCTTTTTGTAGTGCATGTAACTACCATTTTGTCCAGCGTATCAACTGCTCCCTTATTTTTATTATAATTCTGATTCTCAATTTCTGATTCTCATGTTTTCTCAGTTTTCTCATTCGTATGCAATATGGTTTGAAGAACAACACATTTAATTAGTTATTTTTTGGAATGCGAAATACAAGCGTTGTATCTTTCGCAAACGCAAATGTTAAACTGTATCTTTCTTCACCTTTTGTTTATAAAATTTCTTCAGTGAGAGATGATTTATTTTCAGTATAGAAGCTTCACCATGGATTTTACCGATGTCACGTTGGGTACAGATATCTGGAAGAAAAACACAAATATGCGTGAAGAACATTTTAACACGGCTTCCCCTTCGTCCAATAAGCAGTCTTTTTCGGAAGGTACATACCCGCAAAGACGTGACTGTTACCACTCGTTGGTAAAGACCATTAGTAGCGATCTCATTGTCAACAACTGCATATGTCAATTCGTCATGTATCGTGCAAACGGCATTCCGTAGTTCTTGTGAAACTTCAAATAGGGACGCATCATCACCATCAACATCATTGTCGTAATCTTCGAACGATAATTCATCACATTCTGGAACCAAAGATGTCAAAAACAATTTTCAATAGTCTTCTTTAATGCCATATTCCAACTCTTGCCTAATATAACACATGGCATCTAACACAGTCACGCGAAACTTCTTATTTTTATCAAAGGCAGCAATAACATCTTTTAGAAGCAGCTTTCGATAATTTCGATTTGTCTCATTTTTTATAATCCATTGATCTAATTGTTGTGCCATACTGGTTCAGTTTGGAGGCGAGAAAACATGTTCAATCGGATTTAAATTGGGAATCATGCAATGGGCGGTACAGTTGTCTGCGATTATAGCCACTTGTCTGTGCAAATTTTATGCATTCTTATTGTCAATCTGCAAATCTTATTGTCATCCAGACCTTTCGGTTAGCATCGTAAGATACATGCAAAGATTTGCAGTTTTTCAAACAAAGAGGCTTGAGAAATTTACCAATAACTAATGAAGTCAATTTCTCTGAGCCATGCATCCATATTCGCTACTAATAAAACGGCCAATCTTTTTTTGCTTACCTTCCCACCACTTCATTTCTCGTTCTTAAAAGTAACAGTTTTATCTGGCAAAACAAGAAAAAAACAGTCCAAGTTTATGAAAATTAAAAAAATCACAAAGTCTGTACCTATTGATAATGTCACTTTAAAAGTTAACAGCCATTTCTTAGATTGTTTGGCAGTAAAATTCGGTATCCTAGTTATGCAGCAATTTTCTGAGATTTTTCTTTTACGATAATCCATGTATTGGAATATTCTGCAATCTGGCACATTTTATCCAAGTGAAAAGATCTTTCTCAACATTCTCACATGTTAAAACATGTTCTCGTTTTCTCTTTTGGTTGATCACATCTTCTTTTTAACAGGTCTTGAACCCTAAGACGTTATTCATTGTCACTCTGTCTATTCCACCAGTCTTCGCGAAAGCTGCTTTCGATACTTTCGTTTTTTCAAAGTTTTTTACCATTTGTTTTTCCGAAATATTCAATTTTACTGACATCTTGTATTCACAAACGACAATTAACAAATAAACGAAGACATTACATCCAGCGACAAGTAATGAAAATCACAAAAAACTAAAAATGCGTGATTTAACTTATCTCTGCACGGAGGACAATTTTCATTTGGTCGCAAGGGGTGATGGCATATTTTCCAAGAATCGGTATCTAATGCGACAATTGAAAGAGAAATCTCCAGAGATTTGGAAACACTTACCGACAGGAAAGAGTTTCTCTTTTAGGCTGCAGCCGGGAAGAGGTTATCCCCCCCCCCCTCCCTCGAGTGTCGACGCGCATCTAGTCACGTGGTAATCAATGTTATCGCGATCTCTAAGGCTCCGTTTACAAAGAAAAGGTCTCCCTCTCATTCTAAAGCTATAAAAATGTCAACTGGCATTTCTTGCACATATTGGAGTTCCTACTTGTAGATTTTAGCAAAAGCACGGTAGATTCAAAGAGGGAAAAAAGGAAGGATTGACTGGAAGGACTGGAGTTCCTCTTTCAGGATCTCGATCCACTTCTCTTTAAAGCTATTGAAAATGAAAAGCACCGCGTGATCAATACAAAGAGGCCAACAGTTGAATGATACGTCTATTCTGCACTTTACACCCTATAAAAGGAAAGGAAAAAGCAAAAAAAAAAATTATAATATATTTTGCGATAAAAAGGGAGACAAAAGATGGCCATATGACCATATATCCGATAGTAGCCATTGGAAACTGACCATATAGGCGGTCTATTTTAGCACGTAATACCTATTCAGTCAGTCCGGACTTACGAAAAGTGACCTTATAAGCGGGTGACCATATATCCGGCACTGACTGTATAAAAATACTCGCTTGTGGTAGCCCTGCATACCTGAGCTTAAGAAATACAACAACTTTAATTCAACAATAAACAGTGAAATCAAGCTATGCTGTAAATAGACATAATTCTTATGATTAGAAAACTATAAATTATTTAAGAATACGTTGAGAGTAACCCTTTCTCAAAATTTTTAAATTATAAAGCATTTTAATCAGTTCAGAATTTCTAACAGCTCTATTTTCTGAGACATAAAAAATCTACTTAGAATATGTTTATATTTCTGTAGAATACAATGGATGCTGGTACCAGGATTTTCGCTGTAGCTTGCCATTGCGCCAAATCGCGACAAAATGCTTCGTTTGACGAGTAAACGAACAATCAGACTCGCCAAATTGCGAGTGTTCAATTTCTGCTCTTATTGTGTGTGTGTTTGCCAATACAATCGTGATCCTTATCCGCTTTGCTGAACGATTCATGTCACTTTAAATGTTCAATCGTATCGTGCCATTTACAATGCTCTACTGATAGACATACTGACTCAACATAAATTCAGTTTAGCAGCAGCCAAAGATACTGAAAGGATCATGCGATAAGTATCCGTATCAGTTGTCAGTTAATCACTATCTGGTGGGCTCTTGTCAGTTAATCGCTGTCTACGCGCCCGCGTCGGGTCGATAAGATACAAACAAAAATACTTGCATCAAGCGCCAAATAGAGAAAAGTTTTGCTGGAAAGCGGTTTTGAAATTAGCCATTTATCGTAATATTTCTTAGTTGTATCATTGGTTGGTAATGTTTTTCTATCTGTTAAAGTCGAAATCTCATAGCAATTTTTAGTGTATATTTTCAAAATGGTAAATCAAAGATAGCTGTTTCGAATTTTTATTTAGACTACTAAAGGAATATCTCAAATATTTCTACATTTAGGAAATATTTAGAATTAATAGGTTCTGTAGCGGATAGTCGAATTTCTACTTTATAAGCAATTACACGAACATAGGTTATTTTAGAATATATTGAATAAAAGGGATACAATGAGTATTTCTAGATAGATTTTTCAGTGTTTCAAGCCGAAACTATTTTGTTAACTTTTTTTTTAACCATTTGGGAAAATGGTTATTGTTCTCGTCAGGGTAGGAAATCAAAAGCATATCTGAAGGTTTTCATTGGTTTAATCCGTATTTTATTCGTTGTTTTCTGATTGGTCTATACAGTAATCTGCATTTCCCTTTACTTTCAACAGAGATAGATACCTTTTCTTGCCACTATGACAAAAAAGTAATAAAAACTACAAAAAAATTAATAACTCAGAAACAAATTGAGATACAGCTTTCAAACAAATTGCATTTAAAAATACATTTTATTACTACTGTTTTTTATATGTTATTCGGCCGATCGCTAATGTTAATAAAAATCCAGGGAGAACCCTAACTGAGACCTATATATTACAATAATAAAAATAACTTTCTTATAGGCAATTCTAATCATTTAATTCTACTTCAAAAAATCATCAAGGATACAGAGACAGAACAAACGTTCTCATTAGCAGATACTTAAGAAAATGAAGTGAGATTTCATCCAAAAACGAAGTTACCTGCTGAGCTTTTACTACATTTCTAGTACAAAGACTGAGTAAATAACAGATATATCAATGTAAAATACTCATGACAACCAATTTTGGAGATTCATTCGTACTATAAATAAGTTAAGGAGAAACAGAAATTATTTCGTATTCAACCACAACGTTAGTAACGGTGTTTAAATTACTAAATGTATGCATGCTATGCAATCGCAAGCAAAATTAATTCGTCCACTTAGATTACAGTGATTTTCAAGTAGCGAAGCACACAGACACACATAATAAAAAGAGAAATTCAAATAAATTAGCACTTCGCTGATCAAAATAATGTCAGACGTAATGTTTAAATAATGCAAACTCAAATTTATACAAAATAGTAAAACAGATAAATAAGTTTTGGTCTCTTTTCATTTTATATTCCTTTGTATATCGGAATTTCAGATGATGTGAATGTTTGTTAATCGGAACAGGTAATAGTCCCAAAAAGTTCGGTTAACATGGTTTAATTATATTTAAAAAATTGTTATTATATAATTTACCAATATTGGGGAAAAATCATTAATCTTATTGCCAATTATTTTAACCCTACGAACGCATTTATTCATATGACAGTGAATGTACATAAAATAAAGTTGTAGGACAATTTTCTGTTATTGAAAATGATTTTTTTCATTATTTAGAGAGTAAACGGAGTTGTTATACGTATGTGATTTGATTAACGGTAATTAGATTATATGTCAGAAAAGAGATTAAATGTTCGGTGGTAGAAATATTTCATTTTCGTGTTCTCTAGACAACTAATAAAATATGCCCCCTGTAAGCAATGAAAAGGTTTATTAAATCAGACTATCACAAAATATTTTATGTCATCCGTTAGGTTATATGTCGAGACTCAATATTTCATTTATTATTAATGTTCTAAGATTAAACATGTATTTCTAAATATTTATTTTACGAGAAAAAAACAACAACTCTATTTTAGCAATAATAGAACAAAAATGTAACTAACAATTAAATTTTAAAAATCAAAAAACCCGACTGCGTAAAAAGGGAACTAATTAATTATTTCTCATCAATGTGAAACTATTTTTTTTTTCAATTCCTACTATCAGCTCACACTCTCGCTATATATATCTTGTTCAAATTGTCAATCGTTAATAAAATACTTATTATTCATCCAATCAAGCTCAAATAAGTTTTTTTAAACTTGTACTGGATTACACTTGATGTTAATCCAGTATTTTTTCAAATATTAATTCATTAAAATTAAATTAATTAACTTTTAATAATCGAGAGACCCCTCTTCTTGATCAAGGTATTTTAAGACCGTGAGAGCCCTCTTCTTGATAAGGCGTTTTAAGCGCTACTCAAGAAGAAAGAAAAATGGGCGAAAAAAAATTATCTTATTGACCTAAGTAGGAATTAACTTAAAATATTTTTTTATGTATTACTTGTTTATATTACTTGCCTATTTTTTTATTTGCTTGTATTGATGATTTTTAAGGTGTGTTTAATTGTTAGTTCCTATCTATAAACACTGTTTTGATGAGATCTATAGATGTCTATGATGGTTAGAGTTGCAGTAAAGCTACAGATCCACAATACATACCACAATACTTCCAGGTTATATAATATTTTAACGGAGCTTCTGAGTGTAAAATAGTCAATGAAACATCGTCTTCAATTTGAAAAACCTATCTATTGATATGCCACTCAATAGGGTGCGTAAGTTTTTTTGTCTCTACCGCCATTTTGTGTTTTACGACCGCCATTTTGAATTTATAAAAACAAAACCTAGCCTATAACCATCGGGCCGATAAGACGAATTGATAGAGACCCCATTCATTAAAATCCATCCAGCCGTTGGGATGTTTCGAGGGTATAAAGAAATCCGCTTACACAGATGCGCATGAAACGCATAACCCTTCTTTTCAGTCGGGTAAAAAGCACGTTTTTAAAAAGGTTTTCAATTTTAGTGCTTTATAAAACACACAGTAAAAATGATACTTTTAAAGATTTTAAGATAAATAAAAAATTGAATTTTTCCTCAAGAACGTAGAGAGCGATAATAATGTACACTGTAATAAAATATCAGTGTCTAATCCAGAAATGGTGTAATGAAACCTTATGTAAATTACTGTAGTGAAACGCCACAAAAATATTTTCTTTTATGAAGTTAGCAACATCTAGCTGTCGATATTACATTCGAAATGAAATCCCTTATAATCCACTTGCTTAATTGCCCATAAAAAATATGTCATACATGGATTCATTTCTTTCGTTTTCTTTAAATATTAAAATTGAGATTTACAACCGATTTCTCAATCATCCCATTTTAGGGATGGAATATATTCTAAATTAGAAAATTTTAAACAAAAAATAAAAGCAATTTCAAGAAACTATTTCCTAATCCAATTTCCATCCATCCTAATTTTCATTTTCATATATTCTGTTTCCATATGTTAAATATGTTCTGGAACAAAGTGAAAAAAAAAAAAAGAATTTATGTAAGACTTTTTTTTTTTTTTTTTTTTTTTTTTTTGCAATCAAGCTAAGTAGATGATGAGGGATTTAATTTCGATTAAATCTACATCTAGACATTTTTAATTTCATTAAATAAAATATTTCTGTGATGTTTCATAACACCAACTTACCGGTGGATTTTCCTTCCACCAATATTTTTGGTGTTGATTTTTTTACATTGTAGAATTCTACTATAAATTTTAGTTTAAAGTATTATATGGGAAATTTTGGAAATCAAACAATATTTTATTTTATTAATTTAAGAAAGAAATAGTGCTAACTAAATAAATTTAAACAGTATAAATGTTGTCATTAAATAGTTAAACTTTATAAATTAAAACAAATGTATAGAAAAATCACAATAAATATTTTGGTAATTAATGAATAAGGAAATTCTTGTAGTTCTTCAACATAGAAAAAATAAACACTGGTCCATTCTAAAAGCTCTCATACAGCGGCGTTCCGCAAAAACGAAAAGGAAAACGACGAGAGAACGAAAGAGAAAAGGAAAGGTTGGTTGGTTGGTTGATTTTTGACGGCCAATTATCTGCACGAAGGATATAGGCCCAGGGGGGGAGTGCCCTTCGTGGGGGTCTTTCTAAGGGAACCTAACCCGTATTTACGCATGGAAATTCATGGCTCGAAGAAAACCACGAAAACTCCGAATGATTAGACCGACGGGCGCGATTGGGATCGAAACCAGCACCTCCCGTCTACCAGCTTCGAGAGCAGAACTTCTCAGCCACTGGTGGGGCAACGAAAAGGGAAGAACAATATGTAGCTAGATGAAAGTAAGTACATGTTACTTAATAAATATTTTATTCCTATTATTTAGTATAGATTTAAAATTAGGTTTTAAGTATTTTATGAAGGACAATTTTATAAAATATTTTAATAGTGTAACAGGATATTTACATATTTGTTTCACGGTTCATAAATCTATGAAAAGCATTGACATTGGTATTTTCACATGAATGCCTTACATATATGTATATATTATATACTAAAAAATGCGATATAAATTCAAATGTTTTATTACATCCAAATTTTTATTAAAAGATCACGTGGCAAAAAGATTTGTTCATACACTTAATGAGTTAAATAACTAAAATAGCTTATTAAACATTTAAAATAATTGAAATTTTCTTTGAATTAACTGTCGTTTAATTAATCCCATAAAGAAACTACCAGTTTAATGGAACACATTTAGTAGAAATAAAAATAATTTCTAAATCTGTGATTTTTCAATGGTAAATAAAAGGATTGAATGCTAGAAGTCAATGTAAACATACACTTCATTTCATCTGTGCAAAGAACGGGGTCGTGTGAGATGGAGCGGTGATAATGTTTCTATAACGCAACGTATTAAGACTTGTTATATACAGGGTGCAATATGTTATCTATCGCCGACCTTTAATATTTCATCCGTTGGTCGTAGACATACAGTTCGAATTACAAAAACGTTTCAAATTAGCTAAATATTCATGTTGTGGCATTATTTAAAGTAAAAAATCAATTTGATAACAATTACGAAAACTAACTTTTTATACGGTCCCCCAGTCCCTATAGTTATATTTAGTAAAAGTTTACACATATCATAGCAGATGTAACACAAAAAGTTTGACATATGTACCACAAAAATTGACACAGTTATTAAATTTCAAACACTGCAAATAAAGGCGTCTTAAATTAAGATACATATGTGACTGAAAAAGAATTTCAGACACTTAAGTGTCTGAATCTGAAAATTCAGTCACAATAGATGTCTTAATTTAAAACACCTAAGTGTCTTACTATGATCATAGTGTACACGAACTGATAAAAGTGTCTAAAAAATCTGCAAGTGTCTAATTTTAAGACACTTTGTAACTCCGCTCCGCATTCACCAGGGGGCACTCTCAGTTGCGCATGCGTCTTCCTTTCGAACTCGATGTTCGTTTGTAATTCAAACTGAATGTTTGTTTTTATGTACGCGTACATTTTAACTAATAATTTATTTTGACTTGATTGTTTTTTGCGGAATGTGAAGTTCCGGGATTTAATTTCTATCGACATAGTGGTACTCCGTATTAAAATTTATCTATAAAACTAATACAGTGTTCTTCATCTCGTCAAATTTGTAAAGAGAACTGTTATCTGGCGGGCTATGTTTTCAGGATGGAAATTTTCCATTCTTTTAACAGAGCTAGTCGGATGTGCAAGAGCAAGGGGATTTTATTTTTTAAATATCCAAGTCCTAACTAACGGATACTAACGTAGCCTCCAATCCGGACGTCCTCTGGGCGTATGTGCTTTTGGAATAATCAGACCTTTTCCCAGGTAAGTGGGGTCTTAACTATGTATTTAAAACTCTCTGTGATTGTTTTCTCTTTAAATGAAGACCTCACACGAGTCTATAGCTTTATTAGTTCCTGAGTTATGCCAAAATATGTTCAAAGCATTTTGCCTATGGTATTTCCATGTTAAAATTTTATTTTGCTAATATTTAAATTTCTACTCTTCAAATCATCTGCAATCATATTTCTGTATTATTTTCTATCCAATGTTATCTTTAAAATAAATTTTGGTGTCTCTGCATGGTGTATATTAGCGGTTACTGAATTTATTCATTTTACTCCTTCCTAAGCCTTTTCTTATGTAGCCATTACTTTAAAAATCGCAGTGACATCGCCTGTTGATTGGCTCATACTTCTTAATTACCATCAAGACTACCTTAATAGTATTTTTTTGGTGTAATTATTACTCTGAAGTACCCTTTTTAATTATTTATTTACGTATACAATATTTTTATAAGCATTTAATGCGGCAGCATTTGTAATGTTTACATCGATTTTTACATTTCTGATAGATTTATTATGTGTTATGTACTGGAATTCAAAAGCATTTATAGTAAACATTCCTGTTAATAGCTGCTTTTATTTATTATTTATGCTTTTCTTGTCTAATGAAGTTTTCTTCTGCCTCATAGTGTGTACATCATAAATTTAAAAAAGAATATAGTTCGAACATCCTTCCATTCATTGATTCCCCCATATATTTAATACAGCGAATTACTTGTGTTCATTTATTTATTTTAAAATGTTTTGACTGATAAAACTCATTAAATCCGGTCATTCTAATTAAAAGATTTCCCTTTGCTATAATTTTAGTGTTTCCGAGTATTTTAGAAATATCCCATTTGCCATACTGAAAATAGTCTCAACATATAATCTTTTTATGATTCAAAAGTCAAAACCACAGCTTTTGTTTGAACGGAAATTGACGTCACTAATGTAGACGTTGAAGAAGAAAAAAATTTGTTGATGTCAACAAAGATTTAGAAAAAAGGATCTCGCGTTATCTCTAGTCACTATGTTAAATTTTAATGATTATTTTTAGATTCTTAAATTCATATAATCATGTACCGTTAACGTAATTGTAAGAATGCGGTAAAAATATACAGATATATTTCAGTTGAAATAATTATATAATATTGATTTTTTGATTACTTTTAGTTAAAAAGTAATTTGAAATTAAAAATGAATACAAAGTAAAGAGGTAGATTTTTATCAAATATTTATTTGCATATAGCTAGATTTTGCACTTAAAACTGACGCGTACATTTATCGAATCATAATACAGGGTTGGACTTTTTCCAGAAGGAGGGCCTGATTAAAGCATGGGCAGCCTCCCCCCCCCCCCCCACCTACGATTTTACGTGCTCCAAATTCGATATGGATTTTTTTTTAAAGCTTATATTTTAAATGTGTTTCAACATTGTATTGATTATAATCAGCATTTTGAACTTTAAAAGTAGAATTAGATTAAAAACTAAATAAAAAAATAAATACAGTAAAAACTCTCAATCGCGGCCACCTCGCGAATTGAACGCGTTTTGGAACGTTGAATTTGCCTGCTATTCGATTGTGTTCGCTTTTATGAGGTAAAAAAAATGTATTTATCTTGAAAAAGGTCAGTGTTCGCTGAAGAAAATTGTCCTATGAAAGTTTTGTTGTAAAATCTCCATAACGGACACTCCTACATAGAGGACACAACTATTTAAGAAGCACATTTTTTATTAACAACATGCACATATTTTATATTTTTTTTACCTCAGAAAAACAGACACTTCCGAATGGCGAACAAATTCCACGGTTCTAAGGTGCCTACTATTGAGAGGTTTCACTGTATTGTGACAAATATTTTAATTTTTAATCTTATTCTACTCTATAAATTCAAAATATTGATTATAATCAGTACAAAGTCGAAAAAGATTTCAATTATCAGCTTTATGAAAATTGCATACCATATTTTGGAGCCCCTAAAATCAGGCTGTGTGTGGGGGGGGGGAGAGTAGGGCAGAATAATGGCCATATATTTTTCCAGGATCAACGTGGTCAAACATGGCTACGTATAATGCTTTAAAAAAATGGCTGCGATTCAGACGTTTGAAGTGTCTAAAATTCAGACGCAAAAAGTGTCTGAAAAAATTCAGACATTTTAAAATGTCTGAAAATTGAACACTCCGTTTCAGACACTTAAGTGTCTGAATTTAAGACATTTCGATTTAGAGTGAAGTTTGAGATTTTTGCACATGATTTTGTCTTTCATTCAGAAATCAGTTAAAGATGAATTAAAGTAATTCGAGATCAAATTCAGGATACAATGTCCTTTTTACGGAGTAGCCACTTTTAGCCGGTATCGTCGTTACTTTTGAATTTTGTTCGACCCATAAAAGTTAGCTCAATGTTTTAGATGAAATAACCCTATTTGGTGATTCCCCGATTTAGTGATACCGGCTAAAGGTGGTTTCGCCGTAAAAAGGACAATGTACTCTGATTTTGATCTCGAATTACTTTAATTCATCTTTTAATTAATCCCTTAATGAAAGAAATAATCGTGTGCAAATACCTCAAACTTTGAAATTTAATAACTGGGTCAATTTTTGCAGTAGAGATGTCAAACCTTTTGAGTTATATCTATTATGATATGAGGAAATTTTTACTAAATATAACTATAGGGACTTGGGGACCGTATGAAAAGTTAGTTTTCGCAATTTTTATCAAATTGATTTTTTACTTTAAATAATGCCACAACATGAATATTTAGGTCATTTGAAACGTTTTTGTAATTGGAACTATATGTCTAAGACCAACGGTTGAGAAATTAAAGATCGGCGATAGATAACATATTGCACCCTGTATATATTTTTTTCTATTCTTTAGCGTTTAAAACAGATTAATTCACACTTTTTTATTGCATAAAATAGATTATTTTGGAATATTTGAGAAAAATTGCATTACAAATTATGTTATGCAATGGAGAAATATATGGGCTACGACAAACGAAATGTATTCTTAGCATAAAAAAATAAGTAAGTATGTTTAACCCAAAAAACATTATGCTAATAGCCGTAGGTCGTATTTCAACTATTTTAAGATTTGCGTAATTGGTCGTATATTGTTTTCAATATTTGGTTCTTGATTAATTCCATTATTTTCTTAAGAGATTTAGGGATTATTTAATTGAAACCTCTAATTGCTAATCATTTCCGCTAATTGATTTTTATAATAATTAAAATAATTCATTTATCTTTATATGGTTTTAGAATACTTAGTCACATTTTAGAAATAACATAATTTTCTTTTGAAAGCGAAAATCCTCATTAATATAATTAAAATATGCGTGTTTGTAATAAATAGGTCTGTTTTTAAGTGAACCTCGATTATCCGAAATGCTGATCACATCAAAGGTCAAGATTCCCCTACTATGCATGTTATTAAGAGCCATTATTTTGAAAATCAGACAAGTGTGATAGTTGTATTTTTTGATTTGCTTGATATTTTTTTATGTGGAAGTAGATCACATTTAATGAATAATGTCCAATTTTGAAGCCCTGAAAAAAATTTCCCTTCACTGTAAAAAATGTCAAAGTTCAAGGTTGTTACCGCCATTTTTCATTAAAAGTGAAATGCGATTATGTTTGCATTGCTAAAGCTTGGGAAAGCAACGACATCCCAAAATTATTTTGTGGTGATATGTTAGAATAATACTACCTGCTTAGTAACATGTATTCGTTTCCATGGCGCATTGTTATTTTACATTGTTATGTTGCCTCAAAATGCAATGAAAATGACGTTTTTGTCCGTTTTCCGCACGTGTTTTCTTATTTAAGCAATAGTACCCCAAACTTTTTCTTATAGAATATCAAAGTGTACTACTAGAACAAGCAAAATAATATAAAACTTTACCGGAATATTGCTGCTGTTAGCAGGAATAGTCTGTTAAATATTCAAAAATTTCAAAATATGCAGCATTTCAATTAGTCTTTTCTCAAAACAGCGTCACGGTTCAGTAAAACAAAATATATCACGTAGTAGTTGGAAGTATGTACAAACACATGGAAAAGAAAAAAAAAGTGGGGCCTCGTCATATTTTTAGAAAAAAAAATGTCAAAATTCACAAAAAAGACTGTCATTTATCATACTTTTTCCCTATCAGAAAACGAAACATCCCGTTTCTCTTTCCGCTAGCTATGTTTTTTTCCCTATGAGAAAATGAAATATCCCTTTTTCTTTCCCCTTCCTTGTTCTAAATGCAAAAAAGGGAAATTTAAACGGGATATTTTGACTGTAAATTTTTGTAAATTTTGTTATTATTATTATTATTATTATTATTATTATATAATATGACGAGGCCCCACTTTTTTTTTTTCTTTTCCACGTGTTTGTACATATTTTCAACTACCACGTGATACATTTTGTTTTATTGAACCGTGACGCTGTTTTGAGAAAAGACTAATTGAAATGTTGCCGATTTTGAAATTTTTGAATATTTAACAGACTATTTCTGCTAACAGCAGCAATATCCCTGTAAAGTATTATATGATTTAGACTGCCCTAGTACTACACTTCGATATTCTATAAGAAAAGTTTGTGGTACTATTGCTTAAATAATAAAATGCGAGCTGAAAACGGACAAAAATGTCATTTTCATTGCATTTTGAGGCAACATAACAATTTAAAATAACAATACCCCATGGAAACGAATACAGTTTACTAAGCAGGTAGTGTTATACTAATATTTCATCACAAAAGAATTTTGGGTTGTCGTTGCTTTACCAAGCTTTAGCACTGCAAACATACTCGCTTTTCACTTTTCATGAAAAATGACTGTCACAACCTTGAACTTTGACATTTTCTACAGGGAAGGGAAATTTTTTTCAGGGCTTCAAAATTGCACATTATTCATTAAATGTGATATACTTCAACGTAAAAATAATCAAGCAAAACAAAAAATACTACTATCGCACTTGTCTGATTTTCAAAATAATGGCTCTTAAGTGTTTAGACGAAAAAATTAACTGACAAGGAGAGGGCCAACCTTGTTAATCACAGATTTTGATTATTTTAATATATATTGTAGGGTAGAGACCCCTTAGTCTCAGGTTCAACGGATTTTATACAACGCTCGTTAGTTCTTGAGAAACCGGGGGGTCTAATATTAGTACACAACTTAAATACTTACTTTGTAACCAAAAGGGAAGGTTGGGCGTAGCTCAGTTGGTACGGCGTTTGCTGGCTGATCCGCGGGCCCGTTTTCGATACCCGTACGCGCTACAGTTTTTGTCTTTCTCATTTTTTGTTTTATAAATATACTTGTAATTATAATTTAGTAATCTCAATTAAAAATTTTAATATCGTACATTAATTATAATGTTAAAAAATTTAAATTTAAATTTATCAGTTTTTATTTTGAACTATATTTCTCAAAAATAAATTGGAATTTAAAAAGAAATTAGATCTATTATTGAATAATAAAAATTCCAAAATCGTTACAAACCTGTTGTGGTGCCATCTAGTTATGATAAAATAAAATATATTCAAATAAAATAAAAAGAAAAGAAAAAACAAAATATTTGAAAGCGCAAGCATACGTATTACAAATTTAAAAATCTTTAATATGCAAAAAATCCGTTGTAATTTAATTCCGATGCTAATTTTTAATATAATTATGCTTGTTACTTTTAAAACAGAGTAATAGTATCATCGTATTGATTTCCCTTGTTAAAGCAGTGCATAAATGATATTTCTTTAAAATCACGAATTGACACAATTGTTCAATATCATTGCATCAATAAACAATATATGAAATACATTTTAAAAGTGACTTTTAAAAAATGTTTTATGTTTTATGATGTTATATGCAATTATTTAGTTAAAAGTAAAAAAAAAAAAGGTTAAAATTATAATTGAAATATAGTATTATAAATTTTAATTTACAATGAGATTATTAAGTTATAATTACAAGTATATTTATAAAACAAAATATAAGAAAAACAAATTTAGAACTTTCGGGCATCGAACCCGAGCACGCGGATCAGCCAGCAAACGCCGTACCAACTGAGCTACGCCCAACCTATCCTCCTTGTTACAAAGTAAGTATTTAAATCGTATACTAATATTAGACCCCCTGGTTTCTCAAGAACTAACGAGCGTTGTATGAAATCCGTTGAACCTGAGACTAAGGGGTCTCTACCCTACAACATATATTAAAATAATCAAAATCTGTGAGTAACAAGGTTGGCCCTCTCCTTGTGAGATAACATATACATACCCAACACTCTAGTTCACCTCTTGTAAGTATGACACGAAAAGAAAGCTTATCTGATGTAAAATGTAAAAAGCTGAAGCACTCTCTTTACTTTATTGTTTTCTTTTAATGTTTTATCCTGATGAAGGTGAAATCGTACTGTTTCATAGTCACTTACAATGTGAAATTCAAGGAAGTTTAACAACTGAAGCTGAAGGAAAGAGTACCATTAAATATATATATATATTTTTTTATGAAAATGTCACTTGCGCCTGACGGATAACCAAGATATACAAAAGATTCAGTCTTCATAAGGTTGTACTGGAGAATACAATTATCGAGATTACAAATACATAATGTTTAGTTTTCCAATCGCATACCTGTTTAGTGTGGTCCAGAAATATAAAAAATTCAGGTAGAATACTGAAAAATTAATGAAAAATAATAATGAGCACTGAATGTTTTAATAACTGAAATGAAAAAAGGCGTCTCCTGCTCGTGAATATTTTTATTAGGTGACAAACAATAATATATTCTTTACGTTATTGCACATATGTTTATTTTAGCGGGCTATTAAACTTAAGACTTGTAAGAGTGATTATAATATATATATAACATATAAATAATCTTTCAGTGAAATAAAACACATTATATAAAGAATTTATTATTAAAGAACCTTTATCAAATCACACAATATAACCAATATAAATTAAGATATTAATAGAGAAAGTTAGTTGTAACGGTTGTGTATATGTATTTTTCCGATTTAAGGGATTAATTAAAATCACAATTCACCAATTTTTAGAAAATATATATTTAAATTGTCTTGTATTACGTAGAAACCACACAACATTTAAAAAAGAAAAAAAAAAAAAAAAAAAAAAAAAAAAAAAAAAAAATGTGTGTAATAGGGCTGGGTTATTTATCAATATATCGAAAAATATTGATATTTTTTTAAATATCGCAATAACAATATCTAAACCTTAACTCTATTGATATATCTCAATAAAATAACAATGTTTTCAGCTCACTGGAAATTTGACCATGAGCATCGAAAATAGAGCGTAGAAATATCGCAAAATCAAATAAAATAATAATGTTTTGCGCACACCGCCACAGCCGCGAAATACATAACCGAATATTCCATTACAATCTTTTCACACCCCCTCATCCCCTTCTATGAATTGCTAAAAAAGCATGTTGAATAAATTTCTATTTACTAAGTTTGAAAGCTTTCGCCATTGAAGAAATTTAAACATAGAGGAGCAAAAGTTTATGTTAAACTTTCTTTCACCAGCGAGTGGATAATTTTTTTTTATTATTATTAAAGTAGAACGTGATTTTTCCCCTTTTATTTTTCAGACTCTAAAGCCTTCTCTCAAGATTTTCTATTCCCCAATTAATTCTAAACTGTTGTTGGTAGAAACACGGATAAAGGGAATTATTGGAATATTTGGATTAATTTGTCTTATTGATTGTAAAACTAAAATTGTGCAAATGGTTACATAGATTAAATGTCACAACAGTGGAAACCATTCAAAAGTTTTGATTTAAATAAAAATTACCAATCAAAATTCAGCTTTTATGGGTGTTAACATTTCCTTTGCATGTTTTTGGTGACATAGGTTACTGTTGACAGTCTTAATGAAACTAATCATGAAGCAGAAATTATATTTAACAGTTCCACTGTCTTTCTGTTAAAGTTTTAATGAACAAGCTTCAAGTTGCTTTTGATTAATTTATATCTTTTTTATTCCTCATTATTTTCTTTCAAAAATAGTAAGTTTTTTATAGTGAAAGCAAACTTCAGATACTATATACTGATTCCCATTTTTAAAAAAAATAATTTATTTTTTTATGTTTTAGGAGCAGTCTTTATTACCCAAATGCTTATTTAGAAAATTTCTTTTAATAGACACTCCGTGTGACCATTACAGAACGTGTAACTTTGGCAACGATTATTTTAGATAAAACCATTTAATTTAACAAAAAGATCAAGAATTAAAAATAAATTTTTAACCCCTTGTGGGGCGGTGGGATATATTATATCCCACCTACATTTAATGACATTTTACACCAGAATTTTTTTTTTTTTTTAATCAAATATAACTTTTCTAACTTTGGTGGAAAAAGTTGTAAAACTGCTTTTCCTTATTTTGCAATAAATTTTTTGGAGATTCCAGTGTGAATTCGACATTACAGAAACGCAATTACTTGCCCCTGAAAGGGTTAAACTCCGCTTACCAGGATGAAATACGAATTATATATATATTCATATATAACTGATTTTAGTTAATTTCAAGTGTTTTATAAAACTGCTAAATGTAACCCAGATTGTTTCATAACTCTGCCTTGTTATTTTATAAACCATTAATTAATCAACTCAACCAGAAAGAAGGAACTAACGATAAAGATTCAAGGACATAAGAAAAGAAGTGGCACGTAGGTCTCAAGCCCTCTCCATTCATATAAATACATTTTTAAAATTCACATGAGTTTTTACCAATATGTTACTTTCTACCTTAAATTTTATGATTAATCATCTCTCAGAAAACCACTGTTAAACGAATATTGTAACTATTAATGCAGACCATGGGAATCAAACGTCGGTTCTGGAATTTTATTTTGTAATCACATTATTTAGTACGTTAAACCAGGAGTTTCTTTTATTTCATATTTGTATATATAATGCAAGGATTTGGCCCTTCAGAATTTTAATGAGAAATACGACTGCATGTACCGATGCGTAAATATATATATATTTTATGTTGTGTTTATTAATACCACTACCAATAAACCCCTCATTATTTCAATAATTTGAAAGGTATAGTTCACTGAAATTTAGTATTTTAAATCATCTATATGAAATACATAAAAAACTGATCTGGCAATAATGCCAATAATTAATTATTTCATAAATATTTCATTAATTATTGATAACCGTATTGTTAATTTTATTTACAAATGATTATTTCGTTTCATTAGTATGATATTATTAAGGTTTGTTTATAAATACTAGGGGACTCGGCCCCCTACGAGCTACGCTCGCCAACCCCCCGTTCAGACACCGCAGCCTCTAAAAACACGCTAATTTGATCGACTTTAAAAAGATTTTGGAAGATTGAATTATAAATTAAAAAAGAGTGGCGATCTCCCTATGAACGGGTTTCTATTCGGGCTGTTTTCGTCTTTGATTAAATAAAATCAGTTAAACATTTCAAAATAAGCTAATATAAAATGAATTAAGTAAACAGAGTCTTTGTCTCCCGGTATTTTTTAACAAAGCGAAAAGAAAGTTCTTTGAAATAAGACATTTATTTTTAATGTATTGTTTTTAATCTGACGTAATGGCCACCAAACTTTTCTTTCTCTTTCTAATATTCACGTGAAAATACTTTTGTTAGAAATGAAATATTATTTGCGATGTCCTAACAAAAATAGTTGAAAAAATAATCTCAAAATATCAAATAAATGTCTGGCGCAATTTTTTAATTTAAACTGTTTTGCAATATTATTTTTTGTTCATTTTACGTAATAAGTGTAATGTGACGTAATTTCTCCTATTTAAGGCTTCTAACGCATGTTAATGAATTTATTATTTTACAATATCCTTTCTCGTTTAAAATGCACGTGTAAATATAGTTTTCATGAAGTAATTTTCAAAGCAAGTCCCTGTTTTTTATACGTAATTATTTAATTATAATTTGAAAATTGTTTCCCTGTTTATAATAGTCACGTGTAAATAAATTTTTAATTTGAAGCAATCATTATTGTTTGCGCTGTTTATACAGTTGACAACTGTTTAAATTAATACCATTTTCTAAAATAAGTAAAAAATATGTCTCCAAATGCTGAAAATTTGAATTTAAAATAGAAATTAAACCTCAAAAAATGAGTCAAATTAAAACAATGAATGCAGTCTGCACACCGGGAAATTCTAACGTAAAAAATGATCTAAAAATGAATTAATTTCCACGTATAGTTTCTGCTCCTATAAAACTTTTTTAATGGAACGATTTTGTCCAACTTTAGCATTAAATATCTCTTAAAATAATTCTCCGATTTGAAAAATTGTCTACATCATTGTGTTTATCAAACATTTCTCTATAATTCTGCCGATTTTCATATTTTTGCATGCAATATTTTTCTTAATATTAACGGAGAAAGACACCCGCTCACAAAAAATCAAAACCGGCGGCGGCGGCGGTGACAGCGTAAGTTACTTTTTTTTAGAATAGAGAGATAATAATAAAAAGATTGCTTTAATACTTATTTTACTGCGTCTCTTCAGGGATTTATTACCAACAAGGCAAACTTCTATCAATACATTTTAGTAGAAATTCTCGCCTTTTTAAACGCCTAATTGACACAACATTTCTGTCCTAAATAGAGCAAAATTTTATGTTCCTTTCTTATATTGGATTATTACTTGTCAAAGTTTACCAAGCTTTCTCAAGCTTTGTCAGTTGTTATTCAGTACCTAAGTAATTATTTTAAAATAATAATAATAATAATAATAAAATCCTTAAAGGTGTTATTACTGGCTAATTTATTTTAAACTGGACTCATTTTATTTAATTTTGTTATGAAATCGTATAAATAATATGTTGGTATTATGAGGATAATTGCATATGGGGCAT